>OV281359.1:0-1250000 GCA_923062675.1 Marasmarcha lunaedactyla
TAAAAAATCACACAAAATCGCATATTTAACTGGGTTTTCGCTGGCCGATTTTCACGATTTTTTCACAGTAATTTTTGTTTTGTTGACGCCCATCTGTTTTTAAGGTTTGGGTAAATTTTTCTTTTTGGAATTTCGAGAAAATCCCGGAAAACCTCAAATTTTATAGAAATTTAATAGACACAATACCGTTTTGACCGGTTATAATTGTTATTAATTTGTCGTTGTTAGTATTTAGGTTTTTGTTGATCCGAGGTCGTTAAATAACACCTTTTGGTACATCTTTGCTGACGGAAAATTCAATTTTCAATTGTTTTTCATATTAAAATAGTAAATTTTTTGGTAGTTCTGTTTTCAAAATTTCATAATACGCTCTGTATTGTAGGTTTTCTTCAAGTTTCTTACACCATCATCTGCGCCGTGTTCCTGCGCGTCTTTTGAGACACTAAGGACCACTCTGCGGGAAATAGGTGTTGGAAAATCTGCAATACCTAGATAATTCGTTTTAAATTAGTGTTTTCCTTAAATATTTTCAAAATTTTTCATTGAACCTTCACTTTTTATAGTTTAAATAGCTTGCTTTTTACCGTCCGCATCGATTGAGACGTCAACCGCCCCGATCGGACGACGAAAACTTAGAAAAATTGAATTTATTTAGAAAAATTGAATTTATTCTAGTGCCACGCCCTCCTCCAATTCTTTGTTTTTCCGTAATAACTAAAAATTTTTTCATTACGCGATTTTTGTTTTTATATCTAGTATATACTTCTTGAACGTACGCATCGATCGAGACATCAACGGGTCTGATCCGACTGCAAAAACTTTGGAAATTTCAATAAAACGAGGGCCACACCCCCGCCCACCGCGCCCATCAAAAATCCACTTAAGCTCAAGTTTTTGCAGTAAAAAATCACACAAAATCGCATATTTAACTGGGTTTTCGCTGGCCGATTTTCACGATTTTTTCACAGTAATTTTTGTTTTGTTGACGCCCATCTGTTTTTAAGGTTTGGGTAAATTTTTCTTTTTGGAATTTCGAGAAAATCCCGGAAAACCTCAAATTTTATAGAAATTTAATAGACACAATACCGTTTTGACCGGTTATAATTGTTATTAATTTGTCGTTGTTAGTATTTAGGTTTTTGTTGATCCGAGGTCGTTAAATAACACCTTTTGGTACATCTTTGCTGACGGAAAATTCAATTTTCAATTGTTTTTCATATTAAAATAGTAAATTTTTGGTAGTTCTGTTTTCAAAATTTCATAATACGCTCTGTATTGTAGGTTTTCTTCAAGTTTCTTACACCATCATCTGCGCCGTGTTCCTGCGCGTCTTTTGAGACACTAAGGACCACTCTGCGGGAAATAGGTGTTGGAAAATCTGCAATACCTAGATAATTCGTTTTAAATTAGTGTTTTCCTTAAATATTTTCAAAATTTTTCATTGAACCTTCACTTTTTATAGTTTAAATAGCTTGCTTTTTACCGTCCGCATCGATTGAGACGTCAACCGCCCCGATCGGACGACGAAAACTTAGAAAAATTGAATTTATTCTAGTGCCACGCCCTCCTCCAATTCTTTGTTTTTCCGTAATAACTAAAAATTTTTTCATTACGCGATTTTTGTTTTTATATCTAGTATATACTTCTTGAACGTACGCATCGATCGAGACATCAACGGGTCTGATCCGACTGCAAAAACTTTGGAAATTTCAATAAAACGAGGGCCACACCCCCGCCCACCGCGCCCATCAAAAATCCACTTAAGCTCAAGTTTTTGCAGTAAAAAATCACACAAAATCGCATATTTAACTGGGTTTTCGCTGGCCGATTTTCACGATTTTTTCACAGTAATTTTTGTTTTGTTGACGCCCATCTGTTTTTAAGGTTTGGGTAAATTTTTCTTTTTGGAATTTCGAGAAAATCCCGGAAAACCTCAAATTTTATAGAAATTTAATAGACACAATACCGTTTTGACCGGTTATAATTGTTATTAATTTGTCGTTGTTAGTATTTAGGTTTTTGTTGATCCGAGGTCGTTAAATAACACCTTTTGGTACATCTTTGCTGACGGAAAATTCAATTTTCAATTGTTTTTCATATTAAAATAGTAAATTTTTGGTAGTTCTGTTTTCAAAATTTCATAATACGCTCTGTATTGTAGGTTTTCTTCAAGTTTCTTACACCATCATCTGCGCCGTGTTCCTGCGCGTCTTTTGAGACACTAAGGACCACTCTGCGGGAAATAGGTGTTGGAAAATCTGCAATACCTAGATAATTCGTTTTAAATTAGTGTTTTCCTTAAATATTTTCAAAATTTTTCATTGAACCTTCACTTTTTATAGTTTAAATAGCTTGCTTTTTACCGTCCGCATCGATTGAGACGTCAACCGCCCCGATCGGACGACGAAAACTTAGAAAAATTGAATTTATTCTAGTGCCACGCCCTCCTCCAATTCTTTGTTTTTCCGTAATAACTAAAAATTTTTTCATTACGCGATTTTTGTTTTTATATCTAGTATATACTTCTTGAACGTACGCATCGATCGAGACATCAACGGGTCTGATCCGACTGCAAAAACTTTGGAAATTTCAATAAAACGAGGGCCACACCCCCGCCCACCGCGCCCATCAAAAATCCACTTAAGCTCAAGTTTTGCAGTAAAAAATCACACAAAATCGCATATTTAACTGGGTTTTCGCTGGCCGATTTTCACGATTTTTTCACAGTAATTTTTGTTTTGTTGACGCCCATCTGTTTTTAAGGTTTGGGTAAATTTTTCTTTTTGGAATTTCGAGAAAATCCCGGAAAACCTCAAATTTTATAGAAATTTAATAGACACAATACCGTTTTGACCGGTTATAATTGTTATTAATTTGTCGTTGTTAGTATTTAGGTTTTTGTTGATCCGAGGTCGTTAAATAACACCTTTTGGTACATCTTTGCTGACGGAAATTCAATTTTCAATTGTTTTTCATATTAAAATAGTAAATTTTTGGTAGTTCTGTTTTCAAAATTTCATAATACGCTCTGTATTGTAGGTTTTCTTCAAGTTTCTTACACCATCATCTGCGCCGTGTTCCTGCGCGTCTTTTGAGACACTAAGGACCACTCTGCGGGAAATAGGTGTTGGAAAATCTGCAATACCTAGATAATTCGTTTTAAATTAGTGTTTTCCTTAAATATTTTCAAAATTTTTCATTGAACCTTCACTTTTTATAGTTTAAATAGCTTGCTTTTTACCGTCCGCATCGATTGAGACGTCAACCGCCCCGATCGGACGACGAAAACTTAGAAAAATTGAATTTATTCTAGTGCCACGCCCTCCTCCAATTCTTTGTTTTTCCGTAATAACTAAAAATTTTTTCATTACGCGATTTTTGTTTTTATATCTAGTATATACTTCTTGAACGTACGCATCGATCGAGACATCAACGGGTCTGATCCGACTGCAAAAACTTTGGAAATTTCAATAAAACGAGGGCCACACCCCCGCCCACCGCGCCCATCAAAAATCCACTTAAGCTCAAGTTTTTGCAGTAAAAAAATCACACAAAATCGCATATTTAACTGGGTTTTCGCTGGCCGATTTTCACGATTTTTTCACAGTAATTTTTGTTTTGTTGACGCCCATCTGTTTTTAAGGTTTGGGTAAATTTTTCTTTTTGGAATTTCGAGAAAATCCCGGAAAACCTCAAATTTTATAGAAATTTAATAGACACAATACCGTTTTGACCGGTTATAATTGTTATTAATTTGTCGTTGTTAGTATTTAGGTTTTTGTTGATCCGAGGTCGTTAAATAACACCTTTTGGTACATCTTTGCTGACGGAAAATTCAATTTTCAATTGTTTTTCATATTAAAATAGTAAATTTTTGGTAGTTCTGTTTTCAAAATTTCATAATACGCTCTGTATTGTAGGTTTTCTTCAAGTTTCTTACACCATCATCTGCGCCGTGTTCCTGCGCGTCTTTTGAGACACTAAGGACCACTCTGCGGGAAATAGGTGTTGGAAAATCTGCAATACCTAGATAATTCGTTTTAAATTAGTGTTTTCCTTAAATATTTTCAAAATTTTTCATTGAACCTTCACTTTTTATAGTTTAAATAGCTTGCTTTTTACCGTCCGCATCGATTGAGACGTCAACCGCCCCGATCGGACGACGAAAACTTAGAAAAATTGAATTTATTCTAGTGCCACGCCCTCCTCCAATTCTTTGTTTTTCCGTAATAACTAAAAATTTTTTCATTACGCGATTTTTGTTTTTATATCTAGTATATACTTCTTGAACGTACGCATCGATCGAGACATCAACGGGTCTGATCCGACTGCAAAAACTTTGGAAATTTCAATAAAACGAGGGCCACACCCCCGCCCACCGCGCCCATCAAAAATCCACTTAAGCTCAAGTTTTTGCAGTAAAAAATCACACAAAATCGCATATTTAACTGGGTTTTCGCTGGCCGATTTTCACGATTTTTTCACAGTAATTTTTGTTTTGTTGACGCCCATCTGTTTTTAAGGTTTGGGTAAATTTTTCTTTTTGGAATTTCGAGAAAATCCCGGAAAACCTCAAATTTTATAGAAATTTAATAGACACAATACCGTTTTGACCGGTTATAATTGTTATTAATTTGTCGTTGTTAGTATTTAGGTTTTTGTTGATCCGAGGTCGTTAAATAACACCTTTTGGTACATCTTTGCTGACGGAAAATTCAATTTTCAATTGTTTTTCATATTAAAATAGTAAATTTTTGGTAGTTCTGTTTTCAAAATTTCATAATACGCTCTGTATTGTAGGTTTTCTTCAAGTTTCTTACACCATCATCTGCGCCGTGTTCCTGCGCGTCTTTTGAGACACTAAGGACCACTCTGCGGGAAATAGGTGTTGGAAAATCTGCAATACCTAGATAATTCGTTTTAAATTAGTGTTTTCCTTAAATATTTTCAAAATTTTTCATTGAACCTTCACTTTTTATAGTTTAAATAGCTTGCTTTTTACCGTCCGCATCGATTGAGACGTCAACCGCCCCGATCGGACGACGAAAACTTAGAAAAATTGAATTTATTCTAGTGCCACGCCCTCCTCCAATTCTTTGTTTTTCCGTAATAACTAAAAATTTTTTCATTACGCGATTTTTGTTTTTATATCTAGTATATACTTCTTGAACGTACGCATCGATCGAGACATCAACGGGTCTGATCCGACTGCAAAAACTTTGGAAATTTCAATAAAACGAGGGCCACACCCCCGCCCACCGCGCCCATCAAAAATCCACTTAAGCTCAAGTTTTTGCAGTAAAAAATCACACAAAATCGCATATTTAACTGGGTTTTCGCTGGCCGATTTTCACGATTTTTTCACAGTAATTTTTGTTTTGTTGACGCCCATCTGTTTTTAAGGTTTGGGTAAATTTTTCTTTTTGGAATTTCGAGAAAATCCCGGAAAACCTCAAATTTTATAGAAATTTAATAGACACAATACCGTTTTGACCGGTTATAATTGTTATTAATTTGTCGTTGTTAGTATTTAGGTTTTTGTTGATCCGAGGTCGTTAAATAACACCTTTTGGTACATCTTTGCTGACGGAAAATTCAATTTTCAATTGTTTTTCATATTAAAATAGTAAATTTTTGGTAGTTCTGTTTTCAAAATTTCATAATACGCTCTGTATTGTAGGTTTTCTTCAAGTTTCTTACACCATCATCTGCGCCGTGTTCCTGCGCGTCTTTTGAGACACTAAGGACCACTCTGCGGGAAATAGGTGTTGGAAAATCTGCAATACCTAGATAATTCGTTTTAAATTAGTGTTTTCCTTAAATATTTTCAAAATTTTTCATTGAACCTTCACTTTTTATAGTTTAAATAGCTTGCTTTTTACCGTCCGCATCGATTGAGACGTCAACCGCCCCGATCGGACGACGAAAACTTAGAAAAATTGAATTTATTCTAGTGCCACGCCCTCCTCCAATTCTTTGTTTTTCCGTAATAACTAAAAATTTTTTCATTACGCGATTTTTGTTTTTATATCTAGTATATACTTCTTAAACGTACGCATCGATCGAGACATCAACGGGTCTGATCCGACTGCAAAAACTTTGGAAATTTCAATAAAACGAGGGCCACACCCCCGCCCACCGCGCCCATCAAAAATCCACTTAAGCTCAAGTTTTTGCAGTAAAAAATCACACAAAATCGCATATTTAACTGGGTTTTCGCTGGCCGATTTTCACGATTTTTTCACAGTAATTTTTGTTTTGTTGACGCCCATCTGTTTTTAAGGTTTGGGTAAATTTTTCTTTTTGGAATTTCGAGAAAATCCCGGAAAACCTCAAATTTTATAGAAATTTAATAGACACAATACCGTTTTGACCGGTTATAATTGTTATTAATTTGTCGTTGTTAGTATTTAGGTTTTTGTTGATCCGAGGTCGTTAAATAACACCTTTTGGTACATCTTTGCTGACGGAAAATTCAATTTTCAATTGTTTTTCATATTAAAATAGTAAATTTTTGGTAGTTCTGTTTTCAAAATTTCATAATACGCTCTGTATTGTAGGTTTTCTTCAAGTTTCTTACACCATCATCTGCGCCGTGTTCCTGCGCGTCTTTTGAGACACTAAGGACCACTCTGCGGGAAATAGGTGTTGGAAAATCTGCAATACCTAGATAATTCGTTTTAAATTAGTGTTTTCCTTAAATATTTTCAAAATTTTTCATTGAACCTTCACTTTTTATAGTTTAAATAGCTTGCTTTTTACCGTCCGCATCGATTGAGACGTCAACCGCCCCGATCGGACGACGAAAACTTAGAAAAATTGAATTTATTCTAGTGCCACGCCCTCCTCCAATTCTTTGTTTTTCCGTAATAACTAAAAATTTTTTCATTACGCGATTTTTGTTTTTATATCTAGTATATACTTCTTGAACGTACGCATCGATCGAGACATCAACGGGTCTGATCCGACTGCAAAAACTTTGGAAATTTCAATAAAACGAGGGCCACACCCCCGCCCACCGCGCCCATCAAAAATCCACTTAAGCTCAAGTTTTTGCAGTAAAAAATCACACAAAATCGCATATTTAACTGGGTTTTCGCTGGCCGATTTTCACGATTTTTTCACAGTAATTTTTGTTTTGTTGACGCCCATCTGTTTTTAAGGTTTGGGTAAATTTTTCTTTTTGGAATTTCGAGAAAATCCCGGAAAACCTCAAATTTTATAGAAATTTAATAGACACAATACCGTTTTGACCGGTTATAATTGTTATTAATTTGTCGTTGTTAGTATTTAGGTTTTTGTTGATCCGAGGTCGTTAAATAACACCTTTTGGTACATCTTTGCTGACGGAAAATTCAATTTTCAATTGTTTTTCATATTAAAATAGTAAATTTTTGGTAGTTCTGTTTTCAAAATTTCATAATACGCTCTGTATTGTAGGTTTTCTTCAAGTTTCTTACACCATCATCTGCGCCGTGTTCCTGCGCGTCTTTTGAGACACTAAGGACCACTCTGCGGGAAATAGGTGTTGGAAAATCTGCAATACCTAGATAATTCGTTTTAAATTAGTGTTTTCCTTAAATATTTTCAAAATTTTTCATTGAACCTTCACTTTTTATAGTTTAAATAGCTTGCTTTTTACCGTCCGCATCGATTGAGACGTCAACCGCCCCGATCGGACGACGAAAACTTAGAAAAATTGAATTTATTCTAGTGCCACGCCCTCCTCCAATTCTTTGTTTTTCCGTAATAACTAAAAATTTTTTCATTACGCGATTTTTGTTTTTATATCTAGTATATACTTCTTGAACGTACGCATCGATCGAGACATCAACGGGTCTGATCCGACTGCAAAAACTTTGGAAATTTCAATAAAACGAGGGCCACACCCCCGCCCACCGCGCCCATCAAAAATCCACTTAAGCTCAAGTTTTTGCAGTAAAAAATCACACAAAATCGCATATTTAACTGGGTTTTCGCTGGCCGATTTTCACGATTTTTTCACAGTAATTTTTGTTTTGTTGACGCCCATCTGTTTTTAAGGTTTGGGTAAATTTTTCTTTTTGGAATTTCGAGAAAATCCCGGAAAACCTCAAATTTTATAGAAATTTAATAGACACAATACCGTTTTGACCGGTTATAATTGTTATTAATTTGTCGTTGTTAGTATTTAGGTTTTTGTTGATCCGAGGTCGTTAAATAACACCTTTTGGTACATCTTTGCTGACGGAAAATTCAATTTTCAATTGTTTTTCATATTAAAATAGTAAATTTTTGGTAGTTCTGTTTTCAAAATTTCATAATACGCTCTGTATTGTAGGTTTTCTTCAAGTTTCTTACACCATCATCTGCGCCGTGTTCCTGCGCGTCTTTTGAGACACTAAGGACCACTCTGCGGGAAATAGGTGTTGGAAAATCTGCAATACCTAGATAATTCGTTTTAAATTAGTGTTTTCCTTAAATATTTTCAAAATTTTTCATTGAACCTTCACTTTTTATAGTTTAAATAGCTTGCTTTTTACCGTCCGCATCGATTGAGACGTCAACCGCCCCGATCGGACGACGAAAACTTAGAAAAATTGAATTTATTCTAGTGCCACGCCCTCCTCCAATTCTTTGTTTTTCCGTAATAACTAAAAATTTTTTCATTACGCGATTTTTGTTTTTATATCTAGTATATACTTCTTGAACGTACGCATCGATCGAGACATCAACGGGTCTGATCCGACTGCAAAAACTTTGGAAATTTCAATAAAACGAAGCCCCGCCCACCGCGCCCATCAAAAATCCACTTAAGCTCAAGTTTTTGCAGTAAAAAATCACACAAAATCGCATATTTAACTGGGTTTTCGCTGGCCGATTTTCACGATTTTTTCACAGTAATTTTTGTTTTGTTGACGCCCATCTGTTTTTAAGGTTTGGGTAAATTTTTCTTTTTGGAATTTCGAGAAAATCCCGGAAAACCTCAAATTTTATAGAAATTTAATAGACACAATACCGTTTTGACCGGTTATAATTGTTATTAATTTGTCGTTGTTAGTATTTAGGTTTTTGTTGATCCGAGGTCGTTAAATAACACCTTTTGGTACATCTTTGCTGACGGAAAATTCAATTTTCAATTGTTTTTCATATTAAAATAGTAAATTTTTGGTAGTTCTGTTTTCAAAATTTCATAATACGCTCTGTATTGTAGGTTTTCTTCAAGTTTCTTACACCATCATCTGCGCCGTGTTCCTGCGCGTCTTTTGAGACACTAAGGACCACTCTGCGGGAAATAGGTGTTGGAAAATCTGCAATACCTAGATAATTCGTTTTAAATTAGTGTTTTCCTTAAATATTTTCAAAATTTTTCATTGAACCTTCACTTTTTATAGTTTAAATAGCTTGCTTTTTACCGTCCGCATCGATTGAGACGTCAACCGCCCCGATCGGACGACGAAAACTTAGAAAAATTGAATTTATTCTAGTGCCACGCCCTCCTCCAATTCTTTGTTTTTCCGTAATAACTAAAAATTTTTTCATTACGCGATTTTTGTTTTTATATCTAGTATATACTTCTTGAACGTACGCATCGATCGAGACATCAACGGGTCTGATCCGACTGCAAAAACTTTGGAAATTTCAATAAAACGAGGGCCACACCCCCGCCCACCGCGCCCATCAAAAATCCACTTAAGCTCAAGTTTTTGCAGTAAAAAATCACACAAAATCGCATATTTAACTGGGTTTTCGCTGGCCGATTTTCACGATTTTTTCACAGTAATTTTTGTTTTGTTGACGCCCATCTGTTTTTAAGGTTTGGGTAAATTTTTCTTTTTGGAATTTCGAGAAAATCCCGGAAAACCTCAAATTTTATAGAAATTTAATAGACACAATACCGTTTTGACCGGTTATAATTGTTATTAATTTGTCGTTGTTAGTATTTAGGTTTTTGTTGATCCGAGGTCGTTAAATAACACCTTTTGGTACATCTTTGCTGACGGAAAATTCAATTTTCAATTGTTTTTCATATTAAAATAGTAAATTTTTGGTAGTTCTGTTTTCAAAATTTCATAATACGCTCTGTATTGTAGGTTTTCTTCAAGTTTCTTACACCATCATCTGCGCCGTGTTCCTGCGCGTCTTTTGAGACACTAAGGACCACTCTGCGGGAAATAGGTGTTGGAAAATCTGCAATACCTAGATAATTCGTTTTAAATTAGTGTTTTCCTTAAATATTTTCAAAATTTTTCATTGAACCTTCACTTTTTATAGTTTAAATAGCTTGCTTTTTACCGTCCGCATCGATTGAGACGTCAACCGCCCCGATCGGACGACGAAAACTTAGAAAAATTGAATTTATTCTAGTGCCACGCCCTCCTCCAATTCTTTGTTTTTCCGTAATAACTAAAAATTTTTTCATTACGCGATTTTTGTTTTTATATCTAGTATATACTTCTTGAACGTACGCATCGATCGAGACATCAACGGGTCTGATCCGACTGCAAAAACTTTGGAAATTTCAATAAAACGAGGGCCACACCCCCGCCCACCGCGCCCATCAAAAATCCACTTAAGCTCAAGTTTTTGCAGTAAAAAATCACACAAAATCGCATATTTAACTGGGTTTTCGCTGGCCGATTTTCACGATTTTTTCACAGTAATTTTTGTTTTGTTGACGCCCATCTGTTTTTAAGGTTTGGGTAAATTTTTCTTTTTGGAATTTCGAGAAAATCCCGGAAAACCTCAAATTTTATAGAAATTTAATAGACACAATACCGTTTTGACCGGTTATAATTGTTATTAATTTGTCGTTGTTAGTATTTAGGTTTTTGTTGATCCGAGGTCGTTAAATAACACCTTTTGGTACATCTTTGCTGACGGAAAATTCAATTTTCAATTGTTTTTCATATTAAAATAGTAAATTTTTGGTAGTTCTGTTTTCAAAATTTCATAATACGCTCTGTATTGTAGGTTTTCTTCAAGTTTCTTACACCATCATCTGCGCCGTGTTCCTGCGCGTCTTTTGAGACACTAAGGACCACTCTGCGGGAAATAGGTGTTGGAAAATCTGCAATACCTAGATAATTCGTTTTAAATTAGTGTTTTCCTTAAATATTTTCAAAATTTTTCATTGAACCTTCACTTTTTATAGTTTAAATAGCTTGCTTTTTACCGTCCGCATCGATTGAGACGTCAACCGCCCCGATCGGACGACGAAAACTTAGAAAAATTGAATTTATTCTAGTGCCACGCCCTCCTCCAATTCTTTGTTTTTCCGTAATAACTAAAAATTTTTTCATTACGCGATTTTTGTTTTTATATCTAGTATATACTTCTTGAACGTACGCATCGATCGAGACATCAACGGGTCTGATCCGACTGCAAAAACTTTGGAAATTTCAATAAAACGAGGGCCACACCCCCGCCCACCGCGCCCATCAAAAATCCACTTAAGCTCAAGTTTTTGCAGTAAAAAATCACACAAAATCGCATATTTAACTGGGTTTTCGCTGGCCGATTTTCACGATTTTTTCACAGTAATTTTTGTTTTGTTGACGCCCATCTGTTTTTAAGGTTTGGGTAAATTTTTCTTTTTGGAATTTCGAGAAAATCCCGGAAAACCTCAAATTTTATAGAAATTTAATAGACACAATACCGTTTTGACCGGTTATAATTGTTATTAATTTGTCGTTGTTAGTATTTAGGTTTTTGTTGATCCGAGGTCGTTAAATAACACCTTTTGGTACATCTTTGCTGACGGAAAATTCAATTTTCAATTGTTTTTCATATTAAAATAGTAAATTTTTGGTAGTTCTGTTTTCAAAATTTCATAATACGCTCTGTATTGTAGGTTTTCTTCAAGTTTCTTACACCATCATCTGCGCCGTGTTCCTGCGCGTCTTTTGAGACACTAAGGACCACTCTGCGGGAAATAGGTGTTGGAAAATCTGCAATACCTAGATAATTCGTTTTAAATTAGTGTTTTCCTTAAATATTTTCAAAATTTTTCATTGAACCTTCACTTTTTATAGTTTAAATAGCTTGCTTTTTACCGTCCGCATCGATTGAGACGTCAACCGCCCCGATCGGACGACGAAAACTTAGAAAAATTGAATTTATTCTAGTGCCACGCCCTCCTCCAATTCTTTGTTTTTCCGTAATAACTAAAAATTTTTTCATTACGCGATTTTTGTTTTTATATCTAGTATATACTTCTTGAACGTACGCATCGATCGAGACATCAACGGGTCTGATCCGACTGCAAAAACTTTGGAAATTTCAATAAAACGAAGCCCCGCCCACCGCGCCCATCAAAAATCCACTTAAGCTCAAGTTTTTGCAGTAAAAAATCACACAAAATCGCATATTTAACTGGGTTTTCGCTGGCCGATTTTCACGATTTTTTCACAGTAATTTTTGTTTTGTTGACGCCCATCTGTTTTTAAGGTTTGGGTAAATTTTTCTTTTTGGAATTTCGAGAAAATCCCGGAAAACCTCAAATTTTATAGAAATTTAATAGACACAATACCGTTTTGACCGGTTATAATTGTTATTAATTTGTCGTTGTTAGTATTTAGGTTTTTGTTGATCCGAGGTCGTTAAATAACACCTTTTGGTACATCTTTGCTGACGGAAAATTCAATTTTCAATTGTTTTTCATATTAAAATAGTAAATTTTTGGTAGTTCTGTTTTCAAAATTTCATAATACGCTCTGTATTGTAGGTTTTCTTCAAGTTTCTTACACCATCATCTGCGCCGTGTTCCTGCGCGTCTTTTGAGACACTAAGGACCACTCTGCGGGAAATAGGTGTTGGAAAATCTGCAATACCTAGATAATTCGTTTTAAATTAGTGTTTTCCTTAAATATTTTCAAAATTTTTCATTGAACCTTCACTTTTTATAGTTTAAATAGCTTGCTTTTTACCGTCCGCATCGATTGAGACGTCAACCGCCCCGATCGGACGACGAAAACTTAGAAAAATTGAATTTATTCTAGTGCCACGCCCTCCTCCAATTCTTTGTTTTTCCGTAATAACTAAAAATTTTTTCATTACGCGATTTTTGTTTTTATATCTAGTATATACTTCTTGAACGTACGCATCGATCGAGACATCAACGGGTCTGATCCGACTGCAAAAACTTTGGAAATTTCAATAAAACGAGGGCCACACCCCCGCCCACCGCGCCCATCAAAAATCCACTTAAGCTCAAGTTTTTGCAGTAAAAAATCACACAAAATCGCATATTTAACTGGGTTTTCGCTGGCCGATTTTCACGATTTTTTCACAGTAATTTTTGTTTTGTTGACGCCCATCTGTTTTTAAGGTTTGGGTAAATTTTTCTTTTTGGAATTTCGAGAAAATCCCGGAAAACCTCAAATTTTATAGAAATTTAATAGACACAATACCGTTTTGACCGGTTATAATTGTTATTAATTTGTCGTTGTTAGTATTTAGGTTTTTGTTGATCCGAGGTCGTTAAATAACACCTTTTGGTACATCTTTGCTGACGGAAAATTCAATTTTCAATTGTTTTTCATATTAAAATAGTAAATTTTTGGTAGTTCTGTTTTCAAAATTTCATAATACGCTCTGTATTGTAGGTTTTCTTCAAGTTTCTTACACCATCATCTGCGCCGTGTTCCTGCGCGTCTTTTGAGACACTAAGGACCACTCTGCGGGAAATAGGTGTTGGAAAATCTGCAATACCTAGATAATTCGTTTTAAATTAGTGTTTTCCTTAAATATTTTCAAAATTTTTCATTGAACCTTCACTTTTTATAGTTTAAATAGCTTGCTTTTTACCGTCCGCATCGATTGAGACGTCAACCGCCCCGATCGGACGACGAAAACTTAGAAAAATTGAATTTATTCTAGTGCCACGCCCTCCTCCAATTCTTTGTTTTTCCGTAATAACTAAAAATTTTTTCATTACGCGATTTTTGTTTTTATATCTAGTATATACTTCTTGAACGTACGCATCGATCGAGACATCAACGGGTCTGATCCGACTGCAAAAACTTTGGAAATTTCAATAAAACGAGGGCCACACCCCCGCCCACCGCGCCCATCAAAAATCCACTTAAGCTCAAGTTTTTGCAGTAAAAAATCACACAAAATCGCATATTTAACTGGGTTTTCGCTGGCCGATTTTCACGATTTTTTCACAGTAATTTTTGTTTTGTTGACGCCCATCTGTTTTTAAGGTTTGGGTAAATTTTTCTTTTTGGAATTTCGAGAAAATCCCGGAAAACCTCAAATTTTATAGAAATTTAATAGACACAATACCGTTTTGACCGGTTATAATTGTTATTAATTTGTCGTTGTTAGTATTTAGGTTTTTGTTGATCCGAGGTCGTTAAATAACACCTTTTGGTACATCTTTGCTGACGGAAAATTCAATTTTCAATTGTTTTTCATATTAAAATAGTAAATTTTTGGTAGTTCTGTTTTCAAAATTTCATAATACGCTCTGTATTGTAGGTTTTCTTCAAGTTTCTTACACCATCATCTGCGCCGTGTTCCTGCGCGTCTTTTGAGACACTAAGGACCACTCTGCGGGAAATAGGTGTTGGAAAATCTGCAATACCTAGATAATTCGTTTTAAATTAGTGTTTTCCTTAAATATTTTCAAAATTTTTCATTGAACCTTCACTTTTTATAGTTTAAATAGCTTGCTTTTTACCGTCCGCATCGATTGAGACGTCAACCGCCCCGATCGGACGACGAAAACTTAGAAAAATTGAATTTATTCTAGTGCCACGCCCTCCTCCAATTCTTTGTTTTTCCGTAATAACTAAAAATTTTTTCATTACGCGATTTTTGTTTTTATATCTAGTATATACTTCTTAAACGTACGCATCGATCGAGACATCAACGGGTCTGATCCGACTGCAAAAACTTTGGAAATTTCAATAAAACGAGGGCCACACCCCCGCCCACCGCGCCCATCAAAAATCCACTTAAGCTCAAGTTTTTGCAGTAAAAAATCACACAAAATCGCATATTTAACTGGGTTTTCGCTGGCCGATTTTCACGATTTTTTCACAGTAATTTTTGTTTTGTTGACGCCCATCTGTTTTTAAGGTTTGGGTAAATTTTTCTTTTTGGAATTTCGAGAAAATCCCGGAAAACCTCAAATTTTATAGAAATTTAATAGACACAATACCGTTTTGACCGGTTATAATTGTTATTAATTTGTCGTTGTTAGTATTTAGGTTTTTGTTGATCCGAGGTCGTTAAATAACACCTTTTGGTACATCTTTGCTGACGGAAAATTCAATTTTCAATTGTTTTTCATATTAAAATAGTAAATTTTTGGTAGTTCTGTTTTCAAAATTTCATAATACGCTCTGTATTGTAGGTTTTCTTCAAGTTTCTTACACCATCATCTGCGCCGTATTCCTGCGCGTCTTTTGAGACACTAAGGACCACTCTGCGGGAAATAGGTGTTGGAAAATCTGCAATACCTAGATAATTCGTTTTAAATTAGTGTTTTCCTTAAATATTTTCAAAATTTTTCATTGAACCTTCACTTTTTATAGTTTAAATAGCTTGCTTTTTACCGTCCGCATCGATTGAGACGTCAACCGCCCCGATCGGACGACGAAAACTTAGAAAAATTGAATTTATTCTAGTGCCACGCCCTCCTCCAATTCTTTGTTTTTCCGTAATAACTAAAAATTTTTTCATTACGCGATTTTTGTTTTTATATCTAGTATATACTTCTTGAACGTACGCATCGATCGAGACATCAACGGGTCTGATCCGACTGCAAAAACTTTGGAAATTTCAATAAAACGAGGGCCACGTCCCCAGCAACTCCTCCCTCGCAAGAGCCTTAGCCCTGCCGATCGCTGCCTTCAGCTGCCGCCGGGACTCCTTGAAGGAAGCATGCAGGAGTGCAATCACATCCTCCTCCCGCATCCGCCGCCGCCTGTAATTGGTGTACTGGCGTCGTGCGACCACACAAGCTGCACGCAAATTCGTGAGCTCGGCGGACCACCAGTACACCTGGGGCTTCGGGGGACGACGCCTGGCTCGGGGCATTGACGCGTCGCAAACCTGCGACAACGCGCCCCGCAACCATTCCGCCTCGTCCTCCACCACCACGGGGCCCACAGGCGCGGACACCCACGATTGCACAATTGCAGCTTCCTTCGCGAGGTCCCTGTCGAGGTGCCTCAACTGCCACCTCGGGCCGTCGTCAACCGGGGGCCGGAAGGGACCGGCTGGATCTGACGGGGACACGGCTGCGAGATCGAACCGAATGTATCGGTGATCACACAACACCGCCGTATCCACCACTCCCCAGTCCCGAACACGGCGCGCCAGGGCGGGACTCGCGAACGTGATGTCCACGATCGACTCGCCCTGGGGTCGCACGCACGTGCTCATCGATCCCTGGTTGAGAAGGGCCAACCCTTGTCCGAGGGCAAACTCCTCCAGTGCCTCGCCAAATACGTCCGTTCTGACGGAACCCCAAGCCGTATTCCAGGCATTGAAGTCGCCAGCGAGGAGCACTTGGCGAGGGTGGCATTGGCCGATTAAGGCGCCCACCCGTCCGAGATAAATCTCGAACTCGGCGAGTGTGCGGTTCGGGGAAAAGTAGCCACCGACGACTACAAAATCCTCAAACCACACAGCGACGTATCCCGGACCCTTCGCTACCTTTTCGAAGGGTGGGGAGTTCGCCGCGCCCCATCGGACGATCGCGACGGAGCCGTCATTGTCCCGAACCCAGTTCTCACCGGGGGGGACATAGTACGGCTCGCAGATCACGGCCACGTCTATCGACCACTCCGCGAAGCTCTGGAACAGGAGGTCCTGAGCTCTGGCGGAGTGTTCGATATTCGCCTGGAGGAATCGGAGCTTGTGGTCCATTACTAGGATTCCATGGCCACAAGTCCGTCCCCGGACACTCCAGCTGAGCTGCCGCTGGCCGACTGCGTTGAGGATGCAGTCGGTGGTGGTAGCCGCCTTTTAGGCCGAGGGGCATGGCACGATTTGCCCCCCAGCCTGTGATCGGCCGGCTTCTTGGCTGCCGCGCACACAGTGCAGTGTGCAGCGGCGGCGCTGCAATCGCGGGCGACGTGGCCCGGTTTTCCGCAGCGGTAGCAATTACTGCTGCGGTCAACCGGACTGCTGCACTGCTCCCGGACGTGCCCGAGTTGAAGGCACCGGAAGCAGCGCAGAGGTCTCGCTTCGAGGAGCGAGACCTTCGCCGACACCCAACCGACTAGCAGTCGCCTGCCATCAGCCACCTTGTTGGCGGCAGCCACCGGGCAGCTCAGCCAGAGCGTGCCCAGACCCGATTTGTCGAGGCGGACCTCGCCAGTCTTGATGGACGCAATTGGGCATCCACCAATTCCGGCCACCGCCGCCGCGACATCTGCAGCGGAAACTGCGTCGTCCAACCCGGACACGCGCAGTTCCGCGCACTTCGTGGGCCTGGACACGGCCACGCTCTCCCCAAGGGCGGCCCGCAACTTCTCTGCCAGAGCGTCCGCCTTTTCGGTGTTTGAGGCACCGGGAATCTCTAGGATTCTGGCTCCTGTGGCGGACACTCTGAAATTGACAGAGTCAATGCCGAGGCTTCGAAGATCGACCTTCTTCTTGGCCTCGGCTAGAGTTGCGGCGTAGGTGACGCCCTTTTGAACCGCCTCCGGCTGCAGTTTTAACACTACAGCCAAGGACCGGGGAGGGCGCGGCTTGCGCCTCCGCTGTCGTCCCTTCTTGGTCTGCGGAGCCTGCTGGGAGACAGGTACCGCAGACTGGGCCCTCCGTGGTTGAGACGGCAGGGCAGCACTCTTTGGTGCCGCCTTAGGACGCCGTCTCGCCACCACATTCCACCCCTCGTCCATAGACGCAGGAGCCGGCGGCAGTGGCCGGGGCTCCCGTTGGGGTGGGGCTGGGGCAGGTTGTTTGGCTTTGGCCTTACCCTTCTTTCCCTTTTGGGACTTCGGGGATGGGCCAGGGCCAGACCTGCCCTGGGACGTCGGGACCGCTTGTGCCGCAGGCTTAGGCTGGGGGGCAGCCTTTGCCTTGTCGGCAGCCAACGGTGGACGGAGGCGCGGTTCGGGGAGCAGCCTCTGCTGCAAGCCCTCGAACCGAGCGTCGAGCATCTTACCCACACTGAGCATGATGCTCCGCTCCAGCTCTTGCACCTTGTCAGAGGACGGGGTCGCCGTTGGGCACGACCCCCTGACATTGACAGGTGGCTGCTCCTCTGCCACCCTGTCTGGGGCACGCCGCATATCGGCCCGTAATGCGGCCAACTCGCGGCGTACCTCCGCCAACTCCGTTCGCAGCTGGTCATTGTCCGCTTTGTAGCGGTCATTGGCCAGCCGCAGACGGGTCAGCTCCTCCGACGCGGTGCGCTGGTGGAGCTCAGCTACCAGCTCCTTAATGGAGGAGGCAGCATCTCGAAGAGCCTTAACATACGTCCCCTTAAGGTTCTTCGAGGTGCTCGCCACTTGGGAGATGACCTCGACGGAGCTCATCACTCGAGCTTGCAATTCCGTCGCCGAGGTCTCATCCGCTGCGGTACTCGCAATCTCCGGCGAGCCGGGTTTGGCTCTAGCCATGCGGATTTTGCGAGCCGCCTCCTCCACTTCCTGCTCAGCGCGGAGCTCCATCTCTGCGCGCTGAGCTGCCACCAAGTCCGCCTTGGCTTTGGCGAGGCCGACGTATTGCCCAGTTGTGGGCGGTCGGCCTCTGCCTCGGCGTGCGGTGGAAACCTTCGGAGCCTTTACAGACTCCGAAGCGGAGCCACTATCCTCGTCGGAAGTCACTCCCCTAGCGGAACGGCTACGTTTCCGTTGCCAGAGCCGTCCTTTAGTCCCAAGGGACTCCGCAACACTCATCGCTGAACTGGAGCTTAGCTCCTCAGCTTGAGTGTCTTCAGTCTCTGAACCCATTTTACGACCGGGTTCTTGGTCGGCGTTTTCAGTTGTCCGGTTTGAGTTGCGTAGGTTGTGTTCACGAGGGCCAGCGGTCTGCTGACCCACGAAGCGATTGTTGCCCCCCCCAGAGTACGAGGGGCGGCCCTCCACCGAGGCGGAGGGGTGGGATTTCCCGGCATCTGCCGACGTACCCACCTGGGGACCACATTCACAATCACTTTTCTCCATCATTCGTTGCACCGATGACTCCACATCGTCGGCCCATTTTTTCAGGGGTTGGGCTCCCCTGTCAGGTGTCACTGCCGCCGGTTACCGGACAGACGCAGTGCACCCCAATCCCCCCAGCGAGGTGACCAGCGTGTCGTCCGCATAACACACGACGTTCACTCCCGGGGGTAGCTCCCCTCGAAGGGCCCAGTCGAATCCTATGTTCCACAAGAGTGGCCCTAGGACCGACCCCTGTGGAACCCCACACTGGACCGATCGGCGATCGACGCTGCCATCCCTCCCTACATACATCACCACTCTGTCCCGGAGATAGTCAGTGACTACCCTCCGCAGGTAGAGTGGCACGCGGTGGTACTTAAGTGCCTCCTCTATACAGGCAAAGGGCAGCGAATTGAAGGCGTTGGAGATATCCAGCGAAATCGCCATTAAGCCGCCGCCCTTGGCCACCGCCTCATCCGAGAGATCTTTGACGCACAGTACAGCGTCAATCGTCGATCGCCCCTCCCTAAATCCATACTGGCAGCCCGCCAGATCCGGACCCACCTCTCGCAGATGCTTGGCGACACGGCAGGCGATGACGCGCTCGAAGAGCTTTCCCGTGTCGTCCAGCAGCACGATTGGGCGGAAGGCAGAAGGAGACTCTGCCAGACGCCCGTCCTTCTTGAGGAGCACGAGCCTGCCCTCTTTCCAGCAAGCCGGAAACCGACATGACGCTAGACATACGTCGAAGAGCCCGGTAATGTGGGCCCTCAACTCGCTCAACGCCCTTGCCAACACCCGGCCTGGAACTCCATCCGGCCCGGGAGCGGTGTTCTTCGCCCGGAGCCTTCTCACTGCTATTTCAATCTCGGACTGCTCGATGGGTGGAACCTCCTCAACCTGTTCAATTTCCTCGACAGGTTCCTCCGTCATCGTCGGTGGGACGAGAACCGGCCTGTTCGGGAACAGGGCTGCCATTACTTCCCCCATCAGTTGGGGATGCATGGTCTCCGTGACTGGAGGGGCCTGAGTGCGCAGTTTATTTCGCGCCACTCGGTACGGTCGACCCCATGGGTCTCGATCAAGCCCCTCTAGCATCTCTCTCCGTTTGGATTCTTTGGACCTGCTTATGGCCAGTTGGAGATCTTTTTTGGCCTCAAGATGTGCTTGATGGAGCAGGTCCTCGAACTCCTCGTTCCGGTTAGGCCGCCTTCGGTATCTGGTGAACTGACGACGAGCCGCGTTGCTGCGGGTCCGAAGAGCCGCTATTTCGTCACTCCACCAGTATACTTGCCTCCTTTGAGCAAAACCCTTGGTTCGGGGCATGGACGCGTCGCAGATATGCGTTAGCACCCCCCGAAATCGAAGTGCCCCTTCGTCCACCTCATCCGGCCCGGACGGCCGCATGGCCCAGGATTGGACGATTGCCGCCTCAGCCAACAGCTCATCGTCAAGGCGGGATATAGCCCACCTCGGGAAGTCCGCATTCCGACCCTCCGCTCTTCGTCGAGTGAAGTCGGTACCGGACAAGGAGGAGACCGCAAACCCTATGTATTGGTGGTCTGATAAGGTCTCCTCATTATCCAGGACCCGCCAGTTCAGCACGCGCGTAGCGAGAACGGGGCTAGCAAACGTTAAGTCTACTATTGACCCTCCCCGTCGTCGCACGCACGTGTTAACAGAGCCTTGGTTCAGCAGCACAAGGCCGCACGCTGACGCCCACACGTCTACCGCCTCTCCACGATCGTCGGTCTCCGGGGAACCCCAACTCGTGCTGTGGGCGTTGAAGTCGCCGAGGACAATGACCGGCATAGGTGCCGCTCGTCTCACCACCGCCCCAACCCGGTCGAGGAACAACTCGTACTCGACGAGTGGTCTGTTCGGAGAAAAATAGACCCCGACGACCAGGAAGTCACTCCACACCGCTGCTACTATGCCAGGCTCTCGCTCCCTGATGGAGAGGGGCAAGGAGTCCGGGCCGGAAGCGGCAATAATCACCACGGAGCCATCCGTGGCCCCCACCCAGTTTGGCTGGGAGGAGACGTAGTATGGCTCCGATATTACCGCCACATCAACCGACCACTGTAGCACGGATTGCAGGAACAGGTCCTGCGAACCGGCACAGTGGTTTAGATTTGCCTGGAGGAAGCGATGTTGGCACGCCATTAATGACCGGTCAACATCGCCTCCGTAGGCGGCTCCCTGGACTGTAGAGGGACGGCTTGGGTCATTCTAGACCACCCTCTACCCTTCTTGGGGCGTGCGCATTTGCGACCCCCTGGCGTGTGATTTGCCATCCTCCCTGCTGCCTTGCACATCGGGCAGTTCAGCGCGTTGCTGCATTCAGCCACCCTGTGGCCTGCTTCACCACATCGGAAGCAATTCTGGCTGCGGTCCACCTTGGACTGGCATTGGACCCCCGTGTGGCCAATCTCGAAGCACTTGAAGCACTTCATGGGCCGGGGGTCCAGTGTTCGCACCCGCGCAGCACTCCACCCGACAAGAAGGCGCCCTTTAGCAGCTATTGCTTTGGCCGCTTCGATCGGGCACTGGATCACGGCACTGCCAGCGCCGAACATTCCAGACCGGATCGGCCCAACTCTCACCTGGTCGACTGGGCATTCCCCATCCCGGGATATGGCAGCTGCCAGGTCCACGCCAGAAACCGAGTCGTCCAGCCCGGAAATGCACAGATCGATGCATTTCACGGGCCGGGTGATCCGGACGGTCTCCGGGAGGATCTCCTTTAGCTTGATAGCCAGGGAGTCCGCCTTGCTGCCGCTCTCCTTGCCGGGGATCTCCAGAACTCGAGCCCCCGTAGCGGCCGAACGGATGTGGAGTCCGTCGTCGATCTGCAGGGAGCTCAGATCGATGCCTCCCCTTGCCTCCCTGAGGACCCTCTCGTAGGTGAGGCCCATCTCAGCAGCCTCGGGCAACAGGGTGATTACCACTGCTGCTGTTCTCGGCCTTGCATTGCCCCTAGCTGGCTTTCTCCTCGCATTTTTCCTCGGGGCCGTCGCCGGAGTGGCGCGTGGTCCCGGAGCATTCGCCGTCTTTTTCTTCTTGCCCTTGCGCACCACCGTGGTCCAGCTATCAGGTTGGACCGTGGAGGTGCTCGGGCGTGACTCCGGTTCGGGATCAAGTACCCGGGTAGGTGCCTTCCCCCTTTTCTGGTTCTTCGGCGCCGACTGTGCAGGGGGAACCGAATAAATCGTCTCCGTCCTAGCATCCGCCTTCAGAGGCGGGCGCAGCCTTTTCTCCGGGAGGAGCCGGCCACTGATGCTCTCCAGCATGGAGCGCATCATTGCGCTACACTCCCGGACGATACCTGCCCTGAGCTCCTCTTCAGGTGGAGCAGTTCTCGCAGGCCGAATCTCCTCCCTAGTCTGGCACGCCGGCCGAGGCACAACCAGGGCCGAGGCGCGGGCCGTCTCCATCTCCACGCGCCATGTCGCCATTTCAGCGCGGAGGTTTTCGACCTGCGCGCTGAGGCGAGCGTTCTCCTTCCTCACGGCCTCCATACGCTCTGCGTGTTCTGCAGTGAGGCGGGCGTTTTCAGCCCGGAGAGCTGCTATCTCTTCGGACTGATTCCTTTCGTAAATGGAGGCCATTTCTTCTCGGATCTGCGCTGCGGCCCTCTTAAGGGCATTTACAAAAGTGCCTTTAAGGTTTCCGGACTTAGCCGCCACCTCCAGAATCAAGTCCAGGCTTGCTTGGACTCTACCCTTCACTGTGTCCGCCGACGCACCCAGCGTCTTGGTGGACTCGGCGATCGCCAAGTTGGTCGCCAACTCGAGCTCCTTTCTTTGGGCCTCAATTAGGGTCCGTTTGGCCTGAGCAAGACCAACGTACTCTCCAGTGGTAGGAGGCCTACCACGTCCCCTCTTGCCCGCCGGCTTGCCACTACTTTTAGCAGCTCCTCCTCCAACCGCGTCTTTACCGCTGCTAGAGCTATTTGTCCTAGCTTGGCGCAGTCGTTTCTTGCCCGCCGCCAATATTTGGCGGGACACACTCCCCTCAGTGTCGGACGAGTTGGTGGACATCTCCTCCACCTCGCTTCCACTCCTCACTTCATCAAATCGCGTGCAACCGTGATCCGATTTTCTCGCCGTTTCATTGACAATTTCAGAGAGCACCGATGCCCTCGAAACTGCCCTTGCTCCTCCAGAGCTACTGCTCCCGGACCGACTCCTCGTAGCCGGATCCCCTCTCCGCACTTCCTTCCTCTGCCTAAGGGCACGGAAGCCACCTTCATCATTTACTCCACCCTTCGCGGGCCTAACGTCTGTGGTTTTGGTTTTTGTATTTTTTCCCATATTGTTCCCACGAGTACCGTGTTTTTGATATTCACAAACATGGCAGTGACACGAATGCCAAGGTGAATCCTACTTACACCTGGGGGGCGGAAGGTACCCAGGGTTGGCGCTTGCAGGTAGCTGTGCCTCAGCTACCACCCCAGAGGGCGGCCGTTACCACGTCTCCCAATAACGGCCCTTTAGGGATTTTTTAGAGAGGTTTACTCCTCGCGGTCCAGGCGGTTAAGCCAAGACCCCCGCTCCGTCGAAGCCGCGAGACATGATCCACGACACTCCAACGGACTACGGTTTTGGTGATGGTGGCAATTGAATGCCAGCGCGGTGGCAGTGTGAGTGCACGCCACGCCCACCACCCTTGACCCGTACAAAAGCCCCGGCAGTCAACACCTCCATGGTCCGGACAAAAGCCCACGCCGACCAAAACTCCCAAGCCCGGAGAAAAATCTCAAGGACTCAACGCAGAACAAACAAATGCCCCGCGTTCCGCCGATGAATTGACGAAGCAGACTGCCGCCCGATACGGGACAGACGCAGCCGGCCCCAACCACCAAAGGGTGCCCTGCCGCCCACTATGGGTCAGACGCAGGGTACCGACGAAGCAGACTGCCGCCCGATACGGGACAGACGCAGCCCGCCCCAACCACCAAAGGGCGCCCTGCCGCCCACTATGGGTCAGACACAGGGCACCGACGAGGCAGGACTGCCGCCCGATACGGGACAGACGCAGCCCGCCCCAACCATTCCCCCCTCCCCAGTGTTTGGTCCGCGGGGGCCCTTTCAAATAGAAAAAGCCCCTACCACTCTGGACCACTCTTCATAAAGAAGAGTGAGAAGAGTGGCCTCCTATCCGCCACCCGGAGACGCGCCACGTAGGGGTATCACCTCCCCTCCCACTTGGACAACCAAGCAGGTCCGCGGGGGGGGAACCTAACCTAACCTAACCTTTTTTTTTTTTTTTTTAACGCAGGAAAATCCTCATGGATACCCTACCCCAGCGGGGGCCGAGGTCGGGTTATGCCGGACTCTTACCGACTAAAAACCTGCGGCTTCCGTCTGGACGCACGGAGTCGGGTCACGAGGAGCTTGCGCATTCGTTCGCGGCCCGACAGCGTTGGCCGGCGCTCTGTGCAGCGCCGGCGACGTCCCGAGAGGGAGGGGTCCCTCTCTAGTCGTCCCTCATGAGATGGTGCGCAGGAAGCGCACGCGCCATCTCGAGCCCTGGACCGGAAGCGGATTCCCCCGAACCCGCCACCGAAGGCTCATGGGACTGCGGGAGAGGGAGGCTTTCGGCAACGAAAGCCGCCCTCCGGCGTCCCGTGCGACGGCGACGAAGCGGAAGGGAGGATGCATCATCTTCCCTCGCCCTCTCCGCCGCCTCCTTCGCGAGCATTACGGCCTCGCAGAAGGATCGCACCGCCTGCCACGATCTCTCACTCTCGACCATAGCGCGAACCACGGTCAGGAGCGAGATGTCGGCACCCAATACAGAGCCGAGCGCGCTGCGCTCCGCATCCCACGCCGGGCATACCTCCAGCGTGTGCTTGGCCGTCTCGTCGAGGCAATCGTCGCAGTGGTGGCACCTGGCAGTCGGTTCCCGACCGATCCGAAACACCTGTGTGGGCCGGCGCTGTCGGCCCACACAGGGGCACCATACAGGGCCATCGACCTCACGATTCCCGCGTAGAGACGCCGACACGACGTCTCAGGTCCGCCGAGATTCGGCAGCAGCCTTCCCAGGGCCGCAGCCGCCCTCAGCAGCCGAGGCTCAAGGCACTCGAAGTGGGGGCCGAAGTTCCACCGGCTATCCAGGACGAGTCCCAGATAGCGCATCGACGGCCTCACGTCGATGCGGACTCCGGATACGACGATATGGGCACCCCGGGGCGGCGCGTTCCGCGGGCCATGGAAAACCACGGCCTCGGACTTTTCGAGCGCCACCCGCAAACCCAATCGCCGTATGCGGCCCACTACGAATGCCGCGCCGGCGGTGGCGCGCAAGGAAGCATCCCTGTGGCTTTTGCCTCGGGCAGTGACCAAGGTGTCGTCCGCGTAACAGACTACGCCGACACCCGGCACTGTGGCTCCTCGCAGCACCCAGTCGTAGCCGATGTTCCAGAGGAGTGGGCCTAGTACCGACCCCTGAGGAACGCCGCACGACATCTCCCGCCGACACCACCGGTCTCGACCGGGGTATTCCACCGCACGCCCAGACAGGTAGTCCCCGACGACCCGGCGCAGGTACGGAGGAACTCCGTGGAATCGGAGCCCCTCCCTGATGCAGCTCCAGGGGAGGGAGTTAAATGCGTTGGCGATGTCCAGAGACACCGCCAACACGACCTCACCCCGGGCGATCGCGTCCTGCGCCAAGGACTTAACCCGCTGAATCGCGTCTACGGCAGACCTACCCCTGCGGAATCCAAACTGGCAGTCTGCCAGATCCGGTCCGACATCCTCTAGGTGCTCGACGATCCGGGCGGCCACAACTCTCTCAAAGAGTTTGGCGTCCTCGTCGAGCATCACTATCGGGCGGTACGCAGATGGGGATTCCGCCGGACGCCCTTCCTTTCTGAGGAGAACGAGACGACCTGTCTTCCACCGCTGTGGAACCTGGCCTAGGGCCAGACAGGCGTCGAAAAGTCTCCTCAGACGAGGCTCGAGGGCATCCATGGCCAAGACCAACACCCGGCCGGGTACGCCGTCAGGACCGGGGGCGGTGTTTTTGGCTCGCAGCCGCAACACCGCAGCTCCCAGCTCTCCCGGGGTCACTGACGGCGCCACATCCGGGCCGGGCTCCGCGGCAACCGAAGGCATCATGGGGGGACTAGGATGGTCCCCCGTCCGCGGAAACAGGGCCGCAACGACTCTGTCCAGGATTTGCGGCTGGAGACTTCGCGTGAGTGGGGGCGCCCAGGGGCGAAGTTTGCACATCGCCAACCTGTACGGCCTCCCCCACGGGTCGCGGTTCAACGTCCCCAGAAACTCCTCCCTCGCAAGAGCCTTAGCCCTGCCGATCGCTGCCTTCAGCTGCCGCCGGGACTCCTTGAAGGAAGCATGCAGGAGTGCAATCACATCCTCCTCCCGCATCCGCCGCCGCCTGTAATTGGTGTACTGGCGTCGTGCGACCACACAAGCTGCACGCAAATTCGTGAGCTCGGCGGACCACCAGTACACCTGGGGCTTCGGGGGACGACGCCTGGCTCGGGGCATTGACGCGTCGCAAACCTGCGACAACGCGCCCCGCAACCATTCCGCCTCGTCCTCCACCACCACGGGGCCCACAGGCGCGGACACCCACGATTGCACAATTGCAGCTTCCTTCGCGAGGTCCCTGTCGAGGTGCCTCAACTGCCACCTCGGGCCGTCGTCAACCGGGGGCCGGAAGGGACCGGCTGGATCTGACGGGGATACGGCTGCGAGATCGAACCGAATGTATCGGTGATCACACAACACCGCCGTATCCACCACTCCCCAGTCCCGAACACGGCGCGCCAGGGCGGGATTCGCGAACGTGATGTCCACGATCGACTCGCCCTGGGGTCGCACGCACGTGCTCATCGATCCCCGGTTGAGAAGGGCCAACCCTTGTCCGAGGGCAAACTCCTCCAGTGCCTCGCCAAATACATCCGTTCTGACGGAACCCCAAGCCGTATTCCAGGCATTGAAGTCGCCAGCGAGGAGCACTTGGCGAGGGTGGCATTGGCCGATTAAGGCGCCCACCCGTCCGAGATAAATCTCGAACTCGGCGAGTGTGCGGTTCGGGGAAAAGTAGCCACCGACGACTACAAAATCCTCAAACCACACAGCGACGTATCCCGGACCCTTCGCTACCTTTTCGAAGGGTGGGGAGTTCGCCGCGCCCCATCGGACGATCGCGACGGAGCCGTCATTGTCCCGCACCCAGTTCTCACCTGGGGGGACGAAATACGGCTCGCAGATCACTGCCACGTCTATCGACCACTCCGCGAAGCTCTGGAACAAGAGGTCCTGAGCTCGGGCGGAGTGCTCGATATTCGCCTGGAGGAATCGGAGCTTGTGGTCCATGACTAGGATTCCATGGCCACAAGTCCGTCCCCGGACACTCCAGCTGAGCTGCCGCTGGCCGACTGCGTTGAGGATGCAGTCGGTGGTGGTAGCCGCCTTTTAGGCCGAGGGGCATGGCACGATTTGCCCCCCAGCCTGTGATCGGCCGGCTTCTTGGCAGCCGCGCACACAGTGCAGTGTGCAGCGGCGGCGTTGCAGTCGCGGGCGACGTGGCCCGGCTTTCCGCAGCGGTAACAATTACTGCTGCGGTCAACCGGACTGCTGCACTGCTCCCGGACGTGCCCGAGTTGCAGGCACCGGAAGCAGCGCAGAGGTCTCGCTTCGAGGAGCGAGACCTTCGCCGACACCCAGCCGACAAGCAACCGCCTGCCATCAGCCACCTTATTGGCGGCAGCCACCGGGCAGCTCAGCCAGAGCGTGCCCAGACCCGAATTGTCTCGGCGGATTTCGCCAGTCTTGACGGATGCAATTGTGCATCCGCCATTCTTGGCTACAACCGCCGCGACATCTGCAGCGGAGACTGCATCGTCCAACCCGGACACTCGCAGCTCCGCGCATTTGGTGGGCCTGGACACCACCACGTCCTCCCCAAGGGCGGCTCGCAGCTTGTCCGCCAACGCGTCCGCCTTGTCGGTGCTAGTAGCACCGGGCACCTCCAGGACCCTAGCCCCGGTGGCGGACACCCTGAACTTGACGGACTCTATTCCGAGGCTTTGAAGATCGACCTTCTTCTTGGCCTCGGATAGAGCTGCGGCGTAGGTGACGCCCTTCTTCACTGCCTCTGGCTGCAGTTTCAGGACCACAGCCAGAGTTCGGGGAGCACGTGGTTTGCGCGCCCGCCTCCGTCCCTTCTTCTGCGGAGCCTGCTGGGAGTCAGGCACCGCAGATTTGCCCCTCCGTGGTTGCGGCGGCAGGGCAGCACTATTTGGTGCCGCCTTTGTACGCCGTCTCGCCACCACATTCCACCCCTCGTCCATGGACGCAGGAGCCGGCGGCAGTGGCCGGGGCTCCCGTTGGGGTGGGGCTGGGGCAGGTTGTTTGGCTTTGGCCTTTCCCTTCTTTCCCTTTTGGGACTTCGGGGATGGGCCGGGGCCAGACCTGCCCTGGGACGTCGGCACCGCTGGAGCCACAGGCTTAGGCTGGGAAGCAGCCTTTGCCTTATCTGCAGCCAGCGGCGGACGGAGGCGGGGTTCGGGTGGCAGCCTCTGCTGCAGCGCCTCGAACCGGGCGTTGACCATCTTGCCCACGCTGAGCATGATGGTCCGCTCCAACGTCTGCACCATATCGGAGGATGGAGTCGTAGTTGGGCACGACCCCCCGACACTGACAGGTGGCAGCTCCTCTGCCACCCTGTCCGGAGCTCGCCGCATCTCGGCACGTACTTCGGCCAGTTCGCGGCGAAGCTCCGCCAACTCCACTCGCAGCTGGGCGTTGTCCGCTTTGAAGCGGTCGTTGGCCAGCCGCAGACGTGTCAGCTCCTCCGACGCAGTGCATTTCTGGAGCTCTCCAAGCACCTCAGCAATTGAGGAGGCAGCATCTCGCAGGGCCTTGACGTAGGTACCTTTAAGGTTTTTAGAGGTACCTGCCACCTGCGAGATTACCGCCACCGAACTGCGGACCCGCTCCTCGAGTTCCGCAGCTGGGACCTCCTCAGCTGAAGCACCAAGATTCACCGGCGAGCTAGGCTTAGCTCGAGCCGCGCGAACCTTTTGTGCTGCCTCCTCCACCTCTTGCTCGGCGCGGAGCTCCAACTCCGCGCGCTGAGCTGCCACCAGCTCCGCCTTGGCTTTGGCGAGGCCGACATACTGCCCGGTAGTGGGCGGTCGACCTCTGCCACGGCGGGCCGTGGACACCTTCGGAGCCTTAACAGGTTCCGACGCGGAACCACTGTCCTCATCGGAAGTGGTCCCCCTCGCGGAACGGCTGCGCTTGCGCCGCCAGAACCGCCCGGCCCTTTCGGACCCTTCGTCCAAGCTCATCCCCGAGCCGGAGCTGAGCTCCTCGGGGAGAGCATTCTGCCCCCTCGAACCTAATTTGCGACCGGGTTCGCGGTCGGATACTCCGCCCGTCGCGGGCCTAACATCTTCTCCGCCCGTCTCAGGCACAACGTCTGGGTTTGGGATAAGTTTCTCCATACAGTTCCCACGAGTATGGGGGATATAAAAAGTCCACCAAGGGAGTGCCCCCTGTCCCCTGGTAACTCTAATACTGTGCGGGGTCGAGTGGTCCCGCACAGGTGGCCGCTCGCGGGCAGACTTATCCCAGTCTGCCACCTCAACGAGGCAGCCGAACGCCGTCGCAAGGCCCATGAAGGGCGCCCCAACGTTCGGCCTTTGGGGATTTTTTAAAGAGGTTTACTCCTCGCGGACCGGGCGATTAAGCCAAGTCCACCGCTCCGTCAAAGCCGCGAGACATGATCCACGACACTTTGACGGTTTACGGGTTCGGTGACGGTGACAATCAAATGTCAACGTGACGGCAGGGTAAGTGCACGCCACGCCCGTCACCCTTGACCCGGGCAAATACCCCGACAGTCAACCCCTCCCTGGCCCGAGCAAATACTCCGACAGCCAGAACAACGAAGTACAACTGCCGCCCGATACGGAACAGACGCAGTGTACTGACGAGGTGCCACTGCCGCCCAATATGGGACAGACGCAAGGCACCTCAACCACCAGAGAGCACCCTGCCGCCCAATATGGGTCAGACACAGGGTGCCGACGAGGCGCAACTGCCGCCCGATACGGGACAGACGCAGCGCACCCAACCACCAAAAGGTACCCCGCCGCCCATTATGGGTCAGACGCAGGGCACCGACGAAGCACGAATGCCATCCCATTGGGGACAGACAAGTCGCACCCCAACCACCGAAGGATACCCTGCCGCCCACTATGGGTCAGACACAGGGCATCGACGAAGCAGACTGCCGCCCGATACGGGACAGACGCAGCCCACCCCAACCAACAAAGGGCACCCTGCCGCCCACTATGGGTCAGACACAGGGCACCGACGAAGCACGACTGCCGCCCGATACGGGACAGACGCAGCGCGCCCCAACCAGAGGAATGTTTTGGCTTCGCCCGTTGCTGGATTGCAACGGGTTACTGAGCCCCCCCGCCACGGCAAGGCACATTCCAATTCGGGGGGGAACCTTTTTTTTTTTTTTTTTTTTTAACGCAGGAAAATCCTCATGGATACCCTACCCCAGCGGGGGCCGAGGTCGGGTTATGCCGGACTCTTACCGACTAAAAACCTGCGGCTTCCGTCTGGACGCACGGAGTCGGGTCACGAGGAGCTTGCGCATTCGTTCGCGGCCCGACAGCGTTGGCCGGCGCTCTGTGCAGCGCCGGCGACGTCCCGAGAGGGAGGGGTCCCTCTCTAGTCGTCCCTCATGAGATGGTGCGCAGGAAGCGCACGCGCCATCTCGAGCCCTGGACCGGAAGCGGATTCCCCCGAACCCGCCACCGAAGGCTCATGGGACTGCGGGAGAGGGAGGCTTTCGGCGACGAAAGCCGCCCTCCGGCGTCCCGTGCGACGGCGGCGAAGCGGAAGGGAGGATGCATCATCTTCCCTCGCCCTCTCCGCCGCCTCCTTCGCGAGCATTACGGCCTCGCAGAAGGATCGCACCGCCTGCCACGATCTCTCACTCTCGACCATAGCGCGAACCACGGTCGGGAGCGAGATGTCGGCACCCAATACAGAGCCGAGCGCGCTGCGCTCCGCATCCCACGCCGGGCATACCTCCAGCGTGTGCTGGGCCGTCTCGTCGAGGCAATCGTCGCAGTGGTGGCACCTGGCAGTCGGTTCCCGACCGATCCGAAACAGGTAACTCCCGAAACAACCATGTCCCGAGAGCACCTGCGTCAGACGGTAGGTCAGGAAACCGTGTCGCCTACCCAACCACTGCTGGAAGACCGGACGAATTGCCTCGATAGTCCAGAGTCCGGCGCTCGAAAGCGCCAGCCTGGACTCCCACGCTTCGGTAGCCCGTTGGCGCAGCTCAGCTCTGTGCCCCTCCTGTTCCTGCAGTGCAGGCGGGTGACCCCTGGCCCGGAGCGCCTCCACGCGCCACTCGTAGAGCGACGCGAGGGCTCTCGCTTCCAGGTCCCAGGGAATAGTACCCGCCAGCACGCAAGATGCCTCGCCCGAGATCGTGCGATAACCCCGTACCACCCTGATCGCCATCACCCGCTGGACTCGCGTCAAGCGGGCGACATTGCTGCGAGTCAGGGCGCTGCCGGCCCACACAGGGGCACCATACAGGGCCATCGATCTCACGATTCCCGCGTAGAGACGCCGACACGACGTCTCAGGTCCGCCGAGATTCGGCAGCAGCCTTCCCAGGGCCGCAGCCGCCCTCAGCAGCCGAGGCTCAAGGCACTCGAAGTGGGGGCCGAAGTTCCACCGGCTATCCAGGACGAGTCCCAGATAGCGCATCGACGGCCTCACGTCGATGCGGACTCCGGATACGACGATATGGGCACCCCGGGGCGGCGCGTTCCGCGGGCCATGGAAAACCACGGCCTCGGACTTTTCGAGCGCCACCCGCAAACCCAATCGTCGCATGCGGCCCACCACGAATGCCGCGCCGGCGGTGGCGCGCAAGGAAGCATCCCTGTGGCTTTTGCCTCGGGCAGTGACCAAGGTGTCGTCCGCGTAACAGACTACGCCGACACCCGGCACTGTGGCTCCTCGCAGCACCCAGTCGTAGCCGATGTTCCAGAGGAGTGGGCCTAGTACCGACCCCTGAGGAACGCCGCACGACATCTCCCGCCGACACCACCGGTCTCGACCGGGGTATTCCACCGCACGCCCAGACAGATAGTCCCCGACGACCCGGCGCAGGTACGGAGGAACTCCGTGGAATCGGAGCCCCTCCCTGATGCAGCTCCAGGGGAGGGAGTTAAATGCGTTGGCGATGTCCAGAGACACCGCCAACACGACCTCACCCCGGGCGATCGCGTCCTGCGCCAAGGACTTAACCCGCTGAATCGCGTCTACGGCAGACCTACCCCTACGGAATCCAAACTGGCAGTCTGCCAGATCCGGTCCGACATCCTCTAGGTGCTCGACGATCCGGGCGGCCACAACTCTCTCAAAGAGTTTGGCGTCCTCGTCGAGCATCACTATCGGGCGGTACGCAGATGGGGATTCCGCCGGACGCCCTTCCTTTCTGAGGAGAACGAGACGACCTGTCTTCCACCGCTGTGGAACCTGGCCTAGGGCCAGACAGGCGTCGAAGAGTCTCCTCAGACGAGGCTCGAGGGCATCCATGGCCAAGACCAACACCCGGCCGGGTACGCCGTCAGGACCGGGGGCGGTGTTTTTGGCTCGCAGCCGCAACACCGCAGCTCCCAGCTCTCCCGGGGTCACTGACGGCGCCACATCCGGGCCGGGCTCCGCGGCAACCGAAGGCATCATGGGGGGACTGGGATGGTCCCCCGTCCGCGGAAACAGGGCCGCAACGACTCTGTCCAGGATTTGCGGCTGGAGACTTCGCGTGAGTGGGGGTGCCCAGGGGCGAAGTTTGCACATCGCCAACCTGTACGGCCTCCCCCACGGGTCGCGGTTCAACGTCCCCAGCAACTCCTCCCTCGCAAGAGCCTTAGCCCTGCCGATCGCTGCCTTCAGCTGCCGCCGGGACTCCTTGAAGGAAGCATGCAGGAGTGCAATCACATCCTCCTCCCGCATCCGCCGCCGCCTGTAATTGGTGTACTGGCGTCGTGCGACCACACAAGCTGCACGCAAATTCGTGAGCTCGGCGGACCACCAGTACACCTGGGGCTTCGGGGGACGACGCCTGGCTCGGGGCATTGACGCGTCGCAAACCTGCGACAACGCGCCCCGCAACCATTCCGCCTCGTCCTCCACCACCACGGGGCCCACAGGCGCGGACACCCACGATTGCACAATTGCAGCTTCCTTCGCGAGGTCCCTGTCGAGGTGCCTCAACTGCCACCTCGGGCCGTCGTCAACCGGGGGCCGGAAGGGACCGGCTGGATCTGACGGGGATACGGCTGCGAGATCGAACCGAATGTATCGGTGATCACACAACACCGCCGTATCCACCACTCCCCAGTCCCGAACACGGCGCGCCAGGGCGGGACTCGCGAACGTGATGTCCACGATCGACTCGCCCTGGGGTCGCACGCACGTGCTCATCGATCCCCGGTTGAGAAGGGCCAACCCTTGTCCGAGGGCAAACTCCTCCAGTGCCTCGCCAAATACGTCCGTTCTGACGGAACCCCAAGCCGTATTCCAGGCATTGAAGTCGCCAGCGAGGAGCACTTGGCGAGGGTGGCATTGGCCGATTAAGGCGCCCACCCGTCCGAGATAAATCTCGAACTCGGCGAGTGTGCGGTTCGGGGAAAAGTAGCCACCGACGACTACAAAATCCTCAAACCACACAGCGACGTATCCCGGACCCTTCGCTACCTTTTCGAAGGGTGGGGAGTTCGCCGCGCCCCATCGGACGATCGCGACGGAGCCGTCATTGTCCCGAACCCAGTTCGCACCGGGGGGGACATAGTACGGCTCGCAGATCACGGCCACGTCTATCGACCACTCCGCCAAGCTCTGGAACAGGAGGTCCTGAGCTCTGGCGGCGTGTTCGATATTCGCCTGGAGGAATCGGAGCTTGTGGTCCATGACTAGGATTCCATGGCCACAAGTCCGTCCCCGGACACTCCAGCTGAGCTGCCGCTGGCCGACTGCGTTGAGGATGCAGTCGGTGGTGGTAGCCGCCTTTTAGGCCGAGGGGCATGGCACGATTTGCCCCCCAGCCTGTGATCGGCCGGCTTCTTGGCTGCCGCGCACACAGTGCAGTGTGCAGCGGCGGCGCTGCAGTCGCGGGCGACGTGGCCCGGTTTTCCGCAGCGGTAGCAATTACTGCTGCGGTCAACCGGACTGCTGCACTGCTCCCGGACGTGCCCGAGTTGAAGGCACCGGAAGCAGCGCAGAGGTCTCGCTTCGAGGAGCGAGACCTTCGCCGACACCCAACCGACTAGCAGTCGCCTGCCATCAGCCACCTTGTTGGCGGCAGCCACCGGGCAGCTCAGCCAGAGCGTGCCCAGGCCCGAATTGTCTCGACGGATTTTACCAGTCTTGACGGATGCAATTGTGCATCCGCCGATCCTGGCTACGACCGCCGCGACATCTGCAGCGGAGACTGCATCGTCCAAACTGGACACTCGCAGCTCCGCGCATTTGATGGGCCTGGACACCACCACGTCCTCCCCAAGGGCGGCACGCAGCTTGTCCGCGAGTGCGTCCGCCTTATCAGTGCTGGTTGAACCAGGCACCTCCAGGACCCTGGCCCCGGTGGCGGACACCCTGAACTTCACGGACTCTATTCCGAGGCTTTGAAGATCGACCTTCTTCTTGGCCTCGGATAGAGCTGCGGCGTAGGTGACGCCCTTCTTCAACGCCTCTGGCTGCAGTTTCAGGACCACAGCCAGAGACCGGGGAGCACGCGGTTTGCGCGCCCGCCTCCGTCCCTTCTTCTGCGGAGCCTGCTGGGAGTCAGGCACCGCAGATTGGCCCCTCCGTGGTTGCGGCGGCAGGGCAGCACTCTTTGGTGCCGCCTTTGGACGCCGTCTCGCCACCACATTCCACCCCTCGTCCATGGACGCAGGAGCCGGCGGCAGTGGCCGGGGCTCCCGTTGGGGTGGGGCTGGGGCAGGTTGTTTGGCTTTGGCCTTTCCCTTCTTTCCCTTTTGGGACTTCGGGGATGGGCCGGGGCCAGACCTGCCCTGGGACGTCGGGACCGCTGGTGCCACAGGCTTCGGCTGGGGGGCAGCCTTGGCCTTGTCGGCAGCCAGCGGTGGGCGGAGGCGCGGTTCGGGTAGCAGCCTCTGCTGCAAGCCCTCGAACCGAGCGTCGAGCATCTTGCCCACACTGAGCAAGATGCTCCGCTCCAGCTCTTGCGCCTTGTCGGAGGACGGGGTCGGCGTTTGGCACGACCCCCCGACATTGACACGTGGCAGCTCTTCTGCCACCCTGTCTGGGGCACGCCGCATGTCGGCCCGTAATGCGGCCAACTCGCGGCGTAGCTCCACCAACTCCGTCCGCAGCTGGTCATTGTCCGCTTTGTAGCGGTCATTGGCCAGCCGCAGACGGGTCAGCTCCTCCGACGCGGTGCGCTGGTGGAGCTCACCTACCAGCTCCTTAATGGAGGAGGCAGCATCTCGAAGAGCCTTAACATACGTCCCCTTAAGGTTCTTCGAGGTGCTCGCCACTTGGGAGATGACCTCGACGGAGCTCAACACTCGAGCTTGCAAGTCCGTCGCCGAGGTCTCCTCCACTGCGGTACTCGCAATATCCGGCGAGCCGGGTTTGGCTCTAGCCGGGCGGATTTTGCGAGCCGCCTCCTCCACTTCCTGCTCAGCGCGGAGCTCCATCTCCGCGCGCTGAGCTGCCACCAATTGCGCCTTTGCTTTGGCGAGGCCGACGTATTGCCCGGTGGTGGGCGGTCGGCCTCTGCCTCGGCGGGCGGTAGAGACTTTCGGAGCCCTTACAGACTCCGACGCGGAGCTGCTTTCCTCGTCAGACGTAGCTGCTCTGGCAGAATGGCTGCGTTTCCGCTGCCATAGCCGCCCTCGAGTCCCTACGGACTCCGCTACACTCATCGCTGAGCTGGAGCTTAGCTCCTCAGCATGAGCGTCTTCAGCCTCTGAACCCATTTTACGACCGGGTTCTTGGTCGGCAATTTTCGGTGTCCGTTGTTCGTGAGCATATTTTTCGTGTTTACGAGAGCCAGCGGTCTGCTGGCCCACGGAGTGATTGTTGCCCCCCCCAGAGTACGAGGGGCGGCCCTCCACCGAGGTGGAGGGGTGGGATTTCCCGGCATCAGCCGACGTACCCACCTGGGGACCACATTTCCAATCACTGTTTTCCATCCTTCCTATCACCGATGACTCCACATCGTCGGCCCATTTTTTCAGGGGTTGGGCTCCCCTGTCAGGTGTCACTGCCGCCGGCTACCGGACAGACACAGTGCACCCCAAACCCCGCAGCGAGGTATCCCTGCCGCCCATTCTGGGTCAGACGCAGGGAACCGACGAGGCGCAACTGCCGCCCGATACGGGACAGACGCAGCGCGCCCCAACCACCAAAACGGGTGCCCTGCCGCCCATTATGGGTCAGACACAGGGCACCAACGAAGTGCGACTGCCGCCCGATACGGGACAGACGCAGCGCACCCCAACCACCAAAGGTACCCCGCCGCCCATTATGGGTCAGACGCGGGGTACCGACGAAGCAGACTGCCGCCCGATACGGGACAGACGCAGCCCGCCCCAACCACCAAAGGGCGCCCTGCCGCCCACTATGGGTCAGACACAGGGCACCGACGAAGCAGACTGCCGCCCGATACGGGACAGACGCAGCCCACCCCAACCACCAAAGGGCACCCTGCCGCCCACTATGGGTCAGACACAGGGCACCGACGAAGCGCGACTGCCGCCCGATACGGGACAGACGCAGCGCGCCCCAACCAGAGGAATGTTTTGGCTTCGCCCGTTGCTGGATTGCAACGGGTTACTGAGCCCCCCCGCCACGACAAGGCACATTCCAATTCGGGGGGGATTCGGGGGGGAACCTAACCTAACCTAACCTTTTTTTTTTTTTTTTTTTCGGGGGGGAAAATGCATTACGCATACCACCCAGGAGCAGGGGGCACCCGAGTGGTTATGTGGGACTCCCGTATAGGCTAATGAGACCCACGGTATACCCACTAAAAACCCCCCATCTTCCTCCTCGCCGCCCTGTGACGGGGCCACGGGAACGCTCTCGCACACATCCGCGACCCCGCCGGCGGCAGCCGCCCACAAGCGGCTCCATCGCCACAGCCCGAAGGCCCTCCACGATGGGCGCACCAGATGTTAAGGTGCGCCTCCCTCCTCGGCCTCCACCAGTACTGTAGCAGACTCCCCCTAAGTCTGCTACTAGGAGGCCATGGGTACCATATAACTGGTACCCGGTGGCAGACCGGGTCTGTGGTTCTGCCACCGACCACACCTCGGCCGCAGAGGATAGGGCAAGCGGCGCACCGCAATACCGACATGCCTCTTCCTCTGCGGCCCCACCAGTGCCGCTTCCACGGAACGGCCCCGCCGGCTCGCAGGGGGTAGGGAGAGTGGCGCACCGTGATACCAACACGCCTCTCCCCCTGCGATCCCTCCACGGCCACAGAAGATAGGGAGAACGGCGCACCGTGATACCGGCACTCCTCTTCTTCTGCGGTCCCACCTCCAAGCGCGTCCTCAGCAGACTTCTTCAGCCCACTGGGAGCGCCCTCCTCGGGCCAGCCGGCGGCCCCAACAGGCCGGCCCTGGTTGCCTCTTAGTTCACCGTGGGTGACCAGTCCACGGTTACTAAGCCCCCCCGCCACGACAAGGCGGGCAACCATCGGGGGGGAACCTAACCTAACCTAACCTAACCTAACCTAACCTAACCTAACCATCACAAATACATATATTATATTGAGTTTTTGCTGGCCGATTTTCGAGATTTTTGTATTGAAATTTTTGTTTTATTGACGCCGTCCTTTTTATAAGGTTGCGGTGAAATTTTCTTTTTGGAATCTCGTGGAAATCCCGGAAAACTCGTTTTTCGATAAAAATTTTATAAGACAAAATACCGTTCTGACCGGTTCTAATAGGTATTAGTGAATTATATTGTGTATTTAGATTTTTGCTGTTCCGAGAAGGGTAAATAACACCTTTGGTTCATCGTTGTAGACGGAAAATTACATTTTTCCTTTGTCTTTCATATAAAATAGTAGTTTTTTGGTAGTTTTTATTTTCAAAATTTTATTAAACACTTTGTTTTGCAATTATTCTTCGAACTTGTTGTACCATCATCTGCGCCGTGTTCCTGCGCGTCTTTTAAGGCACTAAGGAACCTTCCACGGGAAAACGGTGTTGGAAAATTTTGCAAAACTTAGTGTAAATCCGGCATTTTTTGGTTAAAATTAGTGTTTTTCCTTGTTATTTTCAAAATTTTCCTTTGCGCATCTCCATTTTTTAGTTTCAATAGCTTGCTTTTGACCGTCCGCTTCGATTGAGACATCAACCGTCCCGATCGGACGACAAAAACCATTTTCCCGGAGTGTAGGGAGAGAGGAATAATTTCCAAAAGTGTATGTGCGCTTTTATGTACTACTAGCGACATCTAGTAGTAAAGTTTTTTTTTGAAAAATTTTTAAGTTGGGCTTTTTATTTTAAACTGTGATATTGACCTTTGTGATATAGTTTTTAAGTTAGTTTTAATTAAGTTATCTTGTGTTGTGACGTTCTTTTAATATTGACTGGGGACCTTTACACCCCATAAATTACACTTAAGTAACAAAACCTGACAATCTCTAAAACTGTGATACGAATTACTCTAAATTCTATTAATAATTGGAATATAGACGGAAGAATATTAGCACCGTCAGTCAAATAATTTAAAATATTGTGTCGTTATCATAATTAAAAAATTTTAATTGTAAGGCTGTCATCTATATATAATAATCATTGTTTTAGATAAAAAATTTTCTTGTAAATAATTATTTGGACTGGGACCTTTACATCCCAAAAAATCTAGTCACTGTAATCTGACGCTTACAAAGGTGTTAATAATATTATATAGACCCTATTTTTAAAAATATAGTTACATAAGTGTAAAATTTTATTTACAATTTTAATTATAATATTTAACAAAAAAATTCTTATACAATTTTATACAGTTGACGAACTCCTCCAATGGCACTCTACAGAACTCCAACCAAGACAATAAATGGTGTCTTGGACTCGCAAAAATCACCTCTCAAGACAATAACCATTAATAAGGTCCGACGCAGCATTGGCGAATGGGAAGCAGTTGGAGTAGATCCGATCTCCCATTCACCAAAATCGACACGATCTGCACAAGCTGAGTCTGAAACAAAAGTAAAATATAAAGATAGGACCAGTGAAGCGAGAGCATGCCTCAGCAAAGCCAAAAAACACCTTGGCAACTCACGTAATCTTAAGAGTGAGATTAAGAACGCGGTTGTTGAGGCATGCGATCGACTTTACCAACTAGTAAAAGAATTGGAGCTAGAAATCAAAGAGAAGGGGGTAGAAGGGTTGGCACGGACACAAGACCAGAAGGAAACAAAGACTGAAAATACTAAAGTGTCAAACGACGAATTAATGGCTCAATTGAAAATGACTTCGGAGCACATTAAAGAAAATAACACACAAATGCAGGAGTTGAAAAATACACTAGAAAGTCAGAAAGTGGTCCGGCCCGAGAACATCCCAACCAGCTACGCGGGGGTAGTGTCGTACCGGCCGAAAGTTGAGACTTTCGAAAGGACGACACTGCACTCCGTAGTGATCACCTCGGAAAACACAGCTGATACGGGCGAGGATGTACTGAGCAAGGTGAGGGAGACTATGGACGCCAAAGAGGGCTGGATTAAGGTGGAAAGGGTCCGAAAAGCCCGGGACCAGAAAGTCATTATGAGCTGCAGGACGGAGGAGGAGCGTAGAAAAGTTAAAGACAGGATCGAGAGTAGTGGAAAAGATCTGAAATGTGAAGAGGTGAAGAATAAAGATCCCCTCCTGCAGCTCAAAGGCGTACTCGGAGTTTTGACGGACGAGGAGATACTCGCAGCCATACGTAACCAAAACAAGTGCATGTTTGAGGGTTTCGGAAAACACGAAGATAGAATAGAAATTAAATTCAGAAGGAAGACCAGGAACCCTCAAACATGCAATGTCATCGCAAGTGTGTCTCCAGAACTGTGGAAGAGGGCAGTCGAAAGGGGAACTATGCATGTAGATCTACAGCGGATCAGGGTTGAGGATCAATCTCCCCTGATCCAATGTACCCGCTGCCTAGGTTACGGACACAGTAAGCGTTTGTGTGGGGGAGGGCCGGATCTGTGCAGTCACTGTGGCGGGCCACACGTAAGGGCGGAATGCGCAGAACGACTGGCAGGTACGGCCCCCTCCTGCAAAAACTGCGCTACTGCAAAATTGCCACAGACAGACCACAATGCTTTCAGCCAGACATGCCCGGTTCGTCAGCGGTGGGACGCTCTGGCTCGGTCTGCTGTGGCATATTGCTAAAGATGCAACGGGCAAGGGACCTAAGCATACTCGAAATAACATACGCCTAGGAAGTCACTGCAGGAACAGAAGCAGAATATTAAACTACATTGCAAGTATGGTTGGGAACGGGGCTGGCCGCTTGGTCGGTGCCTCCCAATCCTTAACGATGAGAGAAACCGTCACCAGAGCGGTCAGTCAAGTTTCCAAAGACAAAATTGGAAGGAAAAATTGAAAGAGATCCCCAAAATACTAGGTCCCCTCCCAAGTGAATGACGTCCAAAAGCGGAATAAAGTTCTCTCTAAATGTGTTAGCTATCAACTGCAAAATGAGTATAAAGATGTTGAATAAATATTTTGAGAAATATTTACAAAACATAATAGAAAGGGGAAATAAGTAGGTAATAAAAAAGGATGTGTATTAGGACAGTGCAAGAAAACAGCTACGAAATGAAATAACGTTATGAGAGAAGAAAAAGAAAGACTGAGATGAAATAGAGATTAGAGCAAATGGAAAGTGTATAAAGAAGTAAAAACTGGTCAAGTAAATAAAACAAAAATGTAAAATCCTGCAAACATAAATTTGAATAGTGAAATAAAAGAAAATAAAACTAGAAATAACAGTGTGTGAAGTAATCATAAAAATTTTTTGGAATCCAACCCACAATATATAACATAATTAGAAGAGTAGAAAAATACAAAATAGAGTTAAACTAAAGAGAATACAAAGAAGATAACGTATATATATTACAGACGAATGACGAATGAAAGGACAAAGAAAATAAAACATACAAAGAATAACAAAGTCTGCGGCCCCCATGCCGGAGGAAGGAGAATTAAAAAAAAAAAAAAAAAAAAAAAAAAAAAAAAAAAAAAAAAAAACCTAACCTAACCTAACCTAACCTAACCTAACCTAACCTAACCTAACCTAACCTAACCTAACCTAACCTAACCTAACCTAACCTTTTTTTTTTTTTTTTTTTTTTGGTTTCGCGGGGAAAAGGTGCATCACCTACCTGACACCCAAGGGGGAGTGCCAGGTTATGTGGGACTCTTACCCACTAAAAACCACCGCGGTATACCTCTGCCGCCTTTGCTGAGGCTCACGGTATCGCCATTGGCATTACCCGCGAGCCCCGGCGACTACACCCGGCCGCAGGAGCCCAGCTCCTCAATCAGGGGATGGTCCGGTATACGGGACCATCCCCCCAGCCACCGCCATCGTAGTCGCAGCAGGTCCCCTCACCTGCTGCGATTGGCTATCAAGAGGAAGAAGGCGGGCGTACCTCCTTCTCCCTCCCCCCCTCCGCCTGCGACGGAGCGGCGCTGTCGAGGCATCATCCTCCCTACGCCGCTCCGCCACCTCCTTCTGCGACATCACCTCCTCGCAGAAGGAGACCATGGCCGCCCAGGCCTCTCTGCTTCCCAGCATGGCTTTTGCCACGCTGGGAAGCGAGAGGTCCCTCCCGACGACAGAGGTCAATTCGTGCCGCTGACGACTCCACGCCGGGCACTCCTCCAATGTGTGCTCAGCTGTGTCGTCAGCCGCCCCGCAATGGTGACACTCCGTCGTCACCTCCCTCTGGGCGACCCTGTGCAGGTAGTGACCGAAGCAACCGTGTCCGGTCAAAACCTGCACCAGGCGGAAGGAGAGAGTCCCTCTACTCCGCTGCACCCACGCCCTTAGGACCGGACGAATCGCCTCAATCGTCCGGACCCCGTAAGTTGGTGCGGCCAGGGACTCCTCCCACTCCCGCAGGAGTACCCTCTCGGCACTCCTACGCACGCTTGCCACCTCCTCGGAACAGGGGCGCGTGCCCACCGCCCTCCTCTCCGCTCGGTACCGATAAACGGCACCGAGCACTACCGCATCGAGCTCCCACGGGGGGGTTCCTGCTAGGAGGCAGGCGGCCCCGTGGGAGATCGAGCGATACCCTCGGGATGCCCTCACCGCCAGGGTCCGTTGCGCCCTTCGCAGCTGGACTTGATTCTGGCGCGTGAGGGCATCCTCCCAGACAGGCGCTCCATATAGGGCCATGCTCCTTAATATGCCGAGGTATAACCTCCGACATGAGGAGCCTGGCCCACCCACATTGGGCAACAGTCGCCCCAGCGCGACCGCTGCCTTTACGAGCCTTTCAGCCAGCAGCTTGAAGTGCTGGCCGAACGCCCAGCGCCCGTCAAGGATGAGACCCAGATATCTCATTTGCCTCTTGAGAGGTATCTGGGTGTCATCCACCCTTAGGGTCGCGCCTGGAGGTGGACCCTGCCGAGGCCCGTGGAACAATAGAGCCTCGGTCTTCTCCAGCGCGACCCTAAGCCCCAACTCCCTTATGCGGCCCACAACCAGGGCCGCACCCTCCTCCGCCCGAGTCGCTGACTCGGCGAACGTCCTCCCCTGGGCCACTATCAGGGTGTCGTCAGCGTAGCAAAATACGCTGACGTGGGGTGGCAGAACACCCCGTAACACCCTATCGTAACCCAAGTTCCACAAGAGTGGTCCGAGTACCGACCCTTGCGGAACCCCACACCTCATCGTTCGCCGAGTCAACGACCCCCTCCCGTCGACGTAGACGACGTCTCTGTCCCGCAGGTAGTCCTTCAACAGCCGCCGCAGGTACAGAGGCACTCCGTGGTACCGGAGCGCCTCCAGGATTGCCCCGAACGGCAGGCTGTTGAAGGCATTGGCGATGTCCAATGACACCGCCAAAGACCTCTCCCCCCTCGCGGACGCCGCCGCGGTGAGGGACTTAAGGGCAGAGACGGCGTCTATTGTCGACCGCCCCCTTCGAAACCCGAACTGGGCCTCGGACAGGTCGGGCCCTACCTCCTCGAGATGCCGGACTAGTCGGGATGCCAGAATGAATTCCAGCATCTTTCCGACTTCGTCCAGCAGTACCAAGGGCCGGAAAGCCGACGGATTGTCAGGCGTCCGACCCTCCTTCTCGAGGAGGCAGAGCCTCCCGTCCTTCCACAGCTTCGGGAACTGTCCGGTTCTCAGCGAGAGATCGAACAGCTCCCGAAGCGGGCCTCCGAGGGATTCCATGGCAATCCCAAGGAGGTGTCCGGGTACTCCGTCCGGTCCAGGGGCCGTCTTCTTCCTCCCCAAGCGGGAAATGGCACCCTCCATCTCAGCCCCCGTGATTGGGGGGGTCTCGATCTCCCACACTACTCCCACTGGGGGAGGGAGGGCGTGGTCCGAGCTGACAGGGAACAGCTCGTCCACGACCACCTCCAGGAACTCTGGTTGGAGGGTCTCAGTAAGGGGACGTCCTGCGGCACGGAGTTTGTTCCGAGCCGCCTTGTACGGACGACCCCATGGGTCCCTTTCGAGACCTTCCAGCAGTTCCTGTCGGGCCCGCTCCTTGGCGATGCAGATGGCTTCTTGCAATGCCTTTTTGGTAGCTTTGCAAGCCGCCATCAGCCTTGCCTCCTCCGCCGCATCGCGGTGGCGCCGCCGGCGGAAGTGGTTACACTCCCGCCAGGCACGGCCGTGCACGTCCCGGAGATCCGCAATCTCCTGGGACCACCAGTACACGGCCTTGCGACCACGGTAGGCCCTCGATCGAGGCATAGAGGCGTCGCACACCGCCGTTAGGGCAGCGCGGAAGCGACCAGCTCCTTCATCCACCGTGGCCGGTGCATTTGGCGGCACACACCACGCTTGGACGATTGCCGCCTCACATGCGATTTCGCGATTGAGGCGGCCCGTCGACCAGCGCGGGAAGGCAGGAGCATGCCGTGGAGGCTCGGCTGGAGGCTGGAGCTTTGTGACCTCGAACCGGATGTATCGGTGGTCCGATAGGGTCACTTCATGCTCCAGCACTCGCCATTCTCGCAACCTGCTCGCAATCGAGGGGGAGGTGAACGTTATGTCCACCAGGGACTCCCCCTGCGATCGCACACAGGTTGGTACTGTCCCTCTGTTTATGAGGGACAGCCCTGCTTCAACGGCCCACTCCTCCAGGGCCACGCCGAACGCATCGGTGAGGGTGTCACCCCACACCCGCGACCTCGAGTTAAGGTCGCCCATCAGGATAACGGGGTCGGGCGCCATGCGCCAAACCACCGCTAGGAGAGAATCCAGAAACGGTTCATATTCCGCAAGCGGCCTGTTCGGGGAGAAGTATACACCAATTATGGTGTACTCCCCCCACCTGGCCGCCACGAACCCTGGACCCCTCTCCCTGACACTTAGGGTGTTACACCCCCCCGATCGAACGACAATGGCCACATCGCCATTAGCGGACCCTGCCCATTGCGGTCGCGGAGCCACGGAGTACGGCTCAGCTGCGACCGCTACCTCTATTTCCCACTGCGCCATGGCCTGGAGGAACAAATCCTGAGCTCCAGCGCAGTGGTTGAGGTTCCCTTGGAGGAAGTTGAATGAAGGATTCATTATTCGGTCATCTCAACTTCCTCAATAGCCGAACGGCGTCCAACAACAGGAGCGGCTCTTGTCCCGGAAGCCACTCTCTTCTTAGTGGGGGGAGGATTGCAGTTCCTGCCCCCCATTATATGACCTGATGGCCGTCCCATATCAGCGCAGACTGCGCAGTGTTCCTTGGCAGCGCACGTGACGGACTTATGTCCAGGCTTACCACATCTAAAACACAAGTCCCCGCGCTCAGCAAGGGACGGGCACATTGTCCTGGTGTGCCCAACCCCCATGCATTTAAAGCAGCGCATGGGACGCGCCTCCAAGACCGTCACTTGCGCAGAGCTCCACCCGATTAATAGGCGCCCCGCCTCGGATATCTTCTTCGCAGCCCCGATAGGGCAGCGAAGTAAAATAGATCCGACACCGTTCGCTGACATGCGCAGAGTTCCCGGCTTGATCTGGTCAGGGTTGCAGCATCCTTTTGCTGAAACCGCAGCCACCACTTCCTCTAGACAGATGGAATCATCAAGACCTCCAATACGTAAGTCGGCCAATTTTTCCGGTCGGTCGACCCGAGCTACATCTGCCAGCGTTGCTCGAAGTTTCTCGGCGAGCTGGTCGGCCTTCTCTTTACTTTGCGAACCCGGAAGCTCAAGAATGCGACCACCCGTAGCCGTCTGCCGAATTTTTATCTGGCCGATCCCCATTTCAGCAAGATTAATGCCTTGCCGGGCTTTGGTTAAAGCAGCCTTATAGTCTACCCCCTTTTCGATTGCCTGCGGCTGTAGTGTTATGACTACGGCGGAGGATCGAGGAGTGGCCAGTTTCTTCGCCAGCCTTGATGCCTTAGTTGGCAAAGCCGCTTTAACCTGTGGGTTTATGGGGGCCGCACCGCGGGCCGCCGGAAGCACCACATTTGCCGTCGCAGCCATAGACGCAGTTGAAGGGGAAGATTTTTTCCCCTTGCCTTTACCCTTTCTAACAACAGTGACCCAGCTTTCTGTTGGCAGTGCTGTGGTTGCAGCTTTGGGCACTCTTGCTGGAGAGGGTGAGCCTCCTGCCACATTAGACTGAGGGCCAGGCAAAACTGACTCCAGTAGTCGCTCGTGCGCCAGGGATGGACGCAAGACTTTAGGGGGTAAAAGGCGATCTTGGATGCCTGACAACTTAGCATCCACCATTTTACCCACGGAACTCATTATCCCGCCACGGATCTCCTCAAGCATTACTGCTTTCAGTTCAGCCACCAAATCAGAGGGTGCTACCTGGTTCGCCTGAGGGGCTTTCCTTTCGGAGTAATCCCGCCGTAGTGCGGCCACCTCAGTTTTGAGGTCATCCAAGTGCCTTTTGAGGCGGATGTTTTCCTTTTGGAGCCTCTTTGTCTCCTCAGCTATTGATCGCCTGGAAAGACTCTCAATGATCTCGTTAAGGTCCTTTGCACATGACCTGAACTCTCTAACAAAGCCACCCTTCAAATTGTTTGAAGTGGTAGCCATGGAGAGAATCCTTGCCACACGTTGACCCGCCTTCAGTTTAATGTCATCGATACTGAGTTCATCGGCATCAATGATTTCCTCCATTACAGGGGGGGGAGATTTTTCCTTTCGGAAAGATCGGCTCTTTAATTGGCGATCAAGAGCCTCCTCAGTTTCTATTTTCTTGGAAACTTTCTTGCCAGTTGACCCAACAGTTGGGGGCTCTGGTTTCCTAAATTTGGAAAGTGGAACAGCCACCTTCCCCGCTGCACTTGCTTCGGTCTCAGTATCTGAGCCCGAATCCTCAGTGGTGGAGAACGTCAAAAATGATCGTTTACGACACCAACTTTTTGCGGTTTCAGAGCCGCTGCTCTCCAATTCTGTTGGGCCCATCATAATGATGGGACCCCAGAATATTAGAGTACAACCCTAAGCCTAAAAATAAACGAAACAAAACAAAATCAAAACAAACAGAGAAAATACCTAAAAGGTGCTCCCCTGAGGAAACCCGAAAATCGAAAAGTACCCCAAGGAAGCAAAGTAGCGTGGTAACGAAAAGTAACGTTAAAAACTTATACGTACCAAGAGAGAAACCACAACAAAATCAAAATCCAAATCAAAAGCAAAAACAAAGTCCAGTGTACAAAAGCGAAAGTCGTCGGTGAACAACAGTGTCAGAAGTCCCTCACGAAGCGAAAATCTAGACGACGAAAACAGTAGATCATCTGCCGGCCACCCACTGCGTTACCGTGAGTGTAGCCGTTGCCCAGAGCGCGCCACGTGGAGGCTATCTACCCAGCGCTCCAACCTAACCTAACCTAACCTAACCTAACCTAACCTAACCCAAAGTACCAGATTATATCGTCAACATACACGATCGGCTCCTAAAACAAAAAATTTTAAAAATTGTTTTTAGTGAGCCACGCGCGTGACAGTGATAAAAAGTGTTAAAGTGCAATTCATCTCACCAGGATTATTGTGGGCAAAAACGTGAGTCAGCAGTTTTCGAAGTTACAGTGACGAAAATTGAACCTTCCAAAAATTCCACTTAAACCAGTGACACCAAACAACTAGTGTAATCTTCAGAAAGGCTGCACTAACTACATCAATTCGACACCAAGATTTTAAAGATCGGACCTGCAGAAGAGAAGATATCAGTAACCATATGGTAAACCCCTCCACCTTAAAAACAACGGAAAGACAAGGTAAACACGATAAGCAACGTACTAATCGAAAAGGCCTTATAATAACGACTGATTATAAAAAAGTGTTATCAAAATCCGACTAGAAACACAGAAAATAGAGCCTACCATATTGCAAGGAAAAGTGATATCCTTTCGACCAGGATAACAACAAACCGGTTGAAACATCCTTAACAACGCCTCTTAAATCATCGAGTGCACACCGAGACCTGCAGTTTGGTACCTGGATCATCAAAATCCGCCTTTCCGTTCAAAAGTTATAGGGCACCATATGTTACAATAATATTTACACATCACCCATATAACTTCGTCACTAGAGACCGCGTCAGTCCTACGAATTCGTAAACAACAAGTTTTTAGCCGCACACTGAGACTCCGAAGACGCCCCGAAGACTTCGTCTATCAGCCCAAGACTGCGCCCACCAGCAAGAGCATCCGGAGAAACCAGCTTCACCACCAGCCGTAGGAAACACGAGGGAACTCCTAAACCCCTGGCCCGAAAATACTGGTGTTTGGACTCGTTGGAAAGGGTGAATAGAGACCTTGCTCCCTAATTCCCGAAAAACCACCCCTTGAAACCACCCCCACCCCCACCCCTCCACATTCACCCCTTAAACCCAGCGACCACACAAAAAGCGGCGTGAATAACAAAACCTACCCTTAAAAGCCTCCTTCCAACCCTCAACCCCTTGGGCCCCCACCTTAAACTAACCCCCCCCTCCAACCCTCCCATTTTTATTTCATCAATAGCCTCCCCACGAAACTTCCCCCCCCCTGACCCCCCCCTTCCCCTCGGCGCAAGAAATACCCCTCAGGCTATATCTCGGGAACCATACGTCATAGAAGAAAGATCAAGGGGTCCACAGACTCGTAAAACAGTGTAGAAAAATCTGGCTCCAGCAGACCCTCAAAAATCTTCACCCCTCCCCCCGGAAGTACAGATAAACAAAACCGAGAAACCCCCGCGAGCTATAACGCCGTAACCGATAGTCCTAGATACACCGTGTTTGGTATCTCTGGAACCGGAAAAGTATCGCCTAGACTTTGGCTCCAACAGTTTAGCGATTTGGAACCCTCATCCCGAAAAAGTAACCAAAAGTCCAGGAAATCTTATAAGATCCATAACTCGGACAAAAAGCGACCTATAAAGCTCGAGTTTGGACTCATCTGAATCGGGAGAGCTCAAGGCATAATCCTAGACTAAAAGTGGGAATCGGAACTCGGACTGCAATACAGGGGGGCCCAAAATAGCACAAAACACTCCAAATCAAGTCACACCACACAGCGCTCGTACTCAAGCACTCACCAAACGCAGCAGTCTTCAGCAGACCACCGGCGAAGAACGCAGCGGCTACAAACAGCAAGGGTGAGTGAGTCCAAAACATAAAGAAAAAAAAAAAAAAAAAAAAAAAAAAAAAAAAAAAAAAAAAAAAAAACATGTCTCTGCCTACTGTACCCTCTGACTACGCCAACTCTAACAAAATCGTTGAAAGCAAGCAGCACGTAGCGGGAAAGCCCACACGATCACTGCGCGAAAAAGTGCTAACAAAGCAAGCCAAATCGCAGTCCGAAAAACCCGCGCTTCCATCCATGCCGCTCTCACAACGTCCATCACAGGCTGAAACGAAACCGAAAACCTCAACATCACAAACAATCATCGTAGCAAAAAGGGCGCGCAAAACCAGAACCTCCCCAAGAAAAACCTCGGAGTTAAGCGACGATTCGTCAATGACATCCGCCTCCGACGTCCAAAGAGAGGTCCAGGCAATTGAAATCCTGGAAAAAATTGGGAACTGGAAAACGTCACCTCCCTCTCGCCCGATCCTCTCCGACGACGACATGTCAGTCGCATCATCCGCCGACACAAATGCTGAAACCACCCCAAAAGGCAGAAAAAGTCTCCTCATAAATTCCAACAAGAGACTTGGCGTCGAAATGGACATGGCGACGAGGCACGCCAACGAAATGTTCCTCAAGGGGAAAGAGGCGTTGGAGGCCGCAGGCAACATGAAGAGAGAGTGCAAAACAACAGCACTGGAATGCCTGCAGTCGCTCTACGAAACCGTCTTGGCCTTATCAGACTCCAGATCAAGACACAAATTCAACCTCGAAAAAGAGAGGAAGAGAAATGCTCTGGAACTGGTTGCCATTGAGCGCGCCCACAGGTTCGTCAGCGGTGGGACGCTCTGGCTCGGTCTGCTGTGGCATATTGCTAAAGATGCAACGGGCAAGGGACCTAAGCATACTCGAAATAACATACGCCTAGGAAGTCACTGCAGGAACAGAAGCAGAATATTAAACTACATTGCAAGTATGGTTGGGAACGGGGCTGGCCGCTTGGTCGGTGCCTCCCAATCCTTAACGATGAGAGAAACCGTCACCAGAGCGGTCAGTCAAGTTTCCAAAGACAAAATTGGAAGGAAAAATTGAAAGAGATCCCCAAAATACTAGGTCCCCTCCCAAGTGAATGACGTCCAAAAGCGGAATAAAGTTCTCTCTAAATGTGTTAGCTATCAACTGCAAAATGAGTATAAAGATGTTGAATAAATATTTTGAGAAATATTTACAAAACATAATAGAAAGGGGAAATAAGTAGGTAATAAAAAAGGATGTGTATTAGGACAGTGCAAGAAAACAGCTACGAAATGAAATAACGTTATGAGAGAAGAAAAAGAAAGACTGAGATGAAATAGAGATTAGAGCAAATGGAAAGTGTATAAAGAAGTAAAAACTGGTCAAGTAAATAAAACAAAAATGTAAAATCCTGCAAACATAAATTTGAATAGTGAAATAAAAGAAAATAAAACTAGAAATAACAGTGTGTGAAGTAATCATAAAAATTTTTTGGAATCCAACCCACAATATATAACATAATTAGAAGAGTAGAAAAATACAAAATAGAGTTAAACTAAAGAGAATACAAAGAAGATAACGTATATATATTACAGACGAATGACGAATGAAAGGACAAAGAAAATAAAACATACAAAGAATAACAAAGTCTGCGGCCCCCATGCCGGAGGAAGGAGAATTAAAAAAAAAAAAAAAAAAAAAAAAAAAAAAAAAAAAAAAAAAAAACCTAACCTAACCTAACCTAACCTAACCTAACCTAACCTAACCTAACCTAACCTAACCTAACCTAACCTAACCTAACCTAACCTAACCTAACCTAACCTAACCTAACCCAAAGTACCAGATTATATCGTCAACATACACGATCGGCTCCTAAAACAAAAAATTTTAAAAATTGTTTTTAGTGAGCCACGCGCGTGACAGTGATAAAAAGTGTTAAAGTGCAATTCATCTCACCAGGATTATTGTGGGCAAAAACGTGAGTCAGCAGTTTTCGAAGTTACAGTGACGAAAATTGAACCTTCCAAAAATTCCACTTAAACCAGTGACACCAAACAACTAGTGTAATCTTCAGAAAGGCTGCACTAACTACATCAATTCGACACCAAGATTTTAAAGATCGGACCTGCAGAAGAGAAGATATCAGTAACCATATGGTAAACCCCTCCACCTTAAAAACAACGGAAAGACAAGGTAAACACGATAAGCAACGTACTAATCGAAAAGGCCTTATAATAACGACTGATTATAAAAAAGTGTTATCAAAATCCGACTAGAAACACAGAAAATAGAGCCTACCATATTGCAAGGAAAAGTGATATCCTTTCGACCAGGATAACAACAAACCGGTTGAAACATCCTTAACAACGCCTCTTAAATCATCGAGTGCACACCGAGACCTGCAGTTTGGTACCTGGATCATCAAAATCCGCCTTTCCGTTCAAAAGTTATAGGGCACCATATGTTACAATAATATTTACACATCACCCATATAACTTCGTCACTAGAGACCGCGTCAGTCCTACGAATTCGTAAACAACAAGTTTTTAGCCGCACACTGAGACTCCGAAGACGCCCCGAAGACTTCGTCTATCAGCCCAAGACTGCGCCCACCAGCAAGAGCATCCGGAGAAACCAGCTTCACCACCAGCCGTAGGAAACACGAGGGAACTCCTAAACCCCTGGCCCGAAAATACTGGTGTTTGGACTCGTTGGAAAGGGTGAATAGAGACCTTGCTCCCTAATTCCCGAAAAACCACCCCTTGAAACCACCCCCACCCCCACCCCTCCACATTCACCCCTTAAACCCAGCGACCACACAAAAAGCGGCGTGAATAACAAAACCTACCCTTAAAAGCCTCCTTCCAACCCTCAACCCCTTGGGCCCCCACCTTAAACTAACCCCCCCCTCCAACCCTCCCATTTTTATTTCATCAATAGCCTCCCCACGAAACTTCCCCCCCCCTGACCCCCCCCCTTCCCCTCGGCGCAAGAAATACCCCTCAGGCTATATCTCGGGAACCATACGTCATAGAAGAAAGATCAAGGGGTCCACAGACTCGTAAAACAGTGTAGAAAAATCTGGCTCCAGCAGACCCTCAAAAATCTTCACCCCTCCCCCCGGAAGTACAGATAAACAAAACCGAGAAACCCCCGCGAGCTATAACGCCGTAACCGATAGTCCTAGATACACCGTGTTTGGTATCTCTGGAACCGGAAAAGTATCGCCTAGACTTTGGCTCCAACAGTTTAGCGATTTGGAACCCTCATCCCGAAAAAGTAACCAAAAGTCCAGGAAATCTTATAAGATCCATAACTCGGACAAAAAGCGACCTATAAAGCTCGAGTTTGGACTCATCTGAATCGGGAGAGCTCAAGGCATAATCCTAGACTAAAAGTGGGAATCGGAACTCGGACTGCAATACAGGGGGGCCCAAAATAGCACAAAACACTCCAAATCAAGTCACACCACACAGCGCTCGTACTCAAGCACTCACCAAACGCAGCAGTCTTCAGCAGACCACCGGCGAAGAACGCAGCGGCTACAAACAGCAAGGGTGAGTGAGTCCAAAACATAAAGAAAAAAAAAAAAAAAAAAAAAAAAAAAAAAAAAAAAAAAAAAAAAAACATGTCTCTGCCTACTGTACCCTCTGACTACGCCAACTCTAACAAAATCGTTGAAAGCAAGCAGCACGTAGCGGGAAAGCCCACACGATCACTGCGCGAAAAAGTGCTAACAAAGCAAGCCAAATCGCAGTCCGAAAAACCCGCGCTTCCATCCATGCCGCTCTCACAACGTCCATCACAGGCTGAAACGAAACCGAAAACCTCAACATCACAAACAATCATCGTAGCAAAAAGGGCGCGCAAAACCAGAACCTCCCCAAGAAAAACCTCGGAGTTAAGCGACGATTCGTCAATGACATCCGCCTCCGACGTCCAAAGAGAGGTCCAGGCAATTGAAATCCTGGAAAAAATTGGGAACTGGAAAACGTCACCTCCCTCTCGCCCGATCCTCTCCGACGACGACATGTCAGTCGCATCATCCGCCGACACAAATGCTGAAACCACCCCAAAAGGCAGAAAAAGTCTCCTCATAAATTCCAACAAGAGACTTGGCGTCGAAATGGACATGGCGACGAGGCACGCCAACGAAATGTTCCTCAAGGGGAAAGAGGCGTTGGAGGCCGCAGGCAACATGAAGAGAGAGTGCAAAACAACAGCACTGGAATGCCTGCAGTCGCTCTACGAAACCGTCTTGGCCTTATCAGACTCCAGATCAAGACACAAATTCAACCTCGAAAAAGAGAGGAAGAGAAATGCTCTGGAACTGGTTGCCATTGAGCGCGCCCACAGCCAAAAAATTGCAGAAATCAACGCAAACATACTGACAGAAATCAAAAAAGCCAGAGAAGAAATTTGCACAAACGCGAGGGAAACTAAGGCTGTTCGAGACTGGCTGGGATACGAAACCCAAGAGCCGTACCGAAAAATCTCAGAAATATCCAAAACCCTTAACAACCTTGCTCAAACACCAAAACTGGCCCAACTCCCGACAGAGTCCCACTCGAAAGCCGATACCAAATTGGTGTCGTGTTTAGACACAGTTTCCAGACAACTTGATGAAACTCGACAAGACCTGTCGAAAAACCAAGCCACCCTTGGCAAGGTTCTCGAGGTGTCAAACACTACACTAGAAAAATTAACAAAAATCCCAGCACAGCCAAAAGAATGCATCTACAACAAAACGGAACTTTTAACGGACATAAAAAATGTTCTCGCCAGTACCCCAAAACCAGAAACATCAACACAAATAAAAGACCACATCCATCCAATAACACAGAAACTAGAAAAAGTCTCATCAGAACTTAAGTCAATGAGAACCGACAGGAAACAAAACCCTCCCCTAATCGTTCCTAACCTCGCACAAGAACTAGGCATGACGTACGCGAAAGCTGCAGCCAAACCACCATCAATACCGCCGCAAGGACCGAACCACACCCTGATAATTTCATCTACAGACCCCAAAAACACCGGAGAAAACGTAATTGAAGAGATCAGAAAAGCTTTGGATACCAAAAACTCCGGAGCAAAAGTGGACAAGGTCAGAAAGGCCAGGAACCAAAAAGTTATCATAAGCTGCAGTACAAAAGAAGACCTTAATCTTGTGGAAAACAGAGTGAAAGGAAGAAACTCTCTAAAAGTAGAAGTGGCAAAAGCGGGAAACCCCTTGCTTATTGTAAGGGACGTGCTCTCTTATCATACGGACGTTGAAATCGTGGAAAATATAATTTCACAAAACAAACATCTGTTGGAAGGCGTCAACTTGAAAGAGAGCACCTTAAAAGTACGCTACAGAAAAAGAGCAAGGAACCCACTCGAATGCCATCCAGTGCTGGAAGTTTCTCCCACACTACACAAAAGATTCATAGAGGCAGGCAAAATATACATTGGCCTCCAGAGACGACCTGTGGCAGACCAATCGCCCCTAGTCCAATGCACGAAATGCCTAGGCTTCGGTCATACTCGCGCTATGTGTCGAGAAAAAGAAGACTTCTGCAGCTACTGCGGAGAGGCACACTCCTGGGAGAAATGTAAAAAAAGGCTCAAAGGAGACGCACCACAGTGCAAAAACTGCATTTCAGCAAACGGAGCAGAGACGGCCCCGACACACAACGCTTTCAGTAGCGACTGTCGAGAACGACAAAAATGGGATGCAATAGCGAGATCCCGAATCTCGTACTGCTGCTAAGGGCCCCACAAATAGCCAAACTTGCCCCTCTCGAGAAAAAGATGACACAGGACTGCATTTCATCCAAGCAAATCTCCAACGCTCCAAATTGGCCACAACGGAACTGCTTCAAGTAGCCAAAGACAGGGGAATCTCAGTCGCCCTCGTACAAGAACCTTACGTCGGCAAGAGTGGCTCTTTACAGCAATACCCTGGAACCCAAATCATCCAGTGCACCCTAAGCAGAAACAAGCCAGTAAAAGCCGCCATCATAGTTTTCGACGACCGGCTGGAAGCTATCCATGATCCACAGCTGGTCACAGAAACGGAGGCTGCAGTACTGTTAGTTGGAGGGGGCACAAAACTAGGAGTGTTGTCGCTATACCTTGAGGGGGACGAAGACATCAAGCCCTATCTCGACAGGACCAAAAAAGTGTGCGAAAAGATCGGAACGAAGAACCTCATAGTGGGAGGGGACATCAACGCATGGAGCCATTGGTGGGGAAGTTCAGCAGAAGACCAAAGGGGTGTGGCTTACAATGCTCTCCTCAATGAGATGGATCTCCATATCCTGAATGTGGGAGATACACCCACCTTCGAGACGCTCAGAAACGAGAAAATGTGCACGAGCATAGTGGATGTCACAGCCTGCAGCGAACCCATCCTAACGAAAATAGAAAACTGGAGAGTGAACCGGAGTCTAATAACATCAGACCACAATGCAATAACGTTCACGATGCGAACGGCGAATAACCTAGAGCCGCTAAAACCCATCACAACGCGCATCTATAACACCAAAAAAGCGAAGTGGACAGATTTCGGAAGACACTTCAGTGAGTCGCTTCAGAAGGAAAACATTAGTGTGGACTCCATCCAAGAGTGCAAAACCCAAGAGGAACTCGAGGCCATCATAGATAAGTACACCGACGCAATCCACCAAGCCTGCGAACACAGCATCCCAAAAGCAGGCAGCAGAAGACCAAACAGAACACCTCCGTGGTGGACACAAGAGTTGGAAAACTTAAAAAAAGAGGCAAAAAGGAAAAAAAGGAGAATCAAGAACGCAGCCCCCCAACGAAAACAAATGGTCATCGAAGAATACATCAAAGCCATAACGGAGTACAAGAACAAAGCCGACAGAGCAAGCACAGAAAGTTGGAAGGATTTCTGCACGACCCAAGAAAAAGAAAGCATGTGGGACAAAATCTACAGGGTCATAAGAAACACCGCAAAAAGACAGGAAGACACCCTCCTAAGGAACTCGGAAGGAAATACCCTAACACCACAAAAATCTGCAGAACTCCTTGCAAACACTTTCTACCCAGAAGACTCAGAGAGCACAGACAAACCCATCCACATGGACATCAGGGAACAAATAAGGACGGCAAAACTATCGGACATGCCTGGAGATGACCCTTTTTTCACCACTGGGGAACTTGAACAAGTTCTCCAGTCGCTAAATCCAAAGAAAGCGCCGGGACCCGATGGGCTAACTGCGGATATATGCACAGCGGCCATACGAAGTCAAACGGAGATATTCCTGGCAATCGCAAACAGATGCTTGCTACTGAAATGTTTCCCAAGACAATGGAAAAAGGCGCATGTGGTCATTCTCAAAAAACCAGGTAAGGAAGACTACACACAACCAAAGTCACACAGACCGATAGGCCTCCTTTCAGTTCCCGGCAAAATAGTGGAAAAGCTCCTAATAGGTAGACTCCAATGGCACATCTTCCCAACCTTAAACACAAACCAATATGGCTTCATGCCCCAGCGAGGCACCGAGGACGCCCTCTATGACCTTGTCCAGAAAATAAAAAAGGAAGTGGACAACAAAAAGATAGTCCTGGTGGTCTCACTGGACATAGAGGGAGCCTTTGACAACGCGTGGTGGCCGGTTCTTCAACAGCAACTAATGCAAAAAAAGTGTCCCAGAAACCTTTACGCGATGGTAAACTCCTACCTATCAGACAGAACAATTACAGTCAACTATGCCAGAGCAAAGTGTGAGAGATCGACAACGAAGGGGTGCGTCCAAGGATCTATCGGAGGACCCACCTTCTGGAACGTAATCCTCGACTCATTATTGCACAGGCTGGAAAAGGAGGGAGTTTACTGCCAAGCGTTCGCAGACGACGTGACACTGGTCTTTGCAGAAAACTCAACTAAGAGCTTGGAAGAAAAAGCGAACAACGCACTAAAAACAGTAGTACATTGGGGTGAATACAACAAACTTAGCTTTGCGCCACATAAAACCAGCGCCATGATATTGACAAAAAAGCTGAAATACGAACAACCCAATCTCTACATGGCGAACACGAAGATTGAAATCGTCAAAGAAATCAAGCTCTTAGGCCTAATAATAGACTGCAACCTCACCTTCAAAGCACATGTAACGGCGACATGCAAAAAATCTGCCGACATCTACAAACAACTCGCACGTGCGGCAAAGGTGACCTGGGGTCTCAACGGAGAAATTGTGAGAACAATATACGTGGCAGTAATAGAGCCCATCGTGATGTACGCCTCGGGAGCGTGGTCGGATGCGACAGGGTTCCAGATGATACAAAATCAATTGAACGCTCTGCAAAGGGGCTTCGCACAAAAAATTTGTAAGGCATACAGAACTGTGTCTCTCACCTCAGCCCTCACACTATCAGCCCTCCTCCCGCTAGACCTCAGAATACAGGAATCAGCTAGTCTATTCAAGACCAAAAAAGGCATCTGCAAACAATATCTACCAAAAGATGGAGAACTGGAACGCCCAATACACTATCTCCAAAACGCACACCCGTCAAGGATCACATCTGTAGACTACCAGCTCCTAAACAGCCCGGACCAGAAAACCATCGAAAGTCTACAGAAAACAGGCCTCTTAATTTACACGGATGGTAGCAAAATGGACGAAAATGTTGGAGCCGCGCTCACTGCATGGGTGGCGGGAAAAGAAACGCAAAACGCCACCTTCAAACTACACCCCCTTTGCACGGTCTTTCAATCGGAACTTTATGCGCTCTGGAAGGCAACGGAACTGGCAAAGTCCAATGGGAATCAAATCGTGAATATCCTAAGTGATTCGAGATCTTCGCTGGACCTACTGAAAAGTCCCAAATCCAGCCACCCTCTAGCAAGAGCCATAAAGGAAAACATTGAAAGTACTAAAACGGAGGGCAGGGACGTACGACTCTTCTGGTTAAAGGCACACGTAGGAACAGCAGGCAATGAGAGAGCGGACGAACTCGCAAAAGCCGCTGCCGCAACCAACACCTCCTACGTATACAACAGCATACCAATGTGCAGCGTAAAAATGAGAATAAGGAGCGAAACGGTTCAAAAATGGCAAAACCGCTACAATTCCTCAAGCACGGGGTCAGTCACGAAAACCTTCTTCCCCGACACGAGCAAAGCCTTCTCAATCGTAAGAAAAACAAGACTGACACCGACACAAATCCAGGTATTGACTGGACATGGAGGGACCTCAGACTACCTTCACAGGTTCAACCTTAAAGAAAGTCCTGGATGCGAATGCGATGCAAACGTCAAAGAAACAGTATGGCATATAATACTGGAGTGCCCTCGCTTTGCATCAGCAAGGCAAGACCTAGAGGCTAAAATGGACAAAAGATTGGCCAGGTCTGAACTGCCAGAGATAATCGCAGACGCAGAAAAAAGACCAATATTCTTGTCCTTTGCCGAAAAGATCTTCCGCATCGCCTGCAGTAGAAACAGTTCACCTACCTCCATCTCCCTAACACCAAGTCACAATAAACCAGACAGTCTCCCGGAACCACAAACCCCCTCCGAAAACAATGAGCAGGCAACGCTCTCAACGTGCAAAATCTCAGCTGGCCAAATACTATCTTACGGCGAACCAGGAGAACCAGGCCTCAGAATAAGAGCAGTTGCATTGTTCATGGACAGCAACAGTGAAAGACTGGGTCTCAGTTACTACATAGACCGAAACCAGCGCTCCGTAGAAATATCCCCGGGTCTCGCGTCGCTGCTGAATGGGAGCACCAAACGAGTATCAATGAAGCGAAAGATATTTGCCGAACTTCCCACAACATCCATAGAAGGCAATTCATGCAGAATATTAAAAACAAAAAATAAAACTATTGTTTTATTGGGATGGAAGAACGGCCCTCCTTTCGCTCAAGCAAGCTCAATGCTCTCAAAAATGGCACAGATGAGAGTCGGAGAACGTACATCACCCCGGACCATAAGCGTAGACGCTATGTGGCTGGCGTACGAAAGAGGAGAAGCTGTAGACAGGATCGGATGCCTAAAACTCTCCGAATTCCACGACATCGTCGTGTACGAAAACAGAGGAGAGGACCTCAGCTACCTCAAACTCAGACGTACAGAAACAAAATCTCCCCCTCCGGAAGCCTGGGATACGCCTACACAAAGCGGCTCGGAAAAGCTACAGCAAAAGACCGCTACGGAAAAAGAAGCTGAATGTAGGAGCAGGGACACAGACACCACGAACAAGAAAGTAGGGCGGCTCCAGCAACTCGTACATAGCATCTCCAAAATCGTCCAGAAAAAGAAAGGTCCCGGAACATCCACAGAGGAAACAAAGGGCGCTGCGCTTAAGAAATTTCTTGCACCTAAAAAGCCCCAAGTTACTTCAAAAATCCAGCGAACAAAAGCGGACATGGGCCTAGTGACTCCGCCAAACCTACGACCAGCCACGGAACTCTTTGACCACACAGTAAACGCATTCCTTGAATTTCTAGCAATAACAAAAGCAACGAAGCAGGCACACCATCAAACATGCGAAAACATCATGCAGGCCTTCACATACGGCAACGAAAACTTGCTAGATATCAGACTAAAGGAAGCAGAAGCCGCCATTTATAACAATGACACAGCCGTAATCATCAGAGGCTCGATGTCGGGAAAATATATGGCGGCTTACAACGCGACCGAGAAGTTTGTGGTCCAAGATGAAGAAAAAACATCGCGGAGTGGCAGGCTCACTTTTAAAACTCCCCCAAATGATCCAATTGTCATAACAGCCAGTTGCACTAAGATAATGCTGGACGACAGGATTTTAGAAATGGCGACCGCCCTGACAGGAAACCTGGACGTCCATGCAGCCTGGTCGGAATGGAGTGCACCAAAAATCAACTGGATCAATGGAGTACCAGGTTGTGGAAAGACAACTTGGGTGATCTCAAACTTCGATGTAGAAAGCGACATCATAGTCACCACCACGACAGAAGCAGCCAAAGACCTGAAAGAGAAGCTATCGGAGCGAATAGGAAGCGAAGCGAAAAGGAGAGTTCGCACGATGGCTTCTGTCTTAGTAAATGGGTTCAGAGACTCGGAGAACTACATCAGAATGATGGTAGACGAGGCTCTCATGAACCACTACGGAGCCATTGTCATGGCTTGCAAACTGTCAGGATCAAAAGAAGTCCTTCTCATCGGAGACATCAACCAGCTACCATACATCGATCGGGAAAACCTCTTCAAGATGACATATTCTCGACCGACCATGGTAGCGTCAGTCACCCAAGAACTGTTGTGCACACACCGGAATCCGCAGGATGTGGCATACGCTCTCGCTGGAGTCTACTCAGGCATCTACTCAGCAAAACATCAAGTCAGATCCCTCAGTATGGAGAGATACAGTGAATCGCAAATACTGAAAGATCTACCCAACACTCTTTTCCTCGTGCACACTCAACCTTTTTTTTTTTTTTTTTTTAACGCAGGAAAATCCTCATGGATACCCTACCCCAGCGGGGGCCGAGGTCGGGTTATGCCGGACTCTTACCGACTAAAAACCTGCGGCTTCCGTCTGGACGCACGGAGTCGGGTCACGAGGAGCTTGCGCATTCGTTCGCGGCCCGACAGCGTTGGCCGGCGCTCTGTGCAGCGCCGGCGACGTCCCGAGAGGGAGGGGTCCCTCTCTAGTCGTCCCTCATGAGATGGTGCGCAGGAAGCGCACGCGCCATCTCGAGCCCTGGACCGGAAGCGGATTCCCCCGAACCCGCCACCGAAGGCTCATGGGACTGCGGGAGAGGGAGGCTTTCGGCAACGAAAGCCGCCCTCCGGCGTCCCGTGCGACGGCGACGAAGCGGAAGGGAGGATGCATCATCTTCCCTCGCCCTCTCCGCCGCCTCCTTCGCGAGCATTACGGCCTCGCAGAAGGATCGCACCGCCTGCCACGATCTCTCACTCTCGACCATAGCGCGAACCACGGTCGGGAGCGAGATGTCGGCACCCAATACAGAGCCGAGCGCGCTGCGCTCCGCATCCCACGCCGGGCATACCTCCAGCGTGTGCTGGGCCGTCTCGTCGAGGCAATCGTCGCAGTGGTGGCACCTGGCAGTCGGTTCCCGACCGATCCGAAACAGGTAACTCCCGAAACAACCATGTCCCGAGAGCACCTGAGTCAGACGGTAGGTCAGGAAACCGTGTCGCCTACCCAACCACTGCTGGAAGACCGGACGAATTGCCTCGATAGTCCAGAGTCCGGCGCTCGAAAGCGCCAGCCTGGACTCCCACGCTTCGGTAGCCCGTTGGCGCAGCTCAGCTCTGTGCCCCTCCTGTTCCTGCAGTGCAGGCGGGTGACCCCTGGCCCGGAGCGCCTCCACGCGCCACTCGTAGAGCGACGCGAGGGCTCTCGCTTCCAGGTCCCAGGGAATAGTACCCGCCAGCACGCAAGATGCCTCACCCGAGATCGTGCGATAACCCCGTACCACCCTGATCGCCATCACCCGCTGGACTCGCGTCAAGCGGGCGATATTGCTGCGACTCAGGGCGCTGCCGGCCCACACAGGGGCACCATACAGGGCCATCGATCTCACGATTCCCGCGTAGAGACGCCGACACGACGTCTCAGGTCCGCCGAGATTCGGCAGCAGCCTTCCCAGGGCCGCAGCCGCCCTCAGCAGCCGAGGCTCAAGGCACTCGAAGTGGGGGCCGAAGTTCCACCGGCTATCCAGGACGAGTCCCAGATAGCGCATCGACGGCCTCACGTCGATGCGGACTCCGGATACGACGATATGGGCACCCCGGGGCGGCGCGTTCCGCGGGCCATGGAAAACCACGGCCTCGGACTTTTCGAGCGCCACCCGCAAACCCAATCGCCGTATGCGGCCCACCACGAATGCCGCGCCGGCGGTGGCGCGCAAGGAAGCATCCCTGTGGCTTTTGCCTCGGACAGTGACCAAGGTGTCGTCCGCGTAACAGACTACGCCGACACCCGGCACTGTGGCTCCTCGCAGCACCCAGTCGTAGCCGATGTTCCAGAGGAGTGGGCCTAGTACCGACCCCTGAGGAACGCCGCACGACATCTCCCGCCGACACCACCGGTCTCGACCGGGGTATTCCACCGCACGCCCAGACAGGTAGTCCCCGACGACCCGGCGCAGGTACGGAGGAACTCCGTGGAATCGGAGCCCCTCCCTGATGCAGCTCCAGGGGAGGGAGTTAAATGCGTTGGCGATGTCCAGAGACACCGCCAACACGACCTCACCCCGGGCGATCGCGTCCTGCGCCAAGGACTTAACCCGCTGAATCGCGTCTACGGCAGACCTACCCCTGCGGAATCCAAACTGGCAGTCTGCCAGATCCGGTCCGACATCCTCTAGGTGCTCGACGATCCGGGCGGCCACAACTCTCTCAAAGAGTTTGGCGTCCTCGTCGAGCATCACTATCGGGCGGTACGCAGATGGGGATTCCGCCGGACGCCCTTCCTTTCTGAGGAGAACGAGACGACCTGTCTTCCACCGCTGTGGAACCTGGCCTAGGGCCAGACAGGCGTCGAAGAGTCTCCTCAGACGAGGCTCGAGGGCATCCATGGCCAAGACCAACACCCGGCCGGGTACGCCGTCAGGACCGGGGGCGGTGTTTTTGGCTCGCAGCCGCAACACCGCAGCTCCCAGCTCTCCCGGGGTCACTGACGGCGCCACATCCGGGCCGGGCTCCGCGGCAACCGAAGGCATCATGGGGGGACTGGGATGGTCCCCCGTCCGCGGAAACAGGGCCGCAACGACTCTGTCCAGGATTTGCGGCTGGAGACTTCGCGTGAGTGGGGGTGCCCAGGGGCGAAGTTTGCACATCGCCAACCTGTACGGCCTCCCCCACGGGTCGCGGTTCAACGTCCCCAGCAACTCCTCCCTCGCAAGAGCCTTAGCCCTGCCGATCGCTGCCTTCAGCTGCCGCCGGGACTCCTTGAAGGAAGCATGCAGGAGTGCAATCACATTCTCCTCCCGCATCCGCCGCCGCCTGTAATTGGTGTACTGGCGTCGTGCGACCACACAAGCTGCACGCAAATTCGTGAGCTCGGCGGACCACCAGTACACCTGGGGCTTCGGAGGACGACGCCTGGCTCGGGGCATTGACGCGTCGCAAACCTGCGACAACGCGCCCCGCAACCATTCCGCCTCGTCCTCCACCACCACGGGGCCCACAGGCGCGGACACCCACGATTGCACAATTGCAGCTTCCTTCGCGAGGTCCCTGTCGAGGTGCCTCAACTGCCACCTCGGGCCGTCGTCAACCGGGGGCCGGAAGGGACCGGCTGGATCTGACGGGGATACGGCTGCGAGATCGAACCGAATGTATCGGTGATCACACAACACCGCCGTATCCACCACTCCCCAGTCCCGAACACGGCGCGCCAGGGCGGGACTCGCGAACGTAATGTCCACGATCGACTCGCCCTGGGGTCGCACGCACGTGCTCATCGATCCCCGGTTGAGAAGGGCCAACCCTTGTCCGAGGGCAAACTCCTCCAGTGCCTCGCCAAATACATCCGTTCTGACGGAACCCCAAGCCGTATTCCAGGCATTGAAGTCGCCAGCGAGGAGCACTTGGCGAGGGTGGCATTGGCCGATTAAGGCGCCCACCCGTCCGAGATAAATCTCGAACTCGGCGAGTGTGCGGTTCGGGGAAAAGTAGCCACCGACGACTACAAAATCCTCAAACCACACAGCGACGTATCCCGGACCCTTCGCTACCTTTTCGAAGGGTGGGGAGTTCGCCGCGCCCCATCGGACGATCGCGACGGAGCCGTCATTGTCCCGAACCCAGTTCGCACCGGGGGGGACATAGTACGGCTCGCAGATCACGGCCACGTCTATCGACCACTCCGCAAAGCTCTGGAACAGGAGGTCCTGAGCTCTGGCGGAGTGTTCGATATTCGCCTGGAGGAATCGGAGCTTGTGGTCCATAACTAGGATTCCATGGCCACAAGTCCGTCCCCGGACACTCCAGCTGAGCTGCCGCTGGCCGACTGCGTTGAGGATGCAGTCGGTGGTGGTAGCCGCCTTTTAGGCCGAGGGGCATGGCACGATTTGCCCCCCAGCCTGTGATCGGCCGGCTTCTTGGCAGCCGCGCACACAGTGCAGTGTGCAGCGGCGGCGTTGCAGTCGCGGGCGACGTGGCCCGGCTTTCCGCAGCGGTAACAATTACTGCTGCGGTCAACCGGACTGCTGCACTGCTCCCGGACGTGCCCGAGTTGCAGGCACCGGAAGCAGCGCAGAGGTCTCGCTTCGAGGAGCGAGACCTTCGCCGACACCCACCCGACAAGCAACCGCCTGCCATCAGCCACCTTATTGGCGGCAGCCACCGGGCAGTTCAGCCAGAGCGTGCCCAGACCCGATTTGTCGAGGCGGACCTCGCCAGTCTTGATGGACGCAATTGGGCATCCACCAATTCCGGCCACCGCCGCCGCGACATCTGCAGCGGAAACTGCGTCGTCCAACCCGGACACGCGCAGTTCCGCGCACTTCGTGGGCCTGGACACGGCCACGCACTCCCCAGGGGCGGCCCGCAACTTCTCTGCCAGAGCGTCCGCCTTTTCGGTGTTTGAGGCACCGGGAATCTCTAGGATTCTGGCTCCTGTGGCGGACACTCTGAAATTGACAGAGTCAATGCCGAGGCTTCGAAGATCGACCTTCTTCTTGGCCTCGGCTAGAGTTGCGGCGTAGGTGACGCCCTTTTGAACCGCCTCCGGCTGCAGCTTTAACACTACAGCCAAGGACCGGGGAGGGCGCGGCTTGCGCCTCCGCTGTCGTCCCTTCTTGGTCTGCGGAGCCTGCTGGGAGACAGGTACCGCAGACTGGGCCCTCCGTGGTTGAGACGGCAGGGCAGCACTCTTTGGTGCCGCCTTTGGACGCCGTCTCGCCACCACATTCCACCCCTCGTCCATAGACGCAGGAGCCGGCGGCAGTGGCCGGGGCTCCCGTTGGGGTGGGGCTGGGGCAGGTTGTTTGGCTTTGGCCTTTCCCTTCTTTCCCTTTTGGGACTTCGGGGATGGGCCGGGGCCAGACCTGCCCTGGGACGTCGGGACCGCTGGTGCCACAGGCTTAGGCTGGGGGGCAGCCTTGGCCTTGTCGGTAGCCAGTGGTGGGCGGAGGCGCGGTTCGGGCAGCAGCCTCTGCTGCAAGCCCTCGAACCGAGCGTCGAGCATCTTGCCCACACTGAGCAAGATGCTCCGCTCCAGCTCCTGCGCCTTGTCGGAGGACGGGGTCGGCGTTTGGCACGACCCCCCGACATTGACACGTGGCATTTCCTCTGCCACCCTGTCTGGGGCACGCCGCATGTCAGCCCGTAATGCGGCCAACTCGCGGCGTAGCTCCACCAACTCCGTTCGCAGCTGGTCATTCTCCGCTTTGTAGCGGTCATTGGCCAGCCGCAGACGGGTCAGCTCCTCCAACGCGGTGCGCTGGTGGAGCTCACCTACCAGCTCCTTAATGGAGGAGGCAGCATCTCGAAGAGCCTTAACATACGTCCCCTTAAGGTTCTTCGAGGTGCTCGCCACTTGGGTGATGACCTCGACGGAGCTCATCACTCGAGCTTCCAAGTCCGTCGCCGAGGTCTCATCCACTGCGGTACTCGCAATCTCCGGCGAGCCGGGTTTGGCTCTAGCCGTGCGGATTTTGCGAGCCGCCTCCTCCACTTCCTGCTCAGCGCGGAGCTCCATCTCCGCGCGCTGAGCCGCCACCAATTCCGCCTTGGCTTTGGCGAGGCCGACGTATTGCCCAGTGGTGGGCGGTCGGCCTCTGCCTCGGCGGGCGGTAGAAACCTTCGGAGCCTTTACAGGCTCCGACGCAGAGCTACTGTCCTCGTCAGACGTAGCATCTCTGGCGGAATGGCTGCGTTTCCGCTGCCACAGCCGCCCTTGAGTCCCTAGAGACTCCGCGACACTCATCGCCGATCCAGAGCTAAGCTCCTCGGCAAGAGAACTGTCCCCTTCTGAACCCGTTTTACGACCGGGTTCGCAGTCGGCTTGATCAGTAAAAGTCCGTGTAACATTGCAAGGGTCGTGTTTACGAAGACCAGCGCGTTGCTGGTCTACGGAGCAATTGTTGCCCCCCCCAGAGTACGAGGGGCGGCCCTCCACCGAGGTGGAGGGGTGGGATTTCCCGGCCTGAGCCGACGTACCCACCTGGGGACCATATTGGCAATTGCTGTTTTCCATCATTCATTCACCGATGACTCCACATCGTCGGCCCATTTTTTCAGGGGTTGGGCTCCCCTGTCAGGTGTCACTGCCGCCGGTTACCGGACAGACGCAGTGCACCCCAATCCCCCCAGCGAGGTATCCCTGCCGCCCATTATGGGTCAGACGCAGGGAACCGACGAGGCGCAACTGCCGCCCGATACGGGACAGACGCAATGCACCTCAACCACCAGTGAGCACCCTGCCGCCCACTATGGGTCAGACACAGGGTGCCGACGAGGCACGACTGCCGCCCGATACGGGACAGACGCAGCGCACCCCAACCACCAAAAGGTACCCCGCCGCCCATTATGGGTCAGACGCAGGGCACCGACGAAGCACGACTGCCATCCCATTGGGGACAGACAAGTCGCACCCCAACCACCGAAATATACCCTGCCGCCCACTATGGGTCAGACACAGGGCATCGACGAAGCAGACTGCCGCCCGATACGGGACAGACGCAGCCCACCCCAACCACCAAAGGGCACCCTGCCGCCCACTATGGGTCAGACACAGGGCACCGACGAAGCACGACTGCCGCCCGATACGGGACAGACGCAGCGTGCCCCAACCAGAGGAATGTTTTGGCTTCGCCCGTTGCTGGATTGCAACGGGTTACTGAGCCCCCCCGCCACGGCAAGGCACATTCCAATTCGGGGGGGCGTGCACACTCAACCTAACCTAACCTAACCTAACCTAACCTAACCTAACCTCTAACCTAACCTCACCCTTTTTTTTTTTTTTTTTTTTTTTTTTTTTTTTTTTTTTTTTTCGTTGGAAATGCTTTTACGCACGGTCCCCCAGCTGGGCGGCTGGGGGGGTGTGTGGGACTCAGACCACAGACTTTCTACTACCCACTAAAACCAACGGTATTCCTCTTAGTCACTTTCAAAACCCCCACCATCCCAGGTCCAGTCAGGGTCGTCTGAGTCAGACAACGGTGACTGAGTAATGTGGGAGGGTTCGCTTTGTGACGGGGTTGCGGGAAGCCTTAAAGATACGACCGCGACCTCGTCACCCGGCTGTGCGCCCCTGGTGTTCGATGGAGCATTAACAGGAATGCAGCGGAGTGCGGGGACATTCCCGTCCATCTGCAATGGAGGCGTGTGCAATGCGAGTGGAGGAGACCCATTTCCTAGCACCCGCGTGCCTCCACTTGGGGGATGGAGTCGGTCTTGCAACCTCTTCCTCCGGCCCCTGCGACGTCGGCGAAGCGTTACAGCAGAAGAACTTTCTTCTCGCTCTCGTTCCGCCACCTCTTTGCGTAACATGACGTCCTGCACAAAAGAGGCTACTGCTTCCCAAGCTGTCTCGCTGCCTACCATGGCCTCAACCACTTTAGGCAACGAGAGGTCTACACCGATAACTGTGCTGAGAGTGCGGCGCTGCTCCTCCCAAGCACTGCACTCTTTGAGAGTGTGCTCTGCCGTGTCATCTGCTGCACCGCAATCATGGCACATTGACGTTTCTTCCCTTCCGATCCGGTGCAGATAATGGCCGAAACAGCCATGTCCAGTAAGGATTTGCACCAGACGGAAGGTGAGGAAACCGTGTCGTCTTCTAAGCCACTCATCAAAGATAGGGGCCAGGGCTTCTAGAGTTCGTCTTCCTGAAGCGGAAGAGAACAGCTCAAGCTTCCAGAGGCGCAACAACTCAGTGTCTGCCTCTCGTCTGACTGCGCTTATTTCTTCAGGGGCAGGATTGTCCCCGTGGGCGCGCTGCTCTGCCTTCCAATGATACACTGCAGCTAAGACCTCCGCCTCAAGATTCCAGGGCGGGGTTCCTGCGAGTGCACATGCCACTGAGCGAGCCACGGTGCCGTAGCAACGAGCCACTCTCTGAGCAATAGCCCGTTGTGGTCTCTGCAGGTGGACGATATTAGTCCTGTTGAGGCAATTAGCCCAAATCGGAGCACCATACAGTGCCATGCTTTTTATGATGCCTGCATATAATCGTCGACATAGGGCACTGGGTCCACCGAGGTTTGGTAGCAACCAGCTTAAAGAGTCTGCCGCGCGAAGAAGTCTTGGTGCTAGCTGTTTTAGATGTTCACCAAAACTCAACCGACTGTCTAGTGTGAGGCCAAGGTATTTCATCTCCGTTTTCACTTCAACTCTGATACCGTTGACCGTCACGTGCGCGTCTGTTGGTGTGCGCTTTCTTGGACCGTGGAATGCAATAGCCACGGTTTTGTCAAGTGCCACCTTTAGTCCGAGTTGCGTTATACGGTCCGCAATAAGTTTACCACCAACGCAGGCAAGCTGGGCTGCCTCCCGATATGTCTTCCCTCGGGCTGTAAGCAAAGTGTCATCTGCATAGCAGGTGACGTTCATCCCGGGGAGAAGAGCACCGCGCAAAACCCAATCGAACCCGATGTTCCACAGGAGAGGACCTAGGACCGACCCCTGCGGAACACCAGACTCCACCCTGTGAGAGCGAAGGCTCCCGTCACGGCCAACATAGAGGACCTCGCGATTCTCTAAGTAATCAGTCAGAAGACGCTGGAGGTACTGGGGCACTCTATGATATCGAAGTGCCTCCAGTATAGTTGCGTGTGGAATGGTGTTGAAGGCATTGGCTATATCAAAAGATACAGCCAACACCCATTCTGACCTGCCAATTGCTTCCTCGACGATGGTCCTCAGTCTCGATAGTGCGTCTATTGTTGACCGACCCGCCCTGAAACCGAACTGGAATTCGGAAAGATCCGGTCCAGCCGAGGACAAGTGATCAACAATGCGCTCTGCCACAACGCGCTCAAACGTCTTGGCGTCTTCACCCAAGAGAATTATCGGGCGGTATGCACTCGGAGAGTCTGCGGGACGTCCTTCTTTTCTCAGCAAACAAAGCTGACCATCCTTCCAGATTTTCGGGAACTTTCCGGCTGTAAAACACGCGTCGAAGAGTTCCCGAATTCGAGAACCGAGCTGTACCGCCGCGATATCCAGGACACGTGCAGGGATCCCATCAGGTCCGGGAGCAGTCCTCTTTAGACGCAGACATTGAAAGGCCGCATTCATTTCGCCTTCGGTGACTGGCGGAATTGGGGTCTGATCCGAGTTGACCACTGAGTGGCAAGACATGTTTGGTGGGGTGAACTCTAATCTGCCTGGAAACAGGTTACGAACTATCCTATCCAGCAGATTAGGTTCCAATGTTGAGGTCAATGGGGGACCAATCGAACGCAATTTATTGCGTGCGGCTCTATACGGTCTACCCCAGGGGTCGTCATCGAGTTTTTGCAGCATTTCTGCTCGACAACGGTCTTTGGCACTACTAATAGCTGCCTGAAGGGATCGCTTGGCCTGCTGGTAAGCCTCGTAAAGACGATCCTCAGCAGCAAGGTCGCGGCGACGACGTCTTCGACTCCTCGCAAATGCCCTCCGGGCAGATATACATGCTGTACGGAGATTTGCAATTTCCTGCGTCCACCAATATACGGTCTTCCGTTTTGGTGGTGCGCGAGCACGCGGCATAGATGCATCGCAAATCTCCGTAAAGGAGTCACGCAAACGCACCGCAGAGGTGTCGATGTCGTGGCCAGTGGCAAGGACTGAGAACCATTCTTGAACAATGGCTGCCTCAGTTGCCATGTCCTTGTCCAGGCGAGTGAGTGCCCAGCGAGGGAAGTGAGATCCAGGTGTTCTTGACCTCTGAGAACCTTGGGCATCTACCTCGAATCTTATGAACCGATGGTCCGACAGACTTTCCGTTTGAGTGATGACGTGCCATCCTTTGATATGCGTTGCGAGAGCAGGGGAAGCGAACGTAAGGTCCACTATCGACCCTCCCTGCCGTCGAACGCATGTATGGACTGTTCCCCTGTTAAGAAGAGTCAGTCCGCTAGCAGCCGCCCATGACTCCACTGCTCTGCCTTTGTTGTCAGTTGTTGGGTTTCCCCACATGGTAGACTTGGCGTTGAAGTCACCGAGCACCAAGATGTTATTGGGCTGTTGACGTGACACCACCGCCAGCAGAAGTGCGAGGAAATTTTCAAACTCTGCCAGCGGACGGGTAGATGAGAAGTATATCCCAACAATGACGAATCCCTCCCATGCAGCCACTACGTAGCCTGGGCCCTTCTCTTTAAGGCAAAGAGGTGGGGAGTCCGCGTATGACTGAGAGACAATGGCCACGAGGCCGTCACGATCTCCCAGCCAGTTTGGCCTGTCATGGACCATGAGCGGCTCAGAGGCGACGCCAATGTCAATGGACCATTCTGCCATGACCTGAACAAACAGGTCTTGGGACCTAGCACAGTGGTTCAGATTGGCCTGAAGCACACGCGCGTTTTTGTTGATGCTGAGAGCCATTAATCAGACATTTCAGCATCAACTGTCGCACTTGTGTGTGCGGTAGGCGCAACAGGTGGGGTCGGCACCTGGGCTCTGCCTTTTTTGGGTGGGGGATTACAATGTCTCCCACCCATTACGTGTCCAGCCGGTTTTTTAGCCTCTGTGCACACTGCACATTTAGGCGTTGCTTTGCAGCTCGTAGAGTTGTGCCCCTCACATCCACAGCGGAAGCACAAATGCTCCCTGATAACAGAGGACGGGCAACTTGGACGCATATGTCCGGTTCCAAGGCACTTAAAACAGCGCATTGGTCGGGCCTCTAACATCTGGATTTGGGCCGAGCTCCAACCTATGAGGAGACGACCACCCTGTATCACAGCCTTGGCAGCTGTGACTGGACACTTAATCAGGCACGATCCGGCACCTCCAGGGCCAGGACGAATGTTCCCGACCTTGATTGTGTCCTCCGAACATCCACCCTTAGTTGCCAAGGTCCTCGTCAGTTCCGACTTGGTGATGGAGTCATCCAAGCCAGAAATCTTGAGCTCGGCAGTCTTAACGGGCCTAGCGATAGTCGCAACATCTGAAATGGCCTCTCTTAACTTCGTTGCGAAAAGATCGGCCTTTTCATTGTTCTGAGGACCAGGAATCTCAAACATCCTGGCTCCCGTAGCAGTCTGCCGACATTTGATGGCGGTTATGCCAAGTTGGCTCGTGTCGACTGTCCTACGAGCACGTTCTAGTACCGTGCAGTAGGTTTCACCTTTTGCAGCTGCCTCAGGGGTGATAGTGATGACCACTGCAGCTGCTTTTGGGGCCACCAATTTCGGCTTTCGAGCCGTCTTTTGAGCCGTCTTTTGAGCCGCCTTTGGATTGGTTGCATGCGCCGCAGGCTGCTTGGTCTTTGCCTTCGGGGCAGAATCTTGGGCTTTCACCTCTTCTCGTTTCCTGCCTTTCTTGACGACCGTGGACCAGCCTTCGTTGGCCAGGGTAGTCGTCGGAAGCATGAGATCCTCCTCTGGTACATGAGTGGAGGTGGATGGTACTGAGGGGTCCAGCAAAGCACTGTTGATTGGAGAGGAATGCTTAGCCTTACCCTTTTTGGTCTTGGGCAAGGTTGGGGCTGACTTCTTTTCCTTGTCTGCCGCTAGCGGCGGACGAAGCCGTACCTCAGGCAGAAGCCTGTTCTCAAGTCCGTCAAGCCTAGCATTGAGCATAGTGCCCACCTCAGTCATCACTCTATGCATGAACTTGTCAAGCATAGAGGGCGACGCAGGATATTGAGTGGCGGGCTCAGTAGTATTGCCTGCTGAAACACGAACCATAGAAGATTCCATTTCTACTTCTGGAACCTCGACCGTGTTATCTCTACGTGAATTGTCCGAAAGCATTTTTCGAAGCTCCAACATTTCGGATTTCAGCTTCTCAAGCTCTTCCGCTTGAGCTTCTATCTGCCGCTGTTGGTGGTCTATAGTCGCCTCCAATCTCTCCGTCTCTTCAGTGACGGAGCGACTTATAGCCACCGATACAATTTCTTTGAGGGAAGAGGCCGCCTGCTTTAGTACCTTTTGGTAAGTCCCTTTAAGGTTAGAGGACTTGCAAGCGACCTCTATAATAAGGTCAGCTTCCTTTTCAGCCATTTTTAGGAGTTTAGCTGCCGGTAGCTCCTCTTCACTGGTCTTGCCAGTAGCCTTGAGGGCATGAAGTGTAGTCCGAGTATCCCGGGACTTTGCAGCCTTAGCCACAATTTCTTCTTCCAGTTGCAGTTGCAACTCTATGCGTTTTGCTTCAGCAAGCTGCTTTTTAGCGGCTGCCAAACCGACATACTCTCCAGTAGTTGGGGGGCGCCCACGGCCTCTCTTCGCAGTTGTTGCCTTTCTGACCGGCCTCCCTTCTGTCTGGGAGCCTGAGTCTCCAGACTCTTGCCGACGGGAACGTTTCCCCAGCGAGGCCTTCATAAAGAAAGACCTTGAATCGGAGAGTGCTACGTCACTTCCAGATGACTCAGATATTGCCTCATCGGAAAAGTCCTTCGAGGACCAGATTATGCGGTCCTTTTCAGACGTTAAAACTCCATCCATCTCGGACCTATTCTCAACTCCGTCCTTCTTGGACCTACTCTCAACTCCGTCCTTCTCGGACCTAACGACATCTCCGCCCTTCTCGGGCACTACGTCTTTTTGGGATTTGTTAGAATTCTGCATATTGATCCCACGAGTATGGGGTAATTAAATAGTCCACAAGCACGGCAGGGACCCCACTGCCGCGGTAACCCTATTACACCAGGAGGTCGGGCGGTATCCTGGGTCGGTCGCTTGCGGGCAGACTTAACCTAGTCTGCCACCTCAAGAGGCGACCGTCGCCACGTATCCCAACGACGGTCCTTTGAGAGATTTTTGAAGAGGTTGTCTCCTCGCGGTCCAGGCGGTTAAGCCCAGACCCCCGTTCCGTCAGAGCCGCGAGACATGATCCACGACACTCCAACGGACTACGGTTTTGGTGACGGTGGCAATTGAATGCCAGCGCGGTGGCAGTGTAAGTGCACGCCGCGCCCGCCACCCTTGACCCGGACAAAAGCCCCGACAGTCAACACCTCCATGGTCCGGACAAAAGCCCACGCCGACCAAAATCTCTGAAGCCCGCAGAACAAAGATTTGCACTGCGATCCGACAAGCCCAGAACCGTCAGGTCCAGGTATTGACGAAGCGCAACTGCCGCCCCATTGGGGACAGACGCAGTGCGCCCCAACCAACAAAGGGTGCCCTGCCGCCCACTATGGGTCAGACGCAGGGCACCGACGAATCAGACTGCCGCCCGATACGGGACAGACGCAGCCCGCCCCAACCAACAAAGGGCGCCCTGCCGCCCACTATGGGTCAGACACAGGGCACCGACGAGGCAGGACTGCCGCCCGATACGGGACAGACGCAGCCCACCCCAACCATTGCCCCCCCTCCCCAGTGTTTGGTCCGCGGGGGCCCTTTCTAATAGAAAAAGCCCCTACCACTCTGGACCACTCTTCATGAAGAAGAGTGAGAAGAGTGGCCTCCTATCCGCCACCCGGAGACGCGCCGCGTAGGGGTATCACCTCCCCTCCCACTTGGACAACCAAGCAGGTCCGCGGAACCTTTTTTTTTTTTTTTTTTTTTGACCAGGGGAAATCCTCATGGATACCCGGCCGTCCGGGGAGGCGACCAGGTTATGCCGGACTCTTACCGGCTAAAACCCCTGGGTTTTCCTTCGAGCACCAAATTGACGGAACGCGGGTTTCCTCTCGGAACCGTCCGCGAACACGCCGATGCCGCCGCAAGCGCAGCTCCTCCATCATCTGCGGCATGCCAGGAAAACGTGGCACGCCGCAGCTTCGTCCAGCGAAGCCCCTTGGCAGAAGACGACGGAAAGCTCCCCATTTCCGCCGCCTAGGGGTTTCACTCAGGCCAAGTTAGCGAATGCCCTCCTTCTCCGACCGGCCCTCCTCCTGCGGATAGGATCCGAGAGAGGATAATCCTCTCTTGCCCTTTCCGAGGTCTCTTTCTGGGACATTACTTCTTCACAGAAAGAGACCACGGCCTCCCACGACCTCTCATTACCAACCATGGCCCTTGCCACGGCTGGCAAGGAGAGGTCACTCCCTACAACCGCCACGAGCGTTGCCCGTTCGCGGGCCCACGCCTGGCACTCCTCCAACGTGTGCTGGGCTGTGTCTTCGCAGCCGCTAGAGCAGTGAAGACACACCGCCACCGGCTCCCTCCGTGCTACGTGGCACAAGTATCTGCCGAAACTACCATGTCCCGACAGTACCTGCACCAACCTGTAGGTGAGCGCCCCGTGCCGTCTGTTCACCCACTCCTTGAGGACTGGACGAACAGCCTCAACTGTGCGCAGGCCCGCGCCGGGCACATCGAGCCTCTCCCTCCACCTTCGCAGCAAGGTCCGTTGGGCGGCCCTCCTCCAACGCTCGACCAGTTCGGAGCTTGGCTCCCCTCCATGTGCGCGCGCCTCCGCGCGCCGCTCGTACACCTCCGCCAGAACCTCAGCATCGAGGTCCCAGGGTGGCATACCCGCGAGCACGCAAGCAGCTCCATGGGACACCGTTCGGTATCCTCGGATTGCTCTGACCGCGAGAACGCGCTGCGTTGATTGCAGAACTGTTCTATTGTGGCGAGTCAGAGTGCCGACCCATATTGGTGCCCCATAGAGCGCCATCGATCTGACCACGCCAGCATAAAGCTGACGGCAGGCCAGATCGGGTCCACCGACATTCGGCAAGAGCCTTCCGAGAGCAGATGCGGTCCCGATCAGCCTTGGTGCCAATCGCCGAAAGTGCTCCCGGAAGTCCCATCTGCCGTCGAGTAAAAGTCCCAGATATTTCATCTGGGGCTTCAACTCAATCCTCACTCCATTGATGGAGATGTTGGCACCTGCAGGAGGCCCACGCCGAGGACCGTGAAAACACAAAACCTCGGTTTTGTCGAGGGCAACCCTAAGGCCCAACATCTCAATGCGTCCAACGACCTGCCGCACACCCTCTTCAGCGAGGGACGCCGCCTTCGCCAAATTCCGCCCTCGAGCCGTGACCAGAGTGTCGTCCGCATAGCAGACGACACTGAGGCCAGGGCGAAGGTCACCCCGCAGAGCCCAGTCGTATCCGATGTTCCACAGAAGAGGACCCAGAACGGATCCCTGTGGAACACCGCAACGAATGCCGCGGCGATGGACTCTGCCGTCCTGTCCTTTGTACAGGACCACCCTGTTGCGCAGGTAGTCCGCGACCGTCCTCCGGAGGTAAAGGGGCACGCGATGATACCGCATTGCCTCCTCAATACAGCAGAAGGGCAGCGTGTTGAAGGCGTTGGCGATATCTAGCGACACCGCCAGCAACACGCCGCCCGACGCCACCGTCTCGTCCGAGAGACCCCTCAGACGAGCAACCGCGTCGATCGTCGAGCGGCCAAATCGGAAGCCGAACTGGCTTTCCGACAGGTCGGGGCCTACGCATCGCAAGTGCTGGATGATGCGGGCCGCCACGAGGTTCTCGTAAAACTTTCCAGAATCATCCAGCAGCACGATGGGACGAAATGAGGATGGAGTATCCCCTGGGCGCCCCTCCTTCTTCAGGAGAACCAATCTTCCCTCCTTCCAACAGGTCGGAAATCGACCCGACGCTAGGCATCTGTCGAGGAGCCCGGTGAAGTGGGCCCCCAACTCGCCCAGCGCCACCGCCAAGACCCGACCCGGAACACCGTCTGGTCCCGGCGCGGTGCGTTTAGCCCTCAGCTTGCGCAGAGCCAAACGCAGCTCTGCCAACTCCAGAGGAGATGGAGGAGGAGCCTCAACCTCCTGTGCAGCCTCATCCCTCGAGGAAGGGTCCGCCATTGTCGGAGGAGCGATATCGGGCGCGTCCGGGAACAACGCCGTCACCACACTCTCCAACAGCTGAGGCTGCATGGTCTCCGTGATTGGGACCGTTCGTGGGCGAAGTTTGTTGCGCACCGCGCGATACGGACGGCCCCACGGATCCCTGTTGAGCTCCTCCAACATCTCCTGCCGAGCACTGGCCTTTGCCTGCGCAATCGCCATCTGCAGGCTCTTCTTGGCCTCCTTGTAGAGGTCGTGCAGAAGCTGCCCCGTTTCCTCGCTCTGGAACCGCCGCCTCCGGTATCTGGTGTAGCGACGCCTCGTTGCGCAACACTCGTCGCGCAACTCGGCGATCCGTTGCGACCACCAGTATACCGCCCGCCTTGGGGAGCGCTTAGCCCGGGGCATGGCCGCGTCGCAGATTTGCGTCATGACCCCCCGGAGCCTAAGCGCCTCCTCGTCAACCTCCGCTGGCTCTGCCGACTGCAGGTTCCAGGACCAGACGATGGAGGCCTCCCTCAGCACTTCCTCGTCGAGCCGCGTCAGGGACCAGCGAGGAAAGATTCTTTCCCCAGCTCCCTCTCTCCGAAACGGCGTCTCGGTTGTGGACGAGGTGGAGAGGTCGAATCGGATATACCGATGGTTCGACAGGTTCTCCACCTCGGCCAGAACACGCCACCCTTGCACCCGCCGGGCTACAGCTGGGCTGGCGAACGACAGATCTATTATCGACCCGATCGTCGCCCTGCCCCGCTGCACCTCAAAAGTGTTGGTGCTGCCTCGGTTCAGCAGCACCAGGCCACACGCGGCGGCCCAGTCCTCCACAGCCAAACCCCGATCATCGGTCGCGGGGGACCCCCACGACACGCTTTTGGCGTTGAAATCCCCGAGCACGATGACGCGCCCGGAGGACGCCCGCTGAACAGCCGCACCAACTCTATCGAGGTACGCCTCGAATTCCGCGAGGGACCTGTTCGGTGAGAAATAAATCCCCACCAAGGTAAGGTCCCTCCAAGACGCCGAGACGAGACCCTCCTCCCTCACCTGTACTGAGAGAGACGAGTGAGGAGAGTCTGCCGCCACTGCGATCGCCACGGTGCCCTGTGTGTCCCTGGCCCAATACTGCGATGTTGGGACAAAGTAGGGCTCCGCGACGATCGCAACGTCAATGGACCACTGCAGCATGGATTGCACGAAGAGATCCTGTGCCGCGCTGCAGTGGTTCAAGTTCCCTTGTAGGAAGCGATGAGAGGTAGCCATTGCTAACCGGTCGTCATCGCTTCCTGTGGCGGCGCCGAGGGAGTGGGGCGCTTACCTCGCCTGGGTGGCGAACATTTCCTTCCCCCCATAGAGTGTCCGGAGGGCTTGCCGCTCTCCAGACAGACAGGGCAGGAAGGATTTGCTGCGCAATCGGCCGCCTTGTGGCCTGGCAGTCCACACCGGAAGCAGAGCTGGCTGCGATCGACGGCCGACTTGCATTGGGCCCCCGTGTGACCGATTTCGCAGCATCGGTAACACTTCAGGGGCCGCGCCTCCAGTGGTCGAACCCGGGCAGAGCTCCAGCCAACTAAAATTTTGCCCAGGTTGACCACGACCTTTGCAGCTGCGACCGGCACCTGCACCAACACACGGCCGCTGCCGTAAGGGCCGGAACGGATTTCTCCGGCCTTAATCTGCTCAGCGGGGCAGCCCCCCGCCTTGGCCAACGCCTCGGCCACATCCCGGGGCGAAACGGAGTCGTCCAGGTCAGAGACCAGGACGTCAATCCGCTTCACCGGCCTCGCCACGCGAACGCTAGGTGGGAGGGCTCGTCGGAGCTCCTCGGCCAGGCGGTCGGCCTTCTCTCCGCTGTCCCTCCCGGGGACCTCCAACATTCGGGCACCAGTCTTCGTTAGCCTAAAGGCCAACCCGCTGATACCCAAATCCTCCAGTTTTACGGCCTGTCTGGCCTGCGTCAGCACCTTCTCAAACGTGATGCCCTGCTCGGCCGCCCCAGGCTCCAAAGTCAGGACGACTGCTGACGACGTTGGCGGCCGCAGAGCAGTCCCCTTGGCTGCGCTCGTGCTCGCAGACCCCTTCTTCTTCGGTACCGACGCCGGAGCAGGGCGTGGCCCTGGGGCGTTGGTGGCCTTCTTCTTGAGGCCCTTGCGCACCACCTCAACCCAGTCATTTGGCTGGGCCGCGGGTGCGCTTGGGCGCGAGTCGGGAACAGGGTCCAGCAGCCGAGTGGGCGCCTTCGCCTTCTTCCCCCTGGCCTTCTTCTTCTTCGTTGTCGACGGTACAGAGGGCTCCGAGGAATTTGTCACCGTTCGAGTTGGAGCATCTGCCTTTAGAGGCGGGCGCAGTCTCTGCTCCGGGAGGAGCCGGCCGCCGATGCCCTCCAACATGGAGCGCATCATGGCGCTACACTCCCGGATAATTCCGGCCCTTAAATCCTCCTCCGGAGTCTTTCGCCGTGGTTCGGTGCTTGTCGGCCGGGGCATAGTCCCCGTCGGTACCACCAGTGACGAGGCGCGAGCCTCCTCCATTTGGGCGCGCCAGGTCGCCATTTCAGCGCGGAGGGTTTCTACCTCCGCGCTGAGGCGAGCGTTATTTGCCCTCAAGGCCTCCAGTTGCGCCGCGTGCTCAGCCGTGAGGCGAGCGTTCTCGGCTCGAAGAGCTGCCACTTCCTCGGACTGGCTCCTGTCATACATGGAGGCCATTTCCTCCCCAATCACGGCCGTCGCTTTCTTAAGGGCACTCACGCAAGTGCCCTTAAGATTCTTGGACTTGGCCGCCACCTCCAGTATAACGTCCAGACTGGACTGGACCCGCTCCTTGACCGTGTCAGCAGAAACCCCACTCCCCAGCTTCCTGACGGAATCAGTCAGCTCCATATCGGTCGCCAATTCCAGCTCCGCCCTCCGAGCTTCAACAAGCGCTTGCTTGGCCTTGGCTAGCCCGACATATTCGCCAGTGGTAGCTGGCCTACCACGGCCCCTCTTTTCCGCCGGTTTGCCGGAAGTTTTCGCGGCACCTCCTTCCTTTGCGACCTTCTCGCTACTAGAGCTGGTCGTTCTGTTGCGGCGGAGGCGTTTTTTACCCTTTGCCAGTATAAGGCGGGTCACGCTCCCCTCCGAGCTCTCCTCCGACAGATCCGCAGACATTGCTGCCGCCTCACTGCCACTGTCCGTTCGCGTGCAATCGGAGTCCATGTTCGATATCGCCAGGTTGTTTGTGTCTGTCTCAGACACCTCCTCCTCGTCAACTCCGCCCTTCGCGGGCCTAACGTCGGTGGTCTTTTTGGTTTTTTCCATATTGTTCCCACGAGTATGGGGTAAGTAAGTTTCCACGGCGGCAGGGACCCCTGTGCCTAAAACCGTGACCGCAATTACGCCAGGGGGGCGGGAAAACCCCTGGGTTGGCGCTTGCAGGTAGCTGTGCCTCAGCTACCACCCCGGAGGGCGGCCGTTACCACGTCTCCCAATAACGGCCCTTTAGGGATTTTTAGAGAGGTTTACTCCTCGCGGTCCAGGCGGTTAAGCCAAGACCCCCGTTCCGTCAAAGCCGCGAGACATGATCCACGACACTTTGACGGTTTACGGTTTGGTGATGGTGGCAATTGAATGCCAGCGCGGTGGCAGTGTAAGTGCACGCCGCGCCCACCACCCTTGACCCGGACAAAAGCCCCGGCAGTCAACACCTCCATGGTCCGGACAAAAGCCCACGCCGACCAAAACGTTCCGCCGTAGTTTTGACGAAGCAGACTGCCGCCCGATACGGAAAGACGCAGCCCGCCCCAACCACCAAAGGGTACCCTGCCGCCCATTATGGGTCAGACACAGGGCACCGACGAAGCAGACTGCCGCCCGATACGGGACAGACGCAGCCCGCCCCAACCACCAAAGGGCACCCTGCCGCCCACTATGGGTCAGACACAGGGCAACGACGAAGCAGACTGCCGCCCGATACGGGACAGACGCAGCCCACCCCAACCATTTCCCCCCCTCCCCAGTGTTTGGTCCGCGGGGGCCCTTTCTAATAGAAAAAGCCCCTACCACTCTGGACCACTCTTCATGAAGAAGAGTGAGAAGAGTGGCCTCCTATCCGCCACCCGGAGACGCGCCGCGTAGGGGTATCACCTCCCCTCCCACTTGGACAACCAAGCAGGTCCGAGGAACCTAACCTAACCTAACCTTTTTTTTTTTTTTTAACGCAGGAAAATCCTCATGGATACCCTACCCCAGCGGGGGCCGAGGTCGGGTTATGCCGGACTCTTACCGACTAAAAACCTGCGGCTTCCGTCTGGACGCACGGAGTCCCGTCTGGTCCCTCATGAGATGGTGCGCAGGAAGCGCACGCGCCATCTCGAGCCCTGGACCGGAAGCGGATTCCCCCGAACCCGCCACCGAAGGCTCATGGGACTGCGGGAGAGGGAGGCTTTCGGCAACGAAAGCCGCCTTCCGGCGTCCCGTGCGACGGCGACGAAGCGGAAGGGAGGATGCATCATCTTCCCTCGCCCTCTCCGCCGCCTCCTTCGCGAGCATTACGGCCTCGCAGAAGGATCGCACCGCCTGCCACGATCTCTCACTCTCGACCATAGCGCGAACCACGGTCGGGAGCGAGATGTCGGCACCCAATACAGAGCCGAGCGCGCTGCGCTCCGCATCCCACGCCGGGCACACCTCCAGCGTGTGCTGGGCCGTCTCGTCGAGGCAATCGTCGCAGTGGTGGCACCTGGCATTCGGTTCCCGACCGATCCGAAACAGGTAACTCCCGAAACAACCATGTCCCGAGAGCACCTGAGTCAGACGGTAGGTCAGAAAACCGTGTCGCCTACCCAACCACTGCTGGAAGACCGGACGAATTGCCTCGACCGGGGTATTCCACCGCACGCCCAGACAGGTAGTCCCCGACGACCCGGCGCAGGTACGGAGGAACTCCGTGGAATCGGAGCCCCTCCCTGATGCAGCTCCAGGGGAGGGAGTTAAATGCGTTGGCGATGTCCAGAGACACCGCCAACACGACCTCACCCCGGGCGATCGCGTCCTGCGCCAAGGACTTAACCCGCTGAATCGCGTCTACGGCAGACCTACCCCTGCGGAATCCAAACTGGCAGTCTGTCAGATCCGGTCCGACATCCTCTAGGTGCTCGACGATCCGGGCGGCCACAACTCTCTCAAAGAGTTTGGCGTCCTCGTCGAGCATCACTATCGGGCGGTACGCAGATGGGGATTCCGCCGGACGCCCTTCCTTTCTGAGGAGAACGAGACGGCCTGTCTTCCACCGCTGTGGAACCTGGCCTAGGGCCAGACAGGCGTCGAAGAGTCTCCTCAGACGAGGCTCGAGGGCATCCATGGCCAAGACCAACACCCGGCCGGGTACGCCGTCAGGACCGGGGGCGGTGTTTTTGGCTCGCAGCCGCAACACCGCAGCTCCCAGCTCTCCCGGGGTCACTGACGGCGCCACATCCGGGCCGGGCTCCGCGGCAACCGAAGGCATCATGGGGGGACTGGGATGGTCCCCCGTCCGCGGAAACAGGGCCGCAACGACTCTGTCCAGGATTTGCGGCTGGAGACTTCGCGTGAGTGGGGGTGCCCAGGGGCGAAGTTTGCACATCGCCAACCTGTACGGCCTCCCCCACGGGTCGCGGTTCAACGTCCCCAGCAACTCCTCCCTCGCAAGAGCCTTAGCCCTGCCGATCGCTGCCTTCAGCTGCCGCCGGGACTCCTTGAAGGAAGCATGCAGGAGTGCAATCACATTCTCCTCCCGCATCCGCCGCCGCCTGTAATTGGTGTACTGGCGTCGTGCGACCACACAAGCTGCACGCAAATTCGTGAGCTCGGCGGACCACCAGTACACCTGGGGCTTCGGAGGACGACGCCTGGCTCGGGGCATTGACGCGTCGCAAACCTGCGACAACGCGCCCCGCAACCATTCCGCCTCGTCCTCCACCACCACGGGGCCCACAGGCGCGGACACCCACGATTGCACAATTGCAGCTTCCTTCGCGAGGTCCCTGTCGAGGTGCCTCAACTGCCACCTCGGGCCGTCGTCAACCGGGGGCCGGAAGGGACCGGCTGGATCTGACGGGGATACGGCTGCGAGATCGAACCGAATGTATCGGTGATCACACAACACCGCCGTATCCACCACTCCCCAGTCCCGAACACGGCGCGCCAGGGCGGGACTCGCGAACGTAATGTCCACGATCGACTCGCCCTGGGGTCGCACGCACGTGCTCATCGATCCCCGGTTGAGAAGGGCCAACCCTTGTCCGAGGGCAAACTCCTCCAGTGCCTCGCCAAATACATCCGTTCTGACGGAACCCCAAGCCGTATTCCAGGCATTGAAGTCGCCAGCGAGGAGCACTTGGCGAGGGTGGCATTGGCCGATTAAGGCGCCCACCCGTCCGAGATAAATCTCGAACTCGGCGAGTGTGCGGTTCGGGGAAAAGTAGCCACCGACGACTACAAAATCCTCAAACCACACAGCGACGTATCCCGGACCCTTCGCTACCTTTTCGAAGGGTGGGGAGTTCGCCGCGCCCCATCGGACGATCGCGACGGAGCCGTCATTGTCCCGAACCCAGTTCGCACCGGGGGGGACATAGTACGGCTCGCAGATCACGGCCACGTCTATCGACCACTCCGCCAAGCTCTGGAACAGGAGGTCCTGAGCTCTGGCGGCGTGTTCGATATTCGCCTGGAGGAATCGGAGCTTGTGGTCCATGACTAGGATTCCATGGCCACCAGTCCGTCCCCGGACACTCCAGCTGAGCTGCCGCTGGCCGACTGCGTAACCTAACCTAACCTAACCTAACCTAACCTAACCTAACCTAACCTAACCTTTTTTTTTTTTTTTTTTTTTTACGAGGGGAAATCCTTCATGGATACCCAGGCACGCGGGGACGTGGCGGGGTTATGCCAGACTCCTACTGGCTAAAACCCCTCGATGTCCCGACCTTGCCCGTGATGCGGCACATGGGTACGCTTTTGCATTCTTCCACGTGCCGCGGGCGTTCTCTGCGCAATGCAGAGCCTCCAAGAGAAACAGGGTGTACCTGCGCTCCTTGGTTCACGTGGTCTTCCGGAACATTTGGAAGACCACGTTCCTACGTGACATCGAGTGACGGAAGAGTCCCCGCTTCCGCCACCCGAGGTTTGTCGTCGCCAGGGTTACGACATTTGGGCGTAAGCCCTCCGTCGGCGCCCAAGCCGTCTACGGCGGATCGGAGCCGAGAGGGGATCATCCTCGCGAATCCTTTCCGCGGCCTCCTTTTGGAGCATTACTGCTTCACAAAAGGAGACCATCGCCTCCCATGACCTCTCGTCACCGACCATGGCCTTGACCACGGCCGGCAAGGAAAGGTCTCCTCCAACAACGGCGACCAGAGCCGCCCGCTCCTGCGCCCACGCCGGACATGCCCCGAGCGTGTGTTCGGCAGTGTCATCTCTGTCACCACAGTGATGACACATCGCCAGGGGCTCCCTACCAACTATGTGGCACAAATATCGGCCGAAGCTGCCGTGCCCCGACAGAATCTGCACCAGCCGGTATGTGAGTGAGCCGTGACGTCTGTTCACCCACTGCTTTAGCACCGGGCGAACAGCACTCACAGTCCAGACACCCGCGGACGGCTCTGCAAGCCGTTCCTCCCACACACGCAGCCGCCTTTCTTGGGCCCGCCGCATCCATCTCGACCTGCCCTCGGTCTCCCGCTCCCTCCGTTGGAAGTACGCCTCCGCTAGGATCTCTGCGTCGAGATCCCAGGGGGGCGTTCCTGCAAGTGCGCACGCCGCCTCATGTGATACTGTGCGGTAGCCACGTATGGCCCTGATGGCCATGACCCGCTGCGCTGCAAACAGCTTGGCCTTATTCGGGCGAGTCAGAGCCCCGAACCACACAGGTGCCCCATACATCGCCATGGACCTCACTATGCCAGCGTACAAACGCCGACAGGTCCTACTTGGTCCACCCACATTTGGAAGAAGCCTGCCCAGGGCCGAAGCGGCCCCGTTGAGCTTCGGAGCCAGTCGGTTAAAATGCTCCCGGAAGCTCCACCGTGGATCGAGGTGAAGTCCAAGATACTTCATCTGGGACTTCACTCCGATCCGCATTCCTCCTATCGTAACGTTGGCACCTTCAGGAGGCCCCCGCCGAGGCCCGTGGAAGTACAGAGCCTCGGTTTTTGCGAAAGCCACCTTTAGGCCCAACGCTTCGATCCGTCCGACGATCATTTGCGTGCCAACTGCTGCAAGCCTGGACGCCTCCTCGTATTCCCTCCCCCGGGCCGTGACCAGCGTGTCGTCTGCATAACACACGACGTTCACTCCCGGGGGTAGCTCTCCTCTAAGAGCCCAGTCAAATCCTATGTTCCACAAGAGTGGCCCTAAGACCGACCCCTGCGGAACCCCGCACTGGACCGATCGGCAGCGCGCCCCAACCAGAGGAATGTTTTGGCTTCGCCCGTTGCTGGATTGCAACGGCGTCCCGTGCGACGGCGGCGAAGCGGAAGGGAGGATGCATCATCTTCCCTCGCCCTCTCCGCCGCCTCCTTCGCGAGCATTACGGCCTCGCAGAAGGATCGCACCGCCTGCCACGATCTCTCACTCTCGACCATAGCGCGAACCACGGTCGGGAGCGAGATGTCGGCACCCAATACAGAGCCGAGCGCGCTGCGCTCCACATCCCACGCCGGGCACACCTCCAGCGTGTGCTGGGCCGTCTCGTCGAGGCAATCGTCGCAGTGGTGGCACCTGGCATTCGGTTCCCGACCGATCCGAAACAGGTAACTCCCGAAACAACCATGTCCCGAGAGCACCTGAGTCAGACGGTAGGTCAGGAAACCGTGTCGCCTACCCAACCACTGCTGGAAGACCGGACGAATTGCCTCGATAGTCCAGAGTCCGGCGCTCGAAAGCGCCAGCCTGGACTCCCACGCTTCGGTAGCCCGTTGGCGCAGCTCAGCTCTGTGCCCCTCCTGTTCCTGCAGTGCAGGCGGGTGACCCCTGGCCCGGAGCGCCTCCACGCGCCACTCGTAGAGCGACGCGAGGGCTCTCGCTTCCAGGTCCCAGGGAATAGTACCCGCCAGCACGCAAGATGCCTCACCCGAGATCGTGCGATAACCCCGTACCACCCTGATCGCCATCACCCGCTGGACTCGCGTCAAGCGGGCGATATTGCTGCGACTCAGGGCGCTGCCGGCCCACACAGGGGCACCATACAGGGCCATCGATCTCACAACCTAACCTAACCTTTTTTTTTTTTTTTTATCGCAGGAAAATCCTCATGGATACCCTACCCCAGCGGGGGCCGAGGTCGGGTTATGCCGGACTCTTACCGACTAAAAACCTGCGGCTTCCGTCTGGACGCACGGAGTCAGGTCACGAGGAGCTTGCGCATTCGTTCGCGGCCCGACAGCGTTGGCCGGCGCTCTGTGCAGCGCCGGCGACGTCCCGAGAGGGAGGGGTCCCTCTCTAGTCGTCCCCCATGAGATGGTGCGCAGGAAGCGCACGCGCCATCTCGAGCCCTGGACCGGAAGCGGATTCCCCCGAACCCGCCACCGAAGGCTCATGGGACTGCGGGAGAGGGAGGCTTTCGGCGACGAAAGCCGCCCTCCGGCGTCCCGTGCGACGGCGGCGAAGCGGAAGGGAGGATGCATCATCTTCCCTCGCCCTCTCCGCCGCCTCCTTCGCGAGCATTACGGCCTCGCAGAAGGATCGCACCGCCTGCCACGATCTCTCACTCTCGACCATAGCGCGAACCACGGTCGGGAGCGAGATGTCGGCACCCAATACAGAGCCGAGCGCGCTGCGCTCCGCATCCCACGCCGGGCATACCTCCAGCATGTGCTGGGCCGTCTCGTCGAGGCAATCGTCGCAGTGGTGGCACCTGGCAGTCGGTTCTCGACCGATCCGAAACAGGTAACTCCCGAAACAACCATGTCCCGAGAGCACCTGCGTCAGACGGTAGGTCAGGAAACCGTGTCGCCTACCCAACCACTGCTGGAAGACCGGACGAATTGCCTCGATAGTCCAGAGTCCGGCGCTCGAAAGCGCCAGCCTGGACTCCCACGCTTCGGTAGCCCGTTGGCGCAGCTCAGCTCTGTGCCCCTCCTGTTCCTGCAGTGCAGGCGGGTGACCCCTGGCCCGGAGCGCCTCCACGCGCCACTCGTAGAGCGACGCGAGGGCTCTCGCTTCCAGGTCCCAGGGAATAGTACCCGCCAGCACGCAAGATGCCTCACCCGAGATCGTGCGATAACCCCGTACCACCCTGATCGCCATCACCCGCTGGACTCGCGTCAAGCGGGCGATATTGCTGCGACTCAGGGCGCTGCCGGCCCACACAGGGGCACCATACAGGGCCATCGATCTCACGATTCCCGCGTAGAGACGCCGACACGACGTCTCAGGTCCGCCGAGATTCGGCAGCAGCCTTCCCAGGGCCGCAGCCGCCCTCAGCAGCCGAGGCTCAAGGCACTCGAAGTGGGGGCCGAAGTTCCACCGGCTATCCAGGACGAGTCCCAGATAGCGCATCGACGGCCTCACGTCAATGCGGACTCCGGATACGACGATATGGGCACCCCGGGGCGGCGCGTTCCGCGGGCCGTGGAAAACCACGGCCTCGGACTTTTCGAGCGCCACCCGCAAACCCAATCGCCGTATGCGGCCCACCACGAATGCCGCGCCGGCGGTGGCGCGCAAGGAAGCATCCCTGTGGCTTTTGCCTCGGGCAGTGACCAAGGTGTCGTCCGCGTAACAGACTACGCCGACACCCGGCACTGTGGCTCCTCGCAGCACCCAGTCGTAGCCGATGTTCCAGAGGAGTGGGCCTAGTACCGACCCCTGAGGAACGCCGCACGACATCTCCCGCCGACACCACCGGTCTCGACCGGGGTATTCCACCGCACGCCCAGACAGGTAGTCCCCGACGACCCGGCGCAGGTACGGAGGAACTCCGTGGAATCGGAGCCCCTCCCTGATGCAGCTCCAGGGGAGGGAGTTAAATGCGTTGGCGATGTCCAGAGACACCGCCAACACGACCTCACCCCGGGCGATCGCGTCCTGCGCCAAGGACTTAACCCGCTGAATCGCGTCTACGGCGGACCTACCCCTGCGGAATCCAAACTGGCAGTCTGCCAGATCCGGTCCGACATCCTCTAGGTGCTCGACGATCCGGGCGGCCACAACTCTCTCAAAGAGTTTGGCGTCCTCGTCGAGCATCACTATCGGGCGGTACGCAGATGGGGATTCCGCCGGACGCCCTTCCTTTCTGAGGAGAACGAGACGGCCTGTCTTCCACCGCTGTGGAACCTGGCCTAGGGCCAGACAGGCGTCGAAGAGTCTCCTCAGGCGAGGCTCGAGGGCATCCATGGCCAAGACCAACACCCGGCCGGGTACGCCGTCAGGACCGGGGGCGGTGTTTTTGGCTCGCAGCCGCAACACCGCAGCTCCCAGCTCTCCCGGGGTCACTGACGGCGCCACATCCGGGCCGGGCTCCGCGGCAACCGAAGGCATCATGGGGGGACTGGGATGGTCCCCCGTCCGCGGAAACAGGGCCGCAACGACTCTGTCCAGGATTTGCGGCTGGAGACTTCGCGTGAGTGGGGGTGCCCAGGGGCGAAGTTTGCACATCGCCAACCTGTACGGCCTCCCCCACGGGTCGCGGTTCAACGTCCCCAGCAACTCCTCCCTCGCAAGAGCCTTAGCCCTGCCGATCGCTGCCTTCAGCTGCCGCCGGGACTCCTTGAAGGAAGCATGCAGGAGTGCAATCACATTCTCCTCCCGCATCCGCCGCCGCCTGTAATTGGTGTACTGGCGTCGTGCGACCACACAAGCTGCACGCAAATTCGTGAGCTCGGTGGACCACCAGTACACCTGGGGCTTCGGAGGACGACGCCTGGCTCGGGGCATTGACGCGTCGCAAACCTGCGACAACGCGCCCCGCAGCCATTCCGCCTCGTCCTCCACCACCACGGGGCCCCCAGGCGCGGACACCCACGATTGCACAATTGCAGCTTCCTTCGCGAGGTCCCTGTCGAGGTGCCTCAACTGCCACCTCGGGCCGTCGTCAACCGGGGGCCGGAAGGGACCGGCTGGATCTGACGGGGATACGGCTGCGAGATCGAACCGAATGTATCGGTGATCACACAACACCGCCGTATCCACCACTCCCCAGTCCCGAACACGGCGCGCCAGGGCGGGACTCGCGAACGTGATGTCCACGATCGACTCGCCCTGGGGTCGCACGCACGTGCTCATCGATCCCCGGTTGAGAAGGGCCAACCCTTGTCCGAGGGCAAACTCCTCCAGTGCCTCGCCAAATACGTCCGTTCTGACGGAACCCCAAGCCGTATTCCAGGCATTGAAGTCGCCAGCGAGGAGCACTTGGCGAGGGTGGCATTGGCCGATTAAGGCGCCCACCCGTCCGAGATAAATCTCGAACTCGGCGAGTGTGCGGTTCGGGGAAAAGTAGCCACCGACGACTACAAAATCCTCAAACCACCGCGACATCTGCAGCGGAAACTGCGTCGTCCAACCCGGACACGCGCAGTTCCGCGCACTTCGTGGGCCTGGACACGGCCACGCTCTCCCCAAGGGCGGCCCGCAACTTCTCTGCCAGAGCGTCCGCCTTTTCGGTGTTTGAGGCACCGGGAATCTCTAGGATTCTGGCTCCTGTGGCGGACACTCTGAAATTGACAGAGTCAATGCCGAGGCTTCGAAGATCGACCTTCTTCTTGGCCTCGGCTAGAGTTGCGGCGTAGGTGACGCCCTTTTGAACCGCCTCCGGCTGCAGCTTTAACACTACAGCCAAGGACCGGGGAGGGCGCGGCTTGCGCCTCCGCTGTCGTCCCTTCTTGGTCTGCGGAGCCTGCTGGGAGACAGGTACCGCAGACTGGGCCCTCCGTGGTTGAGACGGCAGGGCAGCACTCTTTGGTGCCGCCTTAGGACGCCGTCTCGCCACCACATTCCACCCCTCGTCCATAGACGCAGGAGCCGGCGGCAGTGGCCGGGGCTCCCGTTGGGGTGGGGCTGGGGCAGGTTGTTTGGCTTTGGCCTTTCCCTTCTTTCCCTTTTGGGACTTCGGGGATGGGCCAGGGCCAGACCTGCCCTGGGACGTCGGGACCGCTTGTGCCGCAGGCTTAGGCTGGGGGGCAGCCTTTGCCTTGTCGGCAGCCAACGGTGGACGGAGGCGCGGTTCGGGGAGCAGCCTCTGCTGCAAGCCCTCGAACCGAGCGTCGAGCATCTTACCCACACTGAGCATGATGCTCCGCTCCAGCTCTTGCACCTTGTCAGAGGACGGGGTCGCCGTTGGGCACGACCCCCTGACATTGACAGGTGGCTGCTCCTCTGCCACCCTGTCTGGGGCACGCCGCATATCGGCCCGTAATGCGGCCAGCTCGCGGCGTACCTCCGCCAACTCCGTTCGCAGCTGGTCATTGTCCGCTTTGTAGCGGTCATTGGCCAGCCGCAGACGGGTCAGCTCCTCCGACGCGGTGCGCTGGTGGAGCTCACCTACCAGCTCCTTAATGGAGGAGGCAGCATCTCGAAGAGCCTTAACATACATGTGCTGGGCCGTCTCGTCGAGGCAATCGTCGCAGTGGTGGCACCTGGCAGTCGGTTCTCGACCGATCCGAAACAGGTAACTCCCGAAACAACCATGTCCCGAGAGCACCTGCGTCAGACGGTAGGTCAGGAAACCGTGTCGCCTACCCAACCACTGCTGGAAGACCGGACGAATTGCCTCGATAGTCCAGAGTCCGGCGCTCGAAAGCGCCAGCCTGGACTCCCACGCTTCGGTAGCCCGTTGGCGCAGCTCAGCTCTGTGCCCCTCCTGTTCCTGCAGTGCAGGCGGGTGACCCCTGGCCCGGAGCGCCTCCACGCGCCACTCGTAGAGCGACGCGAGGGCTCTCGCTTCCAGGTCCCAGGGAATAGTACCCGCCAGCACGCAAGATGCCTCACCCGAGATCGTGCGATAACCCCGTACCACCCTGATCGCCATCACCCGCTGGACTCGCGTCAAGCGGGCGATATTGCTGCGACTCAGGGCGCTGCCGGCCCACACAGGGGCACCATACAGGGCCATCGATCTCACGATTCCCGCGTAGAGACGCCGACACGACGTCTCAGGTCCGCCGAGATTCGGCAGCAGCCTTCCCAGGGCCGCAGCCGCCCTCAGCAGCCGAGGCTCAAGGCACTCGAAGTGGGGGCCGAAGTTCCACCGGCTATCCAGGACGAGTCCCAGATAGCGCATCGACGGCCTCACGTCAATGCGGACTCCGGATACGACGATATGGGCACCCCGGGGCGGCGCGTTCCGCGGGCCGTGGAAAACCACGGCCTCGGACTTTTCGAGCGCCACCCGCAAACCCAATCGCCGTATGCGGCCCACCACGAATGCCGCGCCGGCGGTGGCGCGCAAGGAAGCATCCCTGTGGCTTTTGCCTCGGGCAGTGACCAAGGTGTCGTCCGCGTAACAGACTACGCCGACACCCGGCACTGTGGCTCCTCGCAGCACCCAGTCGTAGCCGATGTTCCAGAGGAGTGGGCCTAGTACCGACCCCTGAGGAACGCCGCACGACATCTCCCGCCGACACCACCGGTCTCGACCGGGGTATTCCACCGCACGCCCAGACAGGTAGTCCCCGACGACCCGGCGCAGGTACGGAGGAACTCCGTGGAATCGGAGCCCCTCCCTGATGCAGCTCCAGGGGAGGGAGTTAAATGCGTTGGCGATGTCCAGAGACACCGCCAACACGACCTCACCCCGGGCGATCGCGTCCTGCGCCAAGGACTTAACCCGCTGAATCGCGTCTACGGCGGACCTACCCCTGCGGAATCCAAACTGGCAGTCTGCCAGATCCGGTCCGACATCCTCTAGGTGCTCGACGATCCGGGCGGCCACAACTCTCTCAAAGAGTTTGGCGTCCTCGTCGAGCATCACTATCGGGCGGTACGCAGATGGGGATTCCGCCGGACGCCCTTCCTTTCTGAGGAGAACGAGACGGCCTGTCTTCCACCGCTGTGGAACCTGGCCTAGGGCCAGACAGGCGTCGAAGAGTCTCCTCAGGCGAGGCTCGAGGGCATCCATGGCCAAGACCAACACCCGGCCGGGTACGCCGTCAGGACCGGGGGCGGTGTTTTTGGCTCGCAGCCGCAACACCGCAGCTCCCAGCTCTCCCGGGGTCACTGACGGCGCCACATCCGGGCCGGGCTCCGCGGCAACCGAAGGCATCATGGGGGGACTGGGATGGTCCCCCGTCCGCGGAAACAGGGCCGCAACGACTCTGTCCAGGATTTGCGGCTGGAGACTTCGCGTGAGTGGGGGTGCCCAGGGGCGAAGTTTGCACATCGCCAACCTGTACGGCCTCCCCCACGGGTCGCGGTTCAACGTCCCCAGCAACTCCTCCCTCGCAAGAGCCTTAGCCCTGCCGATCGCTGCCTTCAGCTGCCGCCGGGACTCCTTGAAGGAAGCATGCAGGAGTGCAATCACATTCTCCTCCCGCATCCGCCGCCGCCTGTAATTGGTGTACTGGCGTCGTGCGACCACACAAGCTGCACGCAAATTCGTGAGCTCGGTGGACCACCAGTACACCTGGGGCTTCGGAGGACGACGCCTGGCTCGGGGCATTGACGCGTCGCAAACCTGCGACAACGCGCCCCGCAGCCATTCCGCCTCGTCCTCCACCACCACGGGGCCCCCAGGCGCGGACACCCACGATTGCACAATTGCAGCTTCCTTCGCGAGGTCCCTGTCGAGGTGCCTCAACTGCCACCTCGGGCCGTCGTCAACCGGGGGCCGGAAGGGACCGGCTGGATCTGACGGGGATACGGCTGCGAGATCGAACCGAATGTATCGGTGATCACACAACACCGCCGTATCCACCACTCCCCAGTCCCGAACACGGCGCGCCAGGGCGGGACTCGCGAACGTGATGTCCACGATCGACTCGCCCTGGGGTCGCACGCACGTGCTCATCGATCCCCGGTTGAGAAGGGCCAACCCTTGTCCGAGGGCAAACTCCTCCAGTGCCTCGCCAAATACGTCCGTTCTGACGGAACCCCAAGCCGTATTCCAGGCATTGAAGTCGCCAGCGAGGAGCACTTGGCGAGGGTGGCATTGGCCGATTAAGGCGCCCACCCGTCCGAGATAAATCTCGAACTCGGCGAGTGTGCGGTTCGGGGAAAAGTAGCCACCGACGACTACAAAATCCTCAAACCACACAGCGACGTATCCCGGACCCTTCGCTACCTTTTCGAAGGGTGGGGAGTTCGCCGCGCCCCATCGGACGATCGCGACGGAGCCGTCATTGTCCCGAACCCAGTTCGCACCGGGGGGGACATAGTACGGCTCGCAGATCACGGCCACGTCTATCGACCACTCCGCAAAGCCCTGGAACAGGAGGTCCTGAGCTCTGGCGGAGTGTTCGATATTCGCCTGGAGGAATCGGAGCTTGTGGTCCATAACTAGGATTCCATGGCCACAAGTCCGTCCCCGGACACTCCAGCTGAGCTGCCGCTGGCCGACTGCGTTGAGGATGCAGTCGGTGGTGGTAGCCGCCTTTTAGGCCGAGGGGCATGGCACGATTTGCCCCCCAGCCTGTGATCGGCCGGCTTCTTGGCAGCCGCGCACACAGTGCAGTGTGCAGCGGCGGCGTTGCAGTCGCGGGCGACGTGGCCCGGCTTTCCGCAGCGGTAACAATTACTGCTGCGGTCAACCGGACTGCTGCACTGCTCCCGGACGTGCCCGAGTTGCAGGCACCGGAAGCAGCGCAGAGGTCTCGCTTCGAGGAGCGAGACCTTCGCCGACACCCACCCGACAAGCAACCGCCTGCCATCAGCCACCTTATTGGCGGCAGCCACCGGGCAGCTCAGCCAGAGCGTGCCCAGACCCGATTTGTCGAGGCGGACCTCGCCAGTCTTGATGGACGCAATTGGGCATCCACCAATTCCGGCCACCGCCGCCGCGACATCTGCAGCGGAAACTGCGTCGTCCAACCCGGACACGCGCAGTTCCGCGCACTTCGTGGGCCTGGACACGGCCACGCTCTCCCCAAGGGCGGCCCGCAACTTCTCTGCCAGAGCGTCCGCCTTTTCGGTGTTTGAGGCACCGGGAATCTCTAGGATTCTGGCTCCTGTGGCGGACACTCTGAAATTGACAGAGTCAATGCCGAGGCTTCGAAGATCGACCTTCTTCTTGGCCTCGGCTAGAGTTGCGGCGTAGGTGACGCCCTTTTGAACCGCCTCCGGCTGCAGCTTTAACACTACAGCCAAGGACCGGGGAGGGCGCGGCTTGCGCCTCCGCTGTCGTCCCTTCTTGGTCTGCGGAGCCTGCTGGGAGACAGGTACCGCAGACTGGGCCCTCCGTGGTTGAGACGGCAGGGCAGCACTCTTTGGTGCCGCCTTAGGACGCCGTCTCGCCACCACATTCCACCCCTCGTCCATAGACGCAGGAGCCGGCGGCAGTGGCCGGGGCTCCCGTTGGGGTGGGGCTGGGGCAGGTTGTTTGGCTTTGGCCTTTCCCTTCTTTCCCTTTTGGGACTTCGGGGATGGGCCAGGGCCAGACCTGCCCTGGGACGTCGGGACCGCTTGTGCCGCAGGCTTAGGCTGGGGGGCAGCCTTTGCCTTGTCGGCAGCCAACGGTGGACGGAGGCGCGGTTCGGGGAGCAGCCTCTGCTGCAAGCCCTCGAACCGAGCGTCGAGCATCTTACCCACACTGAGCATGATGCTCCGCTCCAGCTCTTGCACCTTGTCAGAGGACGGGGTCGCCGTTGGGCACGACCCCCTGACATTGACAGGTGGCTGCTCCTCTGCCACCCTGTCTGGGGCACGCCGCATATCGGCCCGTAATGCGGCCAGCTCGCGGCGTACCTCCGCCAACTCCGTTCGCAGCTGGTCATTGTCCGCTTTGTAGCGGTCATTGGCCAGCCGCAGACGGGTCAGCTCCTCCGACGCGGTGCGCTGGTGGAGCTCACCTACCAGCTCCTTAATGGAGGAGGCAGCATCTCGAAGAGCCTTAACATACGTCCCCTTAAGGTTCTTCGAGGTGCTCGCCACTTGGGAGATGACCTCGACGGAGCTCATCACTCGAGCTTGCAATTCCGTCGCCGAGGTCTCATCCGCTGCGGTACTCGCAATCTCCGGCGAGCCGGGTTTGGCTCTAGCCATGCGGATTTTGCGAGCCGCCTCCTCCACTTCCTGCTCAGCGCGGAGCTCCATCTCTGCGCGCTGAGCTGCCACCAAGTCCGCCTTGGCTTTGGCGAGGCCGACGTATTGCCCAGTTGTGGGCGGTCGGCCTCTGCCTCGGCGTGCGGTGGAAACCTTCGGAGCCTTTACAGACTCCGAAGCGGAGCCACTATCCTCGTCGGAAGTCACTCCCCTAGCGGAACGGCTACGTTTCCGTTGCCAGAGCCGTCCTTTAGTCCCAAGGGACTCCGCAACACTCATCGCTGAACTGGAGCTTAGCTCCTCAGCTTGAGTGTCTTCAGTCTCTGAACCCATTTTACGACCGGGTTCTTGGTCGGCGTTTTCAGTTGTCCGGTTTGAGTTGCGTAGGTTGTGTTCACGAGGGCCAGCGGTCTGCTGACCCACGAAGCGATTGTTGCCCCCCCCAGAGTACGAGGGGCGGCCCTCCACCGAGGCGGAGGGGTGGGATTTCCCGGCATCTGCCGACGTACCCACCTGGGGACCACATTCACAATCACTTTTCTCCATCATTCGTTGCACCGATGACTCCACATCGTCGGCCCATTTTTTCAGGGGTTGGGCTCCCCTGTCAGGTGTCACTGCCGCCGGTTACCGGACAGACGCAGTGCACCCCAATCCCCCCAGCGAGGTATCCCTGCCGCCCATTCTGGGTCAGACGCAGGGAACCGACGAGGCGCAACTGCCGCCCGATACGGGACAGACGCAGCGCGCCCCAACCACCAAAATAGGTACCCTGCCGCCCATTATGGGTCAGACGCAGGGCACCGACGAAGCACGACTGCCATCCCATTGGGGACAGACAAGTCGCACCCCAACCACCGAAGGATACCCTGCCGCCCATTATGGGTCAGACACAGGGCATCGACGAAGCAGACTGCCGCCCGATACGGGACAGACGCAGCCCACCCCAACCACCAAAGGGCACCCTGCCGCCCACTATGGGTCAGACACAGGGCACCTACGAAGCACGACTGCCGCCCGATACGGGACAGACGCAGCGCGCCCCAACCAGAGGAACGTTTTGGCTTCGCCCGTTGCTGGATTGCAACGGGTTACTGAGCCCCCCCGCCACGACAAGGCACATTCCAATTCGGGGGGGAACCTAACCTAACCTAACCTAACCTAACCTAACCATATCATATCACAAATACATATATTATATTGAGTTTTTGCTGGCCGATTTTCGAGATTTTTACATTGAAATTTTTGTTTTATTGACGCCGACCTGTTTATAAGGTTCCGGTGAAATTTTCCGTGAAAAATCTCGTGGAAATCCCGGAAAACTCGTTTTTGATAAAAAAAATTTTATAAGACAAGATACCGTTCTGACCGGTTCTAGTAGGTATTAGTAAATTATATTGTGATCTTAGGTTTTTGTTGATCCGAGAAGGTTAAATAACACCTTTCGGTACATCGTCGTTGACGGAAAATTCAATTTTTCAATTGTTTTTCAAATAAAATAGTCGTTTTTTGGTAGTTTTTATTTTCAAAATTTTATTAAACACTTTGTTTTGCAATTATTCTTCAAACTTGTTATACCATCATCTGCGCCGTGTTCCTGCGCGTCTTTTGAGGCACTAAGGAACCCTCCACGGGAAAACGGTGTTGGAAAATACTGCAATACTTAGTGTAAATCCGGCAAATTTTGGTTAAAATTAGTGTTTTTCTTTAATATTTTCAAAATTTTTCATTGAACCTCCCCATTTTTTAGTTTAAATAGTTTGCATTTGACCGTCCGCTTCGATTGAGACATCAACCGTCCCGATCGGACGACAAAAACTTCGAAAAGTAGCAAAATATCATAGTGCCACGCCCATCAAAAGTTTACCTAAGCGGTGCTAAATTTAGAAAATCATATCACAAATACATATATTATATTGAGTTTTTGCTGGCCGATTTTCGAGATTTTTACATTGAAATTTTTGTTTTATTGACGCCGACCTGTTTATAAGGTTCCGGTGAAATTTTCCGTGAAAAATCTCGTGGAAATCCCGGAAAACTCGTTTTTGATAAAAAATTTTATAAGACAAGATACCGTTCTGACCGGTTCTAGTAGGTATTAGTAAATTATATTGTGATCTTAGGTTTTTGTTGATCCGAGAAGGTTAAATAACACCTTTCGGTACATCGTCGTTGACGGAAAATTCAATTTTTCAATTGTTTTTCAAATAAAATAGTCGTTTTTTGGTAGTTTTTATTTTCAAAATTTTATTAAACACTTTGTTTTGCAATTATTCTTCAAACTTGTTATACCATCATCTGCGCCGTGTTCCTGCGCGTCTTTTGAGGCACTAAGGAACCCTCCACGGGAAAACGGTGTTGGAAAATACTGCAATACTTAGTGTAAATCCGGCAAATTTTGGTTAAAATTAGTGTTTTTCTTTAATATTTTCAAAATTTTTCATTGAACCTCCCCATTTTTTAGTTTAAATAGTTTGCAGTTGACCGTCCGCTTCGATTGAGACATCAACCGTCCCGATCGGACGACAAAAACTTCGAAAAAATAGCCTGCCCCCTCACCACCCATTTTCCTGGAGCTTAGGGAGTGAGGATTTGTTTACAGAAGTGTATGTGCGCCTTAATGTACTGGTAGCGCCATCTACTTCTTGTAAACTGAACATATTTTATAATACTGTGATATTTTTGTTTTTCTGACTGGACAGTTTTAATTGAAATTTACTGTGATATTTTTAACTAGGTTAGTATTATTAGATACATAGATAATTGACGTGGAGAATTTATATTGGAATTCTAAATTTTATTTTATATTTTTAATTTTATTCATTTACAACTTTTACAAACTTACCTTTTATTTTAATTGACGACTACCTCCTTCTCTTATAAGCATGTCGTTATATCGTACGCCGACCAAGCAGACTTGCAGGGATGGTGATAATCAATCTCCGCCGAAGACAGTTACGCTCAAGTCAAGAGTGAGGAGAAGTATCGGGGAATGGGAGGCAGTTGGAGCGGATCCCATAAACACCTCCCCCATCTCGACCAGCACAACGCAGGAAGGACCTGCATATAAAGACAGGTTGACCGAAGCACGAGCCTGCCTCAGTAAGGTTACTAAAAACTTGAGCATTTCACGCAATCTCAAAAGCGAAATCAAAGTAAGAATTACTGAGGCAGTGCAAAGACTTTATCAGATTGTCAAAAAGCTGGAAAGCGAACATGGAGACACTGAACAAAGGAGCGATCCAAGAGATCAGAGCGAGGAAATTAGGTTACAGCTACAAGAAACAACAAAAATTGTCCTGGAAAACAATAAGAAAATTGTAGACTTAAGAGAATATTTGGAGAAGGCTAGAGAGGATACTTCAACAAACAAACAAACGTACTCTAGTGTCGTAGCTCAGCGTCCTGGTGGAGTAACGACAGAGAGGGGAGCGCTTCACTCCGTGGTGGTGACGTCTGTAGACGAGATGGACACGGGCGAAGCGGTGCTGGACAGGGTCAGGGAAGTGATGGACGCTAAAGAAGGTTGGGTCAGAGTGGAGAAGGTACGGAAGGCGAAAGATCGGAAGATTATTATGAGTTGTCGGACAGTGGAAGAGAGGAAAAAAGTCAGGGAACGAATTGAAGCTGCAGATAAACGCCTACTCTGCGAGGACGTCGAAAATAAAGACCCGTTGATAATCCTAAAAGACATCCTCCTTCTTCACTCTGACGAAGACATACTAAAAGCTATTAAAAACCAGAATAAGGACATCTTCTCTGGCCTTGCGCCGAAGGACGAGCGCATGAAAATCAAATTTAGAAGAAGGGCCAGGAATCCTCTCACTGGGCATGTTATCTTGTCAGTTTCTCCGATCATCTGGAGAAGGGCGACTGAGTCTGGGGCTCTACTTATAGACCTGCAACGGATCAGGGTCGAGGACCAGTCGCCCCTCATACAGTGCACCAGATGTTTGGGTTTCGGGCACGGCAAGCGCTTCTGCACGGGGGAGGCTGACCTATGCAGCCATTGTGGAGGCCCCCACCTAAGGGCAGAATGTGCGGAATGGTTGGCGGGCACCGCCCCCTGTTGTAAAAATTGTACGACTGCTAAGAGCGACCAAAGAGACCACAATGCCTTTAGCCAGATATGCCCGGTGCGCAAGCGATGGGACGTACTGGCTAGGGCATCAATAGCGTATTGCTAAGGGCTCTTTGGTCTCAAAAGCTTTGCATAGTGCCCCCAAATTTTTATATAGATCACAAAACTTCGAGTCGGGTAGCAACATTAAATTATTAGCGGGAATTTTTGACAATCACGTCCGATGTGGGGGTGCAAAGATAAAACGTCTGGCAGGCCAAAAATATCACAATGAAGGTAGTAGAGATGACGGTATGGTCGGAATGGCCTCATCTCTTGGAGATGGGGCAGCCGAAACCGATGCCGATTCACTCCGAATACAATGGTGCCGACAGGTCTGCCGGGAGTGGCTTTGGGCTCTGCATTGGACTGGTAGAGGGCAGTCTTATTCCCCCACAGTTACGAATACGGAGATTAAGCTCAAAGCACTAATGCGGAAATATAAATTTAGCAATTTATTTTTCATCAAAAATCACAGTACTGTTGGGGAAATGGAACTTGTTGACTTACTAATTGCAACCGCTCAGTCAAAATTGAATAAAAGGAAGGTTTCGGAAAAAATTTTAAGAATTAAAAGTAAGTTGCAGGATCTACTCTTCAAATGTTATTATAATAAGGAAAGTAAAGTAAAGTATCAGTTGGAAAATAAAATAGAGGAAAGACATATGTTTACCAAATATAATGAGTATATTTTCGTTCAACATATGAGTAATGCATCAAAAGAAAGGAATAATAACATTTGAAGATTAAATCTATTGCTTTGTTTTTTGAAGGTAATATTTTGTATATTAGAAAACTGAATAAATAAATAGTCATTGAATAAATAGTTATAAAATATGTAAAGCAAAAATCATGTTAATCTAGAAATCCCTGTAAATGTTAGTAAAAACGTATAAATGAGCAAAAGAGGAAAGAAGGATTGGAGTGAAGAATAAAAGGATGGAATGCATAAAAAGTAAAGTGGAATGAGAGAAACAAGTGAAAAACAAAGTCTGCGGCCCCCATGCCGGAGGTAGGAGAATAATAAAAAAAAAAAATAAAAAAAAAAAAAAAAAAAAAACCTAACCTAACCTAACCTAACCTAACCAGTGCCGTGGTCACCCCCCGACCCGAGAACACGCTTACAACTTAACCTCGCGCTCGCTCCGCTTGAAAAATTCTTTGAAAAATCTATAAAAGTGGCAGTTTTTGTCGTACGTTAAAGGTCAATACGTCAAAAGACGCGTAAAAATCGGCCCAACACGACAGTGAAAGTTTTATAGTTCTATGTGAAAGTGTGGAAGTACAATCCCAGAAAAAGTGAAATTTGTGAAAATTAAAAACTTTGAAAAAATACGCTGCGCAAACGAGATCGACGACCCATATATTTTTTGGTGTCGTCGGAAGCGCCTCAGCGGGCCCTACATTTTGGGCAGTAATTTGGATTTTTTCCGCCCTCCAGGGCGGAAATAAACGCAAAAAAACAAGTACCACGTGGCGGCGTGGTCGCACTTCTGCTTCAATTGGACCAACTTTTGCGGCGCGGTTGTGAAGACCCTAAAGAAAGAAGATTTTAGCAGTTTACAGAATTCAAATCGGATAAGTAGTTTTTAAGTTATAAATTTTTAAAAAAATTTGCATATTTTCAAAAAATCATAAAATCATAAAGCGATCGATGACCCCCCTTTTTTAATTTATATTTTGATAGTTATTTATAAGTTCTATGTATATTCTAAAATTCAAAAATTTTTACCGGGTAGTTTTTGAAATATAAATTTTACAAAATTAAGGGTTGACACGAGGGGTTGAAATAACAGCCCTAATTTATTGAAATTGTTTTTAAAAAATATTTAATAATTATTGTAGCTCAAATAAATTTTTTCAGATTTTTCGTTTAATATTTTATATTTTTTACCTGAATTCTAAGTTTAAAATTAGTGTTTTTTCTAAATAAAAAATCGGGGGTTGTTTTTAGAACCTATTGTATATCAAATTTGAATTGTACTTCAAAAGCCCTTTACAACGACCCCAAGCACGGCTATATTCGGTTAAAGGGGTCCGAAATAATTCTAGTTTTAAATTTGGTCGGCCATCTTGGCGGCCATATTGGAAATCTGTAAAATTTTTATTTTGTGCATAACTTTGCATAGAATTATCGTAGAGAGCTGCGGTTTTCTTTAAAGACTCTCCCCCGGGCTTCTCTACCCCCCCCACCCCCTTCCAACGCACCAAGAGACATCATATTTAGTTTTAAGATCTGACAGTATAGACGTGTAGAGTGAGGCAAGGGAAGATCGGGGACACCTCGCACTGGCCATTCGGACTTTTGGTTCCCGAGATATTGCAGTTTTAAATTTTGGCGCCATTTTGGTCCGCCATTTTGTTTTTTCTTTAAACTTGCATATCTCGGCAACCATTTGAGCCAGGACGGTGGGGTTTTCTCTGTTACCCTTCTTCTGAGTTTCTCTACCCCCCCCCACTGCCTGGGGAAGAGATTCTGGGGTGAACTCCATTTGTTAAAGGTAAATAGCTCAAAGAGTGGAGCAGGTCGGGGGAAGAAGATAGAGCCCTCGCACGCCCTTGTGCGGTAAATAGAACCGAAGATACAGAATTTTTTGTGTTTGGCGGCCATATTTGACCGCCATCTTGCTTTTATTAAAACAGGTATATCTCGGCTTCTAGACATCGCAGCGACGCGGGGTTTTCAAGGTTAGAGGGGGACTGACAAGATCTTTTTCTTGCAGTAACTAGGGACTCTACATAGAGTCATTTTGGTAGAGTCACATTTTTATTTTAGATTTAGTTTTATTGACCCCAAATCTCAATTGTGAGACAAAAATAAGCAAAATATTTGTATATTTAAGATATTTTAACAAAACAGACGTCATATCGGTGAATCTTACCTGAATTAAAAATATATTTTTAGATATATATTTATCTTAGTTATAAAATATAGTAATAGACCATATCCTTATTGGAAATTTTAGCTGGACTAAAGCTTTACCAAGGCTCATAATTAAATAAAAATTTAAGACGATCTTTACAATAAGGGATAATTGATAAAAGAGCGTACAATTAATAGAGTTTCTCTATTATTCATATTTTATTCTTTATTTACATTATTAAATATTACATTTCCAAATCATAATTCTATTGAATTAAAATTAATATATAAAACTTTTACAAACCTTTTCTTAAATTATTGACGCTTACCTCCAAAATGTCCTTGTACCGAACCCCTGTCAAAACAAATAGTGGAGAGGAAGAAAATCGGCAAACTCCCCCAAAGACGGTGACAATTGTATCAAAGGTAAGGCGCAGCATTGGAGAGTGGGAGGCCGTTGGCTCAGACTCTACCACTACTACTCCACGAACAACTAAGACTACACTGGCAAGTCCAGTGGGTACATACAAAGACACTATAACAGAAGCCAAAGCATGCCTCAGTAAAGCCAAAATCCATCTAAAAAATTCACGAAACTTGAAGAACGATATAAAAATCGGGGTTACTGAGGCGTGTGAGAGGCTGTACGAGCTAGTAAAGGTGCTAGATAACAAGTTGAAAGGGAAACAACACAGCAAAGGAAAAGAGAGCAATGAAGAAAAAACACAGCAAAAAGGAGAAAATGAAAGTAGAGCTATCGATCCAAACTCTGAACTGATGACACATTTGCTTGAGACCACAAAACGAATCCAAGAAAACAATAAAAAGATGGAGGAGTTAAAAGTTGCTCTTGATAATCACAAAGAGACTTGTCTTGGGGTAAACGTAGCCACAGCCACTTACGCAAGTGTAGCCGCAGATAGGACAAAACCCGTAGAAAGAGAGGTGCTGCACTCCGTAGTTATCACATCCGAGGACGACACCGAGACGGGTGAAAGAGTGTTGGAGAAAGTCCGAGAGGCGATAGATGCCAAAGAAGGATGGGTAAAGGTGGAAAAAGTAAGGAAAGCGAGAGATAGGAAGATCATAATAGGCTGCAAAACAGAGGAAGAACGCACAAAAGTTAAAGAGAGAGTAGAGAATTCGGGACAACGCCTCATCTGTGAGGAAGTAAAAAATAAAGACCCTTTGTTGTTACTAAAAAATGTACTTAATATACACACTGACACAGATATTATTAAGGCGATGAGATATCAAAATAAAAACATCTTCGCAGGAATTGACCCCCAGCATGATAAAGTTACAATTAAATATAGAAGGAAGGCTAGAAATCCCCATACCGGGCATATAATCATGAGCGTGTCCCCTGATGTGTGGAGAAGGGCGACGGACGCAGGTTCGCTGCATATCGACTTGCAGCGCATATGGGTCGAGGACCAGTCGCCCTTGGTCCAGTGCACAAGGTGCTTGGGATACGGACATGGTAGGCGTTTCTGCAAGGAGGAGGTAGACCGATGCGGCCACTGCGGAGGACCCCATCTTAGAGCGGAATGTGCAGAGTGGCTGGCTGGAGGGGCTCCTTCATGCAGAAACTGTACAACGTCAAAGCTCGAGCAATGCGACCACAATGCTTTTGACCGTGCTTGTCCAGTGCGAAAACGATGGGATGCGCTGGCCAGAACATCCGTGGCGTATTGCTAAGGGCACCCCAGCGAGAAATCTACCTTATGCATTTGTACAGGCCAACCTACAGAGAATGCGCTTGGCAACAGACGAGGTCATGATAGAGGCGGGTAAGCGAAACATAACAGCTGCGCTGCTCCAAGAACCTTACGTGGGATCCATCGGACAAATGAAGAACTACCGGGGAGCTAGGGTATTCCAGAGCATCGGTACAGACACAGTTAAAGCTGCCATTGCAATATTCGACCCTAATGTGGTTATAATTCAATACCCGCAGCTCACCACGCCTAATATAGTAGTGGTCGGGGCAAAAACCGATGCCTGGAACGTAACTCTGGTCTCGTTTTACTTCGAGCCGGACCAGCCGATGGATCCTTATCTTCAACATCTCAAGAAGATACACGAAGTAACCGGGTCTGGGCGATTTCTGATGGGAGGCGATGCCAATGCCAAAAACACCTGGTGGGGGGGCACAAGGGTAGATCAAAGAGGAGAAGAGTTAATGGGACTGCTGAATGAGATGGATCTCCAGATACTCAATGATGGGGATAAACCAACTTTTAACACCATAAGGGGTGGCAAGACCTATAAAAGCCATGTTGATCTCACGGCCTGCTCGACTGATCTGTTTGACCGGGTCAGCGACTGGAAAGTTGATGACACACTTACTAGCTCGGACCACAATGGCATTCTCTTTAAGATGGGACTGCAGAGATCACGTGGAATGAGTGTTGCCAGGACCACTAGAATGTTCAGTACTAAAAAAGCTAATTGGCCTAAGTTTCGTGAGAAACTCAGCCAATTAAACAAAGACCAAAATGTAACGATTAAACAAATTACTGAAATCACCAGTGCTGAACATCTAGAGCAAATGGTTGCACTCTTCTCCAACAATGTCGTAAAGGCCTGCATGGAGACTATTCCAAAAAGGAAAAATCATGAAAAACTTGAGGTGCCATGGTGGTCCGAGCACCTTGAAAGTCTGAAGAGAGAGGTCATTACCCGGAAGAATAGGGTTGGTAGGGCAGCACCGTGCCGTCGCCCAGTCGTCGTCAGGGAGTATCTGGAGAAGAAGGAAGAATATGAGCAGCAGGTCAAACATGCCCAGGTTAATTCTTGGAAAGAGTTTTGCGGTAAACAAACAGGAGAAAGCGTATGGGACGGCATTTATAGGGTTATAGGTAGAACTAAAAAAAGAGAGGAAGACATACCACTTGAGGTAAATGGAAAAACCCTAGATGGAAAAGAGTCGGTAAAATTATTGGCCGAAACTTTTTACCCTAAGGATGAAAGGGAGGGAGACAACGAATATCACCGTAGAATTAGAACGGAAGCGGATGCAGTAAACATGAAGGTAGATGCAGGAGAAAAGTTGGATCCCCCTTTCACACTGGTGGAACTGCAGGCCGTGACCTCTTCCTTCAATCCGAAAAAAGCCCCAGGTTCTGATGGCCTTACAGCTGACATTTGCCAGAGGGCAATTCAGAATGAGCCCCAGCTGTTTCTGGCTTTAATAAACCAATGCCTAAAGCTACACTATTTCCCGATGATCTGGAAGGAGGCCACCGTGGTGGTTTTAAGAAAGCCCGGCAAGGATGACTATCGTATACCAAAAGCCTATCGACCTATCGGCCTATTGCCGGTCTTGGGAAAGATCTATGAGAAGCTGTTGATGACCCGACTCAAATTCCATCTTGTTCCGAGGATCAGTACTCGCCAGTACGGATTCATGCCCCAGAGAAGCACCGAAGACGCCCTCTATACACTGATTAAACACATAACATCTAAGTTGAACCAAAAGAAAAATGTAACAATGGTATCTTTAGATATAGAGGGCGCCTTCGATAGTGCCTGGTGGCCAAAAATCAGAATCCGTCTGGCTGAGGAAAAGTGCCCTAGGAACCTGAGAAAGGTTATCGACAGCTATCTCAGTCACAGAAACGTGAGGGTCAGATATGCAGGAGAGGAACACTACAAAGTAACTAATAAAGGCTGCGTACAGGGATCCATAGGAGGTCCCATCCTTTGGAACCTGTTGCTGGACCCGCTCTTAAAAGAACTCACTGAAAAGGGTGTTTATATACAAGCTTTCGCAGATGACGTGGTACTGGTCTTTGACGGCGATACGGCTCTAGAAATAGAGACAGAAGCCAATGTCACTCTCGGGCATGTCATGGAGTGGGGGGTCGCTAACAAGTTAAAATTTGCCCCACACAAAACTAACGCTATGTTAATAACGCGCAAATTGAAATACGACACCCCCCGTTTGAGAATGGGCGGAAGTGACATTGGCTTCCAAAAAGAGATCAAAATACTTGGCTTAATAATAGACAACAAACTGACATTTAGCTCGCACGTCAAAGGCCAGTGCCAAAAAGCTATAGCAGCATACAAACAGCTATCCAGAGCTGCCAAGGTTAGTTGGGGCCTCCATCCAGAAGTCATTCGGATTATATACACGGCAACAATAGAGCCGATTCTCCTGTACGCCGCTAGCGTCTGGGCGCCTGCGACAAATAAAGTATATATTAGGGACCAGCTAAACGCGGTGCAGCGCTCTTTTCTGCAAAAAATCTGCAAATCATATCGCACTGCGTCGCTGAATTCCGTTTTGGTCCTGACTGGGATTCTCCCTCTCGATCTCCGGGTGCAGGAGTCAGCCTCACTGTACGAGGCCAGGAGAGGGATATCCCAGCCAGAACTAGCAGATCGGGAAATAGAAACAAAAGCTCCCCCAACAAACGCACTACATCCGGCTGACTACACTAATTTGGAGTTCCGCACCCTGGTTAACCAACACGAACTTGATGCGCATAGTACCTATGACATCCGCATCTTCACTGATGGGAGCAAGATTGACGGCAGGGTTGGGGCTGCCCTATCCTTATGGAAAGGGGAGTCTGAAACCAAGGCCGTCAAGCTTGCTCTCCCATCGTACTGTACGGTTTACCAGGCGGAGCTCCTGGCAATATCCAAAGCCTGCATAGAATGCATGACAAGGAAAGACACTACATTTGCCATCTACAGTGATTCCAGGGCAGCATTTGAAACAATCACAAGCCTGCAAAACATGCACCCATTGGCTGTTGACACAAGAAAGAGCATAAAATCCCTAATCTTGCAAAACAAATCGTTAGATCTGTTTTGGATTAAGGCACATGCAGGCTTAGCAGGCAATGAGCGTGCAGATAGCCTGGCGAAAGAGGCTGCCCTGAGATCCAAAAGAAGGCCGGATTATGATAAGTGCCCGATTTCATTCATCAAGCGAAACACTCGCATGCGTTCGCTTGATGAATGGAACGCAAGATATAAAACCAGTACTACTGCGAGTACCACCAAGTTATTTTTCCCTGATGCAGTGGCGGCGTACAGGACCGTAGGCAAAATACGAATTAACAATGTAATTACGCAGATCTTTACAGGGCATGGAGGTTTTTCTGAATACCTAGTGCGTTTTAAGCGCAAGGAAGACCCTTCTCGCGCCTGTGAGCTTGGTAAAGCAGAAACAGTTACACATATTATTTTTGAATGCCCTATATATGCCAAACATCGATATGACGTCCAGCAATGTCTTGGATTAGACATTATAGTAGAGAATGCTGCAATTTTAGTTGCAAATAACAACAAAGATGTATTCTTAGATTATTGTGTAGAAATTGTAAAAAAGGTAATTAAAAGAAATAAAGAATAAGAAAAATATGTTAACAAAAATATTGTATGTAATATTATGGGTAACATATATATAACAAGAGGAATAACAACCATAATCTTAAGAAAAATATGTACATAGATAGTAAAACTGAATTGTAAATAAAATAGGTAGCATAAGATAGAGATAAAGATAGAGATAAGGAAAATGATCATGTAACATAACTAGAAATAAGTAAATAAAAATTTTCTCCTGTATAAATAGTATAGGAAGTAGGTAAAACAATATGTAAAACTTTAAAATATAATAAAGATAATCGCTGTGTTGTTTACCCCTTAATAATAAGAAATAAATAAAGAAAACTTATATAGTAGAGTCGATATAGAGTAGCCATTATAGACGGGTTATCCCACCCCAAGTATGAAAGAGATGAATGAAAGAAAGAAACAGTATGAAGCATAAAAGTACGAGAAGCATAAATGATAGAACTGGAATGAAAGGATAAAAGAATAGCATAGTCTGCGCCATAAACGGCGGAGGTAGTAGAGAAAAAAAAAAAAAAAAAAAAAAAAAAAAAAAAAAAAAAAAAACCTAACCTAACCTAACCTAACCTAACCTTTTTTTTTTTTTTTTTTTATCGCAGGAAAATCCTCATGGATACCCTACCCCAGCGGGGGCCGAGGTCGGGTTATGCCGGACTCTTACCGACTAAAAACCTGCGGCTTCCGTCTGGACGCACGGAGTCGGGTCACGAGGAGCTCGCGCATTCGTTCGCGGCCCGACAGCGTTGGCCGGCGCTCTGTGCAGCGCCGGCGACGTCCCGAGAGGGAGGGGTCCCTCTCTATTCGTCCCTCATGAGATGGTGCGCAGGAAGCGCACGCGCCATCTCGAGCCCTGGACCGGAAGCGGATTCCCCCGAACCCGCAACCGAAGGCTCATGGGACTGCGGGAGAGGGAGGCTTTCGGCAACGAAAGCCGCCCTCCGGCGTCCCGTGCGACGGCGACGAAGCGGAAGGGAGGATGCATCATCTTCCCTCGCCCTCTCCGCCGCCTCCTTCGCGAGCATTACGGCCTCGCAGAAGGATTGCACCGCCTGCCACGATCTCTCACTCTCGACCATAGCGCGAACCACGGTCGGGAGCGAGATGTCGGCACCCAATACAGAGCCGAGCGCGCTGCGCTCCGCATCCCACGCCGGGCATACCTCCAGCGTGTGCTGGGCCGTCTCGTCGAGGCAATCGTCGCAGTGGTGGCACCTGGCAGTCGGTTCCCGACCGATCCGAAACAGGTAACTCCCGAAACAACCATGTCCCGAGAGCACCTGCGTCAGACGGTAGGTCAGGAAACCGTGTCGCCTACCCAACCACTGCTGGAAGACCGGACGAATTGCCTCGATAGTCCAGAGTCCGGCGCTCGAAAGCGCCAGCCTGGACTCCCACGCTTCGGTAGCCCGTTGGCGCAGCTCAGCTCTGTGCCCCTCCTGTTCCTGCAGTGCAGGCGGGTGACCCCTGGCCCGGAGCGCCTCCACGCGCCACTCGTAGAGCGACGCGAGGGCTCTCGCTTCCAGGTCCCAGGGAATAGTACCCGCCAGCACGCAAGATGCCTCACCCGAGATCGTGCGATAACCCCGTACCACCCTGATCGCCATCACCCGCTGGACTCGCGTCAAGCGGGCGATATTGCTGCGACTCAGGGCGCTGCCGGCCCACACAGGGGCACCATACAGGGCCATCGATCTCACGATTCCCGCGTAGAGACGCCGACATGACGTCTCAGGTCCGCCGAGATTCGGCAGCAGCCTTCCCAGGGCCGCAGCCGCCCTCAGCAGCCGAGGCTCAAGGCACTCGAAGTGGGGGCCGAAGTTCCACCGGCTATCCAGGACGAGTCCCAGATAGCGCATCGACGGCCTCACGTCGATGCGGACTCCGGATACGACGATATGGGCACCCCGGGGCGGCGCGTTCCGCGGGCCATGGAAAACCACGGCCTCGGACTTTTCGAGCGCCACCCGCAAACCCAATCGCCGTATGCGGCCCACCACGAATGCCGCGCCGGCGGTGGCGCGCAAGGAAGCATCCCTGTGGCTTTTGCCTCGGGCAGTGACCAAGGTGTCGTCCGCGTAACAGACTACGCCGACACCCGGCACTGTGGCTCCTCGCAGCACCCAGTCGTAGCCGATGTTCCAGAGGAGTGGGCCTAGTACCGACCCCTGAGGAACGCCGCACGACATCTCCCGCCGACACCACCGGTCTCGACCGGGGTATTCCACCGCACGCCCAGACAGGTAGTCCCCGACGACCCGGCGCAGGTACGGAGGAACTCCGTGGAATCGGAGCCCCTCCCTGATGCAGCTCCAGGGGAGGGAGTTAAATGCGTTGGCGATGTCCAGAGACACCGCCAACACGACCTCACCCCGGGCGATCGCGTCCTGCGCCAAGGACTTAACCCGCTGAATCGCGTCTACGGCGGACCTACCCCTGCGGAATCCAAACTGGCAGTCTGCCAGATCCGGTCCGACATCCTCTAGGTGCTCGACGATCCGGGCGGCCACAACTCTCTCAAAGAGTTTGGCGTCCTCGTCGAGCATCACTATCGGGCGGTACGCAGATGGGGATTCCGCCGGACGCCCTTCCTTTCTGAGGAGAACGAGACGACCTGTCTTCCACCGCTGTGGAACCTGGCCTAGGGCCAGACAGGCGTCGAAAAGTCTCCTCAGACGAGGCTCGAGGGCATCCATGGCCAAGACCAACACCCGGCCGGGTACGCCGTCAGGACCGGGGGCGGTGTTTTTGGCTCGCAGCCGCAACACCGCAGCTCCCAGCTCTCCCGGGGTCACTGACGGCGCCACATCCGGGCCGGGCTCCGCGGCAACCGAAGGCATCATGGGGGGACTGGGATGGTCCCCCGTCCGCGGAAACAGGGCCGCAACGACTCTGTCCAGGATTTGCGGCTGGAGACTTCGCGTGAGTGGGGGCGCCCAGGGGCGAAGTTTGCACATCGCCAACCTGTACGGCCTCCCCCACGGGTCGCGGTTCAACGTCCCCAGCAACTCCTCCCTCGCAAGAGCCTTAGCCCTGCCGATCGCTGCCTTCAGCTGCCGCCGGGACTCCTTGAAGGAAGCATGCAGGAGTGCAATCACATCCTCCTCCCGCATCCGCCGCCGCCTGTAATTGGTATACTGGCGTCGTGCGACCACACAAGCTGCACGCAAATTCGTGAGCTCGGCGGACCACCAGTACACCTGGGGCTTCGGGGGACGACGCCTGGCTCGGGGCATTGACGCGTCGCAAACCTGCGACAACGCGCCCCGCAACCATTCCGCCTCGTCCTCCACCACCACGGGGCCCACAGGCGCGGACACCCACGATTGCACAATTGCAGCTTCCTTCGCGAGGTCCCTGTCGAGGTGCCTCAACTGCCACCTCGGGCCGTCGTCAACCGGGGGCCGGAAGGGACCGGCTGGATCTGACGGGGATACGGCTGCGAGATCGAACCGAATGTATCGGTGATCACACAACACCGCCGTATCCACCACTCCCCAGTCCCGAACACGGCGCGCCAGGGCGGGACTCGCGAACGTGATGTCCACGATCGACTCGCCCTGGGGTCGCACGCACGTGCTCATCGATCCCCGGTTGAGAAGGGCCAACCCTTGTCCGAGGGCAAACTCCTCCAGTGCCTCGCCAAATACATCCGTTCTGACGGAACCCCAAGCCGTATTCCAGGCATTGAAGTCGCCAGCGAGGAGCACTTGGCGAGGGTGGCATTGGCCGATTAAGGCGCCCACCCGTCCGAGATAAATCTCGAACTCGGCGAGTGTGCGGTTCGGGGAAAAGTAGCCACCGACGACTACAAAATCCTCAAACCACACAGCGACGTATCCCGGACCCTTCGCTACCTTTTCGAAGGGTGGGGAGTTCGCCGCGCCCCATCGGACGATCGCGACGGAGCCGTCATTGTCCCGCACCCAGTTCTCACCAGGGGGGACGAAGTACGGCTCGCAGATCACTGCCACGTCTATCGACCACTCCGCGAAGCTCTGGAACAGGAGGTCCTGAGCTCGGGCGGAGTGCTCGATATTCGCCTGGAGGAATCGGAGCTTGTGGTCCATAACTAGGATTCCATGGCCACAAGTCCGTCCCCGGACACTCCAGCTGAGCTGCCGCTGGCCGACTGCGTTGAGGATGCAGTCGGTGGTGGTAGCCGCCTTTTAGGCCGAGGGGCATGGCACGATTTGCCCCCCAGCCTGTGATCGGCCGGCTTCTTGGCAGCCGCGCACACAGTGCAGTGTGCAGCGGCGGCGTTGCAGTCGCGGGCGACGTGGCCCGGCTTACCGCAGCGGTAACAATTACTGCTGCGGTCAACCGGACTGCTGCACTGCTCCCGGACGTGCCCGAGTTGCAGGCACCGGAAGCAGCGCAGAGGTCTCGCTTCGAGGAGCGAGACCTTCGCCGACACCCACCCGACAAGCAACCGCCTGCCATCAGCCACCTTATTGGCGGCAGCCACCGGGCAGCTCAGCCAGAGCGTGCCCAGACCCGAATTGTCTCGGCGGATTTCGCCAGTCTTGACGGACGCAATTGTGCATCCGCCAATCCTGGCTACGACCGCCGCGACATCTGCAGCGGAGACTGCATCGTCCAACCCGGACACTCGCAGCTCCGCGCATTTGGTGGGCCTGGACACCACCACGTCCTCCCCAAGGGCGGCACGCAGCTTGTCCGCCAACGCGTCCGCCTTGTCGGTGCTAGTAGCACCGGGCACCTCCAGGACCCTAGCCCCGGTGGCGGACACCCTAAACCTGACGGACTCTATTCCGAGGCTTTGAAGATCGACCTTCTTCTTGGCCTCGGATAGAGCTGCGGCGTAGGTGACGCCCTTCTTCACTGCCTCTGGCTGCAGTTTCAGGACCACAGCCAGAGTTCGGGGAGCACGCGGTTTGCGCGCCCGCCTCCGTCCCTTCTTGGTCTGCGGAGCCTGCTGGGAGACAGGTACCGCAGACTGGGCCCTCCGTGGTTGAGACGGCAGGGCAGCACTCTTTGGTGCCGCCTTTGGACGCCGTCTCGCCACCACATTCCACCCCTCGTCCATGGACGCAGGAGCCGGCGGCAGTGGCCGGGGCTCCCGTTGGGGTGGGGCTGGGGCAGGTTGTTTGGCTTTGGCCTTTCCCTTCTTTCCCTTTTGGGACTTCGGGTATGGGCCGGGGCCAGACCTGCCCTGGGACGTCGCGACCGCTGGTGCCACAAGCTTAGGCTGGGGGGCAGCCTTGGCCTTGTCGGCAGCCAGCGGTGGGCGGAGGCGCGGTTCGGGCAGCAGCCTCTGCTGCAGGCCCTCGAACCGAGCGTTGAGCATCTTGCCCACACTGAGCAAGATGCTCCGCTCGAGTTCCTGCGCCTTGTCGGAGGACGGGGTCAGCGTTGGGCACGACCCCCCGACATTGACAGGTGGCAGCTCCTCTGCCACCCTGTCTGGGGCACGCCGCATGTCGGCCCGTAATGCGGCCAACTCGCGGCGTAGCTCCGCCAACTCCGTTCGCAGCTGGTCATTGTCCGCTTTATAGCGGTCATTGGCCAGCCGCAGACGGGTCAGCTCCTCCGACGCAGTGCGCTGGTGGAGCTCACCTACCAGCTCCTTAATGGAGGAGGCAGCATCTCGAAGAGCCTTAACATACGTCCCCTTAAGGTTCTTCGAGGTGCTCGCCACTTGGGAGATGACCTCGACAGAGCTCATCACTCGAGCTTGCAAGTCCGTCGCCGAGGTCTCTTCCACTGCGGTGCTCGCAATCTCCGGCGAGCCGGGTTTGGCTCTAGCCGTGCGGATTTTGCGAGCCGCCTCCTCCACTTCCTGCTCAGCGCGGAGCTCCATCTCTGCGCGCTGAGCTGCCACCAATTCCGCCTTGGCTTTGGCGAGGCCGACGTATTGCCCAGTTGTGGGCGGTCGGCCTCTGCCTCGGCGTGCGGTAAAAACTTTCGGAGCCTTTACAGACTCCGAAGCGGAGCCACTATCCTCGTCGGACGTGGCATCTCTGGCGGAATGGCTGCGTTTCCGCTGCCAGAGCCGCCCTCGAGTCTCCACCGACTCTCCGACACTCATAGCTGAGCCGGAGCTTAGCTCCTCAGCTTGAGTGTCTTCACTCTCTGAACCCATTTTACGACCGGGTTCTTGGTCGGCGTTATCAGTTGTCCGGTTTGCATTGCGTAGGTTGTGTTCACGAGGGCCAGCGGTCTGCTGGCCCACGAAGCGATTGTTGCCCCCCCCAGAGTACGAGGGGCGGCCCTCCACCGAGGCGGAGGGGTGGGATTTCCCGGCCTTAGCCGACGTACCCACCTGGGGACCACATTGACGATCGCTTTTATCCATCATTCATACACCGATGACTCCACATCGTCGGCCCATTTTTTCAGGGGTTGGGCTCCCCTGTCAGGTGTCACTGCCGCCGGTTACCGGACAGACGCAGTGCACCCCAATCCCCCAAGCGAGGTATCCCTGCCGCCCATTCTGGGTCAGACGCAGGGAACCGACGAGGCGCGACAGCCGCCCGATACGGGACAGACGCAGCGCGCCCCAACCACCAAATTTGGTACCCTGCCGCCCACTATGGGTCAGACACAGGGCACCGACGAAGCAGACTGCCGCCCGATACGGGACAGACGCAGCCCACCCCAACAGTCAAAGGGCACCCTGCCGCCCACTATGGGTCAGACACAGGGCACCGACGAAGCAGACTGCCGCCCGATACGGGACAGACGCAGCCCACCCCAACAGTCAAAGGGCACCCTGCCGCCCACTATGGGTCAGACACAGGGCACCGACGAAGCGCGACTGCCGCCCGATACGGGACAGACGCAGCACGCCCCAACCACCAAATTTGGTACCCTGCCGCCCACTATGGGTCAGACACAGGGCACCGACGAAGCAGACTGCCGCCCGATACGGGACAGACGCAGCCCACCCCAACCACCAAAGGGCACCCTGCCGCCCACTATGGGTCAGACGCAGGGCACCGACGAAGCACGACTGCCGCCCGATACGGGACAGACGCAGCGCGCCCCAACCAGAGGAATGTTTTGGCTTCGCCCGTTGCTGGATTGCAACGGGTTACTGAGCCCCCCCGCCACGACAAGGCACATTCCAATTCGGGGGGGAACCTAACCTAACCTAACCTAACCTAACCTAACCTAACCTAACCTAACCTAACCTAACCTAACCTTTTTTTTTTTTTTTTTTTTGGTTTCGCGGGGAAAAGGTGCATCACCTACCTGACACCCAAGGGGGAGTGCCAGGTTATGTGGGACTCTTACCCACTAAAAACCACCGCGGTACACCTCTGCCGCCTTTGCTGAGGCTCACGGTATCGCCATTGGCATTACCCGCGAGCCCCGGCGACTACACCCGGCCGCAGGAGCCCAGCTCCTCAATCAGGGGATGGTCCGGTATACGGGACCATCCCTCCAGCCACCGCCATCGTAGTCGCAGCAGGTCCCCTCACCTGCTGTGATTGGCTAACAAGAGGAAGAAGGCGGGCGTACCTCCTTCTCCCTCCCCCCCTCCGCCTGCGACGGAGCGGCGCTGCTGAGGCATCATCCTCCCTACGCCGCTCCGCCGCCTCCCTCTGCGACATCACCTCCTCGCAGAAGGAGACCATGGCCGCCCAGGCCTCTCTGCTTCCCAGCATGGCTTTTACCACGCTGGGAAGCGAGAGGTCCCTCCCGACGACAGAGGTCAATTCGTGCCGCTGACGACTCCAAGCCGGGCACCCTTCCAAGGTGTGCTCAGCTGTGTCGTCAGCCGCCCCGCAATGGTGACACTCCGTCGTCACCTCCCTCTGGGCGACCCTGTGCAGGTAGTGACCGAAGCAACCGTGTCCGGTCAAAACCTGCACCAGGCGGAAGGAGAGAGTCCCTCTCCTCCGCTGCACCCACGCCCTTAGGACCGGACGAATCGCCTCAATCGTCCGGACCCCGTAGGCTGGTGCGGCCAGGGACTCCTCCCACTCCCGCAGGAGTACCCTCTCGGCACTCCTACGCACTCTTGCCACCTCCTCGGAACAGGGGCGCGTGCCCACTGCCCTCCTCTCCACTCGGTACCGATAAACGGCACCGAGCATTACCGCATCGAGCTCCCACGGGGGGGTTCCTGCTAGGAGGCAGGCGGCCCCGTGGGAGATCGAGCGATACCCTCGGGATGCCCTCACCGCCAGGGTCCGCTGCGCCCTTCGCAGCTGGACTTGATTCTGGCGCGTGAGGGCATCCTCCCAGACAGGCGCTCCATATAGGGCCATGCTCCTTAATATGCCGAGGTATAACCTCCGACATGAGGAGCCTGGCCCACCCACATTGGGCAACAGTCGCCCCAGCGCGACCGCTGCCTTTATGAGCCTTTCGGCCAGCAGCTTGAAGTGCTGGCCGAACGCCCAGCGCCCGTCAAGGATGAGACCCAGATATCTCATTTGCCTCTTAAGAGGTATCTGGGTGTCATCCACCCTTAGGGTCGCGCCTGGAGGGGGACCCTGCCGAGGCCCGTGGAACAACAGAGCCTCGGTCTTCTCCAGCGCGACCCTAAGCCCCAACTCCCTTATGCGGCCCACAACCAGGGCCGCACCCTCCTCCGCCCGAGTCGCTGACTCGGCGAACGTCCTCCCCTGGGCCACTATCAGGGTGTCGTCAGCGTAGCAAAATACGCTGACGTGGGGTGGCAGAACACCCCGTAACACCCTATCGTAACCCAAGTTCCACAAGAGTGGTCCGAGTACCGACCCTTGCGGAACCCCACACCTCATCGTTCGCCGAGTCAACGACCCCCTCCCGTCGACGTAGACAACGTCTCTGTCCCGCAGGTAGTCCTCCAACAGCCGCCGTAGGTACAGAGGCACTCCGTGGTACCGGAGCGCCTCCAGGATTGCCCCGAACGGCAGGCTGTTGAAGGCATTGGCGATGTCCAATGACATCGCCAAAGACCTCTCCCCCCTCGCGGACGCCGCCGCGGTGAGGGACTTCAGGGCAGAGACGGCGTCTATTGTCGACCGCCCCCTCCGAAACCCGAACTGGGCCTCGGACAGGTCGGGCCCTACCTCCTCGAGATGCCGGACTAGTCGGGATGCCAGAATGAATTCCAGCATCTTTCCGACTTCGTCCAGCAGTACCAAGGGCCGGAAAGCCGACGGATTGTCAGGCGTCCGACCCTCCTTCTCGAGGAGGCAGAGCCTCCCGTCCTTCCACAGCTTCGGGAACTGTCCGGTTTTCAGCGAGAGATCGAACAGCTCCCGAAGCGGGCCTCCGAGGGATTCCATAACAATCCTCAGGAGGTGTCCGGGTACTCCATCCGGTCCGGGCGCCGTCCTCTTCCTCCCCAAGCGGGAGACGGCGCCTTCCATCTCAGCCCCCGTGATTGGGGGAGCCTCAATCTCCCACACCACTCCTGCTGGGGGGGGCAAGGCGTGGTCCGATCTTTCTGGAAACAGTTCTCCCACAACCACCTCAAGGAACTCCGGTTGAAGGGTCTCAGTGAGGGGACGTCCTGTGGCACGGAGTTTGTTTCGAGCCACCTTGTACGGACGTCCCCATGGGTCCCTCTCGAGACCCTCCAGAAGTTCCTGCCGGGCCCGCTCTTTTGCGACGCAGATGGCTACTTTTAGTGCCTTTTTAGAGGCCCTGCAAGCAGCCATTAGCCTTGCCTCCTGCACAGCATCGCAGTTGTGCCGCCGGCGGAAGCGGTTACACTCCCGCCAGGCACGGCCGTGCACGTCCCGGAGATCCGCAATCTCTTGGGACCACCAGTACACGGCCTTGCGACCATGGTAGGCCTTCGATCGGGGCATGGAGGAGTCACACACCGCTGTTAGGGCGGTGCGGATGCGAACAGCCCCCTCGTCCACCGTGGCCGGTGCATTTGGCGGCGCACACCACGCTTGGACGATAGCCGCCTCGCTCGCAATTTCGCGGTTGAGGCGGCCGATTGTCCAGCGCGGGAAGACAGGGGGATGCCGTGGTGGCTCGGCCGGTGGCTGAAGCCTGGTGACCTCAAACCGGATATACCGGTGATCCGATAGAGTCACCTCATGCTCCAACACCCGCCAGTCGTGCAACCTGTGTGCGATAGAGGGGGAGGCGAACGTTATGTCCACCCGCGACTGCCCTTGCGGTCGCACACAGGTTGGTACCGTCCCTCTATTTATGAGGGACAGCCCAGCCTCCACGGACCACTCCCCCAGGGCCACGCCGAACGCTTCGGTGAGCGTGTCACCCCACACCCGAGACCTTGAGTTGAGGTCGCCCATCAGGATGATGGGATCGGGCGCCATGCGCCTAACCACCGCTAAGAGGGAGTCCAAATAGGGTTCGTATTCCGCAAGCGGCCTATTCGGGGAGAAGTATACACCGATGATAGTGTACTCCCCCCACCTGGCCACCACGAACCCTGGACCCCTCTCCCTGACCGATAGGCTGTGACACCCCCCCGACCGAACGACAATGGCCACGTCGCCATTGATGGACCCAGCCCACTGCGGTCTCGGAGCTACGAAGTATGGCTCAGCCACGACCGCCACCTCTATATCCCACTGCGCCATAGCCTGGAGGAACAAATCCTGGGCCCCGGCGCAGTGGTTTAGATTACCCTGGAGGAAGTTGATTGACCGGACCATTATTCGGTCATCTCAACTTCCTCCATTGCCGAGCGGCGTGAGACTATGGGAGCGGCCCTTGTCCCTGGAGCCGCTCTCTTTTTAGTGGGGGGAGGGTCGCAGTTCTTGCCCCCCATCACATGCCCGGATGGCCTACCTGCGTCTGCACACACTGCACATCGCAGGGCACCACTACAGGTGGAGAGTTTGTGCCCCGGCTTTCCGCACCGGAAACACAGCTCCCCACGTTCTGCCTCAGAGGGGCACATCTGGCGCGTGTGCCCTAGCCCCATGCACTTATAACAGCGCATGGGGCGTGCCTCCAGTATGGTAACGGAGGCAGAGCTCCAGCCCACCAGGAGTCGGCTCCCCTCCTTTAATCTTTTAGCAACTGCCACAGGGCAGCGGACCAATAAAGAAGTCGCCCCGTAGGCAGCCGGCCGCATAGTTCCAGGTCTGACCTGCGACGGTAGACAGCCTCCCCTAGCTGCAACTGCTGCCACCACTTCTTCAGTGGTGACGGAGTCGTCCAGTCCGCTAATTCTCAGGTCAGCCACCTTTTCAGGGCGGTCGACTCGGGCAATTTCCGCGAGGGTGAGCCGCAGCCTCTCCGCAAGCTGATCGGCTTTTTCCCTGCTCTGGGATCCCGGCAATTCTAACATTCGGGCCCCCGTGGCCGTCTGTCGAACCTTAATCTGGCTGATACCAAGTTCAGCCAGATTGATTTCTTGGCGCGCTCTGGTTAGGGCCGCCTTGTAGTCCACTCCGTTTTGAATGGCGTCTGGCTGTAGCGTAATCACTACAGCCGAGGACTTAGGAGTTGTGAGCTTCGGCTTAGCTGCTTTGGCCAGCGGGGCGACAACGGAAGCATGGGCCGTAGGACTGGCCATAGGTTTAGGCACCGCCCGAGTCGTTGCACGACCCGTAGATTTAGGCGCATGTTGGGCTGCGGGTGGGGAGGATTTCTTACCTTTCCCTTTGCCCTTCCGCACCACAGTGGTCCAGAATTCAGCTGGCTGTGTCTGGGATACGGCTTTTGCCTCTGGAGTGGCCGGGTTAACCACATCCGTGGTCCTCGCTCCAGACCTTGGCTTCGAACCAGATGGCCCTGGGGCAACCCGGCACTCGTGTGCGAGCGGCGGGCGAATAACAGGCGAGGGAAGAAGGCGATCCTGGATGCCAGCAAGCTTGGCATCCACCATATTCCCCACAGAGCGAAGAATTCCACCCTTCAGCTCTTCCATCAAGGCAGACTTAATTTGTCCCACCAGTTCGGTGGGATTAATTTCCTCTGAAGGATCATTCCGGAAGGACTTCCTTTCGGAGTAGTCCCGTCTCAGAGCGGCAACTTCGGATTTAAGGTCCTCGAGGTGCCGCCTTAGGCGATTATTCTCCCGCCGGAGCATTTTGGTTTCTTCCGCCTCCGTGCGGCGGGACAAACACTCCACGATCTCCCCTAGGTCCTTTGCGCAGGCTTTAAACTCCTTCACAAAACCACCCTTCAAATTGTTCGAGGTGGTGGCTAATGTGAGGATCTTAGCTACACGCTGACCCGCCCTCGCTCTGATATCTTCGACGCCGAGGTCTTCGACGTCAAGGTTGTTGCCCTCATCAGCTGGAGGTGACGGTTCTTTACGGAACATTCCAGACTTGCAGAATTCCTTCTGAACTGCCGTGGAGAACGCCCAGTAGGCGCGCTTACGGCGTAACAAAGCAGCGGTTTCAAAGCCGCTGCGTTTGCTCCTCCCGGCTCTTTCAGACCCCTCATTTAGGCTCATCACCGATCCGGAGCTAAGCTCCCCGGTGAGAACACTTTCCTCTCTAGAACCTAAATTATGACGGGGTCCGCAGTCGGTAACTCCGCCCATCTCAGGCCTTACGTCAACTCCGCCCATCTCAGGCCTTACGTCATCACCGCCCGTCTCAGGCACTACATCAAGGTTTGGGTATTGTTGATATTCCATATTTAATCCCACGAGTACAGGGTAATTAATGGTCCACAAACACGGCAGGAACCCCATTGCCGCGGTAACCCTATTACACCAGGAGGGCGGGCGGTATCCTGGGTTGGTCGCTTGCAGGCAGACTTTACCTAGTCTGCCACCTCGAGAGGCGACCGTCGCCACGTTTCCCAACGACGGTCCTTTTAGGGATTTTTGAAGAGGTTGTCTCCTCGCGGTCCAGGTGGTTAAGCCCAGACCCCCGTTCCGTCAGAGCCGCGAGACGTGATCCACGACACTCCAACAGACTACGGTTTTGGTGACAGTGGCAAATGAATGCCAGCGCGGTGGCAGTGTAAGTGCACGCCGCGCCCATCACCCTTGACCCGGACAAAAGCCCCGACAGTCAACCCCTCCCTGGCCCGAGCAAATACTCCGACAACCAGAACAACGAAGTACAACTGCCGCCCGATACGGAACAGACGCAGTGTACAAACGAGGCGCGACTGCCGCCCGATACGGGACAGACGCAGCGCGCCCCAACCACCAAAGGGCGCCCTGCCGCCCACTATGGGTCAGACACAGGGCACCGACGAGGCACGACTGCCGGCCGATACGGGACAGCCGCAGCGCGCCCCAACCAGAGGAATGTTTTGGCTTCGCCCGTTGCTGGATTGCAACGGGTTACTGAGCCCCCCCGCCACGACAAGGCACATTCCAATTCGGGGGGGAACCTAACCTAACCTAACCTTTTTTTTTTTTTTTTTTTTTTTTTTGTCGAGGGGAAATCCATCATGGATACTCAGTCACTCGGGGATGTGGCTGAGTTATGTCAGACTCCTACTGACTAAAACCCCCCGGTTGCCATCCACAGCGCATGCAAGGTGACTCTGGGATCTCCAACGGAACGCACCAGTGTCACCCCTTGCGCAATGCTTGCGCTCATCCCTGGCTTTCTGTAAGCCATATTGCTCGTCGCTGCGATGCAGCAGTGTTACCGTGGCAACTTGGTAACACTTCCTGCTACTGGGTTGATTGAGAAGGGTGAATAGGGTCCCCGCCCTGATCACCCGTAACCCGTGGCGCCCCCACCTGGGGCATTGTGTCTCGTCCGGTAGTGGCTCTGTTTCTCGGCACGATCCGGCGGTTCCTTCTTCTGGGATCAGCTCTCTCGCGGTCCCTCTCAGCTGCCTCCTTTTTCAACATGACGTTCTCACAGAAGGAGACAGCTGCATCCCAGGAGGTACGGTTCCTCAGCATGGCCTCTATGAGAGCCGGTGGAGAAAGGTCGTGTCCCACTTCTTGGATCAAGATCTGACGCTCGGGTGCCCATGAAGGACAGTCCTCTAGCGTGTGCTGTGCAGAATCTTGATCTGCCCCACAATGATGGCAATGTTCCGACTGCTCCCGTCCAATCCTGTGCAGATACTCCCCAAAGCAACCATGCCCGGTGAGTATCTGGGTTAGGCGGTATGTGACACGACCCTTACGTTCTTGCCATGATTGAAAGCTTGGGAGGATCGCAGCTACGGCTCTTTGACGCTGTGCCCGCGGCTGGTGAAGCCGTTCGCGCCAGAGGTTAAGCGCTCGTTGATGGGCCCTCCTCCGGACAGAATCTGTCTCCCTTCCTGGTGCGGATGCACCTCTCGGGCGAAGAGAGTGATAAATCTTCGCATCCATGTCAGCCAGGATGTCTAGCGGTACGAACCGTGCTAAGACAGTTGCCGCTTCTAGTGATATGGTCCTGTAACCTCGTACAATTCGGATCGCAACCTGACGCTGTACGGCGAGTATCTTTTTGGTACAGCGCTTAGCACGAGTCAGCTTATCAGACCAAACTGGTGCTCCGTAGAGTGCAATTGATCGTATTACCCCCGCATAGAGTCGACGGACACCTTCCAATGGACCTCCAAGATTAGGCAACAGGCGTTGCAGGGCCCCTGCCACTTTTTGGATACGCGGGACAAGCCGAGAGAAGTGCTCCTCAAAACTGAGGCGCCCGTCCAGTACGAGCCCCAAGTATTTCATATGGAGGCCGACTTGCACATCTACATCTCCAACCCGCACTACAGCAGGTGGGGGTTCCTGTCCTCGGGGTAGTTGGTGTAACCACATCGCCTCAGTCTTTTGGGGCGCTATGGTCAGTCCTATTTCCTGAATCTTCCTTACAATCATTGCTAGGCCCAATTCAGCGAGCCTAGTAGTCCTTTCAAAGTCCTCCCCTTCAGCAAGGACTAAGGTATCGTCAGCATAGCAGACAACACTGACGCCATTGGGAAGGCCAACGCGGAGCACCGCATCATATGCAAGGTTCCACAAGGTTGGGCCCAAAACGGAGCCCTGTGGAACCCCACATACGACTTCTCTGTGCTCTACCATACTGTCTCGTCCGGTATATTTGATGCTCCTGTTTGATAAGTAGCTTCCTATGATGGCCTGCAAGTACGGTGGCAAGCGATGATGAGCTAGAGCCTCCAGTATAGCATTCCATGGGAGGGAGTTGAAAGCGTTGACAATGTCGAGGCTAACCGCTAGCACCACCCTTCCATAGGAAACAGCCTGCTCTGTCGTATTAAGGACGCACAAGATGGCGTCAACCGTCGATCGGCCCTGTCGGAAACCATATTGGTTTTCTGACAGATCCGGTCCGTCGCCTGAGAGATGGGCATTTATTCGGTAGGCAATAACTCGCTCAAAAAGCTTGCCCAACTCATCTAGCATGCATAGAGGCCGAAAAGATGAGGGTAAGTCAGCAGGCCTTCCTTCTTTTTTAATGAGGACAAGTCTTGCCTCTTTCCAGTTCGTTGGGAAAATGCTGAATTTCAGGCAGCTACTAAACAGGCGCCTCAATCTGTTGCCCAATACCTCCATAGCAATTACCCAGGCCCGGCCCGGTATTCCATCAGGACCAGGAGCAGTATTGCGGGCAGCAAGCCGTCTTACTGCAGAGTTGAGCTCCGTTTCCGTCACTTGAAGATCATCCGACCATTCATTTTCCGGAAGCGAAACTCCTGCAGTTTCTACTGTAGGGAATAGATTATCTATTACTCTCCTTGTCAAGCTGCTCTGTAGTGTTTCTGTTAGCGGAGGGGCCCACGGTCGCAACTTCCCCAGAACCACCCGATACGGACGACCCCATGGGTCTCTATTAAGATCCTCCAACAACTCGTTCCATGATCTTGCCTTAGCATCAGCTATGGCTCGCTGGAGTACTATCGTGGCCTCTCTGTAAAGATTGTAGGCAGAGGCTATTTCTTCTGGGGTTGACCGTCGCCACCGCCGAGCTCTGGTGAAATTTCGCCGTGCTGTTAGGCACGTTGACCGGAGCTGCGATATCCGTTCCGACCACCAATAAACGGTTTTTCGAGCGCCAGTTCTTACTCGAGGCATGGCGGCGTCACAAATTGACGTCATAGTACTTCGGAACCAGGCTGCTTCGATTTCTGGCAACGGCCACCGGTCGTCATTTGATGATGTTGCCCAGTGAGCTACATGCGCTGCACTGATGAGTTTGTCCCGGTCCAGGCACCTAAGTGCCCAGGTCGGGGAACCGTCTCTTGTGATGTCAACTGGACGACCAATAGTTATTTTAAAAGTTATGTGGCGATGGTCAGAGAGAGTCACTATCTCTTCTGCCACTGACCACTCTGACACCATCGAGGTAGCAGCTGGCGACGCCCATGTTAGATCTACAATAGACTCTCCCTGCCAGCGAACGCATGTTGGCACTGTACCCCGGTTCAAAAGTCGGAGGTCTAGTTGCGCTGCCCACTCTAAGGTTGTTTCACCCTTCGTATCGTCCGTTCTGTTTCCCCAGGCTCTATTATGGGCATTAAAGTCTCCCAAGACAAGAACTGGGCGAGGAAGATATTGACATACGCAGCTTTCAAGTCTGGCCAAATACAACTCATACTCCAGTTGGTGTATATTTGGAGGGATGTAACATCCAATTACAATAACGTGGCCCCACTCAACTGTCAGAATATTGGGTTCCGATGCCAGTTTTGTGCATGGTGGGTCACCACGATTGCCACGCCAATAAATGGCAACAGATCCAGAGTCATCTGCAAACCAGCGAGGATGGTTTGGGACTTTGTACGGTTCTGAAGCCATAGCCAGGGCAATCGGTCTCTCTGCTAGGGTCTGTAGGAACAGGTCCTGAGACGCTCTGCTATGGTTCAGATTGCCCTGGATGACTTTTAGTTGGCGATTGAATTTTGAATCTCCATTGCCTCCTCACGGCTTGTGCCTAATTGAGTTACTGCACTTCTCGCTAATGCAGCACTCTCATCAATTCCAGCTATGGTTGGAGCTGGTCTAGGTCTTCTTTTACCAGTACTCTTCGGGCGGGAGCACGCTTTACTGCCCATGCGATGTTCCGCAGGAAGGCCAGCTTCTGCGCAAAGCGGGCATTTGGGTGTGAGTGCGGAGCACAGACGGACCCCGTGTCCTGGTTGGCCGCACTTGAAGCAGAGGTTGCTTCTGTCCACATTATTTTGGCATTGCGCATGGACGTGTCCGAACTCGAGACAACGGTAGCACTGTAATGGTCTCGCTGCTAAAACAACGACCCGCGCCGATACCCAACCCACCCTGACTCGCTTTTCGAGTGCAATTTTGCGAACTGCTGTTAGTGGGATTTTGGCCCAAACCGAGCCAAGAGTAGACGTGTTGGAGCGTCGAATTTCACCCACTTTTACCTCTGCAATTTTGCATTCTCCCACTTGTGCAATAGCGGTGGCAACTTCCAGCGCCGTTACTGACTCGTCCAAGTCCATAATACGTATTTCACCTGTTTTGACGGGACGGGATACAGAGACCCCTAGCTCTGTGAGAGCCCCCTGCATAGCATTTGCTAGAGCATCCGCTTTAGTTGCTCCATCCTCTCCGTCCACTTCGAGCAGCAGGCCACCGTTTATGGCTCGTTTCTGTCGGACTTCGGTAATCCCGAAATCCGTCAGTTTGACACGAGCCTTAACGGTTTCCATTGCCTTCGCGTACGTAACATCGCGTCCTGCTGGAATAGTCACCGAAATCGCCGCAGTCCGTGGGGGCTTAGGGGGCATGATCTTATTTGCCTCTTTCTTCTTGGGTTTGGTGGCTTTTACTACCATATTTTGGTTCGCCAACTTCTTCTTCTTTCCTTTTGCCTTCCTGCCTATAACAGTGGCCCAGGTCTCAGATTGCTGAGGCTGGCTGACCGGGTTCTCAGATTGCACTACGGGAGGCAATGAGATCGGTGCTGCAGCTGGGACATTTTTGGTCGTCTTTTTGGGTTTTCTGGCTTTCTGCTTTGACGGGGTTTCTGCAGCAGTATTAATTATTGCACTGCCAGTGCCTGGTTGCTCTTTTGTAGGAGCAATGGCTTTTTTCCCAAGGGGAGGCCTTAAATATCTGTCTGGAAACAGCTCTGTGCGGAAGTGTTCCAGTTTTCCGTCTATCATTATTCGGATCTGTTCTAGCAGAACCGTATCTGGGCCATCGCGGCTTGGCACCACTGAACTTTTCTGTGAAACAGCTGTCTTGTCTTGGCGCATTTCAATCATTTCGCGTTTCAAGGAATTTATTTCCCCGATGAGACGGTCCACCTCAGTACGTAGTGTCAAGTTTTCTTGCGCCAACCGTTCCGTATTTATTCTTTGTGTCATCTCAGTAGTCGCCGCTTTTACAGTTCTTACTGCGACGCGCAATTTCTTCACCATCGTGCCTTTTAGGCTACTAGATCTATCCGACACATACTCAATATCATTGAGGCAATCAAAGACCTGAGCGGCGAGATCTGCAGACGGACGTTCTCTCATCTCCTCTATGAGATCATCAACCCTTGGCAAACTAGCTTTAGACTTAGTTTGCTTTAATACATTCTCCGGAGTTAGAAACTCATTTGCTGTATCATCAGCAATGAGGTCGCGACTTGCCTTACACCTTGGCTCTTGTAGAGAATTGGGTGCGTTAGTCCTTTTCCTTGACTTAGTCCGTGATGCCGATGACGTAATTGAAGAAATCGACATTATTGAGCAATCGGACTCGTTACCACTTTCGTGCCGGGATGCTGGGGAATTAGCTCGAGACAACCTCGACCTAGTCCTCATTCTCAAGAACTCTTCTACTTCAGGTACACCTCCAACACCTGTCTTTTGACTGGTTCCGATGTTATCACTATGGTTCCCGTTATCTCCCTCTGAGCCCGTTTTACGACCGGGCTCACAGTCGGCGTTATCATTTAGTCCTTTTTCGTTAGCCATATTGTATTCACGGAGGCCAGAGGTGTGCTGACCTACGAAGCATTTACTGCCCCCCCCAGAGTACGAGGGGCGGCCCTCCGCCGAGGCAGAGGGGTGGGATTTCCCGGCATCAGCCGATGTACCCACCTGGGGACCACATTTGTAAATACTTTGATCCATTTTCGCTTACTCCGATGACTCCACATCGTCGGCCCATTTTTTCAGGGGTTGGGCTCCCCTGACAGGTGTCACTGCCGCCGGTTACCGGACAGACGCAGTACACCCCAAACCATCCGATAGGACAAGTACAACTAGCCCCGAACACCACATCGGGTACCCTGCCGCCCACTATGGGTCCGACACAGGGTACCGACGAAGCGCGATTGTCTTCCCATTGGGGACAGACGCATCGCGCCCCAACCAACAAAGGGTACCCTGCCGCCCACTATGGGTCAGACACAGGGCACCGACGAAGCAGACTGCCGCCCGATGCGGGACAGACGCAGCCCGCCCCAACCACCGAAGGGTACCCTGCCGCCCACTATGGGTCAGACACAGGGCACCGACGAAGCAGACTGCCGCCCGATACGGGACAGACGCAGCCCGCCCCAACCATTTCCCCCCCTCCCCAGTGTTTGGTCCGCGGGGGCCCTTTCTAATAGAAAAAGCCCCTACCATTCTGGACCACTCTTCTAAAAGAAGAGTGAGAAGAATGGCCTCCTATCCGCCACCCGGAGACGCGCCGCGTAGGGGTATCACCTCCCCTCCCACTTGGACAACCAAGCAGGTCCGCGGAACCTAACCTAACCTTTTTTTTTTTTTTTTTTTTTTTTTTTTTTTTTTTTTTTTTTTTTTTTTTTTTTTTCGGGGGGGAAAATGCATTACGCATACCACCCGGGCGCAGGGGGCACCCGAGTGGTTATGTGGGACTCCCGTATAGGCTAATGAGACCCACGGTATACCCACTAAAAACCCCCCCATCTTCCTCCTCGCCGCCTTGTGACGGGGCCACGGGAACGCTCTCGCACACATCCGCGACCCCGCCGGCGGCAGCCGCCCACATGCGGCTCCATCAAACAGCCCGAAGGCCCTCCACGATGGGCGCACCAGATGGTAAGGTGCGCCTCCCTCCTCGGCCTCCACCAGTACTGTAGCAGACTCCCCCCAAGTCTGCTACTAGGAGGCCATGGGTACCAGATAACTGGTACCCGGTGGCAGATCGGGTCTGTGGTTCTGCCACCGACCACACCTCGGCCGCAGAGGATAGGGCAAGCGGCGCACCGCAATACCGACATGCCTCTTCCTCTGCGGCCCCACCAGTGCCGTTTCCACGGAACGGCCCCGCCGGCTCGCAGGGGGTAGGGAGAGTGGCGCACCGTGATACCAACACGCCTCTCCCCCTGCGATCCCTCCACGGCCGCAGAAGATAGGGAGAACGGCGCACCGTAATACCGGCACTCCTCTTCTTCTGCGGTCCCATCTCCTAGCGCGTCCACAGCGGACTTCTTCAGCCCGCTGGGAGCGCCCTCCTCGGGCCAGCCGGCGGCCCCAACAGGCCGGCCCTGGTTGCCTCTTAGTTCACCGTGGGTGACCAGTCCACGGTTACTAAGCCCCCCCGCCACGACAAGGCGGGCAACCATCGGGGGGGAACCTAACCTAACCTAACCTAACCTAACCTAACCTAACCTAACCTTTTTTTTTTTTTTTTTTTTTTTTTTTTTTTTTTTTTTTTTTTTTTTTTTTCGCGGGGAAAAGGTGCATCACCTACCTGACACCCAAGGGGGAGTGCCAGGTTATGTGGGACTCTTACCCACAAAAAACCACCGCGGTATACCTCTGCCGCCTTTGCTGAGGCTCACGGTATCGCCATTGGCATTACCCGCGAGCCCCGGCGACTACACCCGGCCGCAGGAGCCCAGCTCCTCAATCAGGGGATGGTCCGGTATACGGGACCATCCCCCCAGCCACTGCCATCGTAGTCGCAGCAGGTCCCCTCACCTGCTGCGATTGGCTATCGAGAGGAAGAAGGCGGGCGTACCTCCTTCTCCCTCCCCCCCTCCGCCTGCGACGGAGCGGCGCTGCCGAGGCATCATCCTCCCTACGCCGCTCCGCCACCTCCTTCTGCGACATCACCTCCTCGCAGAAGGAGACCATGGCCGCCCAGGCCTCTCTGCTTCCCAGCATGGCTTTTGCCACGCTGGGAAGCGAGAGGTCCCTCCCGACGACAGAGGTCAATTCGTGCCGCTGACGACTCCACGCCGGGCACTCCTCCAATGTGTGCTCCGCTGTGTCGTCAGCCGCCCCGCAATGGTGACACTCCGTCGTCACCTCCCTCTGGGCAACCCTGTGCAGGTAGTGACCGAAGCAACCATGTCCGGTCAAAACCTGCACCAGGCGGAAGGAGAGAGTCCCTCTACTCCGCTGCACCCACGCCCTTAGGACCGGACGAATCGCCTCAATCGTCCGGACCCCGTAGGTTGGTGCGGCCAGGGACTCCTCCCACTCCCGCAGGAGTACCCTCTCGGCACTCCTACGCACGCTTGCCACCTCCTCGGAACAGGGGCGCGTGCCCACCGCCCTCCTCTCCGCTCGGTACCGATAAACGGCACCGAGCACTACCGCATCGAGCTCCCACGGGGGGGTTCCTGCTAGGAGGCAGGCGGCCCCGTGGGAGATCGGGCGATACCCTCGGGATGCCCTCACCGCCAGGGTCCGCTGCGCCCTTCGCAGCTGGACTTGATTCTGGCGCGTGAGGGCATCCTCCCAGACAGGCGCTCCATATAGGGCCATGCTCCTTAATATGCCGAGGTATAACCTCCGACATGAGGAGCCTGGCCCACCCACATTGGGCAACAGTCGCCCCAGCGCGACAGCTGCCTTTACGAGCCTTTCAGCCAGCAGCTTGAAGTGCCGGCCGAACGCCCAGCGCCCGTCAAGGATGAGACCCAGATATCTCATTTGCCTCTTGAGAGGTATCTGGGTGTCATCCACCCTTAGGGTCGCGCCTGGAGGTGGACCCTGCCGAGGCCCGTGGAACAATAGAGCCTCGGTCTTCTCCAGCGCGACCCTAAGCCCCAACTCCCTTATGCGGCCCACAACCAGGGCCGCACCCTCCTCCGCCCGAGTCGCTGACTCGGCGAACGTCCTCCCCTGGGCCACTATCAGGGTGTCGTCAGCGTAGCAAAATACGCTGACGTGGGGTGGCAGAACACCCCGTAACACCCTATCGTAACCCAAGTTCCACAAGAGTGGTCCGAGTACCGACCCTTGCGGAACCCCACACCTCATCGTTCGCCGAGTCAACGACCCCCTCTCGTCGACGTAGACGACGTCTCTGTCCCGCAGGTAGTCCTCCAACAGCCGCCGCAGGTACAGAGGCACTCCGTGGTACCGGAGCGCCTCCAGGATTGCCCCGAACGGCAGGCTGTTGAAGGCATTGGCGATGTCCAATGACACCGCCAAAGACCTCTCCCCCCTCGCGGACGCCGCCGCGGTGAGGGACTTAAGGGCAGAGACGGCGTCTATTGTCGACCGCCCCCTTCGAAACCCGAACTGGGCCTCGGACAGGTCGGGCCCTACCTCCTCGAGATGCCGGACTAGTCGGGATGCCAGAATGAATTCCAGCATCTTTCCGACTTCGTCCAGCAGTACCAAGGGCCGGAAAGCCGACGGATTGTCAGGCGTCCGACCCTCCTTCTCGAGGAGGCAGAGCCTCCCGTCCTTCCACAGCTTCGGGAACTGTCCGGTTCTCAGCGAGAGATCGAACAGCTCCCGAAGCGGGCCTCCGAGGGATTCCATGGCAATCCCAAGGAGGTGTCCAGGTACTCCGTCCGGTCCAGGGGCCGTCTTCTTCCTCCTCAAGCGGGAAATGGCACCCTCCATCTCAGCCCCCGTGATTGGGGGGGTCTCGATCTCCCACACTACTCCCACTGGGGGAGGGAGGGCGTGGTCCGAGCTGTCAGGGAACAGCTCGTCCACGACCACCTCCAGGAACTCTGGTTGGAGGGTCTCAGTGAGGGGACGTCCTGCGGCACGGAGTTTGTTCCGAGCCGCCTTGTACGGACGACCCCATGGGTCTCTTTCGAGACCTTCCAGCAGTTCCTGTCGGGCCCGCTCCTTGGCGATGCAGATGGCTGCTTGCAATGCCTTTTTGGTAGCTTTGCAAGCCGCCATCAGCCTTGCCTCCTCCGCCGCATCGCGGTGGCGCCGCCGGCGGAAGTGGTTACACTCCCGCCAGGCACGGCCGTGCACGTCCCGGAGATCCGCAATCTCCTGGGACCACCAGTACACGGCCTTGCGACCACGGTAGGCCCTCGATCGAGGCATAGAGGCGTCGCACACCGCCGTTAGGGCGGCGCGGAAGCGACCAGCTCCTTCATCCACCGTGGCCGGTGCATTTGGCGGCACACACCACGCTTGGACGATTGCCGCCTCACATGCGATTTCGCGATTGAGGCGGCCCGTCGACCAGCGCGGGAAGGCAGGAGCATGCCGTGGAGGCTCGGCTGGAGGCTGGAGCTTTGTGACCTCGAACCGGATGTATCGGTGGTCCGATAGGGTCACTTCATGCTCCAGCACTCGCCATTCTCGCAACCTGCTCGCAATCGAGGGGGAGGTGAACGTTATGTCCACCAGGGACTCCCCCTGCGATCGCACACAGGTTGGCACTGTCCCTCTGTTTATGAGGGACAGCCCTGCTTCAACGGCCCACTCCTCCAGGGCCACGCCGAACGCATCGGTGAGGGTGTCATCCCACACCCGCGACCTCGAGTTAAGGTCGCCCATCAGGATAACGGGGTCGGGCGCCATGCGCCCAACCACCGCTAGGAGAGAATCCAGAAACGGTTCATATTCCGCAAGCGGCCTGTTCGGGGAGAAGTATACACCAATAATAGTGTACTCCCCCCACCTGGCCGCCACGAACCCTGGACCCCTCTCCCTGACACTTAGGGTGTTACACCCCCCCGATCGAACGACAATGGCCACGTCGCCATTAGCGGACCCAGCCCATTGCGGTCGTGGAGCCACGGAGTACGGCTCAGCTGCGACCGCTACCTCTATTTCCCACTGCGCCATGGCCTGGAGGAACAGATCCTGAGCTCCAGCGCAGTGGTTGAGGTTCCCTTGGAGGAAGTTGAATGTCCCAGGCATTATTCGATCATATCAACTTCCTCCATTGCCGAGCGGCGCGATACGATGGGTGCGGCCCTTGTCCCTGGGGCCGCTCTCGTCTTGGTGGGAGGAGGGTTGCAGTTTCTGCCCCCCATCACGTGGCTTGATGGCCACCCAGCATCAGCACACACTGCACAGTGGGCATTGGCACTGCACGTGGAGGACTTGTGTCCAGGCATACTGCACCTGAAACACAGGTCCCCACGTTCCGCTTGTGAAGGGCACATCTGGCGCGTGTGCCCCAAACCCATGCACTTGAAGCAGCGCATGGGGCGCACCTCCAAAGCCGTCACTTGCGCTGAGCTCCATCCCACAAGCAACCGACCAGCCTCTATGAGCTTTTTGGCCACTGCCACGGGACAGCGAACAAATACAAGTCCCGAGCCTTGCGCGGATGGACGCAAGGCACCTGGCTTCACCTGGCTGGTACTGCAACCTCCCTTCGCCGCGATAGCCGCCACGACCTCTTCGACATTCACGGAATCGTCAAGACCAGAGATGCGAAGGTCTGCTTGTTTTTCGGGCCGATCTACCCGAGCCACCTCCGCCAAAGCAACCCTCAACTTAGCAGCCAGTTGGTCGGCCTTGTCCCCACTTTGCGACCCCGGTAGTTCGAGCATGCGAGCCCCGGTCGCAGTTTGACGGATCTTGATCTGACTGATGCCCATCTCAGCCAGATCAATGCCCTGTCGTGCTTTTGTCAGGGCCATCTTGTAATCCACCCCCTTGCTGATAGCCTCAGGCTGCAAAGTAATAACTACAGCCGAGGATCGTGGGGGGGTGAGTTTAACGGCTGGTTTGAGTGACTTTGCAGCAGAGGATTTTGCTGGCAAAGTTGTTTTGGCCAACGAAGATGTTGGGGCCTTAGAATGGGCCACAACCTGAGCCACCATAGGGGCTGCTGGGGAGGAAGATTTTTTACCCTTCCCCTTCCCCTTTCGGACCACTGTGGCCCAAGTTCCCGCACTGGTTGCAGTGGGTGCCGGCGGAGTTGCCACCGTCTGACTGGATGAGCTGGATCCATGTTTATCATGCGCCAGAGGTGGGCGCAAGATCTTCGGTGGGAGAAGACGGTCCTGGATGCCAGAGAGTTTGGCATCCACCATCGTTCCCACGGCACTTAAAATACCGGCTCTCAATTCCTCCATCAAGCTCGTCTTTAGCTCTTCCACCAGATTGGTGGGTGTAGGTTCTGCGTTTTTATGAGGGCTCTTCCACTCAGAATAATCCCGACGAAGCGCAGAGACCTCGGTTTTGAGGTCCTCCAGGTGTCTCTTGAGACGGACATTCTCCTTGCGGAGCCTCCTTGTTTCCTCGGCCTCGGTTCTTCGGGACAAGCTCTCGATGATCTCGTGGAGATCTTTCGCGCATGTCTTGAACTCTCTCACGTAGCCACCCTTCAAATGGCCAGCGAGAGAATTCTAGCAACGCGCTGACCCGCCCTATCACGAATCTCCTCAACTCCGAGATCATCGACATCGATGAGTAAATCCTCAATTACAGGAGGAGGGGAGGCCTCCTTTCGAAAGGAACGGCTACTGAGCTGCCGCTCTAACGCCTCCTGAGTTTCCTTCTGCTTGGCGGCCTTTTTCGCTTTCGGCGAGTTCACCAAGACCGGAGATCCAGCTTTTTTAGACTTTGGGGGGGGCGCCATTACCAACCCCGTTCCACCCCTGTCAGTTTCCGTTTCGGATCCTGAATCCTCAGTCGCGGAAAAGGTCAGAAAGGACCGTTTCCGACTCCACTGAGCAGCGGCCTCAGAGCCACTGCTTTCCACCTCTTCCGAAAGTTTAGTTGGGCCCATCATATTGATGGGACACCAGTAAAGTAAATGAAAGTTACTACAAACCTACAAAATAAAACAAATTTAGAACTAAAATTCAACCCTAAGCCTATGAAACAAAACAAAACAAAAACAAACAGAAAAAGACCAAAAATACTCCCTTGAGGAACCCCGAAAATCTAAAAGTACCCCAAGGAAGCAAATTTACGTGGAAACGTAAAGGGGCTCTAAAAAGGGTCTCTGAGAAAACCTATACGTACCAAGAAAAGGAAAACCTCAACAAAGCACAAAAAACAAAATCCGAGTCAAAAAGCAAACAAAGTCCAGTATACAAAAGCGAAAGTCGTCGGTGAACAACAGTGTCAGAAGTCCCTCACGAAGCGAAAATCTAGACGACGAAAACAGTAGATCATCTGCCGGCCACCCACTGCGTTACCGTGAGTGTAGCCGTTGCCCAGAGCGCGCCACGTGGAGGCTATCTACCCAGCGCTCCAACCTAACCTAACCTAACCTAACCTAACCTAACCTAACCTAACCTAACCTAACCTAACCTAACCTAACCAGTGCCGGTGTCACCCCCCGACCCGAGAACACATGTCCAAGGCTGAACCGCGTTCGAAGTGATTGAAAAATTCGTGCAAAAACACTGCAGTTTACAGAAAGAAAAAAGGTGCTGTACTTTTAAAGATATTAAATTTTTAATTTTTGGTCAAAATTCAAAAAATCATAGCTCTTAAAGTAGATCGAGAACACATATTTTTTAAAATCATATTTGATATAAATTAACTAGTAGTACAACATATCCAAAGTTTAGATTTTTCCTTTCATAAATAAAAAAGTTATAAATTTTTCAAATTTAAGGGTTAAAACGTGGTGGGTGAAAAACCACCCCTTTTGCCGTTGTAAATATTGTAAAAAATAGTCCCATTTATACATTAGACATCTACAAAATTTTAGATTTTTAAGCTTAATTTTAAGATTTTTTACTGCCAAATTTGTAAAAATTTTTGTGTTTTTAGGGGTGTAAAAATCGGGGGTTGTAGATATTAAGTTGATTGTTTGTAAATAAGACAGGACTAATTGAGACCTACAAAACAAGCCCAAACACGGGTGTAAAGGACTCAAAGGGACCGAAATAGGATCATTTTTAAAATTCTAATATTGACAGGGACGCCATCTTGGATTTTCCGCGCATTTTAAAATCGCTATAACTCTGCTTCTAATAATCGCACAGCTTTCGGGTTTTAAATAGGGATATTCCCCCACCCCCCCCCCCTCCCCACCACTTTTCAGAGGAATTGGGGTTGGTCAGAATTTTAACGCGGTTTCCAGCAGGAACGGATAGATTAGGTTGCGCTTATTACGGGGAGCCATCGCACAACATCGGGGGACGTCGGGTTCCCGAGATATCAGAGTTACAAGATCCGGCCGCCATTTTGGTCCGCCATTTTGAAAAACTTTGAACGAGGATATCTCTGGAACCATACGTCGTACGGAATTGCGGCTTGGTATTCCAACATTCCCCCACCCTCCCCACCACTTTCTGGGTAGTTTGAAGCTGGTCAAATTTTGACCCGTTTCTTAGCGGAAAGGGGTAGCTGGCGTCGCGCCGATCACGGGGAGCTATCGCACAGTACGGTGGGACGTCGGGTTCCCGAGATATCCAGGCTAGGGTTTCCGGCCGCCATCTTTGGTCGCCATCTTGGAAACCTTTGAACAGGAGTATCTCCGGAACTGAGCGTCCTACGGGGGTGCGGTTTGGGTTGTTAGCACCGGCGTGACGAGTTCTTTTGTAAGAGACGGTTTGGAACTCTACATAGAGTCAAAAAATTTTTTGATAGAGTTTTAGTTGGACTCGAAAAAAGTTTCAGCAGAGAATTGCGCTGGTGTTTTTCGTAGCGTACCAAGACGAAAACAGGCAGATATAGAGCCAATTGAAAAATTGACAGCAGCCACATTGGCCGCCATTTTGCGGAAATTTTAAACGGCTTTAACTTTTGCTGCAATAGAGGCGTCGGACTGTGACCTTCGGCAAAGTACACGGCCCTTTCAGGGCCTTAAACTTGACAAACTTTCTGCTCTATATAGAGTCAGAAAAATATTCTGAGATTACTGATAGTGCCTAACACAGGTTCCCAAACACCATTATCGCTAGCCTGACGTAATATAGAGGCACTCTATATTAAGCCTTATATAATTAGTAAATAAGTAATATATTATATTTTATTGTTTGTTTGTTTTATTGACAATCGTATTTACACTTTTATAGTTTTACACCATATACAACTTTTACAAACCTTCTATATTTACAATTTTATTATCTGACGCGTACCTCCACAAAATGTTTCGCACTCCGAAAAAGCAAGCAGGTAGCGACAAAGGAGAATCTTCCTCCGCAAGGTCGCCAAATAAGACGGTCACCCGCGACACTAACGTACGTCGTAGTATCGAGGGCTGGGAAGCGGTAGTAGCGACGGACCCCTCAACAACTACGCCACTGACTACTAAAATGGCGCAAGCCGGTCTTGCAAAGACCAAACCAAAACAGGCGCAGTCACAAACTAGCGAGACAGACTTAAACTCACCGAGTGAGTCCCACAAATCGCCTAAGACTTACGCCAACAAAACTAGCGAAGCAAAGGCCTGCCTAACCAAGGCCAAATTACATTTAAAAAACTCTAAGAACCTACGGACTGATATAAAAAGCGCAGTTTTGGAAGCAGTGAATAGACTTTATCAGTTGGTGAAGGAATCGGAAGCGACTAACAAGACTGCACCTAAAGTTGTAGAGCAGGCGTGTGTTGAGGAAATTACAAAAGAAGTAGACAAACAGGGCTCAGAACTCCTCGATCAGCTCCATCTTACGGTAAAAAAGTTGGACGAAAACAATAAAAAGATGGATGAGCTAAAAGAGGAGATGGAGAGACAGCGGATGGCACAGACAACACAGCAAACTTATGCTGAAGCAACGGCGTTACAAACAGGAAGGAGCCACATCAGTAGGGTTGCGCTGCACTCTGTTGTTGTGAGCTCTGAGGATGAAACGGAGAGTGGAGAAGCCGTGTTGGGAAAGGTGCGGGAGGCAGTAGACGCGAAGGAAGGATGGGTTACTGTAGAAAGGGTTCGAAAGGCAAGGGACCGCAAGATAGTAATGAGCTGTAGAACGGAGGAAGACAGGAGGAAAGTAAAGGAAAGACTGGAAAGCTCGGGGAAGAGGCTCGTTTGTGAGGAAGTTAACAACAAAGATCCACTACTAATTCTTAAGGACGTCCTTCTTCTTCACAGCGATGCTGATATCCTCAAGGCGATCAAAAACCAAAATACCAGCGTCTTCCGCAACCTCGTTCCTAAAGACCAACGGTTAGAAATTAAATATCGTAAGAGAGCCAGGAATCCGCTCACAGGCCATATTGTGATGAGCACAAGTCCTGCTATCTGGAAGAGGGTGACTGAGTCGGGATATCTGCACATTGATCTGCAGAGGATCCGGGTGGAGGACCAGTCACCCTTAGTCCAGTGTACTAGATGCCTAAGCTACGGCCACGGCAAGCGGTTCTGCACGGCGACGGTCGATCTTTGCAGCCATTGCGGAGGGCCGCATCTTAAGTCGGAATGTTCCGAATGGATAGCTGGCGTTGCACCAAGGTGCAAAAACTGCATGGCTGCGAAGATTGATCAAAATAACGATCACAACGCCTTCAGTCAAAGCTGTCCGGTTCGTAAGAGGTGGGATGCTTTGGCCAGAACGGCCGTAGCATATTGCTAAGGGCACCTTAGTAGAAAACCCGTCTTACCGCATGCTACAGGCCAACCTCCAACGTAAAAGCCTAGCAACAGACGAGCTTATGATGGAAGCTGCAAACAGAAAAGCAGCCTTGGCACTTCTCCAGGAGCCATATGTGGGCGGGGCGGGTAAAATGAAGAACTATAAAGGCGCTCGAGTCTTCCAGGACGCTAGTACAGGAACCGCAAAGGCTGCAATCGCAGTTTTTGGTCCTAACATTACTATTGTACAGCACCCAAAACTCACCACTTCCAACTTTGTGGTGGTGGAAGCTCAAACTAGCGCCTGGAAGATTGTTTTCGTATCATTTTACCTAGAACCGGACCAGCCCATAGGCCCATACCTTGACCAACTAAGGAAGATAAGAGAAGTGACCAAAACAAGATGGCTCGTCGTTGGAGGTGACGCTAACGCCAAGAGCATTTGGTGGGGAGCTCCTAAAACAGACGTAAGAGGAGAGGAGATGCTAGGGACTCTAGATGAGCTAGAACTACATGTCCTAAATAAGGGGAAGAAGCCGACCTTTGACACAATAAGGGGCGGCAGGCGTTACACCAGTCATGTGGACATCACTGCATGCACTGCGGATCTACTGGATAGAGTGGAGGAATGGAAGGTTGATGAGACTTTGACATGTTCGGACCACAATGGTATTTGTTTTAACTTAAAAATAGAAAAATCGAGAGGTGTAAATATAACAAGAACCACACGTATTTATAACACAAGGAAAGCAGATTGGGAAAAATTCGATCAAAAATTCAAAGAGTCAATAAACTGTAAAAACCTTACACCAGAAAAAGTAACAGAAATAGATAACGTAAATAAACTAGAGTAAGTTGTAAAACAGTATACCGACACGATAATAGAAGCGTGTACACATACAATTCCTAAAAAGAAAAATAATCAAAAGCTTACCTTACCATGGTGGTCCGAACATCTCGAAAAACTGAAGAAGGAAGTGGTCACCATGAAAAACAGGATCAGCCGCGCCGCTCCTTGTCGCCGTCAAAGAGTCGTGGATGAGTACCTGGAAACGAAAGAAAAGTATGAGTCAGAAGTAAAGAGCGCCCAAACTAATAGTTGGAAGGAGTTCCTTAAAAAGCAAGACCGGGAAAGCATGTGGGATGGGATTTACAGGGTTATCGGAAGGACACGGAAAAGGGAGGAGGACATCCCATTGGAAAGCAATGGGAACATACTAGACGCAAGAAACTCGGTGCGGTTGTTAGCGGAGACTTTTTATCCTAAAGATAACAAGAAGGATGATAATGACCACCATAGAAACATAAGAACCCTGGCCAATACCATTAACGAAGGTATTGAAAATGAAACAGACCCGCCGTTCACACTTACGGAGCTACATTGGGCAATCAACACATTCAACCCAAAGAAGGCGCCAGGTTCGGATGGTCTCACCGCAGATATCTGCAACAGAGCTATACAGAGTGACCCTAAACTCTACCTTGGCATAATTAATAAGTGTTTGCAACTGCACCACTTTCCGAAAATATGGAAACAGGCAACTGTAGTTATACTGAGGAAACCCGGCAAAGAGGATTACACCACACCGAAATCGTACCGACCCATAGGCTTGCTTCCGGTCTTGGGCAAGGTCTTCGAGAAGCTGTTGATGACTCGGGTTAAATACCACATTGTTCCAAGGATTAGTACTCGCCAGTATGGATTCATGCCGCAAAGAAGCACCGAAGACGCCCTCTATGACTTAATGAAGCACATAAGATCTAAATTAGACCAAAAGAAAATAGTAACAATGGTCTCACTAGACATAGAGGGCGCCTTCGATAGCGCTTGGTGGCCACAAATAAGAGTCCTGCTGGCTGAGGAAAAGTGTCCAGAGAACCTTAGGCGAGTCATCGACAGCTACTTGAGCGACAGAAGTGTCGAGGTCCGGTACGCAGGTGAAATGCACCGTAGGGACACAGAAAAAGGCTGCGTCCAAGGTTCTGTAGGTGGTCCCATCCTGTGGAACCTGCTATTGGACCCTCTTCTCAGAGAGTTGCTAAAAAGAGGCGACTATGTGCAGGCGTTCGCGGATGACGTGGTGCTGGTATTCGACGGCGACACAGGACACGAGATTGAGAAAAAGGCAAATAATACTCTTCGGCATGTTCAGGCGTGGGGTGTCGCTAACAAGTTAAAATTCGCTCCCCACAAGACCAACGCAATGACAATAACTAGGAAACTGAAATACGACACACCACGTCTGAGCATGGGCGGAACCAGTATTGCCACAAGAGCGGAGATTAAACTGCTCGGTGTCACTATCGACAGCGGACTCACCTTTAATTCGCACGTCGCAAACGTCTGCAAGAAAGCCGTTGCCGTTTATAAGCAGCTAAACAGGGCTGCCAAAGTAAGTTGGGGACTAAACCCGGAGGTTCTGCGCACTATATATATGGCAACAGTTGAGCCAATCATCCTCTACGCCGCCAGCGTCTGGGCTCCAGCGGTCACTAAATTAGGAGTCAGAACCAAACTAAACGCCACCCAGAGGGGGTTTTTGCAGAAAATGTGCAAGGCGTATCGTACGGTCTCCCTGAACTCGGCGCTGGTTCTGACCGGAGTGCTCCCCCTCGACCTCCGAATCCGAGAATCGGCTTCACTATATGAGGCCAGGAGGGGGGTGCCCTGGCCGGAGCTGGGAGACAGGGAAATTGAACGTCGGACACCGGCTGTTGAAGCTCCTCATCCAGCAGAACAGGCGAGCCTGGAGTTCGGAATGATACACGACCAAACACAAGCAGAAGAAAATAGCTACTTCCAAATAAGGGTATTCACGGATGGCAGCAAGATTGACGGCAGGGTTGGAGCCTCGGTATCGTACTGGGATAGCGAGTGCGAAATCAAAGCCGTCAAGCTTAGTCTGCCATCCTACTGCACCGTGTATCAGGCCGAGCTCCTGGCAGTACGCGAGGCGACCAGAGGAATCCTACGTAGAAAGGAAACCTCTTTCGCTATTTATAGCGATTCGATGGCCGCACTGCAAACGGTGACGAATCTTGCCTGCTCACACCCACTTGCTGTCGAAACCAGAGCAAATTTAATGTTCTTATCCCGGTTAAACAAACATGTAGCTTTGTACTGGATAAGGGCACATGCCGGTTTGGTTGGGAATGAGCGGGCGGATGAGTTGGCAAAAGACGCAGCACTCAATCTCAAAACAAGGCCCAACTACGACAAGTGTCCCGTTTCATTCGTCAAGCGATGCATTCGCATGCGTTCGCTTGACGAATGGAACGAGAGATATAAAAGCGGCCTCACCGCAGGAACCACCAGAATATTCTTCCCTGACGCTGTAACGGCATATCCAATAGTGCGTAAGTTTGAGCCTACAAATATAACGACACAAATACTTACCGGGCATGGTGGGTTCTCCGAATACCTGAACCGTTTCGGGTGCAAGGAGAGCTCATCATGCATCTGCGACCCCAGTAATCCCGAAACCGTCCCCCATATACTCTTGGAGTGTCCTTTATACAATAAAGATAGATACGACATAGAGCACAAGATGGCGTCCAAGCTCGAAATAGCGAACATCCCAGCAATTATGAGTAGCAATAACAGAACTAAGTTTCTAGATTATTGTGTGCATGTCTCAAAAAAGGTGATAAAAAGAAATGTAACTGTTGACAAAAGTATGTTAACGTAATATTATAATAATATTGTTGTTTAACATATGCTTAAAAAATGTAAATAAATGTAGGTAATAAAAATGTAACAATAATATTAACAAAGGGAACTATAACTGTAAAGCTTCTGTATAGTAAAATCTTATGTTTAAGTAATATGTAACCCAAAATAATGCTTATTTTAGTGTAGCATATTATGTAAGAAAAAGCTAGAATATAAAGATAGAATAGGATATTATAATGTAAATGAAACATGAGAATTGTAGACGTAAGTTGTGCTGAAATTGTAACTCTTTAGAAATAAGAATAACTGTTACCTGTATAATAAAAATTGTAACCCAAATTTTGTAATAAAGAAAAGAAAAAGAAAAATAATATATACCAGCCTCGCAACAAACTGATGTTCGCAATATATTTGACGGATACAGTCTGCGCCATTACCGGCGGAGGTACAAGAAAAAAAAAAAAAAAAAAAAAAAAAAAAAAAAAAAAAAACCTAACCTAACCTAACCTAACCTAACCATTTATACAAATATAAACATTTAACTGAGTTCTTGTCGGTCGATTTTCGAGTTCAATATACCAAAAGTTTTGTTTTAACGCCGCCCGCATTATTTTAAGGCTCGGGTGAAAATATTTCTTTTGGAACTCGTGGAAATCCCGGAAAACTCAATTTCTTCAAAATTTTTATAGACAAATCACCGTTCTGACCGGTTTGCAATAGTACCAGTTTATATGAGTATTTGTATTTATTTATCAAAAGTTTTTACTGATTCGAAGGCATCGAATAACACCTTCAGGAACATCTTCGTTGACGGAAAACTCAAGTTTTCTTTGTTTTTCCCTATTAAATTGTTGACTTTTTACAAAATTTTAATTTCAAAGTTCCATAAAACACTCTGTTTTGAAAATTTTCTTTAAATTTCTTACACCATCATCTGCGCCGTGTTCTTGCGCGTCTTTTAAGGCACCAAGGGCCCCTCTGCGCGAAAACGGTGTTGGAAAATTTGCAATAACAAAGTGAAATTTCGGCATTTTTCGACTAAAATTAGTGTTTTTCTTAGTTATTTTCAAAATTTTCCACTTAATTTCTGTATTTTTTAGTTTCAATAGCCTCCGTTTTTCCGTCCGCGTCGATTGAGACATCAACCGCCCCGATCGGACGGTAAAAGCTTTGAAAAATTGAATATTCCAGGAGCTTAGGGAGAGAGGAATAATTTCCAAAAGCGTATGTGCGCTTTTATATACTGGTAGCGCCATCTAGTTGCAAAGTTTTTGGAAAATTTTTAAAAGTTGGGCTTTCTTCTTTTATCTGTGATATTGACTGTTTTGATATAATTTTAAGTTAGTTTTAAGTAAGTTTTCTTTGTTGTGACGTCTTATTTATTGTTTGGGGACCTCTACACCCCAAACACGTGAATAATATTTAAATAACATTTAGTTAATCTGTGTTTCAATTTTAGTTTTACTGTATTGTGACGCCTTACCTATTGACTGGGACTCTTTACATCCTAACCAAACAAACTTAAATTGACTGAGTGCCCATATACAGCACTTCCGATACACAGCTATTGTATTGTTTAAATTTTAATTCTTCGACTTTGCAAATTTGCAAATTTTATTTTGATTAACTGACGCGTACCTCAGAGCAAAATGATGCGCACACCGGCAAAGATGGTGGGAGGCGAAGGAGAGGGCAAAAAATCCCCACTGAAACCTGTGACAAATGCCTCAAAAGTGAGGAGGAGTATTGGAGAATGGGAAGCGGCGGCCAGTCTTGAGACACAAATACATACTTCACCAAACAGAAGGACATCAACAGACTCGGCCAAAGTATATACTGACAAAACCTCCGAGGCAAGAATGTGCATGAGCAAGGCGAAGAAATACCTTAATGCGTCAAGAAACATACGCACAGACATTAAAACCAGTGTCTCAGAGCTGATTGGCAGGCTCTATGAAATGGTAAAAGAGTTGGAGAGCCAATTAACCTGCAAAAAATTAGATAGCGATATTGCACATGCACATTCTTCGCCTGCGGATATCACACCCAACAGTAAAAATTTAAATGTGAGCGCAGAACTCCTCAATCAGTTACGGGAGACCAACAAAAATCTGCTGGAAAATAATCAGCAAATGCTTGAACTACGAGAAGAGCTGGGAAAAAACTGCAATAAGGTCACAGACTCAAACATCACATACGCAAATGTCGCAGCAAAACATGCAGAGCTTGCACCACCCCCAAAGACTGCACTGCACAGTATCGCTGTCACATCCGAGGACGTAACCGACACTGGGGAAAGTGTCCTCGAACAAATTAGAGAGGTATTGAATGCGAAGGAAGGGTGGGTGAAAGTGGAAAGGGTCAGGAAGGCAAAGGACAGGAAGGTCATAATGAGTTGTAGGACAGAAGAGGAAAAGAACACAATCAAGCACAAAATCCTCAACGCTAAGAAAAAACTGGCGTGTGAGGACTTACTTAACCGCGATCCTCTTCTTGTCCTCAGAGACGTCCTGTCCTGCCACACGGACGAAGAAGTACTGCTGGCCCTCAAAAAACAAAATAAAGAGCTCTTCGACGGAGTTGGCCCTGGGGAGGAACGTCTTGCGGTAAAATACAGGATGAAGGCACGGAATCCGCTAACGGGTCACATTGTGCTAACAACATCACCGATCATCTGGAAAAGGGCGACTGAAGCAGGAAAGGCACACATTGACCTGCAGCGTGTCAGAGTGGAGGATCAGTCGCCCTTAGCACAATGTACCCGTTGCTTGGAGTACGGCCACAGTAAAAGGTACTGCAAGACGTCTAAAGATCGGTGTAGCCACTGTGGCGGTCACCACCTCAGGGCCAGTTGCGAGAAATGGTTGGCAGGAACGACCCCGACCTGCTGCAATTGCGAGACCGCAAAGCATGACCAACGTGAGCATAACGCATTTAGCCAGCTATGCCCGGTGCGAAAGCGATGGGACGCGCTGGCTAGATCCTCCGTTGCGTACTGCTGAGGTCTCCGTTGCAAATACAAATGCCCGCAACCCTAGGACAGCATGCATCAAGAACGAGGTTAATATGATGCTCAAACCGGCAAACCAGGCGCTGAAAATAAAGATATCTGGATTAGCGGAGGATTCAATGCCCCGCTATCTTGCAGAGATATCGGAATTGCAATCTTATCTGCTAATCCAAATACAAAAACTAACTACCGTTTGCCGGAAGTACACGGGAAGCACAAACCTGATGCTGTTAGAAGTAGTGCAGCGCAGAACCAGATCTGCATTGAATTAAAAATAAGAATGATGGATGGATTTTTACAGTAGGTGGAAAAATATTTTCTTGGGATATTTTGAGAAATATCCCAATGTAATATATATTTGGTACGAAAGTGAAAAGCAAGGAATGATGCAGAATAAATGGGAAACAGATGCAAGTGCTAGCATATTGTACAATGATTGTTAATGATATATGTTATTTAGTATTAATTGAATGTAATTGATATACCTCAAAGTATAACTAATTTATATGTGTGTTTTGTGGTGTAATTCGGAAATTTCAGCCGTATATGATATCTGATACAAAAATTTTATATAAACCAAATTGATATAAGATGTGTTGTTATTGTGGAATAATTGGAAAATTGATAGTATTAATCGTATATGTAACATACTCTAAAAAGACTAAAATATGATGTGAATATATATAAAAGTGTTCAAATTGGCAATAAGGAAAAATGCGAATATATTTTTATACAATAAAATTGTTTTTCAACTAAATTGATATAACATGAGTTTTTGGTAAATAATTGGAAAATTTGATATAACTATTCGTATAAGTAAAGTGCTCTAAAAATTGTAAAATGTAAGGTATTCTATATGTAAAAATTCGCTTAAAGTGATAATGCAATAAAATTAAAGTGATAAATAATGAACAAACAAAGATTTTCAACCCAAATATTTAAAGCTATTTAGCTAAGCATAAAACACAATGATAGTAATAAATTCAAAAGTCAAAACAGTCTGTGGCCCCCATGCCAGAGGTACGAGGAAAAAAAAAAAAAAAAAAAAAAAAAAAAAAACCTAACCTAACCTAACCTAACCTAACCTAACCTAACCTAACCTTTTTTTTTTTTTTTTTTTTTAACGCAGGAAAATCCTCATGGATACCCTACCCCAGCGGGGGCCGAGGTCGGGTTATGCCGGACTCTTACCGACTAAAAACCTGCGGCTTCCGTCTGGACGCACGGAGTCGGGTCACGAGGAGCTTGCGCATTCGTTCGCGGCCCGACAGCGTTGGCCGGCGCTCTGTGCAGCGCCGGCGACGTCCCGAGAGGGAGGGGTCCCTCTCTAGTCGTCCCTCATGAGATGGTGCGCAGGAAGCGCACGCGCCATCTCGAGCCCTGGACCGGAGGCGGGTTCCCCCGAACCCGCCACCGAAGGCTCATGGGACTGCGGGAGAGGGAGGCTTTCGGCAACGAAAGCCGCCCTCCGGCGTCCCGTGCGACGGCGACGAAGCGGAAGGGAGGATGCATCATCTTCCCTCGCCCTCTCCGCCGCCTCCTTCGCGAGCATTACGGCCTCGCAGAAGGATCGCACCGCCTGCCACGATCTCTCACTCTCGACCATAGCGCGAACCACGGTCGGGAGCGAGATGTCGGCACCCAATACAGAGCCGAGCGCGCTGCGCTCCGCATCCCACGCCGGGCATACCTCCAGCGTGTGCTGGGCCGTCTCGTCGAGGCAATCGTCGCAGTGGTGGCACCTGGCAGTCGGTTCCCGACCGATCCGAAACAGGTAACTCCCGAAACAACCATGTCCCGAGAGCACCTGAGTCAGACGGTAGGTCAGGAAACCGTGTCGCCTACCCAACCACTGCTGGAAGACCGGACGAATTGCCTCGATAGTCCAGAGTCCGGCGCTCGAAAGCGCCAGCCTGGACTCCCACGCTTCGGTAGCCCGTTGGCGCAGCTCAGCTCTGTGCCCCTCCTGTTCCTGCAGTGCAGGCGGGTGACCCCTGGCCCGGAGCGCCTCCACGCGCCACTCGTAGAGCGACGCGAGGGCTCTCGCTTCCAGGTCCCAGGGAATAGTACCCGCCAGCACGCAAGATGCCTCACCCGAGATCGTGCGATAACCCCGTACCACCCTGATCGCCATCACCCGCTGGACTCGCGTCAAGCGGGCGATATTGCTGCGACTCAGGGCGCTGCCGGCCCACACAGGGGCACCATACAGGGCCATCGACCTCACGATTCCCGCGTAGAGACGCCGACACGACGTCTCAGGTCCGCCGAGATTCGGCAGCAGCCTTCCCAGGGCCGCAGCCGCCCTCAGCAGCCGAGGCTCAAGGCACTCGAAGTGGGGGCCGAAGTTCCACCGGCTATCCAGGACGAGTCCCAGATAGCGCATCGACGGCCTCACGTCGATGCGGACTCCGGATACGACGATATGGGCACCCCGGGGCGGCGCGTTCCGCGGGCCATGGAAAACCACGGCCTCGGACTTTTCGAGCGCCACCCGCAAACCCAATCGCCGTATGCGGCCCACCACGAATGCCGCGCCGGCGGTGGCGCGCAAGGAAGCATCCCTGTGGCTTTTGCCTCGGGCAGTGACCAAGGTGTCGTCCGCGTAACAGACTACGCCGACACCCGGCACTGTGGCTCCTCGCAGCACCCAGTCGTAGCCGATGTTCCAGAGGAGTGGGCCTAGTACCGACCCCTGAGGAACGCCACACGACATCTCCCGCCGACACCACCGGTCTCGACCGGGGTATTCCACCGCACGCCCAGACAGGTAGTCCCCGACGACCCGGCGCAGGTACGGAGGAACTCCGTGGAATCGGAGCCCCTCCCTGATGCAGCTCCAGGGGAGGGAGTTAAATGCGTTGGCAATGTCCAGAGACACCGCCAACACGACCTCACCCCGGGCGATCGCGTCCTGCGCCAAGGACTTAACCCGCTGAATCGCGTCTACGGCGGACCTACCCCTGCGGAATCCAAACTGGCAGTCTGCCAGATCCGGTCCGACATCCTCTAGGTGCTCGACGATCCGGGCGGCCACAACTCTCTCAAAGAGTTTGGCGTCCTCGTCGAGCATCACTATCGGGCGGTACGCAGATGGGGATTCCGCCGGACGCCCTTCCTTTCTGAGGAGAACGAGACGACCTGTCTTCCACCGCTGTGGAACCTGGCCTAGGGCCAGACAGGCGTCGAAAAGTCTCCTCAGACGAGGCTCGAGGGCATCCATGGCCAAGACCAACACCCGGCCGGGTACGCCGTCAGGACCGGGGGCGGTGTTTTTGGCTCGCAGCCGCAACACCGCAGCTCCCAGCTCTCCCGGGGTCACTGACGGCGCCACATCCGGGCCGGGCTCCGCGGCAACCGAAGGCATCATGGGGGGACTGGGATGGTCCCCCGTCCGCGGAAACAGGGCCGCAACGACTCTGTCCAGGATTTGCGGCTGGAGACTTCGCGTGAGTGGGGGCGCCCAGGGGCGAAGTTTGCACATCGCCAACCTGTACGGCCTCCCCCACGGGTCGCGGTTCAACGTCCCCAGCAACTCCTCCCTCGCAAGAGCCTTAGCCCTGCCGATCGCTGCCTTCAGCTGCCGCCGGGACTCCTTGAAGGAAGCATGCAGGAGTGCAATCACATTCTCCTCCCGCATCCGCCGCCGCCTGTAATTGGTGTACTGGCGTCGTGCGACCACACAAGCTGCACGCAAATTCGTGAGCTCGGTGGACCACCAGTACACCTGGGGCTTCGGGGGACGACGCCTGGCTCGGGGCATTGACGCGTCGCAAACCTGCGACAACGCGCCCCGCAACCATTCCGCCTCGTCCTCCACCACCACGGGGCCCACAGGCGCGGACACCCACGATTGCACAATTGCAGCTTCCTTCGCGAGGTCCCTGTCGAGGTGCCTCAACTGCCACCTCGGGCCGTCGTCAACCGGGGGCCGGAAGGGACCGGCTGGATCTGACGGGGATACGGCTGCGAGATCGAACCGAATGTATCGGTGATCACACAACACCGCCGTATCCACCACTCCCCAGTCCCGAACACGGCGCGCCAGGGCGGGAGTCGCGAACGTGATGTCCACGATCGACTCGCCCTGGGGTCGCACGCACGTGCTCATCGATCCCCGGTTGAGAAGGGCCAACCCTTGTCCGAGGGCAAACTCCTCCAGTGCCTCGCCAAATACGTCCGTTCTGACGGAACCCCAAGCCGTATTCCAGGCATTGAAGTCGCCAGCGAGGAGCACTTGGCGAGGGTGGCATTGGCCGATTAAGGCGCCCACCCGTCCGAGATAAATCTCGAACTCGGCGAGTGTGCGGTTCGGGGAAAAGTAGCCACCGACGACTACAAAATCCTCAAACCACACAGCGACGTATCCCGGACCCTTCGCTACCTTTTCGAAGGGTGGGGAGTTCGCCGCGCCCCATCGGACGATCGCGACGGAGCCGTCAGTGTCCCGAACCCAGTTCGCACCGGGGGGGACATAGTACGGCTCGCAGATCACGGCCACGTCTATCGACCACTCCGCCAAGCTCTGGAACAGGAGGTCCTGAGCTCTGGCGGCGTGTTCGATATTCGCCTGGAGGAATCGGAGCTTGTGGTCCATGACTAGGATTCCATGGCCACAAGTCCGTCCCCGGACACTCCAGCTGAGCTGCCGCTGGCCGACTGCGTTGAGGATGCAGTCGGTGGTGGTAGCCGCCTTTTAGGCCGAGGGGCATGGCACGATTTGCCCCCCAGCCTGTGATCGGCCGGCTTCTTGGCTGCCGCGCACACAGTGCAGTGTGCAGCGGCGGCGCTGCAATCGCGGGCGACGTGGCCCGGTTTTCCGCAGCGGTAGCAATTACTGCTGCGGTCAACCGGACTGCTGCACTGCTCCCGGACGTGCCCGAGTTGCAGGCACCGGAAGCAGCGCAGAGGTCTCGCTTCGAGGAGCGAGACCTTCGCCGACACCCAACCGACTAGCAGTCGCCTGCCATCAGCCACCTTGTTGGCGGCAGCCACCGGGCAGCTCAGCCAGAGCGTGCCCAGGCCCGAATTGTCTCGGCGGATTTCACCAGTCTTGACGGATGCAATTGTGCATCCGCCGATCCTGGCTACGACCGCCGCGACATCTGCAGCGGAGACTGCATCGTCCAAACCGGACACTCGCAGCTCCGCGCATTTGATGGGCCTGGACACCACCACGTCCTCCCCAAGGGCAGCACGCAGCTTGTCTGCGAGTGCGTCCGCCTTATCAGTGCTGGTTGAACCAGGCACCTCCAGGACCCTGGCCCCGGTGGCGGACACCCTGAACCTCACGGACTCTATTCCGAGGCTTTGAAGGTCGACCTTCTTCTTGGCCTCGGATAGAGCTGCGGCGTAGGTGACGCCCTTCTTCAACGCCTCTGGCTGCAGTTTGAGAACCACAGCCAGAGACCGGGGAGCACGTGGTTTGCGCCTCCGTCCCTTTTTCTGCGGAGCCTGCTGGGAGTCAGGCACCGCAGATTGGGCCCTCCGTGGTTGAGACGGCAGGGCAGCACTCTTTGGTGCCGCCTTTGGACGCCGTCTCGCCACCACATTCCACCCCTCGTCCATGGACGCAGGAGCCGGTGGCAGTGGCCGGGGCTCCCGTTGGGGTGGGGCTGGGGCAGGTTGTTTGGCTTTGGCCTTTCCCGTCTTTCCCTTTTGGGACTTCGGGGATGGGCCAGGGCCAGACCTGCCCTGGGACGTCGGGACCGTTGGTGCCACAGGCTTAGGCTGGGGGGCAGCCTTGGCCTTGTCGGAAGCCAGCGGTGGGCGGAGGCGCGGTTCGGGTAGCAGCCTCTGCTGCAAGCCCTCGAACCGAGCGTCGAGCATCTTGCCCACACTGAGCAAGATGCTCCGCTCCAGCTCCTGCGCCTTGTCGGAGGACGGGGTCGGCGTTTGGCACGACCCCCCGACATTGACAGGTGGCAGCTTCTCTGCCACCCTGTCTGGGGCACGCCGCATGTCGGCCCGTAATGCGGCCAACTCGCGGCGTAGCTCCACCAACTCCGTTCGCAGCTGGTCATTGTCCGCTTTATAGCGGTCATTGGCCAGCCGCAGACGGGTCAGCTCCTCCGACGCAGTGCGCTGGTGGAGCTCACCTACAAGCTCCTTTATGGAGGAGGCAGCATCTCGAAGAGCCTTAACGTACGTCCCCTTCAGGTTCTTCGAGGTGCTCGCCACTTGAGAGATGATCTCGACGGAGCTCAACACTCGAGCTTGCAAGTCCGTCGCCAAGGTCTCCCCCACTGCGGTACTCGGAACATCCGGCGAGCCGGGTTTAGCTCTAACCGTGCGGATTTTCCGAGCCGCCTCCTCCACTTCCTGCTCAGCGCGGAGCTCCATCTCCGCGCGCTGAGCTGCAACCAATTCCGCCTTGGCTTTGGCGAGGCCGACGTATTGCCCAGTTGTGGGCGGTCGGCCTCTGCCTCGGCGTGCGGTGGAAACCTTCGGAGCCTGCAAAGGCTCCGACGCAGAGCTACTGTCTTCGTCCGACGTAGTCCTTTGTGAGCGGCTGCGTTTCCGCTGCCACAACTTCCCTCGAGTCCCCAGGGACTCCGCAACACTCATTGCTGAGCTGGAGCTTAGCTCCTCAGCATGAGTGTTCTCATCCTCTGAACCCATTTTACGACCGGGTTCACAGTCGGCGTTATCAGATTTCCTTTGTTCATAGCGTAAGTCGTGTTTACGAGGGCCAGCGGTCTGCTGGCCCACGAAGCGATTGTTGCCCCCCCCAGAGTACGAGGGGCGGCCCTCCACCAAGGCGGAGGGGTGGGATTTCCCGGCATCTGCCGACGTACCCACCTGGGGACCACATTCACAATCACTATTTTCCATCGTCCTTTTCTCCGATGACTCCACATCGTTGGCCCATTTTTTCAGGGGTTGGGCTCCCCTGTCAGGTGTCACTGCCGCCGGCTACCGGACAGACACAGTGCACCCCAAACCCCCCAGCGAGGTATCCCTGCCGCCCATTCTGGGTCAGACGCAGGGAACCGACGAGGCGCAACTGCCGCCCGATACGGGACAGACGCAGCGCGCCCCAACCACCAAAACGGGTACCCTGCCACCCACTATGGGTCAGACACAGGGCACCAACGAAGTGCGACTGCCGCCCGATACGGGACAGACGCAGCGCACCCCAACCACCAAAGGTACCCCGCCGCCCATTATGGGTCAGACGCAGGGCACCGACGAAGCACGACTGCCATCCCATTGGGGACAGACAAGTCGCACCCCAACCACAAAAGGGCGCCCTGCCGCCCACTATGGGTCAGACACAGGGCACCGAGGAAGCAGACTGCCGCCCGATACGGGACAGACACAGCCCACCCCAACCACCAAAGGGCACCCTGCCGCCCACTATGGGTCAGACACAGGGCACCGACGAAGCGCGACTGCCGCCCGATACGGGACAGACGCAGCGCACCCCAACCAGAGGAATGTTTTAGCTTCGCCCGTTGCTGGATTGCAACGGGTTACTGAGCCCCCCCGCCACGACAAGGCACATTCCAATTCGGGGGGGAACCTAACCTAACCTAACCTAACCTAACCTAACCTAACCTAACCTAACCTAACCTCTGGAAGGCAACGGAACTGGCAAAGTCCAATGGGAATCAAACCGTGAATATCCTAAGTGATTCGAGATCTTCGCTGGACCTACTGAAGAGCCCCAAATCCAGCCACCCTCTAGCAAGAGCCATAAAGGAAAACATTGAAAGTACCAAAACGGAGGGCAGGGACGTACGACTCTTCTGGTTAAAGGCACACGTAGGAACAGCAGGCAACGAGAGAGCGGACGAACTCGCAAAAGCCGCTGCCGCAACCAACACCTCCTACGTATACAACAGCATACCAATGTGCAGCGTAAAAATGAGAATAAGGACAGAAACGGTTCAAAAATGGCAAAACCGCTACAATTCCTCAAGCACGGGGTCAGTCACGAAAACCTTCTTCCCCGACACGAGCAAAGCCTTCTCAATCGTAAGGAAAACAAGACTGACACCGACACACATCCAGGTATTGACTGGACATGGAGGGACTCAGACTACCTTCACAGGTTCAACCTGAAAGAAAGTCCTGGATGCGAATGCGATGCAAACGTCAAACAAACAGTATGGCATATAATACTGGAGTGCCCTCGCTTTGCATCAGCAAGGCAAGACTTAGAGGCTAAAATGGACAAAAGATTGGCCAGGTCTGAACTGCCAGAAATAATCGCAGACGCAGAAAAAAGACCAATATTCTTGTCCTTTGCCAAAAAGATCTTCCGCATCGCCTGCAGTAGAAACAGTTCACCTACCTCCATCTCCCAAACACCAAGTCACAATAAACCAGACAGTCTCCCGGAACCACAAAACCCCTCCGAAAACAATGAGCAGGCAACGCTCTCAACGTGCAAAATCTCAGCTGGCCAAATACTATCTTACGGCGAACCAGGAGAACCAGGCCTCAGAACAAGAGCAGTTGCATTGTTCATGGACAGCAACAGTGAAAGACTGGGTCTCAGTTACTACATAGACCGAAACCAGCGCTCCGTAGAAATATCCCCGGGTCTCGCGTCGCTGCTGAATGGGAGCACCAAACGAGTATCAATGAAGCGAAAGATATTTGCCGAACTTCCCACAACATCCATAGAAGGCAATTCATGCAGAATATTAAAAACAAAAAATAAAACTATTGTTTTATTGGGATGGAAGAACGGCCCTCCTTTCGCTCAAGCGAGCTCAATGCTCTCAAAAATGGCACAGATGAGAGTCGGAGAACGTACATCACCCCGGACCATAAGCGTAGACGCTATGTGGCTGGCGTACGAAAGAGGAGAAGCTGTAGACAGGATCGGATGCCTAAAACTCTCCGAATTCCACGACATCGTCGTGTACGAAAACAGAGGAGAGGACCTCAGCTACCTCAAACTCAGACGTACAGAAACAAAATCTCCCCCTCCGGAAGCCTGGGATACGCCTACACAAAGCGGCTCGGAAAAGCTACAGCAAAAGACCGCTACGGAAAAAGAAGCTGAATGTAGGAGCAGGGACACAGACACCACGAACAAGAAAGTAGGGCGGCTCCAGCAACTCGTACATAGCATCTCCAAAATCGTCCAGAAAAAGAAAGGTCCCGGAACATCCACAGAGGAAACAAAGGGCGCTGCGCTTAAGAAATTTCTTGCACCTAAAAAGCCCCAAGTTACTTCAAAAATCCAGCGAACAAAAGCGGACATGGGCCTAGTGACTCCGCCGAACCTACGACCAGCCACGGAACTCTTTGACCACACAGTAAACGCATTCCTTGAATTTCTAGCAATAACAAAAGCAACAAAGCAGGCACACCATCAAACATGCGAAAACATCATGCAGGCCTTCACATACGGCAACGAAAACTTGCTAGATATCAGACTAAAGGAAGCAGAAGCCGCCATTTATAACAATGACACAGCCGTAATCATCAGAGGCTCTATGTCGGGAAAATATATGGCGGCTTACAACGCGACCGAGAAGTTTGTGGTCCAAGAGGAAGAAAAAACATCGCGGAGTGGCAGGCTCACTTTTAAAACTCCCCCAAATGATCCAATTGTCATAACAGCCAGTTGCACTAAGATAATGCTGGACGACAGGATTTTAGAAATGGCGACCGCCCTGACAGGAAGCCTGGACGTCCATGCAGCCTGGTCGGAATGGAGTGCACCAAAAATCAACTGGATCAATGGAGTACCAGGTTGTGGAAAGACAACTTGGGTGATCTCAAACTTCGATGTAGAAAGCGACATCATAGTCACCACCACGACAGAAGCAGCCAAAGACCTGAAAGAGAAGCTATCGGAGCGAATAGGAAGCGAAGCGAAAAGGAGAGTTCGCACGATGGCTTCTGTCTTAGTAAATGGGTTCAGAGACTCGGAGAACTACATCAGAATGATGGTAGACGAGGCTCTCATGAACCACTACGGAGCCATTGTCATGGCTTGCAAACTGTCAGGATCAAAAGAAGTCCTTCTCATCGGAGACATCAACCAGCTACCATACATCGATCGGGAAAACCTCTTCAAGATGACATATTCTCGACCGACCATGGTAGCGTCAGTCACCCAAGAACTGTTGTGCACACACCGGAATCCGCAGGATGTGGCATACGCTCTCGCTGGAGTCTACTCAGGCATCTACTCAGCAAAACATCAAGTCAGGTCCCTCAGTATGGAGAGATACAGTGAATCGCAAATACTGAAAGATCTACCCAACACTCTTTTCCTCGTGCACACACAGGAGGAAAAGAAAACCCTCACCAACCAGGGTTTTGCGGTGGGCACAGGGTCGCGAATTCTCACCATACATGAGGCGCAGGGACTGACGTATGAAACTGTGAAGATCGTAAACACGAGGAAAGACATCACAAAGCTGCACGACAGCGTATCACACGCCGTCGTCGCAATATCTCGGCACACAAAAAGCTGTGTTTACTACACCGACAGAGAGAACGATGCGATCGGTAGATTTATAAGACGTGCGGTGGAAGCGTCAAGTTTTGAAGTAACCGACTACAATCTAAAAATGGCAATCGCAGACAGAAACGCAGCGGTCGTTGAGGCTTCGGTGGACCAAGTCCGGAAATACTCAAGATGGCAGGCAATGACGGAAGATACGAGACAAGACAAATAAAAAAAAAAAATAAAAAAAAAATAAAAAAAAAAAAACAATAACACAATATAGTAAGTAACAAAAACAGAGAGAATTGTAACAATGAAAAAAAAAAAAAAAAAATTTATGATAATACTACGGACTCACTCAACCCTAGTTTTTAAGTTTTAGCATTAAAACCGTGAGTGCTTTGAGCACGAAATCTAAATGTAAAAAAAAAAAAGAAAAATAGTTAAACAACATTGTAATGAATTGACAAAGGGCACGGACTAATGTCTGTGGTGCATAAATTTAACTACATAAAAAAAAAAAATAAATAAAACCTAACCTAACCTAACCTAACCTTTTTTTTTTTTTAACGCAGGAAAATCCTCATGGATACCCTACCCCAGCGGGGGCCGAGGTCGGGTTATGCCGGACTCTTACCGACTAAAAACCTGCGGCTTCCGTCTGGACGCACGGAGTCGGGTCACGAGGAGCTTGCGCATTCGTTCGCGGCCCGACAGCGTTGGCCGGCGCTATGTGCAGCGCCGGCGACGTCCCGAGAGGGAGGGGTCCCTCTCTAGTCGTCCCTCATGAGATGGTGCGCAGGAAGCGCACGCGCCATCTCGAGCCCTGGACCGGAAGCGGATTCCCCCGAACCCGCCACCGAAGGCTCATGGGACTGCGGGGGAGGGAGGCTTGCGGCAACGAAAGCCGCCCTCCGGCGTCCCGTGCGACGGCGACGAAGCGGAAGGGAGGATGCATTATCTTCCCTCGCCCTCTCCGCCGCCTCCTTCGCGAGCATTACGGCCTCGCAGAAGGATCGCACCGCCTGCCACGATCTCTCACTCTCGACCATAGCGCGAACCACGGTCGGGAGCGAGATGTCGGCACCCAATACAGAGCCGAGCGCGCTGCGCTCCGCATCCCACGCCGGGCATACCTCCAGCGTGTGCTGGGCCGTCTCGTCGAGGCAATCGTCGCAGTGGTGGCACCTGGCAGTCGGTTCCCGACCGATCCGAAACAGGTAACTCCCGAAACAACCATGTCCCGAGAGCACCTGAGTCAGACGGTAGGTCAGGAAACCGTGTCGCCTACCCAACCACTGCTGGAAGACCGGACGAATTGCCTCGATAGTCCAGAGTCCGGCGCTCGAAAGCGCCAGCCTGGACTCCCACGCTTCGGTAGCCCGTTGGCAGCTTCGCAGCTCAGCTCTGTGCCCCTCCTGTTCCTGCAGTGCAGGCGGGTGACCCCTGGCCCGGAGCGCCTCCACGCGCCACTCGTAGAGCGACGCGAGGGCTCTCGCTTCCAGGTCCCAGGGAATAGTACCCGCCAACACGCAAGATGCCTCACCCGAGATCGTGCGATAACCCCGTACCACCCTGATCGCCATCACCCGCTGGACTCGCGTCAAGCGGGCGATATTGCTGCGATTCAGGGCGCTGCCGGCCCACACAGGGGCACCATACAGGGCCATCGATCTCACGATTCCCGCGTAGAGACGCCGACACGACGTCTCAGGTCCGCCGAGATTCGGCAGCAGCCTTCCCAGGGCCGCAGCCGCCCTCAGCAGCCGAGGCTCAAGGCACTCGAAGTGGGGGCCGAAGTTCCACCGGCTATCCAGGACGAGTCCCAGATAGCGCATCGACGGCCTCACGTCGATGCGGACTCCGGATACGACGATATGGGCACCCCGGGGCGGCGCGTTCCGCGGGCCATGGAAAACCACGGCCTCGGACTTTTCGAGCGCCACCCGCAAACCCAATCGCCGTATGCGGCCCACCACGAATGCCGCGCCGGCGGTGGCGCGCAAGGAAGCATCCCTGTGGCTTTTGCCTCGGGCAGTGACTGTTATATTTTGAGATTAAGGCAATTAATTAATAGCCACACTTGCATAAAGAAAACACTTTTTAATATAAAAAAAGCACAACAAAAAGTATATCCATCATAGACATCATCATACTCTGTCAGACTTTTTAAACCACATGTATGTATAGGTAAAGACTACAATCTATACGGCTTAAGCTATACAACACTCTTCCCTTCTTCCAAAAAAAAATTTACTACAATCCATTCTTAAATAAACCATATCTGTGTAATATGTATAAAAAAAAAGGATAACAATATTATTCAAAGTTCAGACTGGCTACATGCATTCATTTGATTAACATGCCTTTTCCACTTTAGACCGTTGACATCAATAAAATAAGTTATTCCAGGGATGGACTCCCCAATGATAGTACCAATTGCCCAAGGCTTATGATGTTTTCTAAAATCTCGAGTCATCACTTTTTGACCCACCTTGAACAGTACATCCCTGAAACCTTTATGGTTCTTTTCAGCTTTATGTTGTTTGGTTAACAAATCCTGATATATTGGAGTTGGTCTTAGTAGTGAAAATCTATTTCTTATTTCTCTACCCAGCATAAGACGAGCAGGGGAAATCCCTGTAGATTTATGTGGAGTAGCTCTATAATCAGACAAAAATATGCTAACTGCATAATTAAGCGATTTGCCACTCTCTACTATCTTAGTTATATTAGATTTGAAAGTTTCCACAAACCTCTCTGCAGCACCATTGGTCGCTGGATGGTGTGGTGGTGTAAATGAATGTTTCATATCAATAGCTTTACAGAAATTTTTAAATTCATGGCTGGTAAATGATGCCCCATTGTCAGTAACTAAATGAATTGGAAAACCAAATCTCAAGAATATATCTTTAAATTTCAGAATAGTAAGACCACTTCCAATATTTGCCATTTGAAATACTTCTGGCCACTTACTGTAACTGTCTATTACAATCAAAAACATCTTTCCATAAAATGGACCTAAATAATCAGCATGGATACGATACCAGGGTGATGGAGGTATTGGCCAAGTTTTTAAACACATTTTTGGTGGTGTATTTCTATAGGACAAACAAATTAAACATTGCTTAGTTATTTCATTTATATCTTCACTAAGTTTCGGCCACCAAAAATAGGACTTTGCAATTTCCATCATCCTAGTACTTCCAAAATGGCTTTTATGGAGCTCTCTTAAAACATCAGCTCTAACACATTCTGGTACAATAATTCTGTGACCCCAAAACAAACAATCTCTATCCACACTAATTTCATTTCTTTTAATATAATAGGGTTTTAATTTATTTTCAATTAATTTAACTTCAGGCCAACCGTCATAGCTATATCTTATTATTTTTGATAAATCAGCATCTTTTTTGGTCTCTATTTTTATTATTTCCCAATTTATAATATCACAGTCAGAACTTTGTATATAATTTGTGCAAATTTCAAAACAAGTATCTTTTTTTGTGGTTTGGTTATTGGGTAGCCTTGATAAATAATCAGCTGGATTTTTGTTTGTAGGAATATGTCTTATTTTGTATGAAAAAGCCGACAAAAAGATTGCATAATGTTGCAACCGTTTTGCAGCCATTTTGGGTATTCCCTTGTTAGGTCCTAAAATTCTTACCAGTGCAGCATTGTCAGTTTCCAATTCAAATTGCCGTCCATAGATGTAATTGTAAAACTTTGTGATTCCGAAAACTATAGCCAAAGCTTCTTTGTCTAACGCACAATATTTTTTTTCTCTATCATTCAGTTTTTTACTTGCAAAGGCAATTGGTTTTATTACATTACCTGATGCACGATTTGATAATACTGCACTTACACCAATAGCGGACGCATCACAAGACAATATGAGAGGTAAAGATGGATCAAAATGATTTAAACTGTGAGCTGATATCAGTTTCCTTTTTATTAATTCGAAACTATGTTGACATTCTTCAGTCCATTTAAATTTATTATTTTTAGTTAATTCATAAAGAGGAGCTATGACGGATGCCATATCTTTTAAAAATCTGGAGTAATAGTTAATTTTTCCTAATAATGACCTTAACATATGGATATTCTTAGGTGGGGGTAAATCTATTATTGGCTTTATATTTTCTTTAATGATATTTATTCCTTCTTTATTTATTTTATATCCAAATACCTCTATATTTTTTTGAAAAAATTTGCATTTTTCTACTTTAAGTTTTAATCCATATTCTTTTATTATAGATAGAACCTTATCCAAAGTGCTATACATGTCCTTAAAATCATTACCTCGCATATATATATTATCAATAAAAATAATAATGTTTGGTATACCACTTAATTTGGAACTCAATAATCTTTGAAATGAACCTGGGCCGGTGTTAACTCCATAGGGCAAGTATAAATATTTGAAAATACCAAGTTCAGTGTTTATTACTGTGAGTTCTTGTGATTTTGGATCCAAGGGTGCTTGTAAATATGCTTCCCTTAAATCCAACTCACAATAGTATTCGCCTCCTTTTAAAACCTGAAATATGTTTTCAATGTGTGGGAGAGGATAATGATCTGTTTCCAAATATGGATTTATTGTAACTTTATAGTCCCCACATAGTCTAACCGATCCATCAGGTTTTAAAATAGGCACTACTGGTGTACCCCACTCACTATATTTTACTGGTTCTATTCTCTTATTTTGTAATAGACGTTGGATTTCATTTTTAACTTTATCCTTTAATGCAAAGGGAACCTGACGGACAGGCAAAAATTTGGGTTTGTAATCAGTTTTTAATTTTAAAGATATACATTCTCCCTTGAAATCACCCCAACCCGGACTAAACACTTCTTTGTATCTATCCTTTATCATATTAGTTGGTTTACTTAAATCCATTTCATTTATATTATTTATTTGGGTTTTATATAGCTGCAAAGGCCATTGTTTAAAAATATTAAGCCAATTTCTGCCTAATATCCTAGGTTTGTCATTGTCAACTATATAAACATCAACTAGTTTCTCAAAACCATTCCATAGTGCATTTAAATTCTTTACTATACCAATCGGTTTGGAAATACTCTGATCAAAATTTTTGAATGTGATATGACATTGTTAAATTTTTTTATGAGGGAACAAGTTGATCTGATCACTTAAGGTTAATGTACTTACTTCTGAACCTGTGTCTAGTTCAAAATTTATTGGTTTACCTTCAATTTTGATATTTAAGTACTGGGGAGAAACTTTATTACAGAGTAAACTATTTGCATACATACTATAAACATTAGCACTATCTTCCCCAAGTTCAAACAAATTTTTAACATCACTTTCTTCATTTACATTTTCTGGTTCAATTACATCTAGCTTTTTTGTTTGTTTTGTACGACACATCTTAAAAATATGGCCCTGTTTACCACACTCAGAGCAAAATTTATTTTTCAAAGTACATTCAGACCGCATATGATTATTTTTTCCACACACAAAGCACACACTATTTCTTACTTGTTTGTCTTGAAAACTATTTTTGAGCCACAACTTATTACTTGTTCTTGCTTTATTTGTAGATCCTATGGTATTTTTTTTTGTATAAAACATTTCTTTAGATCCCGTAGCTGGTTCCATTGCATCTTGCTCAATCATATTTGATTGTTGCAATGCTGCTTCAACTGTTCGTGCAATTATGGTCAGCTTTTCTAAGTTTTCTTCTCCATTTTTTATTAACTCAAACTTTATAAAGGGTTTTGTAACACCATCAATAAATTTTTCCTTTACTTGATCTTCAAAGTCTTTAAAGTTACATCTTTTTGCTAATTTTTTAAGTTCCATCACATAATCTTCAATCTTTTCACCTGGTTTTTGATTTCTAGACCTAAACAAAGTTCTATCCAGTACCGAAGATGTAGATTTGGTGTACTTGCTTTCCAGTAATTTCAACAATTCAGTGTAACTCTTATTTATTGCTTTTTCAGGTGCACATAGATGATTTAAAGTGTCCAATACTTTTGAAGTCAAATTCGTCAGTAACAGTGGAGATTTTTTTGCATTCGGAATGTCATTTAATGTGATGATACATTCTAACTGTTGTTCAAACAACTCATAATTTTCACCATTAAAGGGATCTATGTGCCCTATATTCATGGTTTGATATATTGTTAACTCTTTATTTTCAGTAGAACAATCTGACTTAGACGAATTTTCGCCTGTTTCCATATATAACGCCAACTCTCCACTCTTCACCAAACTACGTAGTTTTCTTCTCAAGTATTCTATATCAAAATTTTCACAATCTATATCTAGTTTTTTTAACGTTTCTATTAATTCTTGTTTATTTAATGTTTGTATCCAACTTGTTTTATTATTTAAAATATCTTCAAAATACTTTGATATTAGCATTAGAAAAAAAACTAAATAACCTTCAAGAAATCGCCGACAGAATGTAGCACACAGTAATAAAGCACGCTTTTTCTCAACGATCTATATGTATCTTTTTCTTGGAGATACGATAATCGTACTAAAATGCTTTTTCCATCGTCGCCATTGTTATATTTTGAGATTAAGGCAATTAATTAATAGCCACACTTGCATAAAGAAAACACTTTTTAATATAAAAAAAGCACAACAAAAAGTATATCCATCATAGACATCATCATACTCTGTCAGACTTTTTAAACCACATGTATGTATAGGTAAAGACTACAATCTATACGGCTTAAGCTATACAACACCACGAATGCCGCGCCGGCGGTGGCGCGCAAGGAAGCATCCCTGTGGCTTTTGCCTCGGGCAGTGACCAAGGTGTCGTCCGCGTAACAGACTACGCCGACACCCGGCACTGTGGCTCCTCGCAGCACCCAGTCGTAGCCGATGTTCCAGAGGAGTGGGCCTAGTACCGACCCCTGAGGAACGCCGCACGACATCTCCCGCCGACACCACCGGTCTCGACCGGGGTATTCCACCGCACGCCCAGACAGGTAGTCCCCGACGACCCGGCGCAGGTACGGAGGAACTCCGTGGAATCGGAGCCCCTCCCTGATGCAGCTCCAGGGGAGGGAGTTAAATGCGTTGGCGATGTCCAGAGACACCGCCAACACGACCTCACCCCGGGCGATCGCGTCCTGCGCCAAGGACTTAACCCACTGAATCGCGTCAAAGGCAGACCTACCCGTGCGGAATCCAAACTGGCAGTCTGCCAGATCCGGTCCGACATCCTCTAGGTGCTCGACGATCCGGGCGGCCACAACTCTCTCAAAGAGTTTGGCGTCCTCGTCGAGCATCACTATCGGGCGGTACGCAGATGGGGATTCCGCCGGACGCCCTTCCTTTCTGAGGAGAACGAGACGACCTGTCTTCCACCGCTGTGGAACCTGGCCTAGGGCCAGACAGGCGTCGAAAAGTCTCCTCAGACGAGGCTGGAGGGCATCCATGGCCAAGACCAACACCCGGCCGGGTACGCCGTCAGGACCGGGGGCGGTGTTTTTGGCTCGCAGCCGCAACACCGCAGCTCCCAGCTCTCCCGGGGTCACTGACGGCGCCACATCCGGGCCGGGCTCCGCGGCAACCGAAGGCATCATGGGGGGACTGGGATGGTCCCCCGTCCGCGGAAACAGGGCCGCAACGACTCTGTCCAGGATTTGCGGCTGGAGACTTCGCGTGAGTGGGGGCGCCCAGGGGCGAAGTTTGCACATCGCCAACCTGTACGGCCTCCCCCAAGGGTCGCGGTTCAACGCCCCCAGCAACTCCTCCCTCGCAAGAGCCTTAGCCCTGCCGATCGCTGCCTTCAGCTGCCGCCGGGACTCCTTGAAGGAAGCATGCAGGAGTGCAATCACATCCTCCTCCCGCATCCGCCGCCGCCTGTAATTGGTGTACTGGCGTCGTGCGACCACACAAGCTGCACGCAGTTGCGTGAGCTCGGCGGACCACCAGTACACCTGGGGCTTCGGGGGACGACGCCTGGCTCGGGGCATTGACGCGTCGCAAACCTGCGACAACGCGCCCCGCAACCATTCCGCCTCGTCCTCCACCACCACGGGGCCCACAGGCGCGGACACCCACGATTGCACAATTGCAGCTTCCTTCGCGAGGTCCCTGTCGAGGTGCCTCAACTGCCACCTCGGGCCGTCGTCAACCGGGGGCCAGAAGGGACCGGCTGGATCTGACGGGGATACGGCTGCGAGATCGAACCGAATGTATCGGTGATCACACAACACCGCCGTATCCACCACTCCCCAGTCCCGAACACGGCGCGCCAGGGCGGGACTCGCGAACGTGATGTCCACGATCGACTCGCCCTGGGGTCGCACGCACGTGCTCATCGATCCCCGGTTGAGAAGGGCCAACCCTTGTCCGAGGGCAAACTCCTCCAGTGCCTCGCCAAATACGTCCGTTCTGACAGAACCCCAAGCCGTATTCCAGGCATTGAAGTCGCCAGCGAGGAGCACTTGGCGAGGGTGGCATTGGCCGATTAGAGCGCCCACCCGTCCGAGATAAATCTCGAACTCGGCGAGTGTGCGGTTCGGGGAAAAGTAGCCACCGACGACTACAAAATCCTCAAACCACACAGCGACGTATCCCGGACCCTTCGCTACCTTTTCGAAGGGTGGGGAGTTCGCCGCGCCCCATCGGACGATCGCGACGGAGCCATCATTGTCCCTCACCCAGTTCTCACCTGGGGGGACGAAGTACGGCTCGCAGATCACTGCCACGTCTATCGACCACTCCGCGAAGCTCTGGAACAGGAGGTCCTGAGCTCGGGCGGAGTGCTCGATATTCGCCTGGAGGAATCGGAGCTTGTGGTCCATGACTAGGATTCCATGGCCACAAGTCCGTCCCCGGACACTCCAGCTGAGCTGCCGCTGGCCGACTGCGTTGAGGATGCAGTCGGTGGTGGTAGCCGCCTTTTAGGCCGAGGGGCATGGCACGATTTGCCCCCCAGCCTGTGATCGGCCGGCTTCTTGGCTGCCGCGCACGCAGTGCAGTGTGCAGCGGCGGCGCTGCAATCGCGGGCGACGTGGCCCGGTTCTCCGCAGCGGTAGCAATTACTGCTGCGGTCAACCGGACTGCTGCACTGCTCCCGGACGTGCCCGAGTTGAAGGCACCGGAAGCAGCGCAGAGGTCTCGCTTCGAGGAGCGAGACCTTCGCCGACACCCAACCGACTAGCAGTCGCCTGCCATCAGCCACCTTGTTGGCGGCAGCCACCGGGCAGCTCAGCCAGAGCGTGCCCAGGCCCGAATTGTCTCGACGGATTTCACCAGTCTTGACGGATGCAATTGTGCATCCGCCGATCCTGGCTACGACCGCCGTGACATCTGCAGCGGAGACTGCATCGTCCAAACCGGACACTCGCAGCTCCGCGCATTTGGTGGGCCTGGACACCACCACGTCCTCCCCAAGGGCGGCACGCAGCTTGCCCGCCAACGCGTCCGCCTTGTCGGTGCTAGTAACACCGGGCACCTCCAGGACCCTAGCCCCGGTAGCGGACACCCTAAACTTGACGGACTCTATTCCGAGGCTTTGAAGATCGACCTTCTTCTTGGCCTCGGATAGAGCTGCGGCGTATGAGACGCTCTTCTTGATTGCCTCCGGCTGCAGTTTCAGGACCACAGCCAGAGACCGGGGAGCACGCGGTTTGCGCGCCCGCCTCCGTCCCTTCTTCTGCGGAGCCTGCTGGGAGTCAGGCACCGCAGATTGGCCCCTCCGTGGTTGCGGCGGCAGGGCAGCACTATTTGGTGCCGCCTTTGTACGCCGTCTCGCCACCACATTCCACCCCTCGTCCATGGACGCAGGAGCCGGCGGCAGTGGCCGGGGCTCCCGTTGGGGTGGGGCTGGGGCAGGTTGTTTGGCTTTGGCCTTTCCCTTCTTTCCCTTTTGGGACTTCGGGGATGGGCCGGGGCCAGACCTTTAGGCCGCCTTTTAGGCGGCCTAAAGGTCTCCCGACGACAGAGGTCAATTCGTGCCGCTGACGACTCCAAGCCGGGCACCCTTCCAAGGTGTGCTCAGCTGTGTCGTCAGCCGCCCCGCAATGGTGACACTCCGTCGTCACCTCCCTCTGGGCGACCCTGTGCAGGTAGTGACCGAAGCAACCGTGTCCGGTCAAAACCTGCACCAGGCGGAAGGAGAGAGTCCCTCTCCTCCGCTGCACCCACGCCCTTAGGACCGGACGAATCGCCTCAATCGTCCGGACCCCGTAGGCTGGTGCGGCCAGGGACTCCTCCCACTCCCGCAGGAGTACCCTCTCGGCACTCCTACGCACTCTTGCCACCTCCTCGGAACAGGGGCGCGTGCCCACCGCCCTCCTCTCCACTCGGTACCGATAAACGGCACCGAGCACTACCGCATCGAGCTCCCACGGGGGGATTCCTGCTAGGAGGCAGGCGGCCCCGTGGGAGATCGAGCGATACCCTCGGGATGCCCTCACCGCCAGGGTCCGCTGCGCCCTTCGCAGCTGGACTTGATTCTGGCGCGTGAGGGCATCCTCCCAGACAGGCGCTCCATATAGGGCCATGCTCCTTAATATGCCGAGGTATAACCTCCGACATGAGGAGCCTGGCCCACCCACATTGGGCAAAAGTCGCCCCAGCGCGACCGCTGCCTTTATGAGCCTTTCGGCCAGCAGCTTGAAGTGCTGGCCGAACGCCCAGCGCCCGTCAAGGATGAGACCCAGATATCTCATTTGCCTCTTAAGAGGTATCTGGGTGTCATCCACCCTTAGGGTCGCGCCTGGAGGGGGACCCTGCCGAGGCCCGTGGAACAACAGAGCCTCGGTCTTCTCCAGCGCGACCCTAAGCCCCAACTCCCTTATGCGGCCCACAACCAGGGCCGCACCCTCCTCCGCCCGAATCGCTGACTCGGCGAACGTCCTCTCCTGGGCCACTATCAGGGTGTCGTCAGCGTAGCAAAATACGCTGACGTGGGGTGGCAGAACACCCCGTAACACCCTATCGTAACCCAAGTTCCACAAGAGTGGTCCGAGTACCGACCCTTGCGGAATCCCACACCTCATCGTTCGCCGAGTCAACGACCCCCTCCCGTCGACGTAGACGACGTCTCTGTCCCGCAGGTAGTCCTCCAACAGCCGCCGTAGGTACAGAGGCACTCCGTGGTACCGGAGCGCCTCCAGGATTGCCCCAAACGGCAGGCTGTTGAAGGCATTGGCGATGTCCAATGACACCGCCAAAGACCTCTCCCCCCTCGCGGACGCCGCCGCGGTGAGGGACTTCAGGGCAGAGACGGCGTCTATTGTCGACCGCCCCCTCCGAAACCCGAACTGGGCCTCGGACAGGTCGGGCCCTACCTCCTCGAGATGCCGGACGAAATTGTTCGAGGTGGTGGCTAATGTGAGGATCTTAGCTACACGCTGACCCGCCCTCGCTCTGATATCTTCGACGCCGAGGTCTTCGACGTCAAGGTTGTTGCCCTCATCAGCTGGAGGTGACGGTTCTTTACGGAACATTCCAGGCTTGCAGAATTCCTTCTGAACCGCCTTATTTGCCGCCTTTTTCTTGGGGCTTCCCGTTTTAGGGGAAGCACTAAGGCCAGGCGATCCCGCCTTTTTAGCTTTTGTAGGAGGCGATGATGCCCCTACCTTGCGCCTTACATCGGTCTCCGTTTCGGAGCCGGTTTCCTCTGCCGTGGAGAACGCCCAGTAGGCGCGCTTACGGCGTAACAAAGCAGCGGTTTCAAAGCCGCTGCGTTTGCTCCTCCCGGCTCTTTCAGACCCCTCATTTAGGCTCATCACCGATCCGGAGCTAAGCTCCCCGGTGAGAACACTTTCCTCTCTAGAACCTAAATTATGACCGGGTCCGCAGTCGGTAACTCCGCCCATCTCAGGCCTTACGTCAACTCCGCCCATCTCAGGCCTTACGTCATCACCGCCCGTCTCAGGCACTACATCAAGGTTTGGGTATTGTTGATATTCCATATTTAATCCCACGAGTACAGGGTAATTAATGGTCCACAAGCACGGCAGGAACCCAATTGCCGCGGTAACCCTATTACACCAGGAGGGCGGGCGGTATCCTGGGTTGGTCGCTTGCAGGCAGACTTTACCTAGTCTGCCACCTCGAGAGGCGACCGTCGCCACGTTTCCCAACGACGGTCCTTTTAGGGATTTTTAAAGAGGTTGTCTCCTCGCGGTCCAGGTGGTTAAGCCCAGACCCCCGTTCCGTCAGAGCCGCGAGACGTGATCCACGACACTCCAACAGACTACGGTTTTGGTGACGGTGGCAAATGAATGCCAGCGCGGTGGCAGTGTAAGTGCACGCCGCGCCCATCACCCTTGACCCGGACAAAAGCCCCGACAGTCAACCCCTCCCTGGCCCGAGCAAATACTCCGACAACCAGAACAACGAAGTACAGCTGCCGCCCGATACGGAACAGACACAGTGTACTACCGAGGCGCGACTGCCGCCCGATACGGGACAGACGCAGCGCGCCCCAACCACCAAAGGGCGCCCTGCCGCCCACTATGGGTCAGACACAGGGCACCGACGAGGCACAACTGCCACCCGATACGGGACAGACGCAGCGCACCCCAACCACAGGAATGTTTTGGCTTCGCCAGCTGCTGGAGTGCAACGGGTTACTGAGCCCCCCCGCCACGACAAGGCACATTCCACCATTAACCTAACCTAACCTAACCTAACCTAACCTGACCTAACCTAACCTTACCTGAAATCGTCAAAGAAATCAAGCTCTTAGGCCTAATAATAGACTGCAACCTCACCTTCAAAGCACATGTAACGGCGACATGCAAAAAATCTGCCGACATCTACAAACAACTCGCACGTGCGGCAAAGGTGACCTGGGGTCTCAGCGGAGAAGTTGTGAGAACAATATACGTGGCAGTAATAGAGCCCCTCGGGAGCGTGGTCCGATGCGACAGGGTTCCAGATGATTCAAAATCAATTGAACGCTCTGCAAAGGGGCTTCGCACAAAAAATTTGCAAGGCATACAGAACTGTGTCTCTCACCCCAGCCCTCACACTATCAGCCCTCCTCCCGCTAGACCTCAGAATACAGGAATCAGCTAGTCTATTCAAGACCAAAAAAGGCATCTGCAAACAATATCTACCAAAAGATGGAGAACTGGAACGCCCGATACACTATCTCCAAAACGCACACCCGTCAAGGATCACATGTGTAGACTACCAGCTCCTAAACAGCCCGGACCAGGAAACCATCGAAAGTCTACAGAAAACAGGCCTCTTAATTTACACGGATGGTAGCAAAATGGACAAAAATGTTGGAGCCGCGCTCACTGCATGGGCGGCGGGAAAAGAAACGCAAAAAGCCACCTTCAAACTACATCCCCTTTGCACGGTCTTTCAATCGGAACTTTACGCGCTCTGGAAGGCAACGGAACTGGCAAAGTCCAATGGGAATCAAACAGTGAATATCCTAAGTGATTCGCTGGACTGAAGAGCCCCACATCCAGCCACCCTCTAGCAAGAGCCATAAAGGAAAACATTGAAAGTACCAAAACGGAGGGCAGGGACGTACGACTCTTCTGGTTAAAAACACACCAGCAGGCAACGAGAGAGCGGACGAACTCGCAAAGCCGTGTTTACTACATCGACAGAGAAAACGATGCGATCAGTGGATTTATAAGACGTGCGGTAGAAGCATCAAATTTTGAAGTAACAGACTACAACCTAAAAATGGCAATCGCAGACAGAAACGCAGCGGTCGTTGAGGCTTCGGTGGACCAAGTCCGGAAATACTCAAGATGGCATGCATTGACGGAAGACACGAGACACAATAAATTAAAAAAAAAACAACAATGTAACTAACAAAAACAGCGAGACAATACTAACAATAAAAAAAGAAAAGAAAAAAAAATTAATAAAAAAAATATAAATTATAATAATAAAAAAAATATATATAAAACGGACTATCTCAACCTTAGATTATAAGTTTTAGCATTAAAATTGTGAGTGCTTTGAGCACGTAATCTAAATGTAAAAAAAGAAAACAAATTAACAAGCAATGTATTAAATTGACAAAAGGCACGGGCTAATGTCTGTGGTGCATAAATTTGACTATAAAAAAAAAACCTAACCTAACCTGCCATTCGTGGTGGGCCGCATACGGCGATTGGGTTTGCGGGTGGCACTCGAAAAGTCCGAGGCTGTGGTTTTCCATGGCCCGCGGAACGCGCCGCCCCGTGGTGCCCATATCGTCGTATCCGGAGTCCGTATCGACGTGAGGCCATCGATGCGCTATCTGGGACTCGTCCTGGATAGCCGGTGGAACTTCGGCCCCTACTGCGAGTGCCTTGCGCATCGGCTGTTGAAGGCGGCTGCGGCCTTGGGAAGGCTGCTGCCGAATCTCGGCGGACCTGACACATCGTGTCGGCGTCTCTACGCGAGAATCGTGAGGTCGATGGCCCTGTATGATGCCCCTATGTGGGCCGGCAGCGCCCTGACTCGCAGCAATATCGCCTGCTTGACGCGAGTCCAGCGGGTGATGGCGATCAGGGTGGTACGGGGTAATTTGAATTTGAATTTGAATTTGAATTTGGGAGTCCAGGCTGGCGCTTTCGAGCGCAATTCGTCCGGTCTTCCAGCAGTGATTGGGTAGGCGACACGGTTTTCTGACCTACCGTCTGACTCAGGTGCTCTCGGGACATGATTGTTTCGGGAGTTACCTGTCTCGGATCGGTCGGGAACTGACTGCCAAGTGCCATCACTGCGACGATTGCATCGACGAGACGACTAAGCACACGCTGGAGGTATGCCCGGAGTGGGATGCGGAGCGCAGCGCGCTCGGCTCTATATTGGGTGCCGACCTCTCGCTCCCGACCGTGGTTCGTGAGAGATCGTGGCAGGCGGTGCGAACCTTCTTCGAGGCCGTAATGCTCGTGAAGGAGGCGGCAGAGAGGGCGAGGGAAGATGATACATCCTCCCTCCGCCGGAGGGCGGCTTTCATTGCCGAAGGCCTCCCTCTCCCGCAGTCCCATGAGCCTTCGGTGGCGGGTTCGAAAACGCGAGCCTGGACTCCCACGCTTCGGTAGTCCGTTGGCACAGCTCAGCTCTGTGCCCCTCCTGTTCCTGCAGTGCAGGCGTTACAGGCGAAGTTGGAACCGCTTTATTGCAAACTTGTATTGTAAAGATTAGTTGTGTAGATAAGCCTTCTGTGTCGTTATGATGGTTCATGCGGTGATAAAGTAGATGTTTTCATTGGTGACGATTATTATCATTCTTTTTGACAGATGGTACAATTCTAATAAATAAAGATTTGTTTTTGGTTCATTCACATTTCGGGTAGAACTTCAGGTAAATTAGTCAAAAGTCTGAATAATTCAGATCAGTGAATTGTTCTCACGTATTTTCATTCTAACTCTATCTACCACGCCGATTACGATACTAGACTTGCACAATTAAAAATATCATCACTGGCTGATCGTCGTAAACTGTTGGACATATTAACACTTCATAAACTTCTGCATAGTAAATTAATGTCACACTCTTTGTTGCAGCAAGTTTGCATGAAAATCCCATATCATACTCCTAGACACCCTATGACTAATATTTTTAATATTCCCTTCAGCAGAACCAATTTGGGTAAGTTTTCTCCATTGAACAGATGTATGAGAACTTATAACAATCTGGACAACCGTGACATCGACATCTTTTGCGACCCTGAACCTGTATTCAAAAGTAAATGTCAAGATCTTCTGTTACTTGCTTTGCCCGATTACTAGTTCAAAGAAAATTAAAAAAAAATAATAATAATATATATTTTTTATGATTGTTACTTGCTCTTAGTTTTTGGTTAGGTTTGTATTGTTTACAATTTTTGTTATTGTTGTATAATATTGTTTATCTTTGTGAAATTGTATATTGATATTGTCGTTGGTGTAGCTATTTAAATAAATAAATAAATAATAAATATAATAAACCCAATTTACCTTTCTGAGACTATTCAATACAAAGACAAAAGATATCATGTTTAGTGGCCGTGGACTGTATCACAACCAAATCTATCAAGTAACTTAGGTTTAGCGAGGGGACGTTTGAGTAGTTCTTTGAAACGGATAGATGTTCACAAATTATTTTCTATGATAGAATCATTAACGGTCAGTGACAAAAGGCAATCATAGAAATAGTATCAAACACTTCAAAACATCAACCCCATCCAGTTAATTACCTGACTCATCATTGTATTTATAGTCGAGACAAAGGTAATAAATTTCGATTATGACACCTCAGCTGAAACAGGAGAAAGTAAAAGTTTATAGGAATGCCTCTAGCGAGGACCGTTAGCATTAGAGGATCTCACAGGTTTATGGATTCAATTTAGTGAAAATTCTATAGGTATCATAGCTGATGTAGTGAAAGCCTTTTGACAATTAGATTTACAAAATACGGACAGAAACGGACGTAACTCGTTTTCTTTGGTTGAAGGATATACGTCGTGGATTAAACACAGATAATTTGGAGCCCTATCGGTTTTGCTCCGTACCATTTGGAGTTATTTCTAGTCCGTTTTTACTTAATGCTGCCATAAAATATAATTTAGTAAATTCAAATAATTGTCTTATGAAACAACTAGCTAATGACATATTATATGTTGACAATATAGTTACAAGAGCTAAAACTATCACAGAAGCGATTACAATATATAAATCTAATAAAGAGTAATTTAACCACTTATCTATGAATTTTACGAGAGAGGAATTCTAATAATTCAGAGTTAGTTTCTTATATTCCGGATAAGTTTCGAGCTCATGATGGTAATCTCGGTAATCTCTCGAACATTAATATGACCTACTTTATCTGAAAGACAATCTTTATGCAACCTACTTTGACACAGTTAAGACAAAACGTGAAGTTCTGAGAGTTCTCACTACAGTTTACGATCCTTGCGATTTGGCAGTGCCAATCTTGCTTCCTTTAAAATTATAATTTCAAAAACTATGGGAGTATAAGATAAAGTGGTATGAACAGACGAGTAAAAAATAAATTTTTTTTTTCTGAGTGGCGTGGAACTTCTTCTAAGCTTTGTAATATAAGAAAGATACAAATTGATAGATATTACGGGAAAGGTAATGTTGACAAAGACATTCAGTATGAATTACACCGTTTTAGTGATCCTTCGTCGGTAGTTTACGCCGCGATTTATTTATTAACGCAGTTCTTTAGGTACTGAAAATATTGTCAAATTTGTTACTGGCAAATCGAGATTAGAACTCTTTAAAGATAAAGAAAAGTAACATATCCCGCGATTAGAGTTGCTTGGCGCGCTTATAGGTTGTAGACTTGTAAAGTAGATATGTTACTAAATATTTACGTTTAAAAATTAAGTCACAACACTTATGAACAGATAGTACGATTGTTTTGAATTGGCATAAATCGCATAAACTACTCTCGCCCTTTGTTTCACGTAGAATTACTGAGATTAAAGTGAACAAAGATTTACAACTGCGTTTTGTACGAACCCAATTCAATCCAGCTGATGTAGGAACTAGACCGGAACATACGGATTCATTTCAAAGGTGGCTCAAAGGTCCAGATTTTTTGATTTGTGACGCAACTCAGTGGCCCGAAGGTAGAGTTAACGTAGACAATAGTTTTCCGGCCGGGGAGGGTCTAGCGAATATTGTTACAACTAATAATGTATACGCCGATTTATTAATAACTGACACTATTTGAACATCGGTACCTTAAAATAATGATAGATTAAAAATCTCAATTGATAAAGTAACACACCAAATATTAAATATTCAAAACAGATATTTTTCCAAAGAAATTGATGCATTATCACGGACTTAACTAGATCACTAAAATTTTATAAAGATAAAGGAGTTTTAAGAGGCAGAGGACGATTCAAATACTCGCATTTAACTGACGATCAAAAAGAGCCAATTTTACTGCCAAAACATTCTAAGTTCACACATAAAACTGTATTGAAACTACACGTGAAGAATTACTATATAGGCGTATCTCATACTTTATCTTTACTGAGACGGAAGTACTGAGTGCCCCATGGCAGATCGGTTGTGCAAAGCATCCTCAGGAAGTGTGCACAATGCGTGAAATATGGTGGTGTTCCATTTAAACAACCAGAGATTTGCCGAAAGATACGGTTACACTTACTTCGGTGCTCTCTTAGTAGATGAAGGAACACAGCAAAAGCGTTGGGTCGCATTTTTCATATGTTTGTCAATCAGGGCGATTCCCATGGAGGTTGTTCAATATTTGTCGGCGGAATGATGTGTGTTAGAGGTTTGCTAAAAGTTATAATATCGGATAAATTCAGTTTAAACTTACCGCTGAATTACTGCATCACAAACATGGAGATTCATTCCAGAACTGGTGCCTTGGTTTGGCGGCTTTTATGAAAGGTTAATTGGGCTAGTAAAGCATAGTTTAAAGATAAAGTTAGACAAGCATTTTGTAAACCATAATCAGTTATGCGCTGTAATCAAAGAGATTGAAAGCGTTATTAATACCAGACCTCTCACCACTGTAGGCACTGAGCTTGGACATGTACTTAGCCCTGTAGCCTTTAAACGCGTCAGTAACGACGGAAATATCAGATCGAGAACATCTTCAACCAGCAACTGTAACTAAATCTAATTTAATCGACGGTTGGAAGCGTGGCCAAATAATTCTACAAGAGTTTTCCAAGATGTTTCATAATCAGTATCTTACCAGCCTCCGCGAGAGGAGTGATAAACATCATCAACCCAAAGTTATAGTCAATAGGGTTCCAAAGCTGCTGGAAACAGTCTAGCTGAGATCAGATGGTTACAGGGCACACTGGAACGTTGGCAAAATAGTAGAGTTAGTAACGGGATCAGATGGACAAGTCAGGGTGGCTAAATTAAAGTTACCAACCGGAGAGATGCTTACACATTTACCCACTTGAAACAGACGATAGTACGGTACCCACACTAACTAAACAATCAGAACAAACTGCTTATTCAAAATTCACCGTTCCAATAAATAGTATAAAATTCTACAGAATCCAGTCTCAAGGAACCTGATCACGAAATCCTACCACCAACAGCAGTGGTAACAGCAACACGTCCCATTCGAACATCAGATCACGGCAGAAAATTAAAGAATGAACATCTCAGTTAATGATCAGACTGTTTGAAATTTAATCAGTTTTTGTAAGATTCGAATGCTTTGATGATTCGTCGCGAATGCGAATGTGGGTAGGTACAAATGTTCATTTTATTTCTCTAAGTCGTGAAAATGTGTGTGGGTAGGTACAAATTATTCATAGTGAGAACGGATTGAGAGAAGGGAAGCAGCGTGCCGCGAGCGGGACTTGATCTCCGACCGGCGAAAGGTAAAGAGCTGCCAATTGGTAAGTGATTTTATATTTCACTCTCAGCTTTATTTGATCATTTTATAATGTTGTGTTTATTATATTGTTTGTATTATGTGTTTGTAACCGGCGGCGTGCGGGACTGCTTGCAAGCAGGGATCAGCTCAGACCACAATGAGATTTACCAGTATCAGAGTCTAAGCGAGGCATGGAGTGGCTATAGGGGAGGTTGGAGGCCACTAGGGGTGCATCCCCGAATCGTATCAGCTCAGGTACCTATATCTTCAACCAGGAAGATTAGGTACAGGCTATAACCAGATAGCCAATACTTACATACTTAGAGATTCGTCCAATACCGTTTAGGATGTATTTGACGACAGCGTGTGTGTATCTATAAGATCAGATAACTGTCGTGTCAGTTAATGAGTATCAGATTCAGATCAGATTGTATGGACAGGTGTGGCTATAGGAGATATGCCACTGAAGGAGTGTAACTCCTATTCAGGACCACTTATTAGAGGTCACGACGAGTGTTCTTCAAGAGACGTGGCTCACTCCAAATCGCACCAGGGATTCGCTGTTCCCAATTACGTGTTCATTCGTAACGATAGGCCCGACGGTTACGGCGGCACAGCTATTTATCACAAAAGAGGTTCCCACTGCACTCCTCTCCCTACCCCTCCTCTCCTTAACACGAAGGCCACTGTGTGTAGATTGGCTATGACTGGTCATCCGACCGTCATCATAGCTTCAGTCTACATACCTTGTGACATCCATCATACCAGACCTATCCTTAGCGACTTCGAGGCCATTTTCGCCCTCGGCCATTCAGTCATTATGTTTGGAGATTTTAACTCCAAATATTCTGACTGGCAGTGCCTATCGACCAACCAAAGCGGTAAAGAACTCCTTAAAATCACTCAGCAACTCGACTTAGACGCCATCTCTTCCGTCACTCCCACTCACTATCCCGGCAACCCTAACTACTCTCCTGACATCCTCGATTTTGCGATCGTCAAACAAATCAACCTCGATCTCAGGTCTATCGAACCGCTCGATGACCTTGGCTCTGATCACCGCCCCGTCTCCCTCGTGCTAGGACCGCTACCAACTGGAAACGTTTTAAGAATACGTTAGCTTCGGCCTTAGAGGCCCCAAACTCTCCGCTCACGATCTCGCCCGACCAATTAGATAGCCCGGACAAACTAGATGCATTAGTCGACTCCCTCACTGATGCTATCAACTCAGCCATCAGTGTAAACGAAAAGATTGTTAAGCGAAGTATACCCAATCTACCCTTAGCTGTTAGCAATTTCATTAAAGCTAAGAACGCGGCTCTCCGGAGAGCCAAGAAATATCCCACGCCCGCCTATAGATCAGCTGCGAACAAAGTACAACGTAAAGTTAGGTCTTGCCTTGCGGAACTCCGAGGCACTCAGTTTAACGATCTCATGGAGAATATCTCCCCGTTCCACCAAGCCTACTATAGTATGGCCCGAGCCTTATGCGTAGACGCCGCCTCTCACATTCCTCCTCTCACTCGTCCCGATGGCACTATTGCCTTTGAAGCCGAAGAGAAAGCTAAATGCTTAGCCGACAGCATAGCGGCACAATGTTCGCCCAGCACGCAACCCGCGGAACCCTCCCACATCCAGGCGGTGGAGGACGAAGTTCTCCGCAGAGAATCTCTCCCCATCACCGACGACCCCGTCACAGTCTCTAATGATGAAATCTTGCTTCTCATTAGAAGTCAAAAGCCCAAAAAGGCTCCGGGTGCGGATGGTATTTCTAACCACTCACTCAAACACCTGCCTCAACAGGTTCTTACCTTGTTAGCCATCATCTTCAATGCCTGCTTCGACCACAGCTACTTTCCAAAAGCCTGGAAAGAAGCGACAGTCTTAGGCATTCCCAAGCCGGGTAAACCTCTGAATATCCCGGCTAATCACAGACTGATCAGCCTCCTCAAGGCCTTGTCTAAATTTCTCGAAAGAGTCATACTCTCTCGAATGCGGAACCATCTGTTTCCAACGGATGGCGATCCCCTCATCATTTACCACCAGTTCGGCTTTCGCGCTAAGCACTCCAGCACTCAGCAAGTCCATCGAATCGTCGAGTACATACTCGACGGCTTCTATCCGAAACGAAAGAAAACGATCGCAGTTTTCTTTGACGTAGCAAAGGCTTTTGACAAAGTCTGGCACAGCGGTCTCGTTTATAAACTCTACAAAATAGGCTTACCGGCTCGGCTAGTTAGGATAATCGCGTCGTTTCTCAAAGACCACACGTTTCGTTTCAAACATGAAGGCACGCTTTGCGCGCCTCGTCCCATACAGGCTAGATTCCCTCAAGGCTCAGTCCTCGCCCCTCTGTTGTATACCGTGTACACTAACGACATTCTCATTCCGCCGAAAGACGTCGAACTCGCCCTCTTTGCCGACGACACAGCCCTTTACACCAAAGGCCAAAGTGTCCCGGGTCTCACCACCAGACTCCAAAAGGCTGTAGACGCCCTCGGTGCATGGTTTCAAAAATGGCGTATCGATGTGAAACCAGACAAAAGTTCTGCGGTTTACTTCGACTGCAAGCAAAGTCGTGACGCTGACAATCTGCACGTTCGAATGTTAGGTACTCCCATCCCCTGGAAGCGCACTACCAAATACTTAGGCGTCACCTTAGACCAGACGCTTTCTTTCAAGCCATACGTCGATAGAGTAACGAAACTCGCCCGTTTTTACTTAGGCCGCTTATATAGTATGTTAGGTAGAAAGAGTAAAATGTCGTTCAGAAATAAACGTACACTTTATAAGGTCTGCGTTAGACCAGTCATGACATATGCCTCGCCAGTCTTTGCCCACGCCAAACCCTCCCACTGCACAAACTGCAGGTAGTTCAAAATCTCTTCTGCCGCAGGGCCACAGACGCACCGTGGTACGTGCGTAACGCAGATCTGCACAGAGATCTTGAACTACCTACAGTGCAACAGCACCACAAAACACTCTCAGAATCGTTCTTCAAACGCGCCGAATCCCATCCCAATCCTTTAGTCTCATATACTGCTCCTGTCTTAGATTCGAAATTCAAAGTCGCTAGACCGAGAAACGTGCACATGAACGTAGCGACGCAGTTGACGCTAGATCTCTTAGCCCTTCAGGCCGCAACTTCTAATTCTAACGTAAATTCGAAGTATTTTAACTTGTTTAATATTTATTTAATGTAACTTTAAATTCTATTTTTTATTTTTGAGCACCTTCAGTGCTATGAATTCACCTTCAGTGCTTTGTGCACCTTCAGTGTATGTAAATCCCAGCGGGTGACCCCTTCTAGGCCCCGCTAGCGCGGCCTTTTTCTCCAATTGGCCGTCGCTCAGATGAAGGCTGAGTAACAAAAAATTGCACGAGCCGACAGGGGGCTTTTTAGTGGGTATGGTTCTGGTAGGCGTCGGGACGAGCCCCACATAACTCCGACCGCGCGCGCGGAGTATGCGTCAGATCATTTTTTATCCTCCTGCCCTTCTCGTGGAGGGGAACAAAAAAAAAAGTTGCGGCCTTTTTGCCTGCTAGACTCAGAACCGAGAGGTTTTTTCCTGTTGGGTGAGCTTGTCCCATTTTCTTACTTTATTATTTAATTGTGTTCAGTGTTATATCTTAGTTGTGTGCATTTCAATATTTATGTATTTCATTTAGTTATAATTATTGTTAAATCAGCTCTTTGTGTTTCGTTTTAAAGTATTGATCGTGTAATAAATAAAACAATTGATGTGTTTTTGCTGTTGTGACCAAGTTTAGTTTAATTTATGATTAAAAGTTATTTATAGGTTAGAATTTTGTTGTTTTCTTTTGTTTTGTTTTTAAAAATTCACTTCCGGTTCCTAAAATATAAAATATAAATAAATATATATAAATAGATAATGCCGAAAGTTAGTAATTACGAAGGTAGTACTTCTTCCGACGGTGAATCTATTGCTAATCTTTTAGTGCATATTTTAAGTCAGTTTTTGAAGAAGACTCGTACTCTGTACCTTTTACGACACAGGAAGCTAATGAAACATAAATTACCTCCGTTGATATTTCTCCATATATTGTCGAAAACTATTTAAGTCGCCTCGATGTAAATAAGGGTAGCGGCCCGAATGATCTACATCCTATTTTTCTAAAAAAATGTTGTAAAGAACATTCTTACCCTGTAAGTATCCTTTTTGAATTGTCTCTATCCAGTGGTATAATACCCGTAGTCTAGAAACGCTCCTTTGTGGTACCTATCTTTAAGAGTGGTTATAAACATGATATAACGAATTATAGAGGTATTTCTAAACTCTCCATTTTGCCAAAGTTATTTGAGAAAATTATTTACGACTCTTTATTTCCCGCTATCCGGCCGCTGTTAACTACACAACAGCACAGGTTTTGTTAATAAACGTTCCACAGAAACTAACTTATGTGAATTTTTGGGTATAATCCTTGACGCCATGAGTAAAAGGTATCAGGTGATGCCGTGTATACCGACTAATCAAAAGCCATCGACAAAATTTCGAATTCTCTGTTAATAAATAAAATTGAGAAAATTGGTATACACGGTGACCTACTACGTTGGCTCACATTTTACCTCAGGGATCGATCCCAGGCTGTTGCGGTTAAGGGTTATACATCATCTTTTGTTCCTATTACATCGGGCGTGCCTCAGGGCTCTCACCTCGGCCCACTGTTATTTAACATATTTATGAACGAAGTCTTAAACTGCTTTGGTTACTCCAAGGTTTTATTGTTTGCAGATGACACAAAAATGTATATTACAATTAAGTCTATTAAGGACTACTTTGATCTTCAGAAAGATTTAACTGCTCTTTGCGATTACTGTTTGCGTAACAAATTATATATAAACATAAAAAAATGTTGTGCTATCTCCTATTCTAGAAAAAAATATATACTATTTATTACAATTATACAATAAATAACACACCACTTAATTGAGTGACTGAGGTGAGAGACTTGGGAGTGTTTTTGGATGATCATTTATTATTCCGGTCGCATATTCATAAAATAACTGCATAAGCCTATAAAATGTTGGGATTATTATTTCGACAAACAGTAGACTTTAGAAATGTGAATACATTAATAATTTTATATAATTCCCTAGTAAGGTCGCATCTTGAATACGCCTCTAATGTGTGGAACCCGCAGTATTCGGTATATAAGGATGCAATTCAACGTATTCAGGACAAATTCTTTAAGCGTTTAGTTTATAGATTTCAGACAATCCCATCCGATGTATTGACAGGCGACTGGTTGACGGCTACTTTTGCTCTTCCAGCCTGTAAGACTAATTACAGAAAAAATCGCTTTATTCTTAGAGCCTGTAATTTTTATAACCATAATTATCAAACCTTAAATATATATAATCTGAAACCTCACAAATCCATATCTACCATCAAGCAGCTTAAATAAAAATGGCTTTACAACTTTCTATTAACCTCTCCCTAACGTATACTTTAAATTGTAACTTAACTTCTGTTTAATCTACCCAATATTTATTACAATTAACAGTGAAAACTTAATTGGCTCGTGAATCACCGGCTTGTAATATTTTTGTATGTATTTATATAATGCTGTATGTTTTTCTAAAAAAATAAAATAAAAAAAAAATAAGTTCCACAATAAAATTTAATTTATGCGAATAAATGCAAACTCAGATGTTTGTTTTGACCGGAGTATACCACGCACTTATTTTTAATTACATCGACTAAATTAAAATAAACTCTCTTCTGAGACACTTTGCGTTACGCTTTAACATTTACACGCCTAGTGTCTGGCAGAGTGCGATCGTTCAACCATCATCAATATAAATGAACTCTGCAATAGTACTGCTATCAAGCATGAATAAAAAAATTTGAATTTCAAAAAGAGTATTCCGGGTACTTGGTTTTGTGTAGTCTTTGAATAAAACAAAACCAAATACTTCAGCTCACACTTTATTTCTCACAAGGGATCCTAGAGCAATATTCTCAAACATAGTTCCTATCTAAAAGATTTTAACCTTCTTATCGATTTTCTCCTGCTCGAGGTCAGGGTCTGCGTAGTACTGCAGCAGGTTGGCGACGGGCGCCTCCTGGTCCTCGTAGAAGTCGCACGCCAGCAGGAACTCGCGCTTCGAGTAATCGTCGCCCTTGCAGAACATCTCACCTGGACAGTTCATTGTTTTTTAGCATTAACTACAACAAGTTATTAAAAAAATAAAGCTAGGAATCTTTAACGTTTTTATTTTTGTGGGAAATTTGCATTCCATCTTAGTAGTCATGGGTGGGTGTTATGTTAGTATGTTATTCGAGTTTCTGTCAGTGGTCCGCTCATTAGAAGGTGAACATTTAACTTATATGTGAACCACCAAGAGTGAACAAATGATTTAAAATTTTTTGTTCATCTTTGTGAATATTATTCCATTTATAATGATTAACTTTTGGGTATCGACTGTTTGACTGTCAGATGTTTCGGTACGTTAGAAGCTCGCACGCTCGACCGGTGCAGCCAGTCCAGCGTGGAGCACGACGCGAGCATCTTGTGTAATTCCTGTTACAAGGGAACTACTACGAAAGCTTTTATTAGTAATGTTGAATAAGTAGTGGGGGCAAGTATTTTCTAATCATTGAATCAGAGTAGCGCGCACGCAATAAGAGAAGCGAGATGAGGAGTAATTATGGTTGTGGAGTTTGTTTTGTTCAGATCTCATATAGGGCGGTAATACAATCCTTCAATGTTAACTACGCGTGATTTAAATAGTTAACACGTACACCTGCCTGAGGTTATGTTTATGATTAAGGTTTGGTGAGATAGGTGCAATAGTTAGAGAATTTACAGGAACCATGGCATTAACCATTCATTATAATTCACCGATATATTCAACATTAATTTAATTCAAAATGTATGATCAAAAATACCTAAGTAGCATGGGTACCACTGACCATCAGGATCAGTAAAAATAAAAATAAAAAAAATAAAATAAAATTGACGTTCAATATCAATGACGTGCACGGGGCTCTCGGACTCGAGTGCGCCCACGCAGTATTGCTCCTCGGTAAGGTCGGGGTGCCAGTACATGACGGCGTCGCGGCACGAGTCACCCGCGATCGACAGCAGGATGCGGTCCTGCGAACGAAGCCATGGCAGTAGCTGAGCACTGACCTTCGATATCCATTATGTGCACGGGGCTCTTGGACTCGAGTGCGCCCACGCAGTAGTGCTCCTCGGCGAGGTCGGGGTGCCAGTACATGACGGCGTCGCGACACGAGTCGCCCGCGATCGGCAGCAGGATGCGGTCCTGCGAACGAAGGCATGGCAGTAGCGGTACACTGAAGCTTAATGTAGCCTACTGTAGCAAAACAACACAAATGTAAGTCATGCTATGGCACATTTTGAGGACATCAGCCTCATTCAAACCAGAAAAGTGGTGGCTGCTTTATCTTACTATTCTGTTACAATGAATTACAAATTTGAATCATATTACCGTGTGGGCGCAGTTAATCCTAATAACTGCTGTCACATAATAATAGGTTTTATTTGAGGAATTATCACGGATTCAAATGAGTCTCCGTGAAGCTTCGACGGCGAGGACGCTCAGGCGCCGGCGGGCGCTCTGGTGCAGGCAGGATTACCAGGTCTGCAGCAGGCAAGTTCAGGAGCAGGCTACGTCGGTAGCAGGTCGCATCAACTGGAGATTTCATCAGTAGGCAGGATCAGCAAGGTCTGCAGCAGGGAGAGTCAGCAGCGTCTGCGATTGGCAGGGTCAGGAACAGGGTGTTTGTCGTTTGGATCCTTGGGGGGGGGGGGGGAGACTTGCCGAGCTAATAGATGCAGATAAGAATAACTTCGTATAGACATAAAGAGACTCTGTAAATTTATCTTGAAAAAAATATACCTGTGAAGTTTCTCGCCAGTTCCTCTTCACGAAGGTTTTTTCGAACTGGTGGTAGAGCCATTTATTTTTATTTATTTATATTCGGAAACAAACAGTTACTATAAAACACAATACTATAATTAATATTATTTTAACATTAACCAGCAAAGTTTCCATAGCTAAGGTATTACATTTACAGCTGGTGAAAAGAAAAAAACAAGAACACAATTCAAACGCTTAAACTATTTAAGTACAGATAAATGTATAGCAAAAATTACGTACTTATAATATATACGTACTAACAATCAATGGTGTAATTAATTTTGACACACTTATATATCCCCACTATTTATATTAACGCAAATGAGAGAGCAGTATTTTACCTATACCATTTCTAAATTTACTGGAAGAGAGGTGAAAAATATCAATATCGTTTAATAGTTTATTATGTAAATTACATGATCTATTAATTAAGCAATTAGTAGCATAATTTGTTCTTGAAGGATTGAATGCAAAAGTATGTTTATTTCTCGCATTTAGATGGGGGCAGAGAAATCTTATTCTGCTCAACAAATATGGAGAGTCAGTAACACTACGTATAATTTTATAAAGAAATATTTGATCTTGCACACTTCGCCTAACAGTTAGGCACGGGAGGCTAACTTGCTCCTCCGAAGAACGTGATACATAACGGCCGTAATCAAGGTGTTTTTGAAATTTCTTTTGGATTTTGTTAATCTCATCATGTTTTATTTGACATCAATAAGAACAAGTAATTGTCAATGTTGAGAAATTAATATTTCATTTCATTTCAACAGGCCGCATCCGTGGCAAGCAGTGGCGGTAGCAGATTCCTTCGGTTGCAGGATTCATCGGGAGTAAGCAGCATCATATTGGGGCAGCTTCAGAATCAGGATCAGCATGAGAACCAGGCAGCCTCTTCAGCATCAGCATGAGTTTGAGGACTTCGGCTTCAGCATCAGTTTGAAGACTTCACTAGAGTTGCTTGCAATAGACTGGTTGTTAAAGACTTTACATTGTTTCACTGGAGTTGTTTCCGATAAACTGGCTTCTTCAAGACTGCCTTTGTAAGGCTAGCAATCGGCGTTTAGGCCGGGCTCGCCTTGAATTTGGACCGCAATTTGAAGTTTTTAAGCCTACTCATTTGTTAGCCAGATGAAACAAACCGGATGAAATCCGGGGCATATACAGATTTTTTAACTTTCTAACGTTTGCATAAGCTGGTTTAATTTTTTTCTTATATTATTGATTACTTGTATTACTATGTACCACAAAAAAGCAAATTCAAATATTTATTTCTCAACATCGACAATTACTTATCTTATTGACGTTGAATAAAACACGGCTCTACCACCAGTTCGGAAAAACCTTCGTGAAGAAGAACTGGCATGAGACTTATTTTTATTTTTACCCCAATTATTGGTTGGTATGAATGAATTGCCCCTCGTTCGCCTGCTATGAAACAGAAAATCTAAATAGCCAAAGATTTTACCTTACATATGATTTTGTTACTCTCTATAGGCTCCTTCACTTCGCTCGTACAGAACAGCTTCCGTCTCTTTCTAATGATGACCGTGCTCACTTCCAGCACTGTCTTTATACTGTTCCCTTCAAATAAAAGTTAAATTGTATACTAGATATCGCGTGTCGAGTTGAAGACGTGACTGCTCTCAACGCCTGGAGAAGAGGCAGGAGGTTGGAGAGTTTTTAAAAAAAAAAACTCTTTTATTCGAAACACACTTGTTTATTGTAAAACTTTCCAGAGTCACAACTTTTAATTAGGGATGTTGATTAGTGTTGTCAGTTTGGAGTCTAAACGCGCACTGATCGTTAAAAACAAATTATAATTTACATAAACTAAAAATGATGCACAAACAAAATTAAAGTAGGACGTTAAGTAGTAAACAACTAAAAATGTTTGTTCAGCAATATACCCATACTAGGGTAGGATATAACAGCCCCCCGGTTAAGACGGAGCTTTATCCCTTAAAATGGAAAAGCGAAGTTAATAAAACATTCCAAAAATAATCAATATCCCTTTACAAAACTATAAAATAAAACAAAGACACATGAGAATAACTTCAAAATTAAAAACACAAAACATAGCTTTAAATTTTACAATTTAAACATAAAACATGAAATAAAAATTCAAAAGAAACAGTACACATTTGTTATAAAACTAAAAATTAGCAATATTTCTAGAGGATGAACTAAAATTAAGTTTTTTAAGATTACATGAAGATTCAATAGACTTATGATCTTCTTCAGAAGATGCATCAGAAGTAATTTCAATAGAGTTTGACAATTTAGACCGATTTCTAATATTCTTTTTATTATTACATTGGTTATAGATGCTTATACAACATAAACTTCGGTTATTAGTAGAACAATAAAAATATCTAAATACCTTGTAAAAAATGTAAAGTAAAATACAAACAATTAGAAAATATGTAAAAGAAGAATAATATGTACCATAACGTATAAAATGTGACTCCTGTTGAGCCTTATTTATTTCATTTTCTAAATAATCAAGTTTATGCGAAGTGTATTGTAAATTATCTAAATTAATATTCGACAATTTAATAGGCAATAAGTGCGGTAAAGTATGATTAAAATTTTCCTTTTTACAACATTCGTCGTCCAAAATATTAAAATTGATATTAATATTACTTTTAACATATAATTTCTTAGAACTAGAAGGTAAAAGTTGGTTTGTTTTCGAATAACCGATACAGTTGTCGGTAAGGTTCACAATACCTGTACCTAATAAAGTCTGGTCATACATTTTATCATCGCATTTAATTGTTAGTTTACATGGTTTGGATTGAACAAAGATCCACTTGTTATTATTCAAAATTTGCCATATGTCAATTAGACCATACAAAAGTTTGCTATTGCATTCAGCTGGCAAAGATAAGATGACTTCTGTTAATAATTTACTTTCACAACAAGGATTATTTATACTTGAACGGATATTTATTAAAGGACAGATAGAAAGTTCATCATTTATTAATTTACAATTATTAAAATCATCAATAAGAACATAACTTAGCTTATCGTCTGATAAGGCTATATAAGGCTTAGAAGGTTGGATCAGCGAAAATGTATTGACCTTCTGATCATGAGGAGTTGGTAAAGGTATATTTTTATAAACAATATACCTTTCATTATAAATTAAAGGAATTTCTAATGTAAAAATAATCTTTTCATTGTAATAAAAACAAGTTAGTTTGGACACATCAATTATCGTGTTAATGTTTGCAAGTGATAACGATACTGGGAAGTCAGTAAGTTTATTTATGAAATGACCATTGTTAACTAATTCAGAATACAGCTTATTTGGACTTAATACAGAAGGGTGTAAAATATTTACCTTCGCAAATAAAATAGAGTTAAGAATTACATCTAAAAAGTTAGAGATAGTTATTAAAGAACTCTCCACTAAATTAACTAAGCTATTTATTCTTGTTACATAAGATAATTTATTGTTTTGATCTGTAACTTGAGTAAGAATATTATTTAAAATTGATAAATGAGAATTTAGTTTAACTTCATTATCGTTAAGTTTACGTATAGTAGAATTAAAAGTATTTAAACTAGACTTAATTACATGGATATTATCCTTCATTAAATGAAATAATTCAGATTCGCTCTTTTGACAAACTTCAATAGCTGCGTCGTATTTTCGCGCATCGTCGGCGTCTAAAGTGCCAAAAAAGAATTTAAGGATTTCTCCTCCAAACTCTAATGATCTTTTATACTTAGTTGAGTTTCTCGGAATAACATGCGACAAAGAGTTTAATTTTTCATAATTCGACTGTAACAAATTTTCAATAGAATTTGTAATATCCTTACAATCAACAAAATCATTAGGTAAAGTTTTAAAACATAAGTTACTGGTTTTTATCAATAAATTTTCAATACTTTCAAGATGAGGTTTAAAAGATATAACGTCGACATGAGTAACGACTTTCCAAAAATTGTTATAAAAACTAATCGAAGTTGTGGGATCAAAGTATATCCCAGGACTATGAACTATCGGCGTCACCTTACTTTCGCTTACACAATGACGAAATAGTAATCTGAAAATAAAATTAGAATAGAAAAATAAACAACTTATTAAACTAAGTTTGAGCTGGTTTTATCTGATCAACGTGATATTTAACGTGTTTACGACCAATACTCAAAGTTACATTATTTTTATTATTAACCTTAACTATCTTAAAAGGGCCTTTCCACACTGGGGAAAGTGCTTTACGTAACCTATGGTGTTGCTTAAGATACACCATATCTCCTAATTTATATTGAACTGATCTACTGGAAGAATCATAGTATTGCTTGGAATTTTCCTTACTTTTCAAAATATTTTCTAAAGCTTTTTCTCTACTAAATCTCATCCTATATTGTACTGCTCTTACATATTCGTTATAAGTAACATTATCATTTGTTTCATAAAGAGAATTAGGTATGTTCGGTTTATGACCGTATAATAATTCGAAAGGAGTGTACTGAGTAGTACTATGAGGAGTAGTATTGTAACATAATATGGCTGTGGCTAGATAACAGTGCCAGTCATTTTGGTTTTCGTTAACAAAAGATTTTAAATATTCTTTCAATGTAGCATGACTCCGTTCGAGTGCTCCATTCGTTTGAGGGTGATACGGAGTCGAAAATAAAGATTTAATTTTAAATATTTCTGTAATTTGCTTAAATAACTCTGACGTAAAACAAGTCCCGAGATCTGTTAAAATCATTTTCGGTATTCCGAATAGGGACATAAAATGAACTAAATTGCGAGCTACCTCCTCACTTGTAGCTGATATCATAGGATATGCGCATGAAAACTTTGTTAAATCATCTTGTAAGGTTAAAATAAATCTGAATTTCTGAAAACCTGCTTCTGGTAAAGTACCAACGATATCTAAAGATAGGCGCTCAAAAGGCTTCGTACTTGAAGATGTAATAACCATCGGAGCTTTATTACTTTTTCTTAAAGGTTTGTTTACTTGACAAAGCCTACAATTTTTAACATAATTTTCGATGTCCGATCGCATCGACTTCCAATAATAAGAAGCTTTAATCCTGTTAAACATTCGATTCATGCCGGGATGGCCCGCTATGGTTGAATCGTGATTTTCTTTTAAAATCTTCTGTACTTCTGCTGGAGTAGGATAAATTAATTGATTTTTGTAAATATGAATTCTTATATTAGTATTGTGAAATACAAAATTAATAATATTGTAAACCTTAATAAAAGATATTTTAGAGTAAGGTTCAGAAAAATCTGAAATTGCTAAGTCGGTTAAATCAGGATATTCTTGTAAAATTTTATCTCTAAGTTTAATTAATAAATTGTAAATATCTTTATAATTAGTTTCATCATAATGATGCACCTTCGTAAATAGAAAAAAGAATGTTTTATTTTTGTTATCAATCGATAACAACGAACCGGCCTCGCGCTCGGTATTTAAAAGCTCAGCAGAATTCTCGAACTGTGATAATATTTCTTCACAGTTGGGCATAGAATAATCGAAATCTAAAGAGATAGGACACGCAATCGCATTATACTTACATGAATGTAAGTTTTGTAAATGTTCTTCAATTTTAGTATTAAGGTCGGGTAAATTTTTTGTAAATTGTTTTTTCCAATAGTCTTCGTAACTACACTTATTTAAATTATTTAAATCTATAATGTTAATGGGAATTCTGGATAAAGCGTCGGCGTTTGAGTTTAATTTGCCGGGCTTATAAACTATTTCGTAATCATATTCCTCAAGTTTGAGGCGCCACCGGATTAATCTGCTGCCGGGGTCTTTTACATTAAAAAGCCACGTTAATGGGCGATGATCCGTTACGATCTTAAATTTAGTCCCATATAAATAAGGACGAAAGCTTTTAACTGCAAATAAGATAGCTAATAACTCTTTTTCTGTGGTTGAGTAATTACATTCTGCTTTATTCATTGTTCTAGACGCATACGCGATAGGTTTGTCCTTGCTTACAGGACCTTGTGAAAGTACAGCACCAACCGCAAAATTACTCGCATCGGTTGTGACAATAAAAGGTTGTGTAAAGTCTGGGTACTGTAAAAGTGGAGCTGAAATTAATTTCTCCTTTAAAATATTAAATGATTCATTTTGTTCATGAGACCAATGAAAATTCGCGTCCTTTTTTAAAAGTAAAGTTAAAGGTTTCGTTATCTTACTAAAATTATCTATAAATCGGCGATAATAGCCAACTAATCCTAAAAATGATTTGACTTCTTTAGCATTACGTGGAATCGGAAAATTAGAAACTGCTTTGACCTTGTCTGGATTAGGATGTACACCTTTATCAGAAATAATGTGTCCTAGATAAGCAACCTCGCGCCGCAAGAACTCACACTTGTCGGGCTGGAGTTTTAAATTAAATTCTCTAAATCTACTGAATACTATATCGAGTTTTTCAATGTGTTTCTCCAGGGTTTCCGAAAATATTACGGCGTCATCCAAATAAATAAAAGCATGAAGGCCTTGTAAACCCGACAGAACGGTATTCATTAACCGTTGAAACGTAGAAGGGGCATTTTTGAGCCCAAAAGGCATCCTAGTAAACTCAAAGTGACCTGAAGTGCCGTTAGTATTGATAATAGTGAAGCCAGTCTTTGCTGCATCTTCCCTTTTTAATAAACATTGGTGAAACCCGGAAACTAAATCTAGGGTACTAAAGTACTTAGAACGACCTAATTGGTCTAAAATATCATTAATTAATGGAATTGGAAAAACCTCGGTAACTGTTACATCATTTAAACGCCTATAATCAATAACTATGCGCCATTTTTTCTGTCCAGATGCATCTAACTTCTTAGGAACTATCCACACTGGGGCGCTCCACGGGGAAGTTGAAGGACGAATAATATTTTGGTCTAACATATTTTTAATTTGTTTATCAACTTCTTCCTTATGACATTCTGGTAACCTATAGGATTTCACGTTAATCGGTGGAGAATTACCGGTATTTATGGAGTGTTCGGCCGCATTAGTATACGATAACCGATCTCCTTCAAGATAAAAAATGTCTGAATATTTACTACAACATTCAAAAAGTAATTTCTTCTCTTCGTAATTCAAATGCTCGTGACGGATTAAATCAAGGACTCGTTTTTTACGGTCTGTATAATTAATAGATGTATGATTAATACTTTCAAAACGATTATGAACATTTTCAAAACATTGGTAATCAATCTGTGATAAGTGAACTTTAAAATTATTTATTTCGACTGGAAATTCCGTCGTATTCAAAATTGAAACGTTTACCCTTTTATTTGGTTTTAAAGATACCACACAATTAGCTAAATAAACACCATCACAAATTTTTTGATCTAATATGAGCGCTTCCTTAAGTTGAAATAGTTCGGAATCAGCGTTACTAACACAGCATTCTATCATAGTTTCGCTTCGTGCAGGAATGACATAAGTAACCTGATTGAAATGAATAGGTAAAATTGAACCGTGTATACATATTTCATTAGAACTATAATTAATATTGCAATTAAAGAATTGAAAAAAGTCGTTACCTAAAATTCCGTCATATTGTAAATTAAGGTCATCATTTATTACATGAAATTTATAAACAATATTATTTGAAAAATCAAAATTTAAACGTAGAGAACCTAAAGTTTCATAAAAAATATCTTTATTTTTATCATTAATACCTTTTATTTTTATTTTTTCCGAACAAAGTTTCGGACTATTAGTTAAACTAGAAAATTTTATCAAACTAACACTTGCACCTGTGTCAATTAAAAAACATAATTGCTTGTCAGAATGTGACTTGGCATTAATATAAACATGTGGTAAAGACACTTTCTTAAATAAAGTTTTAGTTTCAAAAATAGGTATGTCTTCCTTAATTTTATTCTCACATTCTTGAGAAATATTCATCTTAACATTATGACTCGACTGTCTTTTAGTTCGAGACGAAAAATTTACATTACGACTCACCTGCTTTTCAGGTTGAGATGAAAAACTATAATTACCACGACTCGTCTGTTTATCAGTACGAGATGCAAAACTTTTATTTTTAATATGACTCGCCTCTTTCGTGGGTCGAGATAAAAACTTAGTATAATTATTAGAATCCCTGTGCAATATTTCGATAATAGGTTTCGTATCAGTGCAATTTTTAAAAATCTCACTATTAGAATTAGTGCCATTTAAAATGCTTGATTTCGGCAGGCACGAGACCGAAATCTTTTTTAGTTTAAATTATCGCTATCGTTATGATCATTTAAAACATTGTGAACACTGCGCGGACTCTCTGTAACTGGAGCCCTGGTATCGTGTTGTGTATAGTTAGACTGACTATTCTGAAAATGCCGCTTACGGCAAAACTTGACCGTGTGACCAGGATTTTTACAATAACTGCAAAAATACTTATTTTTATTCTCATGGGAATTAGAAATGTTGTTTTTATAATTAGAATCAAATGAATTCGGTTTAGAAGTATTATGATTTTTTAAATGAAAATTGTGAAAATCAGGTTTTCTTTTAAAACATTCGGAACTTAAGTGTCCTTGCCTATGGCAAACTGAACAACTTTTGATATTTTTAAAATTTGACTTAGATAGCTTAAAAAGTTTCTCCTCCTCCACGGCAAGCGTTATCGCCTCCGAGAGACTGGTTGGATGTCTGCACCGAACATTATTTGCAAAACTAGGATTAACATTTAAAACAAAAGTATTAAGGGCAAGATCTTCCATTGAAGCTATACGGCCCACTAATTCCTCTTTAATTTTACAGGAATGATGAATATCGGCTTGAATACGTGTTAAGCATGACTCTAATCTAAGGGCATACTGAGTAACGTTTTCTGTAGGTAATTGCTTGCAACTTTGTAATTCGATTAAAAGATGTGTCGAATGCTTTTTATCACCAAAAGTAACCTTTAAAAATTCCTTTAGATCCTTCCAACACGTAAAATTTCTTAAACAACAAGCAATTTGCGCTTTTCCCTCGAGTTGTGATATGATATATTTATATAAAATAGATTGTTGTTCAATATTAGCTAGACTGAAAGCATTATCACAATTCGTGAGAAACGCTGTAAGGGTTTCTCTATCACCGTTATATGGCTTAATAAATTTAGTAAGAACATTCAAAGAAACCTTCTCGGTATTATCTTTCTCGATTTCTTGTTTTCGAGACATATTTTAAAATAATTTATAACAGTGATTTAGAAAACAAAAATATTAAAACACGTTTAAAATAGAGAAAGTAAAAATAAAATAGAAAAACGTTCAAAATAGTAAAATAACCGCAAAAATTTTACCTTCAAATTGCACTTAAAAATTGATATTTGCACTGATAATAAAATAACTCACAGAATAACGAGCCGGAACATACTGCGTCGATTCAGGAACAGGACTACCTTAGTCCTAGATGGAGATGAGTGGCGTCGTTTTTGAGATGCGGGCTCACGGCGACAAGCCGGAGACTGACCGTCGATCTGCTCCAAACTCTGGTAAGAAGATGCGGGCTTAGCGGGTTTCGCTAAGGCTGACCGTCGACCTTTTTGTGATGCGGGCTCAACAGGGTGTCGAGACTGACCGTCGATCTTCCTTTGGATGATGCGGGCTCAACGAGGTGTCGAGACTGACCGTCGATCTTCCTTTGGATGATGCGGGCTCTACGAGGTGTCGAGACTAACCGTCGATCTTGGTGCTTCTCAAGATGCAGGCACTAGGCTGAGCTGTGGCTTACTGTCGATCTTCTCTGCCTCGCGTAGATTCGAGATAGATGGGTATCTTCGGACACCGCTTACTCTATCCCACCGCTGCCACCAATTTTGTTATGAGGCAGGAGGTTGGAGAGTTTTTAAAAAAAAAAACTCTTTTATTCGAAACACACTTGTTTATTGTAAAACTTTCCAGAGTCACAACTTTTAATTAGGGATGTTGATTAGTGTTGTCAGTTTGGAGTCTAAACGCGCACTGATCGTTAAAAACAAATTATAATTTACATAAACTAAAAATGATGCACAAACAAAATTAAAGTAGGACGTTAAGTAGTAAACAACTAAAAATGTTTGTTCAGCAATATACCCATACTAGGGTAGGATATAACAGCTCGTACGAGCTCGTTACTGTTCGGACCTAATCGGCAGTTCCAAGTCAACTTTTATATTACATTTTAATTTAAAACAAATACTAGAAATAAAGTGACTGGCACATATGTATTTTGTGTGACTTAAAGCTTAGCTTGTGGTGTGAGTGACCAAATAACAACCCAGAGTAAACCAAGACATGGCTTGTGTACATGATCGCATGTTCCTACCAGTTTTCGAACCCGGGAGATTCATCGTTTATACATAAACTTTTATAGAAAAAAATGTCGTCACCTGGACGGTGTGCAAATAAACTAAGTCTTATATGTACACGCTTTAGCGGTCGTCGAGTTTGTTTGATAAGATCTCGTCTTCGGTATACTACAGTCCTTCCTATGTGTACCGCCACAATCACCGAGTTTACGTGTGTGTGTTCCAGTCCACGGGAGGGAACAGCTAGTGCAATCACTGGAACAAAGGCAATTGCAACAGGAGTGTACGGTTGACGACGCATCGTTAGTCGAGATAATATCACAACCACTCTAAATATAAATGTGTGCTGACGCCACGCACCACCAGGCGGGTCGCTGCTCGTTTACCCACTGTGACTAAAGCACATATAAAATAAAATATTTTTATAAGAACGTTAGGAGGAAATAGCTTGCTCCACACGCATTCCAATAAGAGCATTTAAACTGAACTTAACGTCTGAATGTGGCCAATACCGGGTCCAAGAACAAACAAACCTTTCTGTCCATTGATAGCCTCGAACTCCTTCATGACTCGCGTCTGCGCCGCCATGCCGTTCTGCTGCTTCATGTACGACGCCAGCCGGTTCATGGCGTCCACGAACTCGTCGATCGGGCCTGCAAGCCAGTGGGTTATATATTCGCTGCGGACACTCCAACGAACAACACATAAGCAATAGTTCCAGTTATAATAGGTCTTTACCTATGAAACTGCCGTTTTGCCGTACTGGCCATTTCAAATGAAAATATTTTTTTTTGACTGATAATTCTAATTTCAAATTAATTTTATTTGACAAACATGGAATTCTTTTTCTAAAATCGTCATTTGTTTAATAGTTAGTGTTTTGTTTTCAACGCATTCGAACATTTTTCGTCATCATGGATAAGTTAAAAATTCGAGTAATTATGGAGTATGAGTACCGTCGTGGCAGCAAAGCGGCACAAGCGGCACGCAACATCAACGACGTTTACGGAGCGAACACTACAAACGAACGCACCACCCGTTATTGGTTTACCCGATTCCGTTCTGGAAATTTTGACCTGAACAATGAACCCCGTGGTCGTCCGAAAACTTTGGTCGACAATGACGAATTAAAGGCAATTGTGGAAGCTGATGAAACTCAATCCACGGCTGAATTAGCAGCAGCTTTCGACGTTAGCATCAAAACAATATTGGTCCATTTGCGTCAAATTGGCAAGGTAAAAAAGCTTGACAAATGGGTACCCCACGAACTCCATGACCGCCAGCGCGAAGTACGCGTGGAGACGTGCCTTGCACTGCTCAGCAGGCATACAAATGAAGGAATTCTGAACCGCATTGTTACTTGTGACGAGAAATGGATCCTGTTTGACAATCGTAAGCGCTCAGCAGGTTGGTTGGACCCTGGTTCAGCACCCAAACAATGCCCTAAACGAAAACTTACCCCTAGAAAAGTGATGGTCACTGTTTGGTGGTCTAACGCGGGTGTAATTCATCACAGCTTCTTGCCAAATGGGACAAGCATTACTGCAGATGTTTACTGTGAAGAACTGAACACAATGAAGGAGAAGCTCGCACGTCTCCAATCAGCTTTGGTCAATCGTTCGGCTCCACTGCTCCTGCACGACAACGCGCGACCTCATACTGCACAGCAGACGGTCTCCAAGCTATAAGAGTTGGGGTTGGAAGTTCTCCGTCATCCGCCGTACTCACCAGAGCTTGCGCCTACAGACTTCTACTTTTTCCAGAATTTGGATAACTTCTTGGCGGGAAAAAAATTCAATACCCGAGAGGCAGTACAAAATGCCTTTGAAGAATTTGTTGCCTCCCGTCCAGCTGATTTCCTCAAGAAAGGTATCAATAAGCTACCAATGCGTTGGCAAAGATGCATTGATTGCATGGGTGATTATTTTGATTAATAGAAATAAAAAATATATAAAAAAAATACGCTTCATTTATTTCGTGAAAAACGGCAATTTCATAGGTAAAGACCTAATATAATACGGACTTAGTTGAATGTCAATGTTATACTCGTATTTAACTGCTTGTTTAATATTCTTGCAATTCAGTTACTAACCGACTCAAATTCACGAACTGCATATTACATGCATATTAAAATATCAATATACGAGTAATAAGCATTTTAGTGATTCAGAATGCCATATGAATGTTTTGGTAATATCAAAAAGACACAAACACTTGTTTAAAACAATTCAGCAATAGACAAGATTAGCCGCAGCCTATTCTTAGAATCCAATCTTTTGTTTAAGAAAGATGAATAAACCAAATACTATTTTCCAAACTGCATTAAATGTTTTGTTATTTTTGTAAAAAAATACTTTTATTTATATATTAGGCATACCAAGATAAATTTAATTCAGTTAAGAATATAAGTTTCATCCTGACCCGGTGTTACAAGGAGGTCCACAGTAATAAGAGAAGGCGGAAAAAAAAATTCGGTACCCTCTTCTTTGAAATGCTCATTTAGTAAATTAGTAGGTAACCAAATTGTATAAATTTAACTAGAACTTGAAAAAAACAAAACAAGACTGCTGTGTTAATGTCGGGTCACACGCCAAGTCGAAGTTGTTGACACAGCGATTTACACTCAATTGTTAGAAACATCAAACCAACCGGTTCCAAAACTGCCTCCGTCCAGGTAGTTCAGGAATTGGTAGAAGCGCAGCGCTTCGTCCGACTCGATCTCGTCCATCACTGGCCGCTGCAAGTCACATAGTTACGAACATTAGTGCGCCACGCCGTGATGCAGACTGCTGGGACCCTAGACACAGTTGCATGTGTTCGCAGTGTTGATTAGTCTGAAACAAATCTTGTTATTATATTTGCATTTTTGAGTTAAGGAATCGATTTACACTGTTTTTTCTTGTCGAAAGTTTCAGTATCATGCATTATTTGACAATTTGAATTAGCGCGCCATCTATCGTTGAGTAGATTCATGTAAAGTGTAAAACTGAAAGATCACAGCGCAAAGCTTGGTGATCCAGGTATTGGACACCTAAAAGCAACTTACTGTTTACTTAGCACACACAGTCGAATGTTTCAGTGTCTGTTCATCTCTAAGTTTAGTATATTTCGAAATAATTCGAGAGATGGCGTTTTGTACGTGCTTCGTGTAATGGCCATATCTTACGAGTACAGTTCTCAGGATCACAAGACTTGCAAATTTGTGTGCCGTTGCTCGTTCACATACAAACTATGCAGCATTTCGTTTGTTACTTGTCTGCACACAGTTTATAATAAAAAACTTCACTCGACTGACATTGGTATTTTCTTCAGCAATGCGAGAGTTTTGAAATTACAAGTACAAGCAAATTACAAGCAATTTTACATAATTAAGGCCATCTTTAACGTCTTATTAATACATACTTTAAAAAAGACTGCAATAACACAATTATATGCAAAGAAGAAAAAGTGGTACAAAACGTTGCATTGTTCAACTAAGAGAAGTACATTAATAATCTTCTTTGGTTAGATCGTAGCCATGGGGACATTTGTGTGTAAATGCTCTTACCAGAAAATTCTTTATTTTATTTTATTATTTTTGGAAAACAATCGGTGTTGCTGAAATAGCAATATAACGAAAGTATTGGTAAAAAACTGTGGCGGCAAGCCACATTACTTAACGCTCACACACTAGGTATATACCTAATAGTACTTAACACACAATTACAATTAGATAAGTATGTATGCATATATAGTAATTATAAGTACATAAATATTTAGTACATAAGTATCTATTATAAAATCCTATTATATTTATTATATTACATATTAGTAAAATCCACATTACAAACAATATTAACACTCCACAACTACACTCCCTACTCATTCATACTAAACATGCAGATAATATTTATAATTATATTTATTACATATTTATTTAATCGACATCATCGGCTGCACGGATTTCCAGCGTCGCTCCGAACAATGGGAACGCGCCGCCTAGTAACCAGCCGGACCGCATTCCTCAGGCTGAGGCGCTGACGCATCCATCTCGCCTGCGCGCGCGCTTCGTCCGCTTGCCATCGCCAGTGCGCATTAGACCGCTGTACGACGGACCTGTGCCGCGCTACCGCTCGCATACCTATTGCTTTGTTTACGTAACTACGATCGCGTACAATTCGCATATCGTCTGTGCTGTGCTTTATTAGTATTACTACTCATCTTGCTTCCCTTCTGGCTTCGCATAATTTATGTACTGTGTGTGTTTCTTTTGGATTTAATATATGTACATTTAAACCGTAAGTAACTGTGTTTGTTATATACTACCCAAGACAATAACACGGCTACAGTGGTGACCCCTATTGAACATAAAACTATCATATAAGATGAGTGATTCGGATTCGGCAAAATCAGGCACATCTACCGTCACACGACGTCGAAAAATGAAGCGCGTTTCCATTGACTCGTCCGATTCTCGGATCGGACGATTACCCCCGTTTTGGCCGGACGACCCTGAAGTGTGGTTCGCACAGATCGAGGCTTTGTTTGCAAACGCCGGAGTCAGCAGCGAGACTGCTAAATTTAATTATGTGGTCGGACATCTTGATCACCAATACGCAAAAGAGGTCAAGGACATAATTGTCTCACCCCCAAGCGCGTTCCGATATGAGAAGCTGAAGTCGGAGCTTGTTAAGCGTTTGACAACTTCGAAGCAGCAGAAGGTCAAGCAGTTACTCATGCACGAGCAGCTGGGTGACAGAAAACCCTCACAGTTTCTGCGCCACCTGCGCAGCCTGGCGGGCCAGGACGTTCCGGAAGACTTCTTGCAGACGATCTGGACGAGCAGGCTCCCGGAGACCATCCAGACCCTACTTGCCACCCAGAAGAACAGTACCCTGGAAGCGCTCGCGGACCTGGCTGACCAGGTGCAGGACATCGCCGCGCCTACGCGTCAGGTTGCTGCAGCATCAGCAGCGGGTTCTTCGATCGAGGCGATGGCGAATGAAATTGCAGAATTGCGGAACATGGTGAAGGACCTGACTCTCGAGCTTCACCGAAGACCTCGAGAGGAAAGTCGGGACCGATACCGAAATAGGAGCCGACAACGTAATCGAAGCCGATCAAATCGGCGCTCGGAATCGGCGTACCGGAACTACCCAGTATGTTGGTACCACGAGCGTTTTGGCAGCAGGTCAACGCGGTGCATCAAGCCGTGCGATTACCCGAAAGCGGGAAACTCCCAGGGCAGTCGGTGATGGCGGCTGACGACTGCCCCAATACCAACTCCGGTCGTCTTTTCGTCACCGACTTCGCCACGAAGACTCAGTTTCTCGTGGACACGGGTAGTGACATCTGCGTATTTCCCCTAGACAATCTTCGAGAGCAGCGGAAGAAGACCGGGTACCAGCTAGCAGCAGCCAACGGTAGTGTCATCGACACCTATGGCTACGTCACATTTAAGCTGAACTTGGGACTCCGTCGAGACTTTGAGTGGCGATTTATAGTGGCGGATGTGACAAAACCAATTATTGGTGTAGATTTTTTAATTTTTTATGATTTAGTAGTAGACGTTAAAAATAAGAAATTAATTGATAATCTAACTTCCTTGTGTATTTCGTCAATTGATGCTGTTAATTGTTCCAACATCTTTTCTGTTAAGGTTTTGTGTAGCAATAGCGACACCAGGTACCACGCGGTTCTCGCCAAGTATCCCGAGATCATTCGACCGTCTGGTAAACCATGCACTCCTACACACAACACTCAACACCACATCCGCACTACACCTGGCCCACCCGTCTCTTGTTCCCCTCGCAGGTTAGCTCCGGACAAACTGCAGATCGCGAAGCGCGAGTTCGAGCTGATGCTGAGCAACGGCACGGCACGACCTTCAGATAGTCCTTGGTCTTCCCCTCTCCACCTCGCCCCTAAAAAAGATAACGGATGGCGACCATGTGGAGACTACCGGAAACTTAACGCGAGGACAATTCCGGATATGTATCCGATTAGACACATCCACGACTTCGCCCACTGCATCTCTGGATGTTCGGTATTTTCTACCGTGGATCTTGTTAAAGCTTATAACCAGGTCCCGGTTTTGGCGCAGGATATCCCAAAGACGGCAATCACAACACCTTTTGGCCTGTACGAGTTCCCGTACATGACGTTTGGCCTAAGAAACGCAGGCCAAACGTTTCAACGACTGGTCGACGAAATGACCCGTGGTCTGGACTTTGTCTACCCATTTCTGGATGATTTTTTGATATTTTCCAGGTCTCCAGAGGAGCATGAGAACCACCTGCATCAGCTCTTTACCAGGATGAAGAAATATGGCATGCTGGTGAATACTGCAAAATGCGTATTCGGTGCCAAAGAGGTAAAGTTTTTAGGCTACCATATTTCGCAGGCTGGCACGAAACCTCTGGAATCCAAGGTCCAGGCCATCAAGGACTTCCCAGCGCCGAAGACGGTCAAGCAACTCCGACGCTTCTTAGGTATGCTTAACTTTTATAGGCGATTTATCCCGCAGGCCGCAAAAGTTCAAGCACCTTTGAACGCACTTCTTACTGGTTCGGTGAAAGGCTCAACTCCGGTTGACTTGACGGGCGACGCGCTGAAGGCCTTCGATCTCTCGAAGGAAAGCCTTTGTAACGCTGCACTACTTGCACATCCTGACGTCCAGGCCAAGCTAGCTCTTGTCACAGATGCATCTGACCTGGCGATGGGAGCAGTACTGCAGCAATACAAAGGTAGAGTCTGGGAACCATTAGCTTTCTTCTCCAGAAAACTAAGTCCAGCCCAGCAAAAATACTCCCCTTATGACCGGGAACTGCTGGCTGTGTATGAGGGAATTAAACACTTCCGGCACATGCTGGAAGCTCGTCACTTCACGGTCTATACTGACCATAAGCCTTTACTTTACGCCTTCAGCGAAAGGAAAAGCAACTGCTCTCCTCGTCAGTATAGGCACCTGGACTTCATAGCACAGTTTACCACGGACATTCAACACATCTCCGGTAAGTACAACATTGTGGCAGATACCCTGTCCCGTGTCGACGAACTGCAAAGTCCAGTGGACGTCGAAGTGCTCGCAGCATCCCAGACCACAGACCCCGAACTAGCTAAGCTTCTAAGTAGCGACACTTCACTTCGCTTAGAAAAGAAGTCAGTCCACGGAAGTCGGTCACAACTATATTGTGACGTCAGCACCCCAACACCAAGGCCTTTCGTGACTAAACCATTACGCAGGCAGGTCTTCGATAGCCTACACAACCTTAGTCACCCAGGTGCAAAAGCAACAGCTTTACTTGTTGCGCAAAGGTATGTATGGCCAGGCGTTCGAAGAGACTGCCGCGAATGGTCAAAATCGTGCATAGCGTGCCAACGTTCAAAGGTTTCCCGACACGTAACATCTCCGATGGGTACCTTTGAGCTGCCACGTGCTAGATTCGTACATGTCCACATCGATTTGGTGGGGCCACTTCCCCCTTCACAGGGATTCAGGTACTGCCTAACAGCAGTGGACCGTTTTGCTAGATGGCCGGAGGTCATACCGATCGCGGATATAACTGCAGAGACGGTTGGCAAGGCTTTACTATCGGGATGGATCTCACGTTTTGGCTGCCCGACAGATATTGTGACAGACCGCGGACGACAGTTCGAGTCTGCCCTGTTCCAGTACCTGTCGAAAATAGCCGGATTCCATCACCGACGCACCACCGCCTATCATCCTGCATGCAATGGCCTCGTGGAACGATTCCACCGCCAACTAAAATCGGCCATTATGTGTCACGCTGACACAAACTGGACCGAGGCACTACCACTCGTTCTTCTAGGCATCAGAAGCGCAGTAAAGGAAGATTTGGGAACGTCTTCGGCAGAGCTTTTATACGGCGAGCCGTTGAGACTTCCTGGAGAGTTCTTCGAACCCAGTACGAGCGGTACCACAGATATTACCGATTTCACGGCACGCCTGCAAAATTTTGTGAAGAAACTTCGGCCCTGTCCCGCTTCTCGTCACTCGACAAATAAAATTTTTGTCCATAAGGACCTTTTAACCTCCACCCACGTATTCCTGCGTGATGACGCGGTGCGAGGATCACTTCAACCCCCGTACACTGGTCCCTACAAAGTAGTCCAGGCTGGGGACAAAGTGTTTAAAATAAGGGTCAAGGGTAAAGAAACCTCGGTTTCTATAGATCGTCTAAAGCCGGCGTACATAATTTCCGAGACACCTTTGCCCGTACCTGATCCTGTCGCTCCCGAAGAACCCATTCTCCCCGACGCTAATATCCGGACAACCCGTTCCGGCCGCCGTGTACATTTTCCTGACTTTTATCGCCCGTAACTCGGTCTCTGGAGGGGAGTGATGTGGCGGCAAGCCACATTACTTAACGCTCACACACTAGGTATATACCTAATAGTACTTAACACACAATTACAATTAGATAAGTATGTATGCATATATAGTAATTATAAGTACATAAATATTTAGTACATAAGTATCTATTATAAAATCCTATTATATTTATTATATTACATATTAGTAAAATCCACATTACAAACAATATTAACACTCAACAACTACACTCCCTACTCATTCATACTAAACATGCAGATAATATTTATAATTATATTTATTACATATTTATTTAATCGACATCATCGGCTGCACGGATTTCCAGCGTCGCTCCGAACAATGGGAACGCGCCGCCTAGTAACCAGCCGGACCGCATTCCTCAGGCTGAGGCGCTGACGCATCCATCTCGCCTGCGCGCGCGCTTCGTCCGCTTGCCATCGCCAGTGCGCATTAGACCGCTGTACGACGGACCTGTGCCGCGCTACCGCTCGCATACCTATTGCTTTGTTTACGTAACTACGATCGCGTACAATTCGCATATCGTCTGTGCTGTGCTTTATTAGTATTACTACTCATCTTGCTTCCCTTCTGGCTTCGCATAATTTATGTACTGTGTGTGTTTCTTTTGGATTTAATATATGTACATTTAAACCGTAAGTAACTGTGTTTGTTATATACTACCCAAGACAATAACACGGCTACAAAACAAATGCCATAATTAAGTCGTGATATGGCTTATAAATATAAGACCGGGTACACTACATATATACGAAAAACTTAATTCCGATAGACATAATCACGAATTTCAAAATTCCGAATTTTATAACACCGAATGGTTCATAATTCCGAAAATGAAAATTCCGTGTTTTGTAATTCTGATTTTTTCTTTTTTTGAAACTTCAAAATTCCGAATGTTTATAATTACGAAAATCAACTTGAAAATACCGAACCATAAAAAATCCGAATTATTAATAATGATAATAATAATAATAAATTTTATTTATCATGGCATCCTGGCCCAATTGTTAGTATTACAAATAACTTCGTAACACTATGTTAGTATCACAATTTATATTTAAAGTTAAAATAGTTATAAAGTCAAATAGTATGTCAAAGTCGTTCAATGTCTAAGTGAAATTGATACAATTAAACAAATCATAATAAAACTGTCACTAATTGTCAAATGTCACATATCATAATAAAATGATAGTAAAATTATATCAAAATAAATTTAAAAGAATTAGGTACACATACTATAAAAATCAAGGTAAAATTAAAATAAAATCAAAATGAAATTAAAATTACAATAGAAATCATACATCACAGTTGCACCAAGATTGACAAAAATTGCTTCTATATAGGAAGCCCCAATTTGGAAGAAAACAATTTGAGCAGGCTTTTGGAACTGGAGCGCATTCTGTACATTAAAGATGCATTTTTTTTTACGAATAATGGAGAAAAAGTCGTCTACTGCGACCAACGCGAACATGGCTGAAGCGCTACAGCTCCGATGTAAACCCAAAAATATTCTTAGCCCGTTATTATATTGCACTCAAATAGAATTTAGACCTGATCGCGAGCCCGTCCCGTGCGACCACAAGCCTGCCGTGTAAAACGATTGACAAAACGCTTTGAAAAGTGTAATCTTGGCTTCGAAACTACACTAGGCGTTTGCCTAGCCTATTCGCCAGTATGTTGCACCTCGCCGCCAAAGCTCTACGCTGTCTCTCAATATCGGCTCGATCTTTAAGGTCTCCTGTTAGGTAGTGGCCTAGATATTTAAAATTTGATACTCGCTTTAAGGGTGAGTTATTGAGTAATATGATGGGCTCGTACTTGACAGGCTTTCGACAGACTCCAAAGGTCATATACTCACTCTTTTTATAATTGTAAACAAGCCCATGTGAACTTGCGTAGTCCTCACATATATTTAGTAGTGTCCTAAGCGAGCCGCCTATTGATCCCAGCAACACCATATCATCCACGTAGCCTAAGTAATTAAAATTTACATCGTCAATTCTACAGCCTACTGGTTTGCTATTGAGTTTATTGAAAAGATCATTTATGTAAATATTCAAAAGCCTCGGCGAGGTTACACCGCCCTGTCTCACCAGTTCAAACCAGAGTCACCAGAACATACATTTCCCCATTTAACGTTATTCAATTGATTGCCATACCAGTATTTAAAAAGTTTAATAATCTCTTCAGGTACGTCTTCTTTTTCAAGGTTTTCCCAGAGAATGTCATAATTTACCATGTCAAAAGCACGCGACATATCTAGAAAGAAGGTGTAGACTGGAGTGCCTATCAGTGTAATAAAGGACCGTTTGCTTGCGTCGATGCATCTGCCCTTAACCCAAACTGCGCATGTTATATTACGTTCCGGCTCCTTGTCCATCAGTCTATCCAACACCCTTGCAATAACCGTAGCAAGAGATATAGGCCTATAATTAGTGTGGTCTGAAAGGTTTCCGGTTTCATTTTTAACTATAGGAACAACAACCGTTCGCAACATGTCTTTTGGTAAGTAAGAGTGACTGATGTATAACGAGTAAAACATCACGAGCACCCGATCCAGGTGAGTACCTGCAGACTACAAATGCTCAATACTGAGCCCATCATGCCCCGGCGATTTCCCCCTTTTCATGTTTTTAATTTCACGTGCTACCTGTTTAGGTGAAAAGCGTAATAAGTTACTCTGATTTATCTTTGTATACTCTCCCTTCTGGGACTTCGAAATTTAATAATCGGCAATATCATAAATACGAATCCCGAATATCAAAATTCCGAATAATATTAGTTGCAATAACAAACGCCTGAGCACATCAATTTATACGTTCGAGCATTCAAGTAGTCAGCTGGAAATGAGAAAGTTTATTTAGTTTTGTGTACCGAGTTATTTCTTGAGTATGTAGTTTATGTACTGAAATGCAAATCCCTTCTTGGCGCTTCGCCGGCCGCTGCCGCGGCACGCTCGCTGCGCTCGCTCCCCTCGCGCTGCATTATCTACATACAGACTAACTGCTCGTCGTCGCGCCTAATTTGTATAATTTCAAAATGTGCCTTATTAATTTTAATTTATGTCACAGAAGATTTAGATTATAATTTTTAATATATACCCGTTTTAGATACAAAATCTGAAATTTAACATTACATTTTCGGAAAATTAAAATTCGGAATACCATATTTCGGACTAGTAACCCAGCCGGTTTTTAATTACTCGTACTAATGAAAGTGTGAAAATTAAAATTTCGTGTTTATGAATTTTGATAAAATAAAAATCGTGTTTTTGAATAGTCGGAATTAAGACTCTTCGGGATGTTGACATTCGGAATTTAAAAAATCGGAACATTCAAATTCCGAATTACATAATTCGGAATTTTTGGGTGTTCCCGTCCGAAAGTGTTGATAGTCACAAGTATTGCTACGACTCACAAGTCCCACATCAACCTAACGGGTGTCAGGCTGTTCACAGTGGACCACGCTGGCCTACTGCGGGCTGGCAGGCTGTTACAGGTCTTCAGAATAGTTTGTTAGGTTGTTTGTGTGGGTTTCTTAATGATGTTTTTCTTCACTGTTGAAGCAGTTGGCTAACTGCAGGTACATAAGTATTTAGAATTCATTGATGCATTTGAGTCACTGGGATCGAACCCGATACTTAAAGGTCGAGAAGCCAACGTCCGAACCGCTCTATCCGTCTGGTGAAATTACATACGCTGATGTAATGTAAAACTGAAATAGATGGAAATCTTACAAACTTGCCGCTCCAGGCGCCGACGTCCGAGTACAGCGAGTTGATCCTGCTGGGCATCCAGTCCAGCGACGAGCGCGCCACCAGCACGGGGTGCTGCAACACGAGCCAGCTAACACATCGATTCCCTTTGACTTTACCTTAGAGTTTAGAGTATAAAGAGTTTGCAAAATGTCGAATCACTGACGCGATTTGTAACAAAGATCATAGTCAACCTTTCAACAAAATAAAGCCTTTTCGTCTGGAAGCCGTGGCGCCACAGACACACACTCAAGCACACAAATAAATAAAATGAAATGTAAAAATGAAAAAAGGAAATGAAAATATAGAGGCAAACTTTAAGTTTTACCGTCTTTTTTGCGTCGGAGACTAAAACAACTTTTAGTAATTTATAGAATGTTATTTTGTACGTTAGATACTTTTTTCTTTGCTTTGTTGTAAGTTGTTGTGATTTTTAGTTTATTGTATCATTTTCACTTCGTACCGCTCTCAAGCTGACGAATCTAACGAATAAAAGACAATAATAAATTACAGAACTGTGACTATTGTCATAGACTGTGTTATAACTGGTGCTATGTAGGAACTATGCCAAGGATTTCAGTTCATAAGTAGGATGATCTACTTTGAGAGAAAATAAATAATTTGTATCAGGCAACGCGTGACGAATTCTGATGCTTTTCGTTTACATCTTTTTACTATTCATGACGATGGCCTCAACAGTCTGGCCGGTTTTAGACTATTAGTATTGTGTCATGTTTCTGACTTCTGACATCAAATTCGATTGAATTGCTTTTCAATTTTATGTTTTAATTGTATTCGCACTAATTACAAACTTGACTGTTTTTATTATAGGTATAGGTAGAATTCGTTCACGCGGACACTTAGCTTACTATAGACTTGCGTTCGGCATATCGGCATATAAATAACAATTTACCTGCAATACCAAACTGGTTAACTTTAATTCTGATTTTTGATGCAACTTAGCATTCATTTCAAACATCAACTTGATAGGACGAGTGACTTACCAAGGAAGCCAGCATCTTAGAGGAGGCCGCTCTGAAGCTGCTCATGGTAAACAACAGCGCGAGGAGCAACATGGCGACCGGAGCACGCCTGCTGCCACAGTGCAGGCTGAGCTCGATGCAGAAGTCGGAACGTGCTCGTTATTTCTTATCGTATTTTTATTACTTCGTTAAAGCAATCAGTTTATAGAGTAATTAAGGTAAGGCGAGAATTAATAGTAGTTTTTATTGCAATTTTAATATTACCAGAAACAAACGAGTGCAATCTTTGGACCTGCCATTGCTGTGAAGTTGAAGCGGCAATGTCCCAACCCTGTCGACAGGTGCTCATCATCTAAATGTAGTTCCGACCCGCAACTGGAACCAAGACGTTTAGCCCAGTAATGATGCAACGGACGACGCATGAAACTAGGAGAGCGATGGCGGGCTCCCGCTCGTTAGTCGATTCATTAGTTTGGTGGGACGGAATCTTGCCGAGTTAACTGATGCAAATAAGAATTATTTTGTATTCAAATGCTAGTTCAAACATTTATCTTCCTTTTATTACTTGTTCTTATTGACGTCAAATAAAGTATGACTCTACCACCGGTTCGGGAAAACCTTCGTGAAGAAGAACTGGCAAGAAACTTCACGGGCATAATTTTTGGTAAACCGAACTGGGCGGTAGAGCTGTGATTTATATAACGTCAACAAGACAAGAGATTGAGTATTATGAAGGCTGCACTAGGCACACCTTGAAACTGCCGCAGGTCTCAGCCAACACACGCGCGGTTCCAGCACTCAGCGCGGTAGCCGCCATTACTGAACAAAGGCTTCCATTACACCACTTCACGTCACTTAAAGCGGGAATCATCGACGACGCAATATTTGCCATTTCCCGGCGTTTAGCGTTTTACCGAACAATACGCCTCGAGTGATTTATTGAATACAGGCTTGAAAGTATCCTTACTGCTGGATGCTGGTACGCGATTGCAGACCTTAGTGCCTTGTGATAAATACTCATGGGTTTGTTACTTGTATACACTTCGATGTGACTAACTTATTGTCGTTAATGTGCCGATGTCGCTGGGAAAGTTGCGTCTAAAGACTGGCATGAAATAACTGGTATGTAAACTTGGTTTATAGCGAGGTATCCAGGTTTGAATACTTGCCAAGTAATACTGATGCTAATTCTGTCAGAAAACGGATTGAACTAAACCGTAACTCAAACTTTTCCAATTCAGTTTGTTTATTTATTCAGCAAATACAATGTTAACTTACAGATACGTTCCAAAGCGTTAACACAGTCATTAAAAAATAAGTATAAAAAAGAAAATAATACAAATTGAATGAAAAACAGAAATATAACTGTCAGATAGTTACATAATTAAATAAAATTTCAATAAAAAGAAAAAAAATAATAGAAACAATAAAAAGTCCAAATCTTATTATACAAATATTACACAAATCAAACAATAAAATTTACATAAAATGTCAAATTAAACTAATTAAATATAAAAAGAAAACATGTCAAAGAGAAAAGCAAACAATACAATAGTCCAAATAGAACTAAAAATAAAAATAATTCAAATTAAAAATTAATAACAATAATAATTATAGTAAAAAATACTGCTAAAATTTAATTTCAAATGAATTCGAATTTTTTTTATTTATTAATTTAATATAAAATGTCAAAGTGATCCACTTATTGTCATTAATAAAAGCATCAATAATAAAATAAGAGACTTTGAATAAGTGTATGAAACTATCAGCAAATATATCAATTTCACATCAACGTCAGCACGTCAGCATCGTCCGTGTCGTTCACACCCGGACGGAGTTTCAAATCATCATCGGAAAGTAGGCACTCGGCAGAGGTAATGTTTTTGGCAAGTCATTAATGAAAATAAGGAATAGTGTTGGTCCAAGGGTACTTCCTTGACTTAAGCCTGATCTAGTAAAATATTCACCTGACTGAAACCTATAGATCTGAACAAATTGACGGCGATCTCCGAGGTAACTTGAGAAAAACTCAAGCCAGTTTTTCCAGGAGGATATCATTATCTACTAGGTCAAAAGCTTTACTGTTCTTAACTTTAAACTAAATTTAGTTTATGAAATGACAATAATAAATAAATTTTGACATTTCTAAATCAGATGTTTAGCTGTTGCCAGCGTCAGGCAAAAATGAATGATTGACCACTACAGTCCATAAATTTTTCCCAATAAAAAAATTACGGTTGACGTTGGCAATTTGGCAAAGAATGCCACTCACAGGGTTAAAACTGCTCGTAACCGTTCTGATTTATTTTAGCGAGGAATTTTTGCTTTTTCAATCTGAACGGTAAATAACGTGCTAAAATTCTACTTGTTCCTCGCTTAAATCTAAAGTTATATCTTCATTAAGATCTATGACCCTGACTGTCTACTGCGCTTGTAACCACATTAAAAAGGTTTGACCTTAACTTCTTTAGAAATATGACCTTCGTTGAGGACAGGATTGTCTAAAGCTTCATACAAATAAGCCAGAGATATGAACCGTTTTTTTTTTTCAATTGGCATCCGGTACTCCCTCGGATTCGATGTGTCCCGGATTCCCCGCATTCACGTGCGCTCATAATAATTCTAACAAATTACACGTGCGTCGCGACACTTTTCTACGTAGTTTGGTTTATTCCACACCGCCCGACATGTACATTAAAATTGGTTTGACAATTCTAAATTTAGTCAGAATTTGTTGTAAAATAGGACAACAGAATACCAAATGTGCAGCCTAAACTAAGTTGAGTAACTAAAATTATCATAGTCCTGTCAAACTAAGGATGGTCTAGTCCTTCGCATTCCGAATAGCAAACAAGAATAAACTTAATTTAGTTCAAGTTTGGTCTAGTTTAGTTTATTTTGTGGAAACAGAATTGGCATGACTGTTTACATGTCTAAGTCTTGCCTGCTTATGTGTGTAAAAATATCCCTTAGAACGAACAAAATGGATATTTGTAGGTTTGGTGATTCTGAGGCATGTTGATGGAATAGTTATTGTATTTATTTAATATTCACTCACTGGTAAAGAAAATAAAAACCCTCTGAGATTTGTTAAGCCAAGCTGATGGGAGCGGTGTGCGTTATCAAGATGTTTTGACAATTGTCGGCATTAATAACATACCAAATATATATATATATATATATATATATATATATATATATATCGTGGCCACTTCAGCAACAACCGCGTTCTTCCCGCAGCCTGCAACATGTCAAGTGTGCGGTAATGTTCGCGAGCGGGGAGGGGGGCATGTGAGCTGCTTGAGCATCGAGACTACCCGATTCCACTTTGATCCCTTGAGTAGGGAGGGAATAATGGTTGTGTTTTAGAGGCGATAGACTACGTTTTCTTTCTTGTTCCTGTAATCATAAAAGGCTCTACTTATCATTTTATTATTTAACATCTAGGCACTGCATGCAACTTGGTACATCTTTACTAATATTGTAAATGCAAAAATAAATAATAGCTAATTTTGCTAAGCTTTCACGTCTTAACTGCACAACCAACCATAATGTAACTTTGTATTCAAGTTGTCAGGAGTACACATGTGGCTCTGTTCATCCATTTAAATGCACTTTGTTAGAGAGGGACGCACGAGCCAAGCAGCGTATGAATCTAGTCTGTAGGCAACAGGAACTCGCAGTCTCTATATAACATCCGGCACGCGCGCTCTGCGTCCATGTAACGTGCGGGCTACAGTTCGAGCTCCGAGGGTCGCCTCACTCCTGAGTTGTACACAACAGCAAACTGCTCAAAAAGGTCGCGATTATCGCCAATAAAACCCATTATTACATTATAATACGCGGTCGACTCTGTGGTGGGGTGGTCGCTCTGCACTTTGTTATCTTAAGAAAAAAGTTATTGGTCTGGTAGATGATTGTTTTGAAGACGCAATAAAATTGGTGTGTTTAATTGCAAGGAATATATCGCGGGCACTGTCAGGATGGGACCTCGATACGTGGGATTCACGTGGTGTTCTTGATGAAATAATATATTATGTTCCGATTAAATAAAATAATTTTTATTAATTTATTGAAGACTTTATTGCACAATGTAAAATCAGTGATTAAGGGGTGCATACAACAATACGTATACCTAGGTACATACTTAGAGACTGTATGATATAATAATATATAAATATAAAAAATATATAAATTTAAAATAAAATAGATAAGTAATCACACGTTATATTATAACTTATTAAATTCTAATTAAATACACTTATATTATTTTTAACTTTAAAATATAAGCACCAATTCGCTGCTAAGAAGAGAGTCTACTGGGACCTTTCATAATCTCCACCGGTAGAGTATCCCATAAACGTGAAGCCTGGAGAACAAGAGAATAAGAGATACTCCAGAATGATGCATACGAATGTGAAGGCTAGAATTATAAAATGATATATATATATATATATATATATATATATATATATATATATATATATATATATATATATTGTATGGTCTGTCATAACACAAGCTGTGCTTGCTCTGGGGCCATATATTATTTTTTGACTTTGCAATCACTAGCCATATTATCTAAGCACCAGACGAATATTTGACGAAGACAAATTCCAGCGTGCTCAGAAGCTGCGCATTACAGACTCTGCAACCCTGAGCTAGTTTTATGGTAAGAAATGCTGTCGCTCCAAAATAGTATTTAAACAATTTTACAGTTATAAAACCACCAGACGAAAATGGCAGACATTTACGCCCCCAAAGTACCCAGAATAAACACGCGTGAATAAATACAATTTAAATAGGAAAAATGATTGTTCATTGCACGAATATTTAACTACCTATATTCAAACCACGGATTTCTAGGGGATGGCAGGACTACATACCATGAACGTAAAAAATTGTTTATTTCTTTGAACAGCGTAGTAATTATTGTAAAGCAATATCATTCGCCAACTGACCAACTCTGATCATCTAGGATTAAAATAACTTAAGATTCTAAAATACCACAGGTTTAACAAATCTATCTTAAGATTGTGTTTTATAAATCACTTATCTTAAAATCTGCTTATCTGATAAGCTACGCGATCCGGAGATGGGTTCCCACGCACGCAAAACTTCGAAATAAAAAACTAAAATGCAAACCCTAATCTTGCTAACGCCTCTTCACAACCAGGGGCTCAGCTCTTGTAAGGAGCTCTCGTCTTAACAATGGATTACACAAACGTTAATCCAATCAATTAGGTAAGTTGCCCCAAGTACGGAAAACAACAAATTGACTGCTCGGTGAAACAGTACGTTGGGAGGTGATGTGTTAAGAAATTGTTGCGCATTGTGCAGGTGCTCAGGAGGAGTATGTGATCGTACAAGGGTTTAGTTTAGGTTAAATTGAAATCGACAATCTGCGCAAGGTACCGACTAGTTCGAATACTCCACGGTTTGTCTGCAGTAGTAAAGCTTGAGAGTACGATCATTTGCACCTGCTTAACTCTATATTACCTGATCGACTAATCAAATTATTTTTTCTTTTTTATATATAGATTTTAGAATACCTGCATTAAGATCGAATATCATGAAATGTCACGGAATAGGGTGCAGATGTTAACGCTACTACAGAACACACACAAAGAAGAAAACAAGCGAAATCAAAATGTGCAATGCTCATTCACAAACATAAGCGAATCCATCGATGACTGGATACAGACCTTCGTGATTGAAGCGCGACTTAATGTTAAGGGCGATTACGAAATAGTGCTAGTTTGCCGAGCTGGCGGTCAATACGTCGACTGAAGTGATGAAAGTGTGCATTATTATGTTACGAAGACGACGGAACATTTGTTATTCAAACGAGGTCGATAAAATTTAAAACTTACTTACAGAATTTGAAAATTATTATACCATTAGAAAGTAGGCTTCACTTAATCCCGATAGACCCCTGGGATCAGGTGGAACGCGCCCACGGGCCACCAGTTCAGTACTTATAAAAGTATTTGGATGCCGTCAAATTTAAATACGCTAAAACATGGGGGGTTTCTGATTGGACGCGACGCCTGTGTCTATCTGCTGAGACGAATTCAACCAACCGAGCAGCGGCTTCAGGCAATTGACATCCATCACACTCACCTGGTTGGTACACCAAACACATCGGCAGCTTCAAAACTCCTTGCTACGTGCGTGTGCACGCGCCGCTGGCTGGCGCCGTCAGAGCACTCGGTTTAGTGGTCGCGTGTTGTTCAAACTTGTTATTGAGTACGTACTGTTATAGAACAAATCGGTAAACTATTTAAGAGAATGAACAAACCTTTCTCAAAGCGGAAAATAATTAAAAAATAAAAATAAATAAATAATCCCCAGACAAACAAACCAATTGTAATTTGGATGTTTTTTGACCATATTAATTAGACCATGTAAAATGGTTAAAAGACTTACACACAAAAATTAAATAATTTGATTCTACATTTTACAAAAAATATATATTGTGGTTATCAAATTTTCTTTTAAGAACAATATTCCAGTACCTAACTAGACAGCCCCATACTTCCTGAACTTGTCGATACTAAAAACAGAATCAAACAAAACGATTCCGAATCCATCCACATTTTCAACAATATCATAAATAATGAAATTAATTACAACAAACCAAAGATGGTACATCGAAGAATAAATGTAATCAAGTGTGTCTGTACAGCATACGCAGCCTCGCTCGCTCTGTGGATGGGCTCAATTACACCGAGCGACCAATCAGCACGCCGGGCGGGTCGCCGAGCGGGACAGCCTTCTACAACAGACGGAGACAACTAATCAGAGGTCTTGTTAAAGGGGCGGACCTTACAACTCCAAGTTAAATAAGTTAGGGAGCAAATCAAGTTAGTGGCTGTAATGTTTTCAATTGGCATGGACGCGCGCTACACATTCTGCGAGAGATCTGCCGCTACATACGTAAACTGATTTATATTCAATTTGATTTTACAGTTCGTTAAGTTATAAACAATTTAATTTTAACAAAGATAAAGTTATTGAACTAGTCGACGTAGATCCTTTATCTACGAAAAAACAAAACGGTGTTCTTGAAAACATTTAATAAATAGTCCTAAAGTGTGTTTAGCGGAAGAAAAGGACTTTCAACTTACTTCACGATGCGTGGAAACAAATTCTTAAGTTGAAGTTCACGCCACAGTGTAGATAACTCAGTTAGTAAACAGTTGCTCGGGGATCGTCGCGAGCGGTGAGGCGAGACGACGCGAGGCGAGCGCAATGAGCGAGCGAGCGCGGCGCGGGGCCGCCTACACCATCGACAATATCCTCGGGAGAAATACCCACGGTTAGTACTGTTATCTTTTATTTGATCTTTAAATTGATTTACAAATTGGACCAAATCGGCACGGCACAGATAAAAATAATATCTCTTTCTGAACATTCCATGAGGAAGAGTCTATGCTTGAGGTTTACGCAGTTGAGGAACCCAAGACTACACGAGTAAGCCGAGTGCTCATTTAGTTTAGTTTAATTAATTTAATTTAAATGTCATGGTTCATTAGCAGCAAGAGAGTTTTAAGAGGTTAATTAACGTATTTTTCACGTTGTTTAAGTTTGAGTAACGTAGCCCAAGGTTTTAAATGTGCCGTAGTCTTCTGCACGCAAACCAACGTGTAAACCAAACTCGGCGATAGATAGTTGAGCAGTAAATCTGTAATAAAAAACTTCATAGTGATTTTTTAAATACAGTTTATATTTTTACTGACTCAAGGCAAGATTTAAGAATGTCATTTAACTTATAATAGCTTATTTTATTTAACTTTTAACCTAACAGGTTTAAAAACATGGTTTACATACTTTTTACAACAATTATAAGAGTTATAGAAAATTAATATATTTGTTATTCTGAGTTAAACAATTATTATCATTGGGTATTCAAAGTGCTGTAACATGTATCACAACCCTGCGTCTTGCTAACAGACGCTTCGTAACCAGAAGCTTCCGCGATTGCTTCGAATGAAGACTGGCCGTCCCTTGCTATGTAGGCTGTGGCACATGGCGGGCTAACTCATTTATTTGTCCATAAATATCAGTAACAGCCATTTTTACCAAACACGGATTGATGCAGAGGAATTTCTCTTGAATGTTTTTTTGTTTATCTTATTTTTGATTAAAGCCGTGTTGATTTTGACCGGAAGTAGTCTTTTTGTTACTATCAAATACGCACAAACAAAGGTTGGTTTGCGGGTAAGGCACATTCGAACTGAAGCCTACGATGCATCATTACCTGCCTGCAATAACTTCAGCGGTACACTTTACTATTATGTTTCTCAGTTTAAATAATTATTTCCGTTGTAATGATTTTTATTGACTTTTCCGACAATGTCTTACAACATAGCTAGAGCTCCCAGATTCCACCCTGTTAGGAATTGTATTTCTATATATCCTTATTCTTCGTGGACATCATGAAGAGAAGCAACATGTATATTTTCAGATGAGTGCCTGTTAATGAATTGCACTTTATCCAGATATTCCCACGGGCTAGCGAGCTTGGTGGTGACTACGTTCAATACGTGGTGATTTCAAACACTATTAGGATAAAGAAAATTCATATTAGAAAAGCAATTATGTGGGTTAAATAGTTCATTATAGTCATAATAATAATATCCAGTTCCACGGGGTAGTCTCTTGTAATATTTCATAGCTGGCAACCGGTGGGTCGAGTGCGGATGTCAGTTTCCATCAGGTGTGATGGAAACTATCCGCCCATGTAGACATCATTATCGTGGGAGTTTTGAATACTTTTACGAGTCGATTTCACTCTTCTTAGTTCTCTCCTACATTAAACAAGGAATTTCTGCAAAAAGGGATACGTCTACGTCCTCTGCGGGTCCAAGAGGAGGCCCCAGACAGCGCGACGACATCTCTCTACACGCACGTGTCTCGTGCTACGTGTCCACCAAGCCCACTAGATGACTTTCAAACGTTAAGTCGTGTATTTTGGAAATGAACACTATTTTCATTTATTTCAAAAGTATCAAGATTGTCCTTTTTTCGCAGTGCTTGTTTTGTCTAGAAGTAAAAGATTAAAGGGGGAACCGGAGCCCGGCCGGTCGTTCAGTTTGCACGGTTCGTCGGCAGCAGATCTCTTAAAGAAAATACATACTAATTTACACAGCGACGAGTTTTCATGTACGATCTACAGGTTTAAGTTGTGCGTTAACTTTCAATCATTCAGACTTTTATAGTAGAAACGAGACAATAGTAGGTCCGATCGAAACTACTAGATATGTCTAAAAAAGTTGTAATGTAAAAAGCCCCTGTTACCAACCACTGTTTCAATATCATTAAAGAGAACCGGTACCCGGCGCCAGCAGTCTGGCGGTTAATTAGTGCAGTAATTAAATTATTATAAAAACCAATTACAATCAGTTGATATGCAAATTAATGTGACTTAATATTGAGCAACGGAAATATTTTCTAATCAAGCAATTAAACTTTCGATTATATCAGCGCAGTTTTTTTAAATTTGCGCTGCGACTTTTCTAAAAATAATGTTATTTCTTTGACACGCAGTAGACCAGAGAGACCGACCTCAGAAAGTATGTGAAAGATTTTTGAAATAGTAATGTAGTTAATACTTTATCGATTACTTATTAAGGAACAACAAACAATAGTTCTTTATAACGTTATTTCTGACCCGCGTCATTGCTGATAAGCGTCATTGCTGACCCGTGTCATTGCTGACCCACCTCATTGCTGACACGGGAATAGGTACTTTGGCGATAGATTAGCTTTCTAATAGTTCAATAATTAAAAACGTGAAATGACATTACAGATAACAAAAAATATTATTTTCCTCTTATTAATATATATGTAGGTAGATGTATAAAAGAAAAGAGTATAATAAACGTACGGGACAACAGTTCCAAACAGTTCTTCCAAACAGTTTTAGGGTTTAGATTGATACAATCAGAGACTATGACGCGAAACGCAAAACTGGAGTAGTTTAACAACCACCAAGTAGCAATAACAAAGAGCTAGTTAATAGTGTTCGGCAACGTATTGACGAGTGCCTTAGAATTGCTTTTGTTCCAGCAATTGCACGTGTTGTTCCTTGCCTTTGGCCAGAACACAACCACGTCAACGGGGTGTTACGGTGTTCTAATGAAAGGACTGTAGTTCTGCTTCAGACAAGATGCTAGCATAAAAAAACTACTACCGCGAATGGCCTATTTTCCAAACCTCGCTTTTATAACAAATATAATCGGGAGTAGCAATCCCTTTGTAGTTATAGTTAACGCCTAGCCGATGCACTACGTGACGAACTAACTCTTTTCATTGTCATAAATTTAGGGTAAGGTTAAATAATGACTAGGTACTGTTTGAAGATCATACGTATAAATAAAAACTATTGTAATCATATTGTAATGTCTGTTATTACTTCTGGGCTTAGAATTCGAATCGCCTGAACGTAATTTAAAGGGTTCTAATTTATCAAGTCAAAGACTGAATCTCAAACAACAATCAAATGTTATTTGGAATGTTGTTTCCAACCAGTGCTTCCAGGTAAAAGGAAAGAGAGTAGCAGAGTGGGTGAGTTCTAAAGGATGAGTGGGGCAATAGTGTGTACATTTCTCAGAAACTCAATTATTTCCCACTCGCGCTTCCGAGTATTAGGACAATAAACCTCTCTGGAAACTGTTTATTAGTGGAAGTTAATAACTATTTACTGCGTGTGGTCCAGCTGTTTCCCACTCGTTTCCCTTTTGGAGTGGAAGGTGGGCTACATTAATACTTAATAGTACTCTAAATAATGTATTAGCTTATTACTGGTCCCCCTTTTTACATCATTTCATTTTCTTCTTGTTGTATGTATCGCCTGATGAAACGTGACAATCAGGACGAGCATTGTTCGATCTAGTGTGAAGTGCAGCATGAACCGGAACCAAGTCAACGGACTGTACTCACTCAACTCTTGAAATTCTCTCCAAAATCTCGTCTGTATTGAATTGAAAATGTATGGCCCCAAAGAAGGCAGAGCTTGTGTTTTGAATATCCATACATTGAACTGGGGGATCCAGAATGAACATGCATATATAAAAATTAACAACCGTGACCCGGCAATAAAAATAGGATTTTTATCACACAAATGAATTCTCTGACCAGTATTTGAACCTGGGACCTCCGGCGTGTGCCATTGCTGTCACTCGGATTTGTTTCAGTAAAAGAAGTTATTATTATATGCGTTCCTCTAATTTTCAATTGAACGCACGCAACTGATTGTATATATCATTTTAATGCTAATTCGAAAATATGAAAGATTTGCTAATGAGGGAATAATTATAGGAGCTTGAAATAAACTTAACCTTAGAATCTATCGATGTGACCAACGTCTTTCATATTTCAAAAGTTAAAAGTACGCCCCTACACTTACAAGTAGGCGTACTACGACGTAGGATAACATTTAAGAGCATTTTACTGAAATGAAAACGATATGCGATCCTGTAAACAAAATCATTATATTACATTAACCTTTATGAAGAGAGCTGTTTATGGTTCTCAAGTTCAAAAATAGGATCTCGTACAAACTAGAAGACACGCGCTGCACCCGCGTGGATGGATTTTTGGATGAAACCGAGCCAATGTTATTACCCTAGAATGTGATCTTTCTAATGGAAAAGTAATTTTAAATCAGTTTGGTAGTTTTTGAGTCAATCAATAACATAAAATAAACTAATAAATCTTGTCGCTTTGCACTAGTATATAGTGCAGTCGAGCTGCCATGCCTTTGGAAGAATGTAGGGCATGTCAACTGAGGAGAAGGTATGGTTTCAACTGTCTTTGAGAAGTGAAACAAGTGTTTTCTCTGGATCGTTTGAACTTTTTTTCCTGTTATAACTAGATTATTTCATTGCAAAAGTTGAGAAGCCATTATAACGTGTGTGACAAATGCATTAAACGCATAAACGATAAATGTCCAAAACGTCATTGTCACTAAATAAAGTTTTCTTAATGTTGTGTCTTGTGACGGGTCACTCACTTTCCTCTAAGATATAATATTAGAGGAGGACGACGGCCGGCTCCCGAGTCACGCGCGAGAACAGGCACTGTTCTCAGATGTACCTCGTTTGTATAATTTGTGGGGAGGAAGATTTGTCAAGCTAACAGATGCAGATAAGAAAGATTTTGTGTATACCTAAGAGCTATTGTAGATTTATTTTGAAAAATAGCACCCACGAAGTTCTTTGCCGGTTCTTCTTCAAGAAGGTATTTTCTAACGGTTTTCTAACCGTTTGAGGGTGTTCGTCGTTTGGATACTTGGGGGGAGGGAGACTTGCCGAGCTAACAGATGCAGAAAAGAATAATTTTTGTATAGACATAAAGAGACTCTGTAAATTTATTTTGAAAAAAAATATACCCGTGAAGTTTTATGCCAGTTCTTCTTCACGAAGGTTTTTTTCGAACTGGTGGTAGAATCATGTTTTATTTGACGTCAATAAGAACAAGTAATTGTCAATGTTGAGAAATAAATATTTGAATTTGAATTTGAATTTGAATTTGAATTTGAATTTGGGTGGTAGAGTCATGCTTTAGATAACGTCATCAAGAACAAGCAATTGTAAAGGTGAGATATAAATATAAATATATGAATTTGAATTTTAAACTTGAATACAACAATGAAATGCAACCCTTATATTTACATAAAATAAATTTAGGGTAAAATAGAGTCATCTTTTGAAAAATACCGTTTACTATCAAAATCGCTATCATCTTTCTCTAGCTAGACTCTCGTGCATCCATGATTCCCTGGTAGTTCAGCCACAGCAGATTTTATCAGCACTGACTACACTGCTTGTGTTCTTTAATAGCTGTTTACAAAATAAGTTGCAATAACTCTCTGCGGGGGGTCCCTAATGCTGGATTACATCGTAATATCTTTGTTATTATGTGAGTGTGAACGAAGTCCTCGGAGCGTGAAATATGCTATTGTGTATTGGATATTAGGTTTCTGAAATCTTTTGTATTTTATTATTCAGCTTGCATATTATTTTTGCAATTGCATAATGTGCGTATGTATAATGTATTTTAAGGCACAACTGCACAGTTGAGGTTTAAACTTGTAACGTTCTTCAATTTTTCCTTCAAATTACAACTAAAACCTAGGTATTCTACTCAAGTGTATATTGTTTTGTTATTACAACTATTGTTCAACGCTCCGAATGAAACTTATCAGTCCTATGTCGGGCATTTATGACACTTTAAACTATAACCAACACAACATAATAAATGCTACAAAATTTATTTTAACACAAAGAGTACAAGTGTTTAATTCACAATTAACTTAGCTACATAAGAGTCCATAAACATTTACATGATAATTCTCTAAAGTCGACACATACAAGGTACCTAGATTCAGTACGAATATTTGCAGCTTCAAAGAAGTGGCGCGTTACTGATCGCGCGGCGTCAGAAACACCGTAATCTCCCGATGTATCGACAGCCTTTGACTCGTAATTGCAATGCCATTACCAATCTCTTTTACAATCATATTTGACGGGAATCAAATCTTTGACATTCAAATATAAACTCTGTCTCGCACTGTTATAAGGCGGATTGAAAATGCGCGATCTAGGAGCTTGTCGACAGGTAACGAGCGCTGGAGTGGCAATTTGTTCGGATCAACGCAAGCTTTGAACCAATGCTCGAATGTTAAAGGATTTACAACTCTATAAATGGACACTTTTCATGTGTATTTGCTTTTAAATTAGAGATGATTTTTTGATGTGATATTGGAATTACGAACGTTTATTTCGATAATATTTCTCAATAAGTGTGTAAAACAAAATAATCGTCGAAGTTTTGAGATTTTTTTAAAAATCAGTCGTTAGTGAAGTTTAAATGATACATACATTAATAAATTGCCAATTTTACACAACAAATGAAAATATTAAAAAATTTAATTTATTTTTGAAAAGGTATACTAAAATATTGTGAGTAGTTTTAAATATAAATATTGTTTTTCCGTGGAATTTAATAAACATCAGACAGTTAATGAACACATCAAAGTAACTTCAAACAATTTGTCACGCATTATTACAGAGAAAATTAAATTACTAACAAAAGTTTTGGATAGGTCGGAGTTCGCATTAAACAATACCCACGTCAGAATTACTGTAACGTGTTCATATTGTTTGATCCATTCAGGAATTAGCAACAATGGCCTTGCTGCTCAACAACTTCATAATTGTTAATAAAATTTATATTACAAGCACTCACAATGCTCTTTGAGCATCGCATTAAAAGATAGATACATGTCGAATCACAATGGGCTAAGCGTTTGCTAGCACCCCTCATTTACTGCATGCAACGTAAACAGTGTTTTATTAGTAATTTTGTTCGTATCTCATTGTAAAGGATTTACAAATCGCAACAAAAATAGAATTAGTACAAATAAATAGAGCGGGTAATGTCGAGTGACGTTAAGTGGTGAACAAAAGAAGTATTTTATTGTGCGGCTACCCCAGGGTAGTGATTTAGGCCCATTGGCTAAAGCACTTTGATTTTTATGAGCTTTGATTCAGAGCTAAATTTGGTTTGTTGAATGATAGCAATTAGTATGTGGATTAAGGGATCGATGCTGGGAACTGTAGCAGATCAGTGGTAGAACTCGTGAAGTTATTTATAAATGCGTAAGCAAAAAGATATGAGACTTTGAGAGTATTGCTAACATATTTACATATCTTGAAAAAAATGGTGGTGAATAGATGATTGCCTTTAATTTAGTAGTCGAGTAACAAAGCAGAAAGACTAACTGCACGACTCAGTGCGTTAGTGACTGATCGAAGAACAAAGACTAGTCTAGAAATGCTATACCTGCTGTAATTTAAATATTTACTTGTAAGTTACAATTATGGTTTTAATTTATTCGTTTATAAATTTTCTGTTTACAACATTGATGTTAAATTAACTTATAATTTCAAAGACTTTTTTTAATGTATGAAGATAAATTTTAAAGTAAACTGAGCCTGTTTTCGTTGAAGTAAGTTGAACAAAACATTACGCTTTTGAACACCTAAGAAGTTTTTCCAAAAATGTCGATGAATCTGTCTACCAGGAAATATTATTTTACAAGAATCTTGATCTGACATTATTATACCCGTAAGAAAAATATCTGCTCCTACTAATGTAAACAGTAGCATCAGCGAGTCCCAGGGCTCCCCTCCGGCCACCAGCCGCCGCTCGTCAATATACAGTTAATATTGGGTCCCCATGTTTATTCGACTTGTTGTACTTTCGAATTAACTCTTTTCAATCTATCTCTTCTCGGTGTCATTAAAAAGTGATATAAAGTATTGGGATTTTTGCTTCATTATTGGTTTGAAGGGACTATACGACGCTTATTTTGTTTTGAATAGGTCAGCGTTTGGATGCCATTCACGTACAGCGTAATATTAATTATTACCATGAATTTAAAAATCGCTAAACAATTGATGCTAAACAATTTTTTTTTAAACTAGAATATTTAACATAGGTAGATAAAAACTTTATATGCCAAAAATGGTAACACATTATTTTTAAAATTCACTTTTAGAGAAAATTTCTGGACTAAGGATTATAATTTACACAATTCAAAGGTTGTATATAGTTAAAGATAATATACTTAAAACAATATATAAAAATAAACATTTTCTTTAATTACTGAAAAAAAATAAGACTATAACGCAAAAAGGCAAATTTAAAGAATCGAAATCTTACAATCGAATAAATCAATCAAATAATCGAATAATAAACTGTAATAATTATGCAACGAAATTCGGAAATGCTCTGCTACCAAAAGGCAAAAAGCTTGCAGCGAAACGCTGATTTTCAGCTGCTACGCAGAAGGTACGGAAGGTAAGGAACAGCAGTACCTTATAATACAAAGGAAATAGAAAAATAGGAGAGGTATAAAGGAATATAAAGGCAATTCTAAGTAAACAAAAACCACAATGAAACGCAATTCAAGTAAGTACGATAGTTAAGACAACAATGATTATAGTACCTATACTTATATATTTAAAAGTAATAGAGTAAATATAAAAGAACATTAATAATAAAGTTATGTGGTAGGATATCAATTGCGTAACTTTTACATATTAAATAATATAATGACATTATCATAATCTAAATATTATGGTAATTACAAAGAAGTGAACTAGCTTGCAGTTTTCTATACCAATCTATTTTTGAAAATCAAAAGCATCTGTTGGTCTAGTATAGTTATTATTACTTTTAATTTAAATTTTACGAATTGGTCTTTCCTTATTTTAAGAAAAATATTTTTGTTATAAAGTGTAGAGAACAAAGCACTAATTACTTGGTTGGTCTAATAACCTGGGACCCATTTTACATCAAATAAGAATTTTTAAATTACGGGACAAATTAAATTATTGGTAAGCTCTTATAGCCTTTTACACTAGACACAACAGTATTTTATTAACTAAAATCGTACAATGCCCGAGCAAAAATCATTCTGTAAACCAATTTTTTTTACAGATGCAGCAGAAGTAAAAAGTGAGAGCGGGGGCCACTCGGACTCCGAGCCCGAGCACGAGCAGGGCGAGCCCATGGAGCCGCTCGATGACGCGGACCACGAGCAGGGCGAGCCCATGGAGCCGCTCGACGCCACCAGGCCCAGAAAGGTAGATATACCAATTGTTTTCAGAGATTGCCTTTATTTGTACATCTATTTACTGTTATGAATTCTTTCATTTAATAAATCTGTGTAGTAATAGTGTGGTTGCGTAATTTGTAGTGTCTGTTTTTTTGAAAAGTTTACATATAGTTTTTAAACGATAACTTACAAATACACAGTGTCCTATTAGAAAAAATCGTATTAGGGTTTGAGCCAAAATAAATGTACATTTTTCACATGACTTTTGTGAGAAACTTTTCTCACGTTTCTCACAAAAATCAAAAACGTTTCTCACATTTCTCACAAAGATGCGTTCACACAGGTCACTTTTTACAAATGTCAAATGGGTCAAATGGGTACCTATGAAATTCATGATTCAGATGTACAGGAATAAACAAAAGATTCAAGAGAGATTTGTTTTGATTGTGGAAGTGTAATAGGCTATAAAATTAATTATGACAATCGAATGGCTGATTTTTGGCCAAAATGTTATGTCACAATTATTTTTATAACCTAATCTTTGAATTGGCGTATCATTTAATAGGTATTTAAAAATATTTTTTTAGTTTTCTTATATTTTTGTATACACATATTATTTTTGAACGACCATTTCGGATCTATGACAGTTTGAAGTAGGTTAGCAGCGAGTACGGAGCGCTCTTTGTCATTACTGTAACAAATACTTTTTTAAAAAGCACATTAAAATCGGTTCAGCCTAAACGCGAGATAATCACAGCCATACATACAAACATACATACAAAACAAACTAAGAAACTCCTTTTTTTGAAGTCCGTTAAAAATATATCAAATACCGGGCATTTTTATGTAAGACATAGGTACACAAGTACGCAAATACTAGTAAGTATAGTTATAATAAATACTTTGAGAAACGGTCAGAGACCAGTATGAACGTGCCTTAGTTTTACATTTTTGTTCCACCGTTTCTCACAGGTATACCAACATGCAACTTTGGAAGCACTTTATTTGATTATTATTTTAAAAATCGGATGCTATGAAAGCGTGACACTGTAACATCGGGATCACTTTACTATAAAAATGATTTGCACTAATAATAAACAAAAATATAACTTACTTTTCTTGATATTAACTGCGCTTCTCACAGGATTTTTTCACAAAAAATATGGATGACCAAAATAAAAACACCAACACATCAAGACACAGAGGGAGACTGACACTTTTTCTTTTTGGTTCATGATGTTTATGTGTAAAAGGTTTATAAAATGTAGTGAGGTGGCAGTTTCTATAATTCTACGGGGGTGTAAATAGCGTTTTTCACAAATTGTTTCTTACAGGGCGGAATCTAGGATGCTCTCATTGACAATATTTATTTTTATTATTTGATAAGCTAGGCGATAAAATATCAATCAAAAAGAAGACCAGGTACTACACAAACCTTTGATAAAATTCTAATTTTAAGCTTCCTAAGATACTTCGGAAATGTTGAGCTATTATCGTAACGAGGTAGTGAAACGGACATGTTTCATTTGTATGGACAAAAAAAAAACAAAAAATAAAATATTACTATGTAAAAAAACTATGAATGATAGTGTAAATATGACATCTAATTTTTAAAATACATGGGCCAGTGCAATTAAAAAGAATCGAAACATGTTTAATGCAATAAACATAGCAACAATGATGGGTTGAAGTCGGTGGACACGATATTTTTTACTTTTTAATTTATTATTATTTTTATATTTTTATTATTTTTATAATTTTTTTTATATTTTTTAAATAAAGGTTCGTAATACATAGTCAGGTTCACGTTTAATACGCAGGACGCTCGGAAAGTTTGAGAAAAAAAATAAAATGTTCTATAGCTAAATTTTTTATTAAACCTTTTTCAAAGAATTCTCCACCAGCGTCTTTACAAAGTAAATGTGTCGTAACCAAGTTTTATAGCACATTTTCCAGTCTGCAACAGGTCTGGTGCTTCCTCATCAGTATTCTTCAACGCAGAGAGCATATCTTCTGGTGATAGAAACCGTATACCTTCGAGCTAGTTTTGAATTTTAGGAAGTCACACGGTGCCAAATCAGGGCTGTAAGGCGGATGACTCAAAATATTTACCGGTGTGGTGTTCCCTCGTCTTCATCACGGAGTGCGCGGGCGCGTTGTCGTGGTGGGGCAAAAGGCCTCGGAGACCCGTGTTCGATCGCTTGTTGCTCACAGCAGCAAAAATTCCTGGAAAGCATTTGGTAGTACCACTACTACTCTCTACATTGACACTAAATAACCCGTTAAGGCGTTGGTTTATTTTGAAACAGCCATACTGTGAATGGCGCTTTATTTATGGATCATACTGATAAATCTAAGAGACGTCACCTGTAGACTTCTTAAACGCGGTGGGAAGATCCTGATTAGAATTTATCAATCATGTCTTGGCACTACTCCACGCGCATCTGGTTCTCAGCAATGGTGAGGTTGTGGGGTACCCAGCGCGCAAAAATCCTCCTCGTGAAAAGGTGGTTGTGTTGAATATCACGAACACTTCCCAATCCAATCTCATCCCAATCTGTAGATTGCGCTAAACCTCCCCGCGTGTGAGTCACTGGTTCCGTTGAATCTATATTTCACTTGTAGTAAATTTCTTTCGTAAAAGCAGTCAAAGAAGAACCACTTCTTTCATCATCCCTCAAACTGTGCGACCGCGCGTAAACTCGGTACATCAGCGGTGCACAGTCGATTCAGAATGCTAATTGAAGTGGATTATTCGATTCCTCAGGTTTCCAGTTAGACTTGAGATCGTAAAAAATCATTGCACTAAAATGTTCTCGGAGCAGAATTATCTTTCTACGAGTCACAGTAGTCTCATAATCCTGGTAAAAACATTTAGAGGGAAATAGAAATAGAAAACAAATATATTTTTACTTTTAAATAACCGAATGTTCAAAGTTAATTATTACTCGTTTCATACAAAAAAAACCTTTTTTTCGCAAAATTTTCTGAGGGCCCTGGTATACATCTCAATCAAAACTCATTGAAATCTTGAGCCTAAAAGACAGAACTACAATCACAAATGTAATTTATTCAAGACGTTTGGACTATCTTTAGCGTAAAAAACAAATTAATGCGATTTAGAATGTTTGCTACATACAACTTGAAATGTTAGGTAAGTCAAATATAAGTTTATTCTAAAAATTTTCACGCGTTAGTCTTTTATCTTGTTGCTTCTTCCAAAGCTTGTAAGTGCCGGCCCCGCTTCCGACAATATTTATTATGGTATAATAATAAAAAAAAGCAAAATTGTACCAGTAATTCAATGTGGTCAACATTAATTCAAGAAATATCAATTCTAGACTTGAAACATTAAATCGTGCGCATGCGCATGTTCCTAAAGAACATTGTGTTTGTTATTATTCATCCTGTGATTTATCTATACTCGTAGTTAGTTATAAAGTTTTGTTAGTTTATTGGTTTAAATGTAACAGATAAACGTTAACACTCCTAACCGCTTGTTAAAAAAATTTCACTATTTATTTATTTCATTCATTTGTTACAAAAACAAATATCGAAACAACATAATCTAGTATTGAGTATTACTAGCTATTCTGTATCCCGACATTATCGCGGGGTCGGGAGTGGCTTGGTGCAAACTGCGCCCAGTCCTGTCGTATTTATTAAATAACCAGAGATCCCGATGCGTTTTTAATCGACTTAATCAGGAGTTATGGCTATTCCAGAGGGAATACTGGGATGAAATGTAGCATGTAATATTGAGATAATGACCCTTTCTTATAGTGAGAAAAATTTTAAAATAGGTCTTGTAATTTCAGAATTCCTAGCACATTATTATCTTACCATTCTTATAGTTGCGAATTTGCTACTTAATCTATAGCTCGCGCCAACTAACAGCCTCCTCTATCCGTGAAGCAGGTGCGGCGCTCGCGCACCACGTTCACGACCTACCAGCTGCACGAGCTGGAGCGCGCCTTCGACAAGTCGCAGTACCCCGACGTGTTCACGCGGGAGGAGCTGGCGCTGCGGCTCGACCTCAGCGAGGCGAGGGTGCAGGTCAGTGCCACTACACTCAGGCCTGTATTCTACAATCTCGTTTAAGAGTGCTTGTCATCTTTTGTCATGAACGGGAAAGAGCAAGATAGTTGTATTGTTTTGGTATAGACAACAATATCTGTCTCACTTCTTGAAAATACGCATGATTTGAGTGAGGTTTATCAGTAAGGGAAATTTATTCATCCGAGACCTCAGAGATATCAGAGACGTCTGAGGGACAGTTGACTTTTTCTTTAGCCGCGATAGCTGCAGCGAGCAATAAGCAAGGGAATTATGTGTTAGGGCAAGGATACCAATTTTTAATTATACAACATTTTTAGATTGACAATGTATTTGGGCTCGCCGCGTCTATGTCTATGGTCTAGTCCTTAGTAATCAAATGAAACATTTAAACAAATTATGTAATTAAGTATTAATAGTCCTTGTGAAACAAAATAAACTGCCCCCTAGCAGACAGCTGTAGAGTTTATCTTGTGAATAGCTCAACTGGGGCGGTACCATTAGTCTAAAACGACCCTTCACGGCAACATGATTGCGTGCCGCTCAGAGAGAAGAGACAGCCAGAACTGCTTCGCAGGAACAAAAGCCTTAAACTTAAGCCTACGAATTTAAAATTTTCACGAGTCAAATGGCCGTTTTCATTTTCGGAAACGAGAATTCTAAAAAATTACTTTGGTTACACTTGAATCTTTATAAAACTTCGCAATGAATTCTAAATTTCTATTGTGGTTTATTTTTGTGGTGCATTCACTTATGAATGCACATTTCGCGTCAATAACGAGAAGATACATTTATAACATACTATCTATGCTTCATTATTCTGTGTGTACTCGTATCTGTTAAACTGTGAAATTGAAATTATCAGTAATTTAACTTCCTACCATACCAGCAGTTTTCAAAATAGATTAGTTACTTACAGAAAATAACAGAACAAATATTCAAAAAAAAAACACTACTTGTACAAATATTTTTAATAAAGCGTTATAGAAACCAAAGACACCTTAATCAAATGAACCTGCGCCAACCCTACAACACCACAGCAAGCAGCGGCTACACGCCTACTCACGACCTACCAGCCGCGGCAGTTTTCATTGAAGTGCGCGGCCGTCGCTTGCAGCGCCGCAGCGGCAACGAGCGCAATTACCGCCTGGAACAGCTGCTGAAGAGCTGTAATTAAAATTAGTTGTATTGTATCTCGCGGACGCCCATACTAGGGGGGGAGCTGCTGCCTGCGATTGGTGGGATTCGACTTGACCACACCCCGTGGTCTCGTTTGTGTAGATGGAATTGATAATTTAGATATTAGTTAGTTATGCAGCTCAACGAGATTCATCCCATGACTTTAAGGAATAATTGTATGGAATGGCATTGTTGATGGTTCTTTACATGATACAAAGGCATAAATGAATTATTAGTTCGTTTTCATAGAATAATAATACAATTTAAAACTAACTGGTTGAAAATAATAAATAAATATCATGCAAAAAGTGCACAGATTACTAAATGTATTTTAACTCTAATACTGTATTGAGCAGTCTGGTTTCTTTGAATTTCATTGGTTCGTCTTCCAAAATGGTGAAAGAATTTTCTATTTTATGTAACAATTGGACGTACTTACGTCCGTAATCACAGTATAACGTAGTATAATGGAATTACATACTTTGAATGAGCAGTGCGCAAGGTTGATATTAAATAATCGTAGTTTAAATTGCCGCCTACCTATGTTTTACCATCTAAACTCTACGATTTACCACTTAAGTCCAATATTTAAAAAAGAACCTTCCACAATCTCACATTGGACAGAAGTAACGAAGTCAGGTGAAGCTGCGCACGCGCCAACGAGACTCGCGGCGTTCGTTAGCGCGCATTCAGCGTGCTCTACTCCCGCGTTGTCTTTTGTTTCCGCTTCAAGAGCACTCGCCCTGGTGGGACGTGAAAGGCTCAGACTGGATTACAATCAGTTTTTCGTTGAGAATTGTAAGCGGTGACAATTATTTTCTTCATATAACATAAATACTTAGTTTTACAAGCGGATATGTTTCTGACAAAAAGTTGGGCTAGCCTTCTTTCTGAAGCAAGTGCTATGACTATGAAATAGATGAATATAGTGACATTTCTTTCCAATACGCGCCAAAACTTTCTAGTTTTATTATGGCTGACCTTAGTATTGGATCTTGGCATCTTCGATCAAGTTGTGATCGCTAGGTGTTGCAAGTTATCATATCTGCATAAATATTATGTTCATAAAAGAAAAGTAACCAAACACATAGCCGGTACTAAGTACTGTAACAGTTTAACCTAAAATTAAGCATTTTATTATTATATTACACATACATACATATATACATATATTATTATTATCATGTACATACTAACACAGGAATTGCAAATTGACATAGGAAAACTGTGTTACTGGAGTAACACAAAAGCATGCAACAAATAGGAGGCTGCACGACAGCCGCCACTCAGAGACTGTCGCACACAATTACACAAATTGCTTGAAACAGTCAAAGGGCAGTCTTGAAGAGTTTGCATCCTTCCTGTACCAAGAAACGACGCTTAACTAATCCCCTCTCAAGTTGTCGGAAGTGGCACAAATGACAGTTAGAAAGAGACAGCACTCACTGATCGCTTTGAACTGTCTTGCTCTTTTGTGTGCTAAATTGCTGTAATTGAAGGTGTAATTGACTGTTAGATTACAATGGTAAGGGTTGAAATTTTACTAAAAATAAATTTTTAATTCGTTTTGGTATATTTCAAAATATTATTTTCTTAGAGTTGTTACTCCTTGTATAGATAAGGTAAAATACTTCAGTAAATTTGCGTCAAACTGAATAGGTACATCAATTCCGTTTGACTTACAAATTTCTAAAAATGACTAGTTTCATTAGTTTTATAAACCACGCATTTAGCTCCTGTATTGAGTGAGTGTAATTTTGTAGACTCATTTTGATAACATGTAATTAAGATTAAGATTTTATAATAATATAGTATAATAACATAGCGAGAATAAAGTAATTATAAGCATTTCATGAATGCCTTTGAAAAATTCGTGAAGTGTTCTTAATTTTGAGCTCCGATTATAACCCGACAACGTGAAGTTGTGTTATCCAGCAATGAAAGAAGTCGCCGACTGGCTTGCTCTCGAGCCGCGGCTTACGTCTCCAGCGAATCTGTAAATAAGTCGGCGGGTTGGCGTCGCCGCCGCTCTAACAGTGTAATCCAGCTCTTAACGCGCAAATTGCTTTTAATTCTCCTCAAGTATCTCCCACCCTCGTTTTATAAAATTCAACCTTAATTTAATGTATAAAAAGTAGTTTTTTATTAATTCCCTGATTTTTGAGTGCAATTTGCAATCGCTTTCGAGTGGAGTGTCATCGAGTATTGTTCGCATGTAATTGAGCCATCGATCGCGTGTTTGCCGAGCGATTGCCGCGGCTTTTATTATTCGATTTAATTTTGATTCGAGTGGTCGGCTATTGTTTCTGCCCCCTTATAAATCGAGCGTCATTATTGACATTTTATTTGAAATCGATATCATGTGTCAGGATTTTGTTCTCAGTTGCTGCTGAATGAACCACGATAACACCTCGTCATTATGCAGAACCATACGGAATACAAAAACTGTTACGCAATTTTAAAACTGCAAGAAATAGTTTAGTTGTCATAAAATTGCATGATCCACTTCAGTGCCGTATAACTGCCAGTAATGGCCCGCGGCTGAGGGCCACAGTGTCTTTGTGCCAGCGTCTCCGGCTCGCTGCTTGTCGCTGCTCTGTGCGACAATTACCGTAATGGCGGCGGATTGCGCCACTCCCAGTAATAGCTCAAATTATGGAATTATACCAATTTTTTTCTCGCACAATGTCTTTTTATTAGCGCCATGTCGCTCGACTAGCTCAATTTGTTTCTATTCTCCGCAAAGTCTATTCAATTTTAAACTGTATTGTTGGGAGTTAGAGTGTGAATTGAAATGTAGATGTGTTAGTGTGGAAACCACGTATGCGTAATTGCTTTTCATTACGGGCCATTGTAGCGGCGGCGGGAGGCGGGAGGCGGGAGGGAGGGAGGCTATTACGTCGTAAAAAAATTAAAAGTTAACTTTAATCGGAACCTGTTGAGCCGGGACTTTGACTTATTTTGACATAAAGTTCAATCTGTAGGAATAATCCTATTCTTGTAATTACGAGTTTGTTTATTTGTATCGGTATAGGAAAGGACCTTATGAAACCACAGAATACTTTTAAAACAGAAAAGGTCTGTGCTCGAGTCGATAAGGTGTGGAAATTCGACCACAAAATCTAGTCATTTGTCAGTTATAGCAAGTAAATAAAGAGAAGTAAAGATTTCCTTCCCTCACACCACGCACAAAAATGTTTCTGCGAATAAGATTGATTGTTGATTTAAATTAAACCTACCCTTTATTATTTTCTCACAGGTGTGGTTCCAGAACCGGCGCGCGAAGTGGCGCAAGCGGGAAAAGGCGCTGGGCCGCGACCTGCCGCCGCTGCACCACCATGAGCACCGTGAGTTGATGCATTGTACACCTGTGCATGAAGATAGTGCCATCCATGGGGCTTAGGTTACAATGTAGTAGTGACTTCGTGAATGGACTATCTGTAATAACAACTGTCGGCGACATCCTAGTCCACGTGGTCACGTGGTCAACGCCTGCTGGCTTCTATTTTATTGTTTGAAAAGAGCAATTGCTTAGTATTGTATTTTATTTCAGACACAAATACTAACAAATTTAAGAAACTATATAGAACATGAAAAGTTTATAAGTAAATCTTTGTTTTTTTTATTTATTTGTTAATAAGGGTACATTTCTGAAAGTTGCAAGTTTTTACAGTTTCAATGAGCTTAACAGCTGTATTTGAGCGTAGCTTGCTTTGCCTCTCAGGAACAAATTGATAGTTAAGAACAGACAAAAATTTGTCCCAGGAACAATTTGTCTTGCTTTTCAATATTCATTATCGGTTTTCTGTGTAAACAAATTTGAAGTTGAAAAGCACCACACATGACAATTATCTGTTACCACAACAAAGTGACAGTTGCGTGTAATAATCACCTGCCAAAACTCGGGGCCCAGATTGAGTCCCCGATAGCTTCACGCCAACGACGTAAATGTATCATTTACACCAGTTCACGAACTTCCCTCAAATAATCATTATCAATATCATCATGGCTCCTAACAAAGTTTAATACTACTAACCAACGAATAAAGAGCTTTTATGATCTATATTTATGATAAGGATATAACAACATATGGGTTTTCAGTGAATTGGGCACTATAGATTACGATACCACTTTGTTTACGAGTTGGGAATCGAATTTTTGACACCTAATACGAATATAATGAGCGATGAAACCGATATGGGGCAGTTAAATCGAATACTAATCGATCATAATTAATGTTGTGGAAAACTGTTATAATTACAGCGTGGCGAGGTGTGATTACTATTCGATATTTGAGTTTATTTCCGGTTAAGTTTTGGATTCGAGTCAGTGGTAATTATTGTCGTATTGATTGTCGCTTGTCAATTTATTTCAAATGCTGGTCTTAGTTATAAAATGATTTCACTATCCGTACCAATATATTAATTATTAATTTTTATTTCATACTCTACTCAACGCTTGGCTTCATTGTATTGTTGATTTTATTTTTTTACCCGTATTTATTATAAATTTTGACAGTTCTCGTGCTCTCACATTCGCAGATTACTTATGAAATCTTAAATCAGTACTGTTACTAATCAATATTAACCGTTCTGAAGTATTATCAACACCTTAGTCATTTTGGCGCGTTCCACGTGACGCTTTGAATGTTTTTATGAGCTCGCTACGCGCCGACGCACCATCTGCCATGATTACTTAAAAGATACCTACAGCATGTAACAAATCCAAAACGTGTATGAAAACTGATTACTAATATTTGAATATGATAATAATCATTGTGGACACCCTCCGCTTACACACCACGAGCTGGGCGCCATCACCTGCGGGCAACTGTCCCCGCACAGAGCCTCGTTGTTCTGCTCCCTGCGATGGCTTCTGGCACCGCAGCACATGTCCGCCGAATCATTCAGTTACAGCAGGGTTGGCACGTGTTTACTTATTGCTTTATTGTAACAAATATATTGGAGATGCGTCTGCTGCGTGGAAGTTCCTGGCTTGTGTTTCTTCTGGAAGTCAGAGTGTTGTTGTGTATTACCTCAGTGAATAAATCCTTGAAAGGTACCCACTGGTTGTAACCACCGCTGAATACAGGAATTTCTAACTGAGGAGTGGCTTTCTCTCTATGGGCGACCGAACCCATTTTTGTATACAAAGCTCTTTTCAAATTATTGTATCTGCTCTCATACCGATCATACATGTTATTATAGGTTTCATTATCTACATCCATCTCGCTCTCTATGTCCCAGTGTAATGTGTCAATGGCAAACCACCTCATTTTCAATGTTTTTAACGCATCTTCGAATTCCCACTTATCCGATATAAACTCTACATCGATGTCCGCTGCAGTTCTTAAGAAAGCCTTAAAGTTAGCATATTGCTTACGCAGCAACTCATCTCGTTTCCCTGGTGTACCCTTGGCTTGGTTCGCGAGCGCCTGTTTATCTATTTGTTCTTTGAAGCTCGGTCCTGCTTCTTCAAATACCTCCTCCCTAATTACCGTCGGTGTTCTAGGCAGTACAGCTTCCTTCTTGACCACCGGCGTACGGGATCCCTGCCCATACATAAGGTGATACTGCTCGGTGATCAAGGCCCTTGTTGCCTCATAAGCCTTTTTACATTTCTCATACTCTTGTTGCACGAAGTAGGGATGAGATTTACTAACCTCCATACTAATACGGTCATGGTTGAATTCGACTTCTTTCCAGTACCCTTCCAATGTTTCTAATCTTTTCTTAAAGTAGTCTACTGTTTTCCGATCCGAACTATCTTTCCTAGTATTAATACCGAGCTTAACGATGCTATCGTAGAGAATTGATTGTATGTCAGCGAGCTCCGCCATGTTTCACTACGAAAAACCCAGTAACTGATAGGAAAATACAAGAAATGAATTACTTCCCTGCTGTTATACTGCTTCTCCAATGTTAATTATCACTGCAATCCTCACAGCACACTGCACAGTTTATTGTTTCACCAGTTCACTACCTCGCCGACACGGGACAACGCGACCCAAGGACCTTTTCGAAGGACGAAAAAAAAAATGTCGTGTACGGGGCGAGTATTGCAGAGATAGAATGTTAGAAAAAACTGTTAAACTGTTTATGATTCTTATTTATTTGAACTATACTTATATATTAATGAAAATGTTACAAAATGTTAAATGTTATGAATGCACCCGGGTGCTACGCTAGTTAAGTGTGCACTGAAAATTATTTATAATAATTTAACAACGAAGTAAAGTAGGTCAACGCTACGTCATACCATAAATACCTACTGCCAGTTAAGGTGTTCGGTCAATCACCAAACAATGCTTATTTTGGATTAATTTCCAAGTTCAAGTAAAATAAATAAATAAATAAAGAAAAAAACAAATGACAAGTTTTAGTATCAGATTGTGAATTGTGTTGTATGAAAGGCGAAAGCTTTATAAATAACTATATGCCATTTAAAACGACCAGGAAATGGCTTGTAAATCAAGACATGATTACATGTTGAATGACAATTTATTTGTTGAAATAATGAGCTTATATACTATAATAAACGTGTGACCTACAGTAATATTTAATCGTATCGTCTCACTTTCAGCACGCATGTTTACTGAATATATAAACTCTTTCTCTGTAGGTCACGTCTGGGGACGCCACACCATTCACTGTAGGTCACGTCTGGGGACGCCACACCATTCACTGTAGGTCACGTCTGGGGACGCCACACCATTCACTGTAGGTCACGTCTGGGGACGCCACACCATTCACTGTAGGTCACGTCTGGGGACGCCACACCATTCATAACTCGTGCTTAACTCCTCCGCCGTAACTGTTCACTGAAGGTTCAACTAAGTTACTAGTCGCCGGTTGATGTAGCTTCCTGATGATGAAAGAACCTCTGAATTTGACCTTAGATTCAGGTGCAGCTCAGCGTTGGCTGATTTTATCTACTAGCTACCAAAATACAAACAAATCCCTGCACTTTATAAACAATAGATTCATAAAGACTATGGCCAAACTACCACATACCCTTAATCCCAAAAGAGTTGAACTAAAAGATCTTTCCTTGCAGCTGGCGAGTGGTGGGGTGGAGGCGAGTGGTGGGGCGCGCGCGGCGTGCTGCCGCTGTGGCCCGCGCCGCCCGCTGCCGCCTTCCGCGCGCTGCTACATCGGTGAGGAGACTCTCTTTGTTAACGCAATCAACTATTTCATGTACAACTTTGATTTTTATTACTACTTTTGCAGTCGAACAAACACTTGTTGGTGAGTGACCCCCGCACCCACTGACATCACTCATCCTAGGTGTTATTTTTTAATAGGTAATTCTTATTAATTGTTAAGTAATGATAAGTTGCCAACAGTAACGTTTTGGTGGAATTGCCTTCGTTCTTGTGACAGCACTGGCTGTTAATGTGGTTATTGTGATGGTCGAACAAGTAAGACTGTAGTATTGGATTCATGGGGGAGGGAGACTTGCCGAGCTAACAAATGTAGAGACATAAAGAGACACTGTTTCTTGCCAGTTCTTCGTCACGAAGGTTTTTCGAACTGGTGGCAGTCATGTTTTATTTGATATCAATAAGAACAAGCAATTGTCAATGTTGAGAAATAAATATTTAAATTGGAATTTTTTATTCCATCAGATGAAATTAGCAACAGAAATGTTCCTACCACCTTAGCATGCGGTGTTTGTACACGGTGCAGTAACCTCCGTCTGTCCACAGTTACGTGCTCTCGCTGCCCGGCTCGCCCCCGCGCTCCCCGCCGCCCGCCTCGCCGCTCCTGCACACATAACTACTCTACTTCCAGAAGGGCACAACGACTTTGATCCACTTCACGCGTACAACACTGTGTGCTTCGCGTAGAGTTTATTTTGATTTATCAAGAACTATCCTGTTGTTTTGTTGTTATTTTTAAGATTTTAATTTATTTTACGTAAAATGTAATTGTAGTTTATATGAAGTTTTGAATGTACATTTTAACATTTTTCTTTATTTCGAATCCACGGCTCAGGTCAGCTCGCTTTCGTGATTATTGTCTACGACATGATTACTTTGCAAGCACTGTGAGCAGATGGCAAGGAAGGGTTGACCAAGTGGGATTCACACCATCTAACAAGGTGCAAAGGCAAATAAACCAACAAGTTCTGATTTTCCTTTTATTGGTATAAAGTAAATCGAATGGATGAGAGGGATAAGGCAGCCTTTTATTTAAGCTAAAGTAATTTAGTTTTTGAAAAACTTACTAATGTACTTTAAAATATATAAAAACAATAAAATATGTGATTAATATTCTAGTAATATGATGAAGACATTACAGATTTATCTAGAACTTAAGGTTAATTAAACAACTCTAAGATAAGTAAATAATTTCAAATTATGACCAAAGTTTCACGCTTGACGTAGGCAGTGCACGAGGGCACCGGCTCGTACACCGTCACATGCCTTCGTATTGCTACAGCCTGAGCTACACTTCTTACAGATGTGTAAGTCCAGCTGCATCCAGCTCTAACTCAAACTTCAACCACATTTAAAAACAAGGTATACGACCAATGACAAAAACAGCTTCCTCACCAAGTTTGGGCACCAATGAGTATTTGGGCACCAATTAATTTTTGTGTAGATGTCTCTCTAAATTCAATGTTAATTACGCAGGTAGGGTTGAATTTGCATTAATATGGGCAGTTTTCTCCGATTGCCACTTCTAAACCCCGTGGCTAGTTTAAAGTGAAATATTTCTATGAAAATGTGTACCTATGGAGAGATCGAAGGAACGAAGAACTAAAATGTCAAAATAGTTTATTGCCGTTTCCCGAGCCTTATCAATTAGCTCCACATGAAGACCCGCCGCGAGACAGTCCATCAAGATGCAACAAATCGAGCGACAAATCCTCTTTGATAATATAATTACTTGTCGAATCGGCAATCGGAAGCCACCCGGCGCGGCGCCGGAACGCGCTCGTTACGCCACCGTCGCCGCGCCGCGAGTGCTTTGTAATATCGCCATTTAAACAATTCTATCTAATCGGTGCAGAATTTTACAAGTTCCTCAGCCGGAAAATTCCCTAAGTGGGCCCCATTTGCCAGAATTGCTGCTATTTTATTTTGTAAACTTTTGAGATCGTCTAATTTTATGGTTTTAAATGTAATGTAACGAGTTAGAGGGTTTATTCAGTACTTTGAGCTGAGCATTCGAGTAATTACTTGTTCTCAATACATACCAAATAATACCTAGAGTTAAAATGTTGTTCTTTCATAATTATAATTTTACCTGTTAGATTCTCAACAGAGTAAGATGGTCTGGTACAGAGAATGACACTAATACATTTTTAAGTTAGAATTTGAATTCAAACCTGGTGACGTAACTCGTTCAAATAGTAAGATGCTTTTGGCATAAGTTGTCTATCAACAAGTTGTGAAAATAGCTATAAACTGGACATGGAATGTCCACAGAGCAGCATTCAGTAAATAACATTTACTTTACAAGCTTAATTCTGTACAGTGCGCAGTGATGGCCACGGCGCGGACATTATATCACAGTCACGAGATCTCCGTAGCGTTTAAAAACTCTAGTTTTACGTATTTCTTAATAAAATAAATTTAGTCTTTCATGTAAATAAATAATTTAAGGATAAGAATGTATATAGTGTAAAGTGATATGGAACTTGCAAAGAGCACTCGAAATTGTAAATAGATAAAGAATCAAGTAGCTATAGGGGATTCATTTTGATAAAATTGTTTGCAATATTACACCAGTGGTTAGCAAATTAATGTCTTTAGCAGGCTATTGGTGCGTGTTTTATCTCATCATCAAACTCCTTTGTAGGTTAACTTAACCAAAGCAAACTAAAACCTTTTGTGAACCCTCCTTCCTCGCCACTGCCACTGGAGTCCGGTGCAACCTGGCGAGACGACGCATGTGCCACGCAGCACTGCGGCGTCTCCGCGCATCCGAACACATCAGATAGAACTGAGCTCCAATCTTCCTTAGAGCCAAGCTCGCATTTGGAACGGGTGTAGGTATATCAACAATTTTATCAAAGTGCATTGACACGGACTATAGTCTGTTGTTGAACGAACAAATTGAACTAGCCGAGGTAGAGCAGTAGTGGGTTGCAATAATGTGTATTTGTAGATGTGACAATATACGTTTTTGAAATGCATTTCTGTTGTTTCACTGTCTTAATGTGTAATTTTCATAAATCCTTTGAGATCTAGAACTAGGCGCACGAACGTCTAAACTAATCGCCATTTGGTTGCTGTGCCTAACTTACAATCAATTTACATCATCGGGTCAAAAATTTAATATTACTTAGAATTTTTTCATGTTTTTCAAACGTCCAAAGGCCTTTTTCAAAGATGTTGCATGACACCACTCGGTCTTTTGAGGCCCAGAGATTTCCGGAGATTTTGATTCAGATCCATTCATGGGCCTACGCTTCATCTGCCAGTTTTTGAATCAGTACATATTTTTATTCTATATATTTATTTTTAATTATATTTAATTATTATTAAGAAATTGCAATGTTGAAAATAAAACATAACATGTCTGACAATCCCCGCCAATGGTTCGCGGCCTAGTGCTAAAATAATAAAAATCATTGAATTTTTAAAGTAAACCAAGACGCAGTAACAACAAAAAAAAATGAGATTGCCTCAAAATTATTATTCAGGTAAGTAGATAGGTCGGTGGAGGTAGGTGTTTGATGTTTGGTAATAGAAAGGGTAGAGTTTCCAATAAAATTCGCGGGGTGTACGCATTGCAAGTTGTTGAAGTAGTGCGCGGCAACATTCATTTGTGAAACAAATCATAGATTTAATAATTTATTTAAAAGAAAGTTTGCTCATAGTTTAGGTCGACCTTTTAAACAAAGCTTCTCAAAATTAGATTACAATAATATATCGATAAGAAACCATGATCCAGCCTGAACACCCACCAGCTCGACGCAGGAGCAAGGCACCCCAACAACAATGTAAGCACAAGGAAATATGAAATTTTCTCAGCTCCTAATACTCTGAAAGAGGATTTAAATTTTATTAATATAATTTCTGAGCTCGGCCTTATTACCCGATTAGTGCGTCGCGCAAACAAGAGAATTAGGGTTCCTTGTGAAGTTACAGCAGGTTTCTAAACCCTTTTATCATTCAGCAGAAAAAAGGCAGCTCAGGCAGGACTGAGGTCTCGCTCAGGAAACCAGCCACCGCTGCTCGTTCCTGTCCTAATTCCTACTTACCAAGTATAAGTAGGACTCTCACCTCTTTAATAAAATAGTCTAAGTCACATTTACCACGAAAACATTAGATCCCGGCCAAAAATTATCTTTCGATAAAATAAGTTCGAAAAAGACTATGTAGTTATAAAAGTAGCTTTTAACTAATAAATTGATCAACATCTGAGCTTACCGATGATATGGAATTACAAGTAACAAATAAATAATACAGAATACAAATGACTAGTAACTGAACTGTAAATAAACTCAACCAAATCGTCTTAACTATCTTCATATAATTATTTTTTCATTTATTTATTTAACATAATTATTTTTATCTTGACATATTATAATAACCTAATACAAAAGTAACATAATCAAATAATATAAAATCATCATCCAGGAAAATGAATGAGCAATATTACATTCTACTGAACCCGGCGGGGCGTCCCGTTTGGCGCGTCGGCAGCGCGAGTTGTTTGATCGGCTCCCTCCCGCCGAAACTTGCCAAAAATTGCGGTAACAAAGTGCGTTACCGTCTTGACGAGCTGCAATTAACTTTTAAGTAGATATTTATTAATTCCATCGCAGGTCTCCACTTCAGAAAATTTAAGCAGCTTTTGGGAGCTTTTTTTTTGGATTATTTCTGTTTAACGATAGAATGTAGAAAGATTTTTTATCGCCGAAGTGCAGTTTTACCATTCGCATCTATTGTTACAGAGGTTCAGGCAATTGTATAACGAGCACAGATGTTTCATTGTGAGTGATGGATGGTTTCAGTTTATTTTCAATGTTTATATTCTAAATGGTGAGTTTCTTTTATATACATGTTTACATTTAGCGGTATGGTCACATGGTTCTTGTAAGCTGCGTAGTATGATGACACCACGGAACATTAATTTAAAGCTGCAGAGGACTCCTGCCTGTTTGCCTGGCCAGTTTATTACGCTGCCTATCCTGGGACCGCCGTGCGCAATGCTCAATATCTTGACCAGCTCAATACCACCAGGTACCAAGAATACAACAAGTCCATTTCTAACTAATAATAAGAATACGAATGTGACTTTGTTTTACTGTTCGTTCCACTATCACGTCTGAACTATCTGCTCAACGGATCATAATATTCCCTAGAGTTACACGAGCAAAGCTGCAAGTCAAAGCTAGTCACTTATAAACAGAGTAAATCAGCTCAAACGACCAGCTTTCTTCTTTTATTTCAAAAAGTATAAGCTATTCAAATACGAATGAAATCCCATATTGAAGCGTCCACAGCAGACAACCAGCCATCTCTTTTACTCTTTATTTCTGTGCATATATCTGTTTCATCTGGTTAAGTCGCTGCATTGTCTGGGATAACAAATGTCGCCTTTTGTTCCAGCGCTGTCAAACGCAACCCGGCTGTGATTTGATTTTAAATAGCGAGTCTTGTAATTAGTAGTCGCTGGCGCTGGAACTGATGTCCCTTGTTCCTGGCGATCGCGGCGATGCTTGACTCATCGGGCGTTATATCAATTGTCTTTTATTTATCACGGAGTTGCAATTATGATGTTTAAGCAAAGGTTTGTTTGCTAACCGGAAATTGGAAAAGAAGTCCTTTATTTTTGTTTTTAACAGCGATAAGTATCTTTTGGCAACTTTAAATAAAATTCTTAAAAATTCCACTGGCCAAACATAAATACATTCATTTAATTTTTCAATTCGGTTATCTTTTTAATGATTATTTCGAAAACGTTCTATTTCACAAAGCCCGATAATGACAATTAAACTATATTCTTTAAGGCACTTTTATTCGTAACTGATTTAAACGGTAAGATATTATAATTACCAATACTAGAATTCAAATCTAACTCATATGAAAATACTCCAAAACCCAACCGCCAACCCTATCTAAATCCAAGCAAATGAAATGAACATTAAAATAAACCTAATAAGAGCAGATTTAGAAGCGAGTCCGCGGCGCAAACAAACCGCTCTCGCAATAACCAGCGATCCCTGGATCAACTTCGTAGATGTCACTGAATTGAAACAGGGTTGATAGGGCGATCAATGTAAGCGGTTATTGCTGGATTTTAGAATGTATAACAGAGTTTAGGACGTAAGGATCTTGAATGGTCTACAGAACGGTGTTTTGACTTCCGATCTTACCTAAATTCATTCATTGATTTAGTCTTAAATTTAAAAGAGTTTAGTAGCCATTTTAATTAAGTAAGTACGGGTGCGTATCCTCCTATTCATATTTTTTCACCAAGTAAGACAGATGGAGAAATTGTGCCAATTTCGAATTTATAAACTCCATGGTCTATCTATGACCTTCGTCATTTTATCTTGATAGAGTACATCCATTGTCGACCAATGTGTAAAAAATTAAGTGCAAAAATGTGTATTTGGTAAATTCTCAGTTCAAAAGCTACTATATAAGAATTTAAAAATGCTCTGTGAAATCTACTCTTGTACGACAATCGTAAGTCAACCCCGTTAATGAAGACATTTGCATAAATCACCGGTAGTTCGTCCAAGTGTGTCTGGGAACACAACGAGCAAGTCAAACATTCAGTGATTTGGCGATAAACCAATTAGTTCAAACTTGCATTCTCACGTGAGTCAACTTCTGCAAATATTTTCGTTGTTCCCCTAAAGCATTCTCGTCAACGATTAATGAACAATAGTTCTGTTCAAATTCATACATACTAAAGTTCAATATACTTTTGTCACTGTTCAGCATTGTTCGGTATACAGCTTTCGTTAAATACAATTTATTCGCGAATATAAAGAGCTGGACATTCGCGATTTATGTGCTCTGTATAGTAAGCAATCAGCAATGATTGTTTTTGTTCAATGTTTGGTAATAGTAAAGGGTAGAGTTTTCAATAAAAGTCGCGGGGTGTACGCATTCAAAGTTGTTGAAGTAGTGCGTGGGAACCTGTGTGTTTGTCTTGGAGGGCATTCTGCAGATTTGATGATTTTATTAGTTTCCAGCAAACAACGTGACAGTAAGAAGTGTCTGTAGGTCAACGCCGTATTGAAGTTAAGAATAATGGCCAAACTTTGTTTAATGATACAAACGGCTGATGTACAAACGATTTGTTGTGCTTTACTTTGCTACAGCTCTCGTATTATGTATGACGTTCCGGTGGCAGGTGAACAGTATACCATGTCTGCTCTAGAAAATAAATAATATTAAATGAATTATATTAAGTATTAAAATTCCCAATAAGAAAAAAGGTTTGGGCCTATAATTATTTTGTAGTAGGAACATCTCATACGAACTCATTTTGTTTTTGATAATTCGATAAATGTGAATATTGGATTGGTTTGGTTTGTTACTTATCAAGGATTTTGTTGCTTTCTATTGTAAACATTTCAGTCTATTATTAGAATGCAAAAAAGGTGTTTTTGTTTGATTTTTATATTATTTATAAATATAAAAACGTCAAAATACAAAAATAAGTTAATATACGATTACTTGATAACTATATTAATTTATACCTATTACTTAATTTCGCTGTTTATTATTCACATTAGGTGGATTTTGTTCCAATGTCTCATGATTGGATTATCCACCTTATCTGCTAACGTATTAAGGATGCTGTTTGAGCTCCCAGAGGTGCGGCGCATCAGTGAAGCTGATCTTTTTCGAATGATTGCGAAGAAATCATCCACTCGTGTCTCCGCAAACATGCCTGACGCGCAACAGTACTTCGGGAGTCCCAGCAGCATTCTTAGACTACTATTGTACTGGACACCGTAGAGTAGGCCGTGAAACACCTGTTTGTTTAATAAACTCTGCACGTGTAGAGACACTGACAATATGCACAAAACAATGTTAGTTTAACTTGCATACGACAACGTGCTAACCTTTTAGCCAACATTTTGGTTCTTATCGCGAGAGCCCGACGTGTCCTCTCAATAGCATCATCATCCTTTAGGTTTGGATTAATTAGATATCCTTAATATGTAAGGTTGAAGCGCTGCTTATTTTTGCTCCTATAATTCAGCACGCGGGCTGGCACATTTGATGGTACCTTTTTACCAGCACGGAACACCATGAACTCTTTAGGTTTTTTTAGGTTGTTGTTTTAGGTTTTTTAACCACTCGGGTTTTTTTTTGTTAAAATGATGTTCAAAGGCATTGTTCTCACAAATGTGTAACAGCTTTCTCATAGCATTAATATTTCAGTGGAATTTCTTTGGTAATCTCATTCAGTGCTAATTAGGGTTAGTTTACATGCAGTCGTAATAAACAAAATGCTGCTTTCTTACATACAATGTGATGTTTAGCAGCCGTGTAACTTAGATTTATCATTTATAATACGAATGTCAGTTACCCAAATAAAAATCAGTTGATTGCGTCATTACAATATTTGTTAGTATTTTTTGCTGTTAAAAAAGCACCGCTGTTATAACACCTGGTAGTGTTATCAACGTCTAACAAGTTTTTGCACGAAATCGCGCGCAGCGAGCCGGTCACTCGCGAAACTAATGTCAACAATACTTCTGTAATATATAACACCTTCGTCTTCATCGTCACTTTCTATCAGGTGAGATAGAAGACAAACGTCTAATCCTTTTTCATTCAAAAAAATCAACTATTTTGCCCCGAAGTAAACAGAACTTGTGTTATGGATGACCATACAGCGAACTGGGGGAAACCTCGAATAAACACACATATAAATAGTGTTATTTATTGACATCCCAAAAATTTGTCTTCTGGCTATGATACGCCAGAATTTTTTTTACAATATAAAAAAAACTCAGTTTAATTTTATATTGTACAAAAATAAATTACATTTAATTCCATTTTCTTTTTCTTACTCCTACCTAATCCTACCTCATCTCCCAGTACAGGGTAGAGTAGGGCATTCTCCTACCAGGTGTTAAAACATCGTCCATTTTCCGGCTTTCCTGGTGTCCTTGATTTTTTTTATTCTGATATTCCCGAAACTTTAGAACCATAAAATAGCCACATACTAAAATATTACAAATATCCGCGATGATAAATAGCTTCCTATTATAGAGTACGCTGGCTCCTGGAACGACCGATGAACAGTTGCGTCAGATTTGTATTGAATCACGTGTCTGCGTCACTACAAAGTCCGGCAGCCACGTGATCACAACCCAGCGCATGAAACTCCTTTGGTTTGCTGTCAGGGCAGTGCAGCTACGGCACGCTTTAACTGTTCAAATAAAAGAAGCACCAAATAAATGTATCTTTAAAAGCTAGCCTTTTGATACCTACTTAAGAATACATAATATTTTGATTTTCTTTTACTTACCTATATTTATTTATGCAGTTATTTTTAGGCATAGCTACAGATTACAAACCATCTTATAACTAGAATTATAAAGTACATCTTATAGGTATAAGTTTGCAGTCCAATTAGAGCTACGCACAGCGTTTTCTAGAAATATATTCAACGAGTAACCAGTTAAATTATTATTATTTTTTTTTATTTATTTCAAAATCCACAACTCTTAATCTAGATTAACAAACTTATGTTCAAAAGACATTCAGCAAATAACGGATTTTACATATGCTTATAGAATATATAAGTAAGAGGAGATACACATTTTTCAACCTTATAAGTAGACATAATATAAGAAAACATAAATGTTGATAAAAATTCACAAAATACTTATTTCATTGATTTGATTTTGATTTGGTTTGATTTGATAAATATATATAAATATGTGGTAAACATATAATATAAAATTAAGTTAATTAATGTTTAAAAGAAAGAGAAGTAGACATTAAATGGCCAATGTAGTTTTTAAAAGAGCCGGATGTGGAACAGAATAAGTCCAGGGAAGAAAATTTGTCATTATGTGTTTCCTGTAGACGGTTAATAATAGAATACTGGGCGTACTTACTCTGTGCAAACTGGCAGCTAAAGAGTTTTGTATGTCTAGTTCGTTTTGATGGAACACATAAATTCACAGTCTTAGCTGCAAGGTCGGCGCTGTCTATTATACCATTTGCTATTTTATAAAGAAATAACATATCGATAAGGCAACGTCAATTCTCTAGCATCAAGAGGCGGTAGTGAGTGCAAGAATCCTGGTATTTGTCACATTTACGATGATCGCGGTAGCACAAATGCTTAAGAAACTTGGTTTGTATTTTCTCAAAATTTTGGATATGAATAAGATACTGTGGATTCCAGATACTACTACAATATTCAAGAACACTCCTGCCATATGTATAATTGCGTATTTTTAAACAGTGTATATCAGAAAAATTTCTACTTAGTCGCAAAATGAATCCTAGGTTCCTAAATGCTTTGGTTGTAATATTATCAAAATGATCTTTAAAGGTTAATTTTGAATCCATTAAAATACCCAAATCGCTAATTTCGTTTGCTTCTGCAAGTGATGAACTATTAATACTATAATTGAACTTAACCTGTTTCCTTTTTTGAGTAAAAGTCATGTATGAGCATTTGCTTTCATTGATATTTATTTTATTTTCAGTATAATAAGTGTTCAATCTATTTAAATCTTCTTGTAAATGGTAGCAGTCGTGTAGTTTGTCAATTTTCATATATATTCTTGTGTCATCGGCATACATTAAAAATTTTGCATACTTAAAACATTTTGAGATGTCGTACAAATAACAAGCAAAGAGCAAAGGTCCAAGTATAGATCCCTGCGGAACGCCTAATACGACCGTTATATAATTAGAACAATAGCCTGCTATTACCACTGCCTGACTACAATTACGTAAATAAGATTCAAACCATCTATGAAGACTACTTTATTCCTAGTTCTCATAGTTTTCTCAGAAGTGGGACATGATCTACACAGTCAAAAGCTTTTTCAAGAACCGTGTACACCACGTCCACCTGAGAAATACCGTCCATTCCACTCAAAACATCCTCCGTAGAAATAGCCAAATTTGTATTTGTGGATCGAGCTTTAAAGAAGCCGTGTTGCTCTTGTGGTATCAAGGTTGAGACTATAGTAATTAGTGACTAGAGTGATAAGTGATTGTGCACAAGGCGTTCCAATAACTTACTGAGAAAATTTAGAATTGATATAGGTCGGTAATGTTGCACTAGAGATTGGCTACCTTTTTTATGAATTGGAACAATATGGGCGGTCTTCCATATGGTAGGAAAATAACCAGAGCTGAGACATCTATTAAAAATTAATGCAATTGGCATAGCTAAGGGTTTGCCACAAAAAAGAAAGTGGATGACAGAATGCGATCACTACCTGCTTCTTTTGTAATATCAAGACTTTTTGATAATTTATAAATGTAGGAGGGTGTAATTTCTATTTTTTGTTTCAGATTTTAAGATGACACCCCGCTAAAAGAGGTAACAGGGTAGAGAAATGCAGGTTCTTGAAAGTTTTTCTGAAAAAAAATCGTTAAATGCATTGCAGATGTCAATTTCATTAGTGTAAGTTCTATTATCGTCTGACACTGAATTAGGATAATTAGATTTGTTATTTCTTTGTGATTTACAGTAGGACCAAAATGCATTCGGATTGGTTTTAATTTCATTTCGGGATCTTTTTAAATAGTCTTCATAACAACAGTATTAAAACGACAATGCAATTGCAATTGGAGAAAAAAAAAAAGAAAATAGCGATAACAAGTGTAGTAAATTAAAATTTTACAAATGTCAATAAATTAATGTCAAAGGGTTGAGTTCAAAATGTTCGTGCCGCCGGCCACTCATGTTTCAGTAAAATATACAGTTATAATTATTTTTATTATAATAATCAATAAGGTTTATACCATATTTTATAATCACATGAGCTAAATATTAATTAGTTTTTTTTTTATTTTTAGTGTTAAAATAGCCATCATTAGAGTAAACTTATAATAACTATATTGTATTGAACCACAAATTCTTTAATAAAAAAATATTTGTTACTTTATTTAATAGGGAAAAAAGGAAAAATAAACAATTAACTGCAACTGCGTTCACTTGTTGCACAAAAACAGAGTGAATGTATTTTTTTATTGAGGGTTGCCGATCAAAGAAAATAATTTCGCACATAAACCCAAGCAAATAAAAAGCACAAAAATAAAATTTGCCTATAAAGCTGACATAAATATATTTTTAGTGTTATTATTTAATATGTTATGATTTCGACATTTTTTAAAGTAATTAATTCAATTGAATATCTATTTCATCTATTTTAAATCATAAAGATTACCTCAAGTATTTCTTTTTGCATAATGATTAACCTATAGTTCGAGAACCTTGTCTGTCGGTAAAGATGCACGCAGTTACATATTCTTTGATTTGCTTTTATGTCTTTTATATATTTATATACATAATTTGGTTCTGACTTTCTTTTTAGTAATTATTATAAAATGTTATAAAAATTAAGGTATAGTCATTTTTTTCGTAAATTACTAAAATCAAAAGCTTATTGAGGGCCTGGAATGAACTCAACTATTTGGTATTGATTAATTATAATTCTGTCGAGTCAAAATATACCTGCCATAGAACCCAAAGAGTTGAATTGAATTGAAATATACATGTCATACTTACAAAAAGTTTAACCAAAAATAAAGAAATATGCAATCATTAACTTGTTCTTCTACTGCCTAAATCTAGGCTGGGAGCTTGAAGTCTTTCTGGGCATAAAATTGTGTGCGAAGTTTGAATAAATAAATAGATACTTACGTTAACATTTGTAGTGATTGTCAAAGGTACTTCGCAAAAAACAATATCATAAACCTGCACCGTATCTGGCTCTATCATGAAATATTGAGTTACTTTTCTGTTTTGTATATTTGTAGGGAATCAAAAAGAACTTAAGATACATTCCACAAAAATATCTGTTCCTGACGGGCAGTCGACAAATATGGCAGTAAGAATTTATGAACTTGATCATCGTTAATACGAATAAAGAAGACTTGCAACTTTTAATTAATAAGGATTTATTATTATAGCAATTAAATAAGGACCTTAAAGTCAAAAAAATAAATACACTGCAAAGCAATTTTTAAACATATAAATAACTTCGTCAAATGTTTATCTTCCTCCTAAAATATTCTCGCCCGAAGCACGTAACTGTAAACTTGAACGATATGTATATTTTTGTAAAGTTATGATAGATCGTTTATAAAACCTCAGTAGCACCGTAATACGCAAAATTCTGAGACATGCTGGATTAGACACGTAGGGTTGCGTTATACGTAAAAGGGCATTGGTTTTTCCGAATTATTAAAATATACATTTATGTGATGTCGAAGAAATAAATATGTTTTCTCTATAGCCTTTTGCTTTAAATAAATATGCGACCGCTTTTTCTACACTACCAAAAACCCAGAATGGTAGCTATTATAATTTTACACAAAAAGTGCAATCCCTGTGCGTCCCACTAGCATAATAGCCTACTATTTAATACGTAAACAATGTAGTCCTTAATATTCTTTCATTTACAAAAACTACGCCTTTGCGGTCGAACGGGCTAGCGCGTACGTGTTCGCCGCGCCTGCCATCCACGCAACAGCGCGTTGTTAGTTGGCGGGTGTTCGTGTCGCGGCGGACACTCATCCGTCATTTGTTTTAATATCGTTGTCTACCATTTACAGTTTTATTCTAAATTGTGTTACTCATTTATTAATAAAATTATATGGACGTTACTATTGTAGAGTTTCTTTAAAATGCGTTTAACAGTTTTTGTGTGAAAGAGTAACAAACATCCACACATTCACATGTAAATACATACAGGCATTCATCCTTAGAAACTTACGCATTTAATATATAAGCAGGACAATAACAAACTCGGCTATCGTGCTAGAGTCAGGAATATGACGCAATAATAGCACAAAAATTAAAGCTTTATTGAATTACAGCCAATCATCTAAATAAACATGAAAAGTCCAGTTAATGCGCGCTTTGTGGGAGCTCGCACGTGGCGCTGACTACGCCACCCTCCGCAGACGGCGATAACTCCGCCTGCTATCTGCACACCTGAGCTCTTGTACTGCCGCTCTATTAGCAAATATGATAAGAAGTACATTTGACATTTTCATAGCCGGGTAACGAACACGCGACCCGCTCGATAGTTCCGAATTATCATGCGTGTACGCATACTACATTCGTTACTGGTGTTGTTGGACACAAATGGGTTGTCGACCTGACAACCTGCAGTTACAGCACTGACGAATCCTTTCCTATTATCATTTCAAAATCATTATAAAATCACCAGTAGTAATTATGGTGATAAGTAAGGAAAATAATTTTGGAAAGTATTATTTACAGGTCACCGCGCACAATCCAATACAATCAGGCACACAGCTTGCACTTCGGAGTAAGAACGAATTGCATAGGATCACCTATCAATTCTCCTGGCAATGTCGTAAAATGCCGTCGCGCGGCGCCACCAGCTTGAATACCAGCAATAATTCGACGTTATCACCTAACGAGCCTATCATTATCTATTATTACTTTAATAATGTGCAAGGATCCAGTGGTTTAGTGGCGATAAGAATGTAGCCACATGTTCGGTTCCCGGACATCCATCATTTGGGGCTTTGGGTAATCATGCTCATTGGGGATCATTATTAATGATAATAAATAATAAAGCGCGGGGTAAGATGTAAGTACCTTACCATGTTTATTAGAATTATAACTAGATTGTCGTGTCAATAGGCTGCGTCACTCAGACCGCGGTACTCCTTGAGTTATAATTGTATCTTGCAAGTGTTGTGTTTTGTATCAAGGGAGTCGTGTTGCGTGACGATGTGTCGGCTTGAAAGTGCGAAGTAGGTGAGAGCTGCGCTGTAAGACTGGAGAGTACTTCTGCGCCACGTGCCATGAAATTAAACCACCGTGGAGATACAGAACATGCGACTTAATTTGACAACTTATCCAAAAGGAATAATTCTTTTTCAATACTACGGTGCCTCGGGAAATGAAGCGGACTAGCTAGATCTGCTTGTTTCAGTTTTGTACGCACACAAACAAGCAGATTGCATTAATTGGGTGACTACGCTAATTGTTCATGTTGCAAGCAAAGGGCACGAGTAAGAAAACAATTTAAATCGAAAAAGACTACACCGTACATAGTTAACCTATTTTTTTTTCATCAACAACTACTAACAAGAAATATTGGTAAGAAACTTCCAGTTATTTACAGATCTATATGTTCGTATGGATCTGTAAATAATTGGAAGTACAGAACTCCTTAACAGCCTTAGTGAACCCGCTGCAGACATCATATTCATTCACCTAAGAAATAGGTGCTCCAAAACCTTACCAAGAATTCTACGAAGAATTCACGTTGGTAACGGTGGAATGGCAGTTTTTTTCAATAAATATCTTCGAAGCAACTTATTAAATATGTCACTCTTTCAGTGTAAGCTTTTGCTAGTGAAGCTGAATGTAAAATAGGTATTAGTCATTTCAGAACGTGTCTACCTAGACACCGCGACGCACCACGCCGCCCGCGCGGCTAACGAGCGCGCTAATTGTTGCGATAGTGCGCATGTACAGGGTGAACTCATTATGCTATTGGAGTATTTCATTTTCTTAAATTATAGAGCTGGATTAGGCCTGTTTCATTTCGGAAACAGGCTTAATCTAGGCTCCAAAAATTGCGAACGCATCACTGGAAGGCACTAATCCTAGTTCTACCAACATCATAGCAGGTCCGGAGTCAGCTAATCGTGCCAAGCCGTCATTGGCCAATACTGGCACGATCACCTCATACTGATCTGAACTCAATGAAACCATACTCCAATTTTAATTCATTCAAATAAATCAGTGATGTTCTAAAATCGACTCGCATTTAAATTATTCTTATGTAGAGTTTAATAAATAATAATAAATCCCCAGACAAATACACTATGGATTTTTTTTACGCTATGGAACTTAGAATAAAAATATGTTTATTAAATATAAACAACCATGACCCGAGAACACAATCTGTTTTCATCACAAACATTGAATTTCCCAAGAAAACAGATAATTGCTTATTTCTCTTGTGCAATAAATCTGAAGTATCTTGTTTTCGTTGTTTCAACCACGTGTCAACGCCGATTCGTCAAATTTGTTTTGTTTGACGGGGTCACGAACATTTATAGTCGCTTGTACTTCGAAAAACCTAATTCTCTAAATGCATAAAATTCACGCATCATCGTCGCCAAGAAGGCTTTTTTGGTGTAGTTTCTCTTTACAAAGTGCACAAGGAATAAAGACGAATGTTTCGAAATCAACTCATAAGAGACTGCAAGGGCGATCCCCTTTGTGGCGATACAGTTTGTGGGCAAAAAAACATTTACCTGAAATAGCAGATAAGCTGATTTGTGAATAGAAAGGTAGTTAATGCGGATGACAAAAACTAACATAAAACATGCCAGCACCCTGTAAAGCAGCTACAAATATTATAGCATTTGCGACCACCGTCAGGCCACCACCGCTCACGCGCAGATAACGCTCGCGCCCCTCCACCGCTCACTCCGCCTCGCCACCCCTCCACCGCTCACTCCACCCAGCCATGACGCCGCTACTGCTGCTGTTCGGGGTGCTGCCTGCCATCTACGCTAATGACAGTACGTAAATTTTTCAAGGGATTCGAAAAAGAAATGGTGTTTCAAATTTTTCGTAGTTGGTGAATGAGCTACCTGATTATGAGTGGCATACGGACCCATGAACGTTATTGCCTAATTATGCATTTCTGACCTCGGGATTCAGATAAATCACCGCTTCCCGTAGAGGCAATGACTGATTCTCCCACGGAACTCCTGGGTGTGGTAAAAATACAGCTTGAGTTTATTTAATTCACCGATAACCTAAAAAAAGCAAATTAATCTTTCATATTTATAATTATAGTATAGAAATTAACTGCATATTTAATTATAGTCACCCAAAATTGTGCTCTAGACGACCGAGTGTTGTAGTGGTTAGTTGCCCTGCTGGCTTGATCCCAGAAATTATTATCAAAATTTATGTTCAAAATATTCGAAAGAGTTGACTTACTTACGAAAACCGAAAGTAAATTGATGTGTCTCCAATATTGTGAGCAGCGAAGATAATAAATGAATTTGGCACAAATGATCAATGACGTAAAATGTAAAAGGTCATATGTGTGTTCATCTTCTGTGTATTAAATAGCTGTAGAAAGCTACAACCAGATCATTGTGGGCAGTTGGTCACTTTTAATATTGATTAGGCAAAAAAAATTGTAAAATGCTAATTTTCTTTAATAGCCATGAAGAAAAGGCTTGAAATATTTAGAAATACTGATTAGAACTAAATGAAAGATGTTCACATTAGATTACTGTGGAAATCATATTACTCAATATAACTATATTCGTAATATAACTGAAAATTAATATGACACTGTTTTTACATTTTAAAAAATGTGTAAATAATTATTTATTTAGGTGACTGGGCAACAGTGGGAATATGCAGAAGTAGAAACAGATTATATGAATTGTAGAAAGAAAGAACTTATAATCGTAATAAGACATTTTATGAATATGTTAAAAAGTATTCAAAACTATTTAAACGAGTATGCAGTATAGCTAAATCATATAATATTTATAATAAAAATAAATGTAGTACTTACTTTTCAAAAACTGCATGGAATATAGATAATCAGGAAACTGGGAAAGCCAAAGACGCACACACAAAATATATCTAAGAATTAATGATAAATTGTTGTCCACCGACAGAGAAGTTACTGAAGCATTAGGAAAATGTTTTACTGCCATCCCTGTGCCAACTACTTGGAGTATTAATTTATGTTGCACAGTTATTGCTCAAGGAAAATGGAAATTCATGCAATATTGATTTCAACTATAAACATATCACTGTTCCACAAGTTTTTGGACGCATTTAAATTTTAGACCTATGTATACTACCAAGGCTGACTAAGATTTTTTATTGAAATTATTTTTAAATCAATAACTTTCTCATTTTTATGGCAATAGTTTAATGACTTTTAGGCAATTTAGTTTCACGCGGGTTTGCTCAACAACCGCTTCCGGTGTTTCTGTGGGTCTCTGTGCAATTCTCATCTACATGTGCAGCAAACGAGTTTCTCAGAAACCCGAGTCTTAAATCTCATAACTATATAGCTTTAATTCCTACATATAATATAATAAGTCTTTAATTTAATTCCTATGAAACTGCCGTTTTGCCGTACTGGGCATTTCAAATGAAAATATTTTTTTTTGACTGATAATTCTAATTTCATATTAATTTTATTTGACAAACATGGCATTCTTTTTCTAAAATCGTCATTTGTTTAATAGTTAGTGTTTTGTTTTCAACGCATTCGAACATTTTTCGTCATCATGGATAAGTTAAAAATTCGAGTAATTATGGAGTATGAGTACCGTCGTGGCAGCAAAGCGGCACAAGCGGCACGCAACATCAACGACGTTTACGGAGCGAACACTACAAACGAACGCACCACCCGTTATTGGTTTACCCGCTTCCGTTCTGGAAATTTTGACCTGAAAAATGAACCCCGTGGTGGTCCGAAAACTTTGGTCGACAATGACGAATTAAAGAGAATTGTGGAAGCTGATGAAACTCAATCCACGGCTGAATTAGCAGCAGCTTTCGACGTTAGCATCAAAACAATATTGGTCCATTTGCGTCAAATTGGCAAGGTAAAAAAGCTTGACAAATGGGTACCCCACGAACTCAATGACCGCCAGCGCGAAGTACGCGTGGAGACGTGCCTTGCACTGCTCAGCAGGCATACAAATGAAGGAATTCTGAACCGCATTGTTACTTGTGACGAGAAAAGGATCCTGTTTGACAATCGTAAGCACTCAGCAAGTTGGTTGGGCCCTGGTTCAGCACCCAAACAATGCCCTAAACGAAAACTTACCCCTAGAAAAGTGATGGTCACTGTTTGGTGGTCTAACGCGGGTGTAATTCATCACAGCTTCTTGCCAAACGGGACAAGCATTACTGCAGATGTGTACTGTGAAGAACTGAACACAATGATGGAGAAGCTCGCACGTCTCCAACCAGCTTTGGTCAATCGTTCGGCTCCACTGCTCCTGCACGACAACGCGCGACCTCATACTGCACAGCAGACGGTCTCCAAGCTACAAGAGTTGGGGTTGGAAGTTCTCCGTCATCCGCCGTACTCACCAGACCTTGCGCCTACAGACTTCTACTTTTTCCAGAATTTGGATAACTTCTTGGCGGGAAAAAAATTCAATACCCGAGAGGCAGTACAAAATGCCTTTGAAGAATTTGTTGCCTCCCGTCCAGCTGATTTCTTCAAGAAAGGCATCAATAAGCTACCAATGCGTTGGCAAAGATGCATTGATTGCATGGGTGATTATTTTGATAAATAGAAATTAAAAATAAAAATAAAAATTACGCTTCATTTATTTCGTGAAAAACGGCAATTTCATAGGTAAAGACCTAATAACAAGAATGGGGCTGATCCGCGGGTTCCCAACTTCATTGTCTATGGAGGAAGTTGTATCAACAATCTCCACAAGCCAAGGTGATATAACAATTTTGAAGGCGCGTCGCATAAACAGAAAAGTGTCCATGGAGTCTGGTTCCACTTGGACCCCCACAGGATCTGTAGTGATCACTTTCTCTGGACAATGCTTACCTGATAAAGTGTTTTTTTTAACTCATCATTAACCGTTGATCCATACATTTTGCCTTCCATACAATGCTTAAACTGTTGTAGATTTGGCCATGTGAAAGCCCAATGCCGATCCAGTGCTCGTTGCTTCAGATGTGAACAAACTCACTCAGGTGACTCTTGTCCTGCATCCTCTGAAGTTTCCTGCCTGCAATGCTCAGGCCCTCATTTAGCAACTGACAAATCTTGCCCGGAACATTCCCGGCAAAAGAATATTAAAATCACCATGTCCCAAAAGAACATATCATTCAAGGAAGCATCATCCCTCTTCCCTTCAGTTAAAAAATCGTACGCAGATGCTTCTAAAAGTTCTCCTTCACTGAATCTTTCTTACAAAAAAACAATATACAAACCATCAAAACCCAGTATGTCTTTATCTCCAGGCTATGACAAAATTGCCCATAACGCTATTATTGCTAACCCTCCATCTACTAAATCTGATAATGCCTTCCCCCCTACTTCTTCCTGCTCCCCTAATGACAATTTTTTAGAACTCCCGATCTCCCTAGTTTTGAACATTCTTTCAAATTTTGAAGACATCCCACTACCGTCCTCCGTTGCTAAAAAGTTATCCCCTATTGCTAATCTTCTTCTTAACAATGGCCAGACGCCTTTATAAATTATACTCTTCTATGTTAAAAATATCTGTAAAAACTTATTTCATCCCCCTGTTTTTGTATTGTTCAAGGTAACTCAATGCTCGAGATACTGCAAGTTCTACTCAACTGATCGCTACAAAATTATTAACCTCGTGTAGTACGTGTGTATACTAATACTTGAAATTGGCAGAAACAGTTATTGTGTCGTAACAACAGCTGATTGCCATAAAACAAAATAAATATAATAATAACTTATGATTGATTTTTCGCAAATTATTTGATATTTTTTTACAAGATTTTTAGATTTAAAATTAGGGAAGTTTAAGGGGGAAAAGGTTACTCATGAGTTAATCTTTCATGTGTACTACCGACCATTAGCAGGTCAAAATCCCATATTGAGTTTGTCCATCACCTTTATTTTGAAAAAATATAACCGTGAAGTTTCTTGCCAGTTCTTCTTCACGAAGGTTTTTCCGAACTGGTGGCAGAGTCATGTTTTATTTGATGTCAATAAAAACAAGTAATTGTCAATGTTGAGAAATAAATATTTGAATTGGAAGCAGGGAAGAAATTTCTGAAAAATAAGAAATTTTGTCAATTATATAGTTCTGAAAGGAGTCATCGAAAATTGGTGAACCTAGGAGCCGAAGGGAAGATTTCTTTCTTTCAATTACAGTGATGTCGGGAGCAATAGATTGAAATGCCTGATTGATGTTTCTTTATTGTTACATAACTGACGGACTGTGTAATATTTAATTTTTATTGTTTTGTTTTTCATAATATTCAATTTATGTGTTAACATACTGTAGAAACTTTTTTGAGAATTTTATTTTATTACCATGCACAACTGTACTAGTATATTATATGTTTACCAATTGTAAATAAATAAGTGGGTAATAAATAGCTCACATTAAACATACGCCTTGATTGTTTGTTAAATTGCCTATCAACGAGTGAGACGGAACCGCACGAGCCAGCCGCGACATCGTCGAGCAATTGACTGTGTGATCTGTTTGATGGGATTAAACACCTGACACAGGGGGCATCCACTGAGATAAGTTCCTGACGCAGGTAGGAGTTACTTTGCATATAGCCTGCTTGATGTAGGATATAGTTTTAGTTGTTGTTTAGAAGCTTATTGCTAATAATGGCTAAGAACTTCAAATCAATGCTTATGAAAAAAAGCAAAACTCTATATAATATCGTTGTACAATACATCATAGTTAGCTTGTAGATATATGAGCAGATTACTGTAGTTGTAGTTTACATAATATGTTTATTTTGGTCCACTTACAACGTAACATTGGTTATACGAAACATAACACTGGCACAATAAGGGTGTTACCGCGCCAGTCGATCGTCCGTCGATCGACGTCGACTGTTCTATTCTTATGTCTATATTTATCGATTGGTGTGGTAACACCCTAACACATATCTTATCTAATACAAATCAGCGTTTCGCTACAAGCGACTTAGAGCTGAGCTATAGCCTTTTTGCCTTTTGGTAGCATAGCACTTCCGGATTTCACTGTAATTTGAATTGTAGGATTTCGGTTCTTTTAATGTAAACCATTCTATTGTCTCATTTTTACCATTAATTCTATTTTTGTTTTAATGTGTTAAAATGTTTATATTATGAAATGTATATATATATTTTTAATGTGTCACTTTTGACTATATACAACATTTAAATTGTGTCCTTAGTCCATATATTTTCTGTAAAAGTGAATTGAAAAAAATAATGTGTTACCATTTTTGGCAAATAAAGTTTTTATCTATCATCTATCTTATCTATCTACATACATCTCAGTTACAGCTGACTACTCCACAGAACAAAAATCCATACATACTTTGAAATATAAAAATTAAAACAGTTTTCGACATTAGTTAGTAAGTAAACCAAATATAAGAGATAAAATTAAAATTGGTTTGCCCGAACTCGTTTGGCTTCATGTTAATGTAGTCGAGTACCAGGAATTTCAAAGGTAGAGTATACTTACTTCATGTAACACCGAATATATTTTGGTCTTGGACACTGAAGAATTCGGTACTCGAAAAATGCATATCTCTACAGATAAACTCTAAATTAAACAAACGCTCTTAGTGGATGGCCCACTAGTGTGCACGGTGCATTTAATCCAGTCAGCACGGCGCCACGCGCTGCGCGACTCGATTGTAACCGGGCTGAGTTTACTGGCTCGTCAGTTGAACCCGATTCCCGCAGGAACTTCGCGCATAGTGCCACGAAGCTACATAATATACCTAAAGTGTTGTGAAAGAAGAAATAACTAAAGTGTGTCACTATCTCAAATGTTAAATCACAAATTCGAATAAATGAATAATTAGAGATTCATTTTTGAGCATCTTACCTCTAAATTTTTATTGTATAGTATATTCGCGTAGGTGCGGACCCCGCAGTAAGCCTTTTTTATATTCAGCGAGCTGTTTTTGGATAGTGTAACATTCTAATGGTGGAGTAGTTCTTGAAATCATTTCATTCGTTTCAAGGATATACAAATCATTAATATGTTTAAAAATATATTAAGAATAGCTTGGAGTTTCTTTTTCATGTCTTACGACAGTTTAGCGACAATGAGGATAAGCATTTGACGCACCCATCTAGCTGTTACATTGCTATTCACCTTTTTTTCCAAAAGCTAAAACTTTGGCTTCGTAACATTGTATTCGGGTAATTAGTTCTTAAAAGCAATGTGTATGTCTTTAGTCATACATTTAGTCTATTCTTATTTTCAAAGACTGGTTTGGAGTGTTTAAATTCTTCTCTTGTTTATGACTTTCAACTTAACCGAACCCGTCCTGCCGTGCTTGCAGTGCGGTCGCACCTCGTGTCGCAGACGGGGACGCTGTCGTCGGTGGGCGACGTGGAGCACATCCCGCCCGTGTTCCGCCCCGGCAGCCAGGCGTGAGTACGATAACTTCACTGTTTTGATGGTACTTGTGAATGATGTGGATTTGTGAGACGATATTCTTGGCTCCTCTCAGTTCACTCCAAAACAGAAGCTTTTCTTATCTCGGTTGACTACACTTATATTCAGGGAATACCGCAGATTTAATACGGTTGACTAAAATTGGACCACTTGAAAGATTTGTTACAATTATTTATTTGTTTAGTCAAAGAAAGAGTAGAAAACTACTATTAATATAGACAAATAAGAAGTCCATCACTCGTGCAACAAAATTGATAGGAAATGCTTTGAACTTAATATGTTTAATAAAATACGCATATTCATTGCAGCTTAGTATACAAATTACAAGTTAAGTTTTTTTAATTCTCTGTTTGTAAATAGTTTATAACTATTGTTTGACACCTCCTCCCAACCTTCCAGCTACGTAATGAACCAGTTCTCGGCGCCCAAGCTCCCCCACCAGCACTGGCAGGAGGAGACGGCGGTGAGCTTGCCGGCAGAGAACAAGAACTGCCTGTTGTGTGAGAAGCTGGACTCGGGCGCGTGCCGCTCCATGCCGAGCTGCGTGTACTGTGAGATGACGGCGACGGCGCAGTGCGACCGCGCCGCGCCGTGTCTGCGCTGCACCGGTAGGTACACGAGGGACATGGACGTGGTGAAAGTGTCTTTATTTTGTTTCTTATATTTTCCCAGAGTCAACGGCACGTACGTTTTATTACAATTTATGAGTGCATGTTTGTAGTATTATGGAGTGGCGCTCGTTGGTCTCTATCGTATCATATTCGTTAGGTTATTTTAGTTAATTTAATTAATAATCAAATGAACTTTGACATTCCATTTCGCTTAACGTACGGCTTGATTTTTGAGAAATAGAAGCTTATTGCATCAACTGCTTCCTTAATAACTACCTACTGAGATGCAGAAATCGACTCCTGCTGTAAAGGATTAAAGAGTTCTTGTCTCTTCATTTCATTTAAGAAGGCAGTATCATTAGCAAACAAGATTAATCTTTAAATAAGGATGATGGGTCATCGACAAAGATTTGATAAAAATTCTTTAATGAGTAAAAAATAAAAATAAATGACCAATAATTGAGCCCTGGGACATATCGGTGTAACTGCTGATCCTGAGGACTTTACCTCATTATTCAAAAGATTGATAATGTAGTTTCTTGAGTAGTGATGATTCGCACATTCAAATGCCTAGGATGATTCTCAAAAAGTGCCGAAAGCATCACATGAATATGGCGCGTAATCAATTTTCTGATATCTTATATATTTTAGAAATAATTAAGTGGGATCACTTATCGTTTTCACCCTGTATATTTAAGAGGATTAATTCACATGATTTACAAATTTTGGCACCCTTGACGTAGCTTATTCAACTCTAGTTCTTGAGTCTAAAAAATATGCACCATAATTTTTACCGATATAGATATATTTTGACGTACAAGAGCTCTTGTAATATCGATTGTGTAACAGTGGAATCATGTAACCCTATCTACTCCACAGTCATAAAGAACCCGTTCTTCAAATGCATCCCGGGGGAAAAGTACATGGACGAGTGCGACTCGTGCCGCTGCATGGACGGGCACAGCGGCTGGTGCACCAACCAGTTCTGCGAGTACCGCTCGCTGTACCTCTACGCCATGAAGCTGAGCGACGGAGAGTACTACTGATGATGCTGCAGTGACAATAAATATAGTGACATGTTTCAAGTTATTTCAGTTTCACCTCTACTATTCACAATTAGAACTTCTAAAAAATCCAAGGGCTGCGGTAGTTTATACTTTAAAATCTGACAAGTTTTGCCTAGCTAGAAAAGCAACCTAAGAGAACATAAAAATATTCTCATAATCTTTTTTGTCACTTAAATGCATGTTTAGCACTTAAGAATTGTCGAGCTAAAGTAATTTCCAGGAAATACAAATAATTATATAATGGATTGTACACGATTCCATATACATTACCAACCAAACGATTAGTTATGTTTTTTTAAGGTTAGTATAAGTTTTTTTTCCTTCTCACCATCTATTTTACAATTTTTATTGAGATATATTAATTTAATTGCCTGAGCTTCACTTTACCAGTACTTCCATTGTAAACTATACAAAGCGGCATACAAAGTTTCGTTTGTCTTAACCAATTTTCACAGCACGATGTTCCAGTCTGCAACAGGTACATACTTCCTCAACGCAGTGACCTTCTCGAAGCAGTGAGCGCATCTTCTGGCGATGAAAACTGTATTCCTTTGAGCTAGTTCTTAATTTTAGGGAACGAGAAGAAGTCACACGGTACCAAACCACGGCTGTAAGGTTTTACCCAAAAGTTTTTTTTACCAGTGTGGTGTTTAGAAAGTCCCTCGTCTAGATTTTGGAGTGTGGGCGCCTTTCCGAGGTGGAGCAAGGCCTCTGGGTCCCTTGTTCGGTCGCCTGTTGGTCGCAGCAGCAAAAACTTCTGGCAAGCATTTGGTAGGGTACCACTCTGCATTAAAATTACTTTAGTTTCTTAAGGGAATTGATACTAAATTCCCCGTAATAAAAATAGGAAAATAACTGGCAATCAAAACTTTTCCAGCGTTTCTCGATCGTCTCACTTTAAACAAAACAACCACACTGTTGACTGGCGTTATGTTTATTGATCATATTGATAAATCCAAGTGTTTGCACCTATTATGATAGCGTAAGCACGGTGGGAAGAACCTGCTTTGAATTTCATGGCACCACTCCACGCGCGCCAGCTTCTGAGCATCGGCGAGGTTGTGGGGTACTAACGTGAAACAATACTCCTTACGTAAAGGTAGTTGTGTAGGATCCGCTCCAATTTGCATATTGTACATAATCTTCGTATGTGATTCATTTGTTCACTCTGCGTAACGAACGCCTGAAATAATACAATAGCAATGCTACTGCAACTAATACATTAGATATTAGTTTTGATCCGCAATTTCGTAGGAGATACATACTCCCTTTTAAAATTGCAAGATACACTTTGTGTACTTGTCAAGTCAATTTCTATTCACATATGCTCAGGACTTCGTTTGAAATCCTAAATCAGTCAAAATTTTAGGATACATTTTAAATTAATTTATTGTGTTCCTCATGAACATCCAGCCAACGATTCTTTTGTTTTACATTAAATATGTAACCTCAGAAAGTCTACGTTTACTTAGTAACTCCCCTATTTTGACATTTAGTTACCTAATAAGAACGCTATCGAGGCGGCCATCGCACTGCTGCGAGTGACTACTTACTTACTCGTTTTTTTTTTGTTCCCCTCCGCGGGAAGGGCAGGAGGATAAAAATGCCCTGACGCATACTCTGGCGCGATTCCAGAGTTATGTGGGACTCGTCCCGACGCCTACCAGAACCATACCCACTAAAAACCCCCTGTCGGCTCGTGCATTTTTGCCACTCAGCCTTCATCGGAGCGAAGTTACTCGTCTGGTCTTTCATCCTTTATATCTTTATGCAAATGATATAATGCATACTGAGTATTGTAGCTGAAGAACTTTCCGTCTTTTGTAAGTATTTTTGCAAAGCGATTCTATACATTAACTACAAAGGAGAAAGTATAGCTTTTTGTTTGTTTGTCTATAGATTCATCTATCGCCTCACTAATGCTTGTGACTACTAAATTGTTTTATATGCTCTTATTATTACAGCGCTACATTAACCAAACTCTGTCCAGGTATCCCCACTACGCTATACGTTCTAACACTGGTACATAGTAATTTCACAGCAAACCGGCCTACTGAATTATATTTCGCCTGCATCCTTATTAAAAAAATACAATGTCTTCCTTGTACGAAACCGAGTTGTTGGTATCAATTCACCAAAATATCTAATAATGATAATTGACTGTTCCATAAACTAACAAAAAAAGTCCGGAACTAGCTTTATAATCACAGATTTAAATTGGTTTCATTTACTTGTGAGCAGATAATTGTAAAGGATATTCAGTGACGTATTCTCCGCTGCTGCGCCGTCATGTCGCCGACAAAGTGAGGACGCCGACACTTTCGGAAGTTATCGCTTATTGACAATAGTGAACCAACGCTTGTCAAGGTGGAGTAGGACAGAGGGTATGGTTCTGTATATGATCTATTCACACCAGGTTTTTATTTTGTAAATACTATTTGATCCAATACAACTGGTGTCATGTTTAAATATAATTAAGTCGTAGTTATTTCTGAAATCTATTAAAATTACTGAGCGGAATCGTTACTTTAAAAACGAATTGTCTTGGCAATTTTATTACAAATTAATATACAAATCACAAATGTATGTGGAAAACTGCAGTAAGTATAAAACGTAATAAAGATCATTGCTTGATTGATCCCACGACGATAAGTGTTATCGGTTTTTCCGTCAACAAATGTCAGCCCACAGATCGATACTAGAAAACCAATAAACTGTCATAATGGAGGCAAATATTTACCTTATTCTCAGATATTATTCACTCATTTGTATATCCTTATTACTTTATAGCAATGTCTGAGAAGAAAAACTCGATAGTGTATCATAACGGCCAAGGCATAACGTCGTGAATCCCCCGCGGTGACAAGTCGGAAGGATTAAGGAAGTGCGAGCTCGCTGGGTGGTCGCTGACAAACTGCGGATGATCCTTCATCTGGTCAACTACTTGGTAATATTTAAGAAACGTATTGTACTGTGATTATGTGTAATAGCTACCGTGGGATGCTGCTGGCACTATTCATTTTTTCCTCTGTCTCGCAAATTATATTTTTTAATCCGACAAAAACTTATAGGCCTCTTAACGCGAATGGTATTTTAAGCAACAAATATAATTGATATAATCAGTTTTACTTTATTAAACCTTTTGTTGATTGAGTAACATATTAAAATTAGTTACATAAAAGAGTAAATGAGTTAGCTCAACTAGGCACATTTTAGTTGCAGTAAAGTTCTGGGGTAACACATTATTTTTGCGATATTGAGATATTATGTTACATTCAAATTATACAATTATTTTTCCGAACGGAAATTATTTCATTTCATGAATGTTTTGGCAGAATAAAACACTATTCGAACAACAACTTATTGAACATTAGAAGTCCCACGATTCCACCCGCGTATATCTCCATTCCGCAGGAATTCGATATACAATCGGTATCTAAGATTCTGATTCTTAAACTATTAGGAGATATCACTTTTCTATAATATTTATTTTTAATAAAAACTCACAGAATAATGTAATTGAGCCTCTTTGAAATTGAATTTTTTAAATTCTTCGATGAATAGATAGTTTATGTATGGTCCTATGGACTTTTTACATTTCACCGGACTTTAGAGGTTAGAGCTGTCGGCGCTTAGCCGGATCTTAAACTATTCCTACACACGCTAAACTACTCCTACGTACGGAATTGAATAAGTAAAACTGACTCTCGCTCAACCTTTATATGACGTCATCGAGAAGCACTAACTAAATTTTTCTTTGGTTAAACGGTCAATGTCAAATGTTTACAATAAATATCTGTCATCAAGAATCCATAAAACATTCTAGACTTGTTCATTCCAGGTAAAATAATAAACGTTTTAATGAGATTTTTAAAACATCAGAAATCAGAAATGTTCAAATTGTATTCTTAAAATATCTATTATATATCGGAAAAATAATATATTTATAATAATAATAGGTACCTTTACAAGTTTACTTTGCATACGGAACCGGACACAAAGTATAGCCAGTGTTAGTATTAGATAACGCAGGTGACAGATAAAGTGAGCGTTTTAAAAATCGGTCAAGTCATTTAAGAAATTTTAGATTGCATAGAAACAAATCTACAATGTTCATAACCGCTCGCGGATTGTTGTCGGATATTGACGAGTATCACAACCAGATTGTACATCATTTGACGTATCGTCTTTTGTTTTTGCATGAAATGGGTTCTTCTTCACGAAGGTTTCTCCGAACGGGGGGCAGAGTTAGGCTTTATTTGACGTCAATAAGAACAAGTAATTGTCAATGTTGAGAAATACATCATTGAATTTAAACTTGACGCCAAACAACGATTTTTATAAGTAATTCCTGGAATCTTAGAAAAAAGAGTGAGTAGGCAGCTCTCGTACAGGCGGGAACCATCATCGCGTTCATCATCACCGGTCCACCGGGTGAGATGGAAGTCAGTCGCGTGACCAATTCACAAAAAAAAGTATACCTTGTGTTACTTTAGTGTGATTTTTGTAGGGATCTCATATTTATATGCAATAATATATCTAATGTAATTTAATTTGTATGAATAGAAAGCCCTGCAGATATGCACATATCGCTGCTGTAGTGCCTATCTACACAGGAAACATTGTTTTGTTTATTTAAGCAGTCCCCTTTAGTATAAACAAGAAAATCTAAGCTCTCCTACCTATAATAATAAAAGTTCAATCTTAAGAAGTCGAAGGATTATGTTATTTAAAGAATATTTAATGCTAAACTCTCGTTCTTCTAGATTGATAATTTATTATCTAGATTGATTTATATTCATAAATGGTATCTCAGTATATTCTTCAACAAAAATAAAATATGTTCTTGTTGTTGGAGTGGTACAAGCGTACTCAGTAATGGACATCATTGGAGATGGTGTAACTGACAATCCTGACGTCTAACATGAGTCGGACGCGCCGTGCGCCTGCGCGGCACTCACAATGTGCTCGCAAAAAATGCTCTATCAGTGCTTATGATTATTATTTTGGATCAATAAACACTAATAGCTGTCGGAATAGGGGTGCGCATAATGCCGCCATTCAGCCCGGCCCACTTCAAGCAGTAATATAGCACCCCCCGCGGCGGGCCCCGGGCTACCACATTATTAAATATTATTTTTTGAGATAATTCAATCGTAATTACTAGTTGTTGAAAAATAACAATGTAACCGAAATATTAAAACCATAACATTCATATTTGGTTACACAAGTATAATAGTTACGCATGAAATAATGATCTCAAAGGGTTAAATGTAAAGATTGGTTCTTATAAGCGGCACTTTAAAAAGGAAAGTTAGGGTTAAAGAAATTAAACACTCCTCGTATAATAAACCGCAATTTTTATTGTCGAAAAACCACCACGCCTTCAACAACATAAATCATGACTGTGCTTCATTCACACAAATCAGTTCGAATGACATCCTTCTTAGCAGTAAAAGAACTGCGTCGTATCGATTGCTCTGTTTGGGTGCCCAACAATGCATGGATGACAAATTGTAAGGCATTGGAGTGTATAATATTACATCGGATCATAAAGGTATATTATTGAAAAAAAAACATGTGACCCATTTACCTAAAAACCGCATTTATACGATATTAATTGATACGTTTAACTAACTCCAACAGAAAGTGAACTTAACTTCGCAGAACATAGACTTCAAAATGGAATAGTTGACTTATTTTCTATAAAAAATAGTAAATCTGGTGTAAATGTCGCCCGCTGCGTATCTGAGAATGGGAAAGCTGCAAATGACTGGGTCTGTGTATCACACTTTGACGGCAGCATCCGGTCCAGCGCGCTATCGATACTGCGACAAATGCCTGGTTTTGTGCTTTTTTGCAACGTTCGAGTTTGTGATGATCTTTTGATAGAGTGATATTGGTCTTATTGAATAAAAGAAAGGTTTTATATTCGTAGAAAAAAAAATAAGTTAAAAAGGAACGTTGTAACGATGACAATACTCAATTGAAACTTTGCTCGTGGATGAAAACAATTTTGCAAAATATAAAGATCAACTCCAGTCTTGTCGTCATCTAGATGACAATTCAATTTATAACAAAGAATTTACTATTAACTATTAGGAGTAAAAATAAATATGTTGGATTTCATCGCATCATAAATACCTACATTTTAAAAGCATTAACCTCGCCTGTAAGAGATAAAAATAACCAGCAACTATTTGTTAAACTTCATTCTTATTTCATTTATTTCCTACAAGCTTCCTGAACAGAACAGCTGTTGTTTTAGAGGCTCCACTTGCAGGCCGAGACTCTGTTGGATGTGGTTGAATGTATTCGTGACGGTCAAGACGCCAGTCATCTTAGTTTCTGTTGGTGTTTGTAAAGACAGCGAAAGGTTGAGTTAAAATATAAAAACACTATTAAACACAATAAAACTCAGTTCAAAAGTGTTAGTTTAAGCAGATACACGTCTAGGCTTGTTACCCTCAACAATATACACCGTACAATGCGACTAAACCAAACGAATATCGTGATCGCTCAGTAGCATGTACGTACTCGCACATGTCGGATTGTTTAACCAAACTATTATAGAACGCGCCGGTTCTTTTGGTGTTACTCGACTACTCGAGCAATTGTCATCCAAACATTACACTTGTAGCCTCAAAGCCATTTTCGTAGATGCAAGTGGACTCTGGCATTACGCCAAAAGTTTTCAAACGAAATAATATTTATTAGAAACTTGTAACCTGTGTGTATTATATCGTTATGTAGCGATATAATACACACAGGTTACAAGTTTTCTATAAAGTTAACAATCACACATTGGACACTTGGCTACGGCCCAGGTTAAATGCAGAGCGGACTATCGAGGACTAAATATTTTTAAGTTAGTAAAAACTATTTAAGTTACCTTTGATCTACTACGGAGAAACAAGAATGTGTTACTTCTAAAATTAAAATAAGTACACCGCTTAAGACGTAAATGTAACAGTCCATCCAACTGGTTTATGCAATTGGCTAGTAAATGGCTAGTAAAATATTGGAATAAAAATAGCATGTTATCTATGTTACAGAGCCTATCTTGTTAGCACTGCGAAACTGCTTTACGTACGTATGTAGTTTAAAATAGACTTCGAGACTGACAAACACGATCTCGGCGGTCCGTTTTAATAGAACTAAGCATTTATTATTGTACAACATATCTATAAATAGAAAATGTTATCTTGAAAAGCCTTTAACGGATACGACATGCTGCCTTACATCTCACCTGCAGGAAAGGAACGAAGGAGTTGCAGATACAGGCTCTAAATTTAACGCTTCCGATCTCAGACCAAAAGTGATTTGTCGAATCGTTAAATTTAATTTTTTTTTCGTGAGATGTAGGACAAAAAAATGCTTTATGTTATAAAAAAATTCGAAGAAAACATCATGGTTCGTGATGCAATATTTTAAAATTCAGCCCATATTATATCAGAATAACTAGAAGAAAAAAATAACTTTTGGTATTAGCGTGTCACTGTCATCTACAGGTTTATCAAGCAATAAACAACTACAGGTTTACCCGAAACACACATCGCCTCCACTTGTCTTCGGCACAACTCCACGTGGCCCGAACACGCTTAGAAACTACTGACTGTCGGGAAAACAGCTAAAACATGAAATCGTGCGCCGGCGCCGCAGTGGCGTCACGCGCGCCCAGTGCCACCGCTAGCGGTGTAAGCGTTTGGTTAAGATGTAGTGTTGGTTAGTGGATTTAAGTTTTGTTAAAGAGGTAGAATTATGTGTTTTGAAAAGCATCTCGCCCATAAGCATCGATAACAGTAAAAAAATGAAAATTATTTATTGCAAAACAAAGATTTGTATACATACATTTAGTGACCAGGGCCTCACATTGAAGGTTCAAATGTACATCTGTGACAGGAGGACCTGCTCCTCTGTAGGACTGTTTACTTATATCTAAGTTGCTAGAAACTATTAAATATAGGTTATAGATTAATTAAAAGTAATTACTAAATCTACATTAATGCAAGTGTGTGTGTGAGAGTGTGTTGGTGTGTGTGAATGTGTGGGTGTGTGTAGAGTGGTAGTGTGCGTGTGTGTATATAGTGTGGTAATAAACTGATTTATCTTAACTATGACTATTACTGGGATTCCACTAGTTTTTCAACCTCATCATATAGCAAAGGTTTTAACAATTTCGATACTGCATTTTCACAATTGAAAGTAGTCATAGGATATACCGGTCACCTGTGGCATCTTTCAGCGATCAACTTTACCTGTAGGTACCCCGAGTTACATTTCACTAAATAATTTTTTATCTATGGCACGTAGAACCTTTTTTCATTTATTCGTAGATTTCTTATAAAATGCTTGCATCCAAAAAATTTTTCACATAGGCAACTTTAACAAATGTCAATATACGACGCTTTGTGTTTACATGTGGTCATTCGTGTTTTTGATTATACTGAATAAAACTTGTGTTTAAATAAAAGGAATATAGTGCACTTAATATTCTTTTTGAGTTAATGGTAAGTACCATAATATCAAATGTTTTAATTCATTTACCAATTAAATACATCTGCAATTTTTTGAGTTATGGACGAAGTTAATATGAGTTAAGGTTAGGTAAAATTAACAAACTTAGCATAGTGGCATCTTTACCTGTTGCTAGGGTTGTCACGTCATGCACGCTTAAAAATTAAGTTTTTTTTCGTGTTGACACTTATATGATAAAATATGATTATATCCTTCTTTTTTTTTTTTAAATAAAGCGTGTTATATTTTTCGAAAATTAATGGAAAGAGCTTATAGAAGTAGTCAGTTTGTTCTTGAGCTTGAGAAAGATTTGTATGATGTAAACTTGATTTTAAGCGATTGTTATTGTTTATGTTTACAATCATTTAGGCCAAAGTTATGTGCAAAAGCTTTAGATGGTAACTTATAAATAAAAGTAGTAGGTAATAAAATAAATACCTTTAATAAAAAGATTCTTTTCTTTGTAAAGGTTTTGGCAACCCTAGCAAAATACGTTGGTTTGATGAACATTCAAAAAATGTGTGTTATCTTTACTTATCATCTAATACCTGAGGATAATGTCCCTTTAATGCTAACCTTAAATACTTAACACAATACCTTACGTCTTATAAAAATAAACTTTACATCTGATGTCTCTAGGGATCAATATTTCAAAGTAAAATTGCTTAGGTAAAGTAGCCAAATCTGTGTCAACTTTACCTGTCTTATATTTTTGAGCATTTTTAAGTGTTTATTTAACTTTTTGTAGATATAAAGCGTTGAGCATGTAGACACATGTCTTAGCTTCAGACTATATCACAAAAATCTTAAAAAAGTATCATAGTTATTGAAAAATCTAATAAAATGTCAAAAATCATAGTATTGTTGCCACAGTTGACATGCAGTAGTGTCTAGTTTGTTTTGCTTAGCTGAGACAATATGGCGCAGCGATTTGAAAATCCAAATTAATTTTCTTATTCTACTAGAAACCAATTCAAGATGAGAATACTATTTAACATTTTGGTCGATTATAAGATATTTTACAGAAGGGACTCTTGTTAACACAGGGCACATACAGTTGTTATAACCACTAGTCTCACATTCATGTATTTTAATTGTAAAGTTGTTTGAAGATTGAGTACGATAACAGTAGTTATTATTATTCACTTACAATTAATGTTTGCCTTTACTCTCGAAACAGCTCGTTTCGCTCATTTTGCTCAGTTCAAGCCTAATGAAAAGTCCTCAAAGTAAGTCAATTACGCCTAATAATACTGACAGAGGCTCCTCTTTATATGGTCAGAATCTCTATGTAGTTTATGGGAAGTTCTAGTACCGCGTGGTATGATCTCAGAAGGGAAGTAGTAGCTATTCATTTCGACATATTTAAGTACACATTTTCTTCTTAATTTTTATCGACCTCTTTATTATAATGTCGTGGCATTCTGACGTGCTTCGTGAGGCCTAGCCTTGACGGTACCGTCGAGATATAGCTGAATTCATTTCTTATATTTAGAGGCCAAATTAATAATACAATATTTACGCTGATTATTACTATTAGGTTTCTTGATTATATAATAATCATACCTTTATTTTTATTGGATTTATACATATAATCTCGTCATTATTTTGTGCAAAATATTCGAATAGGAAAGTTACTCAGCATAGCGTTTCCACTTCCTTGCCATTCAGGTCTGACTCTGGAAGGTTCTTATTAGAATGGTTTGGTTACTAGACAGGAATAGCAATAAAGAGGAGCGCATATCTTGTAAAAACACGATTAGAGTTGAAAAAGTTTTTGTGTATGAGACAGAAGATATTTATTACTTGTTAATCTAAAGCTTAACATGAAATTCCCAAACATTTCAACAAAGTCAGTGTCAAGATTTTTTTTTGATATTGATGGTTTGCTCTGGGCTGATTTTGTTTAAGCCATCCCTGCTGGGTGGTGGGGTGGTGCTAGCTGCTGATTTGTATGGTAGTCACATAGACTAGTGTTTCCTGGATTGTATTTCGAAGATAAAATGTTATAAATCTTCTTCATTCACCTTAAAATTCTGTATGAAAGGTCAATTGAATTGAAGTGAATTGAATGAAAACAGGGTAATTTTTCTAATAAATTTTTAGTCTCGAATAGGGATAGGTTGTTTATTAGCGACAGTATACAGGCGAAGTATTAGTTGTGGTTGACTCTTTGGCAAAGACAGCGGCTAAATAGGTACTGGAAAATACGTATTCTTCAACAAATCTATGCTACTACAAGGATTTGAACTCTGGCCCCCTGGCCATTGTGACAGAGCTACCACAACACCCACCACGAGGCTATAACGGATTACATTCAAATGCACAGGCTGATTCAAATACACTACTGCGTACAAAAGAGAATCTACTTTTACCGAAACCAGGAGGAAAGCCGTAGGAAAAGACACTTTGACGCCAAAAGAGGGATTTTGTTTAAATGCTACATTCTTTCTTAAGATCTAGACTGTGTTTGCGACTAACTTCCTCCTCGTCAGTATCAAGGAGAGCTTATTATTTGCTTTGACAGTTACTTACATCTTTTGTAACAGGCTTATTTTCCGATAATGATGTGATTTTTACGTCTGTTAGTTTTATAAGTTCCGTAGAAAACGGTTCATGACAGTTCGTTTGCGTAATAATTTATTATAAATGTTTCAACATTTATATTTTTTGTATTGTATAAAAAGAATAAAATTCAGCGTGTTAAGAGCTTAACCACCAACTTACTTTAAACGAACGTTTAACGCTATTGAAATTTACCTCTCGTCGAGCGACTGGCTGTAACCCACACAAGCACACTTGTTGTCTCCAAGACTGTATTCAGACAAACAGGTCCAGTTAACTTGATCTCCGAGTTTAGAACTCCTTCATTAGCCAGAAGTATTAACAGTATGAAGCTGAAACGGAGCGGGGTCAAGCTATGATGGTCATTTAGTTCGCTCTCTCGCGCCTTTTTTAGAACTCTGCGTGAACTTTCAGTAATAGCCCAGGAGGTAGAAGCGTGTTTATTGTTATAAAAAAACAATATTTTTGTTGATATAGTATAATAAATCATATATACCTAGGTCAATGTTTATGCTTTTATAATAAGTTTCCTAAAGATATCCAAGGTCTTCCTATTGACAAATTCAATAAACTATAAAGCATAAGTTGTGTGCTAAAGCATATTTTAAACTATCCGATTCTTTGGATGATAAATGCCCTTGGGTATAATCCCCTCATTAACATTTTGATTTTACTATTATTTATAACAAAACATGTCTAATGTGCCTGTTTCTCACTAAAGTCCGTCTTCTTATGGTAGCGTCGGGTGACGGGTCGCTCACTTCCCTCTAATAAGGTATTTTTTATTTGTTTATATAAAATCTTGTCCCCTGACAGGATCAGAGTCTTTGTTTTTCTTGTTAGACTTTTTAGCACATTTTCCTTTAGTGCATCTACATATTTCCTCTAATATGGTTGAGGAGGGCGACGGCTGGATCCCGTGTTAACTCGTAAGCTGCCGTTTGAGGGCGTTCGTCGTTTGGATACTTGGGGGGTCTTACCGAGCTAACAGATGCAGATAAGAATAATTTTGTATAGACATAAAGAGACACTGTTATTTATTTTGCTATATATGAAAAAGAAAATATACCCGTGAAGTTTTCTGCCAGTTCTTCTTCATGAAGGTTTTTCCGAACTGGTGGTAGAGTAATGTTTTATTCGACGTCAATAGGAACAAGTAATTGTCAATGTTGAGAAATAAATATTTTTGTATTTTAGATTCTAACAATGGGTGTCGTAAATTAACGGTTGTATCTGCGGCGTCGTATCTCCCACACCAATGAACCAATTCGATGTTTGGCGCTGAATAAAGCGAAAGAAGATCCGCATGTTAGTCCGGTCAGTTCAGGTATTGAAACACGGGCTCGCTGGATCTAAAATAACAACACTTGCACTAGCAAAGACCGTAAGCCTGAAAAAGGACTTCTGTATGATGACGTAATCTTGTTTAAAAGTCATTGATTGCTTCTACTCATATGTATTGTTCTTCTAGCCGCCCTCCGTTCTCTGTGTCGTGACTACATAGGATCATCTTAATCCAGGGCCTCTCTGTTTGTTTGGTTTTCCAGATTGCTTTTTAACTCTTTAATCTGGTAACGAAGTTTTACCATCCAGTAAACATTTTGAGGTAGCTTTACACTACTTAAACTACTAAAAACGGGGAATGTTTGGTGACAAATGATGGTAAATTGGTCCTCGAATGGAATGGGTAGTAGAATAATTTGAGGAAAAACATGGTAATGAGTGCTGTTTCTGTTATTTCAGTAAAATAAATATTTTATAACAACTCATTGTTATAAAATATCTACTGACACGTTATTCACGAATTCATTTACACGAAACAAAAAATAATAATATTGCAGACATGACTAAGAGTTAGGATACATGAATTCTTAAGCATTCTATTGATAAACATTTTAATGAATATCCTAATCATGTAGGAAAGGGGCTTTGCAACAATAAATAAAAGTGGGCGGTAATTCTACTCGAATCCGTAATAAGTGGCCAAAAAGAATTAAAATTATACATGTATATATTATTTGTTTTGAGGTAAATACTTTTCAAAAATCAACAAAAGTGCCAAGCAAATGTCGATACCAGCTCCCGGCTCACCGCCGCCCGCCGCTCGCTCTCACCAAATATGCCGCGCGCATTCTGCATCCTCTATTTATACACCAAAAACTAACCGCACTCGAAAGTAATCCTTAAATTTGAACTAGCAAGATTCAATTTATTATATCTGAAATTTTACATTTCTGTGTAACGCTAATTCATTGAAAAGTAAACTGTAACTGAGAGTTTTACAGTTCATATTTATGTGTAAGATAGTTTTCTTGGATAGCAATGAGTTTTGGCATCGCTGGCAGAGGTGAATTCGCCCAAAATGTAAATATTATGTTGTCTCTGTGATATAAATGGATTATTACGCTACGATATGGAATTTATGAATGAAATATCTGGACGGCTTGGAAGCAGCCACATAAGTGGTTTGTTGTGGGAATGCCCATAAGTATTACTTATACTTATCCATTAATTTGTATAATTTTTTCGTATGTAGCGTTCCTTTATTTAATTTTGTAAGCAAAAATGTAATTTTTTGACGATTTTGATAGTACCGATTTAGCTTGTTAATAATTTTAGTTCTATGTTTAAGTTATGCGTGGTTCTATTTCGCATTTCTTTTCTAATACTTCACTGCACGTATTGAAAGAATCCAACTCACAATAATATTGCCGGTTACTGTTCTGTGGCAACCTTGTCGAGGTAGATTTTATTTTGACACTATTGTACTATCGTAGCTACTAAATCAAATCAAAAGAAATGTCACAAACCGGGCTAGGTCTTTGTACACCATCTAAAAAAATTGACAAATAAATGGTAATTATAGGAAAAACACAAATAATTTATTTTAATTAGAAGTTAGATAGTACGAAAATAAAAAAGTCAACATTATTTGTGTTCGTTTTAGCGGGCAACATTGACAATGAGTTTTTTCTATGGCGGAAGTGGTCAATTGAAGTTAGTTCATTAAGCAGAGAGGACAGCCACCGCACTCACAGCACACTTCACTCACATCACATTGATAGTTGTCTGTCTGTGTGTTTGATTGTTCGTTGCGCTTGAGTTAATTTTCGGTTTCTTTATAACTTTACAACTTTTAAAAATACACAAAACAATTCAATTCAATTCTTTGGACTTAATGGCAACCAGCCATCGATACTACTCGATACACAAAACAAAAAGATGTAAACCTTAGCTGTCAGAAGGAAATTTTTTCGGCCATGATGTTTTTCGTTTGTATTGCACGCTAATAATGCACAATTGAATTTCCTACCAATAAACAAAGTGTTTTAATAACAATTTAACAATCAAAAAGTGTTCTAAGTGTACAAACACCTGGCCCAGACTCCTTGCATTATGGAACATTTCTTTTATTGCATTAAGATATTGCACTAAGATAACTGCGTTAACGCGGTCGTGAGCTGGACTTGATAAATAATATAAATATCGTAGATGTGATTGTTAATTACGTTGTTATTTATTGATGACCGCTTAGTGATGCGTTGCTGCCTGTAGGCTTAGGATGAAATTTTGTTTTTACCAGTAATTACGTAATTTATTTTTACCAGTAAATTACTAGGGTACCAGTAAAGGAACTCTACGACCAATGAAGAAATTTGCTTTTTGTAAATAAACATCACAATCAACAAAACGCTGATGCTGGTTAACAGATCGCAACAAAGGCTCCAGTTTCCACGAACCACAGTACAATAATGCAATTTCGTAGTTCATCTGTTTGCTCGCGGCCAGAGGGCGGGGGGGGGGATTACTGGCGCAGTGCTCTGCGGGTAATTAGTTTTTTGAGAGCGACTTTAGGCCGCCCTCCACGCGCCTCCATTGCAGACAGATTCAGTTAATTTTTCTCATTTGAAACTTTGAATGGGGTCTGTGTTCGACTCGCTGCGGCTGAGGAATTGTAATTGGTAGAACAGATGGAGTGGATTTTATTAGATAAGGATGGTTTAGGTATTCCTGCTCCAATACTAAGGCTGTCCCAGGAAGCCAGGCAGTGAGCTAGTGGAAAGGGAGCTTAGCGGAGCGGTTGTTGTATATAAAATGAAGACTTCGAGGCGTGCTGAGGTGCTGAGCTACAGCCCGTCAGAACTTAAGAATTTAAGTCAAAAACATTGCTGCTACGCGTCCTCACACAGCTTTGGTACTGCACGGCAAGTCCTAATAAACTATTAATTATAATCCACTTTCAATATTGTAAGTAAACTATAGGTTCCCCAGATAAATATATAAAGTTGAAGCCGCAACACGCAGAACGCTTTTGTTGTGGGTCCGAACAGAAAACGGAATCAGTACAAACGCAGTACTCACGTACATCACAAAAACATTTAACAACGTTGAGGTAGCTCTCAAACATACGGAATTGTTCTACATAAACATAATGTATCTGTTAGATTTAGTTCCTCTTTCAGTTTAGCCCAACTCTTATCATGTGTATAATCGAAAAAATTTTCACGAGTAATTTTATCATAAACAGTAGGCGTACTTTCCCTCACGCAACGATTTTCACATCGCCCGATCTTACAACACATTTATCTGACATAATCAAATGCCAGCCCGTGCCAAAGTATGACGGAGACGGAAATACAGGAATTCCAGAAGAGTGAGCGAGATAGAGCGACACCTGCGCGTGACCATTTTGGGCTAATGTGTGTGGCCGCTACGTAATGTGACGTCACAGGATTGTATTTTCGTACGAGAGAGTTTCGTACGATTTGACGTCCAGTGTTTTGGCATTTTGGCAGCGGAGACCCACAATACTCTTGAGAGATGTCGCTAAAAGGAGACGTATTGAAACAACGAAAGACGAGTAAATACTGATTTATTATAATCTAAATGCAACCTATATGTATTACATATGTAGGTGGTGCGTACATCCATACACCTCCCTACCAAAAAATAAAATAAAAAAGAATAACATTTTTTTTTTATTTTTATTACACAAATTAACATTAAACATCACAAAAGATTCGTAAACAATTTGTTATCAAGAAAAATACGACATTGATTAATGCAACTATCAAATTACTTATACATACCTAGTTTGATTATTCATCTTTGAACACAAAGCAATTTAAGTTTTACAATAATTATTGTTATAGTATAAAACTTACAGTAAGAATATAATATAATATAGTATAGTATCCACTATGACTAAGTTGATACATGATATAACTTTGTTCTGTTTTTATGTACTAGATAAGGCTTACAATTCTTTATAACTTCTACGTTAGGCGATAGGTCTCTGATAACTCTATATGGACCTGAAAATACATCACTTAGCTTACTAGTTTGTTCATTTTTTATTAAAATTAAATCATTAGGTTTATACGATATACATTTCGTGTTTTGGTCAAACATTTCTTTTCTCTTTATTTTACTCTTAAACAAGTTACCTCGAGCTTCTTTTTGAGAAGTTTGAATACGATATTTTAATTCAGATGCGTAATTATCATGATTGTATAAAGGATCAACGTAATAACCTAACAAGTTACTAGGAAGTTGACACTTTCTACCAAAAACTAACTCAAAAGGTGTAAACTTACTTTCAGAATGAACCGATGTGTTATAACAAAAACACCAGAATGGCAACCAAGAGCTCCACGTCTCAGGGTGGTTGTCAGTCTGAATGCGAAGGAAACTTGCAAGATGTTTATGCATGTTTTCCAAGGCTCCGATGCTTTGATGGTGATAAGCTGTGGAGTTAATCTGGCTTACCTTTAAAAGTGAACTTACATCCTTGAAAACAGCTGACATAAACTCGGCTCCTCTGTCAGTAGCAATCTCCCTAGGGACACCAAATTTTAAAATAAAATTATTTACTAAGCCTTGTGCTACTTCTTCAGACTTTTTCGAAACTAAGGGTATCGCTTCTATGAACTTTGTTAATTCACATTGTAACGTGAGAATATACGAGTAACCGTTTTGGTCTTTATCTAAAGGACCGACTAAATCTAAAAATATCTTTTCAAAAGCTGTATTAGCTGTAGTCGTGATTTTCATTGGTTCCCCAACTAGCACAAATGGTAGCCAATAAGCTTTAGAGCGTATCATATTGCAACTTAAGGTGCTAACGATAAGGTCTATATCCTGCTCTAGACCCCTTATGCAACAGATATGGCCCTAAGTGGGCACATCGCATAGCAGGTCTAGAGCGTATCATATTGTGACTAAAGGTGCAAATTGCAGCGCCTGTACCCCTGATTTGCCACTTTGATTGAACTGTTGTTGAACGGTTGAGTGAACGATTAGATTTTGTTCATTCATACGTACGTTTCATTTCTCTAGTTGCAATGTTGAGAATATTAATGGCGTGTGACAGTTTTTAAGTGACAACTTACAAAACATAATTGTAAGTACCAAATACTGTTATTCAACTATTTGCTATATCTGTACTGAAAAATCAAGTGGGATCTCAACTTTACTGCAAAATGCGTATATGTTTATTAAGTAAATTTACACGCCATATTGATTTCATGAGAATTTCAATAAAAAACAGTGTAAATAAAATATGGTTATAGTAGTTATAATAAAAATGACCAAGAATATAATTGGTATAACAAGTATTTATAGTGAATATACGTAGTATAGTTGTAAAATCACTTCTTTTGTTATAACAAAAACATGTTTAGTAAAAATAATGTAAATTAGAGGTTAGATTTTCATAAAAACATTCCATTAAAAATGGCGAATCGTTTTGTTACTATAGGTAATAATTTTCACCCGCTTACTTCAATTTTTGCTGTTCAAAGTGCTAAAAATCACCTTTCTTATTACTAAGTGGTCTAGAGAAGGGCTATAGGAGTGAATTTTATTTACTTTATATATGATTCTTTTGTTTTAGTAGGGAAAATAGTTTAGGGTTCAATTGACAATACAAAAACCTTTTTATGGATAAACATAATGTAATTCAATATTGATTCAGTATTATATATTTTAATACAATTATATTTTCATTTCAGTTATTCAACGGAACTACAGATGCAGTATACAACACTTTGCCATGAAAACCAAACTTATATAATAATTCGTTAAAATCCAAAAGGCACAAAAAGTACAGAAGCACTTTTCTTATAAGAATTTTATAAGTGAATTATTATTTTAGATCAACATTATACAAATATAGTTGTTTCCTTATAAAAGTAATAACCTAATTATTTAATTTTAAATAAAAGTCAGATAGCTGTTAAAAATGTATTTTATTTCCCTTTGTCGTTCAGCAATCAGAAAACAATTTATATGAATCTAAATATTTTGAGTTTTAATTACTTTTATTTTCATATTGATTCCAAAAGTTGAATGCGCATCGTAAAATATTGATTTTGGCTAACATGTCATTAGGGTACAAGCATATCAAATTTAAAAAAAAGCAAATTGTGTTCTAAATGTTGATTATCAGATGAAAATGAATTTAGAATAATTAAAGTAATATAATAATATCAATAAAATATTAATGTATCTCATAGTAATATCTTTTGTTTTTATAACAAAGGGAGGTAATTAACACATCGTAAACCTTCACAAGTTAAACTTTGGGTAAATTCCACAATAACAAATATTGAACTTTCTACGGAACCCTCCTCTAAAACTTCAGAAGAAAATAATAAGAACCAATCATGCCATTAAGGCTCATTTTATCATCCTTCTAGATATTCCAGTGGTTTAAGAGTTGATTTTGCTTCCTTTTAGAAATGTTGGGCGTAATGGTGGTTATTGCTTCTCGTTTTTAGCTATAAGACGCACTACAGGTATAAATTACCACTTAAAGTAGCAATTCACACTCGCACTGTAGCTTAGAGTAGTACAACAGTGGTAAGGTGCTCAACTTTAACCTGTAGGTGGTATTAATTGAAAATTTGGAACCCATAGTCCATTTTATAGACTTTATTTATACTTACCACTCCTATGCAGTAAGAAGTTGTAATTTTTACCCAAATAGCACCGATATACAACTTTGAGTCATAAACTTAGCTACAATTATTACTAATGTGCTAGTTGGGTCTTTTACAGGTATTGAATGCTTTTGCGTTTGGCATTTATGACAACGTTGAACATAAATATTGATATCATTCTGCATACCTGGCCAATAATAATATTTTCTTATATTATTGTACATTCGCTTCATGCCTGCATGTCCACTCGTGGGTAATAAGTGAAAATCATTTAAAATTACTTTGACGTCATCTTTATTTACAATTCTCTTAACATCATGTAAAACACATATTCTTGGTCCGGACCAATCAATAGTACTTTTTATTTCTTGTAATAACTTTTCTACAAACGTGTCATTAGAATCGTTTTTAAGTATCAATAATTGTTCAATATTTAACATTTTACAACATTCAGTCAATTCTTTCACAAATTCGCTTCGCAACATTCGTGATGAAGAATTTAAATATTTGATATACAGCGTATGCTTACTTGACACGTAAACAAAAGTTTCATTTTCATAATTAATAGTACAAGTTCTCTTAAGTTTTAATAAATTGTCTCTATCAGTAAAAGATAATTCGATCGACGTCTTCGGTCTAAAATGAGTCTCTACGATTTTCGGTTGTACGGGCCGATCGTCTGTATTGACGCTTTCAGCCGAAGAAATCGGTGTTTGTATCTCATTCATTCGTGTCTTTTGTGCTCTTGTCATTACATATATCTGAGCATTCATCTCTTTCAAATCCTTAGATGATAAAGTGATTCGTGATAACGCGTCTGCAGCTGCATTATCAGAACCCTTAACATATTCTACTATAAACTCATACTCTTCCAATGCAAGCCTAAACTTTGTGAGTCGACTGCTTGGATCTTTCATACTAAATAGGTAAACTAAAGGTCTATGATCAGTTTTAACAATAAATGATCGTCCGTATAGGTAAGGTCTAAAATGCTTAATAGCCCACACTATAGCGAGTAATTCTTTCTCGATTGTTGGATAATTTTTTTCAGCTGTGTTTAGGTTTCTACTAGCATATGCTACTGGCATTCCATTTTTGTTAGCCAAAACCGCACCTATCGCATACCCTGATGCGTCCGTTTGTAATATAAATTGATTTTCGTTCGAAAAATCTGGATATTGAAGAACTGGTGGGTTAATCAAACTATTTTTTAACGTTTGGAAACATTCTTCGCATTGGTCAGTCCAAATAAAAGGAACTTTACTTTTACAAAGATAATTTAAATAATATGATTTATGAGCAAAATTTGGTATAAATTTTCTATAGTAATTCACAAATGCTATGAATCGTTTCAATTCATCAGCATTTTTTGGTCTAGGATAGTTCTGCACGGTAGTAATTTTACTCGGATCTGGTAAAACTCCATGCTCTGATACAACATGACCTAAATACATCAACTCTTTCTTTAAAAATTCGCACTTTAACGGATTTAATTTCAAATTAACTTTTCGTAATCTTTCAAAAACTAACTGTAAATTTTTATTGTGATCTTCTAAATTTCGTCCAAAAATTATTAAATCATCTTGGAATACTAGGCATTTTTCGAATGTTAACCCAGCCATTGCTAAAGTCATCATTCGCGAAAAAGAACTAGGACTTGTTTTCAAACCCATTGGCATTCTTGTCATTTGAAATTGTCCTGAGCAAAATGCAGTATATTTCCTGCTATCTTTTTGTAAATCAACATTATAATATCCCTGATATAAATCCAGGTGAGAAAAATAAATACATCCAGATAACGAATCCAGAATCTCCGTTATGTCCGGCAAAGGAAATTTATCGTTTTCTATACAATTATTCAATTTCCGGTAGTCTATCACTAATCTCCATCTTTTATTACCTTCACTATCGTGTTTCTTTGGCACTAATAACAAAGGACTAGACCATTCACTGTTACAAGGTTCTATTATTCCTTCATTTAATAATTTATTTATTTGACTCTGTATCTCGCTTTTTTGAGAATGAGGTAACCTGTAGGGCTTTACAAAAACTGGACTAGTGTTAGTTTTTAGCGTTATCGAATGTGAATAAATATCTGTAGCTTTTAGTTTATCACCCGGTAAATGAAAAATATCACAATACTTTGCGCACAAGTTCTGAATAGGTCTATGTTCCTCATCATTCAAATAATTTAAATCTAAATACTTAAACAAACTTTTAACTCTATTAGCATTTTTCGGTGTCTCAGTAAAATTACAAACTTCATAGTCACGCAAAGGGTGTATATCTAAAGAAATATTTTTCAAAATCAACGTTTCATCTGTAGTGTTCAAAATCTTAATCGGAATACGTCCATTAATCGGCCTCGCAATAGAACTTGCAACGAAAATTCCGTCCTGAATCTGAGATGTACACACAACACAATCTTCAGTTAATTTTGTACTTATATAATGAAGTGCCTCACATCGTGGCATAATGTTAATGGCATTATCACAGCATTTTAAGGACAAGTTTATTAATTGACTGTTATTTTCAAATGTTACGTAGTTTTCTCTAAAATTAACTATAGCTTTATATTTTGACATAAAATCTTTTCCAATTATTCCGTTCGTTGTACATGGCAAACAATCGAAAACATAAAATTTATGACTAAATGCTATTCCATTACAGTGAAGATTCAAATTAACAAAGCCGATTGCGTCTACTTTGCCCCCAATACCTTTTATAGAAATGTTTTCGAGATGAATTGGAGTATTTAATTGAAGCACATGTCTATGTTTAATAGCCGAGATCGATGCCCCGGTGTCTAATAACCAACTATAATTATGATTCATTACATTTAACTTGATACTACAATTGCTATTGCTTGCCATAATTTGATAATTATTAGTCACGAAAAAATGCTCTATTTTCGTTTTCTGTTTCGTTTACCTGGTCAAAAACTCGAATATGATCATTATTTAGACCCCTTTGATTTCGAAAAGATCTAAAGTTTGACTTACCTAGACTTCGTTGAGTTGATCCGGTTTGTCCTCGACCTCGAAATTGGGCCTGATGAGATAGGCTGCGGGAATTTCCACGACTCCTATTAAAAATCTGCGCTTGGTAGCCAGACCTACCTCGTAAACCTCGGTAATGGTTAGGTCTCGATCTGAAACTATTAAAATTCATGACTTCTCCGTTAGAAACAGACCCGCATACCTCTTCATCCTGAGCCGCCTGTATAGCATCTTTTAACGAATCGAAGTTTCTGGCTGCAATGATGGTACTGAGCCTGCGATTTCGTAAACCGTCTGCAAACTGTTTAATAGCATATTTTTCATTTAGCGGTTTTAGTACCTCGAAACTGGAAGAGTTTCCGTCTGCTTGCGAAATCGTAAGGTCAACCATTAACCTAGAGATTTCATCTCCAAACTCTGTTATTGACAATTCTGATTGTCTTATTATTTGTAACTTAGTCTGAATTGCTGTGGCAGCCTTTTTAGGAAGTAAATTTTGACGCATATCCTTTATCAAATCATGTACTTTCGAATAATTAGAATTTAATTGCAATTTTGCTGACTGTGATAACCTGCTTTTTAAAACAAACTGTACTAATTTATTTTTACAATCATCAGACTTTAATAAAGATTCATAATATTCGATATTGTCGATTAATTGTTTAGTATTCGCTTCAGTATCATTCATGATAGGCATTAAGCTTAACGCAGTCTTTAGGTCAAAGGTTTCCATTTTGGAACTATTAGTGGATATATGACACAGCTTCACAATTTCATCAAAAAGTTTTAAAAACTGCTGACAAGATTTATCAATCACTTTGATGTCAGAATTATGTAAATTACCATGTTTTAGTTCTATGTCATATTCACTTAACCAGAACTTATAACGATCATATATCAAATTGGTCTCATTTAATTTATATTGTAAAATATTACCTTGCCTTCTTTTTTCGCCAATTTTAATCAAATAAACTCTGATTTCTGTTAATTCTTTATATAAAGATTCTAATAATGAAACATGACTTACCATAATTGAGAGTAGACAACATGACGTAACTTATCGAAAAAAAATTACTATCAATAAGTACTTAAACGCAGAATGATTTTTAAACATATAACATATAATAAAGTTCATAGTTCGTATGTCATTTCAGTTAAATGTTGTATCAATGTATCCAGCTACGACGACCTACTTTTCCGGCAAAATAAAGTTATTGTGTAATTATCACAACTAAAAAAAATAAACTGAATATAAAACACATCATATAACCTTAATAAAATAGCACTGCACAAACACTTTTGTTACACAATTTCTGGACCCATTCTTGGCGCCGCCGGACCCGACTGTGGCGCTCTGGTAAACTGCTTCTGCCAAAATGATCTTCTTAAATCGTTCCGATTAAACTCCTGGACTATCCAACGTCTGTGACACTTTTTGTAAGCCCGGAAAATGACGAAGAAACCCGCGAGCAAGAGCACTGTAGTAATTACTGCCAGCAATATCGAAGTTAAAGACAAGTGGAAATGAACTTGGTCCACTGTAGCGCCATTTGTTCCTCCAGCTGCATTTTGAACTATAACAGTCTCCTCTTTAGACATCTGTTTGCCCATTTTGTAGAAAATGAAATTCTTTCAGAAGTTGAATAAAAATAATCAGTACGACTGTATTTAAAAATTTACGATCGACAATTAAAATTATGGAATTCATGATTTATCTTCACAGTCAATTCATATCCATTCGTATATGGTGTGGCGTTAGGTTACCGACACCGCCTGGCAGGGTCGCCATGAGAGATGTCGCTAAAAGGAGACGTATTGAAACAACGAAAGACGAGTAAATACTGATTTATTATAATCTAAATGCAACCTATATGTATTACATATGTAGGTGGTGCGTACATCCTTACACTCTAAGTTAACTATCTTTACAACAGCCGATGTTTATGAGTAGCCTGAATGTTGTTTCATGTTTGTTGAATAGATTTATCTGTAAAAAATTATCTGACTTTAATTAATATTTTGATTGCTAAGGCCCTTAGTTTTTACAATACTAGACTTCAAAACAGAATCCCTAGTGTCGGCCGTGGCTATAGCCAACGTCGTTAATGCACAAAAACCAGCTTCGCCTACAAACAACCCGCTACGAGAAACAATCTTCTGACTGAACACATCTCGTAAATTCGCAACATCCCTCAAAAAAACCTCATTTGTGAGGCGTGTGAACCAAACACCTTAAAGAATTCAGACTGTGGTCTAAGCCTACTCGTAGTTTCTGTCACTTTTATCATGAAACCGCTTTTGTAAAAGCGTAGTTACGTTCCAAGTAAGCAGAAGTAAATACCAGCAAGCAAGGTACAGCCTACGCCTTGCTGCGCTGTGGGGGAGTAACCGACCAATAGTAGCCGTGGACAGAAATTCTTTTAACAAATGAAATCATGTAGAAATAACGCCAGATAAAATAGCTTATACTAAATAACTTTAAGCACCTCGCGAATTTCACTCAATACCAATTGCTGAGTATTTCGATAAGAATCGAAACGTATATAAAGAAAAAAATCTGATTCCAATTCAAGAACCTTTTCGAGATAGCACTTGTTTACAGTATATTTAGTAAGTAAAAGTTCGCAGGTAATAGCGATTAAGCTTATTTTAACGAAAATGCTTTAAATAATTTGACTAACAGCATTTTCTAACTTCGTTTTGGTTAAGCTGTCATGTAAATGTTTCCAAAGATTTCAAAAATTCATAGAAATATGTGCATTTGTTCATTCTAGGTGAGATAACAAACTTTGCAATTCGATTTTTAAAAGACAACTACCCCTCGAGGTTAGTATGCGACCTGCTTCAACTATTGCTTAAAAACTAAATACTGCAGAGAAATCAGAAATATTTAAATATTTTTCAACCTAATTCTAAATACTAAATACTTTATTCTTTAAGAAAGAAATAATACCCTAAAATTACTTTACATACCGAATTGATGCAAACTTGGCAACGCGCCAATAACGACGATAAACAAAATGTATTAGTCTACAACATGAATCATTACCGCACAACACCAGCGGCCGCTTGAGGACAATATATTGGAGTGACTCATTACTACATTGTTAGGTATTGTAATGGCCACCATATTTGGTTATGCTAGAGACATTGTTCAGAATAAGTATTTTTAAGGCGTAAAGATGCAAAACGTCTAGCCGTTCAACTAAATGATTAATTGCATGTTGTGCCTATGAAACTCATACACGTGATAAGACTCTGTTCTAAATAGTTAGAATAGAATATACAAATCATTTTTATCGCTCACAATAGCTCAATTGTCTCTGTGCAAGGTGATTGTTTTCTATCTCCCCAGGTAGTATACAAGTATATCACACTCGTATAAGAGAGGAGCCTATTCAATCCAATTTAAAAATTATACGACCAAAATTGTCTGTAAAAACAAACGTAAGCACTATTGTATAACTCTTTACTTTCGACGACGTCTCAACGTGATCAAAGCGGCGTGCAAAACTAATTTTATTCTTTTGTAAAATAGATCAATAAGTATCCGCGCTCACACCCAATGTTCCCACGATACTAAAGCAATATAGTTAATTTTGTCAACAAGCTGTCAAATGTCAAATGAAGCTGGTTAACCAATGGACCGATGTGACAAATCTGATTCAATCAGTTTGCGGGCGATTGACGAGATCAGCGCGCGTACCATGTTTGAATGGGGTGATCATTGTAAAAGTGTGGCTTGTTCGTTTTGATAGGTGTCAATGGCTATTGAGGGTGCTATGTAAAATATAGTTTGTGTCAGACAAAATAACTGCCGTTAGGCATTGGGGTTGTGTATGAGATTAATTGCCTCAGATTTGCTAATGAACGTCGCTTAACCTTGTAAAAAAGGATATTTTATTTAACATAAGATGACTTGGAAGTATGAGGGCCAGTGGAGGAATTTTGACTCGTACCTATGCAACTATCGTCTTAAACCAACACTCTACGAAACAGTTTTTAAAGAACATAATTTGAATTCTGTTTTTACTGACTACATTACAAAGGATTGTAAATATTAACCATGCTTAAACCATATACTTATTCCTAAATGAAATGTACCATTTATTTATTTATTTATAGGCACGTCTGCTATGTGAATAAACTCGTGAATAGTCAATTCAATGTGACGTTGATGTCTTTTGGAGGATAAAGAGCTTAATCCGGTCTGATGCCGGAGGTTTCAAAGTTTTTCGTCAAAGGTGTCCACACAAAGTTACTTTTTCCCAGCTCCTCGTCACTCAAACTGTTCAGACTGCAATCGTTCCTTTTCATCGGTTTGAAGCAGCCATTTTTCGCATCTTATGTTTTGTAGGTTTGTAAGCCTAACTTAATTTTAAATAGTTTTAACTGCAACTATCTAATAATGAAACAAATTCTTCGATCCAGGACATACAATAACTAATGAAATAAATCTAATACGTCTCAACAAACATGACGAGATTCAATTTTCGAAGAAATAAATTCCCATCGCCACAGGCTACGGGCATCAGCGGGCTAATGAACCGGCACACAATATGATTTCCGTCCCGATGTCACAGAGTAACGAATTGACAATTAGCAAGTCGACGCACGTGACCGACACGTGGCTGCCACGGAGTAGTGCTGCCTCTAGCTGAGACTGTATGTGATCTAGGTATATTTTTGTTCTGAATAATATTAGAACCTTTTTGATAATGAAAACTATTTTAAAGATTTCTACGCTTGTAAAACATATACCCGTAGAAACCAAAGATGTCTGAGAGTGTCTAAATAAAATTGAACATTTGTTCATTGTCTTATTTAACGAGGCTAGGTGCGGTTTAAAAAAAGATGTATCATACAATTTTGTAAATTCAACAATCCTCATTTATAAGTTAGAAATATTAATATGAGATAAGGTAAATAAAGTTTGAATTCTTGCTACTCAAATACGGTACGTAAAGTATCTTTGGTAAGATCACGTCTGGAGCGGTACTACAGTCCGTCCTAGCGCCATTTTGAGCGCCATAATAATCACGTTTACGTGTTTTTGTTCCGTTCCAAGGGAAGGAACAGCCAGTGCAATTACTGGAACAAAGGCAACTCCAACTGAAGCCTGCAGTAAGCAAGCAAAATCACTTATTAAATAAAAACACCTACACTAATGTCGGATGGGCGCGGTTGCCTCTCGCCATCAGCCCAGTTGCCGGTGTAGTATGAATAAAATTATTAAAAAATTTAAGTTCAATCCACCAAAAAATTGTAATTTGTTGCAATGCCCATCAGACTCTTCATTATAATGATTTTATTTCTTTTAATTAGATGCCTGGAAGCAATGGCTTTTTATTAATAAGGGCACCTTAATTGTCATTTCACATCTGAAACTGTTCTTTTGAATTTGTTTTGTGAATTGTAATGATGGCGACAATGTGTGAATCCAACAATTGTTCATCCAATTGTTTATTGCATTGTGGATATTATGAAGCACAATAAATAATACGTCTTGGAATCTATCCCAACATAGAACGGAAATTCACGCGAGTTGCAATCTACTACTGTTGCACATATTATACAAACCGACTTCCTGGACACAATCTATCAAGGACTCAAGCCGCATTTTATTATGAATGTTTTCCTCGCTGCAATGGTCCGCAACGCGCCGTGTCGTATCTACCTCGCTACTCACGGTTGACGGACGTGTGTCGGAGACTCAATTAGCCAGCGCCGAGCGCGCGGCTGCACCCGCGGGACCCATACGCCAGACCTTCTCGCTCCATGAACTACCGCGAGGGGCAGCCCGCTCTGTTGGTTCAGTGACAGTGACAATAACTTCTGTTTTGGCATCATGTGGTATCTGCTGCTTGTCCTGGCAATTTGCAACTGCAGTGGTTAGTTTTAATAAGTACAGCTGAGTTGATAGAATCAGGCGTGACTGCAGCAATCCATTGCAATTGCTATGAAATTTCTTCGCTCCTTCCTTGACGGTTGTGTTTACTATACTTTCAAGCGTTTAGTAATAGCAACGCAATCTCTCCCATACATTTTTCATGCACTGTTGGAGAAAGCTCTAAACACACAATGCTTACACCACCGACACGTGCGGGGGGCATCATCAAGGCACAAGGATCGACCGACACCCGAGACACTCTTCTTCGGATGCTTAAAATCTTGCACACTCAAGCGTCGCGGCAGTAGCAAAGTAATTTCATAACAATAAGTATCGCTTGATATTGATTCATCGCAAATGTTCTAGAAGTAAGTTATACATTGAGTATTTGGAAGCTTAGCTAACTTTCAAGTCGGGTCAGCATGGTATTTCTTTTTTATGGAGCTGAATGCTATTAATTATTCGGAAGAAACTATTTTACAAATATTCCATTTTTTCTTTCGAAGATAAACATTATTATTTATTATCATTGACCAATTTGTTTTTAGTACAAACCTCACGCATACTTAAACGAAACACATTATTACGAAAACCAAACTAAATATATTTGAAATCAGTGAATTTAACAATTAAACTGATCTACTCAACTCATACAATTGAGAGCCCTACACAGAGATAGTGGACCGCCAGCCCCTGGCATGTCGTGATTAGTCAAATCTGCACCAACTAAGGCCAACAATGCAAATTAACTGTCGCATCCGTCCGCTAATTGCTGCGTGCCCCGCTCAGGACGTGCCCTAGTGGTGTAGCATTGCAGTATCGATATGTTGTTTTATTTTTCATATATTCATAGCCGGCAAAAATTGCCGCTTGATTGTTACCCAGCGGTCACATTTACATAGCTTTTAGCTTTGTTAATTTATTTATTAATTATAATAATTTAACACTTTGTGGAAATTTAATTATACAGTTAAATATTAAATAAACAGTTAAACTTATCAGAGTATTCCAGCTTACAAGTTGATTTATTTTATTTTAAACTGACAAAATTTATTAATACGTGAACTTTTCAATTTTTATTTTTTATTTCCTGCTTCTATTGATTAATTTAAAATTCTTGTGAGCATTCATGTATTTTAATAGATTCATTATTTAATTTTCTTTTACTTTGAAAACTTCCTTAAATTCTTTAAAACATAAAATATTTTTACTGCGATAAAAAAACATTCAAACCATTTTTTTCCCGCATCTAAATTCATTTTTTTCGCTTTTTTAATTGAGTAAATGAAAGTGGTCATGTCTATTGACCACATTGAATCGACCATGGAAATGCACTAAAATATTCGACACTTGAATTTATCGTACGACTAGAGGTAAATGTATCTTTCCAAAATCGATTTCGCCAACGAAAATTGCCAAAGTCTCAATGTTTATCGAGAACACATCACAAAAATAGGAATAAGTAGTTTAGTTTAGATCATTAAAATTATCAATTTTTATATCAGACTAAACGTGTATGCGCTTTATTTCATCACACTAACAAACAACGTCGATGTCGATACCCGAGACATCACTACACTCACCCACCCGGGCACGCGCCGCCGCCCGCTCTTTCAATTGTTGCGCTTTTGCCGCGCCCTCGCTACGGCCATGATTCCTTATTACGACGGATTGGCTTATGTTAGAAAAGATTAAAGTGATGCAGTTTATTAGGTAATTGCCATTAATGAAGTTTGAATTTTGTGACTAGATTTTGCTACGTTTAAACTAAAAAGACAAGGTAGTGCGGGAGAGTTAGTTATAGTAAGTCATCGGAATATAAATTATGTAAAGAGTTATGTAGAAGGTTATATAACTTTTATTACTGTGTGAGAAAGCTAATCCAACCTGGATGTTTTTTCAACAATCGCACAATAACAAACATGTGACTTTTATGAGAAAATTTGCATTAATTAGGAAAGTTGTTGCAAAGGTTTAGTTTTTATTTTATGTTTTGAACTCAGGATTATCAAAAGTGCTGGAATATGAACTGTTAAAAATTGTATTTGAACAGCAAAAGGACCCTCATAATGATTTTTTCTTACTTAAAAGTTTGAATGAAACAACTTGAAGATTTGGAATCATATTTACATCTCGATTAACTCGAAAATGGTTGGACTTTTGGGGAATACAATAGGCGGTAAAAATTCTGAGAAATAGCTCTATTGCCTTTTAAAAGCTTCCGGTCTCATTGCCAACAACCTTCTTTACATGTAGTGTTTAATTCGAAGAGAGATGATTTATGACGTAAAAAGTTAAGCATCAACCCTCCTTTGAGCGCACGATACTGTTATATAATTAATACTGAGCAATAAGAATGTAAATGTGTGTGCAATTTGGTTTGATGAACCTACATCCGATACCAGACTATTGCTATATCTTAGTAAATTACTAAATAAATACAGTTTATAAATCGATTGCACATAGAAAACTGTACAACTTAGTTACTCATCAGGTGAGATGGAAGACAAACGCCTGCTAATTATTAATTTAAAAAAAATAAAAAATAAACTTAGTTTTTACCCACCTTAGTATAAGACTTTTTGCTGTTTTCCCATGGCAACTATAAGTAAGTCCCATACCAATTAAACTATTAGAATAGATGCAGATGCAGCCATGTCACTATCTCATCCCCAACCAATGATCCAGAATATATATTGTTATTATCACAAATAATGTTCTTGCGGGATAGAAGGAGAGTTCCGTCTAAAATATTTGTCTTAAAAGTGTAACTCCTTATATTATCATTAGTTTTGAATTTCTTTACAGAAATGAGTGCAGGTCGCTCTGAACTATTTACCTCCCGTACGAATCGACCTACGCACGTTACATTGTACGAATAATTACTATGTTCAAATGAGAGAAAGTTGAACTTTGTATATACATTATTGCTGAACATGCTTTTTTCATAGTTAATAAAATTTTCAGAGATCTTTCCGCCATCAGATTTTTTAGATAAGCACCTCGAATGTGCTAGTTATAGTATAACACCCCAAATCTACAATTATGCTATATTTCGTTTTAACGTTATTTCATCTACTATAGTTCTATGGTATATAGGTATATACAAATAATTGTTAAAGATCATTTATGTGAAGTTCATGTTGGGGTTTAATCCAACATATAGAAATGTAAAGTAATCTACCCCCTACTCGTAAAATATTGTCACTGTCTAGGTAGGGGTTGAGGCACAATACTTTGCTGTTCGATTTAATAATAATATTTTCATTTTAATGTAACTTACTCAGGTAATAAGTCATTTCATTGCGATTACTAAGCAGAGTTAAATAAGCGACAAATCACCGTAACGCAAATAAAAAAAACACATAATCAGAATGATTCAACTTTGTACATGTCAACCCCTACTAGATAATTACCCTCAGTAATCCCACAATACCACAAGTTACACTTTTTTGATAAGATCTTCCCGTAACTCCCTCGCTGGCTCCCAGCATCCTATCAATAACTGCAGATATGGTAACAAAAGAGCATCCCCCGATGAATGACAGCGCGCGATCTCGACATCGATAGCAAGTGGATCTGTGGCGCATTACTAGTGGTGTATCTCTTTGTAACCGGAGGGTTTAATTGTATGAATGCGTGGGAAACGAATTCACCAAATTTATTTAATATTTCAATTTTCTAGTAAACTTTCGGGACATTTATCTTCTATTTTAGAAAAAGTTTGTGTCTCGTTGGTAGGCCCTGAACGAGACAGCAAACACCAAACGTCCGCTGCTGTATCATCTGATCCGTGGACAATAATTCTGAAACGAACTCTGTAGTTTATAGTCTTAATACTTTTTATCTTTTCAATGACACAAACAATTTGCCAGGCTTGTATATGCAAATATAACGTTTTAAATGCTTGCGAAGACATAATTGAATACTGCGTGCGCCAGCGTTGCGTTACACAGCGTACATGAATAGTTCCACATTTTACAAATAGCCCAACCAAAGTCCTTAACATCAATGCGCTGCGTACTTAGATGGACGTTCATAAATTTGATTTTTACATTTTTACTGTCTTAATTTTAAAAGTTATGATACTGTTGCTAGATGTATTATCTGTTGTCGCTGACATGTGTTTAAAGTATTCTTAATACCATTAGAATTAGATTTGATTTTTTGATGTGTTTTTTTGTTGATGTTGTTTTTGATTGTGTTTTAATTAGATGTGTTTTTTTAATATTCCAGTTGGTCAAAATTATACAGTCACTGCTCAAAAGAAGCAGCGGTTGTTGTCAACGAATTGACTGTTGATTTGATATAATAAATCCCCAGACAAACATATCAACCGTATGGCCCCTGAGTAAGCAGAGCTTGTGACAAGGATGGCCATACAGTGGACTGGGGGGAACCCAGAATAAACATATATAAATATAAAAAACGAACCAGAACCTACCTGGAGAGAGCAGACCCAACCTGGAACCTGCGGTTCATGAGGCTAGGCTACTACCCACTACACCAGTGCTATCTGTCGCAAGTCATAAATGTACATATTATTGGTCTTGTAAAGCTTAGTGATAAATTTATTAAATTCAATAAATTTAAATTTCTCACCTCATACGACGGGTGTTCGAGCTGGCTCGGCTGCCCACGTCACGGAAGGTGTGAAGCACGGGAAATATCAACATCTTGGTAGTGGTTATAGTTCTGAGACTGGGCGTGGACCCCGGGTGGTCCTGGGGTCAGGGTGCTCTTCAGTCGACGCTTCAGTAAATGTCTAAACGATTGGTGAGTGAAACTCGTGGCCCTAACGCTGGAACTGACTTCGCGCAACGTTTATAACGTATACAAGCGGCAATCCTGCCAGCCTTTTGGCCACTTTGTCTTGTCAAATGCGATACATTTAAATTTCTTATCAATACCATATAAGTTTTTGTGTCTTTTTGGGTATTTGCAAAGTCTACAAGCAAGTTTGTCGATGGAGTTTGTAAGAAAATTATAATTAAGTAAGGCCAATACGATTCAAAGAGGTAAGAAAAACAGTTTATTTTTTTTTCTAAATTTTCTAAGTACAAAAATGTGTATTTCGTAAGTACGTTGCATATTTAGAAAGTTTATTATAATATATTAAGATCTTGATTTTAATTGTAGGATACGTTAACATGTCTTACTTTTCATGATTTATACTTTATTCATATTATAAGGCAGTCTACACGTGTAATAACAGAGTAGACACAATGTGTCTTTTTGATCTATCCAGTAACATATTCTGCTATGGCCAACGTAATAGTCGACGCCAGTGATTCCTATCAAGTCATGAAATTGCTAAACTTTTAATTAAGAGTTATAGATAGATCCAACGATATGTACATGTAACAGTGTATACAAAGAATACGACTAAATCAAAATAAGTATTAATTTCGACTATTACCAGGGTGGCTGATAAGTTCGCAACCTGAGGTACTTAGCGATGACTAATCATTTCTTTACTGATAACACCAGTTGCCCAACTAAATGGTAGTATAAATAACACCCCGTTGTTTAATTCGGCTTTTTCTCGCTCCGATCACTGCCCGGTACGGACGTGCAAGATCCCGTTCTCCGTTGATCGGTCCCTTCCCGATATTCCGTGGCGCTCAGTCTACTGACGTCACAGTTTAGCGTGTTGGTTCCGTGCTATGGTTTTCAAGGCTTTTCTACTCCCTCTGAGTGCTATCGAAGTGTGATTTTTCTTTGTGACTAAGCCTCTTAGTCTTCAAAGTGCTGTGCTAAGTTGTGTTGTGCTTGCGCTGAGTACTGTGTAGTGCCCAGCGTAAGTAGTCTGGTCTCAGTACAAAGGATACTTAACGGTGACAACGAATTTGTACTGAACCAGTCCTTTTATTTTATTTTATTTTATTTTATTTCTCTTCTCTATTTTATTTATTTTTCTCCTATTTTCATATTTATATTTATCATATCTGTGTGTTTTCGTGTGTATTTGTCCTTTCTGTCGATAAAGGCTGACCCTAACGCGGTCAGCTCTTTACCTGCGTACCTTTTTTTAGGTTTCTAGGTAGCGGCCTTCGGCGTACTACGGTTAGTTTTAAGATATTCTCCCCAGCCCCCTTACCGCTGGTAGAGAGGTTAGCCGCTAGGGTTCGCTAGGTTTTTAGGAACTAGGCATCTTTTGACAAACTTATTTATACATATAATTGTCCCAACCCTCCCTAATGGATTCGCTAAGCGTTATTAACTTCGTGAACGCGTTCACCCAGGCGCTTGCTGCGGCAGGCGTCTCCATTCCGAAAGACATCCTAACGCAGGCCTTGCAGGCATCAATCGCGTCCCCGGCCCCTCAGGCCCCAACCCCAGCCCCTCAGGCCTCCAACGTCCAGACCCCTCAAGTCTATAGCTCTCCCGCGTCTCCCGTTGCATCCGATATGGACTGCGCGTCGGTCTTATCCTCGCGCTCATCTCGTAGGAAGCGTACCGCTCCCGGGAGCGATTCAGACTCCGCCGCGTCCGAAGCTTCGTCGGTCACCGCCACCTTAACCGGCTCTCCTGAGCCCGCGTTCCAGTTAGTTGCCAAATGCTCTAAGAAGCGTTCGAAAAAAGCCGCGGTGTCTTCAACACCCGAGCCCACCCTGGTGTCTTCAACACCCGCCCCCGCGCCGTTAATTTCACTCGAAGTGACAGCATCTCCGTCGGTCCCTTCGAAGCCAGCGTCGCGCTGCGCTCCCGTCCCACCGAAGCCTCAGCTCCCTCCGCCCGTCTTCCTCCGTGAAAGACCGCGGTTTCTAACTTGTGCAAAGAGCACAAAATTAATTACTTAAAAGCCGCCAACGCTGGCGAATCAATTAATATTCAGGTCGCGACCATCGACGACTTCCGGTCTCTTACTAGGCTTCTGTCGATCAAACAAATCTCGTAACACACCTACTTCCTCCCGGAGGAGCGTAAGATCCGCGCAGTACTATGGGGCGTCCCGTTTGAACTCAGTACTGACGACATTCTCGAGGAACTTAAGTCTGAGGGCTTCCCGCCTGAAGCAGTGCACAAGATGTACTCTAACTGCAGTAGGCGTTTTCCACTAGCTTTAGTTATCCTCACAAACACTCCCAACTCGAGGGAAATCTTCAGAGAGGCTTGCACAATCTGCAGACTTTCGAATATCTCCGACGAGCGTCCCAACCCTCGCAGCCACCCTGGGCAGTGCCACCGCTGCTAGCTCTATGTCCACGCAGCGGCTAATTGTTCAGCTCCCCCCAGGTGCATAAAGTGCCTGGACCCTCATATTACCAAGGAGTGCACTCGCACTGCCGAATCCACTTCCCCCCCTGCCTGTGTTCTGTGCGGCCAGTCTGGCCACACAGCTAACTACAGGGATTGCCCGCGCACTCCACGCTCTTCATCTAAGAGGGCTGCACCTAAGCCGGCGCCGCCGCTCACTCCCGCTAACTTCCCGCCGCTGCGCAACCGGGGTCCCCCGGAAGCAAAGCCCGTTCAGCCGACGCCTACTCCGGCTCTGTCCTGGAGGCAGCTTTCGGCCGTTCCACCTGCACCTTCCCGTCCTATCCCAGCTCCCGTAGCTCCCGTAGGGCCGCGTCTTGCTCCGTCGTCTTCAGCTCAGTCGTCGTTGGCTGAGGACATGAAGACCGTGTTCGAGGTCATTCAAAACGTCGATATTAACGAAATTTCCGTACTCGCACGCAGCTGCGAGCCGCCCGCTCTCCTCAAGAGTATTTATTTGCGTTAGCCGCGCATCACTCGCTTCTAAGTTCATTATAAATTTTATTTTGTTTTTTTTTTATATTTATTTGCTATTATTTGCTTATATAAATTCGTATATAAGCAAATATAATGGCTAGACCCGCAAATACCGCTTCCGGTCGTATCAAACCCAAGGGCTTATCCCTAGTTTCTTTTAACGCTCGTAGTCTCAGCACTAACCTTCCTGAGCTCAAACTGTTTCTTCAGAACAACGAGCCAGACTTATTGCTTCTTCAAGAGACGTGGCTCACTCCAAACCGCACCAGGGTATTCGCTGTTCCCAATTACGTGTTCATTCGTAACGATAGGCCCGATGGTTACGGCGGCACAGCTATTTATCACAAAAGAGGTTTCCACTGCACTCCTCTCCCTACCCCTCCTCTCCTCAACATGGAGGCCACTGTGTGTAGATTGGCTATGACTGGTCATCCGACCGTCATCATAGCTTCAGTCTACATACCTAGTGACATCTATCATACCAGACCTATCCTTAGCGACTTCGAGGCCATTCTCGCCCTCGGCCATTCACTCATTACGTTTGGAGATTTTAACTCCAAACATACTGACTGGAAGTGCCTATCGACCAACCAAAGCGGTAGAGAACTCCTTAAAATCACTCAGCAACTCGATTTAGACGTCATCTCTCCCGTCACTCCCACTCACTATCCCGGCAACCCTAACTACTCTCCTGACATCCTCGATTTTGCGATCGTCAAACAAATCAACCTCGATCTCAGGTCTATCGAACCGCTCGATGACCTTGGCTCTGATCACCGCCCCGTCTCCCTCTTGCTAGGACCGCCTAACAATCACGTCACTCCTCCTAAGACCTTTACCAACTGGAAAGGTTTTAAAAATACGTTAGCTTCATCCTTAGAGGCCCCAAACTCTCCGCTCGCGATCTCGCCCGACCAATTAGATAGCCTGGACAAAATAGATTCATTAGTCGACTCCCTCACTGATGCTATCAACTCAGTCATCAGTGTAAACGAAAAGGTTGCTAAGCGAAGTATAACCAATCTACCCTTAGCCGTTAGCAATCTCATTAAAGCTAAGAACGCGTCTCTCCGGAGAACTAAGAAATATCCCACGACCACCTATAGATCAGCTGCGAACAAACTACAACGTAAAGTTAGGTCTTGCCTCGTGGAACTCCGAGACGCTCAGTTTAACAATCTCATGGAGAATATCTCCCTGTCCCACCAAGCGTACTATAGTATGGCCCGAGCCTTACGCGTAGACGCCGCCTCTCACATTCCTCCTCTCACTCGTCCCAACGGCAATATTGCCTTTGAAGCCGAAGAGAAAGCCGAATGCTTCGCCGACAGCATAGCGGCACAATATTCGCCCAGCACGCAACCCGCGGATCCCTCCCACATTCAGGCGGTGGAGGACGAAGTTCTCCGCAGAGAATCTCTCCCCATCAGTCTCTAATGATGAAATCTTGCTTCTCATTAGAAGTCAAAAGTCCAAAAAGCGGATGGTATTTCTAACCACGCACTCAAACACCTGCCTCAACAGGTTCTTACCTTGTTAGCCATCATCTTCAATGCCTGCTTCTGCCACAGCTACTTTCCAAAAGCCTGGAAAGAAGCGACAGTCATAGGCATTCCCAAGCTGGGTAAACCTCTGAATATCCCGGCTAATCACAGACCCATCAGCCTCCTCAAGGCCATGTCTAAACTTCTCGAAAGAGTCATACTCTCTCGAATGCGGAACCATCTGTTTCCAACGGATGTTGATCCCCTCATCGTTTCCCATCAGTTCGGCTTCCGCGCTAAGCACTCCTGCCCTCAGCAAGTCCATCGAATCGTCGAGTACATACTCGACGGCTTCTATCCGAAACGAAAGAAAACAATCGCAGTTTTCTTTGACGTAGCCAAGGCTTTCGACAAAGTCTGGCACAGCGGTCTCGTTTATAAACTCTACAAAATAGGCTTACCGGCTCGCCTAGTTAGGATAATCGCGTCGTTTCTCAAAGACCGCACGTTTCGTTTCAAACATGAAGGCACGCTTTCCGCGCCTCGTCCCATAAAGGCTGGAGTCCCTCAAGGCTCAGTCCTCGCCCCTCTGTTGTAAACCGTGTACACTAACGACATTCCCATTCCGCCGAAAGACGTCGAACTCGCCCTCTTTGCCGATGACACAGCCCTTTACACCAAAGGCCAAAGTGTCCCGGGTCTCACCACCAGACTTCAAAAGGCTGTAGACGCCCTCGGTGTATGGTTTCAAAAATGGCGTATCGATATGAACCCAGACAAGAGTTCTGCGGTTTTCTTCGAGTGCAAACAACGTCATGTCGCTAACAATCTGCACGTTCGAATGTTAGGTACTCCCATCCCCTGGAAGCGCACTACCAAATACTTAGGCGTCACCTTAGACCAGACGCTTTCTTTCAAGCCACACGTCGATAGAGTAACGAAACTCGCCCGTTTTTACTTAGGCCGCTTATATAGTATGTTAGGTAGAAAAAGTAAAATGTCGTTCAGAAACAAACGTCATGACATGTGCCTCGCCAGTCTTTGCCCACGCCAAACCCTCCGTCCTGCAAAAACTTCAGGTAGTTCAAAACCTCTTCTGCCGCAGGGCCACAGACGCACCGTGGTACGTGCGTAACACGGACCTGCACAGAGATCTTGAACTACCTACAGTGCAACAGCACCTTAAAACACTCTCAGAGTCGTTCTTCAAACGCGCCGAATCCCATCCCTTTCCTCTAGTTCGAAATTCAGTCTCATATACTGCTTCTGTCTTAGATTCGAAATCCAAAGTCGCTAGACCGAGAAACGTGCACACGAACGTAGCGACGCAGCTGACGCTAGATCTCTTAGCCCTTCAGGCCGCAACTTCTAATTCTAACGTAAATTCGAATTAATTTAACTTCTTTAATATTTATTTAATGTAACTTTAAATGTTATTTTTAATATTTGAGTACCTTCAGTGCTATGAATTCACCTTCAGTGCTATGTAAATCCCAGCGGGTGACCCCTTCTGGGCCCCGCTAGCGCGGCCTCTTTCTCCTATTGGCCGTCGCTCAGATGAAGGCTGAGTAGCAAAAAATTGCACGAGCCGACAGGGGGTTTTTTAGTGGGCATGGTTCTGGTAGGCGTCGGGACGAGTCCCACATAACTCCGATCGCGCGCGTGGAGTATGCGTCAGAGCATTTTTTATCCTCCTGCCCTTCCCGTGGAGGGGAACAAAAAATAATGATTCGGTTCATTAACACTTAATCCCTGGAACAAGCAACAAAACCGTGTCGACCGAAACTGAGAATTCTCGCTATTTTGAGCACCGCGCAGTGTGTAAATGTCATCGGTTCTTCAGGGTTCTGGGCCTTCGTTTATCATGGTAAAAAATGGGCTCGGCTTTTTCAACAAGGAACAGAGAGCCGTGAAGACGACCCCCGCCCGGGTCGCCCAGTGACGGTAGTCACTGAAGAAAATGGTCAAAAAGTTGAAAATTTTTTATTGGCCTACCGTAGAAGTAAATTGTAGCAGATATCTGAAGAGTTGCAGATTACTAAAGACGAAGCGGAAAAATTTTTCACCAAAATTTACACATGAAAACAATTAGCGCGCGTTGGGTACCGCGAATGCTCACGCTGCTCGACAAACAGCGACGACTCGTGAGTTGTCAGATTTTTTAGAGTTGTGTCAGAGCGATTTGGATGAAATTTGTAATCGCATTGTAACCGTAGACAAAACTTGAATACGTCAGTATGATTTGAACTCCAAACAAGAGTGTATGCAGTGGATTAAAAAGGGAGGAAGATCACCAAAGAAGTTTAAAGTTGAAAGTCGGCCTCCAAGATTATGGTGACCATTTTTTGGGATAGCGAAGGAATTTTATTTATTGAGTACTTGCCTAAGGGAACCGCAATAAATGGTCAATACTATGTCAATTTATAAGGTCAAGCGCGTGAAGCAGTCGTTCAGAAGAGACCAGGCCAGTTGGCGTGCGGAGTGATGTTTCTGCAAGACAACGCGCCCTTTGACACCGCTCGCGTTGTGAGGGATGCCTGAAAAGCCACTGGGTTCGCAGAAATCAATCATTCACCCTACAATCCAATCGGGCTCCCAGTGAGTATTTCCTTTTTTCAAAACTGAAAAAGGAGTTGCGGGGGAGAAGATTTTCGGATGATAATGAAATGAAGTCGGCCGTAGAGAGCCATTTTGAAGAGCAATTGTATTCACGATGTGAAAAACGTAGTTCACTTGAAGGGAATTACATTAAAAAATGAAAATAAAAAAATTATGATTTTGTTTCATTAAGTACCCTAGGCCGCGAACTTATCAGCCGCCCCTCGTATATGGTATATTGTATGTATGTTTTTCAAGGAATTCACATGGGAACCAGAATTACACAAGATACATTACTATAGTAGACGGGTATTTCAATTTTTCAAATTCTGCAGATTGTTTGGAACTTTGTAATATTTAACTTTAAAACTCCATCCACCACACTTTCACTTCGGTAAATTATCTCATTGATAGAATTGTCAACTTATTTTTTCAGGTTCAAATCCAGGTCATCGTCCACAGGAAATAGTCGACGACAACACAACTTAGAGAAAATGTTAAAGAAATAAATATTTTCTTTATTATTAATAATAAATATATAATATAAGATATTGTTCACAAAAATGTGCGTAAAAAATAATATCATATTTACTATCTGGGATTGAAATTAAGAACTTTTTTAACTTTACTCTTTTTTTTTCGCTCACTTCCCTCTAATATGGTTGAGGAGGGCGATGGCTGGATCCCGCGTTAACTCGTGAACGGGTGCCGTCTCAGGGTGTTCGTCGTTTGGATACTTGGGGGAGGAAGACTTGCCCTGCTAACGGCTGCAGATAAGAATAACTTTGACATAAAGAGACTCTGTATATTTATTTTGAAAAAAATATACCCGTGAAGTTTCTTGCCGTTTCTTCTTCACGAAGGTTTTTTCGAACTGGTGGTAGAGTCATGTTTTATTTGAGATCAATAAGAACCAGTTATTGTCAGTGTTGAGAAAAAAAAACTAATTCGTTATAATAAAAATAATACTACGCACAAATAAATTATTTTTATTAATTTTATTTGGTATAAACAATAAGAGTGAAAATTTAAGGCATCACAAATAAATTTCAACACCTGTAATGTTGCTAATGGTAGAAATATTGAAATATCTTTACATCTTATTTAGATAGTATTTCATTTAGTTCATTTAATGGCGTATCTCCTTGCTTCGACCTTTGAGCGTCATCAACTTTTTTTTGAAAAACATCGAAATTTGTGCTTGGTTACGACTCCGTGTTTAAACTATTATTTATTACAGCTATTTATCATATATACAGAAAGTATTAACATTCCATGGAACAAATGTAGATACAGCGGTTCCCTTTTAAGATAGTTTTGATTTTTTGCCACAAGGTGGTAACTGTGTGGTTATATTAATGAAACTTTGTTATTATTGTTACCTTTTCCGACATATTTCAGTCGCATAGTGTATACTGTGTTACCACATTATGAGGATAAACTTAATGTACACAAAGAGTAGTAAAAGATACCACATTGCGTTTTTTTTTCGGGGTTAGGCAATAAAAAAGAAAACACCTTGCCAGATTAAGTATTTAATTAAAATAAATTACTTTGTAACTACACAAATATGCTTACGCAGTAGAATAAGTATTATGTGGCTGAGGCGATCTGCATTGAGTTGCGGCGCCAGTACGTTCATTCGGCCGGTACAGTTAACACCTAACATGTAATTACTTGGAGTCGGAAATAAATAAAACTACAGTGTTTGTCGGATCTTTTAATTCAAGCAACCAATAGTATATACCTACCAATATATACTGCACAGTGGTGACCCCGACAGTTAATTAGTACCGTGTGTTCATGCATTTTGAAATATAAAGTGAAATCAAAATAGCTGAACCGGATGTACATGACTCGGAGGTGGCGCAGATTACTGTTACCTCGCGTATACCTGAATTTTGGGAGGATCAGCCTCGTACCTGGTTCATTCAGGCTGAGTCGGTGCTGTCTGATCGAGTAATCGCCAAATTAGGTAAACATGTCGTGCAACAGGTTACCGATATATTGATAAAACCACCAGCAGAAGGCAAGTATGAGCTGCTCAAGTCAACCTTGCTGACAATTTATGAAGAGTCGGAGGCACGCCAAACCCAGGAGCGCATAGGCGAGATGGACCTGGGCGACCAGAAGCCGTACCAGCTCGAATGTGATGAAGCTCGATGAAGTGACACAACTAGGCGTTTTAGCTTCTATTTGTTACAGTGATGATCAATCAGTGAAAACGGTAGATTCATCCTTTTTACGATATTTTAGCAGAGTACCCTGATATCACCAAGTCTGTTTCGTTCAAGGAACCCACTAAGCATTCGGTTTACCATTTTATAGAAACTGACGGCCCACCTGTTCACTCGAAAGCAAGACCGCTCCCACGTCATCGTTATGCGAAGGTCAAGGAGGAATGCAGGGTTATGCAGCAGTTGGGAATTTGTAGGCCGTCGAAAAGTGCGTGGTAAAGTGCGTTACACGTAGTCCCGAAAAGTCAGTTGCGACCTTGCGGTGATTATAGAGTGCTTAACGCTATAACAAACCCCGATTCCGAGGTTACACGACTTTACTTATTTATTAGAAGGGAAAACCGTTTGTTCTCGAATTGACATAAATCGTGCGTATCATTTTATTATGGTTAATCCGGATGACGTTTAAAAGACTGCTATAACCACACCGTTCAGATTATTCGAGTTTTCTCGTATGACATTCGGTTTGTGAAACGCTGCGCAGACTTTTAAGCGTTTTATGAACCACACGGTGCTAGAAGGCTTAGATGTCTGATATACCTATATTGATGACGTCATAATTGCGAGTAGTGATATGAACTCACATAGAGAACATTTAAAGTTAGTTTTTGCAAGATTGAATAACTTTGGACTTACTATTAATTTGAAAAAATGCTCGTTTGGACAATCAAAAATCGAATTTTTAGGTTTTGAAATCTCAGTTGTTGGTATGCGACCTTTAAAAGAGAAAGTTGAAGCTATTTGTTCCTTTCCTAGACCCGAGACGGTCGAACAACTTAGAAGATTTTTAGGGATGTTAAATTTTTACCGGTTACGTTTACCTAATGCTTTCATATCAATTCGAATTAAACAAATATTTAGAGCAGTCAAAAAAAAGATAAATCTAAAATAAACTGGACAAATGGGAAAAATCCAACGAAGCATTTATTCAATGTAAAAATAAGTTACAAAGCGCAGTTAACTTATCGTACCCAAAACCCGATACCTCGCTCGCACTTATGACGTATGCAGCGAATACGAGCGTGGGTGCAGTGCTACAACAACAGGTAGATAATACTTGGATGCCTTTAGGTTACTTCTCGAAAAAGTTACGCCCGACACAGCAAAAATATAGTACTTATGATAGGGAATTATTAGCCGTATACCTTGCTGTAAAATATTTTAGAAATATGGTAGAAGGTCGACATTTGGTAATATTCACGGACCGCAAACCTTTAATTTTCGCGTTTTCGAAAGTCGGTGGAAATAATGAGTTACCAAGACGTGTACGCGAATTACTTTTTATTTGCGAGTTCACCCCGAATATTGAGCACATAGTAGGTGACAAAAATGTAGTAGCGGACGCGTTATCTTGTATTGAAAGTGTGACTTGCTCGGGCGGATTAGATTATACAGCTATAAGTCAGGCTCAAAATACGGAGGCGGATTTTTTAAAGTTATGTAACGAGAGTAGTAAATATAACTTTAAACAGATATGTGTGCCTGGTAGTGATGTTCCTATATGGTGTGAAATGTCAACTCAGCGAGCGAGACCGTACTTACCAGACTTATATAGAAGAATAGCTTTCGATTGTAACAAAACCTAAGTCATCCCGGGATTCGAACTTCACGTAAACTTATGAGAGATAAATATTTTTGGGTCAATATGAATAGTGACGTAGGAAAATGGGCCAAATCGTGTATACCGTGTCAACGAGCAAAAGTACATCGCTACGTTAGGTCGATCTCAGGTAATTTTCCGTTAGCCGAGCGGTTTACTCACATACATGTTGATATAGTTGGGCCCTTGTCAATTTCTTTGCAGGAGTATAGGTACTGCAACGTTTGCTTGTGCGGTATTTAATAAAAGAGGTTATTGCACAAAGAAACTTGCCGACATTTATGACTGGCAACTTATAAGTCTGTCATTATTTGATTTTATTTGTAAAATGTAAAATATATAGAATATGGAAGATTGTTTCATGGCATTCCTTGACGGGATTCCTTTACGGAATACTATTGCGGGCTTCGTCCCCAAAATAGTCTAATAATTATCATTGTATTTTATTATAAAATATTTCATCTTAAATAAAAGTAATTTCAAGTTATAAGTGTTGTTCCTTTGTTGATTAGGAAGACCTCCCTAGGTTAGATTAGGTCCATCTAGGGTCCCGTACCCTCCCCCCCGATGGTTGCCCGCCTTGTCGTGGCGGGGGGGCTTAGTAACCGAGGACTGGTCACCCACGGTGAACTAAGAGGCAACCAGGGCCGGCCTGTTGGGGCCGCCGGCTGGCCCGAGGAGGGCGCTCCCAGTGGGCTGAGGAAGTCTGCTGAGGACGCGCTTGGAGGTGGGACCGCAGAAGAAGAGGAGTGCCGGTATCACGGTGCGCCGTTCTCCCTATCTTCTGCGGCCGTGGAGGGATCGCAGGGGAAGAGGCGTGTTGGTATCACGGTGCGCCACTCTCCCTACCCCCTGCGAGCCGGCGGGGCCGTTCCGTGGAAGCGGCACTGGTGGGGCCGCAGAGGAAGAGGCATGTCGGTATTGCGGTGCGCCGCTTGCCCTATCCTCTGCGGCCGAGGTGTGGTCGGTGGCAGAACCACAGACCCGATCTGCCACCGGGTACCAGTTATCTGGTACCCTTGGCCTCCTAGTAGCAGACTCGGGGGGAGTCTGCTACAGTACTGGTGGAGGCCGAGGAGGGAGGCGCACCTTACCATATGGCGCGCCCATCGTGGAGGGCCTTCGGGCTGTTTGATGGAGCCGCATGTGGGCGGCTGCCGCCGGCGGGGTCACGGATGTGTGCGAGAGCGTTCCCGTGGCCCCGTCACAAGGCGGCGAGGAGGAAGATGGAGGGGTTTTTAGTGGGTATACCGTGGGTCTCATTAGCCTATACGGGAGTCCCACATAACCACTCGGGTGCCCCCTGCGCCCGGGTGGTATGCGTAATGCATTTTCCCCCCCGAAAAAAAAAAAAAAAAAAAAAAAGGGTCCCGTACCCTCAGATGACACGCGGCACGTATTTACCACGTTACATTTTATTTACGAATCATAGATATACGTGTGGTGCCAATGCTCTAAAGAAGTCAATTTTCAAAGACTAAAATAACACTATTGATAATGTGCACGTTTAATTTGAGCCACGCCTAATAATCTCCATAAGAGAGAAGGTGATAGCCGGTTTAGCTATGCGGCCAAAGTTTACGAGTATATATAATATTGTGATATTGCTGTCTGTGGGTCAACACGTGGATGTAGAATAGGATCCTCAGTGGGGTTAAATAGTAAAAGGGTTGTGATGGAATAGGTAATGTATTTTAAACGTTATTGGTATAGAATTTTGTCAGGTGTATTTCGGTGCATTTTGAAAAAGTTCTCTGCATTGCGTTGTGAAATATAAATTCGTTAATTTATAGGTATCATTCTGGGTTAAGTAAAATACTTTGGATCCAATTTTATGATCTATTCATAGGAAGGTTTGTCCGGTAATAGTTAGGCAGGTAAAATCTTTAAAATTTAGGTAGGTAATATTTAAACTTTCGAAAGTTACAAACTTTCAAATAAACTTTTAATCATTCAGAAAAGTTTAAAGTTAATATGACAGTTCATGTCAAACGTGTTTGTTTTGCCAACTGAATGATAATGTTTGATAATATAATTTGATTAATTTAGTATTAATTTTAATATAAATAGGATTAATTAAATTTACTTTTATTGGGATATTAATGTATTTATTACTTATCAATTAATTATAATTATACTTTGATTGTATTCAATGGGTTATTTTAACAATTGTTGATTAATTTAATAATAAATATTGGTTATTTGAATTTGCGTATGATTGTGTAACGTAAATGATTAATATGGGGTTGTTGATTATTCATGAATTGTTTGAGAAATTATAATAACTTACACTGTTTTATTTAGATATAAATAAACCAGCCGGGATCTTGGCTGATTTTCATCAGGTTTTGTGGCTAAGGCTCTATTGATGGAGAATAAATACTATAAGATCATTTTTGGTGTAATAAGATGTTGTAATTTAAACATGATCAAGTATATATATTCCTATCGGTAGGGGGCTCATCTGAGAGTAATCCCGATTAATGTATATGGTCCTGATTTAAGTAGGGTCGTTATTTAAGAATGAAATGTATATAGGAATTTATTTAATCAGCTTCACTGATTAAATAAATTAAACAAGAGGGGCGATTGCAACGTTTGCTTGTGCCGTATTTAATAAAAGAGGTTATTGCACAAACAAACTTGCCGACATTTATGACTGGCAACTTATAAGTCTGTCATTATTTGATTTTATTTGTAAAATGTAAAATATATAGAATATGGAAGATTGTTCCATGGCATTCCTTGACGGGATTCCTTTACGGAATTCTATTGCGGGCTTCGTCCCCAAAATAGTCTAATAATTATCATTGTATTTTATTAAAAAATAGATTCATCTTAAATAAAAGTGATTTCAAGTTATAAGTATTTTTCCTTTGTTGATTAGGAAGACCTCCCTAGTTTAGATTAGGTCCATCTAGGGTCCCGTACCCTCAGAGTACCTAGTAACGATTATAGACCGTCAGTCTGGATGGCCAGACATGGCGTTCCCTGTGAAGGATATCACAGCTGAAACAGTCTCGAAAGTAATTTTCGAAGGCTGGGTTTCTCGATTCGGATGCCCTGTACAACTTACGAGTGACCAAGGCAGACAATTTGAAGGGAATGTATTCCAACAGCTGATGCGATGTTTAGGTATATACAAAACACGTACGACACCATACCACCCGCAAAGCAACGGGATGGTCGCAAGGTGGCATAGATCTCTTAATGCGGCGCTCATGGCTAGGCTTAGACAAAAACGTGGGTTGAAGAGTTACCTATAGTTTTGTTAGGACTGCGAGCAGCACCACGGTCGGATACTAGTGTTAGTGCAGCTGAAATGAAAATGACCGCATAAATAAAGAACGGGGAGGGGGAGTGGCTATTGAACTTCACAACATATTATTCCAATCAGCATCTAAATATACGCTGCCCCTGAGTACTGAGAGTATATTCACTGAAGTTATTGTTTGTAATGTGAAAGTCATCTTGGGTGTTACTTATTGTCCTCCAAATATAAATTATTTTGATGCTTTTGAAACGGTGATAGAGAACATCGGCCAAGGAAATCCTAACAAAATTATTATGGACGATTTTAACACGTGTTTATTAGAAAACACTCAACGTGCACAAAAACTATTAGATATTATTCAATCCAATAATTTAGGAATTTTACCAACCTTACCGACACATCACACAAATGACGCCTCCACGTTGCTTGATTCGACGATATTGTCCTCTATAGCCAAGGTTTGGCTACCTATTAGCTTCGGGGTTTTCCAAGCACGACCTGATTTACTTCTCGCACAAGCCTCTACGTATGAAACCATCAATAATTCCGATGCGCATCTTCGCTAAAATCGATATCCACATCTTTCTATACCACGCATCAGCTATTGACTGGAATTCTATTTATACAACACTTTGTATTGATGACAAGCTGGAAAAAATATTTGTAACAAGACAAGTTACAGTCTCCAAACTTAATGAGTTAGCTCGACCTACCGCAATTTTTAGTTTTAGTTCTTAAATAATAGGTCTTTACCTATGAAACTGCCGTTTTGCCGTACTGGCCATTTCAAATGAAAATATTTTTTTTTGACTGATAACTCTAATTTCAAATTAATTTTATTTAACAAACATGGAATTCTTTTTCTAAAATCGTCATTTGTTTAATAGTTAGTGTTTTGTTCTCAACGCATTCGAAAATTTTTCGTCATCATGGATAAGTTAAAAATTCGAGTAATTATGGAGTATGAGTACCGTCGTGGCAGCAAAGCGGCACAAGCGGCACGTAACATCAACGACGTTTACGGAGCGAACACTACAAACGAACGCACCACCCGTTATTGGTTTACCCGCTTCCGTTCTGGAAATTTTGACCTGAAAAATGAACCCCGTGGTCGTCCGAAAACTTTGGTCGACAATGACGAATTAAAGGCAATTGTGGAAGCTGATGAAACTCAATCCACGGCTGAATTAGCAGCAGCTTTCGACGTTAGCATCAAAACAATATTGGTCCATTTGCGTCAAATTGGCAAGGTAAAAAAGCTTGACAAATGGGTACCCCACGAACTCAATGACTGCCAGCGCGAAGTACGCGTGGTGACGTGCCTTGCGCTGCTCAGCAGGCATACAAATGAAGGAATTCTGAACCGCATTGTTACTTGTGACGAGAAATGGATCCTGTTTGACAATCGTAAGCGCTCAGCAAGTTGGTTGGACCCTGGTTCAGCACCCAAACAATGCCCTAAACGAAAACTTACCCCTAGAAAAGTGATGCTCACTGTTTGGTGGTCTAACGTGGGTGTAATTCATCACAGCTTCTTGCCAAACGGGACAAGAATTACTGCAGATGTGTACTGTTAAGAACTGAACACAATGATGGAGAAGCTCGCACGTCTCCAACCAGCTTTGGTCAATCGTTCGGCTCCACTGCTCCTGCACGACAACGCGCGACCTCATACTGCACAGCAGACGGTCTCCAAGCTACAAGAGTTGGGGTTGGAAGTTCTCCGTCATCCGCCGTACTCACCAGACCTTGCGCCTACAGACTTCTACTTTTTCCAGAATTTGGATAACTTCTTGGCGGGAAAAAAATTCAATACCCGAGAGGCAGTACAAAATGCCTTTGAAAAATTTGTTGCCTCCCGTCCAGCTGATTTCTTCAAGAAAGGCATCAATAAGCTACCAATGCGTTGGCAAAGATGCATTGATTGCATGGGTGATTATTTTGATTAATAGAAATAAAAAATATATAAAAAAATTACGCTTCATTTATTTCGTGAAAAACGGCAATTTCATAGGTAAAGACCTAATATCTCTCTGACATAGTTCACTAAATCCCTATCAGTCTGGATTTCGTTTGGATCACAGCACTATAACTGCTCTACTTAGGGTCACAGATGATGTGCACAAAGCCATTGACGACAGGAAGTTAGCTTTTATTGTCCTTGTAGACTTTACGAACGCCAGATTTAACTGTGTACATACAGACATTCTACTTACTTGCCTCTCCTTGCGTTAATTTTTCTCCCATTTCTCTTAATTGGTTTTCCTTTATCTTCGTGGTCGCCAGCAAGCTGTTCGTATTAATGATTGTATTTCTGACTGTGCGCTGGTATACCACAAGGTGAAATGCTATCCCCATTGCTCATATCAATATTAATTGTTTATATTACGCCGTCATTGTTTTGCTCATATCATCGCTGTTGACCTGCAGTTGTACTGCCATTGTAGCTGGGACAAAGTGCCGGATGCGAAATGGTTGCCATGTCTCTGTGATTGATATTCCTAGATTGATCTATGATAGGTTGCCAATCGGTTTTGTTCAGTGGTTAAAAATCTGGGGCTTTTAATTGATTCTGACTAATCGTGGAATCCACAAATAACCAGCGTGTGTCAAAAGTCAATAATGCACTTCACTCCTTATATCGCTTTGAAAACTTCCTTCCAACTAAAGTTAAAACTATGCTAGTGCGATCCCTGATCATACCCAGTATTGACTACGCCCGCACATGCTATTTGGATATCTGCGAGGATCAATTGAACAAATTGGAACGGCTTTTTAATAATGTACAGATTCATATTCAATTTACGTAAATTTGATCACATATCTTCCTACCGTGAACAATTGCGATGGCTTCCAATACGTAGACGTCACGACACTCGTCTTTTGTGTGTGCTATATTCTGTGCTGTTTGATTCTAATTACCCATAATACTCAAAGATAAATTCTCCTTCCTTCACACCACACATCAAAGACAACTGAGATCACTCCAGAGTCTGCTTCTAACAACACCAGTTCATAACACTGCATCTTAATCTTTTTCCTTCGCTGCAAGAGCAGTGCATTTATAGGACGTACTACCGATTCAAATAAAAAACTCCTAACAAAAATCAATTTCAAATTCAATTAAAGGAGCATTACCTAAGGTGCGAAGAAAATGATTTGCTACTAAAATTAACTTTGAAAAGTTATTATGTGATCCCCAAATTTCAATTACATTTAGGTATGTGTGTATGCTTGTATTCATAATAATTATTAATGTTTATACCTGTGTATAACTTATATGTGTTCTCTCTGTTCAATTTGGTTCTTCTTTTTTTTGAGTTTTACTTAATACACACCTTATCTATGTTCTTTGTCATGACTCACTTTCTTTGAAACAGTGTTTACACCCGTTCTAATACCTAAAGGTTGGCTGGTAGAGAATGCCTTGTGGCATCAAGCCAAGCCGACCTGTACAATATAATGTGTGCAAATTTGAAATGAATAATGAATAGTCTACATAATTTCTCTTGCCTCTCACGCCTGAAACATAACTATAATAATACAATACTCGTAGATAATTATAACATAAACTATTAACAACGATAAACAAAATAACACGGTGCAAGATTCCATTTGATTTCAAAATTAAAATTAACTAAGTTTTTTATGAAGAAAATACTAAATAGACAATGTATCGAGTTTTTAGTTGAGATAAAGTATGTTGTTCTTTAACTACAGAATGTGTGTCCAGGGAACGGCGGATTGTGGATTGGATGGTGCTTCAGTGTAAAAATACTTATGTTACCTATGAACAAAATACAATAATATTACAACTACATAAAGAACCGTTAAATAAGTCCGAGTTTATTTCAAAAATTATTTTGTGATATCACTTTTTATAATATTTTTGTTAGTAAAATCTCACAGGTAAAAACGAATTCACTTATTTTAATGGAACGAATCAGTGAACGTTCCACCTCTTTACGAAATCATCGAGAAGTAACATTTTCCAACTTCTTTTTGGTGTAATTTTCATGTACATTTTTGCAATGAAATCGGTCATCAAGACTTCTTAGAAAATTGTAGAGTTGTTCATTCCCAGTCAATACAAACTCTTGCAACAAGAACATAATATATAAGATTTTAATAATTATCAAACACATAAAAAAAAGTTTTTCTTCTAAATAATACTAATTTAATAATTGATTGCTAAAAATACGTCTCGTCACCGCTACCACTGTGTTTAATATGTGAAGTCACAAGTATCTGTTGAAGCTGTATAGTTCAAAGAGACAACTGGAATACTTAACACTTTGTTAGATCTAAGTTTAACGTAGGAATAGTAAAAAGATAGCTTATGCAGGAGTTCAAAACAGTTAATTATATTATGTGCGAACGAAAGCTTGTCATAACGAAAGTTTGTGCGCGAACCCTTTTTGTAGGTCTTCAATTCAAGAGATATGTTTCCAGGTCTGAGGGCCTGGGCAAATGGCATTCGACGATGGAATAGACATTGCCTCTTACTAAACATTTCGTACTGTACTCCGGTCCCTTGCAATTTATTTAAAAAAAAGTTAGGCTCTGGAAAAATTTAATATAATTTAAGCAACACAAAGGGGAAACCCACCTTCCCATACATGCCTGGACCCAGGGTTTTTGTTGAGTTAACATTATGAAATTTAATGTTACAGATAGATGTTATATCAGCAACATAACAAAGAAAGCATTTTGCAATCTGAAAACAGAGTTATAAATACTTGAAATATGTTAAGAAAAATTAACAGTAGAGGTTGTATTAAGGCTACATGTTTTTTTTAGAATTATAGCTAATACACACAGTTCATTAAAAAAAATATTTTTTTCAATAAGGAAAATAAATTATTCTCAAAAAAATATATAAGCTTGGTACACGTCCTGTTAATTGATATTGCATAGTGGAGACTCAATTGAAGCACTTATTTCACTTCTTCACAGAGAGCACTCGCGACGCACGAAAAGAAACGAAACGAATGACTGTTGAGGATTTGACAAACTGCTGTGCAAAATAAAAAGAATGAAAAATCCAACATATTTTTTTAATGTTTTTTTATTGGAAACAGAATGGTAAAATGAGTAAAAATGTTTCAAGATTCATGTGAAATAATCAAAAAAGTATAAAGTATATATTTTTTTGATGAATTCTTGATATTTCCAAAACAATAATCATAAAAATGTGAAGACGCTGTAATCATAGTACATTCATTTCAATTTATTTTGTTTCACAGATCTCATATTTTTTTTTAGCTTTTTTTATGCAAATACAGAATAATTTTATGCATTTTTTAGCATACATTTCATTTTGTTAACCGCCAAGCCTACAACTTTCTTCCTCCTTAGGGATCTTTGGACAACCACGCCCGTGTTGGGTTAGGAACACATTGACTTCCAACTGAATTAAAGATGTTCGTATTATTATATTTACTGATAATGCTGAGTCGGCTCAGCATCGTCCAGTGTTGCACTAAAGGTATGTAACACCTGCTCCATATTTACTTCGAGATACAATCCGACATTTATGTAACAAAGGTTGTTTGTGGAAACTAATGGAAGGAGATGGGACATTGGTAACTCTTTCGAGAGTCGTCGTAAACTTCCGTAATTGGACGGGAAGCTAAATTTTGTTGTGGTACTTAAAATAAAGTGAATAGTAGTTATATCTAGAGGCACAGAATATTCCAAGTGAGTCAGCAAGTGCTGCTAGTTCTCGACAAGCTCTCGATGTAGCTGACGTGGGGTCATCATCCCAGGGTGCAAGGTAACTTGGTAACTCAGTAAAATTGAGTTTTTTTCTTCAATTTGAAATGATAAAGTTATAGTTGCTTCTTGTTATATCCAGGATTTCATTGACATTATTGAATATCATAATGTCATCACAATATCATAAGTTTTTTAGTCGTTTTCTAACTCCACCGAGGGTTTGTCGAGAGGATTATTTGGGTGTTTTTGATTTGTCTTTTTCCTCTGAATTATATTATATTAATTGGTCGTCTCTCGGATGGGGGACGGAAGAAGACTCTGTGTTCATATATCTATATTCCACGATATACTTTGGCAGCGTTCGATTGATGTACTGGTAATCGCCATAGGAGCACGGTTTAATTTTCTGAGAACGATTTCTTTGTAGGATTGACATTTTTTCACGTAGCATTCTATATGGCCACGGATTCCGTTCCTATCGTATGTTTGGGATGTTGTAATTTTCAAAGAGAATTTTATTTTTGTTGGAACTAGATATATATCATTATAATGTTTCTCTTGATTTGCGTATTATAGAAAAAAAGTAAGAATAGATATTTTAGAATATTATAAATTATAAGACAAAGTGATTTTGAAATAATTCCTATTTCTTGGACTTCTCTAAAGACCACTCGTTCATCTCTAATTGTTCGGAGGATTTTGAAGAATTCCAAATATGATACAGCATCAAAATGTTGGACTTAAAAAATAATAATTCTTTGTTGTTAGTTTCGATTTTGTGAAATGAGAAAAGTTCCTTTTCGGAATTAAATACCTGAAGTACTGACATTGCTTACCAAATACTTTCCAGAGTGTACTGCTGTTGCGAGCAACAAGCGACCGAGCACGGTACTCCGAGCCTTTGATTCCACAACAACAACGCGCCTGCGCACTCCGCGATCAAGACGAGGGACTTCCTAAGCACAACTTCGGTAAAACATTGGGGTCAGCCTTACAGCCCTCATTTGTCGTGGTGTGACTGGGCCTGGATACAGCTTTCATCGCCACAAGATGCACTTACTGCGTTCAAGAAGGCCGTTGAGGAAGTAATTGAGAAAAACGTGCATGACGCATGAAAGACGTTGAAAGACGACGAGTTGTATAGACGTTGGTGGAGAGTTATTTGAAAAGATGTAAAAAAATATAACATTTAATAAGCTTAAAAACCTGGATGTCAGGAAGTTAATCGCTTCCCAGCAATAAGAACGCCTATTGTTTTAAACATTGTACCCTTGTGTCGCTAAGTGTGTTATGATATACAATAAAGAGTAAATAAATAACCTATGGAACATTTTTATTTTATTCTAAAAACTTTCTATGTGTCCCATGTATATAGACAAAACCCATACATAAATATTTAAATCAAAACAATCGAAGAATACAAAATCGTTATCGACATAATGGATCAACCTTCATAATAATTATTTTTGTTCAAAGCAACAATATTCTTTGTCGTCGCGGTCGTCTAATAATTTTCCTATTTATATATTTGGTTATAATCTTATGGCTTCCGTCAACATTTTGGAACGAAATAAAAAAGTCTGCTTTTTTTGTATGGTTGAATAACAAAAGTCTAAATTTTATATCATTACATAATTACATCCCTAGATCTCGCGTGTTCCCTGGCCCCGCTCTGAACTGGCACATGTACCCTGTGCACAGCTGTCCCGCTCTCGCCGCGACAATTCATTGTAGATCGCCGCTCACTAAATAAATCACTCCTAATACAGCGATATTAATATCGTTAACACTGGAACACCTTGCACTCACATGCTAGGAAACTGAGAACAACAACAACAAGAAACAATTTACTTTCAATGAAACATTGTCGCGCCGGCAAACAGATCATGTTTCAAGGTCGGGGATAGACGATAGCTCATCGAAAAATTTATATTACATCTGAACAGTCCGAAAGTTACTAACTTGCTTGGGGTGCTTAAACAGATTTAAAAGCTATCAAATAGATTTTATAAATGTAAAAATTACGATAAATATAACCGAGTAGGTGAACATATTCAGAACTTGGAATAACCTGTGTACCTGCGATACTACTGTCTGATTCTTCTTCATCTTCTTTAGATTTCGAACACTGTGCGTTTTTATGTTCACACCTAATTAGTTTGAAAGATAAGATAGAAAGGACGCTACACGAGTTTCAACAAAAGAGTTGTCTGCGTTGCTTGAACTGTTCAGTCTAACATGTAGATTGTCTTCAAGATGCTTCGACTTCTTCACAAGGTTTATGGGTCATACAAAGTGAAGGTAAACTACTTTATATATATAATTCTTATCAACCGTACAGACTTTATAATTGTTGAATGGGCGTTGTACTCGTATTAGTCAGCACGGGTGGCACGGGCAGGTTGGCAAGTCAAGGAAGACCACTGATTAGGTAATCTCTGAACAGAACAACATTTTCATTTATTGTTAGCAACTAGAGTCGCCATCGAGATAATAAAACTGCAAACCGTGTACATTTGTATGCATCTAAATTACATCTACATTTCAAATGGTATATCGTATTATATATTTCTAATTACTGTACATTTCTTATCACTAATTTAACGTAAATTCAAGTTATGTGTGATGTATTATTCAAAAACTAATATTCCTGAAAAAAATCAATTCTTTGTTTGTATGGGTATTTAAAAAAATTATATAATTAAAAATAAAAATATCACGGTACGGTACCAAAACATCAAAACATACTGTTTACATTAAAATTCTAGTGCAAAATTCTTCAGAAACAGAAAAAAGTATGAACATGACCTCTACAGGGAAACAAAACACGAACATTCCCGTAAATCTGTGATTAAGATAAAATATCTATACGAGTAGGTATGATAGAGTGGAGCAAACATCCGATTGTTTGCCGCGATGACCTCTCCGGAATTATTATCTATGTGAAATCAATGCACCGACCGCTAAACAATGCCAGCGGCCGCTTGTTAGTAAACAGTTACAGAATAATTGTGAACTCTGTAAAATAAATAAATAAAACTCGCAGACAAACACGCTAACCGTTATTCCTTCTTCGATTAGAAGGAACCTGTACTTCGCATGTTCTAGAACAAAGTATGACGCCAATATGACCCGTTACCAAGTTCCGAAAATGCACATGAACGATCTTTCCTTATTGCTACTTTAAACTGTGATTATCGGTAATTTGTAGAATGACTTAAAAATATTTTGTGCTTCGCCTCATTTGCAGTCAGAATATAATCACGTTGGTAGTAACTGCAGAAAATGAACCTCAAGTAGTACCCTGTGTAGGTTTATACATTAATAGTAAAATAGACAAATAAAATATAATTATTGTGTTTTTGCTCCCGTAAAACACCTTTATCTTTCAGCGTAGGAGCGTGGCGTCCATCGGGGTCCCCGGTCACCGCGACCACTAATACCTACGAGCGTCCATGAGGGTCCCCGGTCACCGCGACCACTAATACCTACGAGCGTCCATGAGGGTCCCCGGTCACCGCGACCACTAATACCTACGAGCGTCCATGAGGGTCCCCGGTCACCGCGACCACTAATACCTACGAGCGTCCATGAGGGTCCCCGGTCACCGCGACCACTAATACCTACGACGTTTTTTCTTTTCGTGTAATTTCACAAATTAAGAAAAACGTTAGAAACTCACTTTCAGTGGAATTGGTAGAACTCATCTCAAAAACATATTTCCAGTTTAAAATGTGCGTTCTTTTTTTTTTTATTATGCTGCCAAAGCAACCCCCTAACGGGAGGGAGGTGAAAGATGCGTCATGCATACCGCCCGCAGGAAAATACCGTCCTCTGCGGGGGGTTATGTGGGACTCACCAGAATGGCACCTACCCACTAAAAACCACCTCTTTGGCTGTAGTAAAATTTTACCGTTAGCCTTCATCGGAAGCGACACCCGTTGGGAAGTGGGCGCGCTGGCGGAGACCCGGATGTCTACAATATATCATTATATAATACTCAGGCCATGCGAGCGCCCTGCTGGAACAGGGATCCGTGGATCACAGTGACCAAGTTAAGTTGTTGTACTCCGTACCTCGTCTCAATCAAAAACCCTCGGTAGTCTGTCCAATCAACGCTGGTTACGTGAAGCCGTTCCTCCGTCGTACTAAACGGCGTCTGCGCAACGTCCTGCAACACAAGCAGACTTGCTTCATGCATTACTCAGTTAGCTTGGTTCAAAAATTCGTAAGATTGTGGAACAAAAAGTGATCCCTGATATTCCGTTTAAATTTTTTTTGTTTTTCGATAAATCATACAGTTTTTGAATTATTCGAAATTATAAGTGTATTGTATAATTATTTACTTTATGAAACCGTCTATAAAAAGCTTTGCTTTGAAGACTTTTAATGTATAATATATTAATAAAGAAAAATTGGAACGAATTAGCTTCATCTACACAGTAAAGAGCGACATTGACTGCAGCAGGAACACGGACACGACGAGCTACACGACACACGAGGACATTGGCGTTACAATTTAACATTTGAACTTGATGATACTGTGTCGAAATAATAAAATATCTTAACTAATCAATGAACTAATAAATTAAATTACAATAATTGATACTATTCTCTTACTGAGGAAGATAAGTTAAAAGGGAAAGTTATGAGGAATGCACAAACACCGCAGTGGTTTTCAAAACGTTTCAATCTTTACTTATAATTGATGAAATAAGGACTTTGTTTTCAACTTGTGTACCTGTTGAGAGAGTAGCTGGAATCTATCAATTAACTAAATAATTTTTTAGGCTTTGATGTTTCATTTTAGAGCCTTCTAATACTATTTATTATTATATAATTAACACTTAAAATACTCTATCTCTAATAGCTTTGCAAATTTTGGAAAATACAATTTTGAATCAAACTACAGCACATAACACCTGCCAACGGTTCTATCCACTCGCCTCACGCACCAGACAGAATTCCTCTTCGCCCTACAAGCGACGGAGCAAGGACTGTTCCGGGATCTTCGCACCACACCTGTCCACCGAAATAAACGGCCGTTGCACTCTATGCAATGCGCTTACTTTACCTAAATATCGTACAACCCAACATCTTGAAACTACATTCGACGTACAACACGTAGTTACTTTAGAATCTTTTGATTCTGATGAAGTTGTAACGTCAATGGATGCGGAAGCAAGCGATAACACAAATAGATTGGTTTCAATACGTCGTTTTAGAACAGAAGTATTGGTATTTAATTGAGCTAAATCAATGAATGATCATAATGCAGACGTATTGTCAGCTATTTGTGTCCTAGTGTCGATGTAAAATTAACTGCGATTGTAAACAATGGGTTAAAATTAACCGATGCGCTTCGCTGAAAGGAATAGTTGAGAGTGTCTCGCATTGATCCGCGCCAAGGTATCGACGCAGATAGAGTGAATTGTTTCATTGATAAGAGACTTGATTTGAAATAATATGAGAAAGTAGTTTTAAAGTTTAAAGGAAACCATCGAAATCTTACAATTTAAAAGACATCTCCAGTAGTCAAAAATGATAATTTATTGAAAGGGGCCTGCCACGTTAAACCCATGAACTTTCTCGACCTCTAGATTTTTCGTTTAGAATAAAATCCCCTACACAAGCTTCGCTCAGGCTTGTTCTCATAAACGCCTTGAAATATCATATGAAACATTCATAACAAAGTTTTGTAAAAAAAATCGACTAGCTTTTGAGTCATCCATGTTCTAAAGCACAATTTTTAGGAGTGAATTACTTATCTACTGCTTATATCAGTATTTTTAAAATAAATTCCTTGGTAACTATTCAAGTTGTTTAAATTTTTATGCTATTTTGTAAAAAATATTATTTATTATTATTTTACAAGGAAACAACCGAAACAGATAATTGAAAAACAATAATAAATAGTCAATAAGAAAGTATTTAGTACTGTAAGTAAACTGGACTAGTTTTGTAGGTACGCGGCTCAAGTCAATCGATTACCTTCTCTGCACTTCATGTTGCTGAAATAAATTCATGTAAATGGCCGGTTTATGTTCCGCTCAAACTACTGACCTACATTGCTCACCCAAATCTTGAAATATGAATGTGGCTCAATGTTTAATTAAACCATAATTCCGATAATTTATATCTTTGAAATGCTTTCCTCGTATGAGTACATTTCACGTTACTAATATTTTAACACCATGAAAATTCAATTATACTTTTGATTGAAATTAATTTTGTTCTTTTAATTTTCATATTAAAATGCGTTTTACCTGTAAACTTCAAAAGGATACTTTTAAAGGCGCCTGAACCAGTCAGTCGTTCTAAAAATAGACCGCGCGTCGAACGCCCGATAAGGCGCAGCGCACGCGCTCGTGGGCATGTTGGGAATGAAAGGAGGCTTTACTGACACCAAGAAGCCTTTTAGATAAACCTTTTTACAGTTTAGTCTCTATCCTGAAAGATAGCAAAGACTTGCAGTAAGGCGGCGCGGGCGCGGCGCGCTCCATGTAAGGCGCGGCGGCGGTGGGCGCGCGCATATAAAAGCGTCGCGCCGCCAGTCAAGCCGCACTCGCAGTCTCGCTGTCGTAGAGTCAACTTTTCCGAGTCCCTCTCAACACACCGACAAAATGTGCGACGACGACGTAGCCGCATTAGTAGTAGACAATGGCTCCGGCATGTGCAAGGCCGGTTTCGCCGGTGACGACGCGCCCCGCGCCGTCTTCCCATCCATCGTGGGTCGCCCCCGTCACCAGGGCGTTATGGTCGGTATGGGTCAGAAGGACTCGTACGTAGGAGATGAAGCCCAGAGCAAGAGAGGTATCCTCACCCTGAAGTACCCCATCGAGCATGGCATCATCACCAACTGGGACGATATGGAGAAGATCTGGCACCACACCTTCTACAACGAGCTGCGTGTCGCTCCCGAGGAGCACCCCGTGCTGCTCACTGAGGCTCCCCTCAACCCTAAGGCCAACCGTGAAAAGATGACTCAGATCATGTTTGAGACCTTCAACTCCCCTGCCATGTACGTCGCCATCCAGGCCGTGCTCTCCCTGTACGCCTCCGGTCGTACCACCGGTATCGTGCTGGACTCCGGTGACGGTGTCTCCCACACTGTGCCCATCTACGAAGGTTATGCCCTTCCCCACGCCATCCTCCGTCTGGACTTGGCCGGTCGCGACTTGACCGACTACCTGATGAAGATCCTCACCGAGCGTGGTTACTCTTTCACTACCACCGCTGAGAGGGAAATCGTTCGTGACATCAAGGAGAAGCTCTGCTATGTCGCCCTCGACTTCGAGCAGGAGATGGCCACTGCCGCCGCCTCCACCTCTCTCGAGAAGTCCTACGAACTTCCCGACGGTCAGGTCATCACCATCGGTAACGAGAGGTTCCGTTGCCCCGAAGCCCTGTTCCAGCCTTCCTTCCTGGGTATGGAATCTTGCGGCATCCACGAGACCGTGTACAACTCCATCATGAAGTGCGACGTTGACATCCGTAAGGACCTGTATGCCAACACCGTCATGTCCGGTGGTACCACCATGTACCCCGGTATCGCCGACAGGATGCAGAAGGAGATCACCGCCCTGGCTCCCTCCACCATCAAGATCAAGATCATCGCTCCCCCCGAGAGGAAGTACTCCGTATGGATCGGTGGATCCATCCTGGCTTCTCTGTCCACCTTCCAGCAGATGTGGATCTCCAAGGAGGAATACGACGAGTCCGGCCCCGGCATCGTCCACCGCAAGTGCTTCTAAGCGGCGTCAGGGCGCGCGCCTAGTGCTAGTGATACGTGACAGAACTGAACATCTAAATATAACGCCATCTATTGTAATTTATTGTAAAATTTATATAAATTTAATTTTCTTTTTTATTTTTATTATATACAATGAGATCGTTATGAATCTCGGTGTAATTAATAAATAAACGGTTAATTTATTTATTTTAATTACATTATTTCTTTTATACAATCTATATTTTGTTTGGTTTTCAAACAACTTCCCCTTGATAGTTAGAACAAACCTCACATTAGTTCCGGAATATTAAATTTTGCAATGCCGCTCTGGCAGAATATAAATACGCACCTGTTACCAATATAGGTCACCAAAGTAGGAGTTGGCAACATTCTTGCGATGAAAAAATATCCTGCATAATATTCGGGTAACTACAGAGTTCACCACACGTGAACCCTTGCGGCTCCCGATATAGCGGCCCACGCGCCGCTACCATAAATAGGAAATCGCTCCCGCAGCTGTGGCTAAATATATAGGAATGTAGGAAATATGTCGGAAATATGAGCCTTACGCCATCGTCCTAAAAGTAATAGTTGTTTGTCTGCCGAGTCAGAAGTTAAATATAGCGCGAGTCCGGAGCGACTCTCGGTTTACTTCAAAATGTTTTTAGATGGGCTGAAAGCTATCTCACCAGAATCCAGCAAGTTTCAAAATAGATTTCAAATCGTTTCGCCTCTATAAAAGGCTTGCTGAGCATATCAACAACAGGTAGAACCAAATTAGTTTACAGATCGTATTGATTGACAAAATTAGCCGAAGATTTTATTACTTTACAGTTAACATTCTGGATTTTCTTAACAGTGTAAGTTCCGTACAATTAGACATATATTAATTTTTTTTAGGTGTTTTCTTTTGAGAGAATTAGTAGACATGATTCAACTCTGGATTTATACTCGACGTTGGTGTGTGACGTGGTTGAATCTCAGCTCGAGTTTCGTGGTTTATAAATTTGTTTGTAAATGTTTAGTTTTGAGCTTGGTGATTGAAGATTGCGGAATAATGAATAAAAATCAAGTTCCGATTGTGTCTTTTAGAATTTTACCATTTAGTTTAATATACAACTATTGTTGCCAACAATTTTATTAAATGCTACAATTAAAAATCCATACATAGTCAGTGCTGAAGAGTATAAGTAAATAAATAGCTGATAATAATAATTTTTATGAATTTCTTTTCAGAGATACCGAAAAGATTACCGGTATGTCAGAACATTTTGTAATGTCTTTATCACCACTATAACAATGGTGTATTATGGATACTAAACAATAGGATACCTATGAAAAAATCGGTAATTGTTTTTAAACAGAATTGTGAAATAAATCTGTTTATAAATAGGATACCGTCGCGCCACGTCGTACCACGTCGTGAACCACTGTAATATTGTGTGATGTTTGAGATCGTCAAACGTACAATGGTCTTGCTCAATGGTTAGTTACATTCGAGGCTTTGGACTTTTTATTATTAGATAATTATTGGCTCACGGTGAAGCTGTGATGTTCTAAGCCGGACCACGGGGGTCTGGCTACTTCTAACTTCTTTAGTTACTAATGGTTTCCAAGAGTTGTACGTTTAGTGGCAGAGTACTGAGGTTTCCAAGAGTTGTACGTTTAGTGGCAGAGTACTGAGGTTTCCAAGAGTTGTACGTTTAGTGGCAGAGTACTGAGGTTTCCAAGAGTTGTACGTTTAGTGGCAGAGTACTGAGGTTTCCAAGAGTTGTACGTTTAGTGGCAGAGTACTGAGGTTTCCAAGAGTTGTACGTTTAGTGGCAGAGTACTGAGGTTTCCAAGAGTTGTACGTTTAGTGGCAGAGTACTGAGGTTTCCAAGAGTTGTACGTTCAGTGGCAGAGTACTGAGGTTTCCAAGAGTTGTACGTTCAGTGGCAGAGTACTGAGGTTTCCAAGAGTTGTACGTTCAGTGGCAGAGTACTGAGGTTTCCAAGAGTTGTACGTTCAGTGGCAGAGTACTGAGGTTTCCAAGAGTTGTACGTTCAGTGGCAGAGTACTGAGGTTTCCAAGAGTTGTACGTTCAGTGGCAGAGTACTGAGGTTTCCAAGAGTTGTACGTTCAGTGGCAGAGTACTGAGGTTTCCAAGAGTTGTACGTTCAGTGGCAGAGTACTGCAGGGTGGCCTTACGTGACTAGCGATTACGGTACGCAAAGTCCTATTATAGAAATCAAAAGTCTTCGCCAACGCAATGCTTACAATGTTACTTTGTCGATACGATTCCCATCGTAAACAAAATAGAATAGTATGGATCAAAATATAATATCTGAAGATATTATCCAAACGACGGAGACAAAGGCTCCATCGGCAAGCTGGCATGCCTAACTGATTGTGCTTCTGTTAATCTAGGATTACTATTTTCTTCATATATCTATATCACGCCTTTTCTTAATAGATAAAATATCCAAAGTCTTTTTTTTTTCAAACAGTTTTGTTGAAACAATTTGAACTGTAAAAGCAACATTTATTGAATGCTAAGTTCCACTCCTAATTTCTTCAGACCAATGAGAAAAACCAACACCATTTAAAAGGAACAACAAAGTGAACCTAAAAAAAATCGATTCAAAATTAAATTTTCTCTCAACGCATCTATCTATTTCAAAAGCCCGCCAAACATCCCGGCCAATATGGCGTCTGCTCGAAATTCAAACTAAATTCAAACAACATCGAAACCAATTTGATCTTCGAACTCCGTGGGGGCCGCAACCGTTCTATTTGCGGCTACAACTTTTTGCACTCTAAAAACGTAAACAAAGATTATTCTTAAGTCTTATACGGTTACTGATAGAGTTTATTTTCACTTGCAGAGTTTTTGGATGAAGTGTTGAGATAAAATGGTATAAATAAAAGAAGTAAAACCTTTGGCAAACGATAGAAGTCAATGACAAAACTGATGAGTCGCGTTGTTTTATTTAAGCAACGTTCGTGGTTAATGAGCCCTGGTATCGAGCGTCGGTACGAAATAGATAATTGTTAGACACTCTGCAGCTAAACTAATTATATGGCTCCTTCTGGCAGATTACAGATGTAGTTGACTCACGTTGAACGTTGGATCGGTGTGTAATCGCCGCAACAGATATGATCCTAATCCATATTCAGAGCTAAGAAAGATCAAGCAAACGCAGAGCTACCTATAATCGTTCTCTCTGGACTCTTTCTTTCTCCACCGTGCCGTCACCCGTTTTTCAGAAAAAAGGTTCAGAGCTGGAATAGTAGCAGTGAATAGACATGTAATATGTCTTCCTTGTCGTCAGTACATCAGCAGGCGTAGCGCAGGGAGATGAGACTCAAGTCTCAAGACAGAAATCGACTAGTCCCAGTATTGAATGAGTATGAAGTGGTAAAAATGCGACCACGTGAGCTTCTAAGGAAACCTCCCTTTACATGAAACCTAATATCCTTCTCTCAGCACAAGCGGAAACATCCCAACATTTTCGATAGATGCGGCTCGTGGCAGTCGGAACCGGTAAACAGGCGGATATAACTAGTTATTACCGAATATAACTGGCGGCGGCCGGTAAACACGCGCGGTAAATACTCGTTATTAAATAAATGATATTAAATCGAGAGAGAGTCGGGTAGAGAGTGAGGGAAAGGGAAATGTTTGTGTTTGTTGGGGAAATAAAAATAGCATAATATTATTGTGAGGGCAATTTTATGAGATAGGAATATCCTGCGATTTGCTCATTTAGAATTGATGTGTTTGATTCGCGTGCGAGACATTTTGACCTCGTTTTCTTTGTGAGTATTGCTAGTCAGGTATATACGTCTCTCTCTCAAACTTTTGCCGCGGAATCGGCTGTACTTATTGACGGTAAAAACAATGATGTTAAAATAATTGTGTGTCATTAAAAAACGTGTTTACGTAAACTGGCGTATTGTTATATTAAACATAATGATTTTTTGAAAACATCAACGGTTGCACGTAACTTGCATATGCTTAACAAACTATTATATTTTATTTGAGTATAATTGAAAAATCTTTCTTCATTGGTCTTCCATCTCACCCGAAAAGAAAGTAAAAACTATATTTAAATAAAATATAAACGAGTTAAGTTTTTTTCCTGTATTTTTGGGTAAAGTTAAGGGAAATCCGTGCCTGTCGCGGACACCGACCCGACGGACCTTAGTACGCGTACCACATAAGGATTAATGCAATTTTACGGCGTCTGGAGTAGAATGGAATAGAAACCGTTGACAAACTCCTAAACTATTTTATAATAACTCTATACTGAATACCCGACCATTTTATGACTAATCACCGAAAATCTAAATATAAAATCTCGTTAAATACTAGGCTAAATAGTAAACAAGCACATTTTATATAATGAAATTAATGAAGGCTGATACCTTATTTCGATTTATATTTACCAACACAACTCCAATTTCCAAGAAACTTCATTATTATCCTAGTTTAGTTTTCCATACCCCAAACACACATACCTCATTGAAACTCAAAAGGTCGTAACTAACTTTTAGTATGAAATGAAATATTTATTTCTCAACATTGACAATTACTTGTTCTTATTGATGTCAAATGAAACATAAGTCTACCACCAGTTCGAAAAAACCTTCGTGAAGAAGAACTGGCAAGAAACTTCACGGGTATATTTTGTTCAAAATAAATTTACAGAGTCTCTTTATGTTTTATACAAAGTTATTCTTATCTACATCCGTTATCTCGGCAAGTCTCCCTCCCCCTAAGTATCCAAACGACGAATACCCTCAAACGGCACCCGTTGACGAGTTAACGCGGGATCCAGCCATCGCCCTCCTCAACCATATTAGAGGGAAGTGAGGGAGTATTCAAACTTATTATAAAAGCCACTTGTTTTCACCATTTTAAAACTATAAATAAATGTTATATATCAAATAGGAATCCACGTTATCAAGTGTATGTACCGATATCACGCAATCGCTCCGCCTCGGAACTGTCTAACGCGACCCCATCGACGAACTAATAAAGACTTTAACTGTTTGATCACAAATCCATCAAACTCTAAATATGAAACTAATATAGTAATGTAATATCAGATCTAATATCAAACGAAATGATATTAATTTCGTTCAATTTTAGTAACTTGGCTGGCAAACAATACTGGCAATTACGTAAAGTTGGGGAAGTGCAGGTTACATTGTGAAACCTGGCCGTAACTGTCCGGTTTGAAAATGTTCTTTTATTTACAGAGAGGAGAGTATTACAAGTTTTGTCAGTTTATTGAGTTAGTGTATGTTGTTTTTTATATTTAAAAGTTGATAAAATTGTTTTTTTTTTTGGTTTCATTTTTCATAATTTTCTCTGCTAATATAAAAGCTTGTGTATACAAAATAGCAGAATTTCAGTACGCTTACACACATTAATTTACATGTAAACAAAAACATATTAAAATATTTTTTCTGAATCCTTTTAACCCAATATCGAACTGGAAATCGGTCGATTACCATACCAGCTGTCTTTCCAAAAGCTTCAACTATGTAATACACCCGATAAACGATTTTTTTCATTGTAAGTAATCGTTACCCAACCAATATCTACAAACCGGCCTGTAGCATTCGTCGGCAGCGCTAAGCACCGCCTCACTTAGAAATGGGAATGCCGACGTAGCAGTGGCGGATAGTTGCCAGCCCGGGAGCTCGGGGCAGATTCACGATGTCCAAATTATTAATGTACCTTACCATTCGAACATTGGACTAAAAAACACAGGGAGAGATTCCTCCAATCCATGAAGGTGACAGCTAAAAGTCAACAAATGGTGGAATAAGCTGCTTGGTAATATATTTACTAAAACATATAATCCTGGAATCGTTAGCAGTAGAGTGACTTGCCACCTCTTGTACAGGAGGGTAACATCCCCGTCTTCCTCGTTACTTTCCACCAGGTCAACGCAACGCACTCATTCAGAACCATTACGTAGCTACCAATAAAATGGACTTTACCGTTTCGGTCTAGACCGCATAGTATATTTTGAAGAGCCACGACCACGATTAGTAATGCAATTTTAAAATCGAGATAAAAACCTAAAGTATGTACTTTTAAATACCTAACACCCCATTTAGTTGGGTGAAAGGCATAAGCGGGGGTTACAGCGTCAGAACCTGCCGCAGCTCCCAGCCCACGTCGGACCACGCTCGAGAGATATTAGCTAACTTGTCGCTTACACCGAATGTCGCAAACTATATTAATAATCGTCATTAGGATTCAAACGAGCCTGGTCCGGTCGCGCCGGGCGTGTTGGATCCTGCTCAGTACGCACTGTTACATAGTCATAAAAACAAAACTGAGAGGTGAAATAACTTCGCTGTCACAAAACTTATAAATGTGTGAGTAATTTGTCGCATTACGAATTTATTGTTTTTTATTGATTATTTACATTGATCACATATTGAGTAGAGTAAGTACGTTTCAATCGGAATTGCAAATCGGATCGGACGGGCTGTCCCTTTCCTTAAACCTTTTAGTAATTGTGGTTAACGTGCTGGTTACAATACGTAGAATTATAATGTCCTTTTAATCATGCAATGTAATCTTTTCAAATAGTAACTATTCCCTGATAGTTAAAATAATGTCTTTCTTGTAAAAACGAAATAATTCTTGTTTTGTCCAACAAAATTGAAGCCATGGAACAAAACGGGCATGGCTTTTACCTAGAATAAAAAAATTTTGACTTTCGATTCCATAACGGTGTGCCAGCTGCAGCGGTACTTACATGCATCACGAGACAGCGAACTTGCGCAAAAATTTTTCACAGCTTTTTTTACTCCAAGTGGAATCCCTCCAAGTGGTGTCCCTAGGCTAGTAAGTCGCCTCCTTACGGCCGAGTGAACGCGGCACTTACCACCGAGCTGACGACGCGCTGCTGACACATCCTACTGATACTTCTTCCTGGTGTGTTTCCTTGTGAAAGTCGTTTAAATTGCTGTACGAGTTTGAAAGCAATTGACATGCAATATAATCATGTATATCTAAGATATATATGATTCAATCTCTAATTTCGAATTTGAATTTCTGCCAGAAAAATCATTACAGTTGAGCATCACACATAAAAGCAACATCAAATTTGCCACAGACTCGACACACAGCCCACCCCGGAACCAGCCTCCGCCATTGTTGGAATGTGCTATGATCTGTCAAAGCATAGGCAAAATTTAATTGACTTGTCGTCAATAAAGGCGGGAGTCGCGTGCCGCGCCGGGCGCCATTCGAACCCGCTGAACCGAGCCTTGCTCGCAGCTTTTTATTAATTCTCGTCTTTAATGACATTCAGCCGATGCTCACTTTGAATATCGGCTATTGATAATAGGTTCCTGTTGGAATCTCAGTTGAGTTTGTTACCGGCTGATGACGTCAAGGCGTGGTGACAATGGATTCCTTGAAGGTTCATTTGAAGTATTAAGTATTAATGAAAATTTGGATATTATTTATTAAATAGGCCAATAATTGAAGAATTATTGTTGATGTAAAATTATAAATAATTGACTGCGTTGTAGCTATAATATATATATTAACTGATGTTTTCTTGGATAAGAAAAATTATATTACGTTTTCTAGCGGCTTTATTCACGAACGTAGTTTGCTTCTAATAAACCTATTATTACAAATATACTTTCGAGAGCAGAGAAACAATTGTTGAAAACGTTCTGGCAAGTACAAATATTAGCAGCAGGAATAAATAGAGCAACAATATACAACAAACGCGAAAACGAAACCAACGCGTTGTGTTGCCTGAAAACATATTATTGCCTCATTGTGTTTGGATCTAAGTTTAATTTGTAAATGTTAGTTAACTTTGTAGCTGCAAAAACTTTAAATATTTACGAATATTTTTCTACGCATGTTTGTTATTTTGGCGACATTCACGTCCTTTTCTAGTTCCTCGCCGCAGTCGTTGTAGTCTGGCGTAGTCCGGCGTAGTCGACCGTAGACAAGTCTACATTTTAGTTATCGAGCGTTAAGTTCGCACCGTCGCCTACTGAAACTCTTGTTGTGTGCGTTGTTAATACAGCTGTAATAAAACTAAACAATGAATACGAATCTATCAAACGACGTGATGGAAGTAGGAACTTCAAATGGCAACAGTTGATAACTTCATATAACTATGTAACGGTGTCTCAGTCAGAGATCAGGTAATGAACATGGAATATCACCAGTTAGGGAAGTTCCAGCAGCTCGTTGAGACGGTATTTAATGATGTTTAATACTACCGTGTTGCACCAATCAATTTATTGTACTTTATAATAGATGCATTCGCGTAAAAATAAATGGACGGTGGGTCTACTACAAAATGGACGTAAAAGTGGCCCGAGTTTACTAGAAAATAAATCGAGTTTAATTGTATTACAGCTGATAAATCTTCGACTACTTCGAGCGTTCAAATTTTGACAGTTTCCACCAAGCAATATGTCATTTTTGACGTGTTGCCGGGCGGCCGAGCAAATCCACTCTGGTTTGATGTTCACACCATTTTTGAACCAGTATTAAACCAGTTTTTTGTTTATTAGTACACCAGTATTAGATCCTACAAACCGCCTATAACCTAACCCGCATACCACACGGGTGTGTATCCCATGTAATCCTAGGGTCGCCTTCGCTATCGAAGAAGTGGCCGCCACAGATTTTTATTCAATTTCTTTCATATTCAGTGAGAAATCAAAGAAGGTATTAGCGATTAAATTAATTCAAACACAATTTTATCAATAAAACGAAAAGGTATAGTATAGGTAGTGTAAAACGATGTCTTTTGTATATCATCAATTCTCCGTGACAGCTCCGTGATACTCCGTAGCGTAGGTCACCGCTCGCGTCGCGCTTTGTTGCCTGTGTCAAATACCACTAAGTGAGCTATGTGATACAATAACATACAAACCATAAGAGCTTAATATGTTTCTTCAATAATGAATTCTCATTAAAGAAATAAATAATTAACCATAATTCCAACATTTGCCAGCCAACAACGCCGCATAAACACGACAATTAAAAGATAAGCCGCAATCAAAACGCGCCGCGACTTCAATAATTTTTATTTGCTCTCTGGGCGGCGGGGAGGGGGGAGCTCTGTCGTATGAATCAAATTGTGTCGCTAAACACATACTGCGGGCTTTAGTGATGGCTCGAGAACAGGGCAAAGTATCGATGCTTTATAGTGTCAATAAATTAACCAAAATGAGGCACGCTTGGTGGAGCAGATTAGTTCAGCAGATGAGTAAAGACCAGATCAAGTAAACGTAGATAGATTAGGTAGGACGACTGCGGAGAGTTCAGCACGAGCTGACGCGCCCGTGGAGAGCCTTCCGTCCTGCACTAGGCAGTAGTGGGTGGATGAGACGCAAGGCTAATAATAATTTGTTTACAGGAAATAGTTCTTGTAATTTTTTTTGTTAGGAAATAAAGTAATTTTTTGACTACAACACCACTGAGTTTCTTGACACAACTTTCGGATGAGTTAAACAAAGGGTGATGAAATATTATTCACTTTATATTACACTCAAATTTTCAACGTAACTTTAGATTATTCATGGCAATAAAATGAGATATAGAGAGATAAATTATGATTTGTTTATTTTTTAGGCATTTTTGTTGGCACGTAATGTTTGATAGCTAAATCAAAGCAAATAATAGTATGCTTCATAATAGGAGGCTTCATAAAGTCACTAACTCATTCATGGGTCAATGTATACGCTTTTATAATAAGGTTCCTGAGGATATCCAAGGTCTTCCTACTCACAAATTCAAAGAAACTATAAAGCAGAAGTTGTGTGCAAAAGCATATTATAAACTATACGATTATTTGGATGATAAAAGCCCTTGGGTATAATCCCCTCATTAACAGGATTGTAGACATAGACATAGACATCAATTTATTTACACTTCACACAATACAATAGGTACAGAAACATTTCTAACATAACACCCTTAAAAGTTTACAACATAAGAAAAAAGAAAAAGACAAAAATTATATATATAGGAAACAGTAAAAAACAAAAAATTAAAACTAAAACTAACAAAATTGTGCAAAAGAAAATAGTATTTGTAACAAAACATGTGTAATGTTTCTGTATGTTCGTTGAGTTCTTCGTTCCGATGAATATCTAAGTACGTCTTCTTATGGTAGCGTCGGGTGACGGGTCGCTCACTTCCCTCTAATATGGTAGAGGAGGGTGATGGCTGGATCCCGCGTTAACTCGTGAATGGGTGCCGTTTGAGGGTGTTCGTCGTTTGGATACTCGGGGAGAGGGAGACTTGCCGAGCTAACAGTTGCAGATAAAAATAATTTTGTATAGACAAAAGAGACTCTGTAAATTTATTTTGAAAAAAATATACCCGTGAAGTATATTTTTTTCAAAATAAAAAGTATTGCCAGTTCTTATTCACGAAGGTTTTTTTCGAACTGGCGGTAGAATCATGTTTTATTTGACGTCAATAAAAACAATTAATTGTCAATGTTGAGAAATAAATATTTCATTTCATTTCATTGAGAGATAAAAGAAAGAAAACGTAACATAAAAATAACTTACTAGTGATTTAGAAATCCACATCTGCAAGTGCCCGTATCAGACTTTACTGTTTTAAGTAAGCTATATTAACACATTAAACAACATGATGACCGTTAGATTTGTTTGAGTTCCTGAGTGTTAATTTGCTAAGTCTTACCTTTACCAAGTGTAAACGTATGTTTGCAAATTATATATAATCTAATTATTTTTGAAGAAAATAAATTGTTATATGATTTATTTTTGTCAATTAATAACTGTCATAAATTTAAGCATTATTAAAAGTATCGATAAACACTGGTAAGATGAAGGCGCGTCCCTACGAATTTAATATTGGCGCGGGTTAAGGCGATGAGCAAACAACCGCCAACCCCTGGTTAAGGCGAATTTTTCTCTACTCAGTGAATTTAGCTTTAAATAACATGTACTTATTTTTAAGCAGAATAAATTCATATACATTATATGACGAAAATAAGTAAACAGATTTTTTCTTAGGGGAAATCTTTGCACTAACACGTTTTCATTTATTGCAGCTAAACGAATTTTAAATGATCAAAGAAGACTCTAGACCCTAAGTGTAGTGAAGATATATAAAAATTGTCAGACAATTGAACACATCTTCTTCGGGTCACGTGATTTGACGACCAAACCAACCAACAAGACGACTAACAAATGTTAAATCATGAATTTCGTACACGTTTCGTATTATTACAATATTTTATGAAAATATTTATTTATCTGACCGAACTAAAAAGTATTGAGTGGGTCCTTCTTGCGCAGCGCTTCTTTTGTTTATGAATAGGAAAGGTGAGAAAGGGTAGTCCCCATCCGGCTCGTCCGTTTCGTTCGCTAGGTCACATATCATACCTCATGAAGTAAAGGCACAGCGAAGAATTATCATGAATAGATAACAATTAACCCTTTAAAGAAAATGAAGTTTGGCAAGCTGGAGTTTTTCGGACAAATCCTAAATTTACTTTGTCGGAATAGACAACCATTGTAACTAATACCCACCATATTTGTAAGTTAGTGATTGCTGACGAAAGTAGTTTAAATACTGACACATCGACAATTCTATAAAAGTGCTGCTGCTGCGGTTACTACAAGTTCGGTGCAAGTTCGGTGCAAGCTAAAGCATGCGTGGTGGTAGCGGAGTGCCTCATACACCTGATGCCCGAAGGATTTGTGTGATGGACACAGATGTTTGTTCTCGGGTCATAGTTTTTTATATTCATATATGTATGTTTATTTTGGATCACGATAAAATAAGACTTCGTGACTACTTGGATACACTGCGCCTAATCTGGACACCGCAGGATCCAGCCCCAGAGGACGCTCGAAATTAAGATGTTCCAAATTCAGTGTTATTAGAGTTTCGTTGTTAACATCTTGTCTGGGGCGGTGCCACCCCCAGGCCTTCCTGTTCTGACCACCACGTGTACATGGTTGTGTTCCACTTAAAAGCAAGGTGCAACCAGTGTAATTACTGGAACAAAGGCAATTTCTACTGAAGCTTACGGTTACACTATTAAACAAAATACCAACGGCTAATGATGTCCATGGGTGTGGATGCTACTTGTCATCACGTGAGTCGCGGGCTCGTTTGACGGCTGTAAATAAAGTAAAAAAAAAAGAATTCATAAAAAAAGATTTATGGTCCTGGAGGGACAGAAAGAGTTTATTTTGGGTTCTCCCCAGTTTGCTCTACGGTCTTCCATAACATCAGCTCTGCTAAGTCTGGGGATTTATTATTATTATTATTGAACTGTTTAGGCAACCCAGCTAGAGACAGACATGTTTGGATACTCTTTAAATGTAAGGCTAGAACGCGAGGCATGATCCAAAGTGACGCGTAAATATATAGTGGCGTGTTTCCAGGGTATAGGGGTACCTAGAATTTGGACATAGGGGTCGTTGGGTAAACGATGTCTGTGGTTCGAGCAAATCGTGGAACGTTTTTCTGGATTCACGTCAATACGCCATTTTTGAAACCATTCCAACAAGGGCGTTGACAGCCTTTTGGAGTCGGATGACGAGGCCGGACACATTTGATATAAATGGCAGTGACATCGGCAAAAAAGGGGATTTCGACACCATTTGACGGGATGGTTATACCATTGGTGTAGATGATGTTTACGAGAGGAGAAAGACAGAGCCCTGGAGGACTTCAGCTTTGAGGGGAACGAGGGGGGGTGTTGAAACGTACCTTCGTGTTTATATCTAAAATGCGATCTTTGAGATAGGCTCCGACTGATCAGACTAGTCCATCCGGTAAGCCTGCATCGTAAAGCTTATAAATGAGATCCTCGCGCCAGATGGTGTCTGCATGGCCTGAGTAGAGGATTTATTATTTTTAATCCTTTACCTACTATGGTCAGAAAGTACTCAATAAAAATTAATACGAATTTATTATATCTCTGTCTGTGAATCGACGCCTACTGCAGGACAATACAGGCTGTAAGCCAGCGCTCCATGGCCGCATTTAGTGGTACTGGAGCTCCTCGTGTTACACGCTGTAGGACGGTGCGACGGTCCCTCCGATGGTGACGGTCATAATAATTGCGTTTCTGTCGTTATATTGCGGTGAAAGGGAAAAAAAGCTACAACTTGAATTGAAGTCCTCGTCTGGCAACGCACCGATTCTCGATAAATCAATCCTTTACAATATAATTGGTCTACAACATCAATGCTTAACAAACTCTAAGGGCGCGAGTACCGCTATCATCATGTGGATCCAGCGTTCGTTTGCCGGCTGTTACAAATTTAAAACATCGCACCAGGTTTCTCAGAAGTGCGAACTTGGTTTTGTGGATAAATAGATAGGTTTAGTTTTAGTTTTGGAATCCCAAGTTTTCATTTTTGGTTTGTATTTGTATTCCAGAACATAACACTGGCTTTTGAAAAGCGGTAAGTAAGTAAACCCGATGCCTGTATTACATCAGGTACATCTGCATCGCACATCTGCATCTGCAGGTCAGCTGATATTCATATTATCTCTAAGATGCGATGGAAAAGTTATCGGCTAAAATATGTGATGACAAATTTTGGTATGAGTTCATATTAATCTTAAGAAAATAAATCTCTAACCTCAAACTGTTCTAACGAAACGTTTAACCTAAACTCTCAGCCACTAGTCGATCTGTTCTACAAAAAAAACAACCACACATTCTTCCTCAACAAATATACCGAACGTAAGCCTGCGGGCCGCGCCTTAACCCCGGCGGAGGGTGTTTTTACAAACGTCATTACGGTGGGACTCTGGTTATTAAATTGCACCTCTCGAGTCGGCGCGAGATTACCCCCGAATTGCAGGCCGGCGCGGCGCGGCGCGGCGTCGGCGCACACAATCAATGGCTCATGTAGCACTGATCATTTTTTACTAACTCCCATTCTACAGGGTGTCCCATAAATGACACGTAGGGGTGACACGGGAGATAGATGGACTTTAGGCCTATCAGATAACACCAACATGCCTCTAGTAAAAGTTTTCTGGATTTCCAGATATTGCCACTTTTGTGATTATTTATAAAATTTTTACTTTTTGGTCCCTTTTTACCTACAGCTGCAATAAATATCTTTTAACTCACGGTTTTTTTACCAAGACTATATTTATTAGTTAGTTGAGACAACCCAGTAATAATTTTGACGGAAACTAGCACACTATGCTAAGAAAAAGAGTTAAATTGTTTTATTTTATTTCATTGCGAAAAACTTGACTAAAGTTGAACTGATTGCTGTGAAAAAGAAATGTATGGCGGTGATACTGCACATCATCTTAAAAAATTACTTGTTTAATTACCTTTTCGAAATAATATCACAATAGCCATGATGAAGTATACCGATCACATTCTCCACGGCTCGGCGACTCAGACGCGCGGGACTCCTCACGGTGTTTGCTTCGCTCGAGCAGCGGGCTGTACTCCCATACGTTACAAAGTGCGTTGGTACATTTGGCAGTAAACGGGATTGAATCGAGAAGTCGGCGCCACCGTCCAAGTCGACTAAACCCGGCTAAACCCGTGTGTCAGGCAGGAAGCCACCACAAGTACAGCCAGGGGGTCGTACCTGACTCCGAAATTTTTTTGATGTGTATTGTTTAAGATGAATGTTCAGCAAAATTCATATAGATGAGACGGTTAATTAAATTCATATAAATTGGAGACATAAAATAAAACTACGTGTAGAATAACACTGCTACGAACTAAAAAATAATATATTTATAATTATAAAACTTTTAGAAATTTTATAGTATAATAAAGGTATAATAATTAAAGTAATAACTAAAGGAGACGTTTCATTTTCTAAGATGTACACCAGTTCTAAATGTATGAAATAATGTAGTACACATAATAAAAACATTATACCCTGCATTAGGTTCTACTTTAAAACAAAAAACTAAACATAATACGGCTACATCGAGGTGACGTTTCCACACTCCGCCATGTTGAACGAAAATAAGAAACTGCGTGCTGGTGCCACTGAGTCTGTGACAACTGTCGTCTTTCTAAACTAAACATAATACGGCTACATCGAGGTGACGTTTCCACACTCCGCCATGTTGAACGAAAATAAGAAACTGCGTGCTGGTGCCACTGAGTCTGTGACAACTGTCGTCTTACTAAACTAAACATAATACGGCTACATCGAGGTGACGTTTCCACACTCCGCCATGTTGAACGAAAATAAGAAACTGCGTGCTGGTGCCACTGAGTCTGTGACAACTGTCGTCTTTCTAAACTAAACATAATACGGCTACGTCGAGGTGACGTTTCCACACTCCGCCATGTTGAACGAAAATAAGAAACTGCGTGCTGGTGCCACTGAGTCTGTGACAACTGTCGTCTTTCTAAACTAAACATAATACGGCTACATCGAGGTGACGTTTCCACACTCCGCCATGTTGAACGAAAATAAGAAACTGCGTGCTGGTGCCACTGAGTCTGTGACAACTGTCGTCTTACTAAACTAAACATAATACGGCTACATCGAGGTGACGTTTCCACACTCCGCCATGTTGAACGAAAATAAGAAACTGCGTGCTGGTGCCACTGAGTCTGTGACAACTGTCGTCTTACTAAACTAAACATAATACGGCTACATCGAGGTGACGTTTCCACACTCCGCCATGTTGAACGAAAATAAGAAACTGCGTGCTGGTGCCACTGAGTCTGTGACAACTGTCGTCTTACTAAACTAAACATAATACGGCTACATCGAGGTGACGTTTCCACACTCCGCCATGTTGAACGAAAATAAGAAACTGCGTGCTGGTGCCACTGAGTCTGTGACAACTGTCGTCTTACTAAACTAAACATAATACGGCTACATCGAGGTGACGTTTCCACACTCCGCCATGTTGAACGAAAATAAGAAACTGCGTGCTGGTGCCACTGAGTCTGTGACAACTGTCGTCTTTCTAAACTAAACATAATACGGCTACATCGAGGTGACGTTTCCACACTCCGCCATGTTGAACGAAAATAAGAAACTGCGTGCTGGTGCCACTGAGTCTGTGACAACTGTCGTCTTACTAAACTAAACATAATACGGCTACATCGAGGTGACGTTTCCACACTCCGCCATGTTGAACGAAAATAAGAAACTGCGTGCTGGTGCCACTGAGTCTGTGACAACTGTCGTCTTACTAAACTAAACATAATACGGCTACATCGAGGTGACGTTTCCACACTCCGCCATGTTGAACGAAAATAAGAAACTGCGTGCTGGTGCCACTGAGTCTGTGACAACTGTCGTCTTACTAAACTAAACATAATACGGCTACATCGAGGTGACGTTTCCACACTCCGCCATGTTGAACGAAAATAAGAAACTGCGTGCTGGTGCCACTGAGTCTGTGACAACTGTCGTCTTTCTAAACTAAACATAATACGGCTACATCGAGGTGACGTTTCCACACTCCGCCATGTTGAACGAAAATAAGAAACTGCGTGCTGGTGCCACTGAGTCTGTGACAACTGTCGTCTTTCTAAACTAAACATAATACGGCTACATCGAGGTGACGTTTCCACACTCCGCCATGTTGAACGAAAATAAGAAACTGCGTGCTGGTGCCACTGAGTCTGTGACAACTGTCGTCTTTCTAAACTAAACATAATACGGCTACATCGAGGTGACGTTTCCACACTCCGCCATGTTGAACGACAATAAGAAACTGCGTGCTGGTGCCACTGAGTCTGTGACAACTGTCGTCTTTCTAAACTAAACATAATACGGCTACATCGAGGTGACGTTTCCACACTCCGCCATGTTGAACGAAAATAAGAAACTGCGTGCTGGTGCCACTGAGTCTGTGACAACTGTCGTCTTTCTAAACTAAACATAATACGGCTACATCGAGGTGACGTTTCCACACTCCGCCATGTTGAACGAAAATAAGAAACTGCGTGCTGGTGCCACTGAGTCTGTGACAACTGTCGTCTTTCTAAACTAAACATAATACGGCTACATCGAGGTGACGTTTCCACACTCCGCCATGTTGAACGAAAATAAGAAACTGCGTGCTGGTGCCACTGAGTCTGTGACAACTGTCGTCTTTCTAAACTAAACATAATACGGCTACATCGAGGTGACGTTTCCACACTCCGCCATGTTGAACGAAAATAAGAAACTGCGTGCTGGTGCCACTGAGTCTGTGACAACTGTCGTCTTACTAAACTAAACATAATACGGCTACATCGAGGTGACGTTTCCACACTCCGCCATGTTGAACGAAAATAAGAAACTGCGTGCTGGTGCCACTGAGTCTGTGACAACTGTCGTCTTTCTAAACTAAACATAATACGGCTACATCGAGGTGACGTTTCCACACTCCGCCATGTTGAACGAAAATAAGAAACTGCGTGCTGGTGCCACTGAGTCTGTGACAACTGTCGTCTTACTAAACTAAACATAATACGGCTACATCGAGGTGACGTTTCCACACTCCGCCATGTTGAACGAAAATAAGAAACTGCGTGCTGGTGCCACTGAGTCTGTGACAACTGTCGTCTTACTAAACTAAACATAATACGGCTACATCGAGGTGACGTTTCCACACTCCGCCATGTTGAACGAAAATAAGAAACTGCGTGCTGGTGCCACTGAGTCTGTGACAACTGTCGTCTTACTAAACTAAACATAATACGGCTACATCGAGGTGACGTTTCCACACTCCGCCATGTTGAACGAAAATAAGAAACTGCGTGCTGGTGCCACTGAGTCTGTGACAACTGTCGTCTTACTAAACTAAACATAATACGGCTACATCGAGGTGACGTTTCCACACTCCGCCATGTTGAACGAAAATAAGAAACTGCGTGCTGGTGCCACTGAGTCTGTGACAACTGTCGTCTTTCTAAACTAAACATAATACGGCTACATCGAGGTGACGTTTCCACACTCCGCCATGTTGAACGAAAATAAGAAACTGCGTGCTGGTGCCACTGAGTCTGTGACAACTGTCGTCTTTCTAAACTAAACATAATACGGCTACATCGAGGTGACGTTTCCACACTCCGCCATGTTGAACGAAAATAAGAAACTGCGTGCTGGTGCCACTGAGTCTGTGACAACTGTCGTCTTTCTAAACTAAACATAATACGGCTACATCGAGGTGACGTTTCCACACTCCGCCATGTTGAACGACAATAAGAAACTGCGTGCTGGTGCCACTGAGTCTGTGACAACTGTCGTCTTTCTAAACTAAACATAATACGGCTACATCGAGGTGACGTTTCCACACTCCGCCATGTTGAACGAAAATAAGAAACTGCGTGCTGGTGCCACTGAGTCTGTGACAACTGTCGTCTTTCTAAACTAAACATAATACGGCTACATCGAGGTGACGTTTCCACACTCCGCCATGTTGAACGAAAATAAGAAACTGCGTGCTGGTGCCACTGAGTCTGTGACAACTGTCGTCTTTCTAAACTAAACATAATACGGCTACATCGAGGTGACGTTTCCACACTCCGCCATGTTGAACGAAAATAAGAAACTGCGTGCTGGTGCCACTGAGTCTGTGACAACTGTCGTCTTTCTAAACTAAACATAATACGGCTACATCGAGGTGACGTTTCCACACTCCGCCATGTTGAACGAAAATAAGAAACTGCGTGCTGGTGCCACTGAGTCTGTGACAACTGTCGTCTTACTAAACTAAACATAATACGGCTACATCGAGGTGACGTTTCCACACTCCGCCATGTTGAACGAAAATAAGAAACTGCGTGCTGGTGCCACTGAGTCTGTGACAACTGTCGTCTTTCTAAACTAAACATAATACGGCTACATCGAGGTGACGTTTCCACACTCCGCCATGTTGAACGAAAATAAGAAACTGCGTGCTGGTGCCACTGAGTCTGTGACAACTGTCGTCTTTCTAAACTAAACATAATACGGCTACATCGAGGTGACGTTTCCACACTCCGCCATGTTGAACGAAGATAAGAAACTGCGTGCTGGTGCCACTGAGTCTGTGACAACTGTCGTCTTTCTAAACTAAACATAATACGGCTACATCGAGGTGACGTTTCCACACTCCGCCATGTTGAACGAAAATAAGAAACTGCGTGCTGGTGCCACTGAGTCTGTGACAACTGTCGTCTTACTAAACTAAACATAATACGGCTACATCGAGGTGACGTTTCCACACTCCGCCATGTTGAACGAAAATAAGAAACTGCGTGCTGGTGCCACTGAGTCTGTGACAACTGTCGTCTTACTAAACTAAACATAATACGGCTACATCGAGGTGACGTTTCCACACTCCGCCATGTTGAACGAAAATAAGAAACTGCGTGCTGGTGCCACTGAGTCTGTGACAACTGTCGTCTTACTAAACTAAACATAATACGGCTACATCGAGGTGACGTTTCCACACTCCGCCATGTTGAACGAAAATAAGAAACTGCGTGCTGGTGCCACTGAGTCTGTGACAACTGTCGTCTTTCTAAACTAAACATAATACGGCTACATCGAGGTGACGTTTCCACACTCCGCCATGTTGAACGAAAATAAGAAACTGCGTGCTGGTGCCACTGAGTCTGTGACAACTGTCGTCTTTCTAAACTAAACATAATACGGCTACATCGAGGTGACGTTTCCACACTCCGCCATGTTGAACGAAAATAAGAAACTGCGTGCTGGTGCCACTGAGTCTGTGACAACTGTCGTCTTTCTAAACTAAACATAATACGGCTACATCGAGGTGACGTTTCCACACTCCGCCATGTTGAACGACAATAAGAAACTGCGTGCTGGTGCCACTGAGTCTGTGACAACTGTCGTCTTTCTAAACTAAACATAATACGGCTACATCGAGGTGACGTTTCCACACTCCGCCATGTTGAACGAAAATAAGAAACTGCGTGCTGGTGCCACTGAGTCTGTGACAACTGTCGTCTTTCTAAACTAAACATAATACGGCTACATCGAGGTGACGTTTCCACACTCCGCCATGTTGAACGAAAATAAGAAACTGCGTGCTGGTGCCACTGAGTCTGTGACAACTGTCGTCTTTCTAAACTAAACATAATACGGCTACATCGAGGTGACGTTTCCACACTCCGCCATGTTGAACGAAAATAAGAAACTGCGTGCTGGTGCCACTGAGTCTGTGACAACTGTCGTCTTTCTAAACTAAACATAATACGGCTACATCGAGGTGACGTTTCCACACTCCGCCATGTTGAACGAAAATAAGAAACTGCGTGCTGGTGCCACTGAGTCTGTGACAACTGTCGTCTTACTAAACTAAACATAATACGGCTACATCGAGGTGACGTTTCCACACTCCGCCATGTTGAACGAAAATAAGAAACTGCGTGCTGGTGCCACTGAGTCTGTGACAACTGTCGTCTTTCTAAACTAAACATAATACGGCTACATCGAGGTGACGTTTCCACACTCCGCCATGTTGAACGAAGATAAGAAACTGCGTGCTGGTGCCACTGAGTCTGTGACAACTGTCGTCTTTCTAAACTAAACATAATACGGCTACATCGAGGTGACGTTTCCACACTCCGCCATGTTGAACGAAAATAAGAAACTGCGTGCTGGTGCCACTGAGTCTGTGACAACTGTCGTCTTACTAAACTAAACATAATACGGCTACATCGAGGTGACGTTTCCACACTCCGCCATGTTGAACGAAAATAAGAAACTGCGTGCTGGTGCCACTGAGTCTGTGACAACTGTCGTCTTTCTAAACTAAACATAATACGGCTACATCGAGGTGACGTTTCCACACTCCGCCATGTTGAACGAAAATAAGAAACTGCGTGCTGGTGCCACTGAGTCTGTGACAACTGTCGTCTTTCTAAACTAAACATAATACGGCTACATCGAGGTGACGTTTCCACACTCCGCCATGTTGAACGAAAATAAGAAACTGCGTGCTGGTGCCACTGAGTCTGTGACAACTGTCGTCTTTCTAAACTAAACATAATACGGCTACATCGAGGTGACGTTTCCACACTCCGCCATGTTGAACGAAGATAAGAAACTGCGTGCTGGTGCCACTGAGTCTGTGACAACTGTCGTCTTTCTAAACTAAACATAATACGGCTACATCGAGGTGACGTTTCCACACTCCGCCATGTTGAACGAAAATAAGAAACTGCGTGCTGGTGCCACTGAGTCTGTGACAACTGTCGTCTTACTAAACTAAACATAATACGGCTACATCGAGGTGACGTTTCCACACTCCGCCATGTTGAACGAAAATAAGAAACTGCGTGCTGGTGCCACTGAGTCTGTGACAACTGTCGTCTTACTAAACTAAACATAATACGGCTACATCGAGGTGACGTTTCCACACTCCGCCATGTTGAACGAAAATAAGAAACTGCGTGCTGGTGCCACTGAGTCTGTGACAACTGTCGTCTTACTAAACTAAACATAATACGGCTACATCGAGGTCACGTTTCCACACTCCGCCATGTTGAACGAAAATAAGAAACTGCGTGCTGGTGCCACTGAGTCTGTGACAACTGTCGTCTTTCTAAACTAAACATAATACGGCTACATCGAGGTGACGTTTCCACACTCCGCCATGTTGAACGAAAATAAGAAACTGCGTGCTGGTGCCACTGAGTCTGTGACAACTGTCGTCTTTCTAAACTAAACATAATACGGCTACATCGAGGTGACGTTTCCACACTCCGCCATGTTGAACGAAAATAAGAAACTGCGTGCTGGTGCCACTGAGTCTGTGACAACTGTCGTCTTTCTAAACTAAACATAATACGGCTACATCGAGGTGACGTTTCCACACTCCGCCATGTTGAACGACAATAAGAAACTGCGTGCTGGTGCCACTGAGTCTGTGACAACTGTCGTCTTTCTAAACTAAACATAATACGGCTACATCGAGGTGACGTTTCCACACTCCGCCATGTTGAACGAAAATAAGAAACTGCGTGCTGGTGCCACTGAGTCTGTGACAACTGTCGTCTTTCTAAACTAAACATAATACGGCTACATCGAGGTGACGTTTCCACACTCCGCCATGTTGAACGAAAATAAGAAACTGCGTGCTGGTGCCACTGAGTCTGTGACAACTGTCGTCTTTCTAAACTAAACATAATACGGCTACATCGAGGTGACGTTTCCACACTCCGCCATGTTGAACGAAAATAAGAAACTGCGTGCTGGTGCCACTGAGTCTGTGACAACTGTCGTCTTTCTAAACTAAACATAATACGGCTACATCGAGGTGACGTTTCCACACTCCGCCATGTTGAACGAAGATAAGAAACTGCGTGCTGGTGCCACTGAGTCTGTGACAACTGTCGTCTTTCTAAACTAAACATAATACGGCTACATCGAGGTGACGTTTCCACACTCCGCCATGTTGAACGAAAATAAGAAACTGCGTGCTGGTGCCACTGAGTCTGTGACAACTGTCGTCTTACTAAACTAAACATAATACGGCTACATCGAGGTGACGTTTCCACACTCCGCCATGTTGAACGAAAATAAGAAACTGCGTGCTGGTGCCACTGAGTCTGTGACAACTGTCGTCTTACTAAACTAAACATAATACGGCTACATCGAGGTGACGTTTCCACACTCCGCCATGTTGAACGAAAATAAGAAACTGCGTGCTGGTGCCACTGAGTCTGTGACAACTGTCGTCTTACTAAACTAAACATAATACGGCTACATCGAGGTGACGTTTCCACACTCCGCCATGTTGAACGAAAATAAGAAACTGCGTGCTGGTGCCACTGAGTCTGTGACAACTGTCGTCTTTCTAAACTAAACATAATACGGCTACATCGAGGTGACGTTTCCACACTCCGCCATGTTGAACGAAAATAAGAAACTGCGTGCTGGTGCCACTGAGTCTGTGACAACTGTCGTCTTTCTAAACTAAACATAATACGGCTACATCGAGGTGACGTTTCCACACTCCGCCATGTTGAACGAAAATAAGAAACTGCGTGCTGGTGCCACTGAGTCTGTGACAACTGTCGTCTTTCTAAACTAAACATAATACGGCTACATCGAGGTGACGTTTCCACACTCCGCCATGTTGAACGACAATAAGAAACTGCGTGCTGGTGCCACTGAGTCTGTGACAACTGTCGTCTTTCTAAACTAAACATAATACGGCTACATCGAGGTGACGTTTCCACACTCCGCCATGTTGAACGAAAATAAGAAACTGCGTGCTGGTGCCACTGAGTCTGTGACAACTGTCGTCTTTCTAAACTAAACATAATACGGCTACATCGAGGTGACGTTTCCACACTCCGCCATGTTGAACGAAAATAAGAAACTGCGTGCTGGTGCCACTGAGTCTGTGACAACTGTCGTCTTTCTAAACTAAACATAATACGGCTACATCGAGGTGACGTTTCCACACTCCGCCATGTTGAACGAAAATAAGAAACTGCGTGCTGGTGCCACTGAGTCTGTGACAACTGTCGTCTTTCTAAACTAAACATAATACGGCTACATCGAGGTGACGTTTCCACACTCCGCCATGTTGAACGAAAATAAGAAACTGCGTGCTGGTGCCACTGAGTCTGTGACAACTGTCGTCTTACTAAACTAAACATAATACGGCTACATCGAGGTGACGTTTCCACACTCCGCCATGTTGAACGAAAATAAGAAACTGCGTGCTGGTGCCACTGAGTCTGTGACAACTGTCGTCTTTCTAAACTAAACATAATACGGCTACATCGAGGTGACGTTTCCACACTCCGCCATGTTGAACGAAGATAAGAAACTGCGTGCTGGTGCCACTGAGTCTGTGACAACTGTCGTCTTTCTAAACTAAACATAATACGGCTACATCGAGGTGACGTTTCCACACTCCGCCATGTTGAACGAAAATAAGAAACTGCGTGCTGGTGCCACTGAGTCTGTGACAACTGTCGTCTTACTAAACTAAACATAATACGGCTACATCGAGGTGACGTTTCCACACTCCGCCATGTTGAACGAAAATAAGAAACTGCGTGCTGGTGCCACTGAGTCTGTGACAACTGTCGTCTTACTAAACTAAACATAATACGGCTACATCGAGGTGACGTTTCCACACTCCGCCATGTTGAACGAAAATAAGAAACTGCGTGCTGGTGCCACTGAGTCTGTGACAACTGTCGTCTTACTAAACTAAACATAATACGGCTACATCGAGGTGACGTTTCCACACTCCGCCATGTTGAACGAAAATAAGAAACTGCGTGCTGGTGCCACTGAGTCTGTGACAACTGTCGTCTTTCTAAACTAAACATAATACGGCTACATCGAGGTGACGTTTCCACACTCCGCCATGTTGAACGAAAATAAGAAACTGCGTGCTGGTGCCACTGAGTCTGTGACAACTGTCGTCTTTCTAAACTAAACATAATACGGCTACATCGAGGTGACGTTTCCACACTCCGCCATGTTGAACGAAAATAAGAAACTGCGTGCTGGTGCCACTGAGTCTGTGACAACTGTCGTCTTTCTAAACTAAACATAATACGGCTACATCGAGGTGACGTTTCCACACTCCGCCATGTTGAACGAAGATAAGAAACTGCGTGCTGGTGCCACTGAGTCTGTGACAACTGTCGTCTTTCTAAACTAAACATAATACGGCTACATCGAGGTGACGTTTCCACACTCCGCCATGTTGAACGAAAATAAGAAACTGCGTGCTGGTGCCACTGAGTCTGTGACAACTGTCGTCTTACTAAACTAAACATAATACGGCTACATCGAGGTGACGTTTCCACACTCCGCCATGTTGAACGAAAATAAGAAACTGCGTGCTGGTGCCACTGAGTCTGTGACAACTGTCGTCTTACTAAACTAAACATAATACGGCTACATCGAGGTGACGTTTCCACACTCCGCCATGTTGAACGAAAATAAGAAACTGCGTGCTGGTGCCACTGAGTCTGTGACAACTGTCGTCTTACTAAACTAAACATAATACGGCTACATCGAGGTCACGTTTCCACACTCCGCCATGTTGAACGAAAATAAGAAACTGCGTGCTGGTGCCACTGAGTCTGTGACAACTGTCGTCTTTCTAAACTAAACATAATACGGCTACATCGAGGTGACGTTTCCACACTCCGCCATGTTGAACGAAAATAAGAAACTGCGTGCTGGTGCCACTGAGTCTGTGACAACTGTCGTCTTTCTAAACTAAACATAATACGGCTACATCGAGGTGACGTTTCCACACTCCGCCATGTTGAACGAAAATAAGAAACTGCGTGCTGGTGCCACTGAGTCTGTGACAACTGTCGTCTTACTAAACTAAACATAATACGGCTACATCGAGGTGACGTTTCCACACTCCGCCATGTTGAACGACAATAAGAAACTGCGTGCTGGTGCCACTGAGTCTGTGACAACTGTCGTCTTTCTAAACTAAACATAATACGGCTACATCGAGGTGACGTTTCCACACTCCGCCATGTTGAACGAAAATAAGAAACTGCGTGCTGGTGCCACTGAGTCTGTGACAACTGTCGTCTTTCTAAACTAAACATAATACGGCTACATCGAGGTGACGTTTCCACACTCCGCCATGTTGAACGAAAATAAGAAACTGCGTGCTGGTGCCACTGAGTCTGTGACAACTGTCGTCTTTCTAAACTAAACATAATACGGCTACATCGAGGTGACGTTTCCACACTCCGCCATGTTGAACGAAAATAAGAAACTGCGTGCTGGTGCCACTGAGTCTGTGACAACTGTCGTCTTTCTAAACTAAACATAATACGGCTACATCGAGGTGACGTTTCCACACTCCGCCATGTTGAACGAAAATAAGAAACTGCGTGCTGGTGCCACTGAGTCTGTGACAACTGTCGTCTTACTAAACTAAACATAATACGGCTACATCGAGGTGACGTTTCCACACTCCGCCATGTTGAACGAAAATAAGAAACTGCGTGCTGGTGCCACTGAGTCTGTGACAACTGTCGTCTTTCTAAACTAAACATAATACGGCTACATCGAGGTGACGTTTCCACACTCCGCCATGTTGAACGAAGATAAGAAACTGCGTGCTGGTGCCACTGAGTCTGTGACAACTGTCGTCTTTCTAAACTAAACATAATACGGCTACATCGAGGTGACGTTTCCACACTCCGCCATGTTGAACGAAAATAAGAAACTGCGTGCTGGTGCCACTGAGTCTGTGACAACTGTCGTCTTACTAAACTAAACATAATACGGCTACATCGAGGTGACGTTTCCACACTCCGCCATGTTGAACGAAAATAAGAAACTGCGTGCTGGTGCCACTGAGTCTGTGACAACTGTCGTCCTACTAAACTAAACATAATACGGCTACATCGAGGTGACGTTTCCACACTCCGCCATGTTGAACGAAAATAAGAAACTGCGTGCTGGTGCCACTGAGTCTGTGACAACTGTCGTCTTACTAAACTAAACATAATACGGCTACATCGAGGTGACGTTTCCACACTCCGCCATGTTGAACGAAAATAAGAAACTGCGTGCTGGTGCCACTGAGTCTGTGACAACTGTCGTCTTACTAAACTAAACATAATACGGCTACATCGAGGTGACGTTTCCACACTCCGCCATGTTGAACGAAAATAAGAAACTGCGTGCTGGTGCCACTGAGTCTGTGACAACTGTCGTCTTTCTAAACTAAACATAATACGGCTACATCGAGGTGACGTTTCCACACTCCGCCATGTTGAACGAAAATAAGAAACTGCGTGCTGGTGCCACTGAGTCTGTGACAACTGTCGTCTTTCTAAACTAAACATAATACGGCTACATCGAGGTGACGTTTCCACACTCCGCCATGTTGAACGAAAATAAGAAACTGCGTGCTGGTGCCACTGAGTCTGTGACAACTGTCGTCTTTCTAAACTAAACATAATACGGCTACATCGAGGTGACGTTTCCACACTCCGCCATGTTGAACGAAAATAAGAAACTGCGTGCTGGTGCCACTGAGTCTGTGACAACTGTCGTCTTTCTAAACTAAACATAATACGGCTACATCGAGGTGACGTTTCCACACTCCGCCATGTTGAACGAAAATAAGAAACTGCGTGCTGGTGCCACTGAGTCTGTGACAACTGTCGTCTTTCTAAACTAAACATAATACGGCTACATCGAGGTGACGTTTCCACACTCCGCCATGTTGAACGAAAATAAGAAACTGCGTGCTGGTGCCACTGAGTCTGTGACAACTGTCGTCTTTCTAAACTAAACATAATACGGCTACATCGAGGTGACGTTTCCACACTCCGCCATGTTGAACGAAAATAAGAAACTGCGTGCTGGTGCCACTGAGTCTGTGACAACTGTCGTCTTTCTAAACTAAACATAATACGGCTACATCGAGGTGACGTTTCCACACTCCGCCATGTTGAACGAAAATAAGAAACTGCGTGCTGGTGCCACTGAGCCTGTGACAACTGTCGTCTTTCTAAACTAAACATAATACGGCTACATCGAGGTGACGTTTCCACACTCCGCCATGTTGAACGAAAATAAGAAACTGCGTGCTGGTGCCACTGAGTCTGTGACAACTGTCGTCTTACTAAACTAAACATAATACGGCTACATCGAGGTGACGTTTCCACACTCCGCCATGTTGAACGAAAATAAGAAACTGCGTGCTGGTGCCACTGAATCTGTGACAACTGTCGTCTTTCTAAACTAAACATAATACGGCTACATCGAGGTGACGTTTCCACACTCCGCCATGTTGAACGAAAATAAGAAACTGCGTGCTGGTGCCACTGAGTCTGTGACAACTGTCGTCTTTCTAAACTAAACATAATACGGCTACATCGAGGTGACGTTTCCACACTCCGCCATGTTGAACGAAAATAAGAAACTGCGTGCTGGTGCCACTGAGTCTGTGACAACTGTCGTCTTTCTAAACTAAACATAATACGGCTACATCGAGGTGACGTTTCCACACTCCGCCATGTTGAACGAAGATAAGAAACTGCGTGCTGGTGCCACTGAGTCTGTGACAACTGTCGTCTTTCTAAACTAAACATAATACGGCTACATCGAGGTGACGTTTCCACACTCCGCCATGTTGAACGAAAATAAGAAACTGCGTGCTGGTGCCACTGAGTCTGTGACAACTGTCGTCTTTCTAAACTAAACATAATACGGCTACATCGAGGTGACGTTTCCACACTCCGCCATGTTGAACGAAAATAAGAAACTGCGTGCTGGTGCCACTGAGTCTGTGACAACTGTCGTCTTTCTAAACTAAACATAATACGGCTACATCGAGGTGACGTTTCCACACTCCGCCATGTTGAACGAAAATAAGAAACTGCGTGCTGGTGCCACTGAGTCTGTGACAACTGTCGTCTTACTAAACTAAACATAATACGGCTACATCGAGGTGACGTTTCCACACTCCGCCATGTTGAACGAAAATAAGAAACTGCGTGCTGGTGCCACTGAGTCTGTGACAACTGTCGTCTTTCTAAACTAAACATAATACGGCTACATCGAGGTGACGTTTCCACACTCCGCCATGTTGAACGAAAATAAGAAACTGCGTGCTGGTGCCACTGAGTCTGTGACAACTGTCGTCTTTCTAAACTAAACATAATACGGCTACATCGAGGTGACGTTTCCACACTCCGCCATGTTGAACGAAAATAAGAAACTGCGTGCTGGTGCCACTGAGTCTGTGACAACTGTCGTCTTTCTAAACTAAACATAATACGGCTACATCGAGGTGACGTTTCCACACTCCGCCATGTTGAACGAAGATAAGAAACTGCGTGCTGGTGCTACTGAGTCTGTGACAACTGTCGTCTTTCTAAACTAAACATAATACGGCTACATCGAGGTGACGTTTCCACACTCCGCCATGTTGAACGAAAATAAGAAACTGCGTGCTGGTGCCACTGAGTCTGTGACAACTGTCGTCTTACTAAACTAAACATAATACGGCTACATCGAGGTGACGTTTCCACACTCCGCCATGTTGAACGAAAATAAGAAACTGCGTGCTGGTGCCACTGAGTCTGTGACAACTGTCGTCTTTCTAAACTAAACATAATACGGCTACATCGAGGTGACGTTTCCACACTCCGCCATGTTGAACGAAAATAAGAAACTGCGTGCTGGTGCCACTGAGTCTGTGACAACTGTCGTCTTACTAAACTAAACATAATACGGCTACATCGAGGTGACGTTTCCACACTCCGCCATGTTGAACGAAAATAAGAAACTGCGTGCTGGTGCCACTGAGTCTGTGACAACTGTCGTCTTTCTAAACTAAACATAATACGGCTACATCGAGGTGACGTTTCCACACTCCGCCATGTTGAACGAAAATAAGAAACTGCGTGCTGGTGCCACTGAGTCTGTGACAACTGTCGTCTTACTAAACTAAACATAATACGGCTACATCGAGGTGACGTTTCCACACTCCGCCATGTTGAACGAAAATAAGAAACTGCGTGCTGGTGCCACTGAGTCTGTGACAACTGTCGTCTTACTAAACTAAACATAATACGGCTACATCGAGGTGACGTTTCCACACTCCGCCATGTTGAACGAAAATAAGAAACTGCGTGCTGGTGCCACTGAGTCTGTGACAACTGTCGTCTTTCTAAACTAAACATAATACGGCTACATCGAGGTGACGTTTCCACACTCCGCCATGTTGAACGAAAATAAGAAACTGCGTGCTGGTGCCACTGAGTCTGTGACAACTGTCGTCTTACTAAACTAAACATAATACGGCTACATCGAGGTGACGTTTCCACACTCCGCCATGTTGAACGAAAATAAGAAACTGCGTGCTGGTGCCACTGAGTCTGTGACAACTGTCGTCTTTCTAAACTAAACATAATACGGCTACATCGAGGTGACGTTTCCACACTCCGCCATGTTGAACGAAAATAAGAAACTGCGTGCTGGTGCCACTGAGTCTGTGACAACTGTCGTCTTACTAAACTAAACATAATACGGCTACATCGAGGTGACGTTTCCACACTCCGCCATGTTGAACGAAAATAAGAAACTGCGTGCTGGTGCCACTGAGTCTGTGACAACTGTCGTCTTTCTAAACTAAACATAATACGGCTACATCGAGGTGACGTTTCCACACTCCGCCATGTTGAACGAAAATAAGAAACTGCGTGCTGGTGCCACTGAGTCTGTGACAACTGTCGTCTTACTAAACTAAACATAATACGGCTACATCGAGGTGACGTTTCCACACTCCGCCATGTTGAACGAAGATAAGAAACTGCGTGCTGGTGCCACTGAGTCTGTGACAACTGTCGTCTGTGGTTTGTTCCAGTTAGAGCTGACTTGATGGTTTCAATAATCCTTACATACTGCGAGTTACGACTTACAATAACTAGGGTAAGGTGAACTGACATTTCAATGACTTTGGAGGTGTTTCATGTTCGATTACAGTAACCATAATCATTTTGGCAACCTGCAATAACCAAGATATCCCTCTACTCACTACCAATTACTCGATTATAAATCAAGGTGTTTGCTGTTGTTATGTCAATGGTAAATAATAATAACGGTTATAGTACAATAATTAATTGAAACGGAAACATCCAAAGGAGCTCGCACATTAGGTAAAGATAAATTGGAAAATAAAAGTAACAATAGAACTAACTTGAATATGATGGATGGCGCCATGTCTTCATTGTGTAGTGTGGCTGATTCACTTTTAACTGCAGCTAGTGGGAAGGCAGCTGATGTATAGTAAAAGTTAACAAGTAAGTTAGGCACAACTTGTACAAACCCCTTGAAATATAAACTAGCGATAGCTGTGGAATGTGTTCGTGTACGACTTTGTGTGTGTGTGTTCTGAATTAATTTATTTCTAATAAATTTATGAGATTAGTCATTTCCATATGTTAAATACACACAAATTTATACATATATGTGCGGGTTGCTTAGGCTGACAATGTTATTATGCAACGGACAGCAGGCAAGCGCTCGCTGGCCGCCTCACGGTTACGCCGAATAATGCGAGCCTATTTTATATTAGCGTTTGATTTCCATACCCTATCATAAACTGTTGCTAAATATATAACAAATAAATATATAGTTATAATTGTCACCTTGAATATAACAACAACTGAAATACACATTCACCTTATAAAATAACAACCATTCATTTGTACGGTTATTTTTACACGCTTTCACAAGCTTTGTATCTCAACCTTAGACACAACGATTGTCAATCCTTTTTGATAGATATACTTTAATTATGGTTGAATAAATAATCATGTTCGTTAATATCTGAAACAGTGACAAAATTCAAAAACTTCGTTCGTGAAGCAAATCAGGCAAGTATCTCAAAGTCTCTGCTTCCATCGGGACTCTGCTGGTTTAGATCTATCTGAAAAATGTCTTCGGAAATCCAAAGAAATGAAGCAACATTTTTTATTAACACCTACATACAGCGTTCGGTCCGTGGGAGACCTGGGTGCCCTTTGGCGTATCGTATGTAGGAGTAGTTTAAGTTCCGGCTAAGCGCCGTCAGCGCTAGGCCATAAAGTCCTGTGAAATTAAAACTGTCCATTTCGAAAAAAAAGGGAGACCTCCATTCGTCAAAGCTCCGTCAAGTGGTCGATGCTTCTCATTCACTTGTGTTGTATAGAACTCATATTCTGTAGGATCGTCCACAGCGTGTTCCGCTCAATGTCCTTTTGTGACGGGCCGTAGAAGGACGCTATGAACGCGTCCGCCTGCCGCACTACGACCACATAAAATATTGATAAGAGAGAGTAATCTCGCGATAATATCATAAATGACAATTTGAATTTATAACTGTTTAGATTCAAATGATGAAGTTCCTTTTCAATGGCAATTCAAAGAGGTCTCATGTTCTATTGTCAAAGTAGCAGCCGGCCAACAGTCGCGAACTGCCGACGGGATGCGGCGCCCGAGCCCACGGACAGCGCTATTCGAAGATGTGGTGGCTAAAAACCATAATAATAGTAATAAATCCCAGACAATCACACCAACTGTGTGGCCCCAAAGTAAGCAGAGCTTGTGTTATGGATGACCATACACTGAACTGGGGGGGGGGGGGGGCAGAATAGACATACATATATAAATATCAACAACCATGACCCGAGAACACACATTTATGTTCTTCACGCAATTGAATGGGAAACCAGGACCACGCAAAACAGGACTCGAACCTGGGACCTCCGGCGTATGAGACAGAGCTACGAACCACTACGCCACTCCAACTGTGTGGTCGCAGAGTATATTTAACCGTTTTTATGATATTAAAATATCCACTATGGACGCGTTGCCGGCCGTAGGCATTGATTGAAGTTGCCTTTGTTCCAGTAACCGCAGTGGCTGTTGCTTCCCTTCGACTGGAACACGACCACGTGACGTGATTGTTACGGCGGTCGAGATAGGAAGGACTGTAGTACCGCCGCAGTACATGGTGTCCTGCAATACACATTGCCTCACACGAGACACATTGACAGCTGTGTGCGATACGCATCGCTTCAGTAAGACACAAGTGCCGCAGTATTAGATAAAAATGTATAAATACTTGTGTGCTCCTCACTCGCGACTACCCACATTTTTCCCGGAATAGACGGAACAAAACAGATCACTTGCGCTGCGAGCCAACTGTGTCAAACTAACTACCTACATCGCCACTTTACTTCGCTGTCCAAAACAGGAGCGCCATGTGTTTGGGATCTTTTAAAATGTTTAACTGGCATACGAGCATTCGTTTCACCAACTTTTGTTCAACTGTAATTTTATCTCTTTAGTACTCGTATTTATTGATAATGCTTAACACTGCATTATGTTTACACATCTCGCAATGGTCTGGTCCAGCCACTGTTATAGTTACGTTAGAAACTGATAATTAATTGGGTACCTTAATAGACAGTTATGCACAATTCAAATTATTTAAAGGATTTATTTTAATTACGTCTTAATCATTATAAATAAATTAATTTCTTTGCGACATCTTTTATGCGTTTTTCTTTGCTCAGATATTGGCCCAAGCGTGGCCTCGTACAAATTCCCAGACAAACACACCAACTGTGTGGCCCCAAAGCAACCACAGCTGGAAACCCGCGGATGTCTGTGTTCATCACACGAATAAATGGTTGGCCAGGACTCGAACCTCGTACTTCCGGCGTATGAGGGCTACTACGCGTCCGTCAACCTTTTTGTAATTAAAAGTCTTGACGTTTAAAAGTGTTCGATTGATTGAGATATAGACCTCATTACTGTTTTGTGATTGAAAATATTGACGTAGAGGTATGACGTAGATTTATGTGTGTTTTTTGTCGCTTCATTTGTTATTTGTAATGTAATCACACCGCAATGGTAGAATATGGCCTCAGATTATTCAATATTTGGCTGGTAATGACATCTATGTAAAAAGTGAAAACTAAAATAAGAGTCTAGTTCCGCTACTGGACGATAGGTGTCAAAACAAAAAAGTAGTTACAAATTAAAATAACAGATGGCAGCATTGATATCTTTGGAGTGATGAATTTGGTACAAAAATTGCTACAAATAATGTAATAAATAGTGAAGTCAGTTACGTCGATGTTATAATTATGACTATGTGTTTCCTTATTGTATAAATAGGATTGTGTAATACAATGTACTGATATTTCTGTTCTAATACGCGTTAGTAAGTATAATGCTGTTTTAGTATATTAAAAATAAACAATGGTGCCGATTCTGTTTCCACAACATAAACTTAACTAGTCTAAACTTGAACTAAATTAAGTTTATTCTTGTTTGCTATTCAGAAAACGAAGGACTAGACCAAAATTTAGTTTGACAGGACTATAATTATTTTAGTTACTCAATTTAGTTCAGGCTGCACATTTGGTATTCTGTTGCGCCTATTTTACATCAAATTCTGACTAAAATTAGAGTTGTCAGACCAATTTTAATCTACGTGTCGAGAGGTGTGGAATAAACTAAACTATGTAAAAAAGTGTCGCGACGAACGTGTAATTTGTTGTAACGATGGAAGACTTTATAGTTTCGGCGTTTATTAGCTTTAAACAGATAAGAGCAATATGTATATCATTCTCATAGATATAATGTACAAATTGACTGTTATTTTTTAAACTCTGCGCATTCCGCTGTAAAATTCTTGGCTGATCCATAAATATATAAAGATAGAAAATGATGCTACTTAGATTTTATATTTTCTATGAGAACATCTTTTATTCATTTGGAAGGTATAATTTTTTCTTTAGATTTATTTAGGATTATTAATTTTGTAATAGAATTTAAAATTATATTTAAAATATCTTCACTGTTTAATAAAGTTTTTAATGTCTCTGTTGGATTCCTTTTTTTATCCACGAAAAGATTATTTGTCAAGTATGTTAGCAAACGAACTATTTTGATACTTAATCAGGATTTCTTTTATTTTTTGCTTTTTCACAGGGCATTGTCCAGAAAGACTAATATGGTTTCCTTTGCAGTGGAAATCATACCAAAATTTCGTATCAACATCATTAATGACGTCAGTTACTTCTGTTCCTGTTGCTGGTATTGTTGCTTTCATCAGATATTCACTTAAAAATGTTGTATTATTTAAAAAAGCTTTTCAAAATGTACACCTATTTTATATTTATATATAGATTGTAAAAATTTAATCCCTTTATTAAATCTCTTTAAAACTGTAGACATGGAAATTAGATCCCGCGTGCCTATTGGTCTCTTTTCATCGCTTGATTCTACAATTACTACAAAATATGTAAGAGTACAATCCTCAGGATATCTTCTGCTATAATCAGATACATAGGTAGGGTTTGTACTTCCTGAAAATGTCAGTATCTTCTTCCGTTCTGGTCTTTTCCTCGGTACTAGCTTCACACTCCTCATCATCTGTCAACTTCTTCTTTTTTCGTTTTCCCATTAAGTACAGTTATTAAAACACGAAAAAGCAGTAAAAATAAGTTATAAATATAATAATTTGGAAAACAAAATTTAAATTGCCGCCTCTATCTTTCGAGGTTCCCGCGTTTGTTTCCAACGTCAACCGTAATTTTATTTTTAAATTTGGCAAAATTTATGGACTGTTGTGATCATTCGTTCATTTTTGTCTGATGACCACACTTCTTTACGTGATTTTTGTAAAATGGTGGCAACACCTAGGCATTTAATTTAGAAACGTCAAAATCAATTTAGTCCTGCCATTTCTTAAACTAAATTTAGTTCGAACTTAAAAACAGAATAGCAATTTGACCAAATTAAACTAAATTGGAAAAGTTTTAGTTATAGTTTAGTTTACTCAGTTTTCGGACAGAATTTGCATCAATATCCGTCTGTAGATTCACCTTTCGTTATCAAGTATTTGGTTAAGAACTGTTAAGATTACTTCAGTAGTATTTTATTACCGACCTACTATGTATGATGATGGAGACGCCGTGGAGACGTTGCGTTCAGTATAGAGTCGAGCTGTGCATCGCCAGCTACGAAGTTATCAAGTGTTTGTTTGTGTTTGTATCTATCTGCAATCTTCGTTTACGTCATTAAGTACCTACACAGCTGCGATACTAACACAGCGCATAAGCCAAGTTTTAATTAAAATCTGACCGAAATCCCGCGGAGAGTATCGCACGAACTGTATCGAGGCTGAAGCTGGCAGCCAGTGCAGCTAAGAAGATGTTTAAGTAAATTAATAATTTCGTTTAGTTTAATTTAATTTAATTGCCTATATCTAAAAGGTAGGCACTTTTTTTGATGGTTACGTGGTGCAGGTATTGATGGTCCTTCCCTCCAGGTCTACTATTTGAATCCCGGTAGCGACAGCCGATGGATTATATTTATACACCAACTCAAATAATATATACAACAAAAACTATAATAAATGAGATTACTCAATTTAAGTAGTCTACGCTGCGCCTTTGATGGCGCCCAGGTACATTACATTCAAACGCAACTGCACTGCGGTCGGCGACGCATCATTAACCAATAAGCAATCTATAGCAATTGATCAGTCGCGACGCCTGCTGACGATGCCCGTGGGCACGGATGGCGCTGACCAGCAGGGGGTCGCGCTCCTTGGTCCGCTGTGGCAGCAGTATTTATTTATTTATTTAACATTCACAAAATCCTAATTTATATACGAACAGTAAGACTTTCAAATTAAATCCTACATCCAATAACGGATTTACATTATATTTAAATATACACATAGAGAGCAATTAATGAGTTTAAAAATTTGTTAAATTAGTCAAAGTGTACATATTTAAAGATTAAATATTGAGGTATATGTAATATGATGGGTATGGGTGTGTAGTGTCTGTGAGGTGTGTGCGTGTGTGTGTATGCAAATTGTAACAGTAATCCATATATTTCCACAATTTTCATACTCAAGTCGCAGTTAGAAAACAATGATTTGCTTTTTGAGCTTGTTTTAGGAACCATTGAACAAGTCGATAGATTTTGACATATTGTTAAATGTTTTTAGCGTTCAATAAATTACGGAGTTCTGCATATAGTTCGTACGGGCATGAGGGAGATCAAAAATAGATGTTTGTCTTGACCGATGTGCAGAGTACGGAGCTGAAGGAACTGTTCCACGAGTTCCAGCAGTCAACATGGTTGTGGGTAACATTGCGTAGGAACGTCAGATCAAGTAGGGTTCGCCTTTGTTAAAGTGATAAAATTTTATGAAAGCGACAAGATTCTTTATAATCTGAGTACTTGTGTATAAAGAGTTAATGTAATGTGAACTTGCACTTCTCTATTCGCGTACATTGTGTTAATACCGTTGCAGCATGGGTTGCGTTTCATCGCGCTCAGCTGCAAGCGGTTCCTGCACTGCTGACAATGTGACAGAGCTGACCACGCCGCCTCCGGCAACAACCAGGCGTCGAGTTCTACTTTCGAAGCCTCGAGGTGGATTGGCAGGACTCAGTGAACTTGATAGGCTCGTAGTCCCGATTGTAGCCGAGACGCGAGTTCTCTGAGCCATGCCCCGAGGCTTCAAAAGAGTTCGAGCCTCCAAAAAGACTCCAGAGTCGTCGAGCGTCATACAAACGAGGCGAGCTCTGTAAACGACACCGAGCTCTAGACAAAAGGAGTCGGAGGCCTCGAACCTCGTGCATCACTACTGGCAACTCCATCGGCCTCCGCCATCTTGCCACAACAACCGCGGCCGACGGCGAAGTGCCTGGGCTGGTACTCCAGTCGTTAAGTATGCGGTGACGTCACACAAACACGACTCTCCTTAAATGCTACAGCCGCCGACACGGTGCTGGTAAATTGAATATAATAATTGAACAGCTGCGGCGGGAGGTGCTCGCTTACAAGCAAGTTAATAAAGTACCTGTTTATTTGTTTTATAATTAAAGTTATGCTCAGGAAGATGGGAAACATGGGTCCCAGCACATATTGGTTTAAGAGGCATTGAGGAGGCTGACGGATTGGCAAAAAAAGCGTGTAAGAAGAGTGCAGATTTCGAACTTTTACCATGTTATTTTAATTACCTACCAGAATTCAAACCAAGGAGCTACAACATCTGGAAAGATCATTTTGATAAAAGATCCCTGGAGAAATTAATTTGGTACAAAACAATTCAATGTCAGCTCTTCATTCTCCCTAGTTTGGCCACGGTAGATTTGTAAGGAGGTACCTAAAGGTTATATATTAAGATTGCGCTCTGGCCTCTATCCAACTAACAAGTTTGCTTATTTAATGAAAAAACATAACTCCCCAAATTGTGATTCTTGTTAGAAAGTAGATGTGCAGCACTATTAGTTGAGTGTACCAGAAATCTCGCAGAGAGACAGTCTCGATTGGGCGCCATGAACATGACACTACCGAGCGCTGGCATATTTCAGTCTCTTCTGTCAGAACCAAACTGGGACGCTGCGAGGCTAGTGTGTGACATGGTCATCGCGTTGCATAGACAATAAAATTAACTTGTGTATTAATAAACTGTATTAGTTTAAGAAATTTAATGGGGTTGACATATCCGGATGGGTAAAAATCCCTTTATAAATAAAGATAAAAAAAAGGTGGGAAACTCGAAATTAGAAGTAGAAACAAAATTGTGACAAGAACCTGGAGCATTCCGCATGTTCCAGCTGCAGCCGGCGCGAAGCCCTGGCGCGCTCCGACACGTCCAGAGTTAACGCAAGACGCTCCTGAGTTTTGAATTTGATTAGCAACTTTATACTTTATCCGCATTTCATCTAAGTCTAGAGGTGCTAAGCAAATCTATAATTATGTTATTCCGATTTGACCGACTCCGGGTGCGGCCAGAACTCAATGACCAGTTGACAATGACAGTGTCCAACAGAACTGTCTATTACTGTACAGTATCGAATACCGGCAGGGCTGGTTGATGATCTATCGATCTACGACCATTTTTATTGTTTGATAGTAATAAATATAAATAATAATAAATAAATCCCCAGAAACTCACACCTACCGAATGGCCCCGAAGTAAGCACAGCTTGTGTTATGGATGACCATACAGCGAACTGAGGGGTATGGTCATCTCGAATAAACACAACCATGACCCTATAACCATATAACCATGACACGAGAAATCACACAAATGAATGTCCCGGCCAGGACTCGAACCTGGTACCTCCGGCTTACGACGCAGGTACACTGACTACTCTACGCTACTCAGTCGATTTTGATAAATTTGTTTTGGTGACTATTGTCTGAGACACCCGTGAAGTCTGCAGCCGATGCACTACCCTGTCTCAGTGAATGCGTTATGCAATCCCACTCGATTGGCCACTAGTAACTTCTTCCAAATATTCATGTTCCAGGATGGGTAGAAGATACTAGGGGTGAAAAAATACTTTAAATAAAAATCTTTGTTGATATGAAAGAACACATTTATTTAAGTACCTCTTATTATTTCACAATTTCTAGTTATTCTATAAACATTTTAAGTTATTATCTAAACATATTGCTCAAGATTCAAAACTCCAATGCGAGTATAATTGGTATTGTCAAAGACAAAATGGACTTGTACATTTTTCCATTGGTTCGAATTTCTGTCATTGGTTCGAAATAATTCAAACAAAGTATTTGCTTCGATCAGACCGTGGAGGCGCAGACCGTGGAGGCGCAGACCGTGGAGGCGCAGACCGTGGAGGCGCACACCGTGGAGGCGCAGACCATGGAGGCGGAACAAGCTTCAGTGTGGAATCTTCAGCAACAAGGCTTCTTATATATAAATTGCATTTATCATAGTAACTAACATAGTAAGCGAGTTGTACAGCAGTCGATATGTACACAGAGATCTGATGCTCATCCACCATTTTATTAATTTAATTTATTATTTACATCACAGACTAAGAAACGTACTTTTTCATAAAAATAGTCAAGAAAAAAGTATCACGCAGGTTTTAAAGGACAGTCCAAAAGGTTTCAGGTAAAAATTTAAAACATATTTGTCTACAGGAAGACCAAAGAAACGAGACAAAATACGTAAACCAACTGACCGCTACTGAGCCACACTGCGATGACGAGCTATTGCATCTGTCCTTGTCTCTCGCGCGCAGTAAGGTGTCCGCTGGTCGACGTCGGCTGGCGTTGCGTGGTTCGTGGTACAGGAAAGCAGTCAGTAATATTGAAAGGCGTCTTAAATCTGTATGAAATGTCTGGAAGGTTGTTTACCTTTTCTATCTCGTCCCGTTGGCCTTACCTTTACTTACTTTATAAACTACTTTAAAAACTACTTTAAAATTATATGCGTTTAAAGCAAACAAGGGCACAGTGTAAATAAATAAATAAATAATGAAGAATGGTACAGTTTAGTGACATTACTTAATATTACTCAGTTATAAATACATAGATATTCCTTACATATACAACTAAATACTGTGATACTTTTAGCTATCTTTATACACGTTTTAAGTACAATTTTATTTACAGCTTTATTGAATACATCGACAGTAACTGGGATCCATCTTATTACAATAAAAACTATGATTTCAACAAAAATAAAACATTCCATAATAGTTCAGAGAAGTCGTAGAATACAGTGACATCAATGAATATCTATTTATTTTAAATCTATTAAAAAACTCAGAAACTAAGTCGTTATATTTTGCACAAGCAGCTGACTGCTCGTGAGTGATCAGTCGCGGGAGCGCCTCGTGGTTTGTCTAGTACAATGACTCTTATAGGTATAATGAATAATAAGCGGCCGCATTACAAACAGAGAAGTGCATCAAGTTTAAGATGCTTGTTATCTTCTCAATCAGAATCTGGATACTTTAAATTATGTAAAACAAAATAATACCTGCGTATAAATCGTAAGGGAAAAGTTGGACTTCAATATCTAACCAAATAAGTAGGTTTAAAATTGAGTATCAAATTAAGCCAGTCAATAACAAAACGTATATTAAATTATTGATATAGTTTTGCTAAAAAATTCCAATAACAATGGAATTTATTTTGAATTCACGCTTTACAGCTTTATCTTTAACAAATTGTTATAGATCGAAACTAAACACAACACATCATGAAGTTCTAAATTGTTGCTGTTGCTGTACCTAAGTATGGGCCTCGTACATTTACTTGAAACTAAAACAAGAAGGAGACACAAGTAACGTACACTTGATTTGCACAAATGCAGGGACCGCTGGTCACCGGGACTTTGATGCATTCCTTTCGGGGGTTGAAGTAGAGCTTACTTGCGATAGACGTTGTCATGTTCCCTCAGGCACCCAGGCCGGGAATGGCTGAGGGACCGAAACGAATGTATCAAATTACCAGCCACCCTGCATATAGTTCTGAAAGATGGCGGAGCAAGTAACTGCAACGAACTGCTCCTTTAAGTTCGTTTTAAAAGCAAAATATAATTCCTGTAAAATATTATATTTATGTCAATAAATCTCGACTTCATTATCAAACGATTCTTTACACAGTTATACCCTACTGGATACACTGTATGAACTATATTTTGACACTGAACACAAAGGAGTGCCGGAAGGATTTACTTCTTCCACTCTTTTTTCATCTCGATTTTCCTTAGTACGGACGAACTGGACCAACAGTATCAGGCACTAAACCCAGTCACTATCGAGCGTCCCTGTTTACGCCATCTGCATGCCTTTGGTCAAGTTGTCGACGTGCTCCTTGGCCTTGAGCCGGAGCGCGGCGATGGAGGAGGAGCGCGGGTCGGAGGGTGCGGGCGCGGGGCCCGACGGCGTGAGGTAGCTCGGGTAGCCGGACGGCGGGTGGCTCAGGAAGCCTGCAAGGTAAGGTACAGGTGAGGAAGGTTGGTGAGTAGAAGTTGACTCAAAAAGTCCTTTATGGTTGGGGTTTATATGGTTGTCGAAGGAATGGTTTAAGTCATAAATATATCCTGGAGCATTGTGCAGAGAATTTAAAGTGTATGGGTCAGTTCTTCTTCCTTGTCAGTTCACTTTCCATCAGGTGAAATGAATGGAAGAAAATCGTGCCATAAAGACCATACGTATGACTTGTTTTTTAGACAGTTGCAATAAAGCGACGGCAGTCTGAATTGTTTTAACACACTAGCAAGTCGCAGTGCGTCCTCAACTGAAGATACAGACCACTCGACCAACGAACTAGACCAACGGCCGGCATGCGGCCTTCACTATCAATCGAAAGTATTTACTTAATCATTTACTCAGGTAACTAAATACTGGCTTGAAATATCTAAATAAATTATAATGGTGATGCTGTCTGTACCCGCAACAAGTGTCGTCTAGTTGTGTTCGACAGATGATATATTATTGTTAGGAGATGTCTTTAAGATACCGTCAAGTTGTCTATATCTTCACGCTGACCTGCAGGTAGTTATTTGCTGGATTGAGAATAATATTGAATAAACTCTACTGAGAGATAAAAGACAAACGTTATCTACTAGACAATTAATGAAATCTCCTTAACCAGAACCATGAATAGAGTTAAGAACAAGTAATCGTAAGGGCACGTCACGATATTAAATAAACTCTAGCGGTTTCCTACATGTTTCTCTAAAGCACGGATGTGCTCATCCTTAATTATCCGTATCGAAAAGAGAATTGAAATATTTAGCGTCAATATCCCTTTCATAGTGTGTTTTAGTGTCCCTAAACTCTCGACTGTAAAACCTCTGCTAATGGAACGTACCCGGCAAGGCGGACAGCAGCGGTGGCGCCAGCCAGGGGTCGACCGGCAGTGGCAGCCCGAGCCGCGGCGCGCCGAACTCCGCCAGCCCCAGTCGCGCCGCCTCCATCTTCTCCTGCCGACGCCACTTCGCGCGCCGGTTCTGGAACCACACCTGGAATGTACAGGAGAATAGATAAGTATTTAGGTAGATTAAAATCATAAGTTCTAAGCAAACCAATGATAAGTTGGTCAGAAATAAAATGTATTAAATACAAGTAAAAGTTTCCTTTTCTTAAAAGCCTACGGTTCATGAGTCACGCACAGCTCGCACACACACACATGGACGCGCTGACAGCGGGGCTACAGGGCTATCAGACTTCAGATGTTTCGTTTCACAAAGTAAACTGAATGAAAACACTATTGAACTGATTCAACGACGTTTGGCATTCGGCATCTTTCACTCGAGTGAAGCGCCTGATCCCCCCTTAAAACATAACCGCGGTTATTTTAAAACTAACCTGTGATATATTTCGCGGATTTATTTATCCGTAGCTTTTTGTTGCTTCGGTTTTTTTGCAATATGTCAATAGTCTTCTAGATATATAATTACATTTTAGCATCTTCAAATAGACAAATCTACATATTATAAACTACAAACGTCTCTACACTTATCAGATAGCTTCCTTCAAAACCACGCCTCCTATTCAATCACCGGCCGACAAAACTTCAAACTACAAGCACTCAGGCCATTATACAACGCAGTCAGTCATTCAAATCTCCAAGCGACAGTTCGTGCCACCGCGCATTACCGTCGCGAGGACATTAACTTGATTTCGTCAATTTTTCCCTGTCGCGTCGCCATTGTCGAACTAGACACAACGCAACGCAACGCGTAATTGACGTGATATCAAACATTACTACTGTTCCACGCCAACTAACTAGACGACAGTGTAACGTGATGTCGTTTATTCCATATGCATACAGCTACCTTCGGTATTTTCTTCCAGGGTTCATTTGGCTGATTAAATGAACAAATAAATGATAGGAACGTCTTGTGCAGAGCTGGGTTTCTTTATGAGTGGTGAAGGATTGAACGGGGCAGTTGCACTCCATCCGTCCGTCTAGATCGTTTGGTCGAGCAGCAAAGTAGAACAACCTCACACATTAAATACATTTTTTTTTTTCGATATGGACAGTTTATTTATGGCCCTATAGCCTTTTAAATTTCACCTTTACATACAAAGAACTGAAAACTAACAAATTTACCTCCAATGACTCGATACTCACACAAGTTTTGTAACCACGTAGTACCAACGACTGTAGAGATACTTTGCTTTCACATAACCGTATAAGGTTCGTAGTGTTTCGTCTGCGCCATCGCGAACGGTATAAATCAAGGTGTAAATATGAGTGAATTACTCACAGCAGACAAATGTGCTGTTTATGGCTTTTGTAAAGTCGTTTAAAGTTCTGTGTCTAGTCGCCGGCGACGAGCAGTGAGTTGCGATTGTCACTCACCTATCAGTTTATTGACTTATTGTACATTGTACGGCTTTATGATTGAAAAGGTGTTGTTTAATGTAAAGATATGTTTCACTTTTTGTTGTAATGTGTCTTATGGGTTAGTTTCTCTTCATGTCTGATGGAAAAAAGATGTGGAAGGAAATAGTAACTTTAAAAAATAATACAGTTTACATGCGCACATAGTTAAGTAATTTATCATTAGAACCAATTTTTTTTTAATTTTCTTTCGATAAAGATTAGGTATTATGACTCCCATTATATCAATTAGTGATACATTTAAAAAATGTTGATTTTTATCAATGAATACTGTTGATGTCAATAGTAAAGTATGATAATAGTTGTCTAATAACTCAGTTGGTTCCCGCTTTTTTTTATTGAAAAAGGATTAGACGTTTGTCTTCTATCTGACTTGATGGAAAGTGACGATGAAGACGAGGGAGTTACACGTCTATCCACGAGATACCTATTCACTCGACGCTTGAAAGATTGTGATTCAAAATCAATAAAGACCAACCCATACATTTTTGAAATTAGGTATTATGTTTTGTGTGTTTAAACGAATTAGTAAACAATAGTCCCACGCCATATTGATACTTATTCGCGACAACGTCTAAGAACGTGGTGTCAAGTTTATCGCGTGACGTTCCATATTCCCAGTTGACACATGCCGCGCTGTCATGCGACTGTTGACAGCTCTTTAGTATCGATCACTGAATTATAGTTGATGGTTGTAAACTAGTGATGGAGTCTAAGTGGATTCATTCAAATTGTAATTGTATTACTTTATTGTATTACAATATTTTGTTACTTTTCTAAAGTTAGTATTTTCTAAAAATTTTAAATTTTATGAACTGGAACCGTAAAATTATTAAAATATTGGCTTTTTGTTACGATAGTCTCATCGTGAATCTTTAGTTCTATCTATTTTTAGTTTAGTTCAAACATATATCTTTTTAAACAATTGTCTCAAACGTGTCTCAAACGGATGCTATGCATAGGAATTTGATCAATCAATCCCTCAGTCACAGGACTGGCAAATTAAATCTTCTCCTTTGTATATGGTTCAAGTAGATGCAAGCTACCTATTGTTCTACCTTTTAATCGAGAGGATACCAATTGACGAGGGAGATTACGGGTCCTCTTTGGTACGAGTTGCCAAGCTGTGGAATGGGTGTCTGACAAATATAGCCAGGGATCTAATAGAAGAACACCTCGTAGACTGCTGCACGCATTGGACATCAGATGCAATGAAAGTATGACGCCAACTTAATCATATTTAAATGTGACATTAATTCACCTTTGATCAACAATTATCGCAAGTGTGACAACACAGTGTCAGCGCCGGGCGCACGCGAGCGTGCGTGCCGACGCCATGCTCCTTGCGGCTGTCACAACCAGCTGTAGACTGGAGTAGGGCCAGCACTGTCTACACACTCTTATGATCAAGTCGTCATTCCAGTGTTTATAAGCTTCTCGTGCTGGGCGGAACTACGGCCCTTCCTATCGCGACCGCCGCAACAATCGTGTTGACGTGGTTGTGTTCCAGGTAAAGGGAAGGCACACTTACTGCATTCACAGCAACAAAAGCAATTAGGTACAAAGAACTAATGCCTACAATACAACCTAGACATTGCATCTGCGATTGACGACGATATGACGGACGTGACGTCGCTAACAACCGATGGATCGCGTGTATATTTACTGGAAGTTTAAACCATTTGTTTCGTTTGTCACAAACAGTGGACTAAGTGTGGCTTGCGGCTTCGTTCGTGTTTCGTGTTCGTTCTAGAACAGTATTTATGTTCTAGTTGAAAGGGGCCCGATGTGTCTACTTTGCTGGACGCCTGAATGTAAGACTTCTGGAAGATCAGCCACGGTATCTATGTATCTCAGGCGTCACAAACGTGGCGCGTGACAGGCGTGAAAACCACTTGTGCGATTTATTTGATATCAACTTGAAGGTTTTTACCGACATCACATATCGCATCAGTCAAGGGGACTCAAACTTTTATTCAAGAAAAATATTATTAAATAAAATGATTTTCTTTGAAACAAAACTACCCCTGTATCAACCCTAGTCAAAAACAAATATGAAATATGGTGTCACCTGGTACCACGTCAACACTTTCAAACATTTCATCAAAAATCTGCTAATCCATTCAAAACTGTGGAGTAAGCAGGAAAGACAGATACAATAGTAGCTATGCATCTCACTTTACAGTTAGTACACTCTATAAAGTTTTATGTGTTTTTATGTATCGTCAGGTATTTCAGCTATGACATTCCGAGAAGCTATAAAAATTATAGTATTTGATCAGGAATGTTTGGGAATATCTTTAGCACGATTTTATAGGTTGCAATAGCATTTTTAAGTTCTGGCAGCCATTTAAAGCTTTGCACACTCACGATCATTCATTGCAACTCCTTGTGCTGAACTGAACCAAATAATTAAAATTTCATTCAATTGCATATAAGAGACATTTTATGAAAGGGGTAAAAATGTGGATTGTCTCAATTGCCAGTTATAACAATATTATTGCTTTATGAAAATCTTAACCCCCTTATCTCGAGCCATAAAACTAATTTCAACACCTAAACCAATTAAAACTGTGACGTCATCCCGAAATAAAACAAAAGCAATTTAACTTACTAACTACCTGTCAAACTTTTATATTTATTAACGAAATAACAGCATAACACGCGCTTTTCCATATTAAAACAAGTTCTATTCGTTTGGGTATTAACAAGTGTCGCTTACACACGCAATATGAAGCTTAAATACTTGCGCCGTGATCGCCAAAACTTGCCAGAATACCAGTGGAATAAAAGGGACAGACATATTGGATTAATAATGCTATCCTTTTTGAATTGTGAACTAGAATTGTTTGTTTGTAAAGGTCGTAAAGCATGGTAAATATATTCATTTAAATGAGCAATTAGAATCCATTCTATTATTACAAATAAGGAAGATATGTTTGATTGTTTATTTATAACAGAAACAGCATAAGCGTGTTCTCGTCTCCCCCGTCACGTTCCATCAGGCGAGCGGGAATACAAACGCAGATCCAATTCACAAAATTAAGAAAAAACTACTTAACAAAGCTGCATTATCCAAATGTGCCATGCAGGTACAACATTGCTACGAGTCATGAGAAGTTGCGTGGGGGAAGTAACTGTAGGTATCTTAAGACACTGGTTGTCAGAATCGATGTCTCTGATTGCTAATTTTGTATTGATTTCACAAAATACTTAACGAATTACTTGATTTATCCTTTTTATTTGAACGTAGAATAAAATTATATAAGTACTAGAAACATACTTAAGCTACTTATAAGTTAACAACGGAAGAAACGAGCGACGCCATAAGCAAACGACGATTAGAAACTTAGTCTACAAAAAGAAAATTATTTAAAAAGACACCGACTTCAAAACGCAAGTCAACTGGAAACAGTAAAATAAAATACTTTTTAATTGAAACTGATGTGTACGTAGTTATATATGCTAAATATTTCCTCTGAGGTCGGTGCCAGCAGCGTCGTGGGTAAAGACGACACCACACAATAGAAAACAAAGCGTGCTAATTAAACAGACTACTTTTTGATAGCACTATGCGCCTCTAAACATCTACATTGCCTTTTAGATTACTAAGTCAGCCACTATTAGCGAGCGTCTGAACGATACTATCTTAGCCACTAAAAATATGTTGTTACATGATGCTTTTGCTATAACATTTTGAATTATCATCCAATTTCAATTATGGCGCTTCGCCGGGTACTGCCGCACATCGCTCGCTTCGCTCGCTCGTCTCGCGCATGCGATAAATACGGCCTAACATTAACCTAACCCAAATTTAACTACTACGCTTTATAAAGAATATTTAGTAGGCGTTGCAAAAGAGACGGGTCAGTTTATTAGAGGCTATTTCCCCGTGACTTAGTTATAAAACAAGAAGTTTCATCGTGCGGCCAATAAAGAAATCTGTGGCTTGACTTATAATTTCCCGAAAAAAATACCCAAATGGTGCGTGACTCGCACCTTGTAAGTCGGTGCACCGACCTCAAAGGAAATATTTAGCAAATATAACTGCTAACGTACACATCAGTTTCGATTAAAAAGTATTTTATTTCACTCTTTTCAGTTGACTTGCGTTTTGAATTCGGCTTCTATTTTATTGTTTTTTTTTTTTTTTTTTTTTTTTGTTCCCCTCCGCGGGAAGGGCAGGAGGATAAAAATGCCCTGACGCATACTCTGGCGCGATTCCAAAGTTATGTGGGACTCGTCCCGACGCCTACCAGGACCATACCCACTAAAAACCCCCTGTCGGCTCGTGCATTTTTGCCACTCAGCCTTCATCGGAGCGACGGCCAATTGGAGAAAGAGGCCGCGCTAGCGGGGCCCAGAAGGGGTCACCCGCTGGGATTACATAGCACTGAAGGTGCTCAAAAATTGAAAGTAAAATAAAAACATTAAATGAAAAGTAAATAATGAAAACATTAAAAATTGAAAAATTAAATATGCATTAATTCGGATTTACGTTAGAATTAGAATTTACGTTAGAATTAGGATTTGCGGCCAGAAGGGCCTCGAGATCGCGTGACAGTCTGGTGGATGAGTACGTTTGCGCATTTCTAGGCCTAGCGACTTTGAACTTCGAGTCTAACACAGGAGCAGCATATGAGACAGAATCACGAACTAGAGGATTGGGATGGGTTTCGGAGCGTTTGAAGAACGCTTCAGAGAGTGTTTTGAGATATTGTTGTACTGTAGGCAGTTCAAGATCTCTATGCAAGTCCGCGTTACGCACGTACCACGGTGCGCCTGTGGCCCGGCGGCAAAAGAGGTTTTGAACTACCTGCAGTTTGTACAGGAGGGAGGGTTTGGCGTGGGCAAAGATTGGCGAGGCATACGTCATGACGGGTCTAACGCAGACCTTGTAAAGTGTACGTTTGTTTCTGAAGGACATTTTACTTTTTCTACCTAACATGCTATTTAGGTGGACTAAATAGTGACGAGCGAGTTTCGAAACTCTTTCAACGTGTGGCTTGAAAGAAAGCGTCGGATCTAATGTGACGCCTAAGTATTTAGTACTGCGCTTCCAGGGGATGGGAATGCCTAACATTCGAACGTGGGGATCGCCATCGGGACGACGGCGTTTGTGGTCGAAGCGCATCGCAGAACTCTTTTCAGGGTTCACATCGATGCGCCATTCTTGAAACCATGCACCAAGGGCGTTTACGGCCTTTTGGAGTCTGGTTACAAGGCGCCGAACACCGTGGCCTTTGGTATAGAGTGCGGTGTCGTCAGCGAAGAGGGCGAGTTCGACGCCTTTCGGCGGGATGGGAATGTCGTTGGTGTACACGGTGTACAGCAGAGGGGCGAGGACTGAGCCTTGAGGGACGCCAGCCTTTATGGGACGAGGTGCAGAAAGCGTGCCTTCGTGTTTAAATCGAAACGTACGGTCTTTGAGAAACGACGCTATTATCCTGACTAGGCGATCCGGTAAGCCTATCTTGTAGAGTTTATAAACGAGACCGCTGTGCCAGACTTTATCGAAAGCCTTGGCTACGTCAAAGAAAACCGCGATTGTTTTATAACGACGCGGATAGAAACCGTCAAGTATATACTCGACGATTCGGTGGACTTGCTGAGGGCAGGAGTGTTTAGCGCGAAAGCCGAACTGATGGGGAATAATGAGAGGATCGCCATCCGTTGGAAACAGATGGTTCCGCATTCGAGAGAGTATGACTCTCTCGAGAAGTTTAGACATTGCCTTGAGGAGGCTGATGGGTCTGTGATTAGCCGGGACGTTCAGAGGTTTGCCCGGCTTGGGAATGCCTATGACTGTCGCTTCTTTCCAAGCTTTAGGAAAGTAGCTATGGTCGAAGCAGGCATTGAAAATGATAGCTAGCAAGGTAAGCATCTGTTGAGGTAGGTGCTTAAGTGCGTGGTTGGAAATTCCATCCGCACCCGGAGCCTTTTTGGACTTTTGATTTCTAATGAGAAGCAAGATTTCGTCATTAGAGACTGTGACAGGGTCGGCGGTGATGGGGAGAGAGTCTCTGCGAAGGACTTCGTCCTCCACCGCTTTGATGTGAGTGGGATTCGCGGGTTGCGTGCTGGGCGAGCATTGTGCGGCAATGCTGTCGGCGAAGCATTCGGCTTTCTCTTCGACTTCGAAAGCAGTAGTGCCATCGGGACGAGTGAGAGGAGGAACGTGAGAGACGGTGTCTACGCGTAAGGCTCGGGCCATGCTATAGTACGCTTGGTGGGACGGAGAGATATTCGCCATGAGATCGTTCATCTGAGCGTCTCGGAGTTCCGCGAGGCAAGACCTAACTTTACGTTGAAGCTGATTCGCAGCTGTTCTATAGGCGGGCGTGGGATATTTCTTGGCTCTCCGGAGAGCCGCGTTTTTAGCTTTAATAAGATTGCTAACGGCTAAGGGAAGCGTGGGTTTGCCTTGCTTAGCAACCTTTTCGTTGTCACTGATGGCTGAGTTGATAGCATCAGTGAGAGAATTTACTAATGAATCGATTTTATCCGGGCTATCTAATTGCTCGGGAGAGATCGCGAGTGGAGAGTTCGGAGCCTCTAAGGCTGAAACTAACGTATTTTTAAAACCTTCCCAATTGGTAAAGGTCTTAGGAGATGAGACGTTATCGTTCGGCGGTTTGAACGAGGGAAACGGGGCGATGGTCGGAGCCTAGGTCATCGAGCGGTTCGATAGACCTTAGGTCAAGATTGATTCGCTTGATAATTGCAAAGTCGAGGATGTCAGGAGAGTAGGACGGGTTGTTGGGATAGTGAGTGGGAGTGACGGGGGATATGACATCTAGGTCAAGGGAGTTAGTGATGTCGAGGAGAGCGATACCGCTGGTGTTAGTCGATAGGCACGTCCAGTCAGTATGTTTGGAGTTAAAGTCTCCGAACATAATGACTGAATGGCCGAGGGCGAGAATGGCCTCAAAGTCGCTTCGGATTGGTCTGGTACCACTAGGTATGTAGATTGAAGCTATGATGATGGTCGGATGACCAGTCATAGCCAATCTACACACAGTGGCTTCCATGTTGAGGAGAGGAGGGGTAGGGAGAGGACAGCAGTGGAAGCCTCTTTTGTAATATATAGCGGTGCCGCCGTAACCGTCAGAGTTGGGCCTATCGTTACGAATAAACGCGTACTTAGGTATAGCGAATCCCCTGGAGCGGTTTGGAGTAAGCCATGTCTCCTGGAGAAGGAATAAGTCAGGTTCTTTGTTCTGAAGGAACAGTTTAATCTCGGGAAGGTTTGTGTTCAGGCTACGAGCGTTAAAAGATATTAGGGATAAGCCCTTGGGTTTGATACGACAGGACGCGGGATTCGCGGGTCTAGACATTATAATTTATTATTTACGAATTTATACAAAAATAAAAGAATTTACAACGAACTTAGGAGCGAGTGATGCTCGGCTAGCGCGAATAAACGCTCTTGAGGAGAGCGGGCGGCTCGCAGTTTGCGTGCGAGTACGGAAATTTCGTTAATGTCGACGTTTTGGATGACGTCGAACACGGTCTTCATGTCCTCAGCCAACGACGACTGAGGGGAAGATGACAACGCGGGACGCGGCCCTACGGGAGCTACGGGAGCTGGGATGGGTTGGGAAGGTGCAGGCGGGACGGCCGGACGCTGCCTCCAAGACAGAGCCGGAGTAGGCGTCGGCTGAACGGGCTTTGCTTCCGGGGGACCCCGGTTGCGCAGCGGCGGGAAGTTAGCAGGAGTGAGTGGCGGCGCCGGTTTAGGCGCAACCCTCTTGGTGGTGGAGCGCGGAGCGCGCGGGCAACCCCTGTAGTTTGCTGTGTGGCCGGACTGGCCGCACAGCACACAGGCAGGGGGGGAAGTGGATTCGGGAGTGCGAGTGCACTCCTTGGTGAAGTGAGGATCCAGGCACTTTACGCACCTGGGGGGAGCTGAACAGTTAGCCGCTGCGTGGCCATAGAGCTGGCAGCGGTGGCACTGCCCAGGGTGACCACGGGGGTTGGGACGCTCGACGGAGATATTTGAGAGTCCGCAAATTGTGCGAGCCTCTCTAAAGATCTCCCTCGAGTTGGGAGTATTCGACAAGATTACCAACGCTAGGGGAAAACGCCTACCGCGGTTGGAGTGCATCTTGTGCACTGCTGTGACCGGAAAACCCTGAGACTTAAGGTCCTCGAGAATATCTTCGTTGCTGAGTTCGAACGGGACGCCCCGTAGTACTGCGCGGATCTTACGTTCCTCCGGGAGGGCGTAGGTGTGAAATGCGATTTGATTTATCGAGAGTAGCCTAGTGAAAGACCGGAAGTCGTCGACGGTCGCTAATTGGATTTTGATTGTATCGCCAGCGTTGGCGGCTTTTAAGTAATTGATTTTGTGCACTTTGCACAAGTTGGAAACCGCGGTCCAGCGCGCTTTTTCACGCAGGAATACGGGCGGAGGGAGCTGAGGCTTCGGCGGGACGGGAGCGCAGCGCGTCGCTGGCTTCGATGTGACCGACGGAGACGCGGTTACTACGGGCGATTTTAACGGCGCGGGGGCTGGTGTTGAAGACACCGGGGAGGGCTCGGGTATTGAAGATACCGAAGCTTTCTTAGAGCGCTTCTTGGAGCGCTTGGCGACGAGTTGAAACGCGGGCTCAGGAGAGCCGGTTAGGGTGACGGCATCTGACGACGTATCAGACGCGGGTTCGGAGTCGCTCCCGGGAGCGGTACGCTTACGACGCGACGCGTGAGAGGATGCGACCGATTCGCAGTCCATCTCGGACGAGGCGGGAGACGCGGGAGAGCTTAAGACCTGAGGGGTCTCGACGTTGGAGGCCTGAGGGGCCGAGGTTGGGGCCTGAGGGGCCGGGGACGCGTTAAGCGCTAGTACAGCTTGCGTAAATATGTCGTCAGAAATTGAAACACCCGACGCGGCGAGTGCTTGGGCGAACGCCTTCGCAATGTTAATGACGATTTGCTTATCCATTTGGGAAGGGGTTGGGACAATATGTAAAAATATAAGTATAATAAAAGATGCCTAGAGCATTTTATTGTTATAAAGTATCTTATTTTATACTTTTTAGTGAGGTTAAAGAAGTACAATTTAAATTTAATATTTTCTGGTATTTATCATAACAAACAAAGAAACAAACTCAGATTCATGCATTTTACTACAGCCTTATAGACTCCCACTTTCGCCTCGTGACGTAATCGCCAGGATTTCGCTGTTGTGTAATAAACTGCCACGACCAGCACACACGTGTCTTGTGAAGAGTTCCATGTCCAGCTTGGAGCTTCGTTATCATTCCTACATTACCAAATGTATTGCGCAGCCATCAGAATAACTACATGAGCCCAAGTCGGTCGGAACAATTCGCACAAATAGTTCAGTTTATCTAACTGTGCTGTTTGCTGCTGCAGGAGAACCATTATCCGGGTCCAAGTTCAGTCTAGGATATCCTTGATTAAAGTTACTTGTTTTTTTGGCTTAGGATTGTCACAAACTTAAGAAAACGTCAATTACTAAACTGTTTGATTTTAAATAGTTCCATGGGTGTCTCCCACGTCCAGGGTCCAGTATATTGGGACCGACTTGACGATAATTGAACTCAGCGCCGAGAAAATCATCGAAATCGGTCCAGAAACCAAAAAGTTATATCCGAACATACATAAACACATTTTACAGTTAATTTATTGCCTTCTCCTTATTTTGAAGTCGGCAAAAAACAATTCTAAAAGTATAACAATGATATCTACCATATAAAACTATAGCTAGCTACCCTTGGTCTACAACCCTAAGCGGAATATTCTAAACGAAGGTATGAAAGTGTAAGTTCGTGTCGCTCGCGCCATCTAGTGTATAATGAGTGGAGTTATTGTTTGAACGCAGAATTTATGTTCGCTTTAATTAGGAACGCGATGTTTGATGTGATACGTTCATTTTATATAGCATCAGGAAAGGCCCTAGCTGGGGCTTTTTTTGAGTAGTTATTTTCGAAGTAATTTCTTAAGTACCAAGGTATGTTTGATTTCGATATTTCTCAGCACGGCTTTAATATCAGTTGACTACTCGTTGTGTAGTATCGAACCAATAGAATTATAGTTCCGCTTTAAACGTATTTCATTGAAGTAAACAGTTTATTATGCCGTGAAAATAGAATTACGACACTTGATGTTTACCATATTATTGCAAATAAATGATGATTTAATTAAAACAATAGCAACAATCGCATGCATCATACGGTTTCAGTCCCGTAGTTTAATAATGTTTTAATGAAACATGATTTTTTTAAATGGAAGACAAAATCTCGTTTCGTAGTTCCTGTTCTGGGTATACTTGCGACTGAACAAGAACAGATTCAGGACTTAAAAAAGGTTTAAGTCACCTGCCTATTACCGATATTAAGAACACAAAGGTTTGTATTTTACAAGACCTCGTTTACTCCATTGGATGAATAGTAAAAGTATAATTCAATCCATCTTGTTCGTGCCAACATCATCTGAAGCCTTCATTGTTTATAATTAATAATAATATAATAATAAATCCCCAGACAAATACACCAACTGTATGGTCCCAAAGTGTGTGTGCCCCAAACTTGTGTTGTGGATATGAAGTACTGAAGGAGGAACCCAGGATAAACATACATATATAAATACCAAAAGCTATGACTATGATATAACAAACATTTGTTCACCACAAAAATGAATGCCCCGGCCAGGACTCGAACCTGGGTCCTCCGGCGTCTGAGGCAGGGCTACTAATCACTACGCGACTCAGTCGTCGTAGCATAACCTCCATTACCTCCACTTAAAATTCTACTTGGATTATATCATAAATGTATATTAAGTTATTGATTTATATGTTTTCGTGAAACAAAAATAATTATGTTTATAAAGTTTAATAATTGTTATACAATGAGGCCGCCTTGTCGTATTATCGTAAGCCTCCTCTGAATAAATAATTAAAAAAATACCTCATCATAATTACCACTGGGTCACGGTACGGACCGTTGAACCACATACAATATGTATAAAGTATAATAAAAATTCCCACTACCAACTCTACTAAACAAAACTAATTCAATAACTCCGAACAAAACACGAAATCGTTTTGACATCAAATCAATATCTAAATTCAATTGTCACAACAATAAAACAAAAATAACCGAACGCCTCCCGCCACCTGTCACAAAAAACACAAGTCTGACATTTGTGACAGATGTCAGATTTAGACGCCATCTTGTTATGCGTTCAATTTTGTTATATCTCGAAAGCGAGACGCCCGCTGTTATTATTCGATTTGAATAATTTAATTATTTATAAAACGCGTTTATAAGTTGTGACAAATCTGATTTTATTTAAAAGTGCTGGATAAATTATTTGTTCTTAGAATTTTTCGCCAAGATAATAGAGCGATGAAGCCATGTTTTTAATATTTATGTAAGGTTTTTGCTACATAATTGGTACAATAACAGAATCATAATGAAAAGCATCTTTTAAAATGCTACAATGCCCAAAGTAACCGCATGATACATACTTCCAAATTACAACACTCTTTTTCGCTCGGAGTTAAAAAAAGAGGTTTATGTAAATAATTGACAATATGAATAATTCATAAAATAAATCTAAGTAGGAAGTAAAATACACGAACACAAAATAAATCCATTTATAAAATCTGTACAAATTACGCCGCTTAACCAAGTCCAACATAACTAACCCATTACAGAAATAAAGCGATGTAATCAATAATCAGAACATCAGCGAGCTGAACAAACTACTAATAAGTCCAATTAACTTCGTATTCCGCCTCTACTCCACTTTTATTACCATTTCTTAAGACCGCTTTTTCTTAACACGTCAAAGGTAAGGTTGCGTTCAAAGGTAGTTACTAATTAATCGCCACGCTCGCATTATATTTGTGGGTATAAGTCGGCGACACGCGATCCTAATGTCGCCTAATTTAATTTTTACTACTGTTTGGTGTTCAGCCGTGTTGTGAGGATTGTACGCTGCGGCGGTTAATGAGTTAATTAGGTTATGTTCGTTGTATTGGGGTTAAGCCAAGGGAAGGTTTCTTTTATAATACGAATTTCCTTAATGACTGTTTGTCGAATGAGTTGCTAAACTAAATAGTGGACTGCAAGATTTTTAACAAGTTGGAATTTTAGCAATAATTACTGAATCGAAAGGAGTTGCTATTGATAAAAGAAGACTTGTAGATAATTTAGCTTTGTAGTAAAGCAATGGCTCGATGGCCAAGTGGCTTACTGGGTAGTAGCCCTGCCTCATACTCTGGAGCTTCCAGGTTCGAGTCCTGGTCGAGGCACTCATTTGTGGGATGAGCGCAAATGTTTTCTTCTTGGGCATGGTTGTTTACATTTATATAGATATGTTAATTCTGAGTTACCCCCACCTGCTGTGTAGTCATCCATATCACAAGCTCTGCTCACTTTGGGGCCAAGCAGTTGGTGTGATTGTCTGAGGATTTTTTCATTTAATAATTTACGCACACACAATATTCATAAGAAACTTAAATTTAAGTCAGGAATTAAGTGTTATTATTTGTTAAATAATAATAAAGAGAAGGACACTGGGGAACAAAAAGCTAAACTGGATGAAGTTCGCATTATATGTACCAAGTTTCTTGAATTTTGACCACTGCATTCTCTTCTTAGGGTTTTATTTAAATCACTCAATTCCAAAAAAAAATCAGCTTTAAAAACAATTGAAACTCATAAAAAATATGTAAAACCTCATATTTGGAATGTAATAACACACAGAGTACTCGCAATTTAATAAAACCCGCGCTTTTGAGTAAAAAAGTGAATACATATATTTTTATGCGGCAAAGGCTGAGCCCGGGGCGGCCGCGGAATTATATTTGCAGGTGGGACGCAAACACACGGAGTCAACACGCCGTGCGAGCTTATCGCGAGGTTACGTGCGGAGTACCTATATGCCGAGTGATATATATATAGCCCTTTAAAACAGATTTTTGCCCCCCCCCCCCCCCAGTCTCGGTCTGCGTGCGTTCTCGAGCGCACGTCGATCGCAGACGCCTTCCCGCTCTATTAGCCCCCGCGCTAATTGAGCACCCAAATTTCACTGGTTGTTGTCGTAATATATAATTTCATAGTTGTATACCGTAATAAGTTTCTAACGCCGTTTTCACGGCGGACAGTGGCTCGTTAACCGTACTTCTAATAAGTTTCTAACGCCGTTTTCACGGCGGATAGTGGGTTGTTAACCGTACTTCGTGGAACGTGAGCTTCGTCGACGGGGTTTCGTCGTTCCAGGACTTCAAGTTCCGTGTTCGAGTAAGTTATCCGCGTCGTCCTCAACCGCCCTACTGCGTGTAGGGTGGTTTTAGGAAGTTAGTCATCGTTGATAGGTTCATAGTATATATATTTATATATTGTCCCTCCCCAACCCCCCCGCAATGGCTTCCCTAAGCTTTGACGAGTTTAGGAAGAAGTTACTTGAAAGTACTGAAGGCATGTCTATAAATGCTGATAAGTACCGTGTCTTAGATTCCCTTATCCCACATCTCATGACGTTAATGTCCACAATGGCCCCTCAGGCCACCCCAGTTCCCCAGACCCCTCAGGTCTTAGGCCCTCCCGCGTCCCCTTCCTCCAGTGACATGGAGTGCGAAGTAGACGCCCCAACGCGCCGCAAGCGCGCACCCGCGACCGAGTCATCCTCGGACGCCACCCCAACTGGCCCTGAGTCTCCCTCTTTTACGCTTGTTAAGAAGCGCTCTAAGAAGCGTTCGAAACAAGACCCGGCGCCCTCAACGCCCGTCCCCACACCCCCTGCGGCGTCTTCAACGCCAGCTGCCCCGGTGTCTTCAACACCCGCTCCGGCCCCAACTTCTGTCAAGGCCAAGGTCCCACCACCCGTTTTCCTTCGGGAAAAGGGTAAATGGACTGAGGTTTCGACATTGTGCAATGAGCACAAGATTCATTACACCCGAGCGGCCAACTCGGGTGAATCTATTAAAATCTTAGTCTCGTCGATAGACGACTTCCGTGCTTTAACAAAGCTCCTCACCGATAAGCAATATGCTTATCATATTTATGCTCTGTCAGAAGAGCGTAAGATCAGAGCGGTACTCAGGGGAGTCCCGTTCGAATTATCGAACGAGGCTATCCTGGAGGATCTGCAGTCCCAAGGCTTCCCGGCACTCGCGGTGCATAAAATGCACAGCAAGTACGGGAGACAACACCCTCTCGCTTTGGTGGTTCTCGCCAACGTCCCCAAGTCCAGGGAGATCCTCAAAGGGGTTAGCACTATATGCGGCCTCTCTGGGATCTCGATCGAGGCGCCTCATCGCCGCGGTCATCCCGGCCAGTGCCATCGGTGCCAGTTGTACGGGCACGCGGCGGCCAACTGCCGCGCACCGCCCAGGTGCGTCAAGTGCCTGGTCCCGCACTTCACTAAGGAGTGCAATCGCACTCCTGAAACTCCCTCTCCTCCCGATTGCGTGCTTTGTGGCCAGTCCGGCCACACCGCAAATTACAGGGGCTGCCCTCGTGCACCCCGTTGTATGCGCTCCAATTTCAAAAGGGCGGCACCCAAACAAGCCCCGCGCCTTTCTCAACAAAACTTTCCGCCGCTGCGTAGCCGGGTTCCTCCGGCTGCAAAGCCTACACAGTCTAGGCCTGCCCCAGAAAACTGGAGGCAGCGCCCCGCATCGAATCCCACCCCGGCTCCTCGCCCATACAAACCCACTCCTCAATCCTCCGTAGCAGACGATATGCGTATCGTCTGCGACGCTATGAAAAATATCGATGTTAGTGAAATCACAGTCTTAGCCCGTAAACTTAGGGCTTCACGTACTCCGACAGAGCGTTTGCTAGCTCTGGCGGAGCATAGTTCCCTTCTCAATTCATTATAGATTCATTTAAATGAATTGATCCCTAAAATCATGCTTCGGCCGACCTCTGCCCAGCCCCGGCTTCACCGGAGGCTGCCCAGAACGGCCACCAACTCATGTCCCTTTGAGCACCTTCAGTGCAACTTTCACTACAGGCGGAAGACCCGCTAGCGGTCAACAGGTGGTTTTTAGTGGGTAGGTGCCATTCTGGTGAGTCCCACATAACCCCCCGCAGAAGAATTTACCTGCGGGCGGTATGCATGACGCATCTTCCACCTCCCGCCCGCAAGGGTGCCTCGGCAGCAAAAAAAAAAAAAAACAGATTTTTGAAAAGCTCAATTATTAAAAAAAAATATTTTATATAGAGAATACCATACTTAATAATAGTCACTTAATTAAAGTGAATGAGAATACTGAGAAGGTAGTCGCGGGTGAAATCTATAAAGCCTTACTATACAGAATGAAGAGGACATTACTGACCCATTCACGCTGCTCTTACTCTATTACAACAGTTTAGAAAAAACACGCGGAAAATTTTATGCAATAAATAGGTTTGGTGTCGAATCTCGACCAGATTTTTGTAGAACTTCAATATTGTGACTCGTTTGAACTTCGACAGTGAAAAAACAAGGACTTGCTCGACCACGAGGGTTAACTTTTTCTCGTGTCCTGTGCCTCCTGTCTACTGGCGAGTACCGTCTGTCCAATCAGACAACTTATTTTTATTCCATCCGCTGGGTAAACTATTTGAGTTTTACTTTTAAAATACATATAAACAACAAACAAATGATTTGTTTTGTTTGTTTTTAATTGTTATTTTATCATGTAAAATGTATATTTTTTGTTTTTGTAAGATTTTTGAATGAATAGTTTAAGGTGGAATGCCCTTCAGACTTTTTTCATTTGCGTACCTGTTGGTTCTGACGGGTCCTGCTTGTAAGAAATTGCTTTACAGTAGGTACTATTTTTTTTCCAAAGATTGACCGTCGCAATTGTTGCTTAGCTACTAATAAAAATGCAAACAAAAACTGTGAATGTTTGTTACACTTTCACGACTCAACTAAGTAGCCCTGAACTTAATGTAGCCTGCAAGTTTTCAGAAAAGGACACTTCGTGTACAAAAGTAGGAAGATAATGACACCGAGGAAATTTCGTGACTCTGTCGTAAGTTTTCATACAACTTGAAGGATGTCATTGCTGTCTGTGCAGCGTGGGGCGTGTGGTATTTGCGGGCAGACTGCAGAATGAGGTGGAAGAATAGAGATAGACATACGTCACGTGTGGTCGCGGGCCATGGCGCCGCGGGCGGCCGGCGCACAGGAAAAATAAGATTTCGTACAGATAGCTAAGGGACAGTTTTTTGTGTGGCAACAGGCAGATTCAAAAGGAAAACTCATACTTTCGGAAACGCTAAATATATCTACTGTGAACAGTTGAACGCTGAAGTGTAACAGTTTATTTAAAAAGCTACAAAATTATTTAGGGCCACTTCGTATTTTGACGATTGTGCTCAGCTAAAAAATAAAAGCATAATTAACTCTACATTCTAAAACTAGACTGAAATAAACGAAATGAAACGCCAACCTTTACCTACATATAAGATTCACACACTCAAACAACAACATCTGATACTGAAACTTTTGAAACAGCTTGGATTCTATAATGGTAAAAATAAATGAGATTATTTCTCAACAAAATTAACTAAAATTATGTACCAATCTTAAATTGTAAAAAGAAAACTTTTAAAGCCTGAAACTTGTGCCGTAGATAAACGTCGGAGCCACGACATTCCTGTACCAATAATCCAACTACAAATTAAGATATTTTCGTTTTGAATTTGGAATGGTATCAATTGACGACTAACCAGGCAACTTAATAAATAAATAGTTTTTGAAACAATACGAGAATGAGACCTCGAAATGCGACTATTTTTTATTTTCAAGTATTTGTTAGCCACCAGCTGTCCTAACAAACTTGTCCATCACTAACCTTCCTCGTAGAATCGACATGGTGACTACAGCGGACTACGCAGCCAACCCCGACACGCCGGTTTGTTCGACAGATGCCGACGACGCTATTACAACAAGGAACGCCGGCGTTCCAGTTAGAAATAGGGCAACACGGCATTCACATCGCCTAACCCACCGGTGGGCCAGGCTCACGCGGCGTACGCATTCCTACTGAGTTTCTTGCTGGTTCTTTGGCAGTCGATGACCCTTCCGGACCAGTGGTAGTTTTAATATACGACGTCCTAAGCCGAGGTCCGTGCCCTCTCGGGTGCCCTTAGGCGTGTCGTATGTAGGAGTAGTTTAAGTTCCGGCAAATCGCCGTCAGCGCTAGGCTGCACAATTCGGTATTTAAAAAGCCCAAAACGGCCATAAATAGTCCATTTGGAAAAAAAATATCTACATGTATAACAGACGGAACAAGGCGCTTACGATTCCCGAAGCCCGAGCCCCCGCCGTCTTCCCCGAGGGTACCCCAGCAGACTTAAAACTGGATTCATCTAGTTTGAAGACTCTATAGTAATTCATGTTTTCGCCACACAAGCTTAACATTTGCTTTGACACAATGTCACAAAGATCTCGACAAGGCTGACGACTACTTTACCCACCCCACACAATAAGTTGCTAAACATTTCCGCCATAATTATCTAAACCAACGACCCTTATTACTGTAACAGCCTCAAACAACAATGGCATTGTGTCGAAACTGGCTCCGAACCCTCGACGCGCAGTAATCACTAGGCGAGCACCTCAACATCAAAATCAGACATTTTCTGAAGCTTATTATATTTCAAGCCACTTCAAAACCAGATCTTAAAACCTCCCCTTGAGCTAAATTATTAATCTCAACTTCACAATAAAAATTACACTCTATATCTACAGACATAATCCTCAGAATCCTATAAAACTTATAAGTCTTACGATCTTTTTACAAGAATGCAACTTTGGATTACATCTAAGATGGCCTCTGAGTGCATCTCGCTCTAACTCGTTTGTTTCGACGAGCTGTTTCGCTCTGTTTCTTCTAAAAAGAAGTAGTTTTATTCGTGTTTATGTAGGGAGGGGGAAAGAGATAGCAGATGTCGAAAGTCATAGTAAATAAAGAGGTATTGTGTATCGATTGATGCTGTACCTAAAGATGAGATGATTCTGCTAAGAGAATTGCAATCTTATACCCTTGGATATAAGGACTGATTGAAGGTTAAAAGATTGACCTTAACGTTCCCTGTTTACGTTGGAATAGGGTAGGCTAAACAAACTAGTTGAGTAAATATAGTACCGATAGAGGTAAGGATCTTGACTTTAGACAGCTTCAGTAAATAAATCGTTTTATTGCCACAGAGTAAATTAAAATCAGTCAGTACCTAATGGTAGTATTGTTTTATTTTTAAATAACATGTTTTTATTTTATTTTATGACATGTAGTGTGAACTATTCAATAGTTGCTCTATTATTGATATATTTTTTAAATCTGATTACCAATTGATGTATATTCCTTGTTTCTTTGTGTCTCGACATGAGCAATAATATTACTTTTTATTAAATGTAAACACATTTAACTGACTGATTATAATATTTGTACCGTCATCAGGTCATTTATTTTAACTTTACTCAAAACTATACAAGCAGTAGTAACTATTAAGTCGGTAGTCTGCGACTAAAGTGTACGTAATCCAACATCTTACGACTATCATATTTTTTTTGTTTCATACTCAATCATACAAAATGGCTGAACTGATTTGGTGTAAGCAAAGACTAACTTTTATGGCAAAAATTTTCGAGAACCAAGTCGAGAGCAAAACCTAGTGCACAATGAAGTAAATTCCGTAACATTTAAATTAAATTAATTCGATTTAAATTCAATCAAATAAAAAATTTCTGGCTGGCCCTTTAGTCGTAAACTACATAAATTGCAAACTTAGCACATAGCTATTTATATTTAAATCAACCCGTATCACAACCCAATAGTGTTTAATTTCCTAAAACAACACTTACTTAAGCAAAATCTTCAGTCAATTTAGCACAACTTAATCTAAAAACGACATAATGTTCTAGCAAGCTTAATGAAAGTAAACCTTAAAGTTAAAGCATTAAGATTGATGTTCAACTTTGTTTATAATCAAGAAAGCCCGTTTAATGAAGATAAAGCTTTATGTTTAGTATGTTACGGGTGATAATAATTTGGCAACGCGTATTGTCAATTTTGGTAAGATCAAATTTTGGACCCAAGAAGCTGGTACGGTAAACTGCAGATGAAGCGGTACGGGTGTAGGCCATTCTGTATTCTTTGGTGTAGGTAATAAGGATGCTATTTAAGCGCGATGAAAGATTTGAGGGTTTCGTTTAAGTTTGTTTGTGTTGATGGCCTTTAAATTGATCCTTTGTTGACTGATGGAGTTTTATTTAAGAAATTAATTTCGAAATGTATTAAACGGGGTTTAAGCCTTAAAGTCTTCAATCTTATACTTGTTTTATTTTTATTTACAAAAGCCTACCTACATGTGACGTTTTAAATAGGCTTGCGATTTAAGTTAAATATAAAAAAATAAGGTGCTCGCTGAAAATCAGTGTTGTAGATCTACTAGATCTACAGCGACTGCTGAGGGAGCACCTGTTTCATGGCTGCGGAGAAGATACCTTCCTCCTGTAGCTCAACTGATATTTTCTTATATTTTTAATTCTGGGTTTGTGTAATTTTGTATTTTTCTTATTCCGTGGCTTTGAAATAAATGTCCTTCTTTCTTTCTTTATTATTTTACTTTCACGAGTGAGTTTATGTTTATTGTGTGTACACCAAATGGTAATTTTTTTCAAAAAGGGAGAACTGGCTGGGTAGGAAACTAGCCCCAGTTTTTGGTCATTGCATCATAGTGTGCGCCTCAACCTCTCACTAGGTATATTATCCTACTAGAGTTGTTATTCTGACCACCACACCAGCGACGCATCAGTAATCGATCATGTAACATCTTCAGTAAATTGTGTCCACGGGCAAGGATGCCGCTCACCAATAGATTACCTCAGTCGTAGGTCGATCATGCAAGGGTAATCACAGACGTAAGAGCCCATCAAAAAAGTTTTGTAACGTTGTGAATTAGGAAGAGTTTTATTAAGGAAAAAAAGCGGGGACCCGCTAGAGGGTCACCAGCTGAGAATAAAAATAACATAGGGTGCAAATGTCATTTGGGTGATGGTTATTCGGCCTGGGCAGCCTTAAGCTGGTCCAGATTAGCCGAGAGCTGATCGGGGGGATCCGAGAGTGCATTTCTCGGTCTACGGACTTTGTACCTCGACGGCATGGACGGAGCAGTATAAGCTACTGATTAACAGGATATACTTGTTTATATAGAAATGTCCTCGGGTTCGGGAACTGCGCGGTGAAAACCCATCGAAACTTCTAGTAGGTTGTCCCAAGATCTGCTTTCGTTAATTTTATATTCCAGTTGACTACCTGCTATTATTTCTACCTCGATGCCAATTGCTAGCAAATAACAAAACTACTAATAATGAACCTCGTACCAGTGAACCCTCGGCACAGTCAGGTTTGCACAACGGCACGTGGCACGGGCTCAGGGGTCTCGCGCGTATCGATGGCCTTCAGTTTATTGATCAAAGTTGATCTGGTATCACGATACAAGTATAAAAAAACGAGAAGTTGTTTAATTAAGTAGCTTTGGGTGCTGGTCTCAATCGCAACTAGTGGATGGCAATTCTTATTTTTCGAGGTGCTATCGAAGTCAGAAAAAAAGCTCGAAACTAGAAATTTACCAACCGAGATTTAAAATTTGATATTCTAGGGCTGTCCAACTTGACATTTCACGAAGTTTACCGATCGACATGAAGCGAGTGCTTGTCAGCGGTAGAGACTTGTATCTCTGATTCCAGATATAATGTCATTTAATGAGAATCGTCCTACAGGGCAATAATATATGACCGAGATAAGTTGAAATAGCAATGTCCCCAGAACCTTTCAGTTTCCATAAATCTTCAGCAAGGTTGTGTATAAAATCTGTTCTCATAAGTGCAGTAAACAAACTGTACAGCAAAATACAGCACCACGCCGCGCCGCCCGGAGCCGCGTCCTCGGTGGTTCGATTCATGGGATCGATTTCGGTGGATATAGACCTTTTTTGTAACAACTTGTATAAATCCAAGACCTTTATGTCAGTTCTTTGCTCAACTCTGCTTTTACGTTTTATTTTTACCTTAATTTTAAAATGTTGAATTGTATTTGTCAGGTATACGAAGCGGACATCCAGGGAGCTACGAGTCCAATACAATAATGCCTTCAGGATACTGTCGGGGCTGTCGCGGCGCTGCAGTGCTTCAGGTATGTCTGCTGAGGCACACATGGATGATGTTTACGCTATTGTGAGGAAACGCTGTGCCTCCCTCTCAGTGCGGCTCCGCGCCAGCCACAATACAGTTTTAAATAAGGTTTTAGTTGATCGTTGGGACTCCCCGACGCTGCGTCATTGGGAGAGCCTACATCTATCTCACGAAAATCCATTTGTTTACTAACAATAGTGTTAAGTCATTGTTTTACTAACCACTCTATGGGCTTTTATGTCCGAAATAAAGATTTTTATTATTATTTTTTTTTTTTATTAATTTAAGTAGTCGTATTTTGTTTGAATTTCAGATGATTATTGTTTTTGCACGCTGTGGTTTCTTGTAACTGGAAATGCACGAGATGAGTCTTGAGAGACTGCAGCTATATTATTTAATTTGTGATGTGTATTTTTCGTTAGAAACCCAAATAAATAAATAAGTTCCAGCTTGACTGAACACCTGGGGGAACACCCAAAAATTCCGAATTGTGTAATTCCGAATTTGAATCTTCCAATTTTTTAAATTCCGAATTTCACAATCCCTAAGAGACTAAATTCCGACTATTCAAAAACACGATTCTTATTTTACCGAAATTCATAAATAGGAAATTTAAATTTTCCGACTTTCATTAGTACAAAGAATTAAAAACCCGCTGTGTTACTAGTCCGAAAATTCAATGCTAATATTCAGTTTTTGCATCTAAAACGTTTTGAAATTATATAAATTAGGCGCGACGACGAGCAAAGCGAGGAGGTGCAGTTAGTCTGTATGTAGACAATACAGCGCGAGCTGAGCAAGCGCAGGGAGCGTGCCGCAGCAGCGGCCGGCGAAGCGCCAAAAAGGGATTTCCATTTATACATAACCTTTATACTCAAGAAATAATTCGGTACAAAAAACTAAATAGTGTTTCTCATTTCCAGCTGACTACTTGAATGCTCGAACGTATATATTGATGTGCTCATGCAGTTTTACAAGGCGTTTGTTATTGCAACAAATATTATTCGGAATTTTGATATTCGGGATTCGTATTTATGATATTGCGGATTATTAATAATTCGGATTTTTTATGGTTTGGTATTTTCAAATTCGGCATGTTGATTTTCGTTATTATAAACGTTCGGAATTTTGAAGTTTCGAACAAGAAAAATTAGGAATTATGAAACACGGAATTTTTATTATCGGAATTTTGAACCATTCGGTGTTATAAAATTCGGAATTTTAAAATTCTTGATTATGACTATCGGAATTAAGTTTTTCGTATTTATGTTGTGTACCCAACACCTGGTACCTATTCATTGCAATATGTTTAGAAATATAAGAAATCAATTAAAATGTAAAACAAAAATATTATTTTCTTTACATTGATTAATTGTTAACTTGAATGAAGTTAGTATTTGCAGATTCATACGCCACGGATTCTGACCAAACTAAAATGTAACTATTTAGATATTTAAAAAACAGAAAAACAGTTATGCGACATTTCACAGAGATAATAAGGTATATTTTATGAGTACGCAATTCCCATTTCAAGAACTCGAAAATCAAATACCGTACGACATTGACACCAGCAAACAAATTACTTCTGGAGGCAAACAGAGCCACGTGTCGCACGTAGTTGACGCAATAGTCCGCTGTGAGGCGCTGTGCATCCGACGACGGCGCTAGGCAGTCGCTAGGCCAGAGTTGAATATACATAGTTCATTAAGTGAGTAACAGGCCGGAGTGCAAGGGGAGGACCCTACGATGCGAGTTAAAGATCATTGCGCAAATTTAATAACGTTTTGTGGGTGGATAGTAATGGCAGGTCTTTTTATATTGTTTGTGGGGAGTTTAAGGACGGATTTGTTGAGGGTGTAAATACCGTTTCAAGTTGGTTCATAAGTAATTGAACGAAGATTCAACTATTTTTTCAAAGATTTCATCTTACTGATGGAAAGTTATGATACTAAGCTGCAGAATTTGACAAATTGAAAACCCGGCTGCTTACGTTACATTCCTGCGTATTCACAGGTATTCTGTGTATTCATTCATGTTCCCGTAGGAATTGTTGAAAATAATATATTCTCTAGGTCACTCCCACTACTGAGATAAATCGAGTGAATGCTAACTTGTCCCATCTCCAGATAGCCATCCATTGAAGTGTACTGTGTGATTTATCGAGAAGACCGTAGTAGGTTCTATTACAAATGTTGCAAAACACCAAGCTCAAACAGGGCTGTTCCAAAAGCGATTGATTCGTAAAACTACGTCGCATCTCAACGTTTCATGTACCGAAGTTGTTAATACACGTGCAGACTTTAAACTTGCATCGTATTCTATCGATGACGAACATGCCATCGTTCATCAACAATCGATACCACTAATCGTTACAAACTCACAGAAATACCAACGTATTTCAGTTTGATGACCCGTCCAATGCCGCCCTCCATTCATCAACAAATCAATTACACAAAAACACATTTAATTTAAATTGCAAAGTTGTCGCCCCCCGGTAGATGGCGACAGCGACAATGCAACGCCCGACAACAACTGTGTAATGGAAATAAATTACTCATGCGACTAGTCGCCAACAATGTAGACAATTGAAATTTGGTCACATCGACTTTTGTTTAAAACAATTTAATTTGTAATACAGTATTTTACGTAAATTGGTGATTTCCAATTGTTTGCTATGTTACTTAAAAGCCTTTCTGTGGCTGACAGATTAACTTAATAGGCAGTGCTTCAAGTAGCTGAAGAAAAGGATAAAATAGTGACATAATGTAGCATACATTTGATTTTAAGTAGCGACATACACATTGTACCGAGCACCGGTTCCTAAACTTACTTAGTAACTGTTAGCTGTAGATGCCCTTAGGAAGTGACCTAATTGTAAATTGTCGCTATCTACATGTCACCTAGGAAATGATTGCTTTTAATGATAAATCTATATTCTTGAGGTACTCTGCTTTGATTCATCAATATTTCTATCACTTTTAAATCTTTATTATTAGACCGAGTGGTCTGATAAGTTGAAGGTCTTAGGTTCGAGACCTGGGTGGGGCATTAATTTGTGTGATGAACACAGATGCTTATATTCTCAGATCACGGTTGATTATTTTTATATGTTTATTCTGGGTTCGCTGCATGATCATCTACAAGTCAAGCTTTCTTCGGGTCCACGCAGTTGGTGCGTTTGTATGGAGATTTATTAGAATAACTAAAAAATTGAGTAATAAATCGAATATAAGCTATCACGTCACGGCATCCCTAATAGCTGTCAGTGACATGACCACATAAAACCCTTTAATAATCGCAATTTTATCAAAAATCTAAATCTAAAGTGTATTGAAATTATTAATTCACCGTTGACGGCGAACTAAATAAAGCCTTTTCAATCAGTCGGTAAATCATTTACTTTGCTTTCGCGTAAAAAATAGTCAGTTGGAAAATATAATTGAATGATTGAATGAAACGGTGTGCTTTTTAGCGATTGGCATTTTGAGCAATTGGCTATGTAAACAAATTAAATTTGATATGAAAATGGATAGAATTATGATTTAATTGATCCTTCCTGGTTGTCAATGTTATAAGATGACAAAGCAAAATACACAAATACATGCGTTAATATACCCTCTGGTTAATATACGGTTATTTAGTCTAATAGTTACAGGGTAAATGGATCAATAATGCACAGCTGAAAAGGGCATTTTACGGTCGTCATAAGAATGTTCTGTTCTTACCTAAAAATCTTATAGCAATGCCTTCGTCATTCCCGCTGTGACTATGCCAAAATTGTAGCCTAAAAATAAAAAGTTTTTTATTGGCCTAAAGGAGTGATTTCAATTAGCGCTAATAAATTATTAAGGCACAATTTACTTTGTATACTATTATTTCCACAACAAATAACTTCCAAATAATTTAATTAGAGAACCACCAAATGATTTTCTGACATACGATTACAATTAACTATCAATTATTGTCGGGCCAGCAACAACGCGGCGATGCGCCGCCACGCGCCGCTCCATTCGCTCCGCGGTTACTGAACGATAACTGAAATTGTAGCTAATGGGAATGGTCGGACACGGGGTCTTGTTCATTTGTGGATTTGATTGATAATTTGTAAGGGACATGTTTTTTGGTGGCTGTTGATGGGTTTTTTGTGGTAATGTGACGAATATTTTGTAATTGAAATAAACTGTCACTGGCATTTGATTTCATTAGTGAAAGAATGAAGCTATAACTTTAATTTTAACATAAACCAGTTTTTTTCTTTTAAAATAATGTTTGACCTTGACGTCCCTAAGTTACTATTCAATAAAAACCGTTAAGACTCTTAGGTATTTTGATGTTCTAAATGATGTCTTATAATATAGATCGAAGCACAAGCGTAAAAGTGTTATTAAGAATCGATTAAAATACAAAATATTGCAACTATAACACCCCTTTCTAATGAATACCATGAAAGAAAACACCATATGTCCTAAAACTCCAGAATACAGCTCGCCACTAGCTCACGCCCATCACCAGCATGATCGACAGCGACGTCAGATGAATAGCTACAGTCTCTGATGGGACGCCGTCACGTGACCGTCACGTGGCGGACACGTGTCGCCTGTATTACAGGGATGAAACAGCACTGATTAGGCAGCTTGCGTCATGAGGATCACCTACAGTAGTGTAATTATTTGGTTGCTGTTTGTGGAGGACAAAAAGTATTGTGTTTTTCTGACATTAAACATTGCAAGAAACATTGTGTTTCGTAATTCATTTTCCGACTTACATGAGAAATTTGAGAAAATTAAAACAGTTAAAGATATGAATGAAATCTTAGCTTTACTATATATTTAAGCACGTAGATTAATGATTTTTGGAAGTGACCGTATCAACTAAAAGCAGTCGTCTGTGCTTCCATGATGCAGTCGTCTGTGCTTCCATGATGCAATCGTCTGTGCTTCCATGATGCAGTCGTCTGTGCTTCCATGATGCAGTCGTCTGTGCTTCCATGATGCAGTCGTCTGTGCTTCCATGATGCAATCGTCTGTGCTTCCATGATGCAGTCGTCTGTGCTTCCATGATGCAGTCGTCTGTGCTTCCATGATGCAATCGTCTGTGCTTCCATGATGCAGTCGTCTGTGCTTCCATGATCCCACTGCTTTTGTGACTTCTTTAAGGTAGAGCGAAGAAGTATACTTTGGATAGGCTTGTCCAACCTATGATAATGGCTTCAAAATTATGGAATAATTAAAAGAAACCAAAAAATTTTCAAGCGGAAGTGTAAAATTAATTAAATCTCAGTACTAAATAAACGGAGTCCACACTCAAATGAACCGCCAATCACAGCGCACCTCGCTAATTAGTTGACACAACGCATTTGTTCAACAGAGTCCATTCGTGTACATAGCCTGCTGTACCTACGTAAATAGCTCGTGTACATAACGAGCTGGTTCGGAATAGACAGACGAATAGTGGTGCAGCTGGCTCGCAGGTGTAGAGAGACATATTCGCTGGGTATGTGGTAAGAAGTTTCCTGATAAGTTACTTGATGCAAGATCAATGTGAAAAATTTCTAGTAAGAAATTGTTAGCTTATGTATTACAGAAATAATTGATTTTTACCTTCCATTTGTATCTCAAAATTAACTTGATTTTTTTTGCATTACTAAATTAATTTCATAAATAGCGAATCAATTTTATTAATAAAAAAAAACAAATACGATTTTCATAAACTTTGATTAAACGATCTGTACGACAACACTACGAACGATAGCTTTTAGAAATTATTTCAATTACTTACAATTCTAATTTACTTCTGTTGCAATCACTTATTTTTGAAAACCAATTTTAATTGTAATAATTATTCAATCTGTCTTAAATCCGCCTCCACACTCGCCAACCTACAGCTTCATCTACTATTTGCTAGCACCTCGGCCAAAGAACAAAACAGCTCATCTACCCACTAATGACGTACAAAAACCAACTTTATTCTCGACTTTTAAGACTTGATTTGCCATGCAAATTTTAAGGGAAACAAAGAGCTCTTTGTGAATCTTTTAGCGCCGTCTCGCAGAGTAATTAGTTAGTAATTAAATAATGATATAATTGAGCGAGGAATTTCGCTTAGCAATTAATTATTTTGTGGCGAGAAAATGGTGTGATTCTAAATAAAAGTACGTCATAGCGTCGTCGGTGTGCGGTACTGGGGCGTTTACCATAGTGCTTTAAAGCTTTTAAGAGATGTGAATTTCTTGTTACTACAAATTTTACTTGGGTTTGCTGTGGCTCATTGTTGGGTTAAGCTTCACACCGGAACTTCTTAGGCAGTATTTACAGCTCTACGTACCTTGCTCTGATATATATTGTTTTATACCTGACGTCGATTTAATAATAAGAGTACGTAGGTGTGTAAACAACCATCCACCGTGTAACCGTTAACAACACCATGGCGTTAGTGAACAAATTTTATATTTTTTCTTTTATCTTATATATTTTGGTATAAATACCTTTTAATGTTGTTAGGTATTATTAGCATAGAAGAATTTTTGTTGTATATCTTAGTATTTCACATACATAAGTTTCAATATTCAAGCAATGATGGCTCAGCAATGAAGCAACAGAATTTTTAATTTGGAAAAAGATGGCAGCGGCGGCTTGCGCAAGAGCAGATTATAGTCCTAATTTGACATTCAATCCTCTACATTGAATGCCGGCCCTCTGTCGGCGATCAACAGAGGCATTTTGAGCAAACGAATCTAAACTGTATTGTTTGCGATACAAAGTCTATTTTAGATACTAAGTAATTTAATATTTTCACAGAAAAGGGATTTCTTAGCAAATACTCGGGTTTCAATGATTGTTTGATACAAATCCGGGGCTAATTTTGTAGAAGTAATTCTTTGTTGATTCCAATTGAATTTGGAGTTAACAGCGCGGCTTGCTTTTGACTGCAAACTACGTTACAAATAAAAATACCTGAAAATATTATTATAATAAAGCGAAATTGAAGAAACTCAGTACTGCAGCTATTGCAACTTAGCTAGTAATCGCGTTACCTACCGGAAGTTCTATTTTAGGTTATATATAACTACGGAGAAGAGATTATTGTCTGAGGTTGTTGCGGCTGTTGGCTTATTGCGCTGAGCCATTAAATATTTTTTTCAATTAGGAATGATGTTGCTTCGGGATACTTAGTACCCGTTTAAGGTTAATCTTTTTTCGAACTGTTTGTGCCTCTGTACCTACCACTACGTTCGAACTTCCCTTCAAAACTCAACTTAAAGCTACTTCAGTTCGCACAATGCGGGATTGAAATCGGAAGTGCCTGTATCGGGTTTCGCGCGTAATTCACACGGCCATGATACGCACGGACAGACCGACGACGACGGATTCATTCATTCATTCACTAGCATTCGTACTTTTAAAGTCTGCCATTCATGTGTTTATGGAGCCATTATTTAATATAAGTGAGCGTAGTTTTATGTTTTTTAAAGTCATGAAATAGTTATTTCTTAGTTATGTTCTCATTTTAATTTTATTAAAATAAAAAAAATTTAAATTTTTTTTTCATTCGTCTTAGTCAGCGGTTCACCCGATGGTACATTCGCTCCCATGAACATTACTGTTTTTTATTGATTTTTCGATATTTGGATCAATGATGTGTCCAGTGATTGCACTCAATGCAGTAAACATCAAAATCGTCGCGATATTGCCCGGACCTCCTGTGTTCAACAGTAGTTTCAAGAAGAAATAGACGGAAAAGAATTTATGTTAAGGTGGAATAGCGCAGGAAAGTACAGTAGGTAAATATAGAGATAATTTTATAAATAGTATATACAATACAATACAATAATTCTTTATTGCCGTCATAACACAACATATAAAAATATTATAATAATAACAGTATATTTAATGACAAGCCGAGTTTCACTCACGTGTCTCCTGACCCCGCGGGCATTTCAGGATAAAAATTAGCTTGTGCTATTTTAATAGCTGAATAACAATAACATAGCTTTCCAATGGTTGCACAGCTGTTGAACTGGCCTAGTAGTTTAACAGTGTGATGGTTCCCTCTAATCATCTTTCCTCTGCATCGTAATATTGCAGATGATCACATTTATTGCTTTGCAAAGACCTGATTGCAAGGTCACGTTGAGTGCCTTGTTACTGTTTGCAACAGCTCGACTCTAAGAATCCAAGTATTTGAATCCCAACTTCTTCCCGTGCAATACAAGTTGTAAGGCACACCAGTAATCGACCCAGCAGCGACCCCATGTACACACTTCCTGTTTTTTTATTAATTTCTGGCATAAATAGAGGCAGGAAGGAGCTGTCAGATTTTAATGAAATTAGTCTCCGCACAAAGCTGACGTACAGAGTTATGATTCATTTAATTGTAGTATTGAGTTTTATTGATTATAGGTTATGTTTTATTTAATAAAAAGCGCATTGTTCGGGTAATTTGGTAATAAGCCTTTTGTGTTCATTGTTGAGCTTCCAAAGCGACTGACACATAGGGGCTGGTAAGAAGTAGTTCTAGTAATTTAAAAACACGTTTCATTAAAGCATTTCAACTGGACTTGCAGTTCAAATCTATCAAATCAGTTCTAATAATAAAGTATTTTGACATGTCCAACACATTGACAAAGTTGCTTCTAAGCAAAGATAACGTTTTTTTATCCGTTTATAAATATTGTAGATCACACACATATACATAACAACACAAGCTCGCAAAAGATTCGATGTAAAAAATTCAACACGCAAATTTGATTTCCGGCAGATTTCCCAATGGCATCGAGTTTTGTTAGATTTTGTCAATAAGTGTGAAACGCCTGCTTTCCTAAATGTATTCCGAATGTACGGATAATTCCCATCACCGGCGCAGGATCGTAGGACATAAAAAAACCAGAGACGCTGTTTAAACTGAGATCAAACAAACGGGAGGGCTGTCGACTCCGACTTATTTTATATCGTTTATTACAGAACTCCATTAAAACCGAATCAAAAAATATTTTGTTTTATTGCTATCAATATATATTGCTTGTTATAAGTATTTTGTGGTTTAAAGGTTAAATTTCTAGACTAGACTCGATTCTTGTTCTTGCAGAATCTAGATAATCAAACACATGAACTAGACGACAGTGAGGAGCGGTGTGTGAGTGACTGGCAGGCAACAACTCGCAGTAACAAACACATGAACTAGACGACAGTGAGGAGCGGTGTTGTGAGTGACTGGCAGGCAACAACTCGCAGTAACAAACACATGAACTAGACGACAGTGAGGAGCGGTGTTGTGAGTGACTGGCAGGCAACAACTCGCAGTAACAAACACATGAACTAGACCACAGTGAGGAGCGGTGTTGGGAGTGACTGGCAGGCAACAACTCGCAGTAACAAACACATGAACTAGACGACAGTGAGGAGCGGTGTTGTGAGTGACTGGCAGGCAACAACTCGCAGTAACAAACACATGAACTAGACGACAGTGAGGAGCGGTGTTGTGAGTGACTGGGAGGCAACAACTCGCAGTAACAAACACATGAACTAGACGACAGTGAGGAGCGGTGTTGTGAGTGACTGGCAGGCAACAACTCGCAGTAACAAACACATGAACTAGACCACAGTGAGGAGCGGTGTTGTGAGTGACTGGCAGGCAACAACTCGCAGTAACAAACACATGAACTAGACGACAGTGAGGAGCGGTGTTGTGAGTGACTGGCAGGCAACAACTCGCAGTAACAAACACATGAACTAGACGACAGTGAGGAGCGGTGTTGGGAGTGACTGGTAGGCAACAACTCGCAGTAACAAACACATGAACTAGACGACAGTGAGGAGTGGTGTGTGAGTGACTGGCAGGCAACAACTCGCAGTAACAAACACATGAACTAGACGACAGTGAGGAGCGGTGTTGGGAGTGACTGGCAGGCAACAACTCGCAGTAACAAACACATGAACTAGACGACAGTGAGGAGCGGTGTGTGAGTGACTGGCAGGCAACAACTCGCAGTAACAAACACATGAACTAGACCACAGTGAGGAGCGGTGTGGGAGTGACTGGCAGGCAACAACTCGCAGTAACAAACACATGAACTAGACGACAGTGAGGAGCGGTGTTGTGAGTGACTGGCAGGCAACAACTCGCAGTAACAAACACATGAACTAGACCACAGTGAGGAGTGGTGTGTGAGTGACTGGCAGGCAACAACTCGCAGTAACAAACACATGAACTAGACGACAGTGAGGAGCGGTGTTGTGAGTGACTGGCAGGCAACAACTCGCAGTAACAAACACATGAACTAGACCACAGTGAGGAGTGGTGTGTGAGTGACTGGCAGGCAACAACTCGCAGTTCTCATTCATCTTTTAAAGAAAGTAGCTTTTAGTTTGATTTTGTCACTTCAGTTACAATAAAACATTCTTTTGTTGTTTTTACATTATACCTATTTATTTTTTTCATATTATACCACAATAAACTTATCTATAGTTTTCTATTTGACTATAGTACGTTAGTATAGTTAGGTACTTAAAGGGGTTTCTAGCATTTGAAGTAGGTATTACCTTAACCGGGTGTAACAGAGTGATTATTTATGTATTTCTAAAATTCACTTGACGTATTTCTTAACAGATTTAACAAACACCTGAATATACTTTTCACATGAAGTTATGATTCATGATCTCAGAACTCGTCAGCACGCAGCACAATTTCCGAATCGGCGGGCGACTTCCTCCGTGTACCAAGCGCACAGGAGGCAGCTGGAGGGAAATGCAATCACAAGGATATCCAGCAAGGGTAGGAAGGTGTCATCCCACGCCGGGGCTACCCAGGCATCTACGCTGCTTTGCTGTGATCGGCTGCTGGAGTTTGATTTGTGAAATTGTGTAACGTAACAATGCAACACTTGTAATAATGCAAATATGCTTTATTTAAAACGCTTTGTCTGTCCGAAATACTTCTTTACATTCATTTAACTGATACATTCGTTGATAATTGTGAACGTAAACATGCCTCGCAATATTCATTTACACTGATGTTAGTTCAAATTCAAATATTTATTTAAATATTAATAATATTTATATGTCATTTAATTATTGACGTCGAATAAAACATGACTCTACCACCAGTTCGAAAAACCCTTCGTAAAGAAGAACTGGCAAAAAAAATGTTTCCAAATAAAATGTACAATGGCTCTTACGTAGTGATCGGATGCCCTTCTTTTACTGGCGATATTTTGAATTTTGTCCGATACAGATCGACTTAGGCACATGAAGGAACAAGAAATAGGGACTTGATCTAGCGTAGCCGACGAGGAGACAGATTAGCGGCACAGGGCATTGAGTCGCAGCTTGCCTAGACGACACTGTGCCTCTTGTCAGTAATAAGTAAAGAGAATAAACTCGCGTTAATACTTTAAAATCCTCTCGTCAAATTCTAAATTGAGCAACCTACTTCAACATAGAGTACTTACCGTATCAACTAAAAACGGCGATAATCCCATTTATGTCATGTCAGGTCATGAAATTACGTAAACAATTTAGTAAAGCTCGTGTCGCTGTAACTGAGTTACCAACTCGTGGAGACGGAGTCAAGTTAGTTGCCGCTCATCTAGGGCTGCCAAATACTTAATACTTAACTACTTGATTCTTGCAGTATTGATTTTTGAAAAACTTGCACAACAAGAGAGCTGCACTTTTCGGAAGCTTGTGGCACAGATACTTTTTTATTAAACTTCTGTTCAAATCTTACCTTATTTAGTTCGATTATTAATTCATTCAATTTAAAAAAATTACACAATAACTTCATTGTTTAAAAAACTCAAACTCAAACTCATTTATTTCACAAATTACTACAGCAACAAAATATAACAATAAAAGCACTTAGACACACACAGTAAAGTACAGATTTTTAACGTAAAACAATGACCAAGAGCAGAAATACAGAAATACAAAAAAAAAGGAACAATGCAATGTAATCTATAAACACACAGAAAAGAGATAGAAAATAATAATAATAATACACAAGAATTTAAAAGCAATTATGACAACATGATAGCAATTAATTGATTTCAGAAATTCACTATAGTTACAATATTATCTACAATAGTTACAATAACAAAAAATAGGACCTTCTTTAGGGTCTAAAAATTAAGAGCTATTCAAAACGAAGAATATTTTCTAAGTGCCTACTGTGTTTTTGATATCCTCTATTTTTCTCGAACCCGATTGACAGCCCTAGTTTCCCCCGCCCCACCCCGCCCCGCGCCGCCGCCCGCGTCCGCCGTAACGTAGTTAGCACCAACGCGGCCTGTGCGCCAACGCGTCAGATACGTGATATTTGTGAGGAGCACTCATCACTGATGCTTACATTATTATGAACTTTGGTTTATATATCGTTTACTGGGAAGTGTGGTTGTTTAGGTTCCTAACACGTTCGCTGTTCACACCCGAATGCTGAAGAGTTTGATAAAAATTGTCCAACTACATTGGGGAAATGACTTAAGATTCAGGCTTTTGATTAAAGCAATCAATGTTTTTTGCGGAACAGACACATGGCTGCTGACTGTGTGCAATCTGAAGAAGTTCAAAGTCACAAAGAGATGGGGGTGAGCAGTAAGATCAAATGAAAAATTAGGGGACCTATTAGGTGAGCTATGATAGACTAATAACCTGCCCAGGGCTGCAAAAATATCGAGGATAATGTATACTTTTGGAAAAAACTTGGGCCTGCAGTGGCCATCTTATGAGTGAAGGAAGTAAAAGTCATTACGTTTAAGTATTTCGAAGAAAGTCTTGGTTAACTCCACGACGCCCTCCGGCAGCACGGAGTGCAGAGTCTCCTATAGTAAAAACTAGAACATATCGCAGAATTGAAAGTACCCTGAAATGAACCCAATCTTAACCCGGTATCAGAGAACGTTGTCACTGCGACGACATCAATCAGAGAAACCTAAAAAACAATATCTATTAAAATTAATTTCTACCCCCAAGTCCACTACCCAGTCAGTAGCTTCGTGATATTACGCGTTTAGCCACCGGACAGTACGGAACGTTTGTAAAGTAAGTACTTTTGGAGATATCATTGATTTGTCGTCTCAGTGACGACGGTCTCTTGTAACGTATATATTTTTTTATAGACTTAGAATTATGGATTCAGGTCCAGGTCCCTCTTCTCGGAATTCCACCGAAAATTAAGAAACTATTGAAAGGTGGTTACATGGCGTCGAAAGTGACTTCTATAGTGACAGTGAAAATCTTTTGAAAGCCTTGAGATGGAGGAGCCACTCATAGAGGAAGGCGAAAGGTATGAAGATTCATCAGACGAAGATTCCTTTTTTTTAAATGTCTCGAGAGGCTTAGTTGTACATCATGTTACTAGACGTTTGCATAATAAAAATTTACCTAGGGAACTAAGGATGATAATGAGTAGGGTTCTTGGGGTGTCTATGCCAGAAAAAATATATGAGGAAGAACGTCTATCTGAAATAAAATCATGCTATTTATGTCCTCGTAGCAAAAGAAGACGCACGTGCTATGTCTGTAAGAAGACGCACGTGCTATGTCTGTGGCGTATGTAAAAGACTTGTAGGTATGCCTTCAGTGTACTGCAAAAGTTTGTACAAGATGTCTCAAAAATTAGGAAAAATATCTGTTGCCAAAATTTTTATTTGGATTGTTACATTTTTTAAAATGGTTCCTTTTGTTAAATCGATTTTTCATTTATAATTTTTTTATAGAGGTAGTATAATTTTCTATTAATTTTTTTCAGTCGCTGGACAGAATGTCAGTTATTCGTTTATTTTTTGTTACTTTTAAAGATATTTCTACTTAAATTCCAAGCTAAAGGTTTAATTACACGTTTGTGTTGCAAAAAAATGCATTTTATTTGTTATCACCCAAAAGTAGTCAATTTTTAAATGTCATTTTGTGACGACGCCTCTCTGACTATGTTACTAGAATTGTACCTCTCCAGCTGAGGGTTAAGATCTGTGAAACTGTTCTTAACTTATACATATTGTTATGCTTCGTACTTTTAATTAAAACATGTTTTAATGCCTACTTAAAGAAAAATATATTGGATTAGTACTCACAGCCCTGTACTTTTAACGAACGGGTCAATTAGTTCCTATTTATTCTCTAGTTAAAATAAAGCATGCTCACTACAGTAACAAAGTATTTATAGCAAAAGAAAGTGCTCATTTTAAGGTTCCCCTCACTCGGTGACCCTCAAAAAACTACACTCACCGTGAAATATCATTTACAACATCAAACGCACAACAAACCCGCGACGTATCCGCGGCGCATTCCCCCGCACGAATCTTGGACCTCTGAGACCCGAACATCTGTTCCTGAAGGAACCATTGTTCGATTTTAGACCGTAACACTCAAGCCTAAAGTTCGAATTCAAGTACATGGAGAAAGTGTAGGGTGTCTATAATAGCGTGTAATACGGGATCTTCACGGCATCATTTTATTGAGTCGATTAAGGCCTCATCGGGCGTTTATGTGATAATCATTTTGTTTTCATTGAGCGGTCGGAGAAGCGAATTTATAGGGTGGGGGCGTTTCTGGCGCTTTTTGTAGTTTCGCATGGAACATTAGTTTTTTCAGAGGATGAATAGTGAATAATGAGTTGACTTATGAGGATCTACAGTTACCACTTGATTGTGATGGAGATGTAGTAATTTAGTTATTTATAGATAAGATAAAGTTGTAACATAACAAATTAAAAAATTATGTATTTTACGCCGTGTTTTATTAAAAAAAAGTTAAATGCAAAATTTCTAGTATATTCTTAAAGCTTTATTTTTTATGTTTAAAGCAAACTCAAAGTTTTCAAATTAACAAATATGACAAAAAGTTATTAATATTTAATATAATAATACACAAATAATTGAAGTAATTGAAAATAAAATGTAAAAAAAATAAAATGAGGAAATATCTATAATCCAAAAGTACCGTGAAATAGTAAATTTATTAAGCTTGCATGCTACAAATAATCTTCAAAATCGTATAAATGGGTTTAAGCAGATTTCTAACGCGAGTGCACGATTGTCGTTCCGGATACATAGTAAACATAATATTTGCATTCTTCTCCTAATACCGAAATCACTTGGTCACTACATAATTACTATACAACGAGCCTCGTTTACTAAGATTATTAAACAAGATCATCAATTTGAGCACCTAATGAGCTCGCTTTCCTTGGCGAAGGGTTGAGTCCGCAGTGTGCCGGCTGGCCACCATTAGCGAGACTCGTCATTGTTGAGGATTCTATTAGTGCTGTAATGATTGGCTGCTTGTAATGGATGGAGAAAAGGTTAAAAGGATAATGGGTTAAGATGTGGTGTGAACAAAAGTGGTTCCGTTGTAGTAGAAGATCAATTAACTTTTTTTATTGAGTTGAAGATAAGTGACCACTGATTTAATGTTATTCAACAAGCGCTCAAATTCTAACAAAAATATAACCGATCAATGTGCAAGCTAATCTTAGCTTTTGAAGCTTTTTCATTGATACATGTAAGTTGAATCATCTTCTACAGCCTGTTGTCTCCACCACTGAACGTGGGCCTCTCCACGAGCACTCCCGCTGTCCCTGTCTTGCGACACAAGTCCTACTACTCCGACCGAGCCACTTTCGTAAGGTCATCCATCCAGCATGCAGCACTGCGCTTGCGCCGCCGTAGTTTCCATTCGAGAATACGCCTTCTGCACCTGCTATCATTTCTTCTGACGACGTGGCTGGCCCTCGCCACTTTTCCATGCTTTTCCTGCGAGCTATGTCGGTTACTTTCGTTCTTTTTCGAATTGTCTTGTTGTGGATTGTATCCTTCAAAGAAATCCTAACATAGCTCGCTAGAACATCCTTCACTTTTGGTTGAGAGAGTTAAAGTCCAAGTTTCAGCAAGTTATACACCTTGGTTTTTAAGCTTATAAAGATGGCTAAAAAAAGACAGATCGGTAGTTTCACTCTCTTGTCAGTTTTTTTAAAGAATAACTTAAGAATAACGTAAGTAATATTTTGCTTGTTCCCGCAGAAGTATGCTTCCGCTATCTTAGATAAGCTTGGTAGAAAACTAGCCCTTCCCCGGAGCCCTGTTTTGTAACGTTAGTTACGTTGCAAATAAAATTGAAATAATTTTTTTTATATCCTTGTAACCGTTATATTATTTCGCTAATAATAGATAACCGTTATATTATTTTTAGTTATGGAACACTGTTTGTTTTCCGAATAAAATAAAATAAAATAAAATAAATAAAATAAAAAATCTTTGGCTGTACGGGTGGGCCAGATATTCCCGGGTTGCGGCACCAAAAACTTTTGTTTTAAATGTTGGGCACGGTAGGTAATTACATGTTAATAAAATAACCGAACCCAAAGAATGCTGTTTAGTCACTGATTTAATTACAACATATGTAGGTTATATGATGTAGGTATTGCATGTGTACTGCATGATGTAGGCATTGCGCCGTACACCGGCATAATACTCGTTGGATGCGACGTATTATATATTTTTTGATCGTTTATTCTGTTCCCATAGTTATCTTCCAGCAGCATAAAAAACTTACAAATCCCTTTTAAAAATCAACACAAAACATCTCATTTGCTGCACTTAACACTTTCACCCTCCACTTTAAAATCCGAATTAAAACTCTTTACACAAACACGGCGACTATCGAGACTATTATAGTGCCGTCAACTCATCTGGTCGGTGGCAAAAACTGAAACTAAAGTATTTAGTACGTGACTAAATGACAATTGTCACTTATGCATAGAACGCAACGCCACCCTTCACTGAACATCTATGTTGGTCGGACTGTACAATATAAAATGGAAACAGTACATTGTTCACAACACCCGCTCTTACAAACAGTCTTTTAAACGTTGCAAATTCATTCACAACCCTCATTTTTGAACAGGATGAAAGTAAACCTTATTTTAAAATGGATAAGGGTGCAATTTAGATGGCGAAGTGAAGTTCTTTTGCACGGGCTCTTGGTCACAAAAACGTTTATTAGCTCATTTTTGTCGCAAGTCGAGCGTGTCGTGATGAAGTGACAACCCTCGTAGGGTGTGTGTCGGTTTGCGTTATGAGGTGGATAGGAGGTGGTAGAGTCATTTAGGTATTGTTCTATAAGTTTGAATGAGTATTTTTTCTTATAGTGAATTATTTTTCATATGCGTTCTTCAAACACTTGGTAACAATGTAGTATATAAGATTTAGTTTGAATAAAAATACAATGAAATTGGAGTTTGATTAGATAAACAAATTCATATGTCTTTTATCAAAATAAAGAAAGTACAGTGATATTTTACTTGTTTCTTGTTTACTATATGCATTTAATTATTGCCTTTTATTTAATGGTATAACAAAACTCACGTTTTATAGTTACGTCATAAAAATATTTTTTATTACAAACTATAAGCATATTATGTAAACAATTATATCCTCATTATTTTTATAGCCAAAAACCTAGTTCAACTATATCGTATAATCACTAAAACCATGGTCACAGCAACCCATTTAGCGTTCCAAAATGTAGTGAATTCGATTACCATCAGCTCCCCATTGTCCGCGGAGATGCACTCAGTCAGATGCGCGCCCTTCCACGCCACAATTATAGGTTGAAACCCCACCACGTACAGCTTCTTACTCAGCGAAGTTCACGGTTGTTTGGTCAATTTGCAATATGAATTACGTTGAATGGAGTTAATAGAGCTGTCTCTTTCTAAATGAAAATGATTGTGTAATGAGCGCCAACTCACCAGTTTGTTTGGTATTAGATATAGATAAAGTAGTATGAAACGGTAGTTCTGTTCAGATTTGTCGCATTTGATTGTTGTTGATCATAGTTTTTTCAATGGTTTTGTTTGCTTTATCTCAGTTGAAAAATCTTTCCCACATATACGTTCGCCGACTTGGTGACGTAACACTTTAGATAACTTTGTAAAACATAAAAGCTTCAATTACTATTAGTCTAATTCAATTTAATTGTAATTTCGGTGTAGCTCTGCCAATATCCAACCAACGTTTTTTACTATTTAAAGCAATATACAAATACTATAGTATGGCACCTGCATATTGTGAAACGTTTTGTATGAATATCACTGAAAAACTGGTCTGGCCTCAATAACAAATGAATCAACAACACGTAATAACAACGCCTGTTAAAACCTGAAGTAAAACTCCACCCCTCCAAATCCGGAGCTTGGTCAACACATAGGTACTAATGTACTAATACAACAATTAGAGTAAGATTAACTTAAGTTCTGAATTACTATGAACTTAACTAAAATATCAACATCACTGAGGTCGGAAGTTATCGGGGAAATAATTAGAGTAAAAAGGACGAACCAAAATTAGTGCAGTGCTATTCCAGCAGCTTCGCATTCCACAGTATCTTGAAAATAAACTTCAAAATGCTTTCCGTTTGATATCTATGAATTATTCTCCATATCAGAACCACTTATAAGAAAACTATCATTGAAATTTTCTTTGATATCCTGGGGTTTTTAAATCACTTTCGTAAAACACAGATTGGATTAAAATATGAGTGTTCTAATATAAGGTTACATTTTGAGAATTATTCTTTTTTAAAAGTTAAATTAATTATGTACGAAATTTTCAAATGCATGTTCAAATATCTATTTCTTAACATCAATAGTTACTTGTTGTTGTTGACGTTAACTAAAGCATGAATCTAAACAGTCAAGTCAGCCTCGCGTTGTATCTTAACATTTGCAAACCCTGAATACTGAGAACTTTTCTCTTTAACAACAGTCTAGTATTTAAACGACGCTTGACAATACTGTGAAATCGATTTGGATCCCATCAATGAATTCCTCCATCTCCCAGTCCCCGCCCCGCGCTCCTCACTTCTCGACCCGACATCAAAATTAACTAACTTTATTTGCACAGTTTCAATAAACTGCCAAATTGTTGTTACCCTACGCTTTCCGTCAGATTAACTCCAACCACATTATTTAGCAAATAATAAAACATAACCTTAATTCGCTCACTGTGAGTCTTAAATTAACGAAATAAGAGTGATTTTGGTTTAACTGAGTTAGGATAAATTTTTGTCTAAGAAGGCAATTAGGGAGTGACCGATATAAGATGAGCTCTGTTAACCAAAATAGTTTGAGTCAATGTGGGTCTTTGAGTGGTGGTTGTTTTATTTCGGCTGACATATGCTCGGCTTAGAGCTTGAGTGACATAAGCCCTTGCGTTCGTTTGGGGCCCTTCAGTCGAATGACTATTGAATGTTTGCAAAATGCTCTGTTAGACGGGTAGCGCTGAATGTGATCATATTAGTTGTGAAGAATGAATGAACGAAGTCAAATGTTAAGTTTACTGCTTAGGCAGCTAGAATTTCTAATAGTTTTAGACGAGCGTTTTGATTTAGATGTGAAAATATAGTATTGTGCGTAGATAAAAAAAACATAAAAGGCATTTTAATGTCTTCGAATATGATAATGTCTATAAGATTCTATCTTTGTAAAAGATATAAAAACGACATTTCTGCTGCTATCATGTAGTGAAAGCTGGTGGACTATCTTACAACACCCAAGGTTTTAAAAATGCTAAATTCGACTTATTTAAAAAGCTTTATTCGACATTTTCTTTTGGGGAACCTGACATTAAACATTAACGTGCTCAGGCACATATATGACGTTGCTGATGTTTTCTTTGTGAAAATATAAAAACGACAAGGAACCCAGGAATTTGAAGAATGCATAATTTAAAAGTTAAAATTACGTAATTATCTTTAGAATACCTTGATATCAAACATGAAAACAGCACATACCTGAACTCGAACCTCCGGTAAATTGACCTTCATCGCCAGCTCTTCCCTCGAGTACACATCCGGGTAGTGGCTCTTCTCGAAGGCCCGCTCCAGCTCGTGCAGCTGGTACGTCGTGAACGTGGTGCGGTTGCGGCGGTGCTTCTTCTTGTCCGCGGAGCCTGGGCGCGGCTCGTCGTCCGAGGGAGGGGGAGACTTGTCCAGCGGAGGTGGGAAGCCGTCGTTGCTGTTGCAGGAGCCTTCGCCTGAAACGAGACGATGGTTTGAATTTTCGAAGTGAGTTGTGTAACTGCTGGTATGGTAGCCTGGAACGGGTACTAAAATATGGACGTTTTTTTGTGGAGAAAGTTTAACTAAAATGATTTACTATGGGTAATATGGTGTTGTTTGGTATGAGTAAATAGGTATAATGGGTACTATGCACTAAATCAAACTGCCAAGAGCGCCCCTATCCTCCAGAGCTTTCTGCCCGCCTAGTACGCGCGCCATCGATCACCCGCCCCGCCGTCCATCATACACACAGTTCGCTATGCTAATGTCTGCAGATAATGCAATTATATTCAAATTTAGAATAGTTTGAGGCCTCACCGCATAGTTGTTTAGTGATTATCCTGTTAACGAATGAATGAATGCTAATTTGTTTTGTAAGAATAAGGAATTCAAGTAATTCGAGTAATTCAAAAACTCATTCAATGGTTTGAATGGTTTGAAAACTCAAACATTTTTGGTTTTCCTACTAAATCTTTGCATTGTTGCATCTACAATAAGACGAATAAACTATTAGGTGTGTATTCGATGCATAAATTCACAGTCAAAAAAGTCGTAACAACCTTTCTGCTGACAATGTCTTATGATGAAACTGAAAAATACATTGGTATATGTTCGTAAATAATAATAACAATCCATTTGAATGTAAATAACTTCTTACACTACACTTTTACTCACCCTCTCCCATTCACTCACTCATGCACATCACACACACTCACACATACACTTCACACACACCGAGAGGACCGACATATTAAGTATAAGTTATAATTGTTTATATAAATTATTAGTAATAGTTTTTACGTTATAATTGGGAAAACATTGTATTTTGTGAGCTATAATGTATCCAACTTGGTCTGAGGATAGAGGCGCTGTATGCTGAAGTACAGGCTATACACAGTTCGGCAACAAATGCGGAACTTAAAATAAATGTACATAGGATTAAGTATAGGCTTAAGTACCCTATGTAAATCTTTTTGGAAAATAAAATTTATTATTATTATTATTATATTGTGAAGTTTATCTTTTTGGTAAATTTTAATGAGTTACGATGCATGATAAAATTGACTGAATCGGTTCGATCCAAAATAACCCGTTAGCTTAATTTTCCTTGCTACAGATCGACGCTTTTTTTCACTATTTTCAAAACCAGCAATCGAGCAGCCTGTGGTCACTACATCCGCACCTGTGGACAGTGTCAGCCGTGGGTGGTTCACCGACTGACGACGTGCTGCCGGCCGCAGACTTCGCTCGGCATGGCCTTTGTTCCAGTGACTGCACCGGCTGGTCCCTCTCTCCAACCAGTACACACTACGGGAACGTGACTATTGTAGAATTCAAAACAGGGAGGACTAGAGTACCACTCGCGACGCGATCCTCACGCTACAACTATTTATAAGAATTGTACACTTTACAAAACTCCTCTTTTGAATTCCTTAATCACGTTTTAAATCATCTAGATTGTAGCAAGTGATACCGCTTCTGTAAACAATATCACTGCCGGCGATACGGTCGGAAACAACGCATTTATCATACGAAACACAGCCGCCATGAAAACTGCTGTAAATTTCAAGTAAATTGTAGGGTAGTAACGTAGTGCGCGCGGGGAATCTGTTCCAATTCTTGTTTGAATTTATTGTGGCTTTTCATAAGTGGCCAGTATTTGTTGATTTAAATATAGGAAATTGGTTTTATAGACAATCAAAAGACGATCTATTGAATTGCAAGATAAAGTTAATAGGATAAACCAAAAATAAAATCCCTGTCGAATATGTGCCCGAATATACCCGATGAAGCTCAATAACAGGTCAATTTTTAAACAAGCTCTTCTGAAAATACGGCAAGATAAATCTCATTCCCAAAATAGTTCAAAATATTATATTATCTTGCATCTTAATCAACTACTTATTATTTAAATCCAATAAAATAAACCAACAGGCATTTTAACTGATGACTTAAACCGATCACATCTTGCGCCTGACAGTGACACTATTTTTCCGTATCATTGCCGTAGCGACATCTATTGACCAAACATTTACTGAAACGTCAATCAGGCACCAAGATTGAAATATCAAACGTCAGAATTACACCTGTCTTTTTCTCACATACAGATCTTAATCCCGTGTGACAGAGACAGTCGTATCAAGATAATGATTAATCATGTTAGACGAAAGCAAATAATATGTGATGCATTAAGATGTTTTAGTGAGATACAGATCTGTTGTTTTTTTGTGTAATAATTATCGATAATCTGGCAACATTTGGTTTAATAGCGTAATGGGCTGTCTTGTAAATATTTAGGGTTGCCAGGAAGTGAAATATGATTATTGTGAATGATTTATTAATGGCATTTGTTTGGATTTGGGACAGCTAATTTAATGACATTATAATAGTCTTAATGAAAATGTCCGACGTAGCCTCAACATTTACTTTGAAAAGACAGATTTCTTTAAGAAATACTATAACATTTTACTATATGTCTATGTAATTTGAATATATTTCGCGACAAACTATTGTAGAATATATTATGGTAGGTATTTGTCTTTAATTTGATGTTTGAAAGGGAGCTAATACGAAATGGTATATCAAATGCACAGAACCCCATTTACTACATCAGTTTGCGTTCCATTCTATTACGTAAGAAGCAAAAGAGACGACTCATTAATATCACATAATTATACCCGTCTCCTTCCAATTCTTCTCAATCGAGTGAGATAGAAACATTTCTATGCTAATGAAGAGATACACAGAATATTTCTTTTCTCGTGTTAATCTTGTGTCAGATTTAGTGGCCGACTAATGATTATGTTAACTTTTTTACTACAGTCTTGTTCAAAGGAAGAAATCATTTCGATGGCAACACTTTAAAGTTTTTACAGCCTTAACTGGTTGGTACGAGATTCGTTTACTAGATAAAACTGGTTTTTAGAGTTCTGAATTCAAAAGGTGACAACAAAATACATTGTCACGATGTTCGTCGCTCTTTACCCTTGCCAGAAGGCTCTTTTTAATAGAGTTTATTTATATTATTCAAACTCAATTTTTCTTTATTTCATCAAATCAGAAAATGGTTTCAACTTAACGAACGTCATACTTCATCATCAGGCTTTTAAACGGTATTATAGGTAGACCGAGGCGAGGGGACAAATTGTCCAAATTGTTACAGTCACGAAATAGTACGTAATTTGACTATAGTCGCTATGACAATGAATGATAAAAAATATTTTAAGTGGATCGAGCTAAGTCTGACCCGCAAATGATCAGTTCTTTACAGTTACAAATATTACTTAACTAATTGTATCAAAATTAACTTTAAAAATAATCTAACTGATTATGAAATTTCACAATACCGTAATTTAAATTGAGCAACGAACGTCACAAGTTGAGCTTAATTAGTCCAGAAGCAATGATGAAGTGGAGATTAAGTTTTTGCTTAATTCAACAGACGAAAGACTAATGAGTGGTGTGTGCGAGCTTAATGCTTCAACTTGAATAATTGGCTGCGATTGATTACTTGCGATTGAGGCTGCGGCCAATGAGGCTGGGCCGAAATGTTTTTGATTGATCGACATAGCGTTCATTTGAGTATTGAAATGTTAATGGCGGTAATGAACTTACAAGTTGATAGAAAAGTAAGGTTTTGAAAATATAGGCAATAGTTCAATGAGGAATTTAATTTTTTGTATCGCAACTCGGGTGGCGTGGCGGTGAGTGGGGACGACGGTGGGGTAGTGGTTGATGCACTGGCTTCTCGATCTTGAGTTCCCGAGGTCAATTCCCTGTGACTGTCAAATGAAGCAATAAGTTTGTGCAACTTAAATGCAAACAGCCTCCTGCTCCCACGCGGCAACGATGACCCACATACCTCAGGTATATTTTCGAAGGTACTTATAAAAAGTCCTGCGCCCCACAGTAGGTAACCACGGTGCACTACACTTGCCTGAAACCACTTCGTTGGTTGGGGCGGATGCCCTGCACTGGGATTATTGAGGCTGTCGCCTATTGAGTGGGTTGAACAGTAAGTACCTATAGGCAAACTTATACCTATAAGATGTACTTGATAATTTTAGTTATAAGATGGTTTGTAATCTGTAGTTATGCCTAAAAATAAATAAATAAATAAATAAATATAGGCAAATTATTCTATTCCCGGATTTTACATTTTATTTCTCTAGCACCATGTTTTGTAACATGAAAACTTCTTGTTTGAATATTGATATTATTGTTTAACTGAACGCTTGTTTTGAAATATGAGTTACCTAAATATTAAAACTGTTATATTTTGACAAAAGAACTGTAGTTAACCGATAGGTTTTTAGGTTTTCTTTGTAAGCTTAACCCGCGGCGTATCTCGCGTATCTCATTCCGCTAGTATTTTTTTTCGAGACATACGATAGTTTATATGTCCAGATCCAGTCTAGATCATATTCTTTTTGTATGACAGATTTCATCCAAATCCGTTTCACCACTCTTGCATGGAACAAACAACCAAGCACACAAATCTTCAGCTTTATAATATTATTTGGATCATGATCCAAGTAGCATTAGTGATATACAATACTGTCGAAGTGGAGCTGTGTATCTGCCATGCATGTTGTAGCAATGTTGACAAAAGAGTGCCGAGAGGTATTATTCCGCCGTTTTCACCCTCGGTCTAGCTTTGACGCCTTCAACAACCCGAAGTTAAGGTGTATACGCTCTAGGCTGATGATAATGAAGATAGAGCCAAAAAAAAATTTTATTAAGTGTAATTTTTATTTACCTATGAAGAAAAAGAATAGATAATAGATAAGATAATATTAATAATTGGATAATATTAACTTATTTTTAACTTATCCTATCCAGCCACCTATTTAGACACAATACTTTCATTCTTGTTTTTTACCAGTTTGAGGGATCAGTGGTATTTGTGGTTTTATCGGAACTTTAAGTAATTCTATTAATGATGTCCTAAGGCTATTCGAGAGGTTGCGAAATCTGTCTAAGCAAGTTGTATTTAAGCTGCCACTGCTGCAGAAAGTTCTTCGGCAGACCAGACAGAATGCAGGCGTTGGCTGGACGGGCCATAATCCTTCTCATCACTGATTGGTGGACTCACCGGATGGTATCTTTTGGTCTTTGAAAACGTATCGGCGATGCCATTGTTGCCCAGTCATTAAAATCAAATGTCTTTAATACTAACTTCGACTAGTACTGCGACAACTTAATTACCAACAGATGACTCGCTGCACATACAGCTCCCATCAACACAACCCCCCCTAAATTACGAACGTACATACAAATACAATCCGACCAAATTACGGACCTTGTTCCAATCGAGATCGACAAACGAACAATTACTCGATGTATTCGGTCAGTCGATGCTCCATTCGATTATTGGGCCTTCAATTCGATCACATTTGCCGGGTATCGGGACCAGCGATTTAAATGGACTCTGTGGTGGAGTTATTAGAACTAAATATATTCTTGTTTGGCTGAAAATTGTGTTTTGGTTTTTGGTTATGAAGTACATTTAGACCATTAGATTTAATTTTGGTTATAACATTGTTATGGTGTCGTTTGAATTGGTCCTCTCCCACATGCCTGAGGTCAGATGCAACCTGGTGACAGCAGTTTGAAGTCATGGCTGTAGAACTCTTCCTTTCTTTTCTTTTCACTACACAGTAGGTGTGTTACATTGTAAACAACATCAATTTAGTTATATAATGACAAATAAATAAATATTGTACACTTTTGCCTCAAAACAAAAATTTTAATTTAATTTAATTTTTAATTTTTTTATAACAATCGTAAAAAAAGAGTGGACAAAACAATCGTAAGATATTTATTTTGGTCGAGATGAAATTCTTATTATCTGTTGAGTTGCCGGCGTCTGGCTCTCCTACACATATACTTAGTCCTGGAATGTTGAAGCGGTGAGTGAATAGGCACCTCTGGGACAGGCGGGAACCATCCGCGCCTCCATCATCACTGGCCACCAGTGGAGACAGAAGACAAACGCGTGTCCAATCAATATATTTTTGCAATTAAGTGACGAGAATAAATCGCTCTCAGAACGCGATAAGAACGTTTGAATTATGATTGAATTAAAGGTTTTTCTCATTCGATTTTATGACTAAATCGACTAAGTACTTATTTCTTAAACATTCAAACACTGAGAATCCACGTTTTGTAAAATTGAAATTCCCAGCAGTCAAATCAATATTCAACCACATCCTCCCCGAACTGATCAATCATCAATAGCCATCAGTCGGTTGTCAATCAGCAATTTCCCGCCAATAGCTGTCATTCGCTAGCGTGACCACAGGGGTAGTTTAGGGAACGAAAGCCAATTTAAATTGATAATCTAGGGCTTTTTTGATTTTACGATTTATCACTACATTTCATACATCGTTAAGATTGTCGTAACAATATTAAATGTAATATTTCTCAGTAACTGGTTCCGTCCAAAACGTTAATTGTTTTTCATGAAAGTTGCCTCGTACCATGTCATGGCTATGTATGTCGCTACAAACTAACTACAGATGCTACATAAAATAGATGAGAGAGATCATTTGATCTCATTACAAGTTAGAAAATTATAAATTGCTACCGATAATTATTATATCCAAAATAGGTATACAAATTGTGTGAAGTTCCATTAGCAAACCTATGCTTTAATGAAATCAAAGAAAAAAATTATGGTGTATCTTAAAACATTTTTATATATATATATTTTTTGGTATTTTTAAATACCTATTCCTTGTAAACATATTTTAAAAATTCCATCTTAAACATAGCACATTTCTGCGGTTTAATCTTGTTATCACTTAATAATTTGTATGTCTGTTAAAAATATAGGTCGTGCTACGGCGTCATAAGCCGTAGTTACCGTAGCCGCCGTAGCAAATTCTTTCATAGACATTCCCTATCATAGGTAATTAATCTAACCCCAAAATTATATTAATTTTCTTTATTAATTTATTTTGTCTAAATATAAAGTGTCAGCAAAGATACGGCTTCAGTGCGTACATGTAAGTACATGTGACTGATGAGACAGTGGACCGAAAGTGGCTGTATCAGATGCAAAGCTCGGTCGCTCACTGGTGTGTGTGTGGTGAACGCAATCACTGGCGAAACAAACTGTTTACTACAACATGCAATTTGGACATTTCATTTCTTTCTACTGTTATTTTAATGACATAAATAAATATTTTCCTTATTCACGTTTGTTCACGTAGTACGGAATCGACATTAAAATATGACCTAAATAATTTCTTGCATTTCAGAAAACATTGTTAACGTCAATAGTTGCTATAAATAGGGGAAGTGGTTAGAGCGGGGTGGCGGCGAAGCGGAAGCGGGTATAAAACTGATAGTTTTAGGGATAGGTGCTGAAATAGCTGGAACCACATCACTGGAAACAAATCGACAGACAAACACATCAACTGTATGGCCCCAAAGTAAGCACAGATTGTGTTATGGATGACCATACAGCGAACTGAGGGGGAACCCAGAATAAACATACACCCATAAATATAAACAACCATAATCCGAGAAGAAACAGCTGTGTTCACCACACAAACGAATGCCCCGAGTAAGACTCAAACCTAGGACCTCCGGGGTGTAAGGCAGCGCCACTCGGCCTACAAGACAGTAAGTTCTATATGTACCTGTACTTGAACATTTAAATTAAAGTTATTGTGTTAAACAATGCAGTGCATTTCATTTAAAGTAAAGGGAGACTCTTTCTCCTCAAGTTGTGGAATGTGTTGTTGGCCTATCCATGAGGTAAAATCTCTCAAAGTATCAAAATATTTTCATTGACTTTGTTTCAAATAGTTCGCTATATTTATTGTTTTTGTTTAATCTTACAATAGTGTAAATTACTGTTCTGATACAACTCTTCTATTTGACAAAACAAAATTACGTGGAGCCGAGGTCCATACAAATCATGGAGTTTTAGGGAACTAAACCACGCGTTCCCACCGATGTAAAAGTGTGAGCAGGCCGCGGAAACAATCGGCCGACAATCGCTTTTTTTTAGCCGCCTAAGGAGCACCCTCACGGGAGGGAGGTGGAAGATGCGTCATGCATACCTCCGCAGGTATCCGACTTCTGCGAGGTGATGTGGGACTCACCAAAGTGGCACCTACCCACTAAAAACCACCTTGCTGGCTGTGGCATGAGAATGCTAAGTAGCCTTCATCGGAGCGACACCCGGTTAGGGAAGGGGGTGCGCACGACAATCGCTGTCGCTTTAGTAAAGTTAATATTGTGATGTAGATCACACGTTGTGATCCCTCTCCTCCGAGACCGAAGGTAGTAGAAGGAAGTAGCGTCCTTCTTCGGTTTTTGCGTAAGGTGGAGCTTGCCAGTGTCTAAGTAGATGGTTCCCGTGAGTCGGAACCAGGTGCCGCGTTGTAGTCAGCGGTGAATCGGGACTAAGGCGCTGAGTCTCCGATGCTACTCGGTGTGGGTTCAGGTGCCGTGGAGTACGGAACAAGTTGCTCCAGTGCGTCGGAGGCTCTCCCAGGATGCCGAGGTGCAGACTTCCCCAGTACGTCGGGGTGGTGTAGTGTCTTTCATCGCGTTGCTTCGCGTGTTCATCGGCCGCCGGCAGAGCAGCGGGGTGAGGGAAGGAGGGGCGACATTTTGTAGTACGTCCATCTCACGAAGCGACGTTTGCTTTACTTGAAGTTGTATGAGTCCAATTCCGACCATTTCAGACGAACGTAGTTACCTTTTACTCTTCATCTTCACTACGCGTATGTCTGCGCGTTGTACCCGCGTGAGTCGGAACTGCTGGATAAATCATACCCTAAGTTGCTTCTAAATAAACTTGCTTTCAAATAGCGATTTCAGAGTTGGTGTACAAACAAAAGATTCAATCTATTCTCTTTATGATATTTATTTGTAATATACCATAGTAATTGCTTTTGTTTTTAATATTAGTTCTTATAAGCGGCGATGGAAACAGACGCACTCTCAGTGAAATAATTATATAATTCATGAATAAATGTTTTGTTGCAACATATTTTAATAGCTTTTATTCCTTAGCAAAAAAGGCGACATTTTACAATTTAAGAACTTATCATACGAGAACTCATTTATGAATATTCGGTATCATATTCTCGTGAAAAAACATAAATAATCGACAATGTTAAATAAAAGACATATGACTCCCAAGTCAAAATGCTCTTCAACAGATCAAACGATTTTTCAACTTGTATAGATAGAAAAAGTATAATACCGTTTTCGGATGAAGAAAACCAAAATCTCTGGATGCGTTTGTCCAGCTTGTGCGACGACGGCTCGTGACATGAAGTCAACGCCCGCCGGCCGGCTGAGAGACACGGCTGTCTGATGGTAATATAAAATGTACATGTAAATAGTTCGAAGTACTACTCTGGATACGAACAGTACCTATTTGTTAGTGAACTCACGCGATTACCCGACATTTTACATTCATGTTTTACAAATGAAGACCTCAAAATATTTTATGATTGGTTTACAACAGTAAAACTTAATGAACGACGAGCGACACAACTTTATACCTCGTCTTATAAAGAAAACTCATTTTCTAATAAAAATTGAGAAATCTGAAATCTGAAATTATGAATACAATAATAATCAACATGCACACACGGGCGACCTCTCGCTGGTCGGCGCACCCACGGGCGACCTCTCGCTGGTCGGCGCACCCGCAGGGAATCGCGATGATCATCCGACAAAGAGCAATAATAACCTAGTCGAAGAGAGCTACTAGTAGCATCACCGCCTCGACCACACTACTGTCATCCGGCCGCTGGACATGTCAATAACAATATATAATCATTTACATGGAAATATAAAAATCCAAGTCAAAGATAAAGAATTCATTAATAAACTGAAACAACTTCCTCTCACAAAATGCTACTTCAGTTAAACAATACCTAAATGAAATTTTGAAATAACTAGCTTAATGTACAGCTGACCCTGCAACATTTATATAATTTACCAACCGATTTAAAAACACACACATAAACCCACCAAAATAATACAAATTTAAATAAATACCTGCCAAAGAAATGTCACATGATGTCACTATGCCATGTAATCAACACATAATGAAAATAGTAAACTGATTTAAATAAAAAGGAAGCGACAGATAAATAATTTATTAAAAAAGAATCATACCTAACTTAATTTAACACATAGTAACTACTCACTACTAAACTTAATTCATCAAACCCAATATGTACTTAATTGCCTTTCTAACATACCTACCAATTTAACAACAATACATACTTAAATAATATAAAAACTCGTATAAATAACCAGTAGGATAAACCAATAGGTCACTATAATGTAACGTAGTCGTATTATTAAACACGAAACGTTACTTACTAATATAACATTATATAAAACTTAGCTTATAAAAATATATAATGTTAAAATATATAGCATAAAATAATGTAGAATAATGTAAAAATAAGAAAGTAAGGTAAAAATAGAAATTACAATTCGGTAAGCTTTAAAAGAAATATGTATAGTATTTGTATTTTAGTAACTAGTAATAAGCTTAATGTAATGTCCCTCACTCATTGCAGCGCCTACGGGGTATCACAAGAACTACAACTGTACCTAATTAAGGTCTTAAATGTTATGTGATAAGCAATAAAGATATTTGAATTTGAATTTGAATTACTCATAACAATATGAGGTCTTGTAAATATAATACACATTTGATGTGAAGTTTAAAATTATTAAAATAAGTCGCACTAAAACAATAATACTCAAACACATTCAAACAGTGACAGCTCTAACACAACATATTGACAACCCGAGGGAATACCTAATAATATAGTTTCTTGCCAGTTCTTCTTCACGAAGGGTTTTTCGAACTGGTGGTAGAGTCATGCTTTATTTGACGTCAATAAGAACAAGTAATTGTCAATGTTGAGAAATAAATAATTCATTTCATTTCATTACCGAATCACCTTGCTTCACTTAAAAGTAACAAGCTCTTAATTCCTATGGATATATCAATGTCGTACTTAACATCTGTATATACTAAACTTAGGTTTGATTCCCGATCGAATTTAATATAGGTACAAGCCTATTGTGCAATTGAAAACGCCGCCGCTTTGACATGAGTTTTTTAGAATTTATTTAAACGCGATAGTACCTTAAGTAGTTAACCAGTAGAAACTAAAAATCTTGGTTATTTGCCGAGCTAAATAACGGTAGTTTTCATGTTAAGTGTAGCGCTGATCGTGTTGGCCGCAGAACGTCGGTTTGGGCTCAAAGTACGGAACTTTACTTGATTGTTTCTAGATGGCGGGGAGACACAGCTTAAAGAACTCGCCAAAGAGTAAAGACATAAATTACTAGAAACCACGATGGTATATTACAATTTTGAGAACGCATCCAATGCTTAAATATTTTGTGCGCTTGTTAAAAATAGACAAATATATATGTATTGATTTTCTTTCCAAAATAAAAGCCTCCGGAAGCTACAAACTAAATCAAAGTCTTAAAAAGCTTTCAAACCTGTAGATCATTACGCATTTAGATCTATAGATCGATTTAGATCAATAAATATGATTGAGAAACAATCTCCAGTGCCAGTACATTAGCGGTAATTGATTTGATTATATCGAATTATCGATCTTTTATTTTTATCACTCGATGAGAGATTAGCTTTTATTCGATTATGTTTGAGTGTTGTTGTTCATGAATCGATGGTAATGTGTAATCGTCGGTGAAGTGATTTAATGTTACTTACTGAGTTCAAAGATTGGAGAAACAAGTTGTTTGTAGCTGTGAACGTTTGCTCGTCTTATTGTACTACATTGACGCAAGTCGAGGTAACGCCGGCGTGACCGGGGTAAGATCACTGTGCGCTGCATTTGTTTATAAATCGAGTCGTGGTTTTCTGTTTTGTCAATATTCCAATGAGGTTGCAGCGTAGTGTTGTGTCCGCGGCGCGCTGCTTGCTGTTGCTAGCGGCTACTGCTATTTCTTCTTCTTTTTATTTTTGTAAATGTACCTGTATTATAGATAATTTAGTTCCGATCGTTCTGGTTAATTGTCCTTCTTCTGATATTATATATAGGACATTTTATATTCTGAAAAGTTGCTACGAAATCACGCAAAAACGGCTTAGTGGAGTTGCATGAAGTTTGGAAAATGGATAGGTTTGACAAATATCTATCCCAGAATTTTCAAGATTCAAGAAAAAACGTCCTATTTCTTAATTGATTATTAAATCTGATACAATATGAAGTTAATGGGGTGTTTTTCAAATGATCAAATCTGCCTTAAGGCTCCTTTACATATTCATAAGATACTAAGTTTTTAAACGTTTGGGGACAGCCATATCAATATCAAATTTCAATTTTAAAAAAGGGAATATAATTAGAGAGTCGGATCGCCACAACAAACAGACGCATACAGCATCGCGAGTGAAGTCGTTAACTGATATTCCACGAATACCGTAAATAAAGGTCACATTATTCAGTAGCAACGGCGTGTGCAGAAAACAACAACCGCTCTAATTATTTTGTTTATGTACTCAATATTTATGAATTGAAATGCAGCTACGTAGGTGAGCTCGTTGTCGCGCCTGCCGGGCGCACACAGCCATACCCACGCTATTGATATTTAAGTTAGTCGTAGCTGTTTACGCGCTACACCCGCCGTGCGCAACGTCCGAACGTCATCAAGATATCAAATACATATTTTATAATATTATTGAAGTATAACAAATTGATGGATTAATAAAATTCGCGTTATACTCATGAATCAGCAGCAAAACGAAAATAATTTGAATCGAAAATAAGTCGGCCTGCTTCCGGATCACGACGGGGTTCAACATTCAGTTGCTCATGGTGTAGGCGTTGAACGCCGACAGATAACTGTTGGTAAACATTTATACTACACTCGTACATTAAAATGCTGTAGTTTTAAGCCAAACTCTCCAGTCCTTGGTCTACTAAAATCAGTAATATCTTTCAAATTCAAATTCAGACAAAAAGTAACACCGTATTGTATTTTCTGAAGTAGTTGTGGCGACGGCTTGGAAGCAACATGGAGGGCAAATAAAATGAAATGAAATACTTAAAGAAAATTAAATAGAGAAGCGTTTTTGATTAATACTTGTGACAGTAAAACCCACTCAAACGACAAATAAGGCAATTATTAGATAAAACATTGCCATCGCCGTCACAAGAAGGTGCCGCCGCTGTTGATCGGCGCTAGGCACTAGGCACTCATTTGTATTATGACCGTTATATCTACTACAAATAACATAGGCTGTTGTCCAACAACCACACCACCTGATGACTTCGTCCCGCCTAAATGTTCGTCTCCATCATGTCTGCGTCAGCGCAATATTTCCGAATAACAATACCTATGTAGAGTCGAGATTTTATAATTTATAATTGGAAGACGTTTAAAAAAGACTGAATTCAGTACAACTTTTCGATTTAAAATCGATTATTTTTGTATAAGTCCGATTGTAGTTCAAAATGTTTAGAAGCTGTATTCCTCATGAAGTCCAACAACTCCCTTTAGTAAGCTATCACTGCCTAGATCGATGGTTGTTCTGGAATTTTTTAAAACTACCTAAAAAGATTGATCTGTAATACAGTCAATCCCCATTTTTCCGACGACAAAAGTTTACATCCATTATGTAAATACTTTTTGCAATCAAACAGAATTAAAAACAAGTATGAATTGTGTATCAATAGATTTAACAACGTAATTCTCAACTTTATACGTTAACCCTTGAGCCACGGCGTGCCGCCGCTGTATGGGGACTTCCTGCGGCGGGAAAAAATATTATTTAAATAGTTTTTGAATTGGGCAGTTTTTATTTACACGTTTTCTAATTTGAGATTATATTTTAATGAAATATTTTAACAATTTAGTTGAAAACTATACATATACATTGAAAAGGTTTTGTAGTATCACAATTATTTATTGTCGTGATGTTGCACAGAGAAGTAACTATTTAATAACTAGTAAAGGTTAGATTAAGTCGGCTGCGGATATTACTTTCAACGATAGATGAAACCTACAAACGAGTAGGTACATACCGGTCTATGTCAATTAGATTTCTTTCAGTGAACTCTAAAATCCAAAGGCTAAATCATTGTTTAAACTTCACAGCACTCTACTCACCAGGACTCTCGGCCGCGCCGGGTGACACTGGCACGGGTTCACACTCTCTCTCTTCTCTTCTCTGCTCGAACTCCACTCTCTGCCTCCCCTCGCTCAACCCCAAGATAGAGTCGATGGTGTACCGCGACCCCTGGCCTTGCAGACCCAGGCGCGACTTGACAGCATCAAAACTTTGGTTCAAATGCATTTGCTGATGGAAAAACATTCCCATCCGATTCAACGTCTCCAAGTTCTGCTGATGCTGCGTCATAGAGTGGTCGGTGACGTTGATGGATGCCGCGGAGTTCGGACTGCTCATGTGAGATCGCGGGCTGTCGGTCTCGGAGCGGTCCGGCGCGTAGAGCCTGTCGTCGCTGGCGTCCATCGCGCTGCGTGGCCCGCGAGCTACTGAGCCGTCCGCACTTGGGGATGGGGGGCGGAGCCTCGGCTAGGGAGCGAAATTACCCATTGAAAGTGCGAAATTCGGGGCCGCGATGTGATTTTGTTTGGCGAGGAGCGATTAGCATTTTCCCCTCAGAGTTTCTTTGAACGGTATTGAGTCGGCAAAGACTTGAATAGTTTTTTTCTGAAGTGATTGGGTCGATTGTGCCGCGTGGCGCCGTTGGTTGTGTCGCTCTCCGGCGTATGACTTGTTAGTGTCAGTTGGTCCTTCGCGTCTTTGTGAGTTTAAAGTTGCGGGTAATTCTGCGCCTTTTGTTGGATTCTCTCAGGGGACAGCTTCGAGAAAGTCGTCTGTTTGTGTGAGGAGGCTTATTACTTTTATGTTTTGGTTCTAATTTTGCTCTCTCGAAGTAAAGTCAATTTATCTTGTGATCGGTAATACATTCAAATTGAAATTTATTCACTATAAACAATTATCAGTTAATGATAAAAAAATTGATGAAATCAGCTCCGAGTTCAACATAACTTTAATCAGAATATTAATTAGCTTTCCAATTTAACGCTCGGATCCATTATGCGAACATAATTAAATACTTGTCAAATAATCAGACTAATCAATATATAACTAATCAAGTTATATATCCGTCTCTTACTATCATTATAAGATCAGAGTGGGTGAGAATGACACCGGACATCTGCCTGTTAACACACAATTTAACCAAATCGGTTAACCTATAACCAAACAATAACAGCTTTTCCAAGCGACCATTCATCCGTAATATATCATCTTAAACACAACGACAACGCAAACAAGTCGCAAACTTTTCCCATTCTAACACGAATCAAATTAAAAAAACAATAACAATACGCTTAAGCTCTTACTCCACTAAGTATCATTTCATTAAAATAGTGTCATCCTTATCATTCATCTATACATCTCTCGCTCTCATCTCAAGTATAGAGTCGGTCGCTACGGGGCGGGGCCAGTGGTCGTGACGTCACCGTCGACCAATCACAGGCGGCGGTCGTTTTTTCCTTGTCGTATTCTGAGGGCTTCTTTCGGCGAGCGCGTCGGGCCGGCGGCGGCGAGGCACAGCGCCGGCCGTAATGGGGTTAACGGTAGCATTTTTATCCTTAGAAACATTTTCTTCTGTATGTTGGCAAATTGTCCAATTTAGTTCGCTGTCTCGGTTCGTTGAGTTCCTAGTTAAAATGTTAGTGTTCCAAATGTATGGAATCCTGTTGGAAAACTCAAATATAGCTCTATGTTGCTTTTACATTTTTAAGAAATGTTTTTATTAACATGAATGATAAGTCATGAATCTAAATATTCTGTAGAGGATGGTTGTGGCCCCTACAAATAAAATACACAAATTACTACTAAGAATAGGTAATATATAAACCGCTCGCAAAAATTATTCAACATCTTCGTCCTGTTAAATCAAGCAAACCTTTATAAATTCCAGGTTTTCATAAAATTGACTGCGATCGTGGGCTTTCCCACATTGGCCGAACTAAACGGAATGTTGTACACAACCCGAGTTACAGAACCAATAGCTGATATAAACAGAGAAGAGCAACGAAGTCTGCAGGCTGTGAACATTCTCTGGATAAGCCCAAACATTATTTGAATTTTAACGCTGTAAACATTGTATCAAAGGAAAAACAGAAAAGCCATAAAAATTAAGAAGCGCCCCAATTTCAAATAGACAAAATGGTTGGAAGCTTTCTCCAACATGGGATTCAATACATAAAATCCAAACGACAACAAACTGCAACACCTCAAGCTCAAGACACAGTCAGCAGTTTCTGTGTTAACCCTGAACGCTCCACGCGCAGACTGAGCCACAGATGGAGATGATTGAGTGCCTTCACGACTGTCGAGACGCCTGACAGCTGTCACTCGCGACCGCGGTACCTGCAGTGGCGGTGAACCGTGTATGAGTTCACATCTAAATATATAATTGAACGCGATAAAATCCGGTTAAAAAGTATTTTATTTATAAAATGACATGACAATTACATTTATTCAGTGTACCTACATATTAAAGTGATGCCATCTGTGTGTTAAAATAAAACAAAAATAGTAATTAAGTAGCATCGAACAGTCCTTTACTCAGCTTGGAAGTCTATAATATCTCTAGTCTATAGTATCTTATAAAAATATAAATTGTAACAATTTATTATCTTCAGACGATCATTACGTCGGCATTTCTCCAGGCAGATCATTTAATTAGGTATTTTTGCATCAGCTTACTAAAAAAACAACATTTACATGAATTTAGTAATTAAAAAATCACGACGTGTTTAAATAAAAATATAATGATACAGACTATCATTATATTTTTATTTAATTACTTAGTAACTTATGAAACTCCAGCAATATACAATTAGGTAACATCATCAACATCAACCGCAAGCCGCTGACCCCGCGCGGGCGTCGCCGCCACTTTAATATGGACGACTTTGTCTTGGAGGTAACCAGCACAGAAACATTTTGTTTATGTCACTACTAAAACTTGAAACGTAAATTCAGTAAGGACACCAAGCGTTTTATTTTTGTCTAATAGCGGCGGTTTGGTAAAATTTTGAAATAAACAAAACCTAAAATGTTACAAGTTCCTGTATGTAGATACTTCGTTCCTCAAGCATTCACATTAATTATCTGGAAAATACCAGCCACGAAAAAATATGCCTCTAAATATTGTCATCTCCATTTCTTACAACTAAAACTTGTAATAATTTGTATTTATACAGACACTTTTTTACCACACTTATGATATAACAACACACAAATAATGATTGGGTATAATGTGACAATTCTTTTTTTTATCACACATTTAATAAGTTAATCAACAGTAAGAAATATTGCAGAAGTAACAGTATATTTACAATCAATAGTTCCCTACATATAGCGGTGTGTTTGAGGAGCTGCTGCGAGGCGCTGAAACATGTTCCCTACAAAGCGGTATCGAGCTGTGACGTCGCAACGTAACAGTTTAACTTGCGGCAACCACTTTAGTACAGGTCTGTGCTGACAACCTCGAAGAGTGCAGTTCTGCTTTTAAAATAAAAATTTAATACCAATTCATTAACATAAATATCCTCAGCTATCGACTGCAAACTGCAAGGGCGCCTACAGAACCAGCATTAGAGGGTTTTGCCACTGGGCACAGCCCCCCCCCCTTGGAGATGGATTAAGAAATCTGCAAGTTCTCTGGCACGTTTCTCAGGAGCCTCCGCCCGTGAAACTACTAAGGACTCGTATAATGGTATTTTTTATATCACACCTGAAGCACGGCTTATACCTGCTTTTGCTGAATCCGGGCTACAGTTTACCTATATATGTATAATATATATACATAATTACATTCACAGTATATACATTGCGAATAGCACCAACAATAGAACTATTTACTTATTGGAGATTTTGATTTTCCCTATGGCAAATGGAAACCTTTTAAATCAAACATTAAAAAATAATTGTATGCAATGTACTCCATACTCCACGGCAATATAGCTCCTTGAGGGACTTTTATTCCATGGCTTAACGCAGTAGAATCAATTAACAATGATTCAAATAATAGTTTAGACTAATCATTTTCTCATGTTGTTTCGTTCCTCGATTCATTTATCCAAGTAAATGTCTACTGCTCACTCTAAATGGAAAAAAACTTGGCTACCCTTGATGGTGGTAAAAATGGATCCAGGAATAAAATAAATGATTTTTGATGTATATCAAGAGTAAACACAGGGGCTGAAACTTTTGAACGGATTGTGTATAATCGAACCTATTATACTATTAATTTAGCTTGCCCTAAATCCCATGGAGGTAGGGTTGAACATGTTTACACGGATTCCAAAAAAGCATTAGACCGTGTAGACCTTACCATCCTGCTCCAAACACTTTTTCAACTTGGCAACCGAGGTGGCCTTTGGCTCAATGGTTGTGGTGTATTTATTGAATCGATCTCAGACGATAGATGTTGGATGATTATTCAGGTCTGTTTTCATTGAAATACCTACCGGCGTAGCCTAGGGCTCACACCTCGGGCCTCATAATAGGTCTTTACCTATGAAACTGCCGTTTTGCCGTACTGGCCATTTCAAATGAAAATATTTTTATTTTTTGACTGATAATTCTAATTTCAAATTAATTTTATTTGACAAACATGGAATTCTTTTTCTAAAATCGTCATTTGTTTAATAGTTAGTTTTTGTTTTCAACGCATTCGAACAATTTTTATTATTATATTATTATTATTATATATTTTTAATAAGTTAAAAATTCGAGTAATTATGGAGTATGAGTACCGTCGTGGCAGCAAAGCGGCACAAGCGGCACGCAACATCAACGACGTTTACGCAGCGAACACTACAAACGAACGCACCACCCGTTATTGGTTTACCCGCTTCCGTTCTGGAAATTTTGACCTGAAAAATGAACCCCGTGGTCGTCCGAAAACTTTGGTCGACAATGGCGAATTAAAGGCAATTGTGGAAGCTGATGAAACTCAAACCACGGCTGAATTAGCAGCAGCTTTCGACGTTAGCATCAAAATAATATTGGTCCATTTGCGTCAAATTGGCAAGGTAAAAAAGCTTGACAAATGGGTACCCCACGAACTCAATGACCGCCAGCGCGAAGTACGCGTGGAGACGTGCCTTGCACTGCTCAGCAGGCATACAAATGAAGGAATTCTGAACCGCATTGTTACTTGTGACGAGAAATGGATCCTGTTTGACAATCGTAAGCGCTCAGCAAGTTGGTTGGACCCTGGTTCAGCACCCAAACAATGCCCTAAACGAAAACTTACCCCTAGAAAAGTGATGGTCACTGTTTGGTGGTCTAACGCGGGTGTAATTCATCACAGCTTCTTGCCAAACGGGACAAGCATTACTGCAGATGTGTACTGTGAAGAACTGAACACAATGATGGAGAAGCTCGCACGTCTCCAACTAGCTTTGGTCAATCGTTCGGCTTCAATGCTCCTGCACGACAACGCGCGACCTCATACTGCACAGCAGACGGTCTCCAAGCTACAAGAGATGGGGTTGGAAGTTCTCCGTCATCCGCCGTACTCACCAGACCTTGCGCCTACAGACTTCTACTTTTTCCAGAATTTGGATAACTTCTTGGCGGAAAAAAAATTCAATACCCGAGAGGCAGTACAAAATGCCTTTGAAGAATTTGTTGCCTCCCGTCCAGCTGATTTCTTCAAGAAAGGCATCAATAAGCTACCAATGCGTTGGCAAAGATGCATTGATTGCATGGGTGATTATTTTGATTAATAGAAATAAAAAATATAAAAAAAAATTACGCTTCATTTATTTCGTGAAAAACGGCAATTTCATAGGTAAAGACCTAATATTATACAATGTTTATATTATAAATTACGTAGGATTATGTGTTAAATCCTCAAATAATATCCTGTACATACGCAGGAAGTAAAAAATATTTTAGAAAATTAATAATATTCATAATTGCTGTAACTTTTTGATCATACAACAGAGAGAGCTTACAAAAATCTTACCTTTGTTAAGTCTGCCTGCAAACCATTTCATGAACCTATGAAGTTACACAGGATATTGTGCCCTTGTCATCCCCAAAATCGACGACGTCATTTGGAACCCTCAACATAAAAATCGTATTTAGTCGTTACAAAAATGCTCCCGTAACTGATCATCCGTACATTCTCATTGAGTTAGTTGTGTAGAAAATAAACTTTTAACTGTTGAGGAGACGCACGGTACATGACGAGTTTTCTTTTCTACGTACTGCGTGGTGAGGTCGACTGAGGTCGACGCACAGAAATCCTAGGTGAAGGCATTTTTTCACCCCAACGAATCGTACTAGTCACATTACAATGTACATAACTAAAACGGCAATAAGATTTGTATCTAAGTTTTATGTGTTTTCTTGATTCGACACCCCGACACCCACACGTTTTCATTATATAATATACTACGTGCAACTTATAACAAACATTATTTCATCCGTTAAATTAAACTACGTTTGAATTAATTGAACTGATTATAACTTTTGTAATTCTCTATTACTAGGATACTTATTTTTTGTCTCTTGCGTAACATACGATGTGTTGGATTCAATTCGCAAACTTGTTAACGGTCATACGCTAATATATCGTATAGGTTTCTGTAACAGAAAAACTTGTTAAAATTGTGTTAAAAGTAAACAACGATCCCTTGAAAAGTAAACAATGCGAATTAATGTATTCTAGCCACTTCCACAGTCCCTGTACAGCTCGTTGTCACGTCTCGCACACCGCCATCAACATTTTCCGATGTAGGTATTTTAATTCCGCTCTCGTTACGCGATTGGCTTTTTAATTTATTGTTATTGACAATAATGGCGGAGCGGGGGGCAGCGGGATGGCGGGGCTGTGGGAGAGGGGGTGCACAAATAATGCCACGAGTTAATTAAATATGTAGCTTGTGGGACTAGGAGGAGGACTCACGTGGAGGCTGTCGGACTGTATCCTGTGCTCATTTAATGAAACAACTGTAGAGTTCGTAAAGGCCAGAAACTCCTTGTTTGGACTTCCCAAGATCAGGATGTTACATTGAAATGTTGCAAATATTGCACTTACAAGGGATTCATAAAAATTATGTAAATTATCTCTTTTTATGTCTTTATTAATAATACTGCCTACAGGCTGCTATATATTTTAATAATTATCTTGATTTGATTTAACAAACATTAATTATTATTAAGTTAATAAAGTTAATATATAATTATAAGAAAGAAACAAAAAAAGAAAAAATATTTAAGTATTCACAACATATAGCCATGAAGCAAATAACAATGAATTGTATACATGAAAACTATTAATTAAATTATTAACTTTTGCAGTAAGTAATAGGCTATTTGGCTCAGCTGCATGTTGCTGCACGGATGTCCAACGACGCTGATGATTCTGCCAACACCTGTGGTGACTTGACTGTGGTTACCCTCCGCTGCCGTTCTTTATAGATTTATTTCACAACACGCGAAGAACAGTTAAAAAGTTTAAAATAAAACAGAAATAACAATATTCCTAAATGTATCCTACTGTAAACATAGAATCCTCACAATCATCGAAATGGTAGCATTGTGTCAATATTTTTATCAATGTAAAATGAATTTGCATTAATTTAAAATGAAAATACATATACCGGGTCTACTCAAATAATCCAATCCAATTAAATTCTAATTTTATTTAATCTAAAATAATGAGGATGATGCTTCACAAGTTAGCTTTTGATCTAATATGAGCTTCGCTTTTAAAGTTTTTTTAAACTGAATGATTGTATGTATATCTCTCAGTGGGGGAGGTATGATGTTCCAACACTTTGCGGAGCGGTACTTACAACTGCCGCGGAATATCATGTTCTAAATTTTGGCATAAGTAGCTTCTTAGTACAAGTCTGGACGTTTCTTCCATCACCACCCCGCCATTCAAGTTTGTTATATAAATAACCGGGGACTTTTGATTTAACAATGCCGAAAAGAAGTGTTGCAAAAAGTAATTTCTGTCGTCCAGTCATATTAGGTATGCTGTGGTATATTCACAAATGGGGTGCGTGGTGGTATTTTAAAACAAAAGCGCGCATATATGACTTTTAGTCTGTAGAAGCATGCACGTACTGACATCAACATGTGGTCTTCAAACCGCAAGGCGTAGACCATGATTAGGCCTAAATTACGAGCACTATCAACTCTTTCCAAATCCATACCCGAGAGTGAAACTTTGCAACTTGAAGAAAATCTCTCTGTTTCTTCAACCAAAAAACGATATATTTGGTTTGGTACGAATTTAGGACCAAACTGTTAAGATCAGACCATGCAGCGACCTGTTGCAGATCAGATTTGAGCCACGCGATTGCTTGAGGAATATCTCCTGGTTTTGCCGTGATATATAATTGTAGGTCATCCGCGTTGATGTGGAACCTACAAAACTGTATTACACTAGGCAGGTCTGCTATGTATATCATAAAGCGATGAGGGCCGAGTATTGATCCTTTTGGCACCCCTCTACGGACTGGACTAACAGTTGACAAGCATGATGTTCCATCCAGATTTTTGACGGATACTATCTGGGATCTGTCGGAGAGCTAACTCCGGAACCATTTGACGGCAGATGTATCCAATCCAAAGTAGGAGAGCTTTGAAGGTAGCAGAGGGATGTTAATACAGTCAAATGCCCTCGAATAGTCCATCAGAGTTAAAATGGTAATTTCCCCACAATCCTGAGCTGATAAGATATTATCCACCACGTCGTGAAGAGCAGTAGTTGTACTGCGACCCATTCTGAAGCTTGATCGTAAATCGGGTAGAATTTTATTTTTTTCGCAGTACTTACACCAACAGTGGCTTTTGATTTTCAAAAAATAGATTGGTATCGAAAACTGCAAGCTAGTTCACTTCTTATCTATGTAACTACTATAATATTTAGATTAACATGTCATGTTATCATTTGTGAATATGTTAAAGTTATGAATTAGATATATTTGAACCTAAACTACCCACATAAGTTTATTATTGATATTCTTCTATATTAACTCTATTACTTTTAATTCTATGTATAAGTATACTATAATCATCGTTATCTTATTTACTGCACTTTCTTATATTGCGTTTCATTATGGTTTTTGTTTATTTAGAATTTATTGTATTCCTTTATACCTCTCCTGTTTAGTAATTATTTGGCAGTAGCTGAAAATCAGCGTTTCGCTACAAGCGGCTAAAAGTTGAGCTATTATAGCCTTTTTGCCTTTTGGTAGCATAGCATTTCCGAATTTCACTGTAATTTGAATTGTAAGATTTTTTTGGTAAGGTTCTTTTAATGTAAACAATTCTATTGTCTCATTTTTACCATTAATTCTATTTTTTTACTGTGTTAAAACAAAGTGTCAAACAGTCCATATATTTAGTCATTTATTATTTATTAGTCCATATATTTTCTGTAAAAGTGTAATTTTCGAAAAAAATATTTGTTACCATTTTTGGCAATAAAGTTTGTATCTATCTATCTTTATCTACTTAACGACTTCGTAATAGATAACTCAAGGAGTTTAGAAAGATACGGTAAGATACTGATTGGACTCAGTTCAGTGAAATCGTTCGAGTTGTTTAGGGATTGGACGTACGATCGCGGTTTTCCATTGTGAAGGGGAAGTACAGCTCGATATTGATTTATTAATGATAGCTGTTATCACGTCAAGACTATGAGGGAGAATCATATCCCTGGAGATGTGTGAACCCCTTGAGCGTTCGATTTCATGTCCAAGATTATTTTTACAACAAGAAAGGGTGAAACAGTCTCAAGTTTGAAGGGTTTAATGTTAGGAGCTGGCATTTTAAATTTCTTCAAATATGAAATATCAATAGAGTCTTTTCCTGGAACATTTACGAAATTAGAATTTATATGATTTGAATCGCATAAAAGAGGGGGAAGATCATGAAACTTTTTGGAATTGTGTAGGACCGAGTTCTTTAAGTTTTCCAAAGGGCCTTTGGTGGGTAATCTTGCAGTTTACGTGACTTTCGAAGAAGGCCTTTTTCCGCCATCAAATGCAAACGAGTCAACTTTTTTATATCTTTGTACTCCGCCTTGTTGCGTCACTTAGAGACTGTTTGTACATTTTATACGTCCTATCACGAAGCTTCATTAAAGATCGATGATTATGAGTTAGCCATGGAGTTTGTTGTTCTCTAACCCTAGCAGTTTTCTCAGGAGTAAATTTACTGTACAGATTCAAGAGTGTATCATTAAATTGTGCAACTATATCGTCGATGCTCTCTGAATTTAACATGTTGTTGATGTCTATACATTTAAGTTTATTATTAAACGCAGTGATGTCAATATCCTTGAGCAGTCGATATGTAACAGATTTACATAATGGCTTTGGTTTTTTATTTTTAGTAATGCTGAAACAATGGCATGTTTACCTAGGTCAGGAATATGAGAAACATCTAAATCAAGAACAGGAGCATCTGTACAAATCGACACCTTACTGACTATCTGTAGTGAACTGTGTCGATTGGGATACATGAATTGATGTGCAAAATTGTTAACCATTCCTAAACAACAAAATATTACCAACACACTTTGACATTTTGACCGAAGAGACAATCATACGACAAAAAGAGTGATAATTATTTTGATCCTTACATCTGTACGATTTAATAATAAATATGTTGTCATGTATGGCGCAGGCTAAGGCGAGAATCGGTTGCGCGTCGATCGGTCTTTTGTAGGCACTTCATATACTAATGGGCGACAACGCTGCAGGGGATTTGAATGCGAACCTGAGCCAGCACCAAGTTCCCCGATTGTAGTGTAGAATTATTTAAATAAAAATCTAACGGAACGTCTGAAGGAACTGCAATAGGTTGTCATCGCTACTTTCATCCAGATGCGATTTAATATGGGCCATATTATCCCAAAAAATCGCACGGGATCGGGTGATACGCTGGTGCAAAATGATACTTCTAGTACACAATCAAATATGACCAAAATAAATGATCATAAGCCTGGCAGATATCGTCTCCACAACACAGGTTATAGTACTCGTTAAGTTGAAAGCTCGACGCGGCTGCCGCCGGTTTCAACCGGTTTACTTTATAAATTGCTCTGTGGTCGATTCTCTCACTGATTCAAGTACCGCTTGTTTATGTTACAGTTCATTATTTTATTTCATTTTGAATGCGAAATTATATATTTTTGTTTATTTAGATACAGTCAAGAATAATGTTTTTATATCGTTACTACGTAACACATAACTTGTTGGAAGGCATTATGATAAGACATGTCAATATGATAAGAAATCATAAGCGATGGAAATCGTGGCGTCATTGCCGGTGGCCATAAAACACGCCTACATGAATGTGTGCTGTGGACCTGGTGAGTCGATGATACTAACGTTATGCTCGTAATGAGGAAATTTATTGTTAGTTTACCTATTCTGTATATAATATTAGGTCTTTACCTATGAAATTGCCGTTTTTCACGTAATAAATGAAGCGTAATTTTTTTATATATTTTTTATTTCTATTAATCAAAATAATCACCCATGCAATCAATGCATCTTTGCCAACGCATTGGTAGCTTATTGATGCCTTTCTTGAAGAAATCAGCTGGACGGGAGGCAACAAATTCTTCAAAGGCATTTTGTACTGCCTCTCGGGTATTGAATTTTTTTCCCGCCAAGAAGTTATCCAAATTCTGGAAAAAGTAGAAGTCTGTAGGCGCAAGGTCTGGTGAGTACGGCGGATGACGGAGAACTTCCAACCCCAACTCTTGTAGCTTGGAGACCGTCTGCTGTGCAGTATGAGGTCGCGCGTTGTCGTGCAGGAGCAGTGCAGCCGAACGATTGACCAAAGCTGGTTGGAGACGTGCGAGCTACTCCATCATTGTGTTCAGTTCTTCACATTACACATCTGTAGTAATGCTTGTCCCGTTTGGCAAGAAGCTGTGATGAATTACACCCGCGTTAGACCACCAAACAGTGACCATCACTTTTCTAGGGGTAAGTTTTCGTTTAGGGCATTGTTTAGGTGCTGAACCAGGGTCCAACCAACTTGCTGAGCGCTTACGATTGTCAAACAGGATCCATTTCTCGTCACAAGTAACAATGCGGTTCAGAATTCCTTCATTTGTATGCCTGCTGAGCAGTGCAAGGCACGTCTCCACGCGTACTTCGCACTTGCGGTCATTGAGTTCGTGGGGTACCCATTTGTCAAGCTTTTTTACCTTGCCAATTTGACGCAAATGGACCAATATTGTTTTGATGCTAACGTCGAAAGCTGCTACTAATTCAGCCGTGGATTGAGTTTCATCAGCTTCCACAATTGCCTTTAATTCGTCATTGTCGACCGAAGTTTTCGGACGACCACGGGGTTCATTTTTCAGGTCAAAATTTCAGAACGGAAGCGGGTAAACCAATAACGGGTGGTGCGTTTGTTTGTAGTGTTCGCTCCGTAAACGTCGTTGATGTTGCGTGCCGCTTGTGCCGCTTTGCTGCCACGACGGTACTCATACTCCATAATTACTCGAATTTTTAACTTATCCATGATGACGAAAAATGTTCGAATGCGTTGAAAACAAAACACTAACTATTAAACAAATGACGATTTCAGAAAAAGAATTCCATGTTTGTCAAATAAAATTAATTTGAAACTAGAATTATCAGTCACTAAAAAAATTTATTTTCATTTGAAATGGCCAGTACGGCAAAACGGCAGTTTCATAGGTAAAGACCTATTATATGCAAAAGTTATATAACTCTACAGAGATATCCAATAATGTAAAAAAGCATAAATAGACCTGCGATCTAGTCTGTAAGTGGAGCTTGATTCCTTCAATATATAGAGTTAGTGTCTGTGGTCTTAGACGCAACCAGTCCGTTACTCATGCAAATGTATTAATTCATAAAAATTAGTAAAAGAGAAATAAATAGTTGTTACTACTCGTGATTCATGTTATCCTACTTCATTACCATGTTTGTTCCGTAGCTGTATAGTGTTCAACGTCTGTCAGACGTTGGCCTCTATACTCCCTCGGCTTGTCTTAGATCTACGAATGTCAGCTCCCTAGCAAGGGTGGTAGCAGCAGACCCGTCTCGCATCCGTAGAAAAAATACGAAAACGCGATACAGGATATATCGCATTCGATTTGAATAAAGAAGGAAGGATATACGAAGAAATACTTAATTTTTAACCTCCCTTGCCAAAAGAGGGGTGTTTTATATAAGCTTAAAGTAAATAGTGTTACTCGCGTCCGTGTCTTCCTGTCTTCGTCACGGTTCACCGATTTCAGGGATTAAATAATAGGTCTTTACCTATAAAACTGCCGTTTTGCCGTGCTGGCCATTTCAAATGAAAATATTTTTTTTTTGACTGATAATTCTAATTTCAAATTAATTTTATTTGACAAACATGGAATTCTTTTTCTAAAATCGTCATTTGTTTAATAGTTAGTGTTTTGTTTTCAACGTATTCGAATATTTTTCGTCATCATGGATAAGTTAAAAATTCGAATAATTATGGAGTATGAGTACCGTCGTGGCAGCAAAGCGGCACAAGCGGCACGCAACATCAACGACGTTTACGGAGCGAACACTACAAACGAACGCACCACCCGTTATTGGTTTACCCGCTTCCGTTCTGGAAATTTTCACCTGAAAAATGAACCCCGTGGTCGTCCGAAAACTTCGGTCGACAATGACGAATTAAAGGCAATTGTGGAAGCTGATGAAACTCAATCCACGGCTGAATTAGTAGCAGCTTTCGACGTTAGCATCAAAACAATATTGGTCCATTTGCGTCAAATTGGCAAGGTAAAAAAGCTTGACAAATGGGTACCCCACGAACTCAATGACCGCAAGTGCGAAGTACGCGTGGAGACGTGCCTTGCACTGCTCAGCAGGCATACAAATGAAGGAATTCTGAACCGCATTGTTACTTGTGACGAGAAATGGATCCTGTTTGACAATCGTAAGCGCTCAGCAAGTTGGTGGGACCCTGGTTCAGCACCCAAACAATGCCCTAAACGAAAACTTACCCCTAGAAAAGTGATGGTCACTGTCTGGTGGTCTAACGCGGGTGTAATTCATCACAGCTTCATGCCAAACGGGACAAGCATTACTGCAGATGTGTACTGTGAAGAACTGAACACAATGATGGAGAAGCTCGCACGTCTCCAACCAGCTTTGGTCGATCGTTCGGCTCCACTGCTCCTGCACGACAACGCACGACCTCATACTGCACAGCAGACGGTCTCCAAGCTACAAGAGTTGGGGTTGGAAGTTCTCCGTCATCCACCGTACTCACCAGACCTTGCGCCTACAGACTTCTACTTTTTCCAGAATTTGGATAACTTCTTGGCGGGATTAAAATTCAATACCCGAGAGGCAGTACAAAATGCCTTTGAAGAATTTGTTGCCTCCCTTCCAGCTGATTTCTTCAAGAAAGGCATCAATAAGCTACTAATGCGTTGGCAAAGATGCATTGATTGCATGGGTGATTATTTTGATTAATAGAAATAAAAAATATATAAAAAAATACGCTTCATTTATTTCGTGAAAAACGGCAATTTCATAGATAAAGTTAAAGGTAAGATCATTATATTGCATGCAATTTAGGTATAGATTAACATTAGTTATGCATAGTTATAGGAATAGACTATACAACGACCGGTTTTATCTCTAAGCAGCGATCTATCCCAGTTACCAAGTATAAATAACATATACTTTTCTAGGAGTAAATAATCCACATTGATTTTGATTAAAAAACAACCGACTTTCGTAATTAATACTCAAAAGCTGTTAACCAAAAAGTGCCCAGCTGGTCCATTACTCGCCGAGCAAGTTGAATATTTATAAAAGTTAACATATCTTTACCACCGCAGATAAACCAATCATACTTCAAAATAATTTGTATTATAACTTTGATCTTCACTCATAATACAGGGCTTTAGTTCATTATCTAATGCTAATTAATTACCCAACTATTTGCCTAACCGCCCACTGCAGTGAGCAAACACGGAGGCTGTGACGTCACAGCACCGGACAACAACGTGTAGTGAGGAGCTAAAGAGATCACTTCTATCGATAGTTCAAAGTTGTAAGTTCTTCCTATCATACATTAATAATATTTTAGTAACTACTGTTAACATGTTATTCCTATTTAACTGCCACAAGAATATTATCTATTATATTATATTATCTGTTTGTGTTTTGGTTAGACAAAAAACGCCCCTGAGACTTTTTGATATAAAGGCAATTTGAATAGAAGCCTATGAAAGGCATCATACATCTTAAATCATTGTTGTAGTGCTCGTACAACATCGCCTATTTCGATACAAATTTAATTATTTTCATGCTACTCAACGTAAGGAGGTCACTTGCAAGTTTTCTGACTAAAAACATATCAAATAAACAAATTTTTAAATATTTTACCCACGAGTAGGTTGGAAAAGTTTTAAGATAATTTTATATTGTCACCAAAATTCATACCTATGTGAAGTGTCAGATTTCTGGGCCCAAGGATGATATTATGACTTTCGTACAACGATAAGCTTTGGTGTAAAATTTAATGCCGATATTAAACCCATAGTCCAGCTCTCATCAAACGGCTAATCTAATAATGAAATACAAAAAAGGTATGATAATTCTTGATATAAGGTAAAAAAAAAGGTTGACCGTTCCTACGGCTACTGGGAATCCTAGTTGAAAATCGGAGGATTTTATTTTATCTTCATGTTACTCACAATTCCGGTTAATGAGATGACTTAGTATCATCTGGTTGGAATGAAAATATGTCGGCCCTGAGCGACAGACGTTCGAGTGAGATGGTTAATATGTAATTTTAGCTAATAATGAAATGAAATGAAATGAAATATTTATTTCTCAACATTGACAATTACTTGTTCTTATTGACGTCAAATAAAACATGACACTTTCCCGTTTTCATGACCAGTTCGGAAAAACCTCCGTGAAGAAGAACTGGCAAGAAACTTCAAGGGTATATTTTTTTCAAAATAAATTTACAGAGTCTCCTTATGTCTAAACAAAATAATTCTTATCTGCATCTGTTAGCTCGGCAAGTCTCCCTCCCCACAAGTGTCCAAACGACGAACACCCTCAAACGGCCCCCGGTCCAGAGTTAACGCGGGATCCAGCCCTCGGATATAAGCAAAGGCATACGCAGAGCACTTCGAACAAGCCTACGGTCGACAGCGCAACATTCACCGATAAACCAATCAATAACAATACATTCAATCTACGATCAATGACATCTACGGGCGGATATATATCAAACAATCGCATAGTAACTTGGTTAGTATTATTGTAACTATGACGCGCACGGGCGGAGGCGGAGGCGGAGGCGGCAGCGGAGCGAGGCGGAGGCGGAGAGCGACGAGCGAGCGGGGCGCGGGGTGATCAAAGGGTGACAGTCGCAGGTGTGCTGGGGTGACCATGAGGCACGGTTTTCGTGGATTTAACATGTAAAATATTTTAAAGCCGTGATGTAGAAACTATTGGCTTTATAACTTTCAACTGATTTATATTTGAGGACTAATTATTCGTCAGGATTCGTTCTTTAGTTTAATAATATTAATAATAATAATATTTATATATTTCAGAATCAAATCCATATGTGTTAGTACTAACAGTTTTATTTTTAAGCTCTTATATTAGTAAATCATTCAGGAACTCTTTGTGAAATTATTATACATATAAATCAACGGATAACAAAAGTCAAAAAAACCTCATTACAGTATTAATAATGTCAAAGGAAGTAAACTTGTTGATTTTACTTTGTAGTTTGCATGGCAATTTGATTCGTTCATTGCTCAGATACAAAATAATATAACATTTCTAATTTCAAAAGGAGATAAAAAATAATAAAATAACGTAAATATGTATAAATATGTTTTTGTATTGTTTATCCTTAGGTAACAAGATTATGTCTTATGTCTTAAAGTATGGCAATCAAATTTATCTTGAAATTCAAATTAGGCTCAATAAATTTTTACACATAATATTTTAAAATAAAAATGATCATTTTTTTTATATGTAGCCATCTTAAAATAAATAGGAAGGGAGCTCCTACTATCAGGTTAAAAGTAAGTAAGGGCACTGTTAGTGCTGGCACGCAAGTGAGCCGGTGCGGAGGTACAGCACTTCGTCATGAAGCTCTGCAGTGCCACACCAGCCCCAGCAGGCCCTCAGACCTTGCGGCCTTAAACAACATCCACTCACTCTTTGCTTATTTGTATCTCAAACCATGTGATAAGAATCAAATGCAGACATTAGTTTTATGACAGCCAACACCAATAATACTGAACTCATCTACAAGCTTATTTATATAAAGTTGAACAGGCGAAGAGAGCTGAGCCCACCCTGTCTTACATCACACTTTGATCTGTACTCATTTGAATCAAAACCAGCCCATCTAATATTATTTTGCTGATTTCCATACCGAAATTTTAATATATTAACTACATAATTTGTTACTTTGATTTCAGATTTTTAGTTCATCCAAAAAACATTGTACTTCACTTGGTCAAATGTAAAAGTTTTTTTAGGTGTTTAGTATTATACAGTCTGCTTGAGTAATAATTGCATTCTCAGTTAAGATACCAGGCCTAAGACTAAATTTCGTATCATTAAGTATCACATTCCATCGAGCATACTGTCCAGCACTTTCACTACAATAGTGGCCAATGACATTGCCTATAGTTGGACATACCCAACGATCATCAGTGTTGTTTTTCATTATGAGGACCATTGTACATAACATCTTTAGGTAAGTAACTATGTCTTAACACAAATTTAAAAATATTGCAAACATCGGGTGCTCGACTCGCCATCATGGCCTGGCGATTTGCCTTCACAATTTGTGTAAATATTAGGTCTTTACCTATGAAATTGCCGTTTTTCACGAAATAAATGAAGCGTAATTTTTTTATATATTTTTTATTTCTATTAATCAAAATAATCACCCATGCAATCAATGCATCTTTGCCAACGCATTGGTAGCTTATTGATGCCTTTCTTGAAGAAATCAGCTGGACGGGAGGCAACAAATTCTTCAAAGGCATTTTGTACTGCCTCTCGGGTATTGAATTTTTTTCCCGCCAAGAAGTTATCCAAATTCTGGAAAAAGTAGAAGTCTGTAGGCGCAAGGTCTGGTGAGTACGGCGGATGACGGAGAACTTCCAACCCCAACTCTTGTAGCTTGGAGACCGTCTGCTGTGCAGTATGTGGTCGCGCGTTGTCGTGCAGGAGCAGTGGAGCCGAACGATTGACCAAAGCTGGTTGGAGACGTGCAAGCTTCTCCATCATTGTGTTCAGTTCTTCACAGTACACATCTGCAGTAATGCTTGTCCCGTTTGGCAAGAAGCTGTGATGAATTACACCCGCGTTAGACCACCAAACAGTGACCATCACTTTTCTAGGGGTAAGTTTTCGTTTAGGGCATTGTTTGGGTGCTGAACCAGGGTCCAACCAACTTGCTGAGCGCTTACGATTGTCAAACAGGATCCATTTCTCGTCACAAGTAACAATGCGGTTCAGAATTCCTTCATTTGTATGCCTGCTGAGCAGTGCAAGGCACGTCTCCACGCGTACTTCGCGCTGGCGGTCATTGAGTTCGTGGGGTACCCATTTGTCAAGCTTTTTTACCTTGCCAATTTGACGCAAATGGACCAATATTGTTTTGATGCTAACGTCGAAAGCTGCTGCTAATTCAGCCGTGGATTGAGTTTCATCAGCTTCCACAATTGCCTTTAATTCGTCATTGTCGACCAAAGTTTTCGGACGACCACGGGGTTCATTTTTCAGGTCAAAATTTCCAGAACGGAAGCGGGTAAACCAATAACGGGTGGTGCGTTCGTTTGTAGTGTTCGCTCCGTAAACGTCGTTGATGTTGCATGCCGCTTGTGCCGCTTGCTGCCACGACGGTACTCATACTCCATAATTACTCGAATTTTTAACTTATCCATGATGATGAAAAATGTTCGAATACGTTGAAAACAAAACACTAACTATTAAACAAATGACTATTTTAGAAAAAGAATTCCATGGTTGTCAAATAAAATTAATTTGAAATTAGAATTATCAGTCAAAAAAAAAAATATTTTCATTTGAAATGGCCAGTACGGCAAAACGTTAATATTTTCTAACATCTTTAGCAGTAATCTCAATCGATAGTTAATTCAAAGAGCAGGCCTTGGCTCTGAAATGTATTAGCTATGTCATTGGGATCATGCATGCTATAATACTCACGGGGAGATCATCTTTGAATTGTATTTTTCCAAAACTTACCAATTTGTTTTTCAGAGTGTTTTTTACTACATCCACCTCTATCTGTAGTTGATTGTCATGAAAAAATTTGAATATTTTTCTGGAGTTACACATATTTTGGTAAATTTCAATCTTGTCAAATTCACATCTTGGATTACCGTAAAGTTGTGAAGACCTTAAGTTTAAACCCTACTCACTGAACTCTCTTCGAGAACGTAGATAGGCTACTGCCTAAACCTACATCCCTATCTCCACTGTTGAAATGAAGAACAAACAAGGATCCAGGAAAATATTACCTATTTTTATTGTGCAAATAAAATGATTTGATTTGATATTGTTATTAGTTACAGATTTAATATCGCACGTAAGAAAATGGATATAAAATATAATTTTATTTATTTTTACTTTTTTATGAACCGTTTCCAGCGTTTTTACCTTAATTCAATTATGTCTAAATCAACTAAATAGAATAATTCACCATTGTACAAGTTTACTTTTTTGTAATAAGATGTTTGTGATCAGCAATATGGTCGAAACAGTCTTTTGAAAGCTTGGAACATACAAGAATAATTAAAGGTTAAAAAAGGAAAAAAAAGGTGAAAAAATATGAAAAAAAGGATTTTGACAAGTTGCTGTTTGTTCCGTTCAGCACATTTAATAACCGCCTTCGCGCAGACGTTGCATTAAATAATCAAAAGTCAACGTCGGGCTCGCATTCTCTAGCTAAATGAAACAGTTTGTGACTCACAATACCTATTTTGTCCTCATGGCTTCATTATACCGGTAAGATATTGTATCTTTCTGTGTCTCGTAACTTAAGTTCAAATTTAAAACATAAGGTTAATGTTTGTTGTTGGTTAATGTTTGTTCGAATAAACCCTCAAAAATACCATTATTATATAACCCTTGTTAAAAAGATAGAACACAAGTTCGAGTCCTGGTCGGAGCATTCATTTGTGTGGTGAACAGTGATGTTTGTTCTCGGGTCATGATTGCTTACATTGAAATTGCCGTTTTATGGTACTGGCCACTTTGATCTGTATTATTTGTATTTCCTCTTTGGTTAAGAATTCCAATTTTAAATTTACACAGACCTTTACTAACGCATTTGTGTTTCAAAAACCGTAATTCATTTGTTTTTTCCTCTTTTGGTGTAGCAAAAAAAAAACACAGTGCGTTTTTGGTTCCAAAGTTTTCGTTCTGGAAATATCGACCTGCAGAATAAGCCCCGTAGACGGCCGGAGACCACAGATGATAATAAAGAACTAAGATAATAAAGATGATAATGAAGGCTATTGTGGAAGCGGACCTATCGCAAACCACGTCCGGGTTAGCTGTAGGCTGTGGCGTTAGTGACAAAACTGTTTTAATCCACTTGAAGCAAATTGGGAAGGCGAAAAAGTTTGAGAGGTGGGTACCTCATGAATCGAGTACAGCAAACCGACAAACGCGCATCGACTGCTGCGTTACATTATTCAACCGGCACAATAATGAAAGAATTTTAAATCGAATCATTACCTGTGATGAAAAGTGGATTCTGTACGACAATTGCAAATGCTCATCGTAATGGTTGAACCCTGGCGAACCAGCCAAACCCTGCCCCAAGCTAAAATTGACTCAAAAAAGTTACTTGTGAGCGTTTTAGTAGACTAGCGCCGGTGTCGTGCACTACAGCTTTCTTAAATCTGGCCAGACGATTATGGCAGATGTCTATGGTCAGCAACTGCAAACCATGATGGAAAAGCTAGCTGCTAAACAACCGAGGCTGCTAAAACACTGCTACTTCAGGACAACGCTAGACCACACACTGCACAACAGACGGCTACCAAATTAGAGGAGCTTCAATTGGAATATCTAAGACATCCACCGTATTCCCCCACTTGCTCCAACAGATTTTTTTAGAAATTTGAATAACTTTTTGCAAGGGAAAATATTCAACTTCGATGGGGCAGTCCAAAGCCTTCAAAGATTTTATTGATTCCAGTCCGAATGGTTTTTTTAGTAAAGTGATCAATGAACTACCTATTTGATGGCAAAAGTGCATAGATAGCAATGGTACATACTTTGATGAAATAAATGTATTGTTTTTTAAAAATTGACTGTTCATTCGTTACCTAATGACCTAATATTTATATCTGTCTAGTCATCCATAACACAACCTCTGCTTACATTGGCCGTACAGTTAGTGTTTTGGTCTGTTAATTTTATTTTTTTATGATTATTCAAGCTATTAGTTAACCACAACACATGAATAATTAAGTTTTCAATCAAAATATCCCAGATTGTCCCGCGTCACGACCACCCTACACCCAGGACCGCCCGCCTGCAGAAAAGCATTAATTCCCATTATGATTTGTTGAACCAATAACAACCGACCAAGGGGTTATTTGTTCCTAATTACATTTTTAATTACTGTATCTTTGTGGCGGGATTCCGCCACGAGCGAGTGAACGTGACAGACTTACTTGAGGGTAATTAAATTTGATATTTTGAGCTGTCGTGATGGGATAGAATTTTAACTTGGTAAGAATATCTAAATTGACAAATCTTCAATATTTTGAGGTAAATTTTATTAGCGGTGACACGTAAAGAAAATATTATTTAGTCATTTTATATCGACAGTAAGTTACGGCGTCTTGTTCTTGTCAGTGAGTCAGGGAGTCTTGGCAATACGAGCAGAAGGACGACAAGTTTAAGTTAAATTGCGTCAGAGCTTTTGCTGCTTTGTAGTACTTCTTTTCAGTAACCATTCTTGTCATCTGAATCTGGCCAAAAATAAATAAATTTTGCTTTTTCTTTGTGACGGTTGTCTATTTCGACCTCTTTTTGTCAGTAAATTTTATTTTTTTTGTCGTTCCCGACGTAATTTTAAACTAGGAATTACGTAGTGTCGGAGAACGGCAATGTTTTGATTTGACAAGTCAGTCACGAAATATTATCCATCAAAGCAACTTGAATCTATTTATTTATTATTGTTTCTGAGTTTATTATTCAAAATTACATAGTTAAGATATTTTATTATCTACAATCAAAGTTTTTTTTAAGAAACCTATAATTTATTTTTACGTTCACGAGTGTGCGTAGCCAAAATTTTTGGTAAGGATTCTCATTCATTAAAATTTTATTTTATTGTTATTTTTTCTTTTCAGATCAAATTTAATTGTATTAATATTTCTGTTCTATTTTGTGTGACTATTTTTTTTATTTCAATTTTGTTTATATTTTTCTGTTTGTATTTACAGGCATTTTTGTATATTTTTAATTTTACCGAAAAAATAAACATAGAAGAGAGTTTTGGTGTTTTACTGGTACTACGTTACATACTGGCGCCCGAATATTCAAACGTAGTTTATGGAGAAGAGAGGAGGAACTATATCAACAGAAGAATTGCAACATTAAAAATAATTTTTTTATAATTATTATTGAGGTCAGGCATAAAACTTTATTTGTTACCATTTTCAATCATTAACATTCACTATAATATATTTATATATATATCTACTATAATATATCTACTATAATATATCAAAATACTGCTAAATTATTCAGACATTTAAGTTTTTTTAGTTTCTTTCGTTATAATATCCTTGAAGAAATTTTCTGAAGACACAACATTCTATAACCCAGTAATTTCACTATTTAAATAACATTTTCTATTCATTTTCATCACTTGAAAATACGTATATTTTTAAGGCTCTATTCTGCATAACGACTATTAACAAATTTGTTTCACTTTAACATTTTTTTTTGATTTTGCAATGAATTTTTCACAATTAAATAAACCTGAAATAATTTATGAATTAAAAATCAGAAATATAAATTTTTCTTCGACGCAATCTGTAGACGAACTACGATCATTATTATTAAATATTAATGTAGATTCTGAAACAGAAATTTTACAAAATAGCCCTGAAGAATTTTCAGAAGATATTAATACCATTAAAAAAAATTTAAAACTTGTTGAAGCTTGTATAAACTCTTATCCTATTAGGAAACAAAAAATTTCACCTTATTTAACTCATATAAGAACAAGATTAGGCCTCATTGACATTACATCAGATTTATCTTCAGAGCAGTTAGATTTAATAAATTCATGTTGGAATGATTTAAGTCAATTAGACTCACGTTTTAAAAATTTGGAAAAATCACCAACACATTCCACATATCATTCCGCAGAATCTATACAAAATATTAATCTACAACCCCTTTCTTTTTTCGAAGCATTAACTGATAAGGTCAGTAAAATTACAGAAAATCGAACTAACAATGATTTAAAAAGATTTATTTATAAAGGTGAAGGTTGTCCAAAGGATTTTATTCAAAAACTTGAAGAATTTTCACAAATAAAAAATATTTCTGAAAAATCTTTATTCTCACATATTTATGATATTTTATCTGGATCTGCTCTTGATTGGTTTAGAGCTAGAAAGTCGACTATTAATGACTGGTCATCTTTCCGATCGGCATTGTTGAATGATTTTGCAATTACCGATTACGATTATAAACTAAAAAAAGTAATCGATGCTCGTAAACAAAAACATAATGAGAGAATTATCATCTACTTTGCTACAATGGAATCTTTTTTTTCAAAGCTCTTGGAACCAATGTCCGAAAAAGAAAAAATTAATACTCTTGTTAGAAATCTTAAACCTGAATTCACATTACGTCTTTCACCTACTGATTTACATACTGTAAATTCCCTCTTGGAATCATGCAAATTTACAGAAAGCATTCTCCAAGTTTCTAATAATACATCTTACTACTCTTCATCATCACCACCAGATCATTATCATTCTTTTCCTATTCCTTCTACATCAAATTCTAATAACAAATCGTATAATAATACTCTACTTTCACATAATCAACCATATATTCCTGAATTTCCTTTTAAAGCTTGTACATATAATTCCATAGCAGCTGTAGCTAATCCATTACCTAATACTGTAGCTGCAATTAATAAAAATCAGAGTTTTTATAAATTCACTTGCCCACGTTGTAGATCTAATACACATTTATTAAAAGACTGTACTAACACTAATATAGTGTGTTTTCGTTGTGGAAAAAAAGACTTTATTACTAGTAAATGTCCTAATTGTAATAAGTCGATTTCAAAAAACTAAATTACGAGGAGTGCATAAACAAAAATAATGGTATTAAATCATCAAATTTTGACAAAAAAGATTGGGATACATGGTTAAAAACTTTAACAATTTTTTTTAAATCTTATAACACTTGTGCTCTCCTCTTTAATAAAACATCAGATTTTGAACGTCCTTATTTAGGTACATATAAAAGTAAACGATTTAATTTTAAATGGTCTTTTAGATAGTGGTAGTGCTATCACTATATTGGGTAATAATTCTCATAAAATTTTATCACAACATGGTCTTTTTATGCAAAAAAGCTGTTTAATAAAAGGTAATGTTGCAAACGGACAAACTATTTCTTCTATCGGCATTATTACTCTTCCTACTTTTTATAACAATAAATTTGCGTTAATTACAGCTCATGTGATCCCAGAAATCACTGAATCACTCATTTTGGGTATTGATTTTTGGAAAACTTTTAATCTTGCTCCGGATATTCTTAGTAATATCACATTACAACCTTCAAATTTAAACTCATCTTTTCTCATTAATACAGATCCTAACTTTCATTTACATGAATACCATTCTTTAACAGATACACAAAAAATTATTGCAGATGCAATTATGGAAAAGTTTAGGTTGATTTCAACTGAATGTAAACCTTTAGGTCGTACTCATTTAGTCGAACATTTCATCGACACTGGAGACCATCCACCTATTCGTCAACGCTGTTACAGACTTTCTCCTGAGAAACAAAAAGCTCTTTGTAAAGAAGTTGATGATATGTTACAATTAGATGTCATTGAACCCAGTGACAGCCCATGGCTGAACCCAATTATTATTACACCTAAAAAAGATGGTACTTGGCGATTTTGTATTGATAGTCGTAAATTAAACGATATCACAAAAAAAGATGCTTACAAACTTCCTTTCATTTCTGATATATTAGATAACCTTAAAGATGCTAAATTTATATCATCTATTGACATTGCTAAAGCGTTTTGGAATATTCCCTTAAAAAAAGAGGATAAACTCAAAACTGCATTCCATGTTCCAGGCCGTGGAATGTTTCAATTTAAAGTTATGCCATTTGGTTTAACTAATGCACCTGCTACCCAACAAAGATTCATTGAAAATCTACTAAATGACCTTACAAATGATAATAATGTTTTCTATTTTATCGACGATATAGTCTGTATCTCTCAAACCTTTGAACAACATGTCGATATACTTACTAAAATTCTTAAAAAACTTTCAGATGCCAATCTCACAGTCAATTTTCCAAAATGTTCATTTTTCCGGAAAGAATTAAAGTACTTAGGCTATGTAGTTAATGAAAATGGTTTAAAAACGGATCCTAAAAAAGTTCAAGCTATTCTTGATATACAAACTGCAAAATCTGCTAAGGAGGTCAAACGTTTTTTGGGTACTGCCAGCTGGTACAGACATTTTGTACCTAATTTAAGCACCCTTGCAGCACCGTTAACTAAATTAACTTCTACAAGCAAAAAATCACCTCCATTTAAGTGGTCTGATGAAGCTGAAATTGCTTTCAAGGCTATTAAGCAAGCTTTAATTAGTACACCAGTTCTGGCATGTCCAGATTTCTCTAAACCATTTGCTGTTCATTGTGATGCCTCTTCCTATGGCATTGGCGCAATGTTAACTCAGGAAGTCGATAATATGGATAAACCTATTGCTTATATGAGTAAATCACTTACAGGCGCTCAAAAGAATTATTCAGTCACTGAACGTGAACTTTTAAGTGTTATTACGGCACTAGAGCATTGGCGTTGTTATTTAGATAATGGATTACAATTTACAATTTATACTGATCACGCAGCCCTTCAGTGGTTTATGCATTTAAATAATCCTACTGGCAGATTAGCTCGGTGGAGTATTCGTTTATCTATGTTTAATTTCGTAATTAAACACAAAAAAGGCTCAGATCATGTCGTACCAGATACTTTATCACGGATAAAACCAATTGATTTAATTAATTTTTCTACTTCTCAAACTAAAGACACTTGGTATTTAGCAATTTATAATAAATGTTTATCATTTCCTTCTAGTACTCCGGATTACATGATTCATAATAATAAATTGTTTAGATTTTGTAGATCTAACACATTATTTAACTCTGAATTTAATTGGAAACAAGTAATACCATTAGAATTTAGGGAATCTGTGATTACACAAAATCATTCTACTCCCCAAACGGCACATTTTGGTACTTTTAAAACATACCATAGAATTAAAAATCTCTATTTTTGGCCTGGCATGTATAAAGACGTAGCCATGTTTATTGCTAAGTGCGAGACTTGTTTAGCTACCAAGCACCAAAATCAAAACTTAATTGGTTTAATGGGCAAACCCAAACATTGTTCACGCCCTTTCCAATGTTTATCCATAGATTTGATAGGTCCACTTCCTACTTCACGTAAGCTGAATAGATTTCTATTTGTAGTTACTTGTTGTTTTTCCAAATATTGTTTGTTATTTCCAATAAAACATGCAACCGCTTCTATTATTCGCCATATATTGGACAATTTAGTTTTTATGGTTTATGGAGTTCCAGAAACTATTATATTAGATAATGGTCCTCAAATGATAAGTACAGAATTATCTGAATTATTTAAATTTTACAACATACCAAAAATACATTACACCCCACGTTACTGTCCACAGGTTAACACCGTTGAGCGTTACAATAAAACTATTGTAACGGCGATTGCAGCTTTTATAGATAAAGATCACAGAACTTGGGATACCTATATAAACAAAATACAGTTTGCTATTAATACTGCGGTTAATGAAACCACAAAATTCACTCCATCATTTTTAGTATTTGGTAGAGAAGCTGTTACATGTGAATCTATCTACAAAAATAAAGATTCCAGAGATGAACTAATTTTCAGTCCTAGGGATGTATATGCTGAAAACATAGGACAATTAATACCTATCTTTTCCGAAGTACAGAAGCGGTTATTTAATGCACATCAATATAATGCAACTTATTATAACAAACATCATCAGAATTTAGAATTTAATAACGGTGATATTGTTTGGAGGCGAAACCATGTAATAAGTTCCTCTAAAAAACATTTTTGTGCTAAGTTTGCACCCAAATTTATTAAATGTAAAGTTTCAAATAAAGTTTCACCATTAATTTACGATTTAGTGGATATGAATAATAACCCATTAGGTCGTTGGCATATCAGAGACATTAAACCTCTACCGCGTTTAACTTCTTCTTTGAGTGACTAGATTGGTTGTTACCAATTACTTTATATGAATTCATATATAATTATTGCTAATTATCTCACGGCGAGCATAAGCCGATTCTTTTTGTCTTATTTTTTTTTCTTTATGCACCTCATTATCGTTTGGCTATACCATTAACATTGACGTTGGTCAAAACTTATAATTAATTATCATCATCGTAGTATTAGGTTAACTTATTGTGTAATTTATTTAATATTTGCAATTCTAGGAGTGTAAACTCTTATTTTCAATATCTGTATTATACTTTATAGTATAATTTGTTAAATGTTATCAATTTTTTTTTTTCCTCAATTTTTTTTCAAGCGGTTTGCAACTTGTAAAATTAAGCCTTCTGCACGAGCGTTTATTAAGGTAACTCGTTAAACTAAACCATACCTATGTGTATTATTTATACGCTTGTATCACTTTCCCGTGAGAATTATTTTCATATGTTTATTACATAAGTATTTTAATTACTTCACAAAAGACCCTTGGATTTTATTTAAAAGTCAATGTTTCACGACTGGCTATGATTTTCTTTTCTTTCCGGCATATTTATTTCAGTCTTTAACTGAAACTTGTTTATAGTAATCACCGTGCGGGAGTTAGCGACACGTTAAAGAAGCCATAAGCTATTAATATTTTCAGCGGATGGCAACTATTAAAGCCTTTTGCCGTTGCGTTCAACTCTGTTGAGTTGACTTATTTAGGATACGATTCCTCATAAGCAACTCTAACTGCATGATGTTTTATTTCCAGTAGTTGGAATAAGACTAGTATGATAGAGAATGTATGTTGTAATTATAATGTACGTTGATGGAGTTGAACGATGTATATTAACATTGTATATTCCAGGAACATGTTTAAAATTTTATCATTCATGAACCATGTAATTTAAGATAATTATTTAGGATTTTTTTTTTCTCTCTCTCGTCTGTTTTGTTTTCTTTTTCTATTAAATAACTTGTTGATATGCAATATATCAGTATTATTTTTTTTTTTCGTATATACAGGATGTTTTTTTCAGAAAAATTCTTCTATAGGATGTTAATATTAATTTTCATTTTGCTTTTAATTATTATTTTTTTATGATTGTTCTTTCATTTAGCAGATTAAATATTAAAATTCGATATGTATATGCGGTTTATTTTGATTTGGTTTGAATTTGAAATTTTACTAAAAAAAATCTTTCAGATTTTTTTTTTCCCGGCCCCCGGGGTATTGTGACGGTTGTCTATTTCGACCTCTTTTTGTCAGTAAATTTTATTTTTTTTGTCGTTCCCGACGTAATTTTAAACTAGGAATTACGTAGTGTCGGAGAACGGCAATGTTTTGATTTGACAAGTCAGTCACGAAATATTATCCATCAAAGCAACTTGAATCTATTTATTTATTATTGTTTCTGAGTTTATTATTCAAAATTACATAGTTAAGATATTTTATTATCTACAATCAAAGTTTTTTTTAAGAAACCTATAATTTATTTTTACGTTCACGAGTGTGCGTAGCCAAAATTTTTGGTAAGGATTCTCATTCATTAAAATTTTATTTTATTGTTATTTTTTCTTTTCAGATCAAATTTAATTGTATTAATATTTCTGTTCTATTTTGTGTGACTATTTTTTTTATTTCAATTTTGTTTATATTTTTCTGTTTGTATTTACAGGCATTTTTGTATATTTTTAATTTTACCGAAAAAATAAACATAGAAGAGAGTTTTGGTGTTTTACTGGTACTACGTTACATCTTGATTCGTTCTCAGTTCTTTGATCTCTATTAAAATAAATCTAGCTTGTCCTGGGAAATCTGTAAAATCGGCTCAAAACTCATTGTGTCTATAAGCCACGATATGAAAAAAACAAAACAAATACTTTTTGGCCTCAATAAATACCAAACACCTCACATTTGGTAACACTCTAATATCCATTAATGCAGCCACCCGACACTCATCCGCTTGCATTAGTTAATAATGCTCTGTCCGAGTTCCGAATTTAATAAATTTGTGGATGATAGTGACTCCATCAACTATTTAATCTCTTCAAAAACGATTTAACTATTTAATCTCTAATTTATTTAAACTGCACGTGGTTTGGGGGCACAGAGTGGCGATCGGATGTGAGTACTGTTCTAATGTGAGATGTTAATGCTCCGACTTACCGAATGCTAGAGGTTCTTGGCGGCTTGACACATGAACCTCCTGCCCGACTTCGCAGGACTTTTGGCATAAAATGTTGCCTATGTTATTACTAGATAATTTACATTTATAATGGGATAATCATTATTGAAATTGGTAAAATGGGGTTCGAAGGTAATATAAATATGATAACCATAATCACTACACTACATTGCGGCACGCAGGTTTACAGACACACCTCTTTTGCTTCTGAATTAAAATATATAAAATTTCGCCAGAGACGATTACATCACATCTACGTTTATAACTCATTATATGTGATCACAGGGAGTGGGGCACGCGGGGGTGTTGATGGGGGAAGTTCCAAAACCAATCAATGTAGTTTAATTGAAGCCTTAATGTGCCGCATTCAACAATTATACGCGGCGGTGCGCAGGGATGCGAGGCGCTGTCGATTGTCGATAGTAAGTAGGTGATCTTAATAATATTCATAACGGGTACTGTTATGAATTTTGTAAAGCTTACGCTGCTTCATCAATTTCTATGTATAATTTTTTTTACAGGAATTGGATAAGTACGTCTGAATTGTTCTCGCGGTAGTTAAAAATCAATGCGAGGTCATATTGTTTGCTGACGATACTTCCTTCTTACTTGAAATCAAAAGACAAGAAACTGACTATCAAGCAGTAAACCAATGCATCTCCAACACCGAGAATTCTCAGCTAATAATTAGCTCCTCAATGAAAAAATAAATGAATGTGTTAAGTTTACTTTGCCAAATGTCAAACAGGTAAATACAAACATTGTAGTTAAGAGCCAGGAACTGACTCCTGTAAACTCAACTGTATTTCTGGGCATGGTTTAGACATGTCTAAGCACTCTTTATAGATTTCAGCCTTAGGCCCAATTGCGCAGATCAAGCTAGCCGATTGGTCATGTAAAATGTTGAGGGACTTTCTAATTCTATTGAACTGATAGACATAAGCAATATTGAGCCTATACTATTTGCGCTGTAGCATAGAGCGGGTGACAGTCTCAATAACGTTTCGTTTCAATCTTGAAAGTCACCGCGGTTAATATATTAAATCATTTATAACTGTAGTAAATGAAATTAAACCCTTAGACGCCAAACTCCAGTGGGCACCGTATGTTGATGGTTTAGCGAAACGGCTTGGCTCTGCCGCATACGCTGTTAAAAAAATGAGACAAATTTCATATGAAACAACTGCTTAGTCTATTTCGGTTACTTCCACAGCCTCATGACAAATGGCATTCTGTTGTGGGGCAGTGCTGCCGACATCGATACTATTTATTCTGCAGAAAAGGTGTGTCACTTAGAAGTAAATTTAAGGAAATAAATATTCTTACTTTCCATTCACAATATATTTTAGAAAATTTAATGTACGTAAGAAAGAACATAACCTTGTTCAAAAGAAAAAATGATCTGCACAAAGAAAACACAAGAGAAAAAAAAAATATGCTGGCAATAGCAGGCTTCATAACGTCACTAACTCATTCATGGGTCATGTCTGTTCGTTGAGTTCTTCGTCCCGATGAATATCTAAAGCGCCATTGTCACTAAAGTTCGTCTTCTTATGGTAGCGTCGGGTGACGGGTCGCTCACTTCCCTCTAATATGGTTGAGGAGGGCGACGGCTGGATCCCGCGTCAACTCGTGAACGGTTGCCGTTTGAGTGTATTCGTCGTTAGGATACTTGGGGGGAGGGAGACTTCTCACCTGTAGGTATGTAACATCCCCCGCCCGTAGATGTCATTGATCGTAGATTGAATGTATTGTTATTGATTGGTTTATCGGTGAATGTTGCGCTGTCGACCGTAGGCTTGTTCGAAATGCTCTGCGTATGCCTTTGCTTATATCCGAGGGCTGGATCCCGCGTTAACTCTGGACCGGGGGCCGTTTGAGGGTGTTCGTCGTTTGGACACTTGTGGGGAGGGAGACTTGCCGAGCTAACAGATGCAGATAAGAATTATTTTGTTTGGACATATAGAGACATTGTAAATTTATTTTGAAAGTAATATACCCGTGAAGTTTCTTGGCAGTTCTTCTTCACGAAGGTTTTCCTGAACTGGTCGTAGAGACATGTCAATAAGAACAAGTAATTGTCAAGATTGAGAAATAAGTAAGTATTTGAATTTGTATGTGCTTTATCCAGAAACCGACCACGCGATCATGGTTATTGTGGCGGTTCCAATAGGAAACAGTGCAGTACTGGCCCAGACGAGACCTTAACAAAAGGACTCTACCACATCTTTACTTAATCTTGACTGATCAATCGTTAATTATCAACGCTGCCCTACAAGTTTGATGAAGCAGGTACCGTCGCAGGCCGACCCGCGTGACGTCACAACTTGAACCAAGTTTAGCAATCACTGTAATGTAGTTGCTTGCAGTCAGACGCCGCCCAGGGTAGTGGACTATAGAGGTTTCTGACTGGAACATTTACTGTCTTATCTATACCTATTGTTATAAAAATGTGAAAATATCTCTGTTGACGTTTATTTCATGTATAGTAATGAAACCGCGGTGTATTTCTAGCATTATATTGATCTTATATGAACAATTTAAATTGAAGCTAAAGTAGTGAAGACAAGTCATTACTTAGAAACGATGGATGTGAAGCAATAGGAATAAACAAGCAAGGAACGATCACAAAAGGAGTAGGTGTTTATTTTTTTAGTAAATAAGTAGCATATGAAAAATTCGTTTAGTTTGTAATTGTTTGTAACAATTGAAAAAATTGTTGTAAATTAATAAGGGAAAAAGCATAAAAATTCAACTCAAATCCTCTCTAATTTTATATTATTAAATACTTACAAAACACATACACACCCCTTTTACTTTACAATTATCTGGGACTCTGATGAGAGTACAGAATTCTCTTCGTCGCAGCCTACTCTGCCTGAGACAAGTGCGCACTAAGTAGACGCCTCCCCGAGTTACCGCGCTGGAGTGGCTCATGTGTCAGCGATTGTCGTAAGCAGACATACATCATGAGAGTAAATCACGCCTTGTATTGTACAGTGATAGAATGCATGTATAAAATTGAATCCTGAAATTGCGTAATGAATATAGAAGATTTCATGTTTTTGTCCTCACCCAAAGAGTGTCAAGGAGACTATATTCTAAGCCATCTTTCTATCGCCGGGTTGCATCGGGTAAACCTTACTAGATGAATAGTTTGTCTGTAACACTTGCTGCCTGGCTCAGCTTCACGTAAGAATAATTTTCGTATTGCTTTTGTTCAAATTAGTTGTTCCTTTTCTGTTTGTTTGGGTAAACTAACAATACCTGATTGGCTGAATTATCCATCATCTATTTTGACATTAAACTTTGATGTATTTTAATAACGATCCTATCAGAAATAATCTGCATAAAAGAAAAACACCAAAAAGAAAAATAAACTTACCTAACAAAGTGTCGTTACACCCACGTCTGCGAAACGATTCATCGGTAATCGAAATGTGCTTCGAAACAAAAAGTCGATTGTTTTAATATCAATCGAACATTTGTAACATTTTTAGATTACTTAAAGTTTTGCACAGTTTTACTATTATTTAAAAACTTTAATATTTTTATCTTCATAAATATGCCAACATAAGTGAAGCTAAAGATTATTAATTAATGAATGACATAACATTAGGGACAATGCACAAGACCACGGCACCAAGTGTTGATTGAAGAGTAAGCTTATAGCTAGCTGAGCATAGCAGCCGATAACTTTGCTCATTCAGTCAAAGAGTTCAGCGGATTAATGAAACGGCCAGAACCTGCGCTGGCGCTGCGACCACGCACCTTGATGAGCGAACTTGGAGCAGCGCGCGCGACAACTCGTTACTAACAAAATCGAGATGCGGACTGGAGGCTCTTGCGGAGGTCTATAGGCCATCGTTTAGATAATACTGTAACTAGCCATTGTTACTACGCAGGTCAGCTAATTGATTTTTTGACATTGATTCAAGTCTTGCTCGCTGAAGGCTTATTATTTTCGCTATTTAGTTATTCAGGGGTTTCGGTTCAGGTTGAGGTTGTATGGAGATCTATTTGTACATACCTCTTTATTTTATTGTTCAGATTTTTTTTGTTCGTTAACACGACAGCCCTAATAATCCCACTGCAGGGACATCAGGCTCACCCAACCAAGGGGTGGTATCGCCTACTGCGGGTTGGCAGACTTCACACACACCTCCGCAATAACTTCGTAGGTGAGTGGGTTCCTCTCGATGTTTTCCTTCACCGTATGAGCCGTCGGCTTCATGTCCTACTTGAGTTGTACTCTTCATGTACCGGAACTCGATCCCGTTTCTCAGTATTAAGCCGGCGCCTTACTTCACAACGAATACTCCGTTTCTTTTGCTCAAAAGCATTACTTTGTATATATTATTCAAAGCAATAAGAAACGTCCTTTCAGTGTAATGTTACTTGGAGCAATCGGTTGTCTCCGAACGAAATGCTCGGGACCGAGACGCTACTAGGATTCCTCTCTATCAAGATACTACTAAGTTTCTTGGTTTAAAAGTATTCCATATTCCAGGTAGGCAATGGAAACAATATTATGCAACTTGCAAGTCATCGAACACATTTCACATTAAACAATCATTTAGCGCAACAAGACGATATTTAAAACATCTCGAGTAGGCTAATCGTCCTTACTTAAACTCCACTTAAGTTATTAGCAGTTTTAAAGATTATCATCAAAATCGGTTAAGTGGAGTCGGAGTTAAACGGCGGCACGAGCGGCGAGCGAGTCCGCCTGGCCTTTTCGTGCAAAATTTGTTGAATCACGCAAAAACAGCCCAGAGATTGCGTCAGAAGTTTCGAGTCGCATTTCAAGTGGTTTTTCACAAACTGCATAACACTTTACCCACCTCACTAAGGTATAACAATAATAATAAATAATAATAAAAACACTTTATTGCTCACAAGAACAGAGTATATTTTACAATAGCAAAACATACAACTAAAGTGGGCAAAGACGGCCTTATCGCTAGGTATCTGACTTTATAACATAAAAATTTCAAGAAAAAGAAATAACTAAACTATAACAAATCATGAATCTCTTCAATTGAGCTGAAACATACAAAACAACACGAACACAACTTATTGTCAAACAAATCAAATAAAATCAAAGGAAAAGAATTACATTACGGACGACCTGATCACCAAACAGAGATTGTTTCTCTTGTTCTTGTTGTTCGTCTTGGTTTAAATATTGACACATCAGAAAGAAATTCGAGACCATTTGTATACCGTCGTACTTCCGAAACCTTGATGAGGTTAACATTACATTAATTTTGCACTGCGAATGAAAATATTTGTAAATATTTTTGTAATATGTAATTAGTTATTTTTTTACTAAGAATTTATATCGTTATTCTTTAGCCTGACCTGCCTCTCGGTTGCTTAACCCGTCAAGTGTCCCTTGTACCACGTAGGTACATAAGAAAATTTTTCGGCAGTGTCGCATTTATCACAGATTGAACGAAATGAGTTACTTAACTAATAATAAGTTATTAATAAGACGTTATTAATAACTTATTATTAGTTAAGTAACTCTAATAATAAGTTATTAATAAGTTAAGTAACTCATTTCGTTCAATCTGTGATAAATGCGACACTTCCGAAAAATTTTCTTATGTACCTACGTGGTACAAGGGACACTTGACGGGTTAAATAACTTTACTAAAATATAAAATTGAATCAAATCGAGCACTAAAGCTGCCAGCAGATTCCTATCAAATCACACGTCTCCCGGCTAATGTCCATATTTCAACCAAACGCTACAATGACGAAACAACCGATGTTGCCGATTCATCCAATTCATCATTTTCGGCTTATAATCACACATTTTACAAATTATTACCTGCCGTTTTGGTAGAAAAAAAAACCATTTTATTGAGAGCTCTTCTAAAAGCTTCCAAATTTGGAATCAAAGATCCATTTATATTGGTGGTCATCTAATGGGGTGCAATTACAAATGTTAATTTGAATAAAAAGAATGTATTCTAAGTGCTTTTCGGGTGCTATCGATATATTTACATGAGCTCTTCGTTTTTTTATCTAATTATCGTTATTTTAGTAAGAGTGCGGTTTTCTAAATCTGGATTATGGTCTTAATGCATTTTTGGGCAGTATATTATTGTGTGTGTATTTTAACATAACATTCCTAGTAGGTTCTTTCTATTTCAGTCAGTACCTTTTGAACAAGATTTCTAGGGTGAGGCTTGCAGCAAGCTACATCTCCATTTTAATAGGCATCAAATAATTCCCATCGTCTTTTCCTTATTTAGCAACAATTAAAAACATTCCTAATACCATTTAAAACAAAAAAAAACTAATTTCAAATCCCACTTAAAATAAGCACAATTAGCAACAAAGTGACGCCTGCTAATCGAATGTTCCAGAATCACATCGCACAACGCGATCATCTCTGCCTCCCTAAATGGAATAAAAACAACTTCGCTCGCTAAGTGATGTAAAGCGTAGAAAATTGCTATCAAATCACTAGAGTTTTTAATAATTGTTTTATGCCCTAACAAATGAGTTTGAAATTGGATCGGGCGAGAGCACAAAAATGGACGCTTAACGCGATTAGAGCGAGAGGAACGGTCGGAGAAAGGGAGGGAAGATGTATTGTAGTACTGACATCTATTGGTGTAATTTGGGTATTTGTGTTTTGATAAAAAGTATGTTTTAGTAATTGTACGACATAGATTGACAGTACGACATTGTGCATCACAATATGGGTTTCTCTTTGTTAGTTTATGAATGTTTTCAATAAAATGCGATTAATCTGTAACGTTTAGAATACGAACACCTAAGGTTAGATGTAAAATAAAAATGAAAAATGTATATTTAAAACCTTGAGGTGAATCCTAAACTAGCGTTATCTGTTTCTTAGGACTCAGTATAGGTTAATAAGTTTATATTTGTACATAATATTTCAAAGTGATTGAAAAAACATTTACAATAAGGCCAATTATAAAAACAGCAAAGAAAATAGCCTCATTATGATTCATCAGTGAGCGAACCCTTGGTGAGCGCGTTGCTGTGGAGACCTTCTGATGGAATCCCAAAGTTAATGTAACATATATTAATTATATTGAGTGAACATAATTAATATGTTCATGTTCATTAATATGTTCATTAATATGTAGGAAATGGTCCTGCATTATCCATTAGATTTTTTTCTTGAAGTGCCTTTATTTATATTATATATAAATAAGGCGACGTTTGTCTTCCAACTCACTTGGTCGAAAGCGACGATGAAGACAAAGGAGGAACCAGGCTCTCCAGGAGGTAGCTATTCGCTCTACGCCTGGAAAACCCGAACCTAAGTTGAAAGAATATGGAAATCGATGAAGTATTTTAGTGCATAAGTTTAATTTTAGGGAACACACAGAAGTACAAGGTCAAATCAGAGCTATAAGGTGGATGACCCTAATTTTTTACTGGTACGCTGTTTAGGAAGTCCCTCGTCTTGATTGCAGAGTGCGCTGGCGCATTGTCGCGGAGGAGCAAAAAGCCTTGAAATCCCGTGTTCGGTCGCTTGTTGCTCGCAGCAGCAAAAGTTTCTGGCAAACATTTGGTAGTGTACCACTCTGCATTGATGCTACTTTGGTTTATTAAGGAAAACTATTTGATGGTGCAAGCAACAAGCGACCGAACACGGGATTTCAAGGCTTTTTGCTCCTCCGCGACAACGCGCCAGCGCACTCTGCAATCAAGACGAGGAACTTCCTAAACAGCGTACCAGTAAAAAATTTGGTTCATCCACCTTACAGCTCTGATTTGACCTGGTGACTTCTGTTTGTGCCCTAAAATTAAAACCAGCTCAACAGCATACAGTTTTCATCGCCAGAAGTTGCGCTCTCTGGTTTGAGAAGGCCGTAGAGGAAGTACCTGTAGGAAAAGGTGCTTTGGAAATTGGTTTAGGCGCATGAAACTTTGTATAGGCGCTGGTGGAAAAGTTTTTGCAAAGATGTAATAAAATAGATAATAGAATCTTTAGAATATTTATTTTTTCTCTAATCGTTCTGAGTGTCCCACGTAGAATCAAAATATTGACCAACGGTATATTGGGGTTGACCCCAGGCTAATCGAAAATCGTGTTATTTATTTCCTCTGTACCTATTTCCAACGGGATACCGACGTATCAAAATTCAAGGTAAACATTATTGGACCTAGATCAGAACATCCTCAGACTGTGAACAAAATGGAATCTTAGTGAAGACATAATTGAATTTTTATTACTCTCCGAGTGCGAGCGAACGGGGCGAGCGGCGCGAACTAGATCTCGTTATCCAGTGGACAGTCACTGCTCACTTTACCCTATTAAAATATACTCCGGAAATAATAAAGCGAATCTTCTATAATGATTTTAGATTTTCAGTGATTTTTTTCCTTTTTATTAGACTTGCGAATTATAATTTTCTTTGGGTTATTAGTTTATGTTCAAAATTAAAGATTAGTCCTAAAAAAAATGTTCGAGATACTAATATAGGTACGAGCTAGCAGTGTTGTATTGTAATTAAAATTATTTCAAACTGCATTTAGGCGTAGTTCTGTTTGACGATAATATATGAAGATTTCAAAAATATTGAATTCCTTACATTAAAATCAGCTCGGGGTCGTTATCTAAACAGAAGGAGGTCATGGCCTCGTGTTGTCGCATCGGTCCCACGGCGGGAAGTTATGCAAGAGTCGTCGCATTCAATCGGGATGTTTAAGCATGTAACAACCTCTTTGGTTTACTTTACATTAATCAAAAATTACAATTTGACAGAGTCAACAATATCAACAAAATTGCCTAGGTGACATTACAAATATATTTATATACAAACGAAGAAATAATTAAGAATTAATTTTCAAGAATATGATAATAAATAATAAATAAATAATAATGCTACAGGATTATATATACAAACTGGACCGAGAACAGTAAGTTTCATAGTTTCATTTCTGTTATACATAACATATTTATTATTTATTATCATATTCTTGAAAATTAATTCTTAATTATTTCTTCGTTTGTATATAAATATATTTGTAATGTCACCTAGGCAATTTTGTTGATATTGTTGACTCTGTCAAATTGTAATTTTTGATTAATGTAAAGTAAACCAAAGAGGTTGTTACATGCTTAAAGGCAACCGCACATCATACATATTTTTCGAAATATGAAACTCAAGGCGGCGATAATACCCGCTCGGACGAATACCAACCAATAAACATGACTACAGTAGCACCCTCACAAGTAAGAACTAGTTTGATTACCCCTGGCCGGCAAGACTGATTCAAACTTCAAACAACAGCTTCGACAGAACATGATTTTCTAATAAAAGCCTATACTGATCAAAGAAAGTCAGTCGATCTCGAGCTTCGGAGCTATCAACATAACTACCGACAAACCTTCACGACTTCTACCTTGCGTGGCAGTCTGCCCGCGCGCCGACTCCATTCCTGCCTTGCGTGCCAGTCCGCACGCCGACTCCGCTCCTGCCTTGCGTGGCAGTCTGCCCGCGCGCCGACTCCAATCCTGCCTTGCGTGCCAGTCCGCACGCCGACTCCGCTCCTGCCTTGCGTGGCAGTCTGCCCGCGCGCCGACTCCATTCCTGCCTTGCGTGCCAGTCCGCACGCCAACTCCGCTCCTGCCTTGCGTGGCAGTATGCCCGCGCGCCTTCTCCATTCCTGCCGTGCATGCCAGTCCGCACGCCGACTCCGCTCCTGCCTTGCGTGGCAGTCTGCCCGCGCGCCGACTCCACTCCTGCCGTGCATGCCAGTCCGCACGCTGACTCCGCTCCTGCCTTGCGTGGCAGTCTGCCCGCGCGCCGACTCCATTCCTGCCTTGCGTGCCAGTCCGCACGCCGACTCCGCTCCTGCCTTGCGTGGCAGTCTGCCCGCGCGCCGACTCCATTCCTGCCTTGCGTGCCAGTCCGCACGCCGACTCCGCTCCTGCCTTGCGTGGCAGTCTGCCCACGCGCCTTCTCCATTCCTGCCGTGCATGCCAGTCCGCACGCCGACTCCGCTCCTGCCTTGCGTGCCAGTCTGCCCGCGCGCCGACCCCACTCATGCCGTGCATGCCAGTCCGCACGCCGATCCGCTCCTGCCTTGCGTGGCAGTCTGCCCGCGCGCCTTCTCCATTCCTGCCGTGCATGCCAGTCCGCACGCTGACTCCGCTCCTGCCTTGCGTGCCAGTCCGCACGCCGACTCCGATCCTGCCTTGCGTGCCAGTCCGCACGCCGATCCGCTCCTGCCTTGCGTGGCAGTCTGCCCGCGCGCCTTCTCCATTCCTGCCGTGCATGCCAGTCCGCACGCCGACTCCGCTCCTGCCTTGCGTGGCAGTCTGCCCGCGCGCCTTCTCCATTCCTGCCGTGCATGCCAGTCCGCACGCCGACTCCGCTCCTGCCTTGCGTGCCAGTCCACACGCTGACACCGCTCCTGCCTTGCGTGGCAGTCTGCCCGCGCGCCTTCTCCATTCCTGCCGTGCATGCCAGTCCGCACGCCGATCCGCTCCTGCCTTGCGTGGCAGTCTGCCCGCGCGCCGACTCCATTCCTGCCTTGCGTGCCAGTCCGCACGCCGGCTCCGCTCCTGCCTTGCGTGCCAGTACGCACGCCGACTCAGCTCCTGCCTTGCGTGCCAGTCCGCACGCCGATCCGCTCCTGCCTTGCGTGGCAGTCTGCCCGCGCGCCTTCTCCATTCCTGCCGTGCATGCCAGTCCGCACGCTGACTCCGCTCCTGCCTTGCGTGCCAGTCCGCACGCCGACTCCGCTCCTGCCTTGCGTGCCAGTCCGCACGCCGATCCGCTCCTGCCTTGCGTGGCAGTCTGCCCGCGCGCCTTCTCCATTCCTGCCGTGCATGCCAGTCCGCACGCCGACTCCGCTCCTGCCTTGCGTGGCAGTCTGCCCGCGCGCCTTCTCCATTCCTGCCGTGCATGCCAGTCCGCACGCCGACTCCGCTCCTTCCTTGCGTGCCAGTCCGCACGCTGACACCGCTCCTGCCATGCGTGGCAGTCTGCTCGCGCGCCTTCTCCATTCCTGCCGTGCATGCCAGTCCGCACGCCGACTCCGCTCCTGCCTTGCGTGCCAGTCCGCACGCCGACTCCACTCCTGCCTTGCGTGCCAGTCCGCACGCTGACTCTACTCCTGCCCTGCGTACCAGTCTGCACGCCTCACTATTTGCATCTTGCGTGCTAGCCAGCACGTCCTTGGTGATCCTGCTACACGTGCCAGGTAGCTCGCCCTTACGTCGCCGCTCCTGCCTCACGCGTCTCCATCAGCGACACCCGGATACGCCTCGAGTCACCTAGTTTAGTATTTTATTTCTTAAATTTAATGTAAATAACCTGTTTGTAAATACCTTGTAAATTAACTTCTCTGGTATATTGAATCTAACTTTATATTCCCGTTAACCACCTGTTTCATTCCACTCACATCAACATCTCCAGTCTATTACAAGCCGAACTAGTGTTAACATCTAGAGTCTTCAACACACCAGTCTACTGCAAGTAACTCTGCAAGTCCTCGAAATCATGCTCATGCTGAAGCTACCGGACTCTGAAGCTACCTGACGCTGAAGCTGCCTCATGCTGAAGCTACCCGACTCTGAAGCTGCCTCATGCTGAAGCTACCTGACGCTGAAGCTACCTGACGCTGAAGCTACCTGACGCTGAAGCTACCTGACGCTGAAGCTGCCTCATGCTGAAGCTACCTGAAGCTGCCTCATGTTGAAAACCCCGACACTGACGCCTGATCTTGCTCCTGCTGCTGACCCTGATGATCTTACCTACTACCTCCTCCTGCCTGCTAATCCAACCTGCTCCTTCTGTTCCTGCTCTCGCTGATCCTGCACGCGCCAGGGCGCCAGTCGGCGCCTGAGCGTCTGCCACTGACCCTGCACGCGCCTGAGCGCCTTCACCGTGGAAGCCTTCGCGGCGACCTCCGACTAATTCATGTCCGTGACAGTTTTTTTCTGATAAAAACTTTTATTACGTGACAGTATGTATCGTTATACTTCTATATCTTTTCCATGTCCGGCAAACGGGCACGTGGTCACCTGATGGTAACAGGCATGTGTGCTCATAGACATTATAAATCGTAGATGTTTTGATAATTGATTTAATGTACTGTTACGTGTTGACTATCGACAATAACGCGTTGGCAACCGTAGGCTTACACTGGAATTGCGTTTGTTCCAGTGATGACGCTGGCTGTTCCTTCCCTTTACCTGGAACACGACCACGAATAATTATCGACGTTCTATAAAACACAAGCAAATGATTGATGTCTTAACGCGACTCTTACCTAGGCCCTTAGATAGCACTTAGATACATACAAAACTCATACTACTTGACAAATAGAACTTAAAACATAGGTCGATTCATAACAGTATTCAGGGCTCCTTCTGTTACGTTTGAGTTGAGATATATAAAGACACGAACAGCGTTCTCCCGTATTATGCTAATGTACATTTTATAAAGCTATTTTAATTTAATAAAGTGAAGCACCATATTATTCGGTGAATAGTACAAACGCCTTCAAACCTGACAATAAAAACTCTATTAACCATAGGTACATATTTTTTCTCATAAAGTAGAAAACATTCTACACATTCCAAACAATACAAGCAGGCTATCAACTCTTTCGATAAAAAAAAATACAAATATACCTTTTATGTTCACAATTCATTCATGAACGGGAATGAATGAGGAATGGGTTGTGACATGTAATCTCTAAGAATTAACGTGGTTAGCTGAAATTCTCAGAAAATATTAAGCACTTTGTTGCTCACTTCGGGATTAAATCCTTTGACCATTTGAAAATAGTAGGATTTAGAAGATATTTGATACGTGTTTGTTTGAATTCCTATAAGTTATTCAATGTAAACAAAATATAGTAAGGACTAAATAACTGTCAATAAGCGTTAGTAAACCAAATGGTCAGAATGGAGACTGTTAACATTTTTTAATGTATCTTGGCAATGAATGATATTTATGGATAAGAGACAATTAGCCAAACTCTATCCTACCTGGTAGTTCCCAATGTGTGTAGTCGCTTGGTAGCATGTTAATAAAATTGCATTTATTTAGAACAATTATAAGAAATACAAACTTCACTTTATTCAATAAATCTACGTAGAACATTCAATATCATATTAATAAAAGTCCCAAGGATTACTTGTACAATCCCACTAATATAAAAAAGTGTGCATTTCTATGTTTGTTACTTCCTGTTAAAAGTTGAACAAGTTTATTTGAAAATTATATAAGAAGGTTCTTTTAAATTCAAAAATGTTGGCAGGGATGGGAATTAACGTAAACGAAGTCTTATGCAAAATTTTGTCAATATTATTTCTCTGCTAGTGAACTCAACACAAAGCACTAAATATCTAATTACACGAGCTATGATCACAAACTTGTGAATTCGGCCCACTGTGCAGTGACCCGGCGATGGAACCCGTCATTTGGCTATGTCTGCACAGTGGTTAACTCAGCGGGTAGTCTGCAATGGTAATAGACCTGGGGTAAGAAAGTACTATACTAACAAGGTTGGGGAGTATTTTAAACAGTTTTGATTTTGTAACTTGATTTGATAATCGGGTTTTTAGTATACACATCTGTTACCTTTTATGTTATATTTAAATAGTAGGTGCAATCAAATGTTCAATGTTCAAATTATGACTGTTGCACTTTAATTTTGATAATATGTTTTCTTCTGCGAGAGCATATAAACACTATATAGCTAATACACAGCTTGGCTGAGACATAGCGTAGCAACATACGATTGCCTTTTTTTGGTGTCCTACTATTTCATGTATTGATAAATTTTGACCAGCGAGTACCAAGAGATTTTTTCCGTTGTCCCTTTTCTCTCTTGGTCTATATGTACCTCTTTCAAAGTCGAAGGTACAAAAGTTACAGTTTATTAAAAATCAATGGTTTAGAATTAAATTTAAAAAATATTTTGAAGGTTTAAAATATGTTTGGAGGCCCAGAGGTTTATATGATACCAATTATTCAGTAGAATAATTATATTGGTATCGTGTAACTCCAACACCATATTATCAAATGGATTCCAATTAAGGCTAAAATTCAGGTAGGTTCATTCAACAGATATGTTCTCTGTGTTCAAGTTTTCGTGTTTTGTTTTATTTTTTGAAATTTATAATTTCAAAGTATTCTTTTTTTCTATCATCTCTTTAGTTTACAACATGACCATTCGTAAAAAAGCTTTCCTGACCAGCGAGCTTTACAATCGGCCCTGTGTTTGTAATTTTTATATATAATTATAATTTTTTTTAAATCTACATCAATAAGTGAATTATATCGTTAAAATGCACAGGTTTTAAGTTGCAAGATAAATCCCTATGGACTAACTGTATTATCAACATGCTTCGTGTTTCTAGCACCATGTTGTCTTGTAGGTACCGCTCGATTAGCTCTTATTTAAGGTAATAAATAGTATTGAAATGTAGTAAACTATAAAAGAATAAATCTATTAAAATGAGCTGGTGTGTGTATTGCCTTGCTGTTTCAACTAAAATAGTAAAAGATAAATTCTTTAAGGCTGCATCTTGTTCCAAACCACACTGATAGTGTTTAGTGTTATTTGTTTTTGTTCGGCTCAATAATAGTAACCCGCTAATGTAGGTGTTTTCCAGTTAAAGGGAAGAAATCGTTGATGTAATTACAGGAATATGGACGGCCTAGTTGCTTTAGTAGCCCTGCCTCTTGCGCCAGAGGTCCCAGGCTCGAGCCCTGGTTGGGGCATTCATTTGTATGATCAATACAGATATTTGTTCCCGAGTCATGGTTGTTGATATTTATATATGTATGTTTATTCTGGGTTCCCCCCCAGTTCACTGTGTGGTCATCCATGACACAAGCCCTGCTCACTTTGGGGCCATACAGTTGGTGTGTTTGTTTGTCTGCAGATTATTATTATTGTTACATATGTAGCGACGTACTTTTATTTGGGTACAAAAATAATTTTAACAGAATCCTTATCTTTGGCCCATAACAACAATGTCTTCTCTTCCCAACCTTCCCCCCTTCAAACTGAACTCCATCTAGCGATCCAAAGTCCCAGGTTTGACTCCAACTCACTTACACTCGTTTACAACACTGCGTTATTCAATAACGCGTGTTTTCACCTCGAGCGAGTTGCCACGGGGTTGTATTTATATTACTATGCGATCCTTTTTTAATGAGTTTTTCGATTAAATAGCTACATTGTATTAGTGTCAACTGTGTTTGCTGAGCCTGAGGCAATGGGAGCAATGCTGATGGGAAATTTGTAGAGAGTAAATGTCTTTTAAATGGTGCGTAATTTGCCTTTAATACATGTATATCTTTTGGGTTGTTGCTGGTCAGTGGATGTTGTATTATACTTCTTGGGTATGTCAATAATTAGATATTATTGTACATTATTTTCAACTGACAAATTTAATCATGTTATGCAAATTCTGAAGCTTTTTTTTCCTAAACACAGTAATAGTTTCTTAAAAACTTAGACCAAAAACTAAGTTTTTAGCGCATATTCCTAATCTAATTGAATCTTTATCTGAAGTTACCTAAGTAACTATAAAAAAACAATCTACATAGATAATTAGACCCAATGTGTAAAAACATTGAGACCACATGATCATTTGTTAACTCCTTTTATCACATTTGCACAACTTATACTCGAACACTCTTTAACGTTTAACTGATTTATAACAACATCATCAAACTTGCACAATAGTAAATTAAAAAGAAAATTAAATACAAAAACGATTGGGGTGAAACACCCAATAACGTTAAATGACAAAAGGACTCGAACCAAGTTGACGATGTTATCTGGTTCGCTCTCGGCTCGCGGAACGTTTTGTTGTCGACAAATTACTCGGAATCGACAATCTGATTGGATGATAACGACTTAATAGAACCTATTTAGCGATACAATTGTCCCTTGATACAATGTCGCAGATGTTAGTTTTTTGTCGAAAGGTGTGCTGTTGTGTGTGTTAAGATGTTTGTGATTTTTTTGTAATGGCATTTGCGTAACGTTTTTTAATCATGTTTAAGAATTCCTTGTTATATAGTATGGAAGAGAGGATTCAATTATGCTAATAATTTTATTATTTTGAACAATATGCGGGAATATCATTTATGCAATTATTATGATATATTATAAATTAAATAACAAAAATGATTTCAATATTTGAATACTATTTTATTATGGTTGTAGAAGGAAAGAAAATTTTCATTGTTATATTAATTTTGTTAAGTCAGGAAATTTAAATCCTTATTAATGGATGTCTAGTCTAGCACTGATTGGCATTTGCATGATATTTAAAGGTTTAATTATAAGCTTGCTTCATTAAGCTTACGTACAACTTTCTAAGGGAAGGTATGTGCTTGTATGGGATTGGTTCTTGCACGAATCTCTTGAAGACTTTAAAAAGTTATGTATTTTTAAATCTATGTTTCTATTCAACATATTACATCCACAGCTGGTGCCATGAGACAACGCTAACCAAACAGGAAATAAATACTCAAACTGAATCAAACTAACACATGCTATAATATCATATCCGTAAATAAAAAAAACATCAATGCAAGAGCATATTACAGGCGATCAACTCAGTTTAAATTGTAAACTGACACGGCGACCTCATTAGCGCAGAATTAAAAGGTTTGACAAAGGCAAACACTAAACCAAACGCTAATACAGATTATACGTTCCCGCCATTGTCGGGGTGCGAGCATTGTGCGCGCCCCCCTACCATTGAAGATGTGCTGGCCTGTGCTGCTCTATGGTTTGTTATTTCGGAACGCTGGCGCAAAAAGTGTAAATTTTAATATGTGTTAATGTGTAACCGCTTATCTGTGGAATCAAAATAGAAATAATCTTATAAACCGGAAATAACTTGTACAACATGTAGTTTTTAATAATGATCTGTGTGTTTAATATGATGAGAATCTTTATGCCAGAGCTAAGTAACAAAAATGAAAAATGAACAAAAATAAAGCTTACAAAATAAAACAAGCTTTATATCAAAAGAGCTAACTCTAATTTCACTATTGTCAATGTATGTCAATATATGTATGTATAGGTTAATGTACGCGGAAAATTAAACCAATGAGATTGATTTCAATAATTCAAGTGATGAAACTTAGATACATTTTATCTACAAGTAAATAGAACTTGGCAACAGACGTATCGCATCCTTGTCTTCATCATCTCTTTTTATTTCCATTGCGCATCATATATTCTTTACCACCCTACAAACTCTTGGTAAACAATAAAATAAAAACTTTGACAACCGCTGGCCAAACTACAACAAAACAAATCACATTACATACTGCCATCCCGCTCTCTATATTCCGTCTACCTCGCACGGCACCCCGCAGACTCGTTAGCGACAAATAAACGAAGTAATACAATAAAAATACAACATAACATACAAAAAATGCCCATTGACATTGTTGCTACATTACATTCACACTCACTATAATTTTCGGCTCTCTGTGCATAAGGTTGAACTTTGCATATATCGATAGTATTTGCAAGTTTGTTTCAAAGCCAAAACGTTGACATTTGTATAAGGCGTACTCCCAATATGTTCGCTGTGCTGGATGGGGATGTAATTAAATTCCTCAAACGCTAATTGACGCCAAATTGTTGTTTTTTAGGCGCCTCATGTGTTAAACTGATTCATTTTGGGGCTTTTTTGAAATATTTTGATATGTTTAGTAGCAGGACGCAAGCAGAAAAGTCTTGTTTATTTATCATTCATTTTGTTTATGTTTTGTCTATTCTTCATCTTAGAGAATACAAAAACGTTACTTATCTATCCAGGAAGTACAAAAAATCATAATACGTAGGTATTTAATATTGACAGAAAACGGATATATATATAACTATAACTAAATACGGTGCATACTTATCTTGTAAAAATAGGAGCCAACAAATCTGATCACAATATCATTCAAAACCACAATCCACGCACGTATACTAAACAAACTCAACAGTAGCAGTATTACATACTTTACAATAACATTAATACAATGCACATTCAAATAAGAAAAAAACTAAATGGTCATTTTATGACCACATTTCTTCGGGCCACTGTGTGGTTGAGTACTGTAACTTGAGACCTTTGATGAGACCATTGCCGCTGCGTATTATACAGCGCATCTCAAGTGTTAGTGCCTTTTGTGCACAGTGGTCAAGAATTGCAAGATATAGGACTTAATTCCTGGAAGGTTTCGGCTTCATTTAACGGATTGTAGTTTTTCTGAGATGTAAGTGTGATTTCGTATTCGATTTCAGTGGAATGTAAGATATCGTTTCTTTTTTTATTTGGTTTTTAGAGTTGAAGAAAAATATGGTTAGAATATTATTTGATACTTTTTCTGTACCGTGCCGACAAAACTTATGTTCTTTGGAAAAACCTCGTTCGGAATTAGCTTCGGTACAATCGTGTTGTTTATTTTGAGGCATAAAATCAAATTCAAATTAAAAGCATTAATAAAAAAGTGGCATTTTTACACAAATACTACAACAATAAATCAAAAAATAAATCAAGACTTATCTTGACTAGCATTTTTAGGTTTAAACGTCGTCATTAATTCAACTTTTTTCAAGAAATTCATTCAAGAAAGAAAGAAAAGTTCATTTTTGCAGACTGTAACATTACACAAAACTACAATTAAAACATTACAAAAAAATAGAGGTTACTAAGCCGTGTTGCAGTAGCGAAGAAATTACCCCCGGCTCAACATAGATCACAGTGTCGCCTGTGTTACACTGGGACGCTGGAGACTCGTTTTTGAGAGCTCTGCATGAGTATTTGGTCATGCAACGCAGAGAGAACAAACCATAGTTTTTAGCCACCACCGCGGGCTTGAGCCTAGACCTAAGATTTATTATTTACGCTGACTCTAAATACTTCACAATTTAAATATAAAGTCAGCAACGACCAACGCGCCGCGCCGCAAGCCTCCAACTACCTACTTCACAATTAAACAACTCACATTTTTGTAAAAGGATTATCCCGTATTAATGAATGGTGCTGGAGCTTAAAGCTCAGCTCGTCGAAGGCGTTCAAGGAAACTTGTATAACACAACTTCATAATGAACTTATTCTGCCGCCGCGAGCTTTGACGACAGCGGCGTATTATTGGTTTTATCCAAGAGATTACCTTTGCTAACGGAGTTGGAAGGTTTGTTTGTGTCTTACATTTGTAATGGCTGTGCGGCTACTGGTCAAATTAATGCTTACATTCTTTTACGTGATAAAAATAAAATAAATTAAACTAGAAAATATGAGGTCATCGGATTGTGTAATATTTTGTACAATTCATTTTATGTGTATGCGTTTTTATCGAGATGTCCTCAGCATGTCGTCGTCGTCACTGAGAGATTTACGCCACTTCACTTGTGCGCTTTGTACACTTTTTATTCAAATTTTCATCGGGTATAGAATTTGCATTGCTACAAACTTTTAAAAGTAGATCATGGATTTATTATATAACTAATTACATAACTAATATGATAATATTATTAATTAATTAAGAATTACGAAAATAATAGTTGAGGTCTAAATTAAAAATTAAATTAATAATAATAAGTAAATATTTTAAATGAACACCACGACTTTGCAGTATAAATATAATTACGACCGAGTATCGTAGTGGGTAGTATTCCTGTCTCATACGCCGGAGGTCCCAGGTTCGAGTATTGGTCGGGGCATTTATTAGTGTGATGAACAAAAATGTTTGTTCGGGTCATGGTTGTTGATATTTATATAAGTATGTTTATTCTGGGTTCCCCCCAGTTCGCTGCATGGTATTCCATAACACAAGCTGTGCTTACTGTGGGGTCATACAGTTGGTGTGTTTGTCAGGCGATTGATCTATTTAGAAGAAAACACAACCCAGTGATGCAAATATGATGTATTTTTTATTTCAATTGTTTTATTTCTCATAAATGGTAACATTTTCAGTTAAAAACAGGTACATTCAACAAGAGACGCGCTATCCATAGGTCCGCGCGCTTCGTGACGAGAACCACGTGCTGTCAAACGTTTACTGGACATGTCGTCGTCGATCCCGGGCACAAAGCACGCCGGCGTAGTGTTGTGACTTAGTATTTAGTTACTTCGAGACCTGAACCGCTGTTACATCACTAAATTATTTTATATTACGAATGTGTAAATGTAAACCTATTGTCGTTATATTGTTATATACAACGCGATGGATAGGCAAGTAGGTATGTCTGCTTCTAGTGGAAATAAGTACTTGCGTGTACTAACCATTCTTATTTTTGTTAACATCAGATCTTTTATAACTTTTTCTATGTATTTATTTTTATTAGTTGTAATTGGAACGATGGCTGTTATGAGGTTTTAATGCTTTAAAAAATTTCAGATACTGTTTTAAAATAAAAATCATTACCTGTAATTTAAACAAGGCATTTAGGTATAATAGGATCTGAATTAGAAAAAACCCATAAGCTATCAGAAAGTTGACAAAAAGGGCATTTTGCAATAATAATTGTGTGCCGTGTATAATGTGTCCCTGTATAAATTAGTTTGTATAACATCTACTTAATTAGAATTAAACTATATCTTCCTTTTCTTTCCATCTCACCTCACAGCCCCGCGGGCCTATTCTCGTGTAACCAGAGAATTCTATGGGGACCTGTGAGAGCCGCCATTGCGTTAATTACTCAATTGCGCAGAAATATTCAGTAACTTTCTTACTCCAGTCGCAGCGTGTTGAGCCCAGTTAGAATGTTACTGTCTCAAATCACTGTTGGTTGGAACCTTTCGTTGAAATATATTTACGTGAAAATTCTTTTTTATGAATAGTGTACCCAGTAACTTTAGTAATACATTTTTGTCACTAGATGGCGCCACAAACAGGTTAAAGCGCGCATGTAACTTTCTAAATGTGTTTTCTATTGTTAATAAACTTACAATAAATGTTTTTGTGACCTTCATTATACCTGCCTCTGGTATCTGAGCCGTCTTTGTTCACGTAGTGACAATTTAAGCCTTTTAATATTTTCCCTTTGATGGCCGACCATCTGAATTTAAATCTGTATAATTTATTTAAAGCATTTGCAGGCCTTATGCGGAGTCGCCGCGGTACCAACTCAAATGTAACTTGCACCTTCAACGATGCCCTTCTGATAGGACCTTGTTGGCTCACCATTAGATTCACAAGATACTCATCCCGTTTGATTAAAACGAGTTTATAAGCAAACTTTGACGACTGAGTGGTGTAGTGGTAGGTAGCCTTGCCTCATACGCCGAAGGTCCCAGGTTCGAGTCCTGGCCGGGGCATTCGTTTGTGTGATGAACACAGATGTTTGTTCTCGGGTCATGGTTGTTTATATTTATATAAATATGTTTATTCTGGGTTCCCCCCCCCCCAGTTCGCTGTATGGTCTCCATAACACAAGCTCTGCTTACTTTGGGGCCACACAGTTGGTGTGTTTGTCTGGGGGTTTATTAAATTTATTATTAAACATTTTTGGTGAAACAGATTTAATTTTACAATTCTTTTTAATACAATGCATTAGAAATTATAGCCATGTAGACAAAGACCCTTGCAGGCCACGTATTCATAATTATGTTTTCACATAAAATAGCTTGAATATTGAGCTCCATGAGAAAGCTAGAATGTTCCTTTCTCAACCTTTTCCCCGCAGCAATCACAACTTGAACAGACAATAGAACATCGGCGCACAATCCTCGCCGCAATATTTAACACTTTCAGCGCGTGTTCACATAAGCCGCTATGTACGCGCATATGTAGCAGGTGCGAGGGGCACAGGGTGCGGGGCGCGGGGAGTGGGGGGCGATTCGATTCTCGTCTATTGAAAAGTTTCAAGAGGCGAAAAGCTCCGACAAACGAAGCTAAGTGAATTTCGTGCCTTCGGAAAAATACTGGGCTGAAGTTGGAGGTCTCGTTGAAGATTAATTATTGGTTTAATTTTATTGTAGAAGGGTATTTTGAAAAAGCAAGAAATGTTTTAATTTGGATGTAGTCTATAAAATGTAACACGCAATAATTAGAACACCAAAAAGACTTGCTGATGATTAACTTTTGTCGGTAACTACGTCATTATTTTGAAACTACCTGTGACGGCTTTATTGGTATGGAGGTAAGTAGTATTGCCTTTCATGCCAGAGGTCCCGGGTTCGAATCCTGGTTAGGGGGCAGATGTTTTATCATATTTGCTTTCTGGCCATGGATGTGTGTATGTATGTTTATTTAAGTTTATTTCTAATATTTATACTTAAAAAAAATATCTATGTGTGTTTATATATTTCTTAAGTTTATTAATCCGTTATCTAGTATCCATAACACAAGTTCTTAATGATACTTAATTCGGGCTAGATAATGTGTTGTGTTAGTTAGAAATAGTAGTAGTAAACCTCGTTACATGGTTCTAAGCCAATTATATTACTAATACTTGAAATTAATATGTATGGATGTTTGATACGCAATCTTGCAAAATGGCTGAAAGAATTCGGATGGCCTTGTCATAAAGACAATCGGATGTCACAATGCGACACATAGGTTTCAATTTCAAATCGGAGAAAATAAAGAAATGGAAATAGTATAATTAATATTACCTAAAGTCCAAGCTACTTTTATTTTTATAACAGGGGGTATTTATAAATTTATTGCAACAAAATAACACCCTTATCATCTAAGGATATTTCAAACCAGCGGTAAACTCTTTTGTATTATATAGACTTAAGGATAACAAGAACAATTTGAAATATTATTTCTACGTCTCAAATAAATAAAAAGTTGCTGAATATCTAAGTCCGGGCCTGTTAGCGGCTTGGTTCCAATTTTTATCAATCCCATTTCATTTCCCCTCGCGAAAGTTTTCCTCGAACGCCGCCCCGCCTCCGCAGGGATGGCCACCAGCTCCGTCGATGTCGATACTTGTTCTGTTTAATAATATATGTGTTTAAAAAGACTTTTAATAATCCAGTATTTCTCGTGGCAGGTACAAGCAACATAGTTGTGTAGCGGATAAAGAAAAGGATCAGAAATAAAAGTCACCATCTAAACTTACAGTCAGGAAGTTTCATTTATCAACATCAACTACGATCGTTTACGGTCCATGCAGACTGCTGGTGCCTGAACTCAGGGCGCAAGACAATACAATATCTTTCAGCATATCCTGCTTATTGAAATTCAAAAAGCTTGACGACAAATCGTTACATCCATCAACGTGGCAAACGACTGAGGGACATACGTGGGATCTATCATTTGTTCTTATGCTTTTTTCTTTTTCAACTCTAAAGCTATAATATATGCGGTTTTAAAAATTGAATTGTATTTAAAACCATATAATTCTGAAGTACCTGTTTCATTACCAGCGCCCAACAATCTTTCTAATCGTATGAAACAGCAATGATTTTGTTCTGGAAATATTGAGATCAAAAAAATAAATATTGACGGCTGAGTTTCAGTCACTCTTGGAAATGAAAATATGTAATTTAAAAAGTCATATACCGTTCAACTTTACACAGTATACTGTATTAAGGTTTTTATAAATTTAATTTGTAAACTTATTTGCGTATAAGACAAAGCCAAAAGACTAATTGAATCGTAACATTCTGCACTTACTATAATTTTTGGTAAATAAATAATTTTGAGTTAGACTTTAAACAAAAAGTTTGTTATATAATAAACGTAAACACCAATAAACAAATAAAATAACCATTTATCGAGCCGGCCCCACCACTACGCGTTAAACGGCAAAGTATATCTTGAGTCTTAGCGTATCAAGGCAGCTCCTTCTATTATTGCCCGGCTAAATTGAATTGTTGCCAGTTTACACCAACACTTCTTTATTAACTGGGCTTTTTGCCGCGGCCGAGTTGCCTTAATTAGGAGTAGCTGCCTTTCGAATGTAAAGTATGTAAACATGGGGGTTTTTAATCAAGGCCCCAATGCTGGGCAATCTGCTGGCGAATGTTGCGTCGCTGATCAATCGATTCTACATTTCAAAGTTATTTGACATTTCGATTCGTTCTTTTTTAGGGTGAATTAAGGTTGTTTGTTGAAAGAGTTGAGGCACTTTTGGTAAAGGTTTTGTATTGTATTTGATTATCTTCTTTACTGAGAACTGCTTTATGATAATAGGATATGGGGATAAGTTGTCTTAAATATGTAAGTTTCTATTTTGGTTATTTTATTATTGAATTTATAATTTTAGGACTCACATTATTATTTATTGATTAAACGTATATGTTTCAAAGAACTTCTTAATCCGAATAATGTAAAATAATAATCGTCTATTTATTTCCAAATTCTTTTTTTAACAAGTTAAAGTAGACCATTTGCAAAAAGTAATCAACAAAGATTGACTGATGTGTATAATCTCGAAATTATTGGCTGAAAAAAAAAAATAAAATGTTAACAAAAGCTACCTGTTATTATTTATGACTGGACTTGGGTCATACGCTCAGAGGTTCGTCAAAACGTTACACACAGACCCTTGATTGTGCAACACTTACTAAATGTTATTAAGAGTTATTTCTTTCAAAATATGTTTTTAAAAGATTATTGTTACATTGAAATATCGTCTCTACAAACGAAATTGGAATTTAAGTTACTCAAAGATACCAAATTCACATCTTTATAAAGTGTTCTTAGTAAAATTACGCATTTACATTTACAGACCACAAGAATTGTAAAACTTGGCGTTTTAGTATTTGTATAGATTAATAAACACCCCACCACTAATGTTTTGAAAAATATTACCCTACAGATTAGTCTTTGATGTGGTTATATTATATTATTATAAATAACAGAAATGTGTCAAAAGAAGTATTTATTATCAACTACAATGTAACTACAGTATCTTGTTCATCCCACCGTTCATTACTTTTGAATCCATTCAAGAACGACTGACAACAGTATCTTATAAAACTGCAGTTTACGAAAAAAACTCTTCCTTTCACACTTTACTACAGTAAGCGCCTTACAGCTTCACCCGACTGCGAACGAAAAGTAATGTCATTATGTTTAATGTATGTAATAAAAGTATGTTTATTATCGCACGTGACGGCCGTATTGTCATCGAAAAGATTCTGCATTATACAGCGTGTTACAAGAGGAAACAAATATGTATTGGATAAAGCTCGCAGTTAGCTGTGGTCGGCAAGTGTGCCTGCCTGCGTCACTTGTTGCCGGGAGTTCTATTCATTACATGTTGTTTATATTTATTTATTTTTTTATTTTTTATTTTTTAAAACATGAAATCTGTCCATTTTCAAATACATAAGTGTAAGTATATAGTGCCCTGTGATGCAAAGGTTTTGGTTTTTTATAGCATGTAAGAATTTAACAAACTATAAAGTAAAATGTTTGGTTCCTTTCAGCACCAAGTAGACCAACCGAATGCTACTTTTTCAATAACTTGTTTGCTTACGCGCCTTTCAAACTAAAATATACACAACTATTAGTGTCGACATACATAACTATCAATAGCCCTAGCTGAGCGTCTGAATATTGTTAGCAAGATGTTACTAACATTTTATAACTATGAATTTACATTTATATTTTGTATGATTACATTTCATTTATATTTATATTAATTTAGAATTAACATTAAACAGAATAACCTCAAATACATTTGTAAAGACACTGTATAACATAAAATAATTTGTCAAACAGTTCCACATCGCCCTGTAGTCCCGTGACGACGACACGCAGCCATCGTGCTGCCGCCGGAGAACTTCATAATAGTTCATAATCAGTAAATGCGTACAAGTACACTGCGAGCCAAAGCGATGGGTGCGTCGGGACATTTAAAAATAGTTATAGGATTTTGGTTCATATAATTACTTATCTAGTGTAAGATTATTTATTTATGAGATTTAATATTTTTATAGCAGGCTTTGCCTGCAGCTTTACTCATATATGAAAATTATGTCCATTACCTTAACCCCAACATATGACTTTCCGGCAATGATTGTCGGGCCGTGGGCCGCGGCCTGCTCACCCTTTTCTATCGGTGGGAACGCGAGGTAAAGTTCCCTAAAAATTAATTACAATAAGAAAGTTGTAATACTTGTATATGTGTAATATTAGCCCTGTGTCGTACACAGGCTAGACCTCTGTTAAGGTCGAAGTATGCTCAGAACGTCGTGTGACTAACAAAATTGTTTATGTATGTGTCATGCGTGTTTATTCATTTACGTTTGTTTAGGTGCGGCTCAACTTGACTTCACTGTTACTGATCTCCTCACTTTCAGCGCATAAAGATGGTGTGTTCGTTTTATGATAAAATATATGTAATAATATAAATTATTATTTCAATTCTTTTCGGTATGCAGGGCTTAGTAAATGCTAAAGCTACAAATTTTAAAACTACAGCTTTTAGCGTTATTGTCGGCAAGGTCCGACTAGTTTCGGACTCGTATGGAGCCCATCATCAGTGCTGAATACAGTGTGACTATACTCAGCCTGACTGACTGAGTACAGTACACCTGAATGACCAACTTAACATTTTTTTAATTAATTGCTAAAACTATAAGTTATCGTATGAAAAAGTATCGAATAATCAAGTAATTGTGTTGATATATCTCAAGAACATCTTACTGCAGACTACATTTCCCTGGCCAACACTGCAGTGCCCGCACGTATGATGCGCTATGACACGCATATTACGTCGATTTCACGCATATTCGCGCATAACCGCATTACGCATAATGCCCCAAATAAATGAGGGGGGGGGCATACACTAATCCGCCATTAGAGAATTGTATGGCGCAGCGAGCGGTCACCGTGTTGCCAATTGTGGCCGTGAACGTGTTAAGGTGTTAATAATGGAGCATTAAGGGTGTTAGGTTTTTTGTATGTGTTTAAGTGGTAATGTGTGTTTGCAAAATTTTCTGGATGTGGGGAGGATTATAGACTCGCTTTCATTATTATTAAGCATTTATTAAGCCTAAAGTTAAGTTTTTTATTTTTATTTTTAAATTAATTTCTCAATATAAGGGCTTGTTAGGAATAGTATTTAAAAGTAAAAGTTATCTAGGAGCGTTATTTTAATTTGCAAATTGTGTCTATCCGTCTTCAGCTTTCCTTCAGAACGGTCTTGGCTTCAAAACTATTTTGAAAATTATTTACCGATTTATTTCACCTCCAGTGACAGGTTAGTTCGGACAAATTCGCATACACAGACTTTTAGTCACATTGGGTTTTTGTCAAACAAAATAAATGAAACTATAAAACTTATCTAAAATGACCTGTTTCATTTTAGTACGGGCGCCTGGCTAGCATAGCAGCTGTGCCATGGGAAGTAGTTGGGGAATACTGTTACTAAAATGATAAAAATAGTTGTGATTTTTAAACTAAGTACTTTATGTGAACAAAATAAAAATTCAATAGTTTTGACATTTACCGCAGGGAACTGTCACGGCGTCGTCAGGTCAGTGTCGGACACGGCGTCGTCAGTTCAGTGTCGGACACGGCGTCGTCAGTTCAGTGTCGCACACGGCGTCGTCAGTTCAGTGGCGGACACGGCGTCGTCAGTTCAGTGTCGGACACGGCGTCGTCAGTTCAGTGTCGGACACGGCGTCGTCAGTTCAGTGTCGGACACGGCGTCGTCAGTTCAGTGTCGGACACGGCGTCGTCAGTTCAGTGTCGGACACGGCGTCGTCAGTTCAGTGCGCCAACAGCCTGTATTATACTTTACTTTTATCGTTTTATTATTCATGTTATTCTCTTACTAATACATCATCGAGAAATGGTGCTGGTGCCATCACATTACTTTGGTATCAAGCCCATCCAAGGTACCAGACTATTGTCAGCACATGCGCACAACGTCCTACAGTTCGCATGCCACCTACGCAACTACAACAATATTATTGGATGCTTTCATCCCAACCACTACTTCCTTCAGCCATTATTTATATATAACTGTAGTATATTTTATTACTACCCTCCTTGCCTTCCTTATTTATTTATTTACTTAAAATCGTTAGACCTACGAAAAGCTTTTTGTAAAGGTATTAAATATACCTCTGAGATTTAATATTCTGTGTTTTATTGTAATGCAATTCAATATAGGCGATATAACGAAAATCCGATGTTCTTAAAAATATCAACAAGCCTATGTTATATTCTATGTTCCTTTTAAATTATTTTGTACATTTTTGTAACTCTTAAAGTGTTAGCTTCGTTTTTGTAAAGTCCTATCTATTTCAGTTCAATAGAAATCAGGTATTTATTTTATTGTTTTTATCTATGAGTTAAAAAAACCCTGTTTACATCAAAAACATATACCAAAATATCATCGACCATGGACTAACGTACGGCCTTTCAATCGATGGACAGATTGAGTCCTACCCCAGTGTCAATCATGTCAAACTGCCTTACTTACGGCCATTTTTGACAATCTGTGGGGATTTGTGGCAATAATTTCGGTTCGTTTTTTTATTTGTACACGAAAATCGCTGATTTATTTTCAAAAGAGATATTTTTATTGCATTATCATATTTTCCACAATTTAATAGACAAGTCACGGGTGGTAGCCAGGTTTGAAACGGGTTCTTTCTTTGTTTCATTGTATTTACAGGCAAATGCTAGTTTTAAAGATAAATTCGTTTATTGTGTGCCCTTTCTCTACACTACACGATATTCATTTAGCAGTATACAATAAAATATATTTCATGTGCTTAACCCGTTGACCAACATTGAAATACCGAGTAGATAATCGTTTACTACAAGATATAATATGAACTATATGAGGAACACCTACATTAGTACGTGCTCCATACGGCAGGTGTCGCAGGAGATGCCGCATCCGCCGCGGGGATTGCCCCGGTGTGCCTCCGCGTAGCGTAGCCGAGGACAGAGCACGCGAGATTATTTCACTCGTATCGTAATCCTACTTATTTCATAAACGTGTATATATTTGATGTCTGATTGATTGCCTGTTTGGTATGTTGGTAAGTAGCCTTGCCTTCCATGCCAGAGGTCCCGGGTTCGAATCCTGGTAGGGGCAGATATATTTGCTTTCTAGTCATGGATGTGTATTTACGTTTATTTAAGTTTATTTCTAATATTTATATATAAAAAAAAATATTTACGTGTGTTTATATATTTCTTAAGTTTATTTATCCGTTATCTAGTATCCATAACACAAGTTCTTTAATGATACTTAATTTGGGCTAGATAATGTGGTGTGATTGTTAGAAATATTTATTTATTTATTTATTTATTTATTATTATATCAAAAAACAATAAAATTATTAAAACCTTACAATCATTTAAAAATTCATAAGTCGGAACTACGTGGCGCTTTTGAACCATTTGCACCTTAAAGACAGATAGAAAGAAAGGAATAAAGAAATAATTTATTTGCAGAATACGGTCTAGGCGATATGTTACAATTGGTGTGTACAGCATGTGCAACCCTTGTAACAGTGTGCAAATGACTTAATATAAATAAACTTGATTTTATTGCCAATTCAAAAGATAAATAACAGAGATATATTAAAATAATTACCCTTAAATTATTTTTTATTCTTTTGTAAACTAATTGAAAATGCGGGTTGTTTTTTTTTCTTTAATCCAGATCCGGAAACATTATAAACCAATCTGGATTGTCTTAGTTTCCTTTGTGCGACAGGTGCAGTGACAGGTGCAGTGACAGATGCAGTGACATTGGACAGTTCCTGCTTAACTTAACCTGCTCCGTATTTTTGCAGTGCTTTAATGTTTGAATGTTATCTAGAATAAAAAAGAATCTCTAAAGTAACGGATAGGCCCACGCCTATTGCATTATTGACATAAAATTGAAAAGATGTGCTACAAAATGTCAGTATAAGTTGATTATGAAAAGAATTGGATAGGAATAAATACACCGAGATCTCTATGCGCTCTCTACTCTGTCACTTCTTTCTCATTATTAGCGCTTAGAGTTGTTTTATTCACCGTCACCAGTTGCAGTACCATTTCCCATTTATTTTACCTCATCATCTATCCAACGAGCCAATTTGCACTATAATCTTTTCGTGATAAGTCTTCAAATTGCCCGTCAAGATCTCTTGTGAAAATCCGCCTGAGTATCTTCCTGAAAGTTAAAGTGAAATAGACTTTGTTCGGTCAAAATAAGGTCGTGCATCGTTTGAATTTTGGTTATGAAAATGCTATTGGCTAGAATTAAGGAAATAAGCGATGCTAATTGGTGTACGATCATTTGGATTTGGAACGAGTTTCCAACGTTGTTTTGTTTTAAGATTGGAACAGCGTGGGCTCCGGTCCGCTTTTTAATTAGTCTTCTATTAGCGATGGCGGCAAATTCGTAGTTGCTTTTGTTATTGGCATATCTAGGGTTAAATGGATTGTTTATTTTAGTTTCGTTATTGAATTGACGAGAATTGGTTCAAAATGTTTAGCATTGTGAAACGCTTCCTGAAATTCTCTTCTTCTTGAGTTTCATTCTCAATTTGGGTTAATATAAACCATAAAAATAGCAAAATTTTATTGCACTTATAGTTGGATTGCAAATAAATATACCAACCAAGAAACTAATAATGAATTAATATGCTTTATTTTATATTATATTGATTTAATGCTTAATAAGGAATTATTTTTATTCATTTAGATCCAAGCTTTATATAGCTTTATATATCAATAGCTTCATTTACGAGCTTGGCATTAACTGTCTTTGTGTAGTAGTGTTTAATTGATGGCTCTATCTTGGGAAGGTGGCTGATTTTACAAAGGGTTATTATTTTGGAGGTGTCTAACAACTTAAAGGACGATTAACTTTCTTAAACAAACAGTTCCAAGCTGCGATTGGCACGAAGCTGCAATATTAAAGTACGTAATAAAAATAAGATTTGGAGTAAATTTTTTGATTCTAAAATAAAAATGTAATGAAACGGCGCAAAAAACTATACATTTTGGAAAATGTAACCTGAGGCAAAATGACAGCAAAGCACATGCAATTGTCATAAATTTTTCAAAATATATGTCGCAAGTGGATGGTTGGTTCAGACATTCGACTAAGCAGCTGGCCGTCTGGATGAAGGGATTCGTGGAGCGAACCGGCGAGCCGTAATGTGGAATAGTTCATTATAAGGTAAGAAATAGTCAATAATTTTTTGATATCGTGTCGGTTGGCGCGCGCCGTGCGCACGCGCCGGGCGCGGGGCGGCAGCTCCCGGCGCAGCGCCATTTAGAAAACTGAAGATTACTACGATAACTTTTTCACCTTTATAAGAGAAATAAAAGTCAAGATATTAAACTAAAACAAACGATATATTTTACATGTAATTTTTTGCTTAATTAAAGCTCTTTTTTTATATTTATTTTAGGTCGCTTTTTAACATCATAGGTTATTAGTGACCTCTGTAGGTACATCTGATTAAGTTTATCAGCTTAAGAACCATAGTAGGGGAGCCTGATACCGGCGAACAGAGTTCCACTCCTAGAGGCCGACCTCTTCATCCCTCTAACAATTAATTTTTTCTGAGTCCGTATATTACGAGGAAGGTTTTATATTTTAATAACTCTAAAAATTAAGAAAAGTGTCTGAATCGACGAAACACCGCCTGCTCTCTGTAGCCCGGCGCTGAACGAATTACTCTGCCGTTCTATATAACACCGCCTGCTCTCTGTAGCCCGGCGCTGAACAACTTACTCTGCCGTTCTATATAACACCGCCTGCTCTCTGTAGCCCGGCGCTGAACGACTTACTCTGCCGTTCTATATAACACCGCCTGCTCTCTGTAGCCCGGCGCTGAACAACCTACTTTGCCGTTCTATATAACACCGCCTGCTCTCTGTAGCCCGATGCTGAACGACTTACTCTGCCGTTCTATATAACACCGCCTGCTCTCTGTAGCCCGATGCTGAACAACTTACTCTGCCGTTCTATATTACACCGCCTGCTCTCTGTAGCCCATCGCTGAACAACTTACTCTGCCGTTCTACATAACACCGCCTGCTCTCTGTAGCCCGGCGCTGAACGACTTACTCTGCCGTTCTATATAACACCGCCTGCTCTCTGTAGCCCGATGCTGAACAACTTACTCTGCCGTTCTATATAACACCGCCTGCTCTTTGTAGCCCGGCGCTGAACGACTTACTCAGCCGTTCTATATAACATCGCCTGCTCTCTGTAGCCCGATGCTGAACAACTTACTCTGCCGTTCTATATAACACCGCCTGCTCTCTGTAGCCCGGCGCTGAACAACTTACTCTGCCGTTCTACATAACACCGCCTGCTCTCTGTAGCCCGGCGCTGAACGACTTACTCTGCCGTTCTATATAACACCGCCTGCTCTCTGTAGCCCGATGCTGAACAACTTACTCTGCCGTTCTATATAACACCGCCTGCTCTCTGTAGCCCGGCGCTGAACGAATTACTCTGCCGTTCTATATAACACCGCCTGCTCTCTGTAGCCCATCGCTGAACAACTTACTCTGCCGTTCTACATAACACCGCCTGCTCTCTGTAGCCCGGCGCTGAACGACTTACTCTGCCGTTCTACATAACACCGCCTGCTCTCTGTAGCCCGGCGCTGAACGACTTACTCTGCCGTTCTACATAACACCGCCTGCTCTCTGTAGCCCGGCGCTGAACGACTTACTCTGCCGTTCTATATAACACCGCCTGCTCTCTGTAGCCCGGCGCTGAACGACTTACTCTGCTGTTCTATATAACACCGCCTGCTCTCTGTAGCCCGGCGCTGAACAACTTACTCTGCCGTTCTATATAACACCGCCTGCTCTCTGTAGCCCGATGCTGAACAACTTACTCTGCCGTTCTTTATAACACCACCGCAAATAAAAAATATGCAATAGGAATCTTGTTTGACATGAGCAAAGCATATGATAAAGCACGATATCATATACCGTACTACTGGACAAATTGTTTGGAATGGGTGTTCGCGGTGTTGCATACTCTTGGTTTAAATCCTACCTGACTAATAGGTATCAACATGTAGAGATAGAATATTTTGATTACTACACCAAGGAAATTCAAAGCGGGAGACCTGGAAGCCGGGCCGTACACTCATCCAGCCCTCAAGGTAGCGGAATAGGTTGCTTACTGTTCCTCATATACATTAATGATTTCCCAAAAGCAATGTGTGAACAGTGTGTCCTATTCGCAGACGATATAGCTTTTCTCGTAACTTGTCAAAATAAAATAAACCTGAATGACAGATTAACCTCTATTCTCGACAAGTGCACGGACTGGCTAAAACATCATAACGTAGACGTAAACTTTAATAGAACCAAACTAATATCTTTATATGCTCGTCAAAAAGCAGAATTAGACACAAATTTAAATTATCGCGGAATTATAATTGGAGCAGTGAAAGAGAAACGAGCTATCGTTGCAAAGGGTGCCCAGATAAACCCCCGTTGTGCCCATCTTGCTTTGAATATTACCATGAAAACTTATTAGTCTAACTGATGATTGATAATGATCACAGACCGTTTATGGTGTGATAAGTATGACAAACGTAATTAATTGCTGTGATTTTGCTAGTTACTATTAGCCTGAAACTATATGTGAGATATTGTTACTTTAATTCTTATAGATCTATGTGATTATGTGATGATTATATCATTTTAGTAATAACTTGAATGTGAATACTTGTAATAAGTGCCATTTTAATTATTAAGACTGATAAAGTAGAATAGAAGTGGATGTTTTTGTTTACTTAATAATATGTTTCAAAATGAATACGATGTTATTTGTAAGAGAGATTTATAATCTTTAATAAGTAAATTGAGTAGGCACTTAAGTAATTTGAAAAAAACTTAAACTATTATAATTTCTGACTGAGATTGAGACTGATAATAATAGAAGAATCTGATTTATTAACTACAAATATAAGCATTAAGTACGTAGATGTTTTTGAGATTCGTATGATTGTAGTACCTAACTGCTTGAATATTAATAATGACTCAAAAAAGTGTCTGTAAGTTCTGTCAAAGGAGTATCTGTAAGTTAATATGTTTGTTAATTTAATAAAAACTTTAAAATACAATTTTTTATTTTTATTTTTCAACAACGTTAATAGGCGTAGTGTCACAAAATCCAGTAATATAAACATGCCATATGACAGTACGTTTATAGGCGTATACGTCTATAGACGTACTGTCATATAACAAACTACAAAATAGATATAACGTGACAGTACGCCTTACGACGTATACGCCTATAGACGTACTGCCGTATTACATATATAGTTTACCATTTGTTGTGACACTACGTCTATAGGCAATGTATGAAAAAAAGTAGTGACAAAGCAGTAACAATCGGTACAGTAGTACTGTCCATCAACGTGTTAAGTTGTTAGGCATTAACATTGACACACACATTAACTGGAAAAGCCATGTAAAGGTAATTAGATTAAAGCTGGCTAGATTTTCTTATGCTTTACGCGAAGTCAGAAAAACAACGGACTTAAACCGCCCTAATGACTTATTACGCCTATGCTCATTCGTGGCTTACTTTTGTGGGGAAACAGTGTAGATGCACCTGATGTCTTTATCGCACAAAAAAGACTCTTGCGAATACTGTTGAACATACCCCCCCCCCCCCCCCACGGACAGCTGTAGGGAACACTTTCGAAATCAAAAAATTCTCACATTGACGAGCTTATATATTTTTGAAATGAGTACTTTCTTAAGAAACCACCCTAATTACTACACTAAGTGTTCGGACATGGTATCGAAGTATTTCCTAGACTATCTAGAAAGAACCAAATTGTGCAGCAGATATCAAATATAAATACGCATTCATGTAGTCCTTTTGTAATGTCCATAAAAATTTATAATCACCTTCCTAATTACAAAAAAAAAATTAAAAAAACAAATTTGTTTAGTAAACAACTAAAAGAATTCCTATTGCATAAATGTTATTATACGGCAAGTGAATACACGAACGACACATTTGTAGCTTAATTAAGTTGATATTCGTGTAATAATATTAACATCTTGGTTATGTGTTCTTTGATTTTATGTATTGCTTCTTTTTATAAGCCCACTTATGTATTTTCCAGTGCCTACATTGGGCCTATAGTGTTACATGTATTATGTGTTCATATGTACGCTCCTCCACTGTAAAAATGGATTTAAAACTTTGTAACATTATGGAAGCAATAAATGTTTGAGTATTGAGTATAGCCATCTCCTTTTAAAAAATTCTTTAAATTATTTGGGATTTTGGATATTATTTTCTCATGACTGTAAAGTGAAGTTAGATCCACTCCGCATTTACAGTTGTTTTACTGTTTTTGGTTATTTAATGAATATGTGTCACATTGGCATGTCCTTTGCGAAGTCGGATGAGAGTAACTTGAAATAAATTAAAGCTCTTTAAATGTGCACTAAGTATAGTTATGTAATTTGAACGCGTTCATATTCGCCATCGACTTGCTTAATGTGTAAGACCAATGTTTGCATGGCAATGATGCGTGGCGATGATGCGTGGCGATGGTGCGTGGCGATGATGCGTGGCGATGATGCGTGGCGATGATGCGTGGCGATGATGCGTGGCGATGGTGCGTGGCGATGATGCATGGCGATGGTGCGTGGCGATGATGCGTGGCGATGGTGCGTGGCGATGATGCATGGCGATGATGCATGGCGATGATGCGTGGCGATGGTGCGTGGCGATGATGCGTGGCGATGGTGCGTGGCGATGATGCGTGGCGATGGTGCGTGGCGATGATGCGTGGCGATGATGCGTGGCGATGATGCGTGGCGATGATGCGTGGCGATGGTGCGTGGCGATGATGCGTGGCGATGGTGCGTGGCGATGATGCATGGCGATGGTGCGTGGCGATGATGCGTGGCGATGGTGCGTGGCGATGATGCATGGCGATGATGCATGGCGATGATGCGTGGCGATGGTGCGTGGCGATGATGCGTGGCGATGGTGCGTGGCGATGATGCGTGGCGATGGTGCGTGGCGATGATGCGTGGCGATGATGCGTGGCGATGATGCGTGGCGATGATGCATGGCGATGATGCATGGCGATGATGCGTGGCGATGGTGCGTGGCGATGATGCGTGGCGATGGTGCGTGGCGATGATGCGTGGCGATGGTGCGTGGCGATGATGCGTGGCGATGGTGCGTGGCGATGATGCGTGGCGATGATGCATGGCGATGATGCGTGGCGATGGTGCGTGGCGATGATGCGTGACGATGATGCATGGCGATGATGCGTGGCGATGGTGCGTGGCGATGATGCGTGGCGATGATGCGTGGCGATGGTGCGTGGCGATGGTGCGTGGCGATGATGCGTGGCGATGGTGCGTGGCGATGATGCGTGGCGATGGTGCGTGGCGATGATGCGTGGCGATGATGCGTGGCGATGGTGCGTGGCGATGGTGCGTGGCGATGATGCGTGGCGATGGTGCGTGGCGATGATGCGTGGCGATGATGCGTGGCGATGGTGCGTGGCGATGGTGCGTGGCGATGATGCGTGGCGATGGTGCGTGGCGATGATGCGTGGCGATGATGCGTGGCGATGGTGCGTGGCGATGGTGCGTGGCGATGATGCGTGGCGATGGTGCGTGGCGATGATGCGTGGCGATGGTGCGTGGCGATGATGCGTGGCGATGATGCGTGGCGATGATGCGTGGCGATGATGCGTGGCGATGATGCGTGGCGATGGTGCGTGGCGATGATGCGTGGCGTCCGCACCATGGATATAATAAGTCGTCGGTGTTTTGTTTATGATTATTGAATATGTTTCTTATTTTGCAATGTCGACTAATATGAGTTGTCAACTGTAGGCTTGAGTTGGAATCTGTTTGCTCCTGTAAAGCCACTGGCTGCTTGTTCCCGTTGCCCGGGAGACAACCAGTACACGTGGATATGACGGCGGTCAAATAGGACGGACTGCAGTACCGCCGCAGGTGAGATCTTGACTTATAATCTACTCTCTCCTCTTAAAATACTGACCGATTCAAAGTTCGGCACTTACCGCTGGATAATAAGTACTCAGTTTCCTTTTGAAGCCAAAACTTTTACTAATACCACTCCAATCTCGATCCAAAATTAGTATAAAATCGTACTTATTCTCCAGTAGCTTAGGTACAAATTCAATAACCAAATTAATCTATTTGTCGGTTCCATAAACACATTGTTCGTAGGTGTTACAACTCACACAATAGGTAATTTTTTGTGGTTTCTATAACAACAAGCATGTTTTGCGCAAATCCCAGCACGATACAACCATAAAGAGGGTATTACACTGTCGTATATCTGAGATCTACGAGTCGTATTCTAAGTCGTATCGTCTGTGATCAAAGAATGTTTTTGCTGTTAAATAGGATCATAGAAACAGGTCGTATTAATTATTACAACGGTTTTATTGATTGATACAATTAAGTAAGCACAACCTTTGCGTAGGCGTATTCTGAAATAACACAGCTGTACGTAAGCATGTAAGCTGTATGTAAGCAAGCAACCTGCCGCCGCCGGGCGGGCGGGTGCGCGGGCGGGTGGGCGAGCGGGCGAGCGGGCGGGCGGGTACGACTTTTTCTTATCTTTCTTCATTTCTTAATAACAACACAAAACACACTGCTGAAGCATTATCAGTATACATAACCAACTTGTGCTCCGTTGCAACCACGCATGACCAGAATAGGATCATAGAACCATGACAATGGAACACACAGATACGACGATATATATAGGTATTACACTATCATGTATATATATAGTAATAGATATATATATATATAGTAATAGATATATATATATATATAGATAGATAGTGTAATACCTCCCTTACACTTTGTTGACACTTCGGCAAACACTTTAAAGTATGAAACTTCTGCGACAAAAGCGTCGTATTTGGAATCACGTCGGATTATTGGATATAACAATAGGGACGTACATCGAAGGTAATAATTTTAAGTACAAAAAGTTGTGCAAAGTAAGATTTTGTGAATTTGATACTTTTGTTGATGGTTGTAATGATCGGGGTTTTGTGTCGTTGTGTAGAACAGGGCGCGGAGCACTCGGTAGCGCTTTGGAGTTAAGATCCTTTTTCAGAAAAGCTCCTTGAAAAGCCGAAAGCTGTCTCCACTGCCGCAGCTATAGTGGCTGTTTGAACATAAAAATCTGCACCAATTTAAATCTAGCATTGAGAAGATATGTCCAGTTTAAATACACCGGTTGGTGTAAGGAATTCGGGTAGAATAAAAGTTAATAATAATTTAAAGTATCTTTTTTATTTTGTCATTATTATAGAAAGTAATAGGTTACTTGATTTGAAGCTACAAAAAGTTTGTCTTAAAACTTCGTTGGCAATCGATTAGCTCTAGCAATCTCCCCTGCAATCGACATTCCATTACGTCAGATGTCAGTATTGTAGTATATTGTCAATGCGGAGAACGTAGTAAACTGTTCGTCATTTGAACCAAGAAACGAAGAAATTAATTAATTAATTGAAACAAGATTATTCAAACTTAGTCCCACAGCGCACAGTTCCATAATGTACCTACACAAATTACGTTTACAAGTATAGGACTTTTCCATGTTTGTTATTCACTCAGCATATATAGTCTATGGTGGGCGTACGTGGAGCGACTCGCCGCAGCATCATTCATTCCTTCTGGCGCGTGATGAGGATGGTCACGAGGACGTGCGCGCTCGTCCAAGAAGCTCCTACACAGTCTAGACCTAAATCGCTTTATTAATTTAGAATTTCACAAGTTTTCCTCGAGTGGAGTACAGATCCTCAATCCGAGGACTTCCCGCGCTGTACTCGTGTTGGCGGGAAAATGGAAATGGAAAACTTAATGATATTAACGATATTCATTGTCGACATGACGCGTGGCGTAAGGCTCGGGCGGGAGCTGATCCTCAAAAAATATAGTTTTATGCAGAACAAGTTGGTGTGCTTTAGTGAGTTCAGACATGTAGAAACGGCCTGTGCCTGCATTATTATTTTGAAGCTTAAACGAAAAAGTAAAGGACCGAATTTGAACCAATAGTTTTAATATACTTACCCCTAAATAAGCCAACTTAGGAGAATTTTTTGAATTGGTACATCGATCAATTCTTACATATTACCCACCGCAGTGCTATACGCTTAGCACTCCACGAACTCTCAATATCGAATAGTTTGAAAGATATTGTAATAAATAAATTATTTTAATTCACTGCGTTGTTTTCATCGTCAATGGTTGTCTTCTGTAACCGGCCGCCAGCCATCACGTCTTGCCTCGCGCCACGCGGCCGCCAGCCATCACGTCTTGCCTCGCGCCGCGCGGCCGCCAGCCATCACGTCTTGCCTCGCGCCACGCGGCCGCCGGAAGCGGCTGCATTTTCTGCATCGAACACGACTCGTCCCGACAAATGACATTCGCCGCGTCGATCGAAGGATTCATTCGACAGAATTGTTTTTACTAATGGCTACTTACCGGGAGTCTGAGTTCAATATGAAATTCAGTCTGCGAGGAGACGCGTTAATTAAAGCATGTAATCTTAGTTTAGGTACTTATTAAGGTACCTACTTATACTTATTTTCATGTCGACTAATTACCTATACCCATGTCGATAAATTACTAATGTGATTATTATATCGACTGATGATGCGTTGCCGACCATAGGCGTCGGTTGGGATTGCCTTTGTTCCAGGAATGTTCCCTTTAACCGGAACACAACCACCTTAACGTGTTATTTCGGCGGGCAACAGCACGTCCCGACGTAGAGCCGCCCCGATGCGATGTAAACCTAAGAAACTCTCCTAGCACAGTTCCACATCTAAATATTAATCAATGCAATCAGATGCATACCTAGGTCGCGAATGTCGAACGTAATGGACAAGCAATTTTGAGTCAATTGATTTTTTGCATTGAATGGACGACCGAGTGATGTAGTTGTAAGTAGCCTTGAAACGAAATGAAATATGAAATGAAATATTTATTTCTCAACATTGACAATTACTTGTTCTTATTGACGTCAAATAAAACATGATTACCACCAGTTCGAAAAAACCTTCGTGAAGAAGAACTGGCCAGAAACTTCACCTTGCCTCATACGCCGAAGGTCCCAGGTTCGAGTCCTGGCCGGGGCGGGGACAAACATTTGTGTGATGACCACATATAATAGGTCTTTACCTATGAAACTGCCGTTTTGCCGTACTGGCCATTTCAAATGAAAAAAATTTTTTTTCGACTGATAATTCTGATTTCAAATTAATTTTATTTGACAAACATGGAATTCTTTTTCTAAAATCGTCATTTGTTTAATAGTTAGTGTTTTGTTTTCAACGCATTCGAACATTTTTCGTCATCATGGATAAGTTAAAAATTCGAGTAATTATGGAGTATGAGTACCGTCGTGGCAGCAAAGCGGCACAAGCAGCACGCAACATCAACGACGTTTACGGAGCGAACACTACAAACGAACGCACCACCCGTTATTGGTTTACCCGCTTCCGTTCTGGAAATGTTGACCTGAAAAATGAACCCCGTGGTCGTCCGAAAACTTTGGTCGACAATGACGAATTAAAGGCAATTGTGGAAGCTGATGAAACTCAATCCACGGCTGAATTAGCAGCAGCTTTCGACGTTAGCATCAAAACAATATTGGTCCATTTGCGTCAAATTGGCAAGGTAAAAAAGCTTGACAAATGGGTACCCCACGAACTCAATGACCGCCAGCGCGAAGTACGCGTGGAGACGTGCCTTGCACTGCTCAGCAGGCATACAAATGAAGGAATTCTGAACCGCATTGTTACTTGTGACGAGAAATGGATCCTGTTTGACAATCTTAAGCGCTCAGCAAGTTGGTTGGGCCCTGGTTCAGCACCCAAACAATGCCCTAAACGAAAACTTACCCCTAGAAAAGTGATGGTCACTGTTTGGTGGTCTAACGTGGGTTGTTATTCATCACAGCTTCTTGCCAAACGGGACAAGCATTACTGCAGATGTGTACTGTGAAGAACTGAACACAATGATGGAGAAGCTCGCACGTCTCCAACCAGCTTTGGTCAATCGTTCGGCTCCACTGCTCCTGCACGACAACGCGCGACCTCATACTGCACAGTAGACGGTCTCCAAGCTACAAGAGTTTGGGTTGGAAGTTCTCCGTCATCCGCCGTACTCACCAGATCTTGCGCCTACAGACTTCTACTTTTTCCAGAATTTGGATAACTTCTTGGCGGGAAAAAAATTCAATACCCGAGAGGCAGTACAAAATGCCTTTGAAGTATTTGTTGCCTCCCGTCCAGCTGATTTCTTCCAAAAAGGCATCAATAAGCTACCAATGCGTTGGCAAAGATGCATTGATTGCATGGGTGATTATTTTGATTAATAGAAATAAAAAATATATAAAAAAATTACGCTTCATTTATTTCGTGAAAAACGGCAATTTCATAGGTAAAGACCTAATATATGTATGTTTATTCTGGGTTCCCCCCTAGTTCGCTGTATGGTCATCCATAACACAAGCTCTGCTTACTTTGGGGCCATCCAGTTGGTGTGTCTGGAGATAAAAAAATGTAAACCTTTGATGTATTTGTTCATATATAGCATGCTTTGCAGCACGATAAGAATTATGGATTCCGTAGCTTTTCACATGGAACCAAAAAATTTAAGATTTTCTTGTAAGTTCCACAGTTGGCACAAAAAAGCTGGCCAATATTTTGTCCCAAAACATAAAAAGACATTTTTGCTTATTAAAAAACAAATAATCAATTTTAATTATAACACATAGTTAGTTAATGGAATATAGGTTTACGTTTTAGGAGCAACTGATAAAAATGTTGTTAGAATATTAACGGATGTAGCGAATAAAAAGACCAAGTTCTGAAGTACCTAGTAGCATTAGGTTTCTGTATTATTTATTTCCAATACAGTTAAATACAAAACAACAGCGAGTCACTATGATGGGTAAGCCAAGCGTATGCCATTAGACGCAGGTGGGGCAGCAGACTCCACACCAGCTGTGACTCTCCCGCTTCAGGCAGTGTAATATAACGAGTCATACTGAGAGATATTATCTTCTGTCTATTGTCATTGGAACTTCGAGTGGTGAAAAATTAGGAGGAGGTCCTGGGTTCGAGTCCTGGTCGTGGTTGTTCATATTTATATAATACGTATGTCTATTCTGGTATCCCCTCCAGTTCGCTGTATGGTCAACGACAACCGGTAGCACAAGCTCTGCTTACTTCGGGGCCACACAGTTGGGGTGTCTGTCTGGGGATTTTATTATAAACCTATTTATTATTTTATAACCAACTTCTCTTCATTATAATATCTGTTAGGAAACATCCGAAACGTTTTAAATAATTCTGGATGTCCCGGCTGCTGCTCCAGCCCCCAGCTACATGTCCTTCCTACATGTCCTACATGACCATGCTGCTGCTCCTTCCTTCATGTTCTACATGACCATGCTGCTGCTCCTTCCTACATGTCCTACATGACCATGCTGCTGCTCCTTCCTACATGTTCTACATGACCATGCTGCTGCTCCTTCCTACATGTCCTACATGACCATGCTGCTGCTCCTTCCTACATGTCCTACATGACCATACTGCTGCTCCTTCCTACATGTTCTACATGACCATGCTGCTGCTCCTTCCTACATGTCCTACATGACCATACTGCTGCTCCTTCCTACATGTCCTACATGACCATGCTGCTGCTCCTTCCTACATGTCCTACATGACCATGCTGCTGCTCCTTCCTACATGTCCCGGCTGCTGCTCCTTCCTACATGTTCTACATGACCATGCTGCTGCTCCTTCCTACATGTCCTACATGACCATACTGCTGCTCCTTCCTACATGTTCTACATGACCATGCTGCTGCTCCTTCCTACATGTCCTACATGACCATGCTGCTGCTCCTTCCTACATGTCCTACATGACCATACTGCTGCTCCTTCCTACATGTTCTACATGACCATGCTGCTGCTCCTTCCTACATGTCCTAGATGACCATGCTGCTGCTCCTTCCTACATGTCCTACATGACCATGCTGCTGCTCCTTCCTACATGTCCTACATGACCATACTGCTGCTCCTTCCTACATGTTCTACATGACCATGCTGCTGCTCCTTCCTACATGTCCTACATGACCATACTGCTGCTCCTTCCTACATGTTCTACATGACCATACTGCTGCTCCTTCCTACATGTTCTACATGACCATGCTGCTGCTCCTTCCTACATGTCCTAGATGACCATGCTGCTGCTCCTTCCTACATGTCCTACATGTCCCGGCTGCTGCTCCTTCCTACATGTTCTACATGACCATGCTGCTGCTCCTTCCTACATGTCCTACATGACCATACTGCTGCTCCTTCCTACATGTTCTACATGTACCATACTGCTGCTCCTTCCTACATGTCCTACATGACCATGCTGCTGCTCCTTCCTACATGTCCTACATGACCATGCTGCTGCTCCTTCCTACATGTCCTACATGTCCCGGCTGCTGCTCCTTCCTACATGTCCTACATGACCATGCTGCTGCTCCTTCCTACATGTCCTACATGACCATGCTGCTGCTCCTTCCTACATGTCCTACATGACCATGCTGCTGCTCCTTCCTACATGTCCTACATGACCATGCTGCTGCTCCTTCCTACATGTCCTACATGACCATGCTGCTGCTCCTTCCTACATGTCCTACATGACCATGCTGCTGCTCCTTCCTACATGTCCTACATGACCATGCTGCTGCTCCTTCCTACATGTTCTACATGACCATGCTGCTGCTCCTTCCTACATGTCCTACATGACCATGCTGCTGCTCCTTCCTACATGTCCTACATGACCATGCTGCTGCTCCTTCCTACATGTCCTACATGACCATGCTGCTGCTCCTTCCTACATGTTCTACATGACCATGCTGCTGCTCCTTCCTACATGTCCTACATGACCATGCTGCTGCTCCTTCCTACATGTCCTACATGACCATGCTGCTGCTCCTTCCTACATGTCCTACATGACCATGCTGCTGCTCCTTCCTACATGTTCTACATGCTCCGGCACAACAGTACAACTACAGATAACATTTAGTACTCCTGGAAAAAAAACGAGATTTTCAAACAGTTTCATTTTCACCTAGTATCAGAGCTCTTCGATAAGGAACATCATAAACAAATAAATATAATAATAATAAACCCCCAGACAAACACACTGACAGAGTGGCCGTCACGTAAGCAGAGCTTGATACTTTATAATAACATTCAAATAGAAATCATACAAGTTAGTTTCGAATTAAATTTGTGTGTTTGTAATGAACTCACCGACGAGCATGTTCTTGTTTTGTTTTCTTTAGGGCGGATAGCACAATTTGCTGTAAACAAATACACATTCGCAACTTTCTCAAGCTAATCGGGCTAATCAATTAGGCAATTGCCCAGTTGAGAGCAAGTGACCTTCTTAGATGATGAGAACAAAAAAAATATCAGCATTTCTAGACATTACCATCCATCAGCCCTTTCCAATTTTAAAATAGGTGTGCAAGAATATGTAATAAAGCACGAGTGACTACGGTGTCACCGAAACGTCATGTTCAATGTAAAAATATTATTGTTAAAAGTGGTCTATTTAATAGAATAAATCGTAAAACTTAGCAAAATATCGTATACATTCCAGTTCATACTTTGAGCACTTGTTATTACTAGTAAACGAGAGCATTCTTTGATTTAAATCTGAAAAACAATATGCTTGTTGTAGCTGCCTACTAAACTAAGGCTTATTAGATAGAGCCATCGCAAAGATGTGATCACCTCCGCATTCGTATCTCCGTACGATATCTCCTTCCTTGACATACGTTTTACCTAGGTACAGTCAGGGAACGTGGTGCTGGCTCAGGTTCGCATCCGTGCAGGGTTCAATCCCTGCAGGGTTGTCGCCCCTTAGTCCGCGGGGCGCCCACAATAGACCAAACAACGCGCTAGCGGTTCTCGGATGAAATGAAATGAAATGTATAATTGGTAAATTACCTTCTCTATTATTATAAAATTTTATCGTACAAAAAAATTATTCTGCAAATCTAAATTTTTAATTTTATAAGATATAATAAATAGGTTTCAAGTACATAGGTTTTTTTTTGCAAAATTAGGTAGGTACCCATTCCTACTAGGTAACAGTAGTACCTAACCTAACCTAAAATAAGTTTTAGAACTTGTCGGAGCTCGGAAATTTTGCCACCTAGCGTCGAATAGAAAATTATTCAGTGACATCTAGTGTCAAGTAGATATACTAACCCCTTTGTGTAGTCATCTACGTTTATCTTGTACGTGTTGCATTAAATATTTCATAGGTGGCGCTTAAAAAGAAATTACAAGCTTTAGCTTTAGGCACAATAATCTTTTGGGGGTCTTTGGACGCATAAATATATTATTTAATTTAAAGGAATATCGTCAAATAGAAATGAATTCACAAACTTATCCATAACCTACCGTGACGGCTTTCCGAGCACATTGGAATGTCGCAGACGTTCTATTAAAACGGATTGTAATAATTTAAAAGATTGGAAATTAACACATAGAACATGTCAATGTTCTGATTTCTGTGGTTGTGACATTCCGATGAGCGTTCGGGGCTACATATGTATTCGTTTTGACTTAGGAAACATAACAAAGTATCAAGAACATAATTGTTTGATTGCGGCCACCCCGCAAGAACTGCCCGACCTAGGCGGATCGCTCTAACGATGGTCCCAGCTAAAGACAAACCTCGCAGCTTAGGCTACTCTGACTGATCCATACGACAACTATCCAGCGAGTAACTGCAACGGCAAAACTTCTCGTGTGTAAAAGACAACCGGCACACACGCTTACTCACGCGCTCGCCCACCGAGATTCCTGTCTAATTACAAAAGTACATCATGGTACTGTAGTGTAAATTAAACTGAATATTGGAATATAAAAACCAATAGAAATCTGCGCGAGGTCGACCTGTCACCAGGCCCATAGCCAAAGGAAGGCGTTGTAGAGCAATTCTCTACCCTAAAATACCAAGGCCGTGCCTACCTGGTCCACGAAACAGAATGTAAAGAGTGAGTTTGGTTTGATTGTTAGGTAGCTTCATAAAATAAAGTGTGCTTAGGTGAAAACTCGCACGTGGCACACTGCGGGTAGACCAGCTACACCTGCAGTTTAAGAATTTAATAAATATGAGGATGAACTTGATACCTAGACATAGATAGATACTTTGTCTTGCTTGCTTGGTGACTTGTATATTAGTATAGTTATGACAATTTGTATATTTACCTCGTTGTGCAACGAAAGTAAAAAAAATATTTAAAGCGCGCCATCTATTGAAATAGAGCTGAACATTGTTTTCCATTACTTTGCTTGACTATTATGAGGAATCTTGATGCTGTCGGTGAAACAACATTTTATTCCAGTTAAGTGTAGACCGCAATAGATGACGCTTTACATAAATATACTCTCGCAATAAAACTATAATTCCAAGGAACAATTTTCATTTCAAATGCTGTCTAGACTTAAGTTTACTTTAGGTATAGTGAGCTGTAATGTTCATAAATATAATGTTGTAAATGCTAACCAAGCAAGGTACTTGCAATGAAGCAATTATTCTACACTAACATGTTTTTCAGTAATATAACAAAGCGTACTATGCGTTTCAATTAACAATAGGACCGACTTAGCGCCATATTGTGACGTCATAGCCGTTAATTCGAACAGGTGAGGTAAGGTGAACAAAAAAGATTTTTTTTAAACAGAATTTATTTAAGCAAGCAATTGCTTCTAGCGTCAAACTCGCAGTTTGGCTTTCTTATCTTTTGACGTTTTTGTCTCTGCCACCCTACGCTGAATTAAGTGCCAAATATTTCGATTGCATTTAAACACAATTGTAAGGTGGCAGCCTCAAAACTTCAGAACCGTGAGACTTGAAAATGTTATCTATGACATAGTTTTTTGGAGGTTTGTGTCTTTTTATTTACTCATACCTACAGATCTTTTTTGAATATAGTTTTATTTTGAAAAAGTTCTTTTGGATAATAAATAAAGTAAAATAAATCGTTATTTTTATGCAAAACAGTTTTCTTTGCAGACCATAATTTTCAAGTGATATTTGACAGATAGAGGTCATTGACGTTCCTATTCTCATTTAAATCGCATGGTAATCATCGAAGTCCCGCCCCACTACTTGTGTCTGTACACTGCAGTGCGCGTGCGCGACCAAGGCCTTCGTGGCTGACACTCGCTACAACACTTTCATTGTTAAAATGGTTTTCAGATCTTTGAAAGCCAAGCCCCCGTAGCAATACCTTTAAAATCTTATAGCTTGGCCGTTTCATAGAGCTAGGGAGGGAGAGGTTCTAGGTAGGTCGGTACATTCGGAGAGAGTACAACTACGACACAATATAAAAGAATAGAATGTTGTCCGGTGAGGAATTATTGCAACGGCCAAGTTTTATACCTCAAGGACTTGAATGCAAACGATTACTCTATAAGGACTAGGAACGAGCATACGTTGGCGTTTCCAACATCGCGCCCAAAAGCGGTGAGTCATCGGATTGTCTGTGCGTTGTTATAGGAAAGCTTATCATTTTCACAAAGATTCCTTGATAGTTTTTTTAATGTCTTGAAGGGCAGGGAATAATCTCAATTCGTAATTTTAAAGTATTTACAGAGCAATCAATAAAATTGTTATCTTTCTTAATTTAAAAATTTATGAATATTTTTGTTTTCAAAAATATTTTGTGATGATAATGCCAATCACTCTAAACTTTTCTTTTAGGGATTCTCTATTTTCAATTTCATATATTCCACGAATGGGCCTTTTCTGCAAGATGAGGATCGTTTCGATGTCTGCGGCGTTTCCCCACAGTAGGATACCGAAAGCCATTAAACTAAGAAAATATCTAGAATATACCATCCTGGCTGTAAGCACATCACAACAAAGTCTACTCGCAAGTTGTGAAATACGGGCCCCCCGTTGAAGTTTAGATCTATAGCTATGCCAATAAAAACAGTGTGTTACTATTGAGGTCCAAGGTTCATTCGACTTGCTTTACATGCGTTGCAGAGAAGTTTATAGATTTTGTTTTATTTTTGTTAAATACTAAATTATTAACATTAAATCATTTCACAACGTTAACAGATTTTGCTTGCCATGTAGGGTAGATCATTATAGCCACTAAAAAAGAAAATGAGTCCAGGATTGAACCTTGAGGGACACCCATTTCCACAACCAACCCCGAGGACCTTTTATGATTAACCTCAATCTTTTGACGTTCTATTACTCAATCATGAATTAAAAAGCTGGAGATTGGTGGCAGATAATTTGTGTTAACCCCGTTAAGGGGTGTTCGTTGTTTGGATAGTTTGGGGGAGGGAAACTTGCCAAGCTAACATAAGCAGATAAGAATAATTTTGTATAAACATTGATAAGTCATTGTTTTATTTCCGAACAATGAAATCCGTGCGTGAAGTTTCTTGAACTGAACTGGTGGTAGAGTCATGCTTTATATAACGTCAACAAGAACAAACGACTGTCAACGTTGAGAAATAAATGTTTGAATTTGAATTCGGATGTTTCCTCTCTGACAAAATCTTTGGTTGTATACAGGACTAGGTAGTTAGGTTTTTTTGTAGGTACCCATAACCAAATCTTGATATCAGTTTTTCTCACTTTCGACAAAAAGGAAATCTAGGTTTCGGCTTTTGTTTTCATTTATCAAATATGTATAAATACCTCATTTGGGCACTTATTTATTTTTTAAGTCGGCTTTATAAATTCAATTTTAAATGATGAACGTAAGATTAGATTTTCATAGTACCTATCATTTCTATAGTAATTATCATTTCTAAAACAGCGTGTGGAACTGTGTTCTTATTTAAAAACCAAATATTTTCACATTTTCCAGCTGTTCAGCTACGTATGCCCACTCCAAATATAAGAATATAAATATCGAATGATGCAGCTCATCGTTGCAAGCAAACGAATATGATTTTCTTAATTTCTGTTTTTTGTAGCTTACAAGAGATTAGGCAAATGGCAAGTTTCATCCGTGCTCATGGACATAGTAAACAGTAGTTGGCATTTGCATTCTTCACAAACTAACTGACCCCTAACCTCATCATTATTGGGATCCAAACAATAAAAAAGGTAAAGTGTATTCAACACATCTTTTTTACGCTTGTTGGTGTTGAAGTAACTGAAGGGCTGTACGAGTAACGCAGAAAGACTCGTGGCGGTTCTTCGAAACTTCACCGGTGATTGCCCTTTTAATTTTCAGAATAAATAGTTGAGTTCATTCCAGGCCCTCAATAAGCTTTTGATTTTAGTAATTTACGAAAAATTACTGAGAAAGTCAGAACCAAATTTTGTATATAACTATATAAAAGACATAAAAGCAAATCAAAGAATATGTAACTGCGTGCATCTTTACCGATACAGACAAGGTTCTCGAACTGCAGAAAGAAATACTTGAGGTAATCTTTATGATTTAAAATAGATGAAATAGATATTCAGTTGAATTAATTACTTTAAAAAATGTCGAAATCATAACATATTAAATAATAACACTAAAAATATATTTATGTCAGCTTTATAGTCAAATTTTATTTTTGTGCTTTTTATTTGCTTGGGTTTATGTGCGAAATTATTTTCTTTGATCGGCAACCCTCAATAAAAAAATACATTCACTCGGTTTTTGTGCAACAAGTGAATGCAGCCTGCTTACTAATGAGATAGCAAACTAACACAATCAATAATTAATTAGTAGTTAATTGTTTATTTTTCCTTTTTTCCCTATTAAATAAAGTAACAAATATTTTTTAATTAAAGAATTTGTGGTGCAATACAATATAGTTATTATAAGTTTACTCTAGTGATGGCTATTTTAACACTAAAAATAAAAAAAACTAGTTATTATTTAGCTCATGTGATTATAAAATATGGTATAAACCTTATTGATTATTATAATAAAAATAATTATAACTGTATATTTTACTGAAACAAGAGTGGCCGGCGGCACGAACATTATGAACTCAACCCTTTACAATGATTTTCATATATGCGTCTGATGAATTCTTACCTATTTCTGCTTGTTCGGCAAGACTCCGCCCCACAAACTATCCTAACGACGGACCTCTGCAACTTTCAGTTTCAAAGCTAAAATAAATCGTGGTTGTTCTATGGCAGCACTACCGGTGTCTGCCGGCACTACACTGCGAGCACGGTACGTGATTGTATGAAGCAAAGTTGGTTCTCTCGGTTGGTCTCTAGATGGCGCTGCACAAACATCACCTTTGGTACGTAAGGTGAAGTGAGATCTCGCCCTCTGCAGCACACTGCTCGCGGTGACAGGCAATGTGGCTGCCAACTCACTGCACTCAGAACTGAGAAGGTCGCAAAATAAATAAAAAGCCTCGTGAACATTGTCTATTTATTGTATGTTTGTATAATAATACTTAAACACTAAAGTATACTAAAATTAAATATAAGGTATACATATACAATCGAATACTTGCGTCCTTATCTAACTATCTCTTTCTAACTTCTCTAAACTCCACTCAGTCCTTTTAAACAACATCCATGGAACTCTAAATAAATTACTTTTTTAATTATTTATTATCATTATTGTTTAGTTATGAACTATATTTTATTAATAATTATAATTACCATAAACTACTTGACAGACAAGGGCGAAGTATTTAAATATCATGATTAAGTTGTGTTTTACAATCACTGAATTACAAAGTTCCTGAAAATTTAAATTTTTTTAAATGAAGATTTAATTTAAAGAGCAATATTTAGCTATATTTGAAATTGTATAAATTTAATTTAAATCTTTAAAAAAATAATATCAATAATTTGACAAATTTGTTTTGTTACCAAATTATAGACCTTTGGTAAAAATAAGCTTCCATTGAATAAAACATTAATAGATGCTCGGCAGCCATTATAAAACAAAAATAAATAAAACTAAATGGACGGCAATCATGAATTATTAGGTAAATTATTAAGTGTGTTTAATGAAAAATAATAATTAATGAATAATAAAATAAATAGGAACTATCAAGCACTGTCGAACAAATACAATACAGGAATGTTTCAAACACTCGCTAGTGGCGGCTTACTGTCTTACAATTACTTCGTACAGTCTAGACACAGGAGCACATACAAACATCAAAAATACCGTATACAATTATTTCCGTATTTGATCGTATAATTTACAAATTACTAAATATTTCGTAGCATTAGAGAAAAAGTAACATTATTTAGGATTTACTAAAATCCTTACTTAGATAAGAAAATATCGGTTCAGCTTGTCACACATCTGGCTTTTAACTCTGGAAAAATTCAAAATGAAGCATGGGTTATGGACAACACTACATATATTTTCAGATATCAGTTATTTCAGCGGCGTGTTGGTCGCTTCGCATCCATTGTGATTGATTTTTCCAGAAAACAATCTGGTCTTAAATAGCGTTAGTTCAAATAGAATTAAATAGATATGCTGGTTGGTAACAGAATGTTTACAATAGTCATCGGAGCTGTATTATTTATGTATATTGAGATTCCCGTCATCGGCAGCACACATCGTGCAACGCGTGCGATGGCGGACAGACTACGGTGGACGCCAAAACTGTGTGTTGCTTTGACACGCTTGACAAATAAGTTAGACATTAAATATACGACCTTTCCACAGAAAAGCTAAACACGGCTTAAGTGTATAAACCAGGTGAATTGAAATGACAGGCCCCGGTGGTGGCTTGCGGCGGGTTGACATTCTTATTTAACTTACCTGTGTGGACATTATTTAAAGATAAATAGGAGTTCAAATTGTTTTGTTAACTCCGTTAAAGTGTTGTATGTAGGTAGGTAGGTATGTAGGTATGTAGGTATGTAGGTATGTAGGTAGGTAGGTAGGTAGGTCGGTAGGTAGGTAGGTAGGTAGGTAGGTCGGCCGCACACATGGCTTCACAGTTTAAAAGATACAGATGAACGTTTACTAACATCAGCTATCATGAATACAAAGTAGTGCTTCTGATGTAGAGTACAAAAGAAGAATTCAGCGGGATTCATTTACTATGAAAAAGTAACTGTCCGTAGTAATTTGTTAGTACACAAGGAGGTATCAACCCAATAGCTACACTCGTTATAGATCCTTAATTTACTTAAGAAATAAATAAGCTTAGTTCCTAATAAAATTTATTATTATTTATTGTACGAACGCGTATACGTGTTATTATCGAATACTTTAAATTGTTACAAGCAATGTTAATGTACATTCAATGCTCTTTTGGAAACTTTCAAGGAATGTTTTAAACTGTACGGAGGTTATTGAAACTGCACGTGTTCAAGTTAGTTCCAGTTTGACGTGCGGTCCGCGGTGAATATTTCCTCTTGAAGAATTTCTGAAAAAACACGAAAAAAATTTAGTCAGTTTATTTCGATATACGTTCGTGTCTACCGCTCTTGCTCGGTCAAATCCATGAGTCAAAGATGTTGGTAAATCAGAATGCTGAACCAAAGAACTCGCAAGTCCGCAGTAATTTACAGAGTCTGAGTAGTTCGCCTTCCCGCGGACACTTGTTGATGTAGGAAGACTGAGTACGCTAGTTTCTTGCTTTTTATTGCTAAAAAAAAAGTGCTTTGATGTAACATAACTAGCGGAAGGTAGCTGACGTCCTCGCATGACGGACTCTCACACCGACTCTATATATTACGTTAATCAAACTTGACAACTGCGAAAGAGACAGACTCATGCATTGTCGTCTCGTGACTCATCGCCTCGGTTCTCCTCGCGTTCAGACACTTGGATTGCGATCAAGATCGCGGTGGCGATTCTGATTTTACGAGGTTATGTCGAAGTTAGAGTAAAATCTCAAATCTAGATTTATATTTTGATATTCTGGGGAAGTTAAACTTGACATTAAACCTGCAGCGAGTACTTGTCAGCGGCAGAGATGTCTATAGACATTCTCTCATCATCATTCTACCTAATTCGACATACAATCTTTAATTCCACTGAATGGTAATCGCCTTATAAGCACTTATAAAATCTGTGCGTCGTGAGAAGGAGCCTGTCTACCATCAATGCGCCGTGGACTGGGACTCACCCTGGTCAGTAGACGGGGTGGTCGTACTGCGAGGACGCGCGGCGCCGCAGCGACGCGATGCTGTGGCCGCGCCACGCGTCGCCGTCCAGCCCGGGCTCCGCGCTGTTGCCGCCTGTGAGTCGTTTGGAACATACTTAGTTCATTGTACATTAGTACATTCGTAAATCTGCCTAAGTAGATATATTCGAATTAATACAAATTACATAATTTAATAAAAAAAGCTTTAAAATTTATTCTTTTTAGTAGATAAACATTGATCACTATTGAACAATCTGCCACGTCAGATGATATTAAGAAAGTGTCGCTACTTAGTACTAAATGAGTAAACTGCGGTAAATGTAGGTATTAGTATAGTTACCATGGGACAGGTGCGCATGCTGCGGCGAGGGCGGCGTGTCCAGGGTCATGCCGCCGCAGTACGACATCATGGTGTCGCCTGGAAGGTAGCAGGGGGTGTCAGACCATTACACACACGTGACAGTAGGCGGCTTACCCACCAAACTTTGTGAGGGAGCTCGATGATGGACGAGGGAAATATTTTGTATTTCCTCTACCAAGAGAATGAATAACAAAAAGAATTGCAAATATGCGTCAAGTCATAAAGCAATAAACCCCCAGACAAACACACAAACAGTATGGCCATAAAGTACATAATCTAACGTTTTAAGCCAAGAATTTAAGAGTTTTTTACATTTGTATATTGTTACAATAAATAAAGGAGTTTCATTACGGGTGCATTAAATAATTTCGCGCGCTAAAAAGTACCCTGCAGCGCGACTGGAACGATATTCGACGTGAAAGAATAAATAAATCCCCAGGCAAACACACCAACTATGCGGCCCCGAAGTAAGCTGAACTTGTGTTATGGAGGAGCTGATGGATGATAAAATAGTTTGGCAAATATTATTAAAACCTGTGACCTTTAAAACTTGTATAAGATCGATGTAATTTTTCATTTTTATCCGTAAGTAGTAAGTAATGCATGAAAATAAATGCAATGGTAACCACGGGAAGAGACTTGTATCTAAGCCACAGCCTCAGCCGAGTTTAGATACAAGTGACACTACGACTTTAAGACCTTTTATATCTTTATGTTTACTACATAGTTTTAGTGAGTGTGTGTGTGTGTGTGTGAAATCAATAAATTGTATTTTTAGTTTATCAATATTATTGCTATTAAAATTTTATTATTAATATTAATATATCAAAACAAATGAACTTACTGAGTGAGTTGAGCGGGTAATGCTGGTACTGCGTGGACACCGGCAGCTCCGTGTTCAATTGCAGGGCGCTCCCGAACGAAGACATGCCGGACTGGGAGAGCTGGCCTAGACCTGCACATGTGGTGGAAAGGGAGATTCAATTAAGCCAACTTCTGTACAAAACCTCTGAAGGCCCGTATTAGTGCATCTTCACTTAAGATTGCACGCCATCTTTAAACTGGAAAAGAGCAAGACAATTGTGCTATTTTGGTACAGAAAAATATAACAGTCTTGCTTCTTGACGTGACGGGACTACGACGACGAAAAATCAAATACAAATAATATACATCAACGCCATCTAGCATCACGAATAGTAACACTTATTTAGTACTATAAATCAATAACTATGGTTAACTGCGGCGCTTGTGGGCAATTTTTGTCATTGAAGGACTGCGCGACATGTTCGTGTAAATCCAAATTCCATAAACAATGAGTAAGGCTGAGTGTTACATCGGCTGTTCCAAAAGGATGGTTATGTCCTACTTGCTCAATTAACATTCCAAGAAAAGATAACACAAATACCCCGGTGAAAGTTTTAGGCTCCCCTCCAACTTCGAATTCTGTTGTTAATTTAGAGTCCGATCATGATAAAGTAGAGTGGACTATGACAGACCTAATGAGGGAAATAAAAATAATGCGCACTGAAATAAAAGAACTGTTTGACATCATCCATTCTGAAATTAGTAGTTTACGAGAAGACGTTAACTGGTGTAAAGAAACTACGACCCAGACTTCAAAGCTTCTAAATGAACTCGATTTACTTGTTAAATGTCTTGAAAACAAAGAGGAGTCAAGCACAAATATGCAGGCGATTATCACCCAATTAAAACAAGAAATTAATCAAAAAGAGCAAGATGCACTAATGAATGACATCGAATTGATTGGTATTCCCCAGACAAATAATGAGGATTTAATGCATATTATCGGCTTAATTGGTGAAAGGCTAGGCGCAAAGATTGCAGAAACCGACGTGGTAGAGGTGTATCGCGCCGGACCCCGCCGTGCCGTCGCCGCGGCGTCCGCCGGGCCAGAGCTACGTCCGCGACCTATCGTGTTAAGACTGATGCGAAGGGCTGTCAAACAGCAAATTATAAAAGCTATCCGCGAACGAAAAGCTGTGTGTACCAACGAATTGGGGCTTTCTAAAAAATCTAATCCCGTATATATAAATGAAAGGCTTACGAAACTTAACAGATCTATATTGCAGAAAGTATGCACCGAGAAAAAAAGACTCGGATGGAAGTATGTTTATGTAGGAAACGGTGCCGTACTGGCCCGTCGAGCCGACGGAGCAAAAGAACATCGATTTCATACCGAACATGAGATTGAACAGGTATTTGGCAGTGAATCATCAAAAACCAATTAATGTTATTTATTATTATGCTTTTATTTTGTTTTTACTTTTCAAATTTATGATATATTTTTTTAAATTAGTATTTTTTTTTGTTGTAATTCAACTGCAGCTAGTCGCATAATATTACTCTGTTTACAATTACAAAATTACTTAAATTTTATGTAGTTATTTATTGTACTTGTGAAATAATATCTTTGATAGCTTCTTTTCGGCCTCTTAATATATTAATAGTTCTGGATAATGGATAAAAGTAGAGCAAACAATTTGCGTTTGGGACTACTAAATGTAAGGTCGCTGAACACGGCGCAAGATGAGCTTATCGCTGCTGTTTCAAAATTTTCTCCGGATGTCCTAGCAATCAATGAAACTTTCTTAAGGGTAGGGGAAGAAAAATATGTTATTTCGCTACCTGGATACAATTTCAGGCATATTCCGAGGAAATCCACAAATAGAGGTGGTGGTGTAGCGTTCTTCATAAAGCGTGGTATTCGTGTCCGCAACAGGCCGCACCCAACTTCACGGCTTGAACAGATGTGGGTAGAGCTGACTCTACCCGGCAAAGTGCGCGTCGCTGTAGGCACAGCTTATTGCCCGGAGTCCGGCCTGACCGTCTCAGATGCTATTGATGCCCTGAGTTTGTCGGTGAGTAGCTGTGGCGATTGTTCTCATTTATTTCTTCTAACTGACTTTAACGTTGATCTTTTAAAGACAGATACCAGTACCAGTAAACAAATTAGCACGTTTCTTAGGCATCATGATTTAACACAAATTGTAAATGAACCGACAAGAATACATAAGAATTCATCTTCCTTACTTGACTTATCACGGACTCCCCAAATTTAAATAAACAATTAATAGTGGAGCACAATTCGGCACTAAGCGACCCTGCTCTTGTGCTCGGAGAGTTCCGAATATCAAAACCTGCAGCTCCTCCTCGTTATATAACCGGTCGATCCCTAGAAAATATAGACATGGTTTTTTTTTTTTGGAGGATCTGCGCTCATTTCCGTTGGAGATTATATATGATTGTTCGTGCGTTTATGATATGATATCCGTTTTTAATAATTTTATGACATATATTTTTGATATGCATGCTCCCTTAAAGCGAAGGCGTGTGTCGAAGAAGGTCATGCCCTGGATAACCGAAAATATTAAGCGATTGATTACAATTAGAAATGATGCTCAGTCAAGTTACATACATAAACTGCCATCTCCGGCAAACGACAAGCGTAAGGAGTATTATAAAAAACTTAGAAATTTTACAACTGCAGCAATTCATAACGAAAAGAAAGCTTATTTCGAACATTACGTCAATAGTCAGGTTGGTAAACCAAAAAAATTGTGGTCGAACTTAAAACAATCATCCAGTCTGGACAAAGGACCCAGTCGGATATACCTCAACATCTGTGTGATCCAAAAATGATTAATGACTTTTTTCTAGATACACCAGGATTAAATATGGTAGATCAAAATACTTTAAATTATTTTCAAAATAATAGATATAATGGTTCAACTTTTACTTTAAAAGAAATCACAGAATTGGAAGTTTTAAAGATTTTACTGAGCATTAAGTCTAACGCTACCGGCCATGATAATATATCAATAAAAATGATAAAACTAACACTAGAGGTAACTCTACCTATTATAACGTTAATTGTGAATAGCTCTATCAGATCGAAAGTCTTTCCGGAGTCTTGGAAAGTCGCGAGAATAAAACCGTTGCCAAAAGGCTCGTCGGTCGCAGATTTAAATGCTTTGAGAGGCATAAGTATTCTTCCTATACTTTCTAAAGTGATTGAGAGAGCCGTTTGTATTCAGTTTACAAAATACCTTGAGGCGGAGAATATCTTTCCAGCTGTACAATCTGGCTTCCGTGCCGGACACGGTACTAATACGGCCCTCGCACATGTTTCCGACGATCTCCTCAACGCTTTCGACTCTGGTATGGCCAGTTTTCTGATATTATTAGATTACTCTCGTGCGTTCGATTGTCTTAATTGGAAACTTTTGTTATCAAAATTAAAATACTATGGAGTTACGGAGAATAAAATAAAATGGTTTGATTCATTTTTAACAGATAGGAAACAATTTGTAGAAATTGAAAATGAAAGGGGTGAAGTAGTAACTAGCCAGATAAAGAATTTACAACGTGGCTGTCCGCAGGGATCCATTCTTTCTCCTATCCTGTTTATTCTGTTTACAACCGATCTTGTTCATACATTACAACTAACAGGGCATAGCTCAGTGCATCTTTACGCAGATGACACTCAGCTATACACTTCTTTTAAGCCTGACATAACGAGCGAGGCTGTGAACAGCGTAAACTGTGATCTTAATATCGTACTCCAGTGGTCTCAAAGCAATTGCTTAGTGCTTAATCCCCATAAAGCTAAATTTATAATAATTGGAACTAAACATCTAATCAACCAAGTGTCGATATATGACCCCGAGCTCTACTTAAATAATGTAAAAATAGAACAGGTAAAAAAGGTAAAAAATTTAGAGTTAATAATGGACGATGAACATAGATTTATCGAGTACGTCAATAGTAAAGCCGCCTTTTATAGACTACGTGTATTGTATGGCTTCAGAAAATATCTATCTGAGAGGGTAAGGGTAACTTTAACAGAAAATTTAATATTATCCCTATTTAATTACGCAGATACTGTATATGGCCCAAGGTTCTATAAAAAAAATGCTCAACCCATACAAAAAGTACAAAATGCATGTGCTAGATTTTGTTATGATGTTCCAAAACGAGCACATATCACACCTTTCCTAAATGAACATAATTGGTTGAAAATGCAGAAACGACGCCAAATACATCTTGCATGTTTAGTTTACAAGGTAGTTATCAGAGACCAATTTACCTTTTTAACAAATTTCAGTGGAAGTCTACGTCACATGAGGAGAGAGTTCGTTCCTGCCATAGAAACAAAATGATATTACCTCTCAGTAAATAATTCCGCGATAGTTATAGAGGCAGCTTTCGTTACCGGGCGGCCAAGATATGGAACGACCTACCTCCTCGCTGCCGTGCTGGTATGTCCCAAATGAACTTTAAAGCTAGGCTTAAGATATTATTTCAATCTCAACAAAACGTGGTGACGACGCCTTGAAAACTTGTTTGTATTACAGATAGATATTATTTTCACAATTACTATGTAACTTTTCTTTTTTCTTTTACAAAGTGTTTAATCCAACTTTAAGATTTTTCTTCAATTGTGAATTAATGAATAGCATGCAGTATTTACTATATATTTAAAAATATTTCTAAATAATTGTAAGGAATTGAAATTCTATATAATTAAGTATTGTAAACCCTGCCCATTTGTTGACCGGCATTAAGTCAAGGGGTGTTTTTAAAATCAGCGTTGCCTGTCTTAGGCAACATTTTGCTGAAAATGCCCTTTTGGCACAGTATGTTAATATATATAATATAATATAGCTATTTGTATATTTATTCGGGTCTTGAAAATATGCCAATAAATAAATGATTTGATTTGATTGGATGATGTTAGTCGAGTACTGGGTTCCAATTTAGAATAACACCTACGGTCTAAGCAAGTTTTGTAGACGTCAGCTTAAGTTTAATTAAAAAGATCAATCGTAAAGAGGAACTTGCCAGGGAATGAGTAGGAGAGACAAAATAATTAACAAAAAAAACACTACTAGCTTTGTGTTGGGTTTAATTTATTTAAGCTTGCTAGACTCAAAAATTGTATATCTTTCCTAAGGCTGCGTACGCACCAAAGCTAGGAAAGATAAGAATCACCAAAATAATTAGTTGAAATAGTCGATATGTTCCTCGCACAATCCGGAGTCGCGACGTTGTGGTCGACACGTAGCCTCTAAATACCTATCCGAGTAAAACGGAGTCAAAGGAGGCTAAATCTGTCCGCGATTGAGTGCTGACATACAACCGTCTTAACTTGTGCGTATTACACACAGTTAGTTTCAAACGCAACAAGCTGCGGAATTTGACAAATTGAAAAACCCGACAGCTGAAGTTATTTTCTGGGGTTATTTCTGTTCCCATGGGAAATAATTTCCCCGCGTCACTTCCACAACTGAGACGAACCTGTAGAGCGACACATACATACTTACATGACTCTCCTTCAGACATGCAGGTAAGAAGCTAGAAAGTTGCTGCGCCTGTAATCAAAGAGACACGCCATCTCACCAGCAGGCATACTCCACGGCCGGTCGCCGAACACGCCCGGCGAGCACACGTCCCCGCCGAACGGAGGCAGGCCGTGCGACGGCAGCAGCGCCCCCGGCGAGCGGAACACGTTGGTGCTCTTCTTGCGCTTCTTCCACTTGGCGCGCCGGTTCTGGAACCACACCTGGAAGGGACAACACAAGGACATTCAAATTGTTTTCATTATTAGAGACACTTAATGAATGTTAATGTAGAAACCGAGAAGACGAAAAGCGCTCTTTTGCCAAACATTTTGTTCAAGTTTAATAATGCTATGGTGGCATTCGTTAATATAAGCTTATATTCCAAAAATTAGAAAACAAAAGAACTACTTCAGTTGACGACATCAGCGAGCAGCGGGCCTTCGCTTAGTTCAATTGCAGATAACAATTTTATTAATTACTTTGCCGAAATTATTTAACACCTAAGTAGGTGTAACTTCCCAATCGCATGAAAATCAACGCCTGGCTTAACTTATTGATTATTTTTGTCAAATCTAAGGAGAAATCCTGGAGTCTAGATGAAGATGTCAGCATGCAGTATGATGGAATGTGCCCATTGAAGAGCCGTGTGACAGGATATTATTATATTTAATAATTAACTATAAGTTCATCTTCAATGAAATTACTTCTTGTTGATTATAACCCTTCGAATTTATTTACAGTCCCTTCAAATTTAAATTCAAATATTTATTTTTCAACATTAACAATTACTTGTCCTTATTGACGCCAAATAAAACATGACTCTACCACTAGTTCAGAAAAAACCTTCGCGATGAAGAACTGTCCAGACACTACAGGGGTATAATTTTTTCTAAATCTTATCTATCTGCATCTGTCTCGGCAAGTCTCCCTCCCCTCAAGTATCCAAATGACGAACACCCTCAAACGGCACCCGTTCACGAGTTAACGCGGGATCCAGCCATCGCCCTCCTCAACCATATTAGAGGCAAGTGAGTGATCCATCACCTGACGCTGCCATAAGAAGACGTACCATGGACTAGACACAAATCAATCACCAACCTGAACACCTTCCCATCACCAACGCCGCCTCAACACAAGACCTACAATCAATCAGCCGGCAGCCATCACCGCTACTGATCCCGCTAATCCGTTAAGTCCTGCAGGACGAGGGGTCACTGCTGTACCATAGTGTTGTTCATTAATCACGACCCTTTGACTTGACTTATTGCTCGCGTGCGACCCTCGATAGTGAATCTGTGGCCCCTACAGATCTGTAGTGGTTATTGGTTTTGATAAGGATGTTTTATAATTAGCTATTCATTTGTATTTCCTTAAGTTTTCACAATTCATTTAACTCAAGACACAGTCAGCAGTTTCTGTGTTAACCCTGAACGCTCCGCGCGCAGACTGAGCCACAGATGAGGTGATTGAATGAATGCCTTCACGACTGTCGAGACGCCTGACAGCTGTCACTCGCGACCACGTTACAATGCAGAAATATAATGGATGCGATTAAATCCGGTTAAAGAAGTGTTTTATTTATTTAATAGTTAAGTTAAACACTTCTTGCTTGCTTCAATAAATTTGTCTTGAATATTTGACTTTTGAATCACAAGGATAATTTGACAATTAGAAGATACACAATGGCATAGTGACTTACTGTGCATGTAATTTCAATATGGATCCAAATGTCGGCTACAGAAGAAGAGGTAACTTTTGTACTTTTATGAATACAACAGTTTCATAAAAGTACAAATTAGTTCACTTGTAATAAAACATATTTATGAGTTCAAGAAATAGTTTAAACAAAAATACCTAGTTTGTACAGAAATATCGCAGGCCTAACAGTATGTTTAAAATCAATGGTTTTCTAGATACAGCGATATGTTTGAAGAACTGCTGCGAGTCGTCGAAAAATGCTTCATACACAACGGTACAGAGTTGTGACGTCACAACATCATTTAAAAAACTGTTTGGGCGTTTGAATAAAACATACAGTAGCTACGTAGATAATGCATACTGCCCTAGTAAAAATGATTACATTTAATATCATGAAATTAGTCAGTATTTAAATACTATATTTTTTTGTTTTAATGCTTTTTGCTTAATTTTTTATTTTTGTCATCTTTATAATTTCGATATTAAATACAAAACTTCATTTTTTTAAATATCTTTTAGTCAGAATAACTTATATTTTCTATATAAATTATAAAAACTTGCATTCTCAAATGTTGTCACAAATGATTTCTCGAACACCCTCAGCGAATGACTACAACAGCTTTCAACTTGACAAGCGTCCGACAAAAGCCGTTCTCCGAACTGAACAATAGATAGTAATAGTAGTATTTACAATTCATCCTTCATAGAACAATAGATACCCTATTGCAAGTGATTTCGTGTGTAACTGACGAGTGTGGTCAAGGCTTCGATCATACTGAAAAATGTAGTTAAGTGAAGTTTATCTTATTTATTTAATGTGGCTCTTCATCAATGGGTTAATTAAATTCAAGCATTAAATTAATAGTTACCGACGACAACAGAACTTCTATTGTTCAATATATCTATGCTGAAACCTTAAATATTTATTATTTCTTATTTTATTTTATGCTTATTTATATCAATAAAGTTTGCTGATTATGAAGGCCATAGACGACAACTGCAAGCCCTAATTTGGTAGTTTATATTCACAAGATCCAACATACAATAACTTATTGCAAAATAAAAGAAAAAAAATTCTCAAATCCTTATCTCTATTGGTGCGTTCCGTTTGCCGCTGATGCGCTAAAAGTGATATTAGTGCTATTGGAATCGGAACGGTAAATAGCGCGCTAACATTCTGATTGTTCGTCGATTAAGTCTAAAGTTATAATTTCATTACGATCTTTGACCTTGAATAAAGCAGGAGCCATTTTTTAACATTATTACAAAAGAAAATTAACAAGCAAGCTCTTAAAATCTTTAATCGACTAATTAAAACGTTAACAAAGTAACGTCATGTGTCAGTTTTGACAGGCTGCTCAGAGCGACCATGCTCCGTAGCTTGGGCACTGTGAGCGGGAAGATGGCGGCGTTTATGACGTATCGTTATCGCTGTGAGAGCACTCACGGGCAATCGGAACGGGTATATGAGCGCTGTGAGCAACGGAACGTAACGCAGCATATATTCCTTATTTCCCTTCTGCTTTCTCCGCGTCCCGCCAAACAAAACATCGCTAAAAGACAACGTCATTAAAAATGTATACCGAGCGAGACGCAGCGCGTGCGAGCGAGACGCAACATTCATTTGCAACTTGTCACTGGCAGGTAAATAATTTATTTTCTTTTTTTTATCAAAAGTCTGTTGTCATGGGCGGTTCGCAGGAATTTTTTTTACTTTTATTTTATTTGAGTCTCGCCAGAAAAATGGTTGCAGTTCTGTGTTGATATTTTCTTTTGTGCAGGCGTTGGTTTGCCATTGCTATTGAAGTAATGAGTAATTATGACAGCTGATTTAAAAAAGGTTTCAAAACTACTAAATAGATGGTGCTCGCAAGGATTGGAACTGACCTAATTGTTCGTGCTTATATTTAATTGACAGCGCTCTTCTAGTAGTTTCCAGAGTCTATTGCCTTTTATAGAACTAGCTGTTTATTTTTAATTAATTTTGTCATCAAATGCCTCATTACGAAAATAAATTTATTCACTATAACCCGATGAGTGACCGACAAATGTGTGGACCTGATTTCTTGCATAGATACTTACAGTGTTGCAAAATAAAAGGCAACTGACACGCCCCCAGGCGAGGTTTTATAATCGTTTTTTTAGCTAACAATGTCCAGTCCTAATTAATTATTGTACAAAAATACAAAAGGCGGTAAAAAGTCTTTAACGCAAGATTTAAGAAAATGTTAGATATTTCTATGTGAAATATTCAACTATCAACAAATTATAAACCAAACATTCTTCTAACAAGGATAGTTATTGAACCAAGGAGCATTACAAATAAGAAATATTTACCTCTACAAATATCATCATGAAAACCCACGAAAACGAACTCCAGAAGCCCGCACTGCTCATCTTCAAAGACCATACAAATCCCCAATTTCCTCTCCCGTCTTTCAATGGGAACCATGAATCATTTATTTTGCAAATCAAAACAGAACGCAGCGAGGATCTCCCAAACCTGGAGGTGTAATCAAGCTGTCAGCAAAGTCGCAAGAACGCGGTTCGCCCACGCCGGCCTAGAGATGGGACATGTCAATTATTTTTATCGAATAAGTAGATTTAATGATATAGTTAGATTTACCTGAAAATTTAAAAGATAAATCATTTGATTTAAAAAGAATGTAAAGTAAAAAGCAACTTATGTTTACAGGTTTAGATAAATATACCATCTTAAAATTGCGTTATAATACATACCATTTCATTCGTTTAAATTCCTGTTTCTGAACTTTTTGCCAGCACGTTTGCACCTTAATCATGAAAACATCTACCTTAACTAAAGCAATTTATAACCAAATCCCCAAAAAAGTGATCTCTACCAAAATCAATAAGTCGAAAAACAAATAACTACCGATCTCGTTGTAATCCTAGATCATTAGTCACCGGATATATCCGTCGGGATTGGGGTCGGGCATCAAAGGATTTCTACAAAGCGCTGGAAATCAGTTCTTGATCTATAAGAAAATGATTTTTAAAGTTGATAAATAAGCGATAAGTATTTTATTGTTTATTCATATAAGATATATACAGTTTGTGGAAAAACAATCTGAGATGTTTACTGATTTATTAAGGTTTATTGCGTATTGTACAAAAAATCAAAAAAATGGTGCTGTGATAGTTTTTAATGTTTGTACCTCCGAGTCTATATGTATAAGGTGTCGTAGCTGCTAGTAGTACAGTGTAGAAGCGATTGTGATTAAATTTTTTGTCCGAAAGATAAGCTTGAGAGCACTTTTTTCTTCGGCTTATTGAAAATCCAATCTGATCGTCCAAACATCAACGCTAAATCTGACATCTTTATTTAAACTACGCGTGGGTCGGGTTGGTTATCAGATAACATTGCCGCATCTAAGTAAGGGAATCGCAGTGAATACGTCGTTTAAATGCAACACGCAACTACTACCTATTATTAGAATAGGCTGTATAAAATAAATAAAATGATCATAATAGTTAATAATTATGGTATTGCCGTACTCACTTACAAGGGCCTCGGCAGTATAATCTTCGATACGAGAAGTGTTGTTTTGGTAAGATTGAAATCTTCTCATCTTCTTGGCTATCATACGAGTACTTTACAATTTATTCAGCCATTTGTTTGTATGGGAGAGTTTTAAATTTTTGACTTATACTTGTGTATCCTGGTTACTCTGGTACATACCCTGGTTGCTCATTTTTGTGAATTGTGCTTTGTAGCTACGATGACAAGTTTCGTTTTTTCATTTAGAGAAGTATTTTTATTGAAGGGAATAGTAAATACAAGAATGGAAAACGGTTTCAACAACTTTCTTGTTGAACAAGTGTCTCTGAAAGTGTCAGTCTACAAATAAATTTTGTTGCTATTTTGCTGTTCATTGAAAGTTTTAATAAAATTTTTAATAAATATGCGATAAGGCCGCCCATATTGTCAGTTTCTTTAATTAATTGATTTTTTTATTTTTATTGTACTTTGTTTTTGTTTCATTAATGGCAATAAACAGTTTTTATTATTATTATTATTAAATTTCCTTTTTAATGCAGTGGATCGATATTAGGTGTATGATTAGTATTTAATAATAATTTTATGGATGACAACACGAAGAACTGGATGTCCCAAAACGCGTGTAGACGAGTTATGATGTCTAAACATATGGTGATTATTAATACATCTACTTCCAAGGTATGTGTGAAATCAGCTAACCCGTAGTAGGCAAGTGCAGTGAACCATATAACGCCTACAGCATCTCTGCAGAGGGACTTATACTAAGGTAAGTCTGGTCTTCATAAATTAATATTTCAAAAAACGAACCTATAACCTTTCACATCACCATTGCGCCACGGACCTAACCTAGAAAAGTCAATAACTGGCTAAGCAAACTGTAGCGTGTACCCGCGAATGGCTGTGATTGGTGGAGGATTCGTGACGTGACGTGCGAGCTGCTGTTTGTTGATCGTGCTGCGCGTGAGATGAGCTAGTGGTGTGAGAGAGACGATGAAGAGGGGAAATGTTGGGGTTTTTGAAATGCCAAAATTACCACATCTTATTTGTTGTAACTGTTATAATATTGCATAGGCTATTTTAACTGAAGACTTCGATGGCAATGTGTCAATCTTTTACAACTGATCATTGAATGTTCGTTTAGGAAAGATAATGTTAACCATGTAAAATAATTAATCAATAAAACATTTTAGATATTTTTTCAATCTAAATTACAACAGTATAAATAATAACAACCAATAGCCCAATACACACTATAGTAAAATTTTGACTTACATTGTCCCAACTGCTGATTAAAGCTAGTAAGAATTTTTAAAATTTGAAACTTCTTAAAGTTTGGATGTTTTTTTTTTTTGGTTTTGGATTTATAGTCATTTTGTTGATTTTTTGATCACATACTAATTGTTTTCAACTTAAATTTTTACTTTCAATGTGTTTAAAGCTGTAACGCAACTATAAAATGCATACTTATAACATATTCTCTGAGCAAGTTCTGTCTGCTGTATTCCCGCTAGCGCTTATGACATGCAGTTGCGACGCACGCTAATAGCTCGAACAAATATGACCAACGTAGCCACTGCGGGTTACTCACGCTTCCCATTGTGGTACTTTTGAAAGTTCCTGTTAAATGCTAGGAAAAAATAGGCTGTTTTAGCTTTCTGAAGTCGTGAAACTTTATGTTCGTCCAACAAATATCTATCAAATAATTTGTGAAGTGCATCGACACACCGTCCTAATCCATTAATTGTTAAATCAGCTTCTTACAGTCAGTATAAATTTTTGATATAGTTTCACCGTAGAGCCATTCCTGCAATGTTTTATCAGGCTTGATGGCAAATAATGGCATCTCAGTAGCCTCTCGATCTTTCCGCATGTACTGCAGACACAATAGGCACGTCATGTGACGCTGAGCCAACTGGCAGTTCTTAGTGGTTTTCTCGGACTGAATCTGCCTCTGGTTGACCTTTCATGTACAAATTAGTTCTGGTTAGATGCTCAAAGTATGTAAGTCCAGGGAAAATCAAAGGATTCTGGAAACCAACTTACAACATTTTTATCTATGCGCCATCTAGTCCCTAAAAGCCATAGATAAATCATATTATAACTAAATCCACATAAATGTATGTGTAAATGTATACTTATATATATGTATCATTGGATCTACTAAATTGGCTCCATGGTGATCACAATCGAACTATGTTTGATGTTTTTGAGTCTGTGCAAGTTCTGTATTTTCCTAGGACACGAAAAATATGGATTGCATGGTACAAAAGAATCGATAACATTTAAGTACCTCAAATAAAGAATGGATAAATATTGATAAAATAATAGCCAAAGACTCTCTCGGCTAAGGTATATGCTAAAAAAAGGCTCATCAAAATCCATCCAATTATGAATTAAAAAGCCACACACAACCAAACAGTTGCATCTATAGTTAAAAACTGATAACGAATCAGTCAGCGATTCAGCTGATATAATAATAAAAAGTTAGTGCTGCACTAAACTCAGCTAAAAGCTGTATAACTGGGGTTTAGAACTCCTGTTACGACTCTTTTATAGTCCGTCGATTTCTGCAAGTGTCAATAAAAGTTTGCGAACAGCTTTGCTTGTAAACTGACGAAATTGATTTTATTTGTGTTTTTTGTTCCATAAATAAATAAGCTTCGTTACAGAATTATTGATTCGATAATAAGCTTTAATTATTACAGTCATTGAGTAAATTATGGACTGATTTACTCATTCAAGATCTGAAGCAAATTCGTTTTAATTGAGTTTAATGAAGTAATAAGTATTTTTCAATGTTTATCTTTTATTCGATACATCACAGGGTAAAATAAATCAAGATTATAGTAAGAAATTATCATGGCTGATATTCATTTACAAAAGAGTAAAGTACTTACTATTAACATGTAGAGTGCCCACATTACCTTTGGAAAATTAAGATTGAAGGTTACAAAAAGGAAAGCTTATTCAAAGCTCTACTGAATTCAAAAGAAAATTTTTATCGTTTATCAAATCGTTTACAATGATTTCATAATTAAAGCAACTTTAATTGGACTTATACTAAAAAAACCTAAGCTTTTTTTGCTACTATAAGACATTTTGTTAAAAACTTTCAACAAAAAATATCCACGATTATCCATGGTTATAAACCGGCTATTCAAAATAAATAGGAAGTACTGTCCAACAGTAAAACTCTACCCAGAAGTTTAAATCGAATAAATCCCCTCGCCTCCAGAAACGGGCTGTAAACTTTCCCGTATGTTGTATAAAACGATATACCTACAGTACTGTTATAATACATATAGTTGTGTAGGTGCATGGGGCAAAGCCTTCGTATATAGAACCACTAGGTAGAGGAAGGTCGCTCGATATATGCGGACGCATGCGCGCTTCGTGCCATAGTGTTGGGTCGCAAGACGTTTGAGTTTAATCGATGACTATTAAAGTGATTAATTGAAATTTACAATGGAAAATGTGTGTTGCGCGGTAAAAAAACTTTTACTTACAAATAAGTGTTTGAAGTTGAATAAATTGCGAATTTTAGGGGTTGCAAGTTTCATGATTCTTTCATGACGAATATGAGGAAAATTAAAGATCTCATCACGTACTTTTTACAGTCACTTTACCGTTTGGAGTGTATCATATTTCATTAAAAAAATATGTATTCATTATTTAATATTCATTGTTGAAAACATTAAAACTCGTTTCGTAAAACAGATTAAAAGAAAGGAATATTTAAAATGAAATTTTATTTATTTTTGCAAATATTCCTTTATTTATAAATTTAATTGTTCAAATAAAGAAATATTTGCAAAATTACATTATAATGAAATCATTTTCACATAAAAAAATTTATGTTAAAGTATTAGCGAACATTAAGTTATTGATAAAAAGGGCAAATTTATCGTTGTAATTAAATATTCTCAAAAAGCTTTTATTTTATTTTCATTAATCTTCATTTGATACAGATACAGATTAAAAGGTTCGTGAGAATAGAAAATAGAGTTTTTAGCATTTTAGAGAACATTTAGCATTTTCGTCTGTAAATATTCAAGTGTTTTATACTATTATAAAGAAATTGAATGAATTGAAATTGAATTGAAATTAAATGAAATAATTAATGTTTACCTTATAATCACTTGAACTTTAAAAAAAAATCCGCAAACAAGATTCAAGAATAGATTAACCCCACAACACTTCACAGACGTAACCCAATAACTTATTAACCTTCAAATTCATCGACAAACCTAAACCTTAATAATTTATGAGATCTATCGACATCCGCGCGCGTCCCTAGCGCCCCGCCCTGCCACAGGAAGCGTTTCCTATGTACCGCCGCGTTTATGTAGTGTGCGAGTTATTGGACGTTAAAAAAAGATTATCTTATAGCTTTATGTGTGTTGAACTGATTGGTTTTTTTTTGTATTTTTTCAAACTTATCGGTATAAAATGTAGACGATTTGTAGGATGCAGTAATTTGTAATGATGCGGATGAAAAGGATGAAAGACACAGATTTAAAAAATACTCTGATTTAAATGTTTTTCAATGGAGGATCTTTGATATTAGCTATATAGCATGCATTTGAATGAACGAGTTTACATCTCACGCGATATATCTTTGGTAAGAAGTCGCTGTTCCTACTACTTTTAAGGACGTAAAACGAAAGTAAAGACGATACCAGGTTTCAAGCATCGTTTTTGATTTTTGCAAAACATTGTTCGGTTGTTTGTTTACTTATTTATTCGTGAGGCTTTTAACAATAATGGTATCTTTTTAAAATTACCGCATGCACCTGCATTTCTTTGTGGATAATGTGCATAAAAGGAAAGCGAACATCCAGATATCTTTTAAAACAATCTCAAAGTTAACCTCAAAATCCTTTAAATCGCGGTCTCTCACAAAACTGTTTCACAAAATTAATTAAAAATTAACAAACAAAGATTTTCGGAATACCCCATTATACTCAGGTTTAAATGAAATTTCCCTTGTTTCTAAGAGATGCGATTAAATTAAACTTCTGCCGCGTCGGCTGCGATGTCTTCGAGGATTATGCAAAATGGCCGCTTTATTGTTTTCGCGGATCCAGCCAGATGTGACTTTGGACGAGTTTTCATTTCACGTTTGTCTGTGTAATATACTGCTGAGTATCGTGAGAGTTGAACAGGTATGGCCAGAGCTGCAGAGCTGCAGCACACAAACATGATACTCATGTGTGTGTTCTTTGCAATCATTACTTATTAGTTTTCTATAAAGCCTGTAAAGTGTGTGTGTTGGGTGTGGGCGTGTGTGTGTGTTTGAAAATCTAGGTTCGTTAGAATCTTATACGTACTAACCAAGAAGTCGCGGGTTGCCCTTCCATCGTGCGACCCCGTAGGAACTTCACAATATAGTATAGCCTATGTTACTTCTAGATAAGGTGGCTATCAAATGGCGAAGGATTTTTTTAAATCGATAATTATTACTTTTATCCATAACAAGATATGTAAATAAACAAATTCGTCATTTTTATAATAGAATAGTTCGATTAAATCGTGTTTCACCTGCGTGCAGAACTTATTCAATGATTGAAGCAGAGCTAAGGCCAAATTTCACTAACCGTGTTTGCTAAATTAATGCTCTGTTTATTGATTAAAAAGCGTGACAGGCAAATTACTGTTCCGCCATGCTCTATCAAACGTCAAACTCTCTTAATCGGATGTTTAACTTGATTGCTTGTATACGTACCAGACGTTTAAAATTTATTTTTGTCAAGCAGTATCAAAATGGCGGCGGCGTATGGTGTAATTTACCAAAAATAATTATATTTAGGAAAGTTTATATGATAAGGACAATATTTATTTATTTATTTAACAATTTATGTACACACATTAGAAAATATAAAAAATAAACTAAAAATAAGTGAAAGATAATGTACAAAGGCACAGCTTATTTCTGAAAGAAATTTCTTCCAGCTAGCCTGAGGCTGGAAAGTGTGACAGATTAACAAATTTAGTGTGTACTGCATACAAATATTAACAAACATAGTGCGATTATTAATTATTACAATTATAACAATATTAAAAATATAAATACATTCAAACATACATAAACATACGTATATATTACATAATATTAATACATACAAAATATCAATGAAAAGATAAACATATTCGTTGATACTGAAATACAAACTTAAGTTGTTGGTCATCAGTGATTATCAAGGAAGGTACATTAAGAACACAAGTAATAATATTTGTAATAGGACGTCTTAGAATTTTCTATTTAAAGAATATGATAATGTTGATTTTTCATTTTTGATTATAGCGTTGGCGCCAAAGTCGTGCTAATTACACTGCTGCTGGTCCATTTATTTATTATGCCAATCTCCTTAGCTATCATGTTATTCGATTGTATACATGTGACAATATTTTTCAGAATGACAATTTTATGTTACGTTTAAAGTTACTGATGACAAGTCGAATGAAATAAATATCTGTATCGGCGCTGAGGATATGAACAAACTAGATGTGTACTGCATGAAGTATGTGAGAATCCATCCACGGATTGGCCTTTTGATGAATCAAGTTTAGGCCAGCACCTCAAAAATTAAGGGCCGGGTAGTTTGGATCATCGCAATCTTCTTTTACTTGCATATATACAATCATATATATAAATTTATACTTTTTTAAATCAAAAATTATAGTGGCTTAAAAGAAATCAATCGATTGATTTCATATCTGTGAAATGAAATGAAATATTTATTTCTCAACATCAACAATTACTTGTTCTTATTGACGTCAAATAAAACATGACTCTACCACCAGTTCGGAAAAACCTTCGTGAAGAAGAACTGGCAAGAAACTTCACGGGTATATTGTTTTCAAAATAAATTTACAGAGTCTCTTTATGTCTATACAAAATTATTCTTATTCGCATCTGTTTGCTCGACAATTCTTCCTCATCCCAGGTATCCCAACGACGAGATGGATCTAAGGAGATGGGGCTATAAAAATGGACCATCAATCTGTGGGCAACATCCAGAATCATAATCTTAGCTTAGCTTCAAGGACGCGCTACTGATTTGGCCACCCAGCTCCCGGCCTATTGCCTAATGCTACGTCACACCAAAACAAACAATTATTGATAAATGATGACGTGTATTAGTTTTTTTGTCGATTCAACAAACGTCATCACGAATGAAAACAGTTAAAGTTTTTAAGTAATTCCTGTGAAGTTCGATGCTCTAACCCTCTGTTGCAATCGCAGTGTCCTTCGTGGGACGTATAATATTAAACGACAATTTAACGTTGACGTTATTTTAAAAAGGCCTCCGTGAATGCCTGATTAGGAAAAGTTTCATGAAATTGGGTCTAAGTAGCCACGTTGGCAGGTTGAACGAACCTCTCAACAGGGATAGATAGTTGAATAAAAATCTCCTAATGTATGTCACTCTATTACAATTTAAATGTTCTTGTGTGCCTAGCTACCCACCGTGCAACGTGCAGACTGGAAAATTTCATAGTAAGAAAATAAAGAAGGAAAATTCGTGTATTGGGACGCAGAAATTACAAGTCGAGCATATTTACATTAAATTCTATAATCAGTATATTACAAGTATCAAGATCAAAAAGTCAAATTTATTATTTAGTGAATAAAGAGTGCCATATAAGCATACAAAAACGATTCGAGAAATCTACGGTCTAAGCTCATCCTCCTAGTAATTATTAGTAATTATTATATTAAAGTTTATTTAGCTTTTATTACGGTCCTACTGTCGCTCTATTAACCCCAATAAAAAATCAAAACAGTTCAGTTTACGAGGCATCTCGCGCCCCAACCCCCAGGGATGTTTAATTCGTATGTCTTGTACCTGCCACGGCCTGGACAATGCACCGATTTGATTGCATATCTATCATGTTGGCAGACAGTGCTGGGGCTAGTTGGACAATAGGCACAAGTTCGGTGTGTGTGTGTACAAGAATAGTTTGACAGTTATTTTTTGACTTGCACTTTGATCGTTCAATTATGAATAATTAGTACAAAATTGTTTTGCTTTACCGCAACAATTGAGAAGGTACGAGTAATATAGCTTGTTAATAGTTAGTATTTATAAAAGCTGAAAGAATTCGATTCGCTATTGAAAATAATTGTACTTGGTGAAAACGCGAATATGCTTTCGAGAACTGTTCGTTCGCCTGACTGATTGTTTATGGGTTTGATTGTTAGAATTTCACTCTTGAAAAACGCAAACAACTTATACAAGTCACCAGAGACTCAAGAAAATAAGTTATTCCCGAACAAATACGCTTGCGACCCAGTTGAAGAATCCTGCAACAATAATTTTGACAGACAGTCTCACCTAATGTAATTTTAAACAGTTCCTTCCATACCATAACCAGCTAATTTAAAAACTCATCGTTATTAACTCTGAAATCAGTGTATTAAAAAGCCAGGATCGGAACCCTGGGAGCAGCGGACACCCCACGCAATTAGACGCCCCACCGTGGGGTGTGGGACACCAGATGTTAATGTGGGGATCACAAGCTTCATTAAACTAGCTTTATGTCGAGTTTATTTGTTTTTGGTCATTTTTAATAGGTTTGGTGAAAGTGGGAACGTTATTAAATGATAGGCCCTTGTGCAGAATATTCCTGGTTATCTCCAAATTGTTCTCTGATTTTTTATTGAATTATTTTAAGATACAATTCAGGATAAGCGTCATACAAATGTTACGGTTATTTGCAACTGGGAACTTCGACTGGGAATCTCTCGAATTATCGCAAAAATTAAGACAGTGATTCTGATTTCTATAAGGATGGTTTATGAGGGTTCATATAAGTCAAAATAAATTAATTGTATCACGACATCCAGAATAATCCCACTGTAGGGACATCCACCTCACCCAACCAAGGGGCAAGGTATTAGGCAATGTCAGTTCAGCACGCTCGCCGACTGCGGGTTGGAAGCCTTTGCCAGCCTACCTACCTTTGAAATAGTTTCACAGGTATGTGGGTTTCTTCGTGATGTTTTTCATCACCTATAGAGCAGTCGGCTTTAAAACCTCATTGGTGTATGTAGCAGGGACGGGGATCGAGCGCGGGGCCTCGTGGTCGCGCCGCCAGCGCCCACCACCGCGCCACCGACGCTTGGTTAATTGTGTGGATATGAGTAATTGGAAATTTAAACCTGCGGATGCCTACATTATTGTAATAATGAACGAGAATGGCTTTGTTGTTAAATAGTTATTTTTTTGATTCTGTATAAATTAACTATTACTTATAAAATTGTTATGCTAAGTAGACTATGGCGTGTGTGTTTTCACAAGCATTAATGTTCTTTTTTTTAATTTTTTTTTTCATGGTGTTCTATTGTATGTTTGTTTCAATTTATATAATTATGTTACTTATCTTTTAATTTTTCTTTAAAATTATTTAATATAGATATTGCAACATCTCATTTGCAAGTTTGTGTCTGAAGGTCACAACTAAAAATCAGCGCTTTGTTACTTATGTATCTGTAACAAGGCATCAAGCTGAGTTGGCACCTTTCGCAGCTTCACATTACATAAAAATAATTTAAGTATATGTTAATAATGTTTAACTTAGTATGTAAGAATTAAATGTTATCGTAAAGAGCAATAGAGAATTTTCATTTCATTTGAATTAATCAAAAAACAACTTTGAACTACTTACCTGTTCGAATATCGAACTCGAATAAGGACATTACAAATATATTCTTTCCAAAAGCTAACGTTAATAATTGAAGACAATAGCCACTACCAAAAACTAACAGCCACCCCAGTAGCTCTGGTGCTCAGCAAGAACGCCGGTTCGATTCCCAGCGGGGCCTCGTGACGGCGCCGCCGGCAGCAGGCCGCGAGATAATGGCAACACAGATTGTGCATTAGTTAGACATTTTGTTCATTTGTTTCGTTGGCGGGAAACTGTTGAGGTTGGTGCCGTGGTGTTCGGTGTGCTCATGCTGTTGAGCAGCTGTCGGTGTGAGAACGTGAGAGAATCTAGTATTTTGAGGAATATGCTCATTGGGATGATGGGATGCGTGGAAACTCCCTTGAGATAAATTAGTTCGAATCTAACTTTGACTTGACATCGATTCAAGGCACTTGTTTCGATGTGTCAATCGCATCCAAGGAGCACTGGATCCACCAGCGCCGGGCGGCTCGGACAACCCACGCTTCATGACTTTCAAGTTTCCTTGTGTTTTTGTAGCGATTGACATTTGGTTATATTTTGACATGTTTATCTAATTTGGAATTGACTTTTACACAATAACTGTTTTAATAATTTAAACTATAGCATTATGTGCCTTATTTTATAATTGATTGAAGGTTTATATTAATATTTTACACGGTTTTACTTGATATTTTATTTTTGTTTGTCTGTGTTGCTTAGAAAAAATATGTAAATCCATAATTAGCTTTAAGAATTAATAAGTAATTTACAAATGTTGTACGTCATTTATGAAAGCTGTGGGTTTTGTAATAAAAGAAAAAAATAAATAAAACGTTTACTTGGTAAAATATATGCATAGCATATACATCGTTGGGTCAGTTTCACCGAGAAATATAGAAGCTTGACTTCTGCAAGAGATGTATGGATAACTGTGTTATGCTACCGGCGAATACGGACAACTTAGAACTTCAACTGGAAAATGTATGACGTCATTGTGGTGAGTAACTTGTATGCCAGTGACATGCCTGTTGAAAACCTAAACTCGTAGACACGGCAAGTGTCGCCAGGACTGGGCAAAGGAGGGGTAAGCAAATATAATCTATCACTACAAGCGCAAGCTAAATATCAAAGTTATAAATAAGAAAAACGATAATAGCTGGCAGCTACGTCGCACAACGCGTGTCGACTACGACGCGGCGCGGTGCTCGCCCAGCCTCTTGGCTACGTAGCCTTCCGTAGATTCTGGTTTAGGTGTAGTTTTTTATTTGTAGCGTATTTTCCTCTTATTATTTTTAATTTAATACACTTATATGTACATCCCGGATTTTAATATTATAATCGAATAAGTTTATCAAGTAATATATAGATTAATTATTCCGAAGGACCGTGGACCTTTTTTGAAGATCCAATATCGGAAACATCATAGGAATTTGACGATAACTCGTTTTCCATATTATCTATAGAACACTAACATAACATGACCACATTCCACAACTAACAAACAAGTCAAAAGGAACAGTCAACGCTTTAATAAAGAAGCAGGTGGGTGTGTCCACGCACACACTGCACAAATACTAATTTAAAACTAGCTCACAAATCGCACGCAAACCACAAGCCAAAAATACCAGCAGTATTAAAACCTAATAAATTTATAAACGCATTAATATTATAATTCCGACCACCCCCGTGCAAGGGGTAGCACCGGCAGGGGTGCGAAAATTAACCAGCGACTGATCCTATACACATTTTTATTGCAAATGGTACCAAATAATGGTAAATCACGGGCAATCCCGGCCAGATTCCTGCCATTTTAGGGGGTTCTCGCAATTTCTGGGGGTTTTGGCAATACTCAGGAAAAAGTGTTTATTGCGTTTTGATGTTACGACCTTCCAGCTTCCAGGGTTACAATATCTTTAGTGATTTACGTTATGGGTGTAATAATGTTTTGTCTTTTTATGCAGCTTTTTTATGTAACAATATAATTTTATTTTACAATAAGTTCCACAACGTGTGCGTGAACACTTCTATCATGCACACAATTTGGCAAACGTTTTCCCATAGGTTATACTTATACGTTTAAATGCTAACATAAACGTTGAGGCCTTCATAACAACACAGATAATGTTGTTACTACTTATGAGTCCATACAAGTACACTGAACACGGACACTACTCACACGACAAATTTAAAAATGTCTGTCCTTCCACCACTTAGTCCGCCACAAAATAAAATATTTCAGACCGTAGCTGATCGTTAATACCATAATTTTATCGCTCACTGACTCAATTGTTTCTAATAAAACATCAATTTTATAAAATTATATAACCCCGCAAAATTAATTAACAAAAGATCTAAATCCTCACCTGTCGATCGATAATCGTGTCCAATTATCCAGGTGTGCCACAAGGCATCAATCTTGTACCATCATCGCCCAAACATGCTGCCCTGGGGGACCCCGATATCATCGTTATGGAAATATTAATAGTTGTATGAATACAGGCACGTGCTGATTGTCAGAGCGCGTGGCGTGATGGCAAAAGCTTTGATTTAATTATGTTGGATGAATTAAGCAAATTTTTAACACATAACTTGGGGAATTTATTTTTATATGTGGAACTTACAGTAAAAAATTAGCTGACTCTAATCTTAAGAGATCCCCAGACATTCTGTGTGTCTGTATTGTTTCTGGGGCTATGAATGAATGATTCATGTTTAAATTACACTCTCTTATATTTAATATATTTAAGACGCACAGATGTAACTGTTCGATCCAAATCTTCAATTTTAAGTGAGCTCTAAGATTTGTGAGAATGCACCTGTAATTAGCCTCGTGTCTACAACATTATAAAATAGAAGTGACCCGTGTCTCCAACAAGCCAGCTCTAACATTGTTCACGTTTCCTTCATAAAGAAATAGTTAAACGAATTATGATCGAGCTACTGATGTATGTAGCGAAAATTCATGAAGACTGATTGATCCACTTTGTTACGAACATACCAAAATAGAAACTATATAAGTAGGGTGAAATCTAAATCAAGTAGCAAACTTTTAGGAATGAATCTACCCGTGAATACGATCAAGTTTTCCTTTGGAATCAACTTTTCTACTCGATTGTATCAGATCTCTTATGCAAAAGGTCAATACCTACAAGAGCAAAATGTAAGGAACTGCTGATATTTTCTTTCAGGTATTAAATTTGGTCCCATAGAAAAAGTTGTTCTGCATCCGCGGGTATGTTCATCCTTGAAAGTTTGTCACTGGATTTCTATTTCATCCTGTAAATGTCATGTGTGATGAGAGATATGTCATGACCAAATTATAACATCTACAACAGCAAGACTGCATATTAGTGTCACTAGAATAATATAATGCTTATACCTTGTATTGTATCAAACTTTAGTCTATCTTTTATGCCTAATCTTTTATAAAATAAGCCTTATCTTTTATGTGTAATAGGATAATTACACGATTATTAAAATTGTATTAGTTAATTGATTTACAGACGTATTAACTAGATAAAATTATTTAGGAACCCATTATTATGCAAACATATTTCAAAATAAGTGTATTTACTTTAAATTAATACTGAACCATGCCTCCGCTCTCTACACTGAACACAATGTTTTGGCTCTCTCCGCAGCGAAGTTCCTACTTGCCGCAGTATCGATTGTAGCCAGACGCTAATATATCTTAATACTGCGTGACATCGCCTAATGCTGGTAATGCGCGCCGGCAGGGGGCGCTTTATTAAAATAAAAATAAACATTTTGTAGGCGAGGAACAAGCTAGTGTGGGCTTTTGTTTAGTGGTTTGTGATTACTTGTTAGTGAGAAATTGTCTCAAGTTTTCTTAACCTTAGTTTAACTAGGTACCTATTGTATTTATATCTTGATTTATTATACCCATTGTTCGGATAAATTTGAATGAAAATAACATTAAATGTTTTAATTAACGTTCTAAGAATCCTGCCAGCAGCATCGCAGCTAATTAAATTCTTACAAAAATGAATTCAAAGCAAAAATTATTCCTTTTCAATATAAGTTTAATTTTTTACACCTTTTTTAATTGGAGTAAAATGAAAAAAGCAGTACAAATTGTATTACGATAAAAATACATTGTTGTCCAATTCAACTGAAGGAAAATCGTCCGACTACTGTTTACTCTTTGAAGGTAACCCTCACAAAATCAGTGAGGTCCGCTTCCTCTCATGGAGTTACGATCGTTGCTTCAGGTGCAGTCAGTTTTATGATGATCCTGACCTGATTCTGCATCCAGAGTTGACTCCATTAGAATAAACTTCCCCGCTGTCGAAAACTAACACTGTGCAATGTATTCTATAAATGATCGTTTGAAAACAGTTCCCTGTGGTATCGTCATCTTTTTAATTCATTTATAAAAGTCAATGAGATTCAGGTTATGACGAATTTCAAATTAATTTAATACAATACTACGACGAGGTGTACAGGGCGTGTAAAATTAAAATTATTCCTTCTTTGCTCAGTTAGATAAATTGGATGTATTATTAATCATAGACATTGCAAGTACTTATGTTTAAAATAACAAACTAATGTTCTGTTTTCAGCTGATAACTATTTCTTAGCAACTGTGTAATTAAATAAGATTAATTGTAATCTTATTTAATTTAATCGTAGTTTAATTTATTTAATTTTATTGACTTCATTGTAAAATAATATTTTTTTGTTATTTAATTGTGTTATTGTATTGATGTTATTTAATTGATTGTGATGTGCTTTTATATTAAGAAAAATTTTTTTATTGAAATTTTGGGAAATTTTTGTATATTCGTGAGATACCATTTTATTTTAATTCGCGATTTTTAAGTAATTATTCCTGGACTATGTTAGCCAATGCTGTGCATGCCTGTAACTGACATTAATAATAGCCCTTACTCATTCTTAACTGTATGCGACATGTTTTTTTATTAATGTTGTTGGCGTGTCTTGTTTATAAATAAATAAAAATAAAAAAACTGTGTGTAACTAACCGCTAAATATGTTGTATATTGGCACTCTGCTTTGAGTACCCATGTATATTAAGTTAGCCTAACTATTATAACTATTGTTACTCTGATACTAAAATAAGGAATCCGAAATACGTCAGAAATATTTTTATCGAAATATCATTCTATTTTCCTCTTCAGCTACCATTTCCGATTTTCTGAGTAATTTCACCAAAAAACTAAAAAATTACACTGAATACAAAAATAAAACCCAAACGTTCTTTAAAAAAACACTTACACGGATTCGAACAGAAAAAACGATCGTTTATTTTGCGACATAAGCAATCCACAGCCTACTCGGAATATATTTACTTTTTAATCGCGCAGAATTATTAAATAGACATAAAAAGACTTTCCGTGTTCACTTCGGCGGCTGTCTGATTAGATGGAATTTTAAATTTGGATCGTCTGTTACAGCGCCATGCCATGTCGATATTTTAATACTTCTGCGATCGCGTCGCTTGTGAGTTGTGACTTTTTTGAATTTGGAAAACGGATAAATTAATTTTCGTTTACGGGTTCTTCTTGTAATAACGACGCTAATCTTTTTTCTTTGTAAACAATTCCATGCACTGTGACATTTTCTTAAGTCAACAGTCTACATAGAAAGTAACCATATAGGCTATAAAACATTTTAAAGAGGTTATCTACCGTAATGCAAAGAAATTTTGCACAAAATAGGCCTTACTTACAGTAACCATCGAAGGCCCTTCCTATACTCTGAACGAAGAAAATAACTATTCTTTTCCAAATTCAAAGAGTGACATTTGTGACTTTTTAAATAGATGCGAAAACTGATTCGTTCTGAATATTTAATGCCTTGCGTTGGGGTGATGGCGGTATAGTTCGGTAACTTTGCGTTTTTGAAATTGCTATTGTAAATGTTTAAGAAGTTTTGAATTTCGCAGAGCTTGCTTTCGTTTTTTTTTTCTTTTGAAATTGTTTGATACGATTTGTGTGAGTTGGTGTTGAAGTACCTATTTGATTACCTAAACTAGATAACTGTTCGAAATACATTTAAGCTAGTCTACAATGACTAGACACAATCAGGTCGAACTACTTGTAAACGCTGAAATAACCCGCCGAAAGCAAAATGTTCGTTAGTCTCGACGCGTCCTATTCATTTAGTTCTACGTATTTGATTTAACTTTGGAACGCTTGGCTGTGATAGACATGTTTCATTTAGTTATTTAGGATGGAATGATGGAATGCAAAACGTTTTTTTAGAGAAACGAACGAAGTCTCCTCTAGTCAGGTTAGGTGTGTAAGTCGCACATCTTCGGACTGGCAAGAAACAAAACTGAGTACCTACGTATCGATGAATATTCATGAACAAGGCACCCCCCCTCGTGCCAGTCGGGTTTCGACAATCTATATTAGCCCGGATAGACCGCCCGTTCGGCATTAGCTGAATAAAATACATATATATAAACATATATAAATACAGGTAAACAAGTACAGTCGAACCGAATATTGGGCCGTAGGTAATTGCGCAAAGGTCCTACTTACTTGCGATTTATTATCATTTAAAAAGAGAACTCGAGCTAGATTATCAACCAGAAGTAGAGACTTATTTCACGCAACGTGTATCGTTACCGATCTAATGCGGCAATCCCGCCAGCTGTTTTCGCCACTTTGCGCTTTGTGCATAGTAACTTTGCACATTGTATTTCTTACCTTGTTTTATTTTCCTATTGTAAATACCCTTGGTTGTTAATAAATGTAAGTTTAAAAAACAACTGTACACTCCTTTCGTACTTAATAAAGAGTCAGTGTACTTCCTCAACTTCAAAATTTTAAAAAATCAAACCGACATAAAAACTCGCGCTCACGGCACAAAGCACCGGTGTGTCGGAGGAATATTTTTATAGTGCTGCTAAAATCCGCAGTTGTTATCAAACACGGCTTTGTTAAAGAACTAGAGGGAAAAAACGGAGAGCTTGTTTGAAAAAAGCCTTTCTGTGAATTGTTTGATCTAGTTTTTTAAGGTTGAGAATGCATTCTGGTACATTGCTTGTGGTGGTGTAGACATTGAAGAGATGGCTGCGTGGAAATAGACCAACGATTAAGAAATCAATTGTGATTGAGACAGACAGATGAGGACAATACTAGAGTTGCAAAAATACGTAATCCAACAAAGAATATGCCTTATGGTATATCCTTTGAACACTTCGAAGTGAAATGATTTAAACCGTAAAGCGTAAAATGATGACTGGAGGATACCGGACAAGGTCGCGGCGGCGTGGCAAACAAAATTTGAAATATTTGTTTTTGAACACCTAATTGCTGAAATATGTTTCCTCTGCACAGTATTGAATCTTCAGTATTTGTTTAGCTTACTGTTCAATGAGTTTTACTTATGTCACAGAATACAGTAGTATGTCTATTAGAAACAAGTAAATATCTTAGAGCACAAACTATCTTTTGTTGCTCAACAATCAAAAATCAAATCGAAAACCAAGATTTTAAAAAAAGAATCCGCCGTTGATCCTAAAGTCATTCACACTTGTGTCAATCCTGCAGAGCTAGTACAGTCAACAAACACAGCCATTAGCACATCGCTCCGCGGAACAATGCGCACGGAAGCCGGCCAGCTAGGCGTTTTTGTTGACCACACACAGTTCCAGAATACAACTTGATAATAAAGAAGTTCATTACGAATGTTTATTAGGATGAAGGTAATAAAATTGAAGTTGGTTTTATTACTTTTACATTATAATCTAGCATCATATGGAAATAAATAATTTAGTTTCTTCGACACATTACAAGAATATATTATTGTGAGTCCTGCTAATGTAATGTGGAATTTTAGTAGCCCTAAGTAGCTCTTGACGCTTCATCATCGGAGTTTCTGTCACCACACAGCTACGTAGAAACACAGAATTAGGACACCCGAGGTTTTAGGAGCATCGTCTCTTTAAGATGTTCCTCTCCGTTGCCACCGGAAAACCGAATAACGATAGAGGCATGGGAGTTGCTAAATAACTTAAGGCTAAGTCCATAACTGATATTATGTCTATATCTATCCTTATACCTTATATCTATAACTGATATAAGGACTGACAAGTCCTTGTCTGTACTTCTTACAACGTGGTGCCGAGCTTCGTGCTGATCGGTTGACAAGTTAGGGCGGGAAAGACAAAGGGTGTAACAAAAAAACTCAATTACATGATTTATAATATCAGTTATGGACTATATATATTATATTTATATATTACCGGAAACTTCATTTCAACGGCGAGGAATACGCTTATAAAATATGACACAAACCAATACAGACCGTATAAAACTTATATTTTAAATGATAAATTATAGAATGTCTTAGAATATTAAATATAATTCTAATTAGAACTGCAAACCGGCGTAGACACTGATAAAATTAAACCATCGCAGTAAATATTCCAACAGCTATGGTTGACGAATGCTGACGTGGATGTGACGGCTGAGATCACTCGAATGAGCTGTTCATTTCAGTGGAGTTCATTTGCACGTCATAGAACAATAAGGTTGATTTTCCCTTGTAATAATATTCTCACAGTTTATAGGCTCAACCTTATGGCTACTTAGAATACCTACAACGTTTGTGCTATCGCTTTCTCAAGACTTGTTATCCCTAGCCGTCACTGCTACTTTTGCAGCCCGGTCATATACAACAATGTAAATAAACTATTCAACATCTACCCCCTTGACCTTCGGAGGTGCAAAATTCAAATATATGCTTGGCTTCTGGATCTTTCGTACGAAGAAATCGAAAATATTAGCTGGAACTTAAACTACTCCTACATACGATACGCCTAAGGGCACCCGAGAGGGCACGGACCTCGGCTAAGGACATCGTATATTGAAACTACCACTGGTTCGGAAGGGACAAGCAGGTTTTGTCTTGCCACGCTTGGCTGTATTTTAGACCTATGAAACTCGTCTGCAAAGGAACACAACTAACAATGGAAGTGATAAACCTTGTACAATTCTCGGTTGACGCAGTTCTAAGAGTTTTATACGTCGAATCCAACTCGCAACTGTTAGGTTCCCATGCCTACCGAACATTGCGACATTCCTCGAACACGCACAGAAACCTTGTTTTTTACAATTTCCACCGCGCGGGCTCTTCGCACCGCCATGCGAGATTCTCCTCGCGCACCGTTTGTTTACTATTCGTTTTTTGTGGACGCTACTCACAAAAAATGCTCCGAAATACTATGTCCGATGTTTGTTTGCTGGCTGTACCGTTTATATGGAATTTTAAAAGCGTTGGCTGATGTTATAGTCAATATATCAAGTATACTTTTTGTGAGGTAAAAAGTTTTGTTTGAATGAATAAGGTATATGGAGCCAGAAAATCGATTTGGCATTTTGAATGAAGTTTTAAAGTGATTCTTGGCTATATTATCACTTTTTAACCAAAACTTTTTGTGATTACAAAATAATAAATCCAATGTTGTTTTTTATTTATTAACACTTTAATTATAATAATACATTTGTTTATTTGGCCACTTGACCCAATAGTTTGTTTTACAATAATTAAAAGTTGTGTTAGTTACATTAAAATAAAATTAAAATAAAATATAAATCAAAATTGCAATCCCAATTAAATTATTTATGTTAATAAATGTCATATATTAACTTTGTGTCCTAAAGTATTCTTTTCACGAGTCTTATAAACATATATTACAAAAACAGATTGAAGATAAATAAATAATTACTTTATATCTAACGTCTATCACTTAGGAGTTGAATAATGAGCAGTAAGATTTAAATCGGTTGCTGTCCAAGAGACACACGAACACGCATTGCAGTTCACTAAACAAAATAATAAACTACCAATGACAGCAGGTGTCAAATAGATAATTACCGAATAGTTGTAAATGAGTCGGACACACGAGCTGCCGACAGCAGCGATGGATGCTCGGGCGGTAGCCGCTAATTCTATCGGCTTAGCGACTTACTATCTTTGTTTAAGCTGTTAGGCGCCGCTTGCGCATAGCATTAGATTCATTTGTTATTGTTAATATTTATTTATAGTTAGCGGGTTATTAGGAATCTATTGTTAAGTTGTATTATAAAGTAAATTACTTTGTATGTTGATTATTGGGGTGAATTTAATTCAATGTTTTCAGTAATAAAAAAAATTTTAAAAACCAAAGCAGAGATGTACTGTGCTACATGATAATAAATTAATTAATATATTATTCATTTTGATTTAAAAATTATACTTAAGTTGGATAAGGTCACGTAATAATTTGTGACTTTGTATTGTTTACATCTAGTAAAGTCTTCGCTGGACACTTTCTCCATTAGGCATTTAATCTGAAGCCATCAACCATGCCTTTGACCTACCACATCACTCACTCTCACCAATACCTATATATTTATTTCGTCACAAAGCTGACCACTAAACGGCCACAAACGTTGAAGCTCAAGGCAATCCAGGTACGCCGATGCTGTGAAATTTGTCAAGTTGGTGCAAGGTTTGAACGGAGCATGCGAATAGGGTCTCCCAAGGTGCACGTTTGGTACCATTTTGTTTTTTTATTATTATCATATATGAACTTAATACTGTTTGATGATTGTAACGGATCTGAGATGTGACGAGTCATATAGGTAGTAAAGAATGAAAGTAAAATGCCCAGATGAAAACGTAAGTAAAGCACGATTGCGTACGATATAATACTAGCAATATGCTTCTATGTTCAACAACAAAAGTTAGTAAATCTACTGTTTGTTTTTGTGTCTGGAAATCAATTACTATTATTATTTATGAAATCGGCTTCAATTAAAACTGGTTCAAGTTGTTAGATCCATTTCCTTCGAAGGTTCACTTTAGGTTCACTCATTTATAAATTTTATTCACAACCTACTATTCGGGCCTCACCACAGTCGATTGAATAGAAAACTGTTATTTCTACATCACATGCTCCTTAGTGCCCTATACTTCGGATTCCATTTCCAGCTTGACGAACTCTGACCATAAAGACTTCCACAAAAGATAAGCGTTAATCACAAAGGGATATAAATGCGTGTAACGGTTAACCTCTGGACTCCCGCTAAACAAAGGTCGCCATACTGGCCCTACTGATAGGTCTGTATGTATTTGTAAATTTCTTATTTGATAAATGTATTTTGATATACTTATAGCAGAAAGGTTGAAGACTGACCTGCACCCGGCTTTCGGTGAGGCCGATCCTCATGGCGATCTCCTCCCGCATGAAAATGTCGGGGTAGTGTGTCTTGGAGAAGCAGCGTTCCAATTCATTCAGTTGCGCGGGCGTGAACCTGTGGGGGGGGATAGTTGTATTGTATGCTCATGCATTTCTATCTTAAAATATAATGAAGAATTGTCCCTCTAAACTGAGCAAACAAACAACAAATCTTGTAATTCGCTCGCAAACAAAGGACTATTTCTTACTACTTCACAGCCGGTAAACCAGAGCGAGAACCATCTGATGGTAAGTGGCGTCCGCATCCACGAACATCGTCAGCTTTGGTGTTTCATTTGTCAATATTGAATGCGATTATTGAATGGACCAATGACGCGTTGCCAGCCGTACGCTTCTGTGGAAATTGCCTTTGTTCCAACATTTGCACTGGCTGTTCCTTGCCTTCGACCGGAACACTACCGCGGATTCTTATGGCGGTTCCAATAGGGAGGACTCTCGTGTTATTTACCGTGAGTGCAAGATAATGCGTAAGTTGATTGAATGCAGTTATCCAAAGTAAAGTTCCATATGAGTGCAGTATTTTTGTATTTCACTTAACACTAGCCGGCATTAATAATATTAATAGCGTATTCGCATCTGAGATGAAAGAAACTCAGTAGAAATCAGTCATAAAGTCAATTTTAAATAAATTGAGTGTTTGAGTAGATTTCACTAATATCAGTTGAACGTTTATAATGTTAAAAGGACAAAATATTAATATACACATATTTTGTAAGCGAATTTGTAGTTTCAATAACAGGATTTAGAGTATCCAAAAATTTCGTTCAAAACCAATGAATGACCATTGAGTAAACAGGAAACGAACTATTTCATTTATACAACATTATTAAAGAAGACAAAAGTCTTAGAATATGCTGGAAAATAAATAAATGAGACGTACAGAACACATGAAAGATGAGATATTATAATTTACAACATAATTGATAACAGTAATTCTCAAGCTCACCGCGAATATAAAACATTGCACTGGTTGAATCTTAAACACACAGCAGTCTTGCCCTTGTTTTATAATAAATAATTTTATAATAAATTATAATGCATAGTCTGAAAGGAAAATACTGAAGTGAACCTAGAAGATGACGCTTCCATGTTCTATTTTCTAATTTCGTAATTAATGTTTTTTTCTCTTACATGACGTCAGATTTTTTAAAACGTCGGCGCAAAGTCATATTGCCTAAATCATTACAAAATGATATTTATCTGCGATCTGATTTTTATCTGAATAAAAAGGTTTGTAAAGTTTTTATACAGTGGTTAACATTGATATACGCCATACAGCATTCGTTTTTGATGCCCGTTCATTATCACAATGGGCCTTCCTAACAAAATTGAAGGAAACATTCTAAAAGTCACTTCTGTGAACGATTAACGTAAGATAATGTTTACTAATGTTATGTCAAGTAAAGATTTAACGTCTTCCTTGGTACTAACCACACTGTATGACAAACAACATCGAGAGAAACCTGAGGTACAAACCTGGACTAACCTGGACTTAGCCAATGCAGGTGGGTTGTTCTTAGCCCAATAGCATTGCGAAATTACAGTCTTGAGATATTTTTCATAACAAAGCTTAAACTAGTAATAGGTCTACGTTCTGGGGAAAATGTTCCCGAGAGATGCTCCTTCTCACGTATAAGACGAAAAGATTAAAAGTCCCCCAGTCCTCGCCGGACTTACCTGGTCCGATGTCTCTTCTGTTTGGTCGGCTTGTCGCTGTCCGAGGCGGCCGACGGCATGCTGACAGGCACGGTCGCCATGTGGTTGTGTTGTTGATGCACGCCTGCAATATAGGACTTATTGTCAAAATAATAAGGTTCAATGGTGGTATGGGTTTAATATAGTATATAGGTTCGAGAAATTGGTTACAAAATGTTCGATTTCATGTTATTGCCTTATTTATTTATCATACATGTTTATTTTACAATTTATGTATCAAGTTGAGCCGAATATATTTTTTGAACGACTTTGCTTGCTTTCAGGCAATCTAAGTAATACAGACGGCCGAGTAGCGTAGTGCGAAGTAGCCCTGCTTAAACGCCGCAGGCCCCAGGTTCAAGTCCTGGTCGGAGCGTTCATTTATGGGACGGACGCTGATGTTGGTTCTCGGGTCATTTATATACGTATATGAATGTTTTTCTTAAAGGTGTAAAAATAATCTTTTTATTATTATTATTATTATTATTATATTCCGGGTTACCCCCAGTTCCCTTCGTGGATTTATATTAAAAACTGTTTCACCTTTGTCCTGACATCATAATATGGAACAATATTTAGTCGTGTCACAGAATCTCTGTCCAATAATTAAATTATTAATATCACCTTATCTTTTATTTGACGTCAATAAGAACAAGTACTTGTCAATGTTGAGAAATAAATATTTGAATTTGAATTTTAAATTTTAAATTTGGATTTGAATCTATCAAATTATTAACAATATCAAATAGATGTAATAGTAGGCAACATAACACTTTTTCAAGAGGATATTCTAGTTTGTCCTCTAAATGCAATATATTTGCAGTTTTCTTTCTCAAACGAGCGGAAGGCAACATTTTGAAAAGTGTGTTGTTTTTTGCAATTTCCGGATGTGATTTCACAAAACCTCAATTGAAACGGAAATCTACTTCATTAAAGAAAGTGTCAACTAAAGTTTCAATTAATTAGAGAAAAAAGTTAAAACGCTACGTCCTGTATACAGTTCATAATGCGTAGGAGATCAGAGTTGGGACATAGCAATCTTGTAAAATAATCTTTATTTTCTTTTTATATGGACTGTTTTATCACTATGCAAAAAAAACAGTACTACAACATGCTGATTGCCAACCTCCACTAGGAGGAGAGGCACGCCAAGAAGAGGATCACTGTGTAAATTGTTTAAGGAAGACATCTTCTGCTGCATTTTAGGAGGAAAGTCAAAATCAGTTGGCCATGTTATTTCGGATACGAGCGATATTTACTTTTTGGCTAGAACTCACCACGGCTTCACCCGCCACGGACGCCTCCCCGCTGTGGCCGTGCAGGGTAGTTTAAGATTTCATATTCTGTTTTTTAAACCCTAGCTGGCACCTAAATCTACATAGGTATAAAGACTACATACGATAATCAAAGGTATCGTGAGAACGGAAATGAGCCTCAATTTAAGAATGTGAATTCAATCTACCATTGACTTAAAGGTTTTTCCACATCCATCAAAACCATTAGGAAGAACCCGTCAGTGGGTCCATAGAGAGTTTGAGCAATTACTTATAACTATGAAGTCCCGGGTTCCATCCCCTTGTCTGCCACTAATCATTTTTACTAATGACATACATCAGGCAGACGGCGAAGGCAGACGTAGTGACGCAGCCCTACTGCAGATGGCGCTAGTGCGACAGTAGGTGTCCAGTCTGTTGCAGTCGGAAAGTGTGTTGGACAACAAGTTGCTTGCATCTCTCAACTTACCTGGGTGAAGTTGAAATTCCTGCAGTAGGATTATTAAGACTGTCATTATACATGTTATTTGTAAATGTATTTTCTATGGCTACCTTGCAAATCAGTCCTGACGTGTGCTTGGTGCAACCTCGGGATCGCATGGTGCCGTGGCTTCAACTCGTGCGGCTTGCTGTCCTGCTCGCACTCTTTCAGCCCTGCTGTGGAGAGAGAGCGACGGCTATAGTTCTATGTTAACAAAATGATATTTCAAGAGAAACAGATGGAAATAAAAAAAAAAGTAGAAGAGACGGTTGTTGGTGCAGAATACAATTTATTATCTAACAATATAATGTCTCAATTAATTCCATTTAACTTCATGTTTATATCAATAACACTATCCATGGCTTTATTCAATTTTTTCATTTTTATAAAATCCCAAGCAATTTCAAACGAAGAACAAAAGACTACTTATTGGAAAACAGCTAAACCTGCTTCCCCATTGCAATCAATATTTTAAGGTTTAAACTGAAACTTGCTTTTTTACGCAAAATGACCCTCAAGTTTACAATCTGAGAGAGCGACCAGAGCAGAGATCTTGAGGGCTCTAAGCAGATTCACGTCAAACAACAAATAACAAATCATAGAAATAAATGGACAAATACTAAATAAGTATGGTTGATATACAACTTAGACACCAATCATCATTTATTTTTTTTAGGTTTTGCACCTCAGCAGCCCCCTCCGCGGGGAGGGAGGTGGTCATCATGGACACCTGCGGGGTGTCTGCGGGGTGACGTGGGACTCACTAGAGTAGCACCTACCCACTAACAACCACCTTATCGGCTGTGGCTGTGTTTCTGTTAGCCTTCATCGGAAGGGACACCCGATTCGGGAAGGGGGTGCGCAAGCAAGGCATTTATTTCACGTTAAACTTGTAGAAAAAAGGATAGCTAGGTTCGCCTCGCGTTTCAAAGTAATATGACACACCGTTAATTATCAACTGTAGTATCAATCATTCAATCAACCATTCTACTTCACCTGGCCAATGAAAAGATACGGAACTGATGACTGAACTGACTTTCTAATAAGTTTTATGGCAGTAGCGTATTGCCATAAGCGACGACCGAGTAGCGTAGCGGTTAGTAGCCCTGCCTCATACGCCAGAGGTCCCAGATTCGATACTGGCCGGGGCATTTATGTGATGAACATAAATGTTTGTTCTCGGGTCATGGTTGTTGATATTTATATATGTATGTTTATTCTGGGTTCCCCCCAGTTCGCTGTATGGCCATCCATAACACAAGCTCTGCTTACTTGGCGGCCATACAGTTGGTGTGTTTGTCTGGGGGTTTATTATTATTATTATGGCAATAGATTTTTTGATTCAGCTGAGAATAAAAAGTAACATTAAGTATTATTCAGTACGGTTATTAACATTAAATAATATTTATGAAAATTCAAAGAATCAAAATTTATGTACAATGCTTTGATTTAAGAATAATTTTAACTGGTCGGTAAAAAGAGTTTCTTTGTTAAGATGTTTTCTGGGGTGGTACTAGAAGTTCCTATATTGACCGCCCCAATAAACACGTTCACGTGTCGTGGTCGAGTCCAGTCGCAGGGAAGCGACAACCACTGTACGTCCTGGAGCACAGGGACTTCCAGTTAAACCCGATATAATATTTACATTCAATATTGATACATTAAACCGAAGACTATTGTCCATGGGCGCGAATGCCGCTTACCATTTAGACAATAGCATAAATAAATTGGCGACTATAGTTCGTTCGCGTTAAGAATACAGTGAATCATCGATGCAACTACAAATACTGGCCAATGAGATTGCCGTATTAGAAAAAGTTTTCTTTTTGTCGGTGACGCTATTGGCTGTAATCTAATGCTGAGTCGATACGTCACTGTATTCGTAACGCGAACGGACTATAGGAGTATGAAAAGTTCTTATTGTTTACCTGAGTTATTATCGCGTTGTTGGTAAACAATTACATGTTCTGGCTTGAAGAATAACGTCTTGAATTGAACTAACTTTACCAGAAACACAAAAAGAAAGTACGGCGACATACCATCGAGCTGATCAGCAAAGCGATCTATTGTTGATAGTAAATAAACCGAAGGGTTACCGCGTGAATGGCGGGTTGCCTCGGGGAATAACAAAGCCTAGATTTTGTAGGTTTTATTTGATTTTGTAATTTATTCACACATTTTTTTTAACTCACAAGGTCGCAACTCACAAGGGGCTGTAAATTGTACACATGTCACAGAAAATTAACGCATATTTATTTATTTATTGGCTTTTATTTTAAAAAGTAAAATTTCGAAAGTAAAATCTACAACCAGAATTACAGAAATACACAAAAATGTATAACAAATCAAATGTAAAATTAAAACACCTGTTAAAAATAAATGGGAAATAAAAATAAACTTGATCAAGTTGCTGATAACCACGTCGCGCACTTGCGCACTTACCTGCCGTTTTATAAAAACAACTCATGTTGGCATTGCTTGTGTAATAAAAAAAAACTACTTATAAATTGGCGTTAGAAAGAATAATGACGTATAAACTGACCAAATAGCTGGCAGATTTACTAAATTCCAACTTCACTTTAACTTTATTTACACACATAAATTTAGATTTTCTCTTTTTTGATTTTTCACAGAATAATAATATTAAATATCACAAGAGGTAACGCTCACTAATTGCAAATATAAACCAAGGTACGAAAATTTAAGTTCCTTTATCGGTTGCAGCAGGGGTCGGCGGCGCCGGAAGCAGTCGGTATGAAATTGATGCCGGGAGAGATTTCAGCCAAGCCAATAAATAGGCAGTAGCCAAACGTGATCTAATTAATTTCGGATGTGGACAACAACACAACAGCAATACCAATATTTTTTTCTGTATTTTATGCCAGTATTTAAATAACCAAACAGCCACAGTACAGAGCGGTGCTTACCGCGCAGCGCTGGTTTTGTTGCGTTAGTACAGGATCGAAAGGGCCCGGTAGTGGTACGAGTACGAGCCCGTGTCTTGCGATGGACGTCTCGGGTTTCAAGGAACTTTCTTTATTGAAATAAACGGAAATGAGAAATTATGTTAGTCGTTTCCTTTGATGTTGAGTTGGTCAAATCTAATATTGAATAGTACCTCATTGTTAAATAGAAGATAATTACACACATCAAATTAAATTATTATAATTAATTAAATATAATTAGCATTAAATTAAACGAGATTTAAAAAAATTGCTGCATATAAAAAAACTACACCTAAACTAGAAACTATTGAAGGCAACGTAAATCACGTAACTCCCGTAATATTTTATTTATTTATAACCTTTTCATAGCCATCAGACGAGTAAGCGATGGTAAGTGGCAGCTGGGCCCACAGACATCGTTCATCGTAGATGTTATTACTTAAGTATATTGTTAGTAATTGATTATCGATGAATGATCCGTTGCCGACCGCATGTAACGTTGGAACTGCCTCTGTTCCAGGGACTGCACTGGCTGCTCCACCATTCTGGCCGCCCTCATCGCCATGTAAACGTGAGATCTTATCTACTACCTAGTCAGTCGGCGCATCTACTCGTTCTTTAGTTGATCATACAACACGCGTTGTCTTCCCGCCTCAACTTATGGAAAGAGATTATATAAGACGCGTATCTAAATTATATTAAATCATTCATTTTTATATTAAAACTGGCTGTTTCACCAACGGCTTCACTCATGCATCTCTCAGAAAGAGTTCTTTTGGGAACACCCAAAAATTCCGTATTATGTAATTCCGAATTTGAATATTCCGATTTTTAAAATTCCGAATTTCACAATCCTTAAGAGAATAAATTCCGACTACTCAAAAACACGATACTTATTTTATCGAAATTCATAAATACGAAATATTCATTTTCCGACTTTCATTAGTACGAAGAATTAAAAACCCGCTGTGTTATTAGTTAATAGTCCGAAATATGGTATTCCGGATTTTAATTTTCCGAAAATTCAATGCTAACATTCAGATTTTGTATCTAAAACGGGTATATATTAAAAATTATAATCTAAAGCTCCTGTGACCCAAATTAAAATTAATAAAGCACATTTTGATATTATAAACATAAGGCGCGACGAGGAGCGAAGCGAGGAGGAGCAGTTAGTCTATATGTTGATAATGCAGCGCAAACCGAGCGAGTGCAGCGAGTGTGCCGCGGCAGCGGACGGCGAAGCGCCAAAAAGGGATTTGCATTTCAGTACATAACCTATATACTCAAGAAATAACTCGGTACAAAAAACTAAATAAACTTTCTCATTTCCAGCTGACTACTTGAATGCTCGAACGTATATATTGATGTGCTCATGCAGTTTTACAAGACGTTTGTTATTGTAACTAATATTATTCGGAATTTTGATATTCGGGATTCGTATATATGATATTGTTATATTATAATTATAATACAACTATAAAATTAATTATAAAATTAATTATAAAATTAATAATTATATATAATTATTAATACAGATTTTTTATGGTTCAGTATTTTAAACAATTCGGTATATTGATTTTCGTAATTATAAACGTTCGGAATTTTGAACCATTCGGTGTTATAAAATTCGGAATTTTGAAATTTGTGATTATGACTATCGGAATTATGTTTTTCGTATTTGTGTAGTGTACCCAGTTTTTTTTTCTGTATAGTAACATGTGGCTATTTGTGAACCCCTGACAACTAGTATGCAAAGTTTTGTGTAATGTAAAATGTTAGTTAGCTTTGCTTTATACAAACATGTCAGTGTCTGAGGAGAATGCAAAGAGGCAGTAACTCAGCGTATTGTCCGCGGTGACGCGCACCGCTGGTTTTTAGTAATCGCCCGGTGATTCACGCGACGTCACTTGCACTAGCAGTAGTTCAGTTTGATACTACGATAAGATTTATAAGGTAGAGATTACAATGCATCTAATAATGTCAAATGTATATCATCTATTGCTGTAACTATAAATAACAATAAAATAATACAAATCTTGTATATGTTGTCTTGTATAATAAAACTATTAACAAATAAACATAAATTGATTTTAAAAATAACGCGCATTTGGAGTTTCAACAGCGTAAGCTTTTAATGGTAGTAAAGTTTCTTAATTAAGATCTCGTCTGTAGCGGTACTGCGGTCCATCCTTCTTGAACCCGCCATTGTAACCACGTGACGTGGTTGTGTCTCGGTCAGAAGGAAGGACCAGCAGATGTAAGAACTGGAACAAAGGCAACTTTATGTAAAGCCTACATTGCCAACGCATTATTAGTCGTCATAGCGATCACATTCAATACTCATAAATAATTCACCTCCAACTAATGGCGTCCTTCGGCGCGGATACCACCGTGCTATCAGGAGGACAAATGTCCACGTATCACAACCACCGGGAGTCGGCTGCATCTTTGTTTATACAACGCAAACAATCCTTGGTAACAAACTGAACAAGTTCCATAAATAAAACAGTAACATAAAATGAAGTTGAGCCACCGCACTCACACATTGAAAAAGGGCTAATTATGGCGCTTTAGCATTATAGATAGAATAGCAGATAGAATTTGTAATTGATTTACTTATATTAATTGTATAATTTTTTTTATTGTTCATACATTATGCATTATAAATCCCCCAGACATAATAAATAAATCCCCAGACAAACACACCAACTGTATGGCCCCAAAGTAAGCAGAGCTTGTGTTATGGATGACCATACAGTGAACTGGGGGGGAACCCAGAATAAACATACATATATAAATACAAACAACCATGACCCGAGAACAAACATCTGTGTTCATCACACAAATGAATGCCCCGGCCAGGACTCGAACCTTCGGCGTATTTTGATCCTACTATTTTGCAATATTTAATTATTTACTGTTGTTTATTTATTGTGTGAGAGAATTAAGATTAAATTTCATATTTTTTTTCGTTTCTCTACAGTTGTTTACTTTGTTTTCAAGTATTGATTTTGGTTTATTTATAATTCTTTTCTTCGTTGGGGTCACTTTATGTTTGGTTTGTTTGATAGTGAATTTAATTGCTTTTAATTTTTTGTAATCTTAACTTGAATATATGAATTCCAACAGCTTACTTTGCGATTTGTAAAGTTAGTTGGTTTTGATTTCTTTGTAACTTATTCTTATTATTTTCCTTTTCGTAGCTTATGCACTCTCAGCACATGGCCAGGCGAGCGTCAGCTAATGGTTGCTGCGTTCAGCGATGCTCTGACTAGTACTTGCAAACTATGCGGCATGTATTGAGAATGGCGGATTTTTAGGGACTTAAAAATTTTGATAAGCTTAGGGAACTGAGTGGCTGTTGCAACCCCCTGTTGTTACATTTCGCCATGAGGGGGCAGGTGGTTTAACAGCGACTGCATTTAGATTGCGCGCTCACTGAACCAGCAGAAAATAATTAATCGTGCAATGTTGTCTTTAGAAACAGAGTAAAGAAATTTAATTTAATTATTTTAATATCTAAGTTCATTCAAAAAAGGCCTAAAATGATTGGATTCGTATTGAAACTAATATTGCTCTACAGATTTTACAAAATAAAAGATACATTTTTAAAATTGTCTTACAATCAGGAAAAGTACCTGAGGAATACGCGAACGAAGCTATTTTAGTCTCTAAATTTTATCTTGACAGCTAGACAAGTTAACGGTATTTCGAAAATCGAATAGGAAAATGAATAGAATGCCAAATGTGACACGAGGGTTCCAAACGTTAAGTCAAACGTTAAGTCAAAGTCAAAAGGCAAACGTTAAGTGGCCAACTTAATACATTTAGAATTACATTCATTTTTTGATAATGTCGTCGAAAGACACTTGCGTAGACGGGCTGGCGTCAGGGCAGAGTGACTCCGTAAAGTTCAGAACTCCATAACTATGCTAACAATAGGCTGCTAAAATATGTCTTAGAGTTGAATGTGCAAAGATCCTAATTTGTTTAAAAAATAGATAATCTAATCTACGAATTTGTCAAATGATAAAAAAATGCATATACACAAGTAACTGAAACAAAAGCCCGACTTTGTGAAGTTACTTAAGTCTAACCTAAAATTGACTTATCAAGCGTCAAATAAATATTTCAGGTTTGCCATATTACCTGGAGAGGAAGTACTCTAAATAGCAAGTTCTATATCTAATAAATCTATATCTATCAATCTATATATAATAGCAAATTGTACTCTTAGGAAATATCTTTTTTATTTGTTTTAAAGAGAAAAATGCACTCAAAGTTATTTGAAAATAAGCTCGCCACGCCCGGGAATCTATCCGGCTGAAATTTGAAAAAATAACACCCTTTACTTGTATGGCATCAATCAATAAAATCAATCATGAGGTTCAAATTTTGTTGACTAACATGGTGATTTAAATACGAGAGAAACTATGATATCTTAACATAGACATTCAATGATAACGAGTTAAAATATCTTAACTCAAAGTCGCTTCGGATTCCTTTTGAGTTTTTTCCTTTGGACGTAAATATTAATAAAGGCGATATGCTTCCTCCACTCATTCGCCTAATAATACATTTTTAATATTACCTTTAATATTACTGAACACATCGGTATCCGACTTCATTACTGTTTTAGAAGGATGCCAAAAAACCAGCAAGAGGCTCAGTGGAGTTAGGTACATCGCGTTAGCATGGCCCACCGTTGGGTCAATTTATTCATTCAATGTTAAGTAGTTAAATAACAAAAATTAAACATGACGCAAAAATGTCCAAACTTTGTTGATCTTAAAAGCTAGAATTTTCAGTGAGAAACACATAGTTTCCATTTCATTTACTCGAATGAATCTTAGCATTCATTTTAAAATGAATACAGTTCATAGTGGGCTATAGCCTGGAGTAGAGATGGGTAGGTCCACCGTAAATTGGGAGTGGAATCCGGATGTGCATCCAGCTCTGGTGATGTACATCCAGATCCCGTGTCCGACGGAACCATATGGATCCGGTTGGCGGTCACCGTAATTCGGGTTGTAGGACGGAAAGGCACAGAGCATGATTCAGTAGGAAGATCCAGATTCCGGGTCCGATGAGCCCATATGGATTGAGCCATTTGATTGCTTGAATGTATGGATGGAAAAATGATACAACTTTTACTTTACGGCGTGGTTAAGGGCATAACTATTGATACTTCGGAAGGAGATCTCCTGGAACTTTTCGAAAGTGAGGCAGAAATATTATCAATAAAGAGATTGAAAAGATTGGATCAAAACGGAAAATGGGTTGATAGTGAGTCAGTTCGAGTTGGATTTAAAAGTTCAAATCTACCTGAGAATATTAAGATTTACAGTATTAATTTCAAAGTGTTTCCGTTCATATTTCAAGCTTCTCAATGTACGAGATGCTGGAAATTTGGGCATTTCATAAAATATTGCCCATTCAAAAAGATAACATGCATTAAATGCAGCAAAGAACATAGTACATGTGAAACTGAGGTATATAAATGCGTCAATTGCAAAGGCCCTCATATGGCAATAGACAGATCTTGCCCTGCTTTTCTGAACGAAAAAGAGATTCGTCAACTAATGAGCGATAGAAACGTTACGTACAGAGTAGCACTACAACAGCTTTTAACCATAAAACCTCCAAAAACACAAAACCCTAGTAATATAAACAATAACCCCCAAATTCATGAAAATTTTCAACCGCTTAATGATGATCAACCAAGTGCCCTACAAGCAAAGAAGCTATATAGCAGTGCAGTTAAAACAAAAGTTACAGTACACAGAGAAAATAATACCACAGATGAAAAAGAGACTCAAAATAAAAACAATAAGAATATACAATTCAAGTCAAACAAGCACAAATCATCACATCGAAAGCAAAACTTTGTGGAATTAGAAAAACAGTATATGGAGAATATAGAAATAGAAGAATCGAATATACATAATATGGAATTTGAGTATGGTAACAATGAAGAAGAAAACCAAACAAATAATGAAAAAAGTGACCTCTTAAGAAAGTTAAAAGAAGTAATACTTTCAAAAAGATCTTGGGAAGAAAAAGTCCTTATATTTATTAAAGTTTTAATAAGTGAAATTAAAACATTATTAGTTAACTATATATCAAAAGGGGACCTTATGAAAACCATTCTAACAACGTTTAATGGATAGCAGCACATACAACACTTTAGTTAATCTACAATGTGCTCAGTGGAACTCACAAAGTCTTTACCCCAAGTGGCTAAGTCTTGAAAATCTACTTATTCAACAGAAAATCCATGTGGCTATTATTTCAGAAACATGGCTGAGCTTGGACACCATCCTTGGTATAGCACAATCAATACTAGCAGAACCAACGTCTAACGCTGCACAAATGTTATACGATATGGTGGCGAGTGCTCATCAGATAGATAATTAAGTAGTTTTTTTTTTCAATGAGTTTACTCAACTGTGTCATACAATAGGGCTGACATGTTCAGTACAAAAGCCCTTCCAAAATAAAGAATAAAAAAATAAAAAAAACTTTTACTTTAATACAATGTACTAAAAAATTATAATAAATCAGTCTCATGTTTTAAATAAGCAATTACAAATATAAAACAAATCTTAAATGTCAGTTATAAAAAAATACCCCTTTTGGTATAAAAAGAAAAAAAAATAGTAACTCTGTCTCATCAAATGAAATTAACAAAACTATAAAAACAATATTTCTTTGATTTAAAATAATTACAAAAACCAATACGCCGCCGGTCAATCGGATTCGGATCGCGCCGACCGGTCCAGTCCGCCAATCCGATCCGAGCCGTGTGTCTGGCCACCACTCCGAGGAACCGTATCCAATTGGCCGTTGGACACGCATCCATCTGTAACGCGTGTGATGCGTTTCCGAGGCTTTATATCCAACTGGACCTACCCATCTCTAGCCTGGAGACTGATGCTTTTCATTGGATCTGCGCTATTTTGACCAATCTCACAGACTGTTAATGTTGCAAAATACTACAATCATTGAATATTCTATTAATTTATTTATAATGGCTATTATAGTAAGGCATGCTGTTTACTGGGCTCCTGATACATGTTTTAAGAGGGTCACTACATAAATACGAAAAACTTAATTCTGATAATCCCGAATTTCAAAATTCTGAATTTTATAACACCGAATGGTTCATAATTCCGAAAATGAAAATTCCGTGTTTCATAATTCCGAATATTTCTTCCTTGAAACTTCACAATTTTGAACGTCTGTAGTTACGAAAATCAATATGCCGAATTTGAAAATACCGAACCATAAAAAAACCCAAATTAACAATAATCCGAAATATCATAAATACGAATCCGGAATTTAAAAATTCCGAATAATATTAGCTGCAATAACCAACGCCTTGTGCATGAGCACATCAATTTATACGTCCGAGCATTCAAGTAGTCAGCTGGAAATGAGAAAGTTTATTTACTTTTTTGTATTGAGTTATTTCTTGAGTATATAGGTTATATACTGACATGCAAATCCCTTTTTGGCGCTTAACCATTCGCCTCATTATCTGCATACAGATTAACTGCTCCTCCTCACTTCGCTCGTCGTCGCACCTAATTTATATAATTTCAAAATTTGCCTTATTAATTTTAATTTGTGTGACAGGAGATTTAGATTATGATTTTTAAAATATTCCCGTTTTAGGGTGTTACCAGACCAATGGATCGACCGTCGATCGACGTTTACCGGTCGACGTCACTCGATAGCAGAATAGGACAGTTGACGTCGATCGACGGTTTCTACGGTCGATCGATTGGTGTGGTAACACCCTAAAACTGGTATATTTTAAAAATTATAATCTAAACCTCCTGTCACACACCTGTCGATCGATGGTAGAACAGAGCAGTCGACGTCGCGGTAGTCGTGATGGCCTATAAATGTCTGACGCCACCCCTGAGTTGGTAATTTAGCAGTAAAATAATCCCATGCACCTATATATTTATATGAAGGTATCTGTGCTCTGCCAACCCGCAGTAGGCGTGATGGCCTACAATTGTCTGACGCCACCCCTGAGTTGGTAATAGTAGTACAATAATCCCATACATCTATACATTTATATGAAGATATGTGTAGTTCGCCAATATCGCCTATATCGACTATATCGACTCTCTCTCTAAGGACTGGAAATGTTCCAAAATCATGGAAGTTTGCAAACGTACAGCCCTTACCAAAAAAGGGCACTCGAACCGACCCAGTCAACTATAGACAACTATAGACCTATTGCAATCACTTCCATAATTTGCAAAATTCTGGAACGTGTATTGAACCATCGTCTCCTGACGTACCTAGAGACCAATGAGCTCCTCAGTGACAACCAAAATGGTTTCCGCGGAGGACGCTCAACAGGAGACCTTCTAGTGTACGTCACGCATCTATGGAGCATGGCCTTGGAAGGGCACGGAGAGGCAATAGCCGTATCCTTGGATATCTCCAAGGCCTTTGACCGGGTATAACACGAAGCCCTCTTGAGAAAGCTTCCTGCGTATGGCATACCATCTGGACTCTGCGACTGGATTTCTGATTTCCTGAGGGAACGGTCAATTCGAGTTGTCGTCGATGGCCTCTCATCGGACCTAATGGCGGTGAACGCCGGCGTACTTCAGGGATCTGTTCTCTCTGCAACATTATTCTTGCTGCACATTAATGACCTTCTTTTATCGGAAGGCATTATTGGTTACGCCGATGACAGCACTGTTGTAAAGAGATACGTGTCCAATGCGCGAGCGAGTCCAAACCAGATCCAATTTCAGAGAGAGTCGATGATCAAACGAATTGATTTGACACTATGTAGGGTTTCCGATTGGGGTGAAGCCAACCTTGTCAAGTTCAACCCTTCCAAAACCCAGGCGTGTCTCTTCTCCGGTAAAAAGAGCACATTCAACTTGACGCCCACTTTCCAAGGTGTATCTGTACCGATCACAAACCATCTAGGGCTTCTAGGCATGACCATCACGTTGAAACTTAATTTCGGTCAACAAATTTTTGGAAAAAAAATTCATCGCAAAGGTCCGGCGGTACTTCAACCCCGAACAGCTGCTCAACCTGTACACAACCCAGGTTCGATCTTGTATGGAGTACTGCAGCCATCTTTGGCATGATTCCGCAAAATACCATCTTGAAGCGTTGGATTCTGTCGACCGAAGGGCCCGTAGACTCATAAGTGACGACAAACTTACTTCTTCGAGACTGCAAAGTTTCGAGCATCGTCGAAAAGTTGCTAGTTGCTAGAAAAGTTTTTACAGATTGTACTTTGGAGAGTGTGCGAATGCTCTTTTTCAGTTGATCGAACCTTCCCCCTTTCTCCACCGGTCAACCAGACGCAGACAGAAGTTTCACCCGTTTGTGGTTAGCGTGCCGATGAGCCGAACTAAACCCGTAGTAGGCATGATGGCCTACTATTGTCTGACACCACCCCTGAGTTGGGAGACGCTGATGTCCCTACAGTGATTATTAAGGGTATTACCACACCAATCGATCGTCTGTCGATCGACGTCAACGAGTCGACGTAACACCCTTAAATACAAAATCTGAATGTAAGCATTGAATTTTCAGAAAATTAAAATTCAGAATACCATATTTCGGACTAGTAAGACAGCGGGTTTTTAATTCTTCGTACTAATGAAAGTTGGAAAATGAAAATTTCGGATTTATGAATTTCGGTAAAGTAAGAATCGTGTTTTTGAATAATCGGAATTAAGACTCTTCGGGATTGTGAAATTCGTAATTTTAAAAATCGGAATATTCAAATTCGGAATTACATAATTCGGAATTTTTGGATGTTCCCGTTTTAGGAAAATATAATTAGAGTGGCCAGTTTTTCTCCATGAGCATCAACAAAGAGCATTACAAAAAAAGGGTCGCGATAGACTTTTTTAGATCCAAAATACAAAAAAAATTAAGAAAGAATTTCGCATCGACAAAAATTCGAAATGGTCTGAAATAAAAATGATTTGATTTGATTTGATTTGATTTGAAAAAGAAAAGGAATTTTACGGCAGACCATGTTGAATATGAAAGTGTGGATCCTGAACTGCACGTGTTTGAGTTAATTCCTGTGTTTTCCAATAAACTGGAAAAAATACCAAAAACGAATATTGGATGGAACAACATTATTTTTCTCCAACCTGTTTGTATCGATTTGTCTTTTGATCAGAAATATCTTAAGAAAAATCTTTTTTTTCATAATGTGTTTCCGTAGGCATCGTCGGTTTCAGATAATTCTACCCCAATCCAAGTCCAAAGATAATTTAAATGTCACGTAAAAGCAATTTTGTCAACATTTGATTGATTTTGGGATTTCATTCCGATTGCAGCCTTGCGAGTAAGTCGGTTACCATTCAAGAATCAACAAACAAAGCATACTCGATATTACCACAATTGACAGCTGTCAAAGCAAACTCAGCAGTAGCTATTTGGTGTCTTCGGGTTAGCCAATGCCAATTTCAGTCTTAATTAGTATCATAAAATGGCCGCACAATGAAACAATTGGCGCTAGTGTAGCTCTCAAGAGTAGGAAATATCAGAATTGGATTGCCGATCCATCGGAATTGTTTTCGAGAGTAGGCCATTAGAACCCTCTATTTAGAGGGTTCTAGAAATATGTCGCTTTGTGCTCTTGCGTACTGAACTGAGACTTGGCCGTAGTAGCGGCCATGTTGATTTACGTGAAGTCGACCTGTCACTGCGGTCTCACTGCTCTTTACAATGTTTCAACGAATATAACAATACCTGATTATCAAATGTAAAGGCTTCAAAGAACAATAAAGGTGTCAACAAGGTCACATTTTAAAGTGGATCGAAAAGCTTTCGAAGCGAGAAAAGTTATAGTTCTTATGAATTCATTGTTGCATTGAAATAAGGAATATTATCATTATATTAACTAAAAGTAATTCATTTTGTATGATATAAACGTGGCCATAATACAAATGATTTTACTGCCTCTGGCTATGTGACCGTTTATGAACGCGCTGCCTTAATTTGTTTCCTCGGAGAAATGTTGTAGAGTTTATTCAATAGTACCTAAATGTAATGAATAAGTACCTTCATACCTCTTGTACAGACGTAAAGTAGGCAAACGCATAACCAAACCAAAATTTAGAAATATCTTGGATATTTGTAAAAAATATCCAGATAAACATTTACTTTCTAGACAGGTTGTACACAGCCGGCGTGAGGTTGTAGCTTCTTTTTCCAAAATGGCACTTAGCCAGAACTTAAACTACTCCTACATACGACACGCCTAAGGGCACCCGAGAGGGCACGGACCTCGGCTTAGGACGTCGTGTACTGAAACTATCACTGGTTCGGAAGGGTCATCTATTGCCAACAAACCAGCAAGAAACTCAGTGAAATATTTATTTCTCAACATTGACAATTACTTGTTCTTATTGATGTCAAATAAAGCATTAATCTACCACCAGTTTGGATAAACCTTCGTGAAGAAGAACTGGCAAGTAACTGGCTCTAGCCTGGCCCATCGGTGGGTCAGGCGCAGTTTACACGTATTAAGAAGTAGTTAAATAGAAACTAAATTTTAAGTTACTACATTTCACTTGTGTGTCCAAACGTACTAAACAGTTAAGCACATAATTTTAATAAAGATGGACGGTCAATAACTTAGATTAGATAGATTAGCAAGATTTTAGACGAGATCAGTTTTCAATATCCTTCAACAATTGTGTTAAAGGGAAGCTTAAGTTCCAATCTGACGTTTTGAAAAAAAGAAGTAACGCGAAGTTAGTACGAGCTCTTGCCGCGAACCGCTTTGTCACCTTATTACTATTACTATTTAGAAGCCCCGCCCACCTACTTATACGAAACATAGAACGAATCCTAATCTTCTTAAACACTCGCGTAGGTACTAAATTTTAACTTACCACTTGCAACTTATATTTAAAATTACACGTAATTTTTATCTAAAATTTAAGCTTAAATTCAGTGGTGACTGAATTATTTAATTACTTAACGCGTGTAAACCAGCCATTAGGCAATTCAAATACTGGTGGTGATCGCTGTTCCCCGACAGCTCCCCGCACTCTCCGCGCATTCGGGTCGGCAGCGATTGTTGAACGGCAAGGACGAAGCAAATACTGCACATATTCGGCCAGTGCAGATTGGGCAGTCGATAAACATCACATTTATTTGGGTAAATCTACCTAAGCTTAAATTAATATATCTATGAGACTTGCCGAGCAAATAAGAGTAACTTTGTATAAAAAGACATTTTACATTTATTTTGAAAATATCATACCCGTGAAGTTTCTTGCCAGTTCTTCTTCACGACGGTTTCTTCGAACTGGTGGTGGAGTCATGTTTGATTTGACGTCAATAACAACAAGTATTTGTCAATGTTGAGAAATAAATATTAGCCTAACTTTAATATTCAGAAATATTGTATTGTGAAAATTATATCTTATGATAGTGGTAATTAGGAATACTTTTGCTTAGTCCCCATACATAACTTTTACATTACATAAAGTTGGTAGGTACTTAGTTTTATATAGTCTGCATTACCAAATAAAACTGTATGTAGGTGTATCTACATATGAAGAGCCGTTTCCTGTAAAACAGGTCTTCCTAGCTCACGAGACATGGATCGTTTATAATTGTAATGTTGTATTTATTTGGATGCGTAGGTATGTCTGACCTCCTCCTCCGCGCATCGAACTGGGAGTTGTTATTGCTATATTACTTTTTACGTTTTCGCGATTTATAATATGCACAGTTACAGGGTAAGGATTTTTTATTGATAAAATATGAATGAATCCTGGGTATTAAATATAATGAATCTTACCTCCTAAAGCTGTGGCAGTGAGGTTGTTTAACATGGCCTCTAGGGGCCACCCCCGGCCACCCCCTATGTCGACATCTGGTTCACACCACTCCACGGAAACATTCTCAATTTTGCCCCAAGATCCCAAGAAACCACCCCCGAAACACTGCTTCTGAAACCCACGAATATCCAACCACAACCGAACGTTACATTACGTTACAAAATATTCACTTACACTTTATTTAATAAAAAAAGACCAAAATCACGCAAAACGAAGGCTCATACAAAACAATTAGCGCTTTATAACATTCAATTAGTTTTAATTACAACTCCATCCAACTTATTTACACACTTAATTTTTGTTATAAAATTAATATAACCCGTTTAGTATCAATTTGTATAAATTTACTGTTTGATTGGCTCGACCTTAAGCGCTTCGGAGATTGTGAGCACCGCTTCCCGACTGTAGCAAAGACTGCCAGCCCTGGCCTACCTACCTTCCTGCATTCAAACCTAACCAGCAAACAGACACTCGTCTCTTTCTTACTTCAACAAACTCAACATGACGTGCGCTCTTTCCAACCTATGCATTACTAATACATGCCTACAGATTGTTTACGTTCGATTTGAACAAACGAATAATCTATTATTTCATTCGCTCACGTATTATTGATACGAACATACAATATTCAAGTTGAAACACAACTATGCACATCTCTTTTACTCTTGTTGATCAATCATAACGCGGCTGATAATTCCATCTCTGTCTAGTTTTGAAATGGGAGACCACGTTAACCAATCGGAGCTTTTCGAAATCACTTAAGCGAACTGGGGTTGGCTATATTGAAATATTATAGCGAGCGAGCGATGGGCGGTTCTTTCTTGCAATAATGGAAAAAACAAATATCACTTGTCTGTGCCTAGCTATAGAACAAGGGCCCTCGACTTCCACAGGAACGTTTCTAAAGAGTCTGAGTGCGATTTCTTGTCGCCTCATTTTAATTTCGGACTTTCGTTAAATAAGGAATGCCGTATTAAATAAAACCTTTGCCTCTGATATTGGAATGTCTTTTTTAGGTCATTCGCAAAAGTTGTATGCTTCTTTGGATTTAATATTCAAATAAGACTATTGAAATGCTGAGATATTTGTACGTTCGTAATTTTAATTGAATTTTTTGTTATTGCTTTATATTGTAGAAAAAGTATAGTAGATAAAAACGAGTACTTTTCACGAAGGTGCAGTATATCTACGTTTTTAGTATTTTACGTTTCAAGAAAATAAATTCGAACACGCTGTATATCTTTATTTTAAATGAACACCACTGATGGCCAACTGATGGAGGCCATCGTGGTTCGTGGAAATAAGATCACGCAAAGAAGCATCGAATGCACCGGACTGAGTTGGAGGGCCAGGCTGGGGAGGGGGGCAACCGCTTTCGTGTTGTGTGGTCAGGGCCCAAATGCAAACCTACTTCTAATATATCTATTGGCATTAACTGATTTTAAGTAAATTTTGTCGATGATGCTAAAGAGAAATGATGTTCTTTACAAATGTATTAACTAGTGCTTTGCTGTCGGCTAATAGCTTGTGAACATTAGATTGTTGCCCCGAACACCTACATCAGAGAGACCAGGTACTCCGCGCTATGTGCAAATGTAAAAAGCATTTCCAATATTTCAGGTGTTCGTATTTGTTACAGCCGACAAACGACCACGCGATCCAACTGGTGGTAAGTACCTAGGTATCTTAATAATACTGTTATTGATTCATTCCCACATAAACGTTTCCTTTGTTCCTGTGAATGCAACCACGTAGCTGCCAACTTGCAGCTTGTGGCTCCTCGAGGGTTCGAGCATGAAGTGCTGCCGGAGCGCCGCCGCTCTCAGACCTTCACTTTGTTCCTGTGAATGCAACCACGTAGCTGCCAACTTGCAGCTTGTGGCTCCTCGAGGGTTCGAGCATGAAGTGCTGCCGGAGCGCCGCCGCTCTCAGACCTTCACTTTAGTATCAATTTGCTCAACAACTCAAACGTTTTTTAACCCATTTCATTTCTTAGCAAGGATTCTGATTCTTAAAGGATTCTTAGCAAGGCTTGACAGGCCAAACGTTGAATTTACATCCGGGGTGGTGTTCAATCTCAGTAACAGATTTAATTTTCCAATATTAGTTTTTTCTAAATCACTAAACAACAAATGTTTCTATTCCGAAAATACAAAAAACACTAAATTAAGGACATTCCTTTATTGACTGAAAATTCAAATTTCCAACGAAGTCCGCCTGTGTTGACAAATATAGTCTAGGAGCTGGCAGCTGAGCGCGGATCACACGTTGCTCGGGTTTTATTAACGCTCGTCTACACTTTACAGGACTGCTGTTTAAGCGTCAATTTAAAAGATGGTCACAAACTTTGAAATTGATGAGTTAATTTAACATAAACTTTATTACGTTTATGTTACATTGTTTTAAGCATAGTAATAAGTATTTGTATTTATAATAAATTGATCAAATATTAAAGATTTACCTAGCTCTGTATATCTACTTATATCATCACTCGACTTTCTGAAAGAGAGTTATGTTTTTTTGACTAAAGCTATGTTTGTAGGTAGGCAAGCACATTTCTTTGGCTCGTTCTACAGCTTAAATTATTTGACGGGTTTTGACATATGAGGTGTCACTAGATTTGTCTTTGTTGTAGAAGTAACATAGGCTATATACCCTCAGAACTTTCATCGGTCGGGAATTCCTAAAAATCTTTAGCAATGGAGTTTTTTAATTAATCAAATTCTGCAGCATATTAAAATTGTTTACTTTTCAATTTCAGGAAAATTTACAGGTATGATGGAACAATAAGTTTCTTTAATTAATATAACAGGTACTAAGCTCACAAGAAGTTTCACGAATAAACTATATCATATTAGATTACTGATTATCAATGCCTATGTGGTTAAAACTGAACCACGTATATTAAATAGAAGAGAAAAAAAATTTATAAACCAATTTCTTTGCCTTTTCTGAACTGGTACAAAATCGATATCCAACTCTCCGCTCTCAATAAAAATTAATTATGCTTAAGTTTCAAAGTGAGAGGGAACAATAGGAGTTTAGGTTGCCTAAAGAATTTATTATGCGTACGAAATATTACTAAGAAGCCCCGGCGTGTCTACTTCATTCTGCGCAATCTTTAAGAGCAGAGATAGGCCTCTCATTTGCCTTCTGAGGTGCGAAGGCAGAATATGGTGTCGCCTGCCAGCGCTCTGCGTAATCCTCTTCGTACATTATGAACATTCCTTCAAGAAAGACACATTTCAGAAAGTTATTGGTTCAAATAATGTTTATTTAGAAAGAAACAAAAACTGCAGATAGTCTCGATATAGTCCTTACATATAAATCATTCTATATAACTTAAACCTACCACCGGTCGTTAGCTCTCAGTCTATCGCGCTCTTTGTCAAATTGCATTCCTCGCCCGAACTCCACCGAGGTATGACGCAGTGGTGGGAAAGAGAAGGGTGGGGATATATTGTGGCATAAGAAAGGATATCCTGGAAAATCTTGACTTGAGTATTAAATTTATAGAGACTGGTAAAAGGTTGATCCTCTTTAATTTAGGTACATGTCCCGGTAAAGTTATTTTTATTTTAATAAACTGTATATTTAATAGAAATATAAAAATGTTATTATAACAGTGACTAAAATGTGCAATTATTGGGCCAAATATTAGTCTTATATAATAATTGCCAAAACTCAGTACTGGCCACTTAGAACTCAAACATTATGTAATTTATTTGAAATTAAATTAATGAAATACTTAAACTTTAATTTCGAACAAGCCGTAGCTCGCGACCTTGCGTTCTTGACCCTGGAACGCGACTTTCTTATTGTATTCAAGTACTTAGTAGTAAATACTTTCGGGTTTAAGAATATTAATATAGATAAAAGCTCAATTCGTACACGACAGGAACTTTAATTAAAAAGTTTATAAAAATGTACACAAAATTATATGAATTCGGTCGATGACCTAAATTAATTAAATTATGCTCAAATCGATATTTATTTTTATTTCGATTTTAGTCCATTCCACTCATGTTCCAGGCACGGTCTTGATTCACGTGTATAACATTTAAACAACCCTTTTTTATCTTGATGAAGCCTTGTGAGGCACTTCTAAGTCCTCTAAGCAGACCATTCAGCTTAAAGGACTTAGATTAAGTGATAATTAAGTGATTTTTGGCGGGAAACACGCTGTGGCACATCCATGTCAAAACTATGCCAAGTATATGCAAACGGAGTTCTAAATACACAATAGTACATTTTATTTTTGTGGCGAGGGTATTTAGCCAAGGCTAAGTGATATAATAATATTAAAATTAACTAAATAGAGAGACGTTCAATGAAATGTTTAACGGTCTTGAAAATTATCCAGACAGGATATAATAAGGACACGCACAGTGCAGACTGAGTGAAGTTGGGTCAAAATATGCGACGATTTGTTTCGCAGCTGCTGTTATGCTGCATTTCTGGGCTCTGTGTAAGAAGCTGAAAAAGGAAGATTGAAAATCTAGTAAATCGAAGTTCAATGGGTAGATCAAACTTCATCAATTCCATATGCGTCGTTTGAGTACGTACCTACAATATTAATCTTCTTTAATGCCAGTATGAGTCTATTAGCTATATTTTTAGCCATCGACGTAACAAGTGGGGCATTGTAAGTAGGCTTGACGTGTGTATAGCGAGCTCCCCACCGCTTGTGAGGTCTGTTCGTGGCATCGTGTCTCCCCTGCGAATGGACAGAATTTGATGTGAATTCTCTTTGAATGCTGAATTCATCAAAAAAGTTCTTAGCTATATTTAATGAAACTAGAGGCAGCCGTTCAAAATGCATGCATGCTTTTTCCTATAAGCCGGAGATTAGTTTATTTTAAATTTTTCATATCCTTAATACAATCCGCTATCCGCCACCACCACATCCCTACTAAAACATCCACTGTACCTAGCTACATATACAACCTCCCAGTAACCATGGCTACAGCACAGCGAGCGAGGTACCAGGCGACCAGGAGTGTACTACAGGTAGGTAGTACCGCTATAGCAAGAGCTATGATTGTATCTGTCTGCTGTGGAGTGCTGGCAGTGGAGAGCTCTTCTGGTGTTATGCACGCCTGGTAGATTGGCTTGGGGTTTGATATAAAAAGTTTTGACAGTTTTCATTATTGCTATGCCACAATATTTCTAAAGGGCTTTTTAGAACCGAAAATATTATTTACAAACATAAATTACAAATAAAACATAGAATGACACGAAAAGAAACTCACTGATAAAATGCAGCGGCTTCTATACAATGTACACAGGGCAATGTGGCCCTGTCTGGCAGAACTAGCACGTTTGATTACAATCGACCAACTTACCGTCGATCGGTGTGGTAACACACCCTTAGGTAGTTACTCACCAATCGTTATGAAATTTTTCTGATATCCATTAGCACCTGGACCTCAATACCAAATAGTCTCGAAGCCAAGAGCCGCAAAAATAAAACCATTCCGTTCTCAGAATTTGGTAATAAAAATATAATACTATTTTAATACTAATTATGTTCCGACATTTTGACGGCTTTCGTGGGGCATATCAAAAAAATACGTTATTATAAAATGAAGTTTTAGATTAGAATGAAGAGTTTAGAGAAGGTTAAAGAAGGGCATTAGATTTAGTCCTATGGCTATACCAATAGGTTTCAATGCATGAATAACTCAATAAACTTTATTTATTTATTTTTATTTATTTTTTAGAAACAAACGGTTATACAAGATTTTTAACAACTCATACTTAAGATTAAAATAAAAACCTATAGTTTCCTTATTTTTACATTTTTTTTTAAACATATTTTTACAAATATACTTCTCTACTAAATCTCTAAATACTACTATAATCTCTAAATATACTTTTAATTCAATCATTTGAATCATTAGTAAAAACAAAAAAGCAGCAGTTCAAAATGTATATAAAATTTCTGAGCTAATTGAGCAACTTCTAGCAAAAGCTACGTAAATCGAGAAACGCAGGCCAGTCTAATTTGCAAACAATTCAATTATAAATTACATAATATTCGCAGCGGGCTACGGTTTAGCCCCGTAGTCACGCGTAGTCGAGTGTGGCGGGGGCCAGTGTGGGGGCGGGGGCAGGGTCGAGGGGTACATTATAGGCGTTATGCAGCTTTTATTGTACATTGAATTAATTCTACCTTTGCTTTTGGGTTTTGTAGAATCTTAAGAAATGGTTTCAGGCGCTTACTGTAGTTTGAGTGGGACTTGAGCTTAAATAAATGTTTTATTAATGCCATTACAAAGAAAACGTTTATTGTCAATGTTAAAATTCCAACGACTCCCTTTTATTAGAACACACTTACATGCTCAACGTCACTACCTCCAGTTACACTCCGACTGTTGTGGACATTTGTTCATCAGTATGCCTTGCAACCGTCGTTACTGCAGCCGTGTCGTCGAGTCTCCCAAACAAATGAACCGTTTACGATCTGCCGCGCTTCTAGATGTCTGAAAACTAAATTATTCGAGAGTATATTCATAGTGTGAAGTATATAAAAAAAAACACGTGTGATACCCAGAGTTTCAAGAAAAGTTTATTTTCATAGAGTTAAATACTGCGAATAGTTTTGTAGGTTAATAATTAGAATTATATCATAATGGATACAACCAAACCTTTTATATTTAAAATTTTAAATAAATTTCCTGTGTTTATTCTGGCAAACCAAGCACCGGAACTTTTGAAGTGGAGTGGAGGGGCAGCTCATGCTCAGCCGGGTGACAGCCCCGTGTTGGCAATCGCTGGCCACCAGGCGAAACAGGAGAGGAGCACTTAGTTTTTACACAGTTCAAGGCTCAAGGTTATCATATAAGCGATCTCTTCAAAGTTTTTATCAAAATAAAAACAATTAGCCATGCAAATATACATATACAGCGTGGGATATAATTATAACGAACATGTCTACGTATTTTAGTGGCCCTTTCGCCTCTTCGCCCTAAGTATGAAGTAATTTAGGCGCTGTATCCTGTTGTAAGTTTGTAGACATTCTTGAATATCAATACATTTGTCCTCACATTATTTGAAATGACAAAACCTCATACGTCAAGATCTTAACCGACTTATCAATTGTTTTAACTGAAACAAAGGCAAGCCCCACTGAAGCGTCCGGTGCCCACCTAGTGCTCGCGGACAGAGTGCTCGCGGCAAGCCCCACTGAAGCGTCCGGTGCGTTGTTACCTAGTGCTCGCGGACAGAGTGCTCGCGGCAAGCCCCACTGAAGCGTCCGGTGCGTTGTTACCTAGTGCTCGCGGACAGAGTGCTCGCGGCAAGCCCCACTGAAGCGTCCGGTGCGTTGTTACCTAGTGCTCGCGGACAGAGTGCTCGCGGCAAGCCGCACTGAAGCGTCCGGTGCGTTGTTACCTAGTGCTCGCGGACAGAGTGCTCGCGGCAAGCCCCACTGCAGCGTCCTAGTGCTCGCGGACAGAGTGCTCGCGGCAAGCCCCACTGAAGCGTCCGGTGCGTTGTTACCTAGTGCTCGCGGACAGAGTGCTCGCGGCAAGCCCCACTGAAGCGTCCGGTGCGTTGTTACCTAGTGCTCGCGGACAGAGTGCTCGCGGCAAGCCGCACTGAAGCGTCCGGTGCGTTGTTACCTAGTGCTCGCGGACAGAGTGCTCGCGGCAAGCCCCACTGCAGCGTCCTAGTGCTCGCGGACAGAGTGCTCGCGGCAAGCCCCACTGAAGCGTCCGGTGCGTTGTTACCTAGTGCTCGCGGACAGAGTGCTCGCGGCAAGCCCCACTGAAGCGTCCTAGTGCTCGCGGACAGAGTGCTCGCGGCAAGCCCCACTGAAGCGTCCGGTGCGTTGTTACCTAGTGCTCGCGGACAGAGTGCTCGCGGCAAGCCCCACTGAAGCGTCCGGTGCGTTGTTACCTAGTGCTCGCGGACAGAGTGCTCGCGGCAAGCCCCACTGAAGCGTCCGGTGCGTTGTTACCTAGTGCTCGCGGACAGAGTGCTCGCGGCAAGCCCCACTGAAGCGTCCGGTGCGTTGTTACCTAGTGCTCGCGGACAGAGTGCTCGCGGCAAGCCCCACTGAAGCGTCCGGTGCGTTGTTACCTAGTGCTCGCGGACAGAGTGCTCGCGGCAAGCCCCACTGCAGCGTCCGGTGCGTTGTTACCTAGTGCTCGCGGACAGAGTGCTCGCGGCAAGCCCCACTGAAGCGTCCGGTGCGTTGTTACCTAGTGCTCGCGGACAGAGTGCTCGCGGCAAGCCCCACTGAAGCGTCCGGTGCGTTGTTACCTAGTGCTCGCGGACAGAGTGTTCACGGCAAGCCCCACTGAAGCGTCCGGTGCGTTGTTACCTAGTGCTCGCGGACAGAGTGCTCGCGGCAAGCCCCACTGAAGCGTCCGGTGCGTTGTTACCTAGTGCTCGCGGACAGAGTGCTCGCGGCAAGCCCCACTGAAGCGTCCGGTGCGTTGTTACCTAGTGCTCGCGGACAGAGTGCTCGCGGCAAGCCCCACTGAAGCGTCCGGTGCGTTGTTACCTAGTGCTCGCGGACAGAGTGTTCGCGGCAAGCCCCACTGAAGCGTCCGGTGCGTTGTTACCTAGTGCTCGCGGACAGAGTGCTCGCGGCAAGCCCCACTGAAGCGTCCGGTGCGTTGTTACCTAGTGCTCGCGGACAGAGTGCTCGCGGCAAGCCCCACTGAAGCGTCCGGTGCGTTGTTACCTAGTGCTCGCGGACAGAGTGCTCGCGGCAAGCCCCACTGAAGCGTCCGGTGCGTTGTTACCTAGTGCTCGCGGACAGAGTGCTCGCGGCAAGCCCCACTGCAGCGTCCTAGTGCTCGCGGACAGAGTGCTCGCGGCAAGCCCCACTGAAGCGTCCGGTGCGTTGTTACCTAGTGCTCGTGGACAGAGTGCTCGCGGCAAGCCCCACTGAAGCGTCCGGTGCGTTATTACCTAGTGCTCGCGGACAGAGTGCTCGCGGCAAGCCCCACTGAAGCGTCCGGTGCGTTGTTACCTAGTGCTCGCGGACAGAGTGCTCGCGGCAAGCCCCACTGAAGCGTCCGGTGCGTTGTTACCTAGTGCTCGCGGACAGAGTGCTCGCGGCAAGCCCCACTGAAGCGTCCGGTGCATTGTTACCTAGTGCTCGCGGACAGAGTGCTCGCGGCAAGCCCCACTGAAGCGTCCGGTGCGTTGTTACCTAGTGCTCGCGGACAGAGTGCTCGCGGCAAGCCCCACTGAAGCGTCCGGTGCGTTGTTACCTAGTGCTCGCGGACAGAGTGCTCGCGGCAAGCCCCACTGAAGCGTCCGGTGCGTTGTTACCTAGTGCTCGCGGACAGAGTGCTCGCGGCAAGCCCCACTGAAGCGTCCGGTGCGTTGTTACCTAGTGCTCGCGGACAGAGTGCTCGCGGCAAGCCCCACTGAAGCGTCCGGTGCATTGTTACCTAGTGCTCGCGGACAGAGTGCTCGCGGCAAGCCCCACTGAAGCGTCCGGTGCGTTGTTACCTAGTGCTCGCGGACAGAGTGCTCGCGGCAAGCCCCACTGAAGCGTCCGGTGCGTTGTTACCTAGTGCTCGCGGACAGAGTGCTCGCGGCAAGCCCCACTGCAGCGTCCTAGTGCTCGCGGGCAGAGTGCTCGCGGCAAGCCCCACTGAAGCGTCCGGTGCGTTGTTACCTAGTGCTCGCGGACAGAGTGCTCGCGGCAAGCCCCACTGAAGCGTCCGGTGCGTTGTTACCTAGTGCTCGCGGACAGAGTGCTCGCGGCAAGCCCCACTGAAGCGTCCGGTGCGTTGTTACCTAGTGCTCGCGGACAGAGTGCTCGCGGCAAGCCCCACTGAAGCGTCCGGTGCGTTGTTACCTAGTGCTCGCGGACAGAGTGCTCGCGGCAAGCCGCACTGAAGCGTCCGGTGCGTTGTTACCTAGTGCTCGCGGACAGAGTGCTCGCGGCAAGCCCCACTGAAGCGTCCGGTGCGTTGTTACCTAGTGCTCGCGGACAGAGTGCTCGCGGCAAGCCCCACTGAAGCGTCCGGTGCATTGTTACCTAGTGCTCGCGGACAGAGTGCTCGCGGCAAGTCCCACTGAAGCGTCCGGTGCGTTGTTACCTAGTGCTCGCGGACAGAGTGCTCGCGGCAAGCCCCACTGAAGCGTCCGGTGCGTTGTTACCTAGTGCTCGCGGACAGAGTGCTCGCGGCAAGCCCCACTGAAGCGTCCGGTGCGTTGTTACCTAGTGCTCGCGGACAGAGTGCTCGCGGCAAGCCGCACTGAAGCGTCCGGTGCGTTGTTACCTAGTGCTCGCGGACAGAGTGCTCGCGGCAAGCCCCACTGAAGCGTCCGGTGCGTTGTTACCTAGTGCTCGCGGACAGAGTGCTCGCGGCAAGCCCCACTGAAGCGTCCGGTGCGTTGTTACCTAGTGCTCGCGGACAGAGTGCTCGCGGCAAGCCCCACTGAAGCGTCCGGTGCGTTGTTACCTAGTGCTCGCGGACAGAGTGCTCGCGGCAAGCCCCACTGAAGCGTCCGGTGCGTTGTTACCTAGTGCTCGCGGACAGAGTGCTCGCGGCAAGCCCCATTGAAGCGTCCGGTGCGTTGTTACCTAGTGCTCGCGGACAGAGTGCTCGCGGCAAGCCCCACTGAAGCGTCCGGTGCGTTGTTACCTAGTGCTCGCGGACAGAGTGCTCGCGGCAAGCCCCACTGAAGCGTCCTAGTGCTCGCGGACAGAGTGCTCGCGGCAAGCCCCACTGAAGCGTCCGGTGCGTTGTTACCTAGTGCTCGCGGACAGAGTGCTCGCGGCAAGCCCCACTGAAGCGTCCGGTGCGTTGTTACCTAGTGCTCGCGGACAGAGTGCTCGCGGCAAGCCCCACTGAAGCGTCCGGTGCGTTGTTACCTAGTGCTCGCGGACAGAGTGCTCGCGGCAAGCCGCACTGAAGCGTCCGGTGCGTTGTTACCTAGTGCTCGCGGACAGAGTGCTCGCGGCAAGCCCCACTGAAGCGTCCGGTGCGTTGTTACCTAGTGCTCGCGGACAGAGTGCTCGCGGCAAGCCCCACTGAAGCGTCCGGTGCGTTGTTACCTAGTGCTCGCGGACAGAGGGCTCGCGGCAAGCCCCACTGAAGCGTCCGGTGCGTTGTTACCTAGTGCTCGCGGACAGAGTGCTCGCGGCAAGCCCCACTGAAGCGTCCGGTGCGTTGTTACCTAGTGCTCGCGGACAGAGTGCTCGCGGCAAGCCCCACTGAAGCGTCCGGTGCGTTGTTACCTAGTGCTCGCGGACAGAGTGCTCGCGGCAAGCCCCACTGAAGCGTCCGGTGCGTTGTTACCTAGTGCTCGCGGACAGAGTGCTCGCGGCAAGCCCCACTGCAGCGTCCGGTGCGTTGTTACCTAGTGCTCGCGGACAGAGTGCTCGCGGCAAGCCCCACTGAAGCGTCCGGTGCGTTGTTACCTAGTGCTCGCGGACAGAGTGCTCGCGGCAAGCCCCACTGAAGCGTCCGGTGCGTTGTTACCTAGTGCTCGCGGACAGAGTGCTCGCGGCAAGCCGCACTGAAGCGTCCGGTGCGTTGTTACCTAGTGCTCGCGGACAGAGTGCTCGCGGCAAGCCCCACTGAAGCGTCCGGTGCGTTGTTACCTAGTGCTCGCGGACAGAGTGCTCGCGGCAAGCCCCACTGAAGCGTCCGGTGCGTTGTTACCTAGTGCTCGCGGACAGAGTGCTCGCGGCAAGCCCCACTGAAGCGTCCGGTGCGTTGTTACCTAGTGCTCGCGGACAGAGTGCTCGCGGCAAGCCCCACTGCAGCGTCCTAGTGCTCGCGGACAGAGTGCTCGCGGCAAGCCCCACTGAAGCGTCCGGTGCGTTGTTACCTAGTGCTCGCGGACAGAGTGCTCGCGGCAAGCCCCACTGAAGCGTCCGGTGCGTTGTTACCTAGTGCTCGCGGACAGAGTGCTCGCGGCAAGCCGCACTGAAGCGTCCGGTGCGTTGTTACCTAGTGCTCGCGGACAGAGTGCTCGCGGCAAGCCCCACTGCAGCGTCCTAGTGCTCGCGGACAGAGTGCTCGCGGCAAGCCCCACTGAAGCGTCCGGTGCGTTGTTACCTAGTGCTCGCGGACAGAGTGCTCGCGGCAAGCCCCACTGAAGCGTCCGGTGCGTTGTTACCTAGTGCTCGCGGACAGAGTGCTCGCGGCAAGCCCCACTGAAGCGTCCGGTGCGTTGTTACCTAGTGCTCGCGGACAGAGTGCTCGCGGCAAGCCCCACTGAAGCGTCCGGTGCGTTGTCACCTAGTGCTCGCGGACAGAGTGCTCGCGGCAAGCCCCACTGAAGCGTCCGGTGCGTTGTTACCTAGTGCTCGCGGACAGAGTGCTCGCGGCAAGCCCCACTGAAGTATCCTAGTGCTCGCGGACAGAGTGCTCGCGGCAAGCCCCACTGAAGTATCCTAGTGCTCGCGGACAGAGTGCACGGAAATAGTAAAAAATAAACAAATACATTCTGTGTAGTGGCAAGTAGCCTTGCCTCATACGCTGAAGGTTGGAGTCCTGGCCGGGGCATTTATTTGTGTGATGAACACAGATGTTTATTATCGGGTCATGGTTGTTTGTATTTATATATGTATGTTTAATCTGGGATCCCCAAGGTTCGCTGTATGGTCATCCATAACACAAGCTCTGCTTACTTTGGCTCACCAAACAGTTGGTGTGTTTGTCTGGGGATTTATTATTACTTAAGAATTATGGATCGAAGTATTTAGAAGTAAAATCCACAAAGTTGGCCATCCTTCTTTCAACCCAAACAAAACACCACTTTAATAAACGATATTCCACGCTCACTTTCACCCTAAATAGTTGCATAATGACCAGTCACCCGCCAGTTACCCCTGATTCCTGATCCACCCCAGGTTTAATATTCACGACGCAGATAAAACAATATTAATGCATCACCTTGCTCTTTATAGCCAGTTTTATTAAAGACACATTAAAACACATCCCTCTTTTTTAGTTTAGATTTGTTCTCGGGTCATGGTTGATTATTTATGTTTAATCTGGGGTTCCCCCATTGCAGTGTATAGTCATCCTCAACACAAAACAAAGCTCTGCTTACTTTGGGGCCATACTACTGGTGTGTTTGTCTGAAGATTTATTACAATAAACATATGTTTTACAGGCAAACAGAGCATTACCTACCGCACTCGGTTCCAGTAGCGTACATCTTTACGATTCATATATAAGGTACCCGACGCAAGTTAGCGCCACCACCTTCATCCGCACTATCGCCAATATCTCAAAATCTTCTTCGAGCCACTTCCTAGAAAAAACAAGAAACTTTTGTAAGCTTTAAAAACTAAGGCAGGACGGAGTTAGCGTGGCGGCGATGTTTCCCGCTGAGTTGCAGCGTAACCGCGCCGAGCATAAAGTTCGTTCCCCGGGGGATAGTGTTGTGCACGTACGCCACATTGTCGATCGATTAAAATACGTAATTAAATGTGAAAACAGCTCAATTACTATTGAATGGTAATTGTAATGTAAAAGTAATTGTTTATTTTTTGTGTATGCAGTACGATTTAATTGAACTACACAAGTTGCGGCTCTAAACAAATACCAAAAATAATGATGATTGTAATAATCAAAAGAATCTCGAATGATTCCAACAATTTTTTTTTGTCTGAATCACTTGTAACCAACTTAAACGCGTAACGTAAATTAATTACGTGGTACTACAGTCCTTTCTATAACCCCACCATAATGCGCACATCTATACGTATAATACGTGATTGCGTGTCGGTATTGAGGAAATGACAGCTAGTTAAAATTACAGGAACAAAGAGAATTTTAACTGAAAGCTACGACCGGCAACTCCCATTACTCGGTACACAACCAACTAATTAGTAAAATATTTACTACAGAAACAAAGATACTTACACATCCTTTCATTAAGGTTTGACACCAAAAAACAAACTTTATTTCTTTAACTAACGCGATAATCACAATTTTTTTCTTTAATTTCGTGCTCGGGTCTACTCTTGTTGTACTCACAAACGTTTTCTAATCATCGATAATGCCCCACCTACACGTCTCCTCCCTGCACGCGGGTAAGAGCTAACCCCTGTACCAATCCCGGCGGCGCAATACGTTGTAGTTCCCCTGAAGTGTATATGAAGGTATAAACGCCGCTGCCGCCGCTGCGATCATATTTAACTGGCTTCCTTTAGTTAACTGGGATTTTTGACTGGGATCTGATTGGACGCAGTATAAAGATTACTTATGAAAAGGTTTTGAAATAATTGAGCAAGTTGTTCGTACCATATTTGTGCATTTTTAATGCAAAATGAGCGGTTAAAGGAACGGCAAATTCAGTGCGAAGAGAGTATTGTACGCCAGCAGCAAGAAATGTATGTTTTTTCAGATTGGCCGCCTAAGAGTGCTCTGTGTTGTGTTGAGGATGACTATAAACTGCAATGGGGCAACTCAGAATAAACATAAATACTCAACCATGACCCGAGAACAAACATCTGTGCTCGTCACACAAATGAATGCCCCACTGGACTCGAACACCGACGGCACTCGGACATCGCTTGTTACTACATATGAGATGCAACAGCAATGTGTTAGAACAAACTAGGGAGACTTGCCGAGCTAACAGACGCAGATAAGAAAATATCATACCTGTGAAACGTCTTGCCAGTTCTTCTTCACGAAGGGTTTTTCGAACTGGTAGAGTCATGCTTAATTTGACGTCAATAAGAACAAGTGACTGTCAACGTTGAGAAGTAAATATTAATAGGAACGTTGCTAATAAGTTTAAGTTCAAATAGTTGTTGTGAATAAAATGATACAACAGTACAATAGTGGGAATAGAAATCAAAAAACCTTTTGTGATCTAGTACTATTCCAGAAAGGCCGCTAAAACATATGTGCGTAGCTAGGCGTTAGAGCGACTGTTCTAAATGTTAAAGGAAATATCGTGAAAATCCACTTGTACATTATATACAAAAGATAATCCCAAAACCTTTTTATTTCCTAAACTAAGCTCCAACCAATAACAAACTTTTGAAAGCACAATTTAAAAAATAATCAAACAAAAGCCATAAATACGTACACGCGTAGTAACCAAAGCCGGGATCACAAATTTATACTGCCATTAAACGTATCCTATAATCTGTGGCGCGGTTTTTTTCCCCCATTTTTGTGTAAACCCGGTGGTTGTGTAAATCAACAGTTAAGACGCGATGAGTAACGGCGCGCGGGCGCTGTTTACGCGCCGTTTGTATGCTGGCGCGCGGCCGCCGGAGATCCAGGCAAATTGGTTTAGTGCCAGTACTTGTTCAGGGTTCTGTGTTGGGGGAGGGTTCTAACAGAGGAAATCATGTATTTCATAATATAAATGGTGTATCTGGTAGCGACGTAAAGTGCTAAATCAATCAATTCGTCTTCATCGTCACTTTCCATCAGGTGAGATAGAAGACAAACGTCTAATCCTTTTTCAATAAAATTTGGCTATAAATGTGTCTTTGGTAATTAATAAAACCTTAACCCAAAAATGTAATATTGAAATGGATCGTCTGAACAGAGGAAAACATTAGCTTTTATTTGTTTTACTAATGTTTTAAGCATCTTTTATTATTGTTCGATTAAAGCCCGGGTAAAGTAAAAATACTCTTAGCGTGGAGTACCTATCTTAAACTATTTGTAAAATAATTTATTATTAAGATTAAATTACTTGATTTACAACGTATTTCTTACTATATTACTATACGCATGAAACTGTTCAATAAACCTTTCTATAAACAATCTCGGTCTGTAATTACCTATAATGCATCGTCTATGTGTGAATAAATTCTCTATAATTTATTTCACAACATGAACCAACGACTTCAAAATATAAGTGTATGTCTGCAATCAATACCACCATTACATATTATTTCTTAAATATAACTTTACCTTGTAGGTAATAAATACGCTTTGTTATGCAGAACCCGCCTCCAGCGTCGACTCGCGCTAGCCAAAATGTAGTTTTCGGTATTAGGGTTTCTGTAGCGACGTCAAAGTGTCGGCGCCTGATGGTGTATCGGCTGGGAGTGCGTTATGACTGTAAATATGATATTGTTGATAGCATTATTTTTAGATATCATATACTATTTAACATTGGCTGGCGCTTGCGACCTTTTTGCTGATACATATTCAAGAACTCATAAAAAATAACGACTACAACTCAGGTTTCGTGTCATTCAAATTATTTTTTTTTAAATAATATATTTACAATAACAGTAACGTATTAAGCAAGACTGTCATCTGGGCTGCAACTCGAGGCGTGTCTGCAGACCGGAATACAATTTTTATAAGTAATAAAATTAGCATAAATTTAATAAAATAGTAACACAAAATAAAATAATAAATTAAAATAAATTTACAAACACAATTTGTAAACAGTAATTACAAAAACAAGATAAGAATGACATTATGAAGTTCAAGGATCTCATTTTACTATTCAATAAAATAAGTTTTTGATTTCTTTATTTCTTTTCATAGTAATATTGATGAAAATAAAATTGTCACAGAAATAAAATTGAGAACAACAGTTTGTTCAAATAAAACAAAAAACAAAGAAAATTACTATTTTAAAACAATTGTTTATACATCGTTACTTACTAGTATACAGCCGTTTCATGCAAATGATCTTAAAATTATGCTACACAATGCTAAAATTATTGGTATCGACCCTCACCTACTATTGTAAGTTATGTTGTACCAATATACCACACTTAATTCTAATTTCAAATTTATATTTGAATGCACCTCACCAAATCCCTTAAATCTCTCTAAAAAGTATACAAAATTATATTAAAAAAGGATATAAAATATTCCCCTAAACCATATGCTCAAACCATTTTAAACCCTTTTGAGGCAGAAAATAAGACTCATATCAAAGTCTTTGGTGACTTGTCTCGTCTACTTAGGCAAGCATTCATGGGAAGGTGCGTTTGTGTTAGTCCACGCGACGGCAGACGCGAACACGTGGCGCGCGTGCGCCGGCCTTTTACAGGTACTGTAGATTTATGCGATATTTGATTTGGTTCACCTTAATGTTCCTTAAGCTTCAAAAACATTTTTTATTTTTAAATTAACATCCTGCGTAGGTACTGTTTTTTTTCTCTCTTTGTAAATTACTAGCAGTATCCCTAGTATTCTAACAAACAAACATATTTTCTTTTGTATAGTAAAGTGTTGCTTTTACGATTTTACAATGATATTCTACCAATTATTGGTATCAAATTTTGCCCCAGTTTCGGTCGCGTATCCCTTTCAGAACTGTGCTTTTTTCTGGACAAAAAGACTTAAATACTTTGTTGTACTCCTTACAGCATGAACCAATATTTTATTTTTAACATTAATTAGGACTTGCGTTCGCAAGACATTTCCATCTGACAGACTTTAGAGACTTGAGTCACACAAAGGAAAATTGATTGATTTGATTGATTAATTGAAAATGTACATTCAATATCTCTCACACATGTTAAGATTCAATACTTTAAAATATAGTTCATTTAAAATCTACGACCAGGACACGGTTTAGCATTAAAAAATTAGGTCTCGTATTTAAAAGTATCTTGAATCGATAAACGCTTAACACGCAAAATTACGTTCCACGCTGAAATGGGGTTATTCTGAAAAATATATACTGGTGTCTGAACAAGATCTTATCCAACAAGGGACTATTTCTTTGAAGGACTTTAGTTAAGACTTTTTGCTAAGATCTCGCCTGGAGTGGAAGCTGACTACACGTGACTGTAGACTCCTTCCTTTCTAAGCTGCCGTAGTGACTACGCTTACGTGGTCAGGTTTATTTATATAAACTGCACGTGGTCAGGTTTATTTATATAAATAGCTACACCAACGACAATATCTATATACAATTTCACAAAGATACATAATATTTTTTCATACAGATACGTCTTTATAGGCGTATACAACAATTATAAAAATTGTAAATAATTCAAAACCTAACCAAAAACCAAAATCTAGTATGAATGTTTTTGTGTTTTTTTATTGAAAAGGATGAGACGTTTGTCTTCTATCTCACCTGATGGAAAGTGATGACGGTGTTTTACGTCTATCCACGAGATACCTATTCACTCGACGCCTGAAAGAGCTGGGACTATAGATTTCTACAAAAACAGACGCAGGCAGTTCATTCCACACCTTGGCGACCCGCACCAAAAAGGAACTATCGAATGGTTTGGTTCGACTTCTTGGGATGTCTACTATAAAGGGATGGAAGGTCTGTCTGCGTCTAGTAGTCCGATGTAAGAAGTGTAGGTTCAACCTGATCAAAAAGAGCATTCGCGCACTTTCCAAAATGTAATCTGTAGAAGACTGTATATTATTATTTTTAATTTTCTTTGAATTAGTAATCGGGCAGAGCAAGTAATAGAAGATCTTGGCATTTACTTTTGAATGTAGGTTCAGGGTCGCAATAGATGTCGATGTCATGGTTGTTTAGACTGTTATAAGTTCTCAGATATCTGTTAAAAGGAGAAAACTTGCCCAGATTGGTTCTGCTAAAGGGTTATTAAAATATTAAACTTGCTAAAGGGAGGGAACAGCCAGTGTTATTACTGGAACATAAGCAACTTTTACTGGAGCCTGCGGTCGACAACGCAACGTTCAGCGATAAATCAACCAATAACAATATAATTAACCTACGGGCATGTCTGTGGGCACGGATGCCACATACCATCAAATGAATCGCGTGCTTATTTTCCGGCGATGACGAAGTTAGCAAATGTCTATTTCAATTAACAATCGAATACGAAAAACTATACTCTACGCGGAGAAAAAACTCTTAGCAAGATATCAATAAAGGTGAATATATTATAAACTGCTTTATATTACAATTACAAAGTGAGTTGACGTAACGATGTTTGACAGCTACTGTCAGGTCACGTGACCGACAGTCGTCAGCGCGGCGTGCTTCAAGTTGCGCGCACTAAGGGCCTTTGGTTCACGAGTGAAATATAGTTTCATACACCGGGACTCACTCTTAAATCCAAAATCATTTTTATTGTTTGATTATTTTTGCTAGTTATATACATACTTATTTGTTTCTTTATATGTTACTACAAGTGTAACTACGCCGCTCGGCCGCCATGTTAGTGGATTGATACGGTGCTGATATTTTGATAATAAAGCCCATATCACTTCAGTACTATATTAAATAAATAAATAAATAAATAAATAAATAAATTATTCATAGATTAAAAATTCAGGATGAAAACGAATCTTAAAAGTAAAAGTACTGCGACTTCCATCGCTAAACGTTTTCGAAGTTTATTACTTTGTTAAAAGAAATGTTTATCTTTTTAAAAGTAGTGATGATGTTATTGGACGCCGTCATAAGGAAAAAGGCAAACTGTGTGTATCTGCCCAAAAATTGTCAGTTTATAGCAAAAATGTATACTGCATGGCTGTAAGAATGTATACTGCATGGCTGTAAGAATGTATACTGCATGGCTGTAAGAATGTATACTGCATGGCTGTAAGAATGTATACTGCATGGCTGTAAGAATGTATACTGCATGGCTGTAAGAATGTATACTGCATGGCTGTAAGAATGTATACTGCATGGCTGTAAGAATGTATACTGCATGGCTGTAAGAATGCACACTGCATGGCTGTAAGAATGCACACTGCATGGCTGTAAGAATGCACACTGCATGGCTGTAAGAATGCACACTGCATGGCTGTAAGAATGCACACTGCATGGCTGTAAGAATGCACACTGCATGGCTGTAAGAATGCACACTGCATGGCTGTAAGAATGCACACTGCATGGCTGTAAGAATGCACACTGCATGGCTGTAAAATGCACACTGCATGGCTGTAAGAATGCACACTGCATGGCTGTAAGAATGCACACTGCATGGCTGTAAGAATGCACACTGCATGGCTGTAAGAATGCACACTGCATGGCTGTAAAATGTATACTGCATGGCTGTAAAATGCACACTGCATGGCTGTAAGAATGCACACTGCATGGCTGTAAGAATGTATACTGCATGGCTGTAAGAATGTACACTGCATGGCTGTAAGAATGCACACTGCATGGCTGTAAGAATGTATACTGCATGGCTGTAAGAATGCACACTGCATGGCTGTAAGAATGCACACTGCATGGCTGTAAGAATGCACACTGCATGGCTGTAAAACCTATAATAAATCACCATTTCATTTTAAAAGTTCGCCTTACAATAAATTAAAACTAAATTGTTTAATTTTTGATAGAAAAAGACTATATAAATATGATGGATAAAGACATGCAATGTGAAATAATAATGACTTAGATATGACATATTGTAACAAACTATGAGGATTTTATTTACTGTTTATTTTATTTTAATTCACTTCACTTCATTACATGTACATGTATCGCCATAAAAATAATATTTTCCACCTATTGTATGTATGCATGTATAATAATAGCAAAGACTAGACACAATTAACAGAAGTTGCACCACGTAGGTATAGCTAGCTATAGCTGCATCTCTCTCTACTGCACAATCCTTACCTACAACATTGGTACTCACAAGGTTGTAATATAGAACAAGGGGCTGTGGCATGTCGTCGCATCACGTGCCAGGTGATCGGCGGGATCACGGTGGAGTTCTCTAGTGAAATACGCTGTACAAAAGTAATTAAATTAAGTAAATTAAATTACATTTACAATTTAATTAAAAGTAAATAAAGGTTGGAATTTACAACTTATAACTTCGACTTTTGACAGGAACCCATCAAAAGTAAACCAAGAGGAAAAAAGCCTACGGAAAAAAATTGCTCACTATACAATTTTACCAGGACATGAAAGAAGCAAGCGAAAGAGATATATACTCGTAACGATTTAATTTCAATAAATAGCCTTTGAGGCGTCAATCCTTGGTCTTCCCATCATCTGTAGAATTATGTTTATTTCTGTATTGAACTGTGACTTAGTTTGTAGAGAAGTGGGCAGATTACCAGCTGTGCCCTTCTTCCCCTTAAAATTTTTATTCAGCTTCAAATATTTATTTCTCAACATTGACAATTACTTGTTCTTATTGACGTCAAATAAAGCATTAATCTACCAAAAATCTTCGTGAAGAAGAACTGCTAAGAAATTTTGCAGGTACGTTTTTTTAAAGTTATTCTTATCTGCATCTGTTAGCTCGCAACTCTCCCCCCCCCCCCCGCCCCGAGTATCCATAATTCAACTGGTCTTGCTTCGTTATGTATAACTCTTTTCAGATTATAATTAGCAAGCGTTTGTCTTGCGTCTTACCTGGATATTCCAGGATTCATTCAATTTCAGTGAACAATTTGTGTGGACAAGCAGGCAGAGCATTCCACTGTTTGAAAACGAGCCGCGATACGCCTTGTTCGGCTTTTCGGCACTGTTTTAGACTGAAAGGTATTTTGACATACACACATCAAAAAAAGTTTGAGGTCACTAGCTAAAGATGGACTTTTTTTTAATTTTACTTTTTAAAAGAATGTTGCTTACGTATGACTTTTATAAAAAAGGTATGTTTTTTGAAATTAAGAAATTAAATTATTTTTTTTTTATTAACAAAAATTGAATTTAAATGTCCTAATGCAATTTCGACTAGTAAACCATTGAAAGAAAAAGTTAATTTAATTAAATAATATCAACATTTATTATGAAATTGTTTTTATTTAGTACAAAATAACTCCTCCCCTGGCTCGTACACATGCGGCAATCCTTCTGGGCATGCTGAGAATTAAGTTATCCAGCATTTCTTGCGGTAACCTGTCCCATTCTTGAATAACGACATCCCTGATCTCTGGCACTGTCTGGGGAGGTGGATAACGGTCCCAAGCAGCTTGCTTGACAGCATCCCACGCGTGCTCTATCGGGTTTAAGTCAGGCGAGCTGGCAGGCCAGTCTAACCTGGTAATGTCGTATTCACACTGAGCAGCGTTGATTCGTTGAGCTCGACGTGCTTAAATATTTGCACGCTGTTTAATATTGAAAAATGTAGAACTGTCCATTTTAATTAAGAACTATTTGTACACATTTTTTCGCAAATAAATTCATTTCATTTGATTGATTTGATTGCGGGTGCTATATCGTCAACAAATACGAATAGAGGGCCATGGTTTATTCTAAATGACCTGACAATTCCATCAATAGCAATGGTACAGTGGTACGAGGCTGCAGTCATCCAGCCACGATAAGGGATCAACGGCGTTCTAGCACCAATCATTATACCACCCAAAAAGGATACCGATTTACCGCCTTGTTGAACGGTTCCGGTGGCAGTTATGGTGTGTTTGACCGGTGTGTTTTCAGCGTTCCCACGACTTCTCCAGACACGGAGACGTCGGTTGTCCGTAAGAGTGCTAATTCTGGACTCGTCGACGAAGAGAGAATTCCCCCAAATGTTTCCCTCGTCGTCTTCTTCGTTTTGGCGTAGTCTAACCCACTGGAATCTGCGTCGCTGTCGTTGCTGTGAGTTCAGGGGTGCTCACCAGGATCTTCTCGCTCGTAATCTAACCTGGTGTAAGCAATTCCTGATGGTCTGAGTGCTGATTTCTAGTCCAGTAGCAGCCCGCAACTCAGCTTTTATTTTAGTTGCATTGATTGTTGGGTCTAGGGCAGTCAGCAATCTGATGTAATGCTTCTTCGAAAAGTCAGAAAAAGCGCTTGAATCAATTTGGTCAAATTTCTGAATGAGCGTAAACAAGGATTTAATCTCTTTTTATACAGAAAACAATTGATATTTTAAAATCTTTTGTTATTAAAAGATTTGATTTTCTAATGAAGAATCTTAGAAGAAAAAGAAAATCTGTTTTATTATACTGTAACGAAAAAGATTTCGTATTTTCAAAGTGATCTCAAACGTATTTTGATGTTTGCACCTAAAGAAATAGAAATAGAAATCTTTATTTGGAATAATTTACAGAGAAAAGTTGACAATGATCGATAATATCTACATTTAGTTTTAAACCGTGTCGTAGACATTAACGCCCACCTCCATATTGAGGGTTCATAAATTACAATTCCATGCAAAATTAACAAGTATTAAATAAAAAGTACAAACAAAAAGTATTAAAAATGTTAGTCGCTATAAAATCATTAAAAGCGGGTGTATGTGAGTTTGTGAGGGTGTGTGTGTACGTGAGGATGTGTTTGTGTGTGTATATGTGTGAGTAATAGTGTGTGCGTGTGTGTGTGTGTGTGTGTGTGTGCATGCATAAATAAGTATAACTAGGTTAATTATATATTGCAAGCTGTTTTACGTTACCTAGGTTTAATAAACATTTCCGTATCTTCGTATGAAAGTTAGTAGCCATTTTATTGATATAGTTTTACAGTCTCGGGGGTTCGGGAATACAGGTCCAACACTTTACTAGCTTTATTGTATAGTCTAGGAGATGGGAATTTAAAATGTTGACTAAATAAAGTAGTTCTACATGTTTCTGTTTGGCATACTAGATCGACGTTTGCTAATACTGGATATAAAAGGTAATTGTGAGTGTTTACGAAGTATGGTATTAAGAATGAAGGATTGTCTAACTGTCAGTACCTTTGCTATATATTATAAAATAGATTTATATATATATAAAATAGATCTTAAATTGTTTAAAACATAAATTAATTTTCTCATTCTCATTTTGGTAATTTTAATATGCTCATTCCAGGTAAGAGATTGTCAATCCAAACTCCAAAATATTTAATTTTGCTAGTGCTGAGATGTGTGTCCCTGTGTAATCTATGTTTGTGTTACATGTCTTGAGGGTAGATAAGCAGAAGGAAGAGGGTGGAAGAGATGAAGATTTGGCAGCAAAACATATACATTACATATACGTGTTTGGTCTTGTCCACATTAAGTGTGAGTAAGTTGTGTGTGGGCCAGGACATTATGAGAGATAAAGCAGACTACGCAAATTGTTTAGTTTCAGACCAATTTTTGCCACGTATGAGTAGTACTGTATCATCTGCGTATGTTATGATCTCGCAATTGGGCAGGGATAGTTGACATAGCTCGTTTATGTAAATTAAAAATAAGGTAGGTCCGAGGACGCTGCCTTGAGGAACGATGCAGTGCAGTGGCTACGCTGTGCCATTCTTCCCGATCTCTTTCAAATTCTTACATATCTTATTAATGTCTGGTTATCCGTCTTAATGTTAGATTTTTGTTTAAATGTTTTTTTTCTTTAAATAACATAATCTAGTTACTCTTGACGCAATTCGCCTGTTCGTTGTTTTTTGTATAAAGGATATTTCAATATATCTTTAATTTTCCTCGATGCGTATTTAGAATTTTTGAAACAAACGTATAGGGACGGGTTTTATTAAAAGCGATTTTTTCTTTACTGCCGTTCGGGTTTTGGAAAGATTACGCGAATATGCCAACCCGATCAGCACTAGCCGTATTCGGCTCATCATTTAAGAAATATTCACGCCGCGCATGCGCCGCCTGCGCGTGTGTGCGCACCCAATAGCCTCGCCTCGTGGAGGTTGTAGGTCAACAAAGATATATTTTCTAAGTCATAAATTTTCAACAGAAACAGATCCATAAAATATTGTTAAGAAACAAGTATCAAAATCTTTAGATTTCTCGATAATTGCTTTTTTAATACGATGATAGAATTATATTATTTTCAATTAAAGTATTATTCACCAATTAACCCTCCTATTGCGCCAGTAAAATTCTAAATAATATCAGGCATATGCATACGATTTCTTTCTTCCTATGTCGCTACATGTCACCCCCCACCCTTACCTCCCGGAATGCTTTACCCAATTACTACCAGCATCATCCACGCTGTCACATTTGATTCAATTTGACGTCCGCCAACCAGCAGTGAGGAGTGGGAGGGGAGTGCTTTAGTAAAGGTAACCTGGCAACCGATGCAATTGGCTGGCTGTAGGACGTTTTATTAAATATTTGCTGCAATCACGCCGGTCCCTTTGAGTGGAGTTTAGAATTGAGTTTGAGGGATGAAGCTTTGTGTTTGAGGTCCGACAGACATATATGTAGCTATGTTTTTGATTCAGCTAGAGGTGCTCCAGCTGTTGAATAGGAATCAAAGTGATATTATTTTATCCATACAAGCTACAGACATTTACTGGCCTTGCCTCATACACCGAGAGACCCAGATTCGAGTCCTGGTCGAGGCATTTATTTGTGCAATGAATGCAGATGTTTGTTCTCGTTTCTTGGTTGTTTGCATTTGTGTATGTTTGTTTGTTCTGGGTTCCCCTCCAGGTCGTGTATGGTTGTACATAACACAAGCTCTGCTTACTTTGGGCCCATACACTTAGTGTGTTTGTGAGGGGATTTAATTTCTATTTTATTGTTTTCCTATTCAAGAATGTTTTACTAGACAAATTAACTGTCGTACGTAGTCTATTTACAGAAATAACTTATGTATATATGCTACTTCTATTTCGGTTACAATTCTTATGTTTATATTTCAAGGCAATGAATAAGTTTTCAATTTTCAACCTCAAAAATAATCAAAATCAATTGTTCGCTCCAGGGATGCAGCAGGACAAAGCGATCCAGCTTCATTCAACAAGTGTTGAAAATTATGAAATAATAGTTCATACAAGGTTTACGTAAAAACAAATAACATCCTAAAAACCTAAAAGAGTAATTATAGATCCAAGCTTGAATCAAATAAACATGTTTTCTGTTTGTAACCTCAAAAACCAATAAGAATCAAACCAAACTAAGGCATCTAACTTTATGCAATGCAATAGTATTGTCTTATTATTCGCTATCCGTCTGTCCAATATGGAGTCGGCGCACCTCCTCGCATGACACCACCAAGGTTTTAACTAGACGCAAATTTCCTTTTATTCAGTTTACAGTCCCAATATGAAGTCTTCAGATTCAGGCCTATTATCATCCTCCCTCCAACCCTCCACTCCTCCACTGCTCCACTCCCCAACAATCAAACACACCTATTACAATTTTCTCATCAGAACGCTCCCAAAACGCCACCCACGACAATCCCAACCGTCACGTGACATGGCCTGTCACCGAGCTGTCACTGTCACTTGAATTACTGTAATCGTTTAATTCGGATGCGTCGTGTAATTGCAGGTGGACACGTGGCGGACGCGTGCGCAATAGTTTGATGGCAGATATTGATGTATGGAGAGGGTTTAGTTCTGTATATTTTGTATAAATTTGTTTATTGATAAATAACAATGATTTCTGTGAGAGAGATGGGTGGATGAAGTATCGGGTAAAGGACATCGCAAATTCTGAAAGTTTTTGTTATGGTTTTAATGAACGGATCTATCGTGGTCCAATCGAACCGATTACTTACTGAGATGTTTTAAAGCCTTTCAATCTTGTTAAAACGTTCGAGTATTTAATGAAAAGATAAGTTTATTTAAAACTTATATTTTATTACTTTGTTGCAGCGATACGAGCAAGCGATCCACCTAGTGGGAAGTCGCGTCCGTGCCCCTGGGTATCATTGATCGTGTATGTTATTGATTAATTATATTGTTATTTTTAATTATGTTGACTAATGATGCGTTGCCAACCGCAGGCTAAAGTTGAAATCGCCTTTGCTCCAGTAACTACCCTAGAGGTTTCTTCCCTTTATCCGGAACACAGCCTCCATACAGCCTCCATACAGCCTCCGTGCAGCCTCCATACAGCCTCCCTACAGCCTCCGTACAGCCTACGTACAGCCTCCATACAGCCTCCGTATAGCCTCCATACAGCCTACGTACAGCCTCCATACAGCCTCCGTATAGGCTCCATACAGCCTACGTACAGCCTCCATACAGCCTCCGTATAGCCTCCATACAGCCTACGTACAGCCTCCATACAGCCTCCGTATAGCCTCCATACAGCCTACGTACAGCCTCCATACAGCCTCGGTATAGCCTCCATACAGCCTACGTACAGCCTTCATACAGCCTCCGTACAGCCTCCATACAGCCTACGTACAGCCTCCATACAGCCTCCGTATAGCCTCCGTACAGCCTACGTACAGCCTCCATACAGCCTCCACACAGCCTACCGTACAGCCTCCATACAGCCTCCATACAGCCTCCACACAGCCTACGTACAGCCTCCATACAGCCTCCATACAGCCTCCATACAGCCTCCACACAGCCTACGTACAGCCTCCATACAGCCTCCATACAGCCTCCACACAGCCTACCGTACAGCCTCCATACAGCCTCCATACAGCCTCCACACAGCCTACGTACAGCCTCCATACAGCCTCCGTATAGCCTCCATACAGCCTACGTACAGCCTCCATACAGCCTACGTACAGCCTCCATACAGCCTACGTACAGCCTCCATACAGCCTACGTACAGCCTCCATACAGCCTCCGTACAGCCTGTAACGCGTTGTTTGCGGAGTGGTAATTGAGGGTCCAGAAAGGAAATACCAAAGCTCTCTTCTATGTTTATTTTGCAGTAAAATTAAAAATATACAAAAATGCCAAAAATTTTGGCTACGCACACTCGTGTACGTAAAAATAAATTATTGATTTCATGAAAACTTTGATTGTAGATAATAAAAAATTGATAAACATGTAATTTTGAATAATAAACTCGGAAACAATAATAAATAAATAGATTCTAGTTGTTATGATGGATAATTTTTCGTGACTCGCTTGTCAAATCAAAACATTGCCGTTCTCCGACACTACGTAATTCGTAGTTTAAAATTACGTCGGGAACGACAAAAAAATAAAATTTACTGACAAAAAGAGGTCGAAATAGACAACCGTCACAATACCCCGGGGGCCGGGAAAAAAAATCTGAAAGATTTTTTCAGTATAGTTTTTTAAAAAAAAAAATATTCAAACCAAATCAAAATAAACCGCATATACATATCGAATTTTAATATTTAATCTGCCAAATGAAAGAACGATAAAAAAAAAAATAATAATTAAAGCAAAATGAAAATTAATATTAACATCCTATAGAAGAATTTTTCTGAAAAAACATCCTGTATATATGAAAAAAAAAAAATACTGATATATTGCATATCAACAAGTTATTTAATAGAAAAAGAAAACAAAACAGACGAGAGAGAGAAAAAAAAAAAATCCTAAATAATTATCTTAAATTACATGGTTCATGAATGATAAAATTTTAAACATGTTCCTGGAATATACAATGTTAATATACATCGTTCAACTCCATCAACGTACATTATAATTACAACATACATTCTCTTTCATACTAGTCTTATTCCAACTACTGGAAATAAAACATCATGCAGTTAGAGTTGCTTATGAGGAATCGTATCCTAAATAAGTCAACTCAACAGAGTTGAACGCAACGGCAAAAGGCTTTAATAGTTGCCATCCGCTGAAAATATTAATAGCTTATGGCTTCTTTAACGTGTCGCTAACTCCCGCACGGTGATTACTATAAACAAGTTTCAGTTAAAGACTGAAATAAATATGCCGGAAAGAAAAGAAAATCATAGCCAGTCGTGAAACATTGACTTTTAAATAAAATCCAAGGGTCTTTTGTGAAGTAATTAAAATACTTATGTAATAAACATATGAAAATAATTCTCACGGGAAAGTGATTCAAGCGTATAAATAATACACATAGGTATGGTTTAGTTTAACGAGTTAACTTAATAAACGCTCGTGCAGAAGGCTTAATTTTACAAGTTGCAAACCGCTTGAAAAAAAAATTGAGAAAAAAAATTGATAACATTTAACAAATTATACTATAAAGTATAATACAGATATTGAAAATAAGAGTTTACACTCCTAGAATTGCAAATATTAAATAAATTACACAATAAGTTAACCTAATACTACGATGATGATAATTAATTATAAGTTTTGACCAACGTCAATGTTAATGGTATAGCCAAACGATAATGAGGTGCATAGAAAAAAAATAAGACAAAAAGAATCGGCTTATGCTCGCCGTGAGATAATTAACAATAATTATATATGAATTCATATAAAGTAATTGGTAACAACCAATCTAGTCACTCAAAGAAGAAGTTAAACGCGGTAGAGGTTTAATGTCTCTGATATGCCAACGACCTAATGGGTTATTATTCATATCCACTAAATCGTAAATTAATGGTGAAACTTTATTTGAAACTTTACATTTAATAAATTTGGGTGCAAACTTAGCACAAAAATGTTTTTTAGAGGAACTTATTACATGGTTTCGCCTCCAAACAATATCACCGTTATTAAATTCTAAATTCTGATGATGTTTGTTATAATAAGTTGCATTATATTGATGTGCATTAAATAACCGTTTCTGTACTTCGGAAAAGATAGGTATTAATTGTCCTATGTTTTCAGCATATACATCCCTAGAACTGAAAATTAGTTCATCTCTGAAATCTTTATTTTTGTAAATAGATCCACATGTAACAGCTTCTCTACCAAATACTAAAAATGATGGAGTGAATTTTGTGGTTTCATTAACCGCAGTATTAATATAGAATAAACGCTGGGTTATAGAATAAATGTTGTGCCTTCAGAAAATTTCTTCAAAGATATTATAACGAAAGAAACTAAAGAAACTTAAATGTCTGAATAATTTAGCAGTAATTTGATATATTATAGTAGATATATAACCTAACTAGTGAATGTTAATGGTTGAAAATGGTAACAAATAAAGTTTTATGCCTGACCTCAATAATAATTATAAAAAATTATTTTTAAAGTTGCTATTCCTCTGTTGATATTGTTCCTCCTCTCTTCTCCATAAACTGCGTTTGAATGGTCGGCGCCAGTATGTAACGCGTTGTTTGCGGAGTGGTAATTGAGGGTCCAGAAAGGAAATACCAAAGCTCTCTTCTATGTTTATTTTGCAGTAAAATTAAAAATATACAAAAATGCCAAAAATTTTGGCTACGCACACTCGTGTACGTAAAAATAAATTATTGATTTCATGAAAACTTTGATTGTAGATAATAAAAAATTGATAAACATGTAATTTTGAATAATAAACTCGGAAACAATAATAAATAAATAGATTCTAGTTGTTATGATGGATAATTTTTCGTGACTCGCTTGTCAAATCAAAACATTGCCGTTCTCCGACACTACGTAATTCGTAGTTTAAAATTACGTCGGGAACGACAAAAAAATAAAATTTACTGACAAAAAGAGGTCGAAATAGACAACCGTCACAAGCCTCCATACAGCCTACGTACAGCCTCCATACAGCCTACGTACAGCCTCCATACAGCCTACGTACAGCCTCCATACAGCCTCCGTATAGCCTCCATACAGCCTACGTACAGCCTCCATACAGCCTACGTACAGCCTCCATACAGCCTACGTACAGCCTCCATACAGCCTCCACACAGCCTACGTACAGCCTCCATACAGCCTCCGTATAGCCTCCATACAGCCTACGTACAGCCTCCATACAGCCTACGTACAGCCTCCATACAGCCTCCGTATAGCCTCCATACAGCCTACGTACAGCCTCCATACAGCCTACGTACAGCCTCCATACAGCCTACGTACAGCCTCCATACAGCCTCCGTACAGCCTCCATACAGCCTACGTACAGCCTCCATACAGCCTACGTACAGCCTCCATACAGCCTACGTACAGCCTCCATACAGCCTCCGTATAGCCTCCATACAGCCTACGTACAGCCTCCATACAGCCTACGTACAGCCTCCATACAGCCTCCGTATAGCCTCCATACAGCCTACGTACAGCCTCCATACAGCCTACGTACAGCCTCCATACAGCCTACGTACAGCCTCCATACAGCCTCCGTACAGCCTCCATACAGCCTACGTACAGCCTCCATACAGCCTACGTACAGCCTCCATACAGCCTACGTACAGCCTCCATACAGCCTCCGTACACAGTGATAATTACGGCGGTCAATACAACGCAGACTGGCGAACCAGCGCAGGCGCGATCTGCACTGAGTTACGCTACTACTACTGAATTGTTCCAAAATTTAATTTCCTTGACTTAATGAATGTACAAGTGTTGAATCAAAGGTGAGTTTATCTTCACAATAATGCTTTTTTATGGCACGACGTTGCCAATATAAAAATAATGCGATGTCACGATTTGAACCGCGAAGCATTTCATCAACAAAAAGTTGCTATCGAATAGCCTACAAAAAATATCCCAAACTGTACGCCTTATTGACTTTTAAACACATTACAGAGCAAAAACCGATACAACACTAATCGTATTCATCGTCGCCCCATCAATTTAGTCGCCTCAGCTCATGAGCAAACAAAATCATTCCATTATGTATCGTCCCGCCCGCCGCGGCCCGTGTGTCGGCGGGCGGCGGCGAATATGACTTGCTAACTTGTATCATTAGAAAGAACGCAGAGCAGGGAACCGAGATTTGAGCGTTGGTAGAGGTGGCATCGAGTTTTTTGCTACAGATGTCTTCAATAATAGATTTCACGACGGCGAGTGAGCTTTACTCGTGGTTGTATGTATATGTGCACATTGCGGCAGTGTGTGTGGCTGACGGAGGGATCAGTCGCGAGCGAGCCCTCGCACAGGCTGATTAGGCTTATTGTTCCCTCGACACTACTCACTACGAAGTACCGTCAGCATGTCAATGCGCAAAATTATACGAGTACATAGCGAGGTATGGTATGTTTATTTTGAATAGTTGTTTTGATTAATTTTGAATTAGTTTATTTATGATCTGTCAAGATAGGAGTAGATAATTCAAGCATTTCATTCTCATTTCGCTCTACGACAGACTACACATAATTGTTCATGTGATTCAAATAATTTTTAATTTATAGAGTTTGTTCGTAGTATTATTTATTTTATTCTTTACATCAATCGGTAACTTGCTCCTACTACAAGGAGCAAGAGGCTGGCCATCTCCCATAACCGTAGGGCAGCCCGAGTCGCAATCCCGCCCCTAAAAACGTCATCAACGTAATGCGGACCTTTTTAATACCAGTTTTTATAGCCTATGCATTATTCTAATATCCTGTTATTTAAGTTGAAGCAAACAAAAGCTTGTCTTTCTTTATTACAAACATACCAATCACCTCTACTAGCCATGCCCTCCCTCTCGGTCCCTAGTATCCAGCTGGGCGATGACGTCATCCTGCGCCTGACAGTCTCCCTGTGTAAACGGGCCCTCACCCGGCGCGCGGCCGTGTGGACGCAACGATGCCCTGTTCGTTGGTAATTGCACAGTTTGCTGTTCACACGATTAGAATATTTACAATAGGATATATTATAGGAAAGGTAATAAATATTTTGACAATGATTTTAAAACTACTTGAGTTATGAAACTTTTTTTATCTTTTTATTAGATGTGATCTTCTCGATAGGAAGCGATTTCCACGCCCATTACACTGTGACACATAATTAATCTTAGATAATGTATTACCGTTCGATGCGTTACCAACGTGCCCTTCAGATGAGGTTGACATTCAGCCATGAGTAGAAATGTCACAAGCTGGCCTTTCCCTGTAACCACATCCCAACTACGTTGATGTGGTTACATTTTCCTGCGGCAACGGCAACAGGAAGGACGAGGTCGTTGCTAAGACCGCGGCAACAGGAAGGACGAGGTCGTTGCTAAGACCGCGGCAAACAATTAAAAACAACAATATAGTTAGAATCTAGTCGCTATTTTAATTCCTACGCTGCATATTGATCGTTCAGTGTCTACCGTGATCAGCACTTTATAATGTACTTTTGATAAAATAAATTTACATCCTTTTAAATAATTAAAAACCTTCTGAGTTTAATCGCCATTTGCATTTCCAAAGTTAAGCGTATTTACTTTAAACTCTTGCAGGATCAAAAACATTGCAGAGTGATATCCACGTTTGCACCGCAATCCTTGGCGACTAGAACAAGCTTTTGAATTTGGAATGGGACAACTTATTTATGGCCTATTGGCCTTTTAAATTTCGGTGGACTCTGTGGCCTAGCGCTGACGGCGCTTAGCCGAAACTTTAACTACTCCTACATACGACAAAACTCAGGGCACCCGAGAGGGACCTTGGCTTAGGATGTCGTACCTATATTGAAACTACCACTGGTTCGGAAGGGTCATCTACTGCCAAAGAACCAGCAAGAAACATGGAGTGCGTACGACGCGTTAACCTGGCCCACTGCACCGGTGGGTTAGGCGATTCGTATGCCATGTTGCCCTATTTCTAAGGGTGTTACCACAACAATCGATCGACGTCGATCGATGGTAGAATGGAACAGACAACGTCGATCGACGTCGATCGATTGGTGTGGTAACATCCTAACTGGAACGCCGGTATTCCTTGTTATAATAGCGTCGTCGTGATCTGTTAAGAACTAGAACAAGCTCTGAAACGATGCAAGAATCGTTTTCGTGAAGAAAATCATAGCACAGTTCAGAAGAAGTTGTAACAGTCAGTTCGTGAGATATAAGACGACCAGGCCAAGTAGAGCTCCGTCCGTGAGAGAACGTGACGTCCAGTATGTCAGATATGGACAGCAGACCTATTATTGCCAAATTATTGTTTATTTCACTATGTTATGCAAGTACTTCTTCACTGTCATGCAGCGAGGGGCACTTCTCTCGCACCGCTTGTTTCGTTTATTAGTTGTAAAAAAAGATGATAGCTCATAAACTTGTACACCTGCTAATCTATGTAATGCACACTTTTGACTCCTCGAGATGATTTTCCACTGGCCTTTTTTCCTCTTCCGATATCAACTTTTAAACGCTGAAATTTACAGTTGCACGCTACAAACTTTGACATTCATTCATTGGGAGTTTTTGCACTAACCATGAAATAAAATTATATGATTAGAGTAGTTAGCGTTAATTGCAACATTAATTCGTCAAGATGGTGGCTAGTGCCTCAAACAGGCATTACCACAACACTCTCGACTATCCACTTTGTTTGCACCTTCTCCTCTTTTCTCTGGAAACGTTTCCACTTTTGGCGGTAAAATTTAAGTTGTTAGTACGATTTTGAAAATATTGTAAATTAGTTTAAAAATGTAAGAATTTGTGAGTAATTGTTTTCTGTAACTTATTTAATAATCTACCCCTGATAAAGAGATCCCTACGAATTCAAAATTATTCGGACTGACCCATTACTCGAGTGAGTAAATGAGTAAATACACAAAATTTTAAAGGGGGTAAATATTTTTTTTGGTCTATCAATACTTATAACCTAGACTGAATCTTTCTTCCAGACAGTCATACAAGATGAAGTCGCTCCGTGGGCGGCGAGGCTTCATTCATATCAGACACGACAATAGGTGACAACAATGGCCAAGCCTCGACGTTAAAAACTCTCATAAAACGGCCATAAATTGGCCATAAAGGACCCCCCATCGCTCGCCTAGGGTTCAGCTTGATCACTTATTAATCTAAGGAACCAAAACCTAGAATACATTTCTAAAACTGAGTAAAAATTTTTTTATTATTCTGTTAAAACCGCATTTTATTTTTTATCTTTTTAAACGAAACATACAGCTTAGAGAGGTTACAAATGAATTCTGTGCCAAAGGGAGATGCCAAAATTCTATAACTCCTTGAATCGAGTGGGTTCGATTAGGCGGTACGTTAGTTGGACATACAATAGACTCATATTATCGACACATTCCATTTTATAATCACCAAACTAGTTAGTGTATAAAATAACAAAATATCGTTTAACTGCTTAAGAAGTATAAAAAGTGAAATTTCATAAATTTTATGTGCTTTCATCAGAATCAAATATGCTGTCAATGTACAACAGAACCTCCATTTCGTTCCGAGTCACTCTTAACTAATGTATTTTTATTCTAATTTCAAAAGTGTGTGTAACCTCCGCATGCCGCCGAGGGCTACCGGAAGCGACCGGTAGCTGATACACCAATTAGACACCTCCCGAGAAAATACTGTGTGAAATGCATGCTCGATGCAGGGTGCTCGCAAAACTAAAAAAATATATGACTTTAAAAATATGTTATGGTTATAGAAAGTTACATTCTTGCAATAACATAGATAACATTTTACGTAAAATAAAATAAATAAAGTGATGTGCACAGTATGCAGAGCCTAAACCAATGCACCTAGGACAATGAAATTTCCTTATGTAGAGGGGAAAAATTATTACTTTTTTAATTCATCCTTAGAAGGGTTTAATCGGATTGTAAGATATCAAGGTAAGTAAAACTTGTGATATCGTTGACAATAGTGCTATACACTTGGATAGAAAAATATATAAAAATAATACTTACATTTAGACAATATTTAATTAATATCTAATCAGCTTTTTATTTTAATTTTGAAATTGGTAGAAAGCCTTTCCGTGTAATAATTTACCACATTTAACAAAACAAATATGATTGTTTCCTAGAAAAAATGGTTGTTACCACTCGGTAAATGAAAAAACTTAATCCTATCCTTTGTAATAATACGATTTTCGAAATGAAATGAAAAATATTTATTCAGCATAAACAATTGAATAAGAAGAGAAAATTAAATTCAAACAAAACACAAAAAAAATTGAACTTAGAACTATGTATACAATTAACAATGCTGAAAGTTGTGATTCAATCTAAAACCCGTACCTGCAACAACATGCCTCCCCCTGTAGGTGTGAACGAGGCGCGCACGCGGCGGCGCTGTGTTCACACGTTCCTAGGAAAGTTCCCGACGTGGCCCAGTGCTGAGTCATTACTGTGGCTTGGCAGAAATAAAGTCACGACAGACTATGGAACTAGATCTAATTTGTTGGAATTGTAACTACTGTTTTGCTATTTGTTTTGAGTTTCTACCCTGGCATTTCAAATTTAGAGATTTTTTTATTTAGAATTGGGTTAGCGCTTGTCTTGTATTTTACCTGATGGAAACTGGTATTCAAATTCAAATATTCATTTCTCAACATTGACAAATACTTGTTTCTATTGACGTCGAATAAAACATGACTCTATCACCAATTCGGAAAACTTTCCTGAAGAAGAACTGGCAAGAAACTTCACGGGTATAATTTTTCAAAATAAATTTACAATGTCTCTTTGTCTATACAAAATTGTTCTTATCTGCATCCGTTAGCTCGGCAAGTCTCCCTCCCCCAAGTATCCAAACGACGAACACCCTCAACGGCATCCGCTTACGAGTTAACGCGGGATCCAGCATTCGGACTTGATGAAGACCATCCACTCTACTCTTGAAGATTCCTGGAGAAACCAAAAAGGAGCCACCAGAACGTTTAGTCCGACTTTTAGGTGTAATAACCATGAATGGGTCGGATCCCTGCGCCTCGTAGTGCGATGTTGGAGTGGATACAGAGAAGGTAGAGTTAATTTTGATAAAGAGCTCGGTGGGTAGCAGCACGCTGACAAGGTGGTGTTCCAGTTTTTTAGTCAAAAGGACAACTTAGTAAAATTACAGGCACAAAGAGTGAAATGAGTTTAAAAATGTAATAAGACAACTCTTAATTTATTGAATTACGTGAGATCACCTGCAATGAATGATGGGCACGAACGACACTAACGGTCGGTCTGTAATATATTCAGTTTGAATAGATTTCGCTAGAAAAGATCATCTATTGAGACACGTGCGGGATGTTCGTGTAGAAATAAAATAAATGGTGCTTGCTTGAATCTGCTCATTGAACAAACTGTATTAAAGCTGCAACGCCAGTCCCCGACAGAAACCGACCCAGCGCCTTTTGGTGCTGCGGTCTGTAACGGTAGCAGACGAGCACACGGTGTTGTCCAACGGCCTGCCTGAGGCTCGCGGCTCGCGGCTCTGTGACGTAGAACAGTACTGAATTTTTTTTTAGAAATGGGCAGTTTATTATTAGCTTTTTAAAAATCATTGGACGTTGTGGCCTAGCGATGAGGGCGCTTAGCCGGAACTTGAACTACTCCTACATACGACACGCCTAAGGGCACCCGAGGGGGAACAGAACTCGGCTTAGGACGTCGTATATTGAAACTACCACGGGTCCGGAAGGGTCATCTACTGCTAAAGAACCAGCAAGAAACTCAGTAGGAATGCGTACGCCGCGTGAGCTTGGCCCACCGGTGGGTTACGCGTTGTGAATGCCGTGTTGCCCTATTTCTGACTGGAACGCCGGCGTTCCTTGTTGTAATAGCGTCGTCGGGATCTGTTAAGACGTTACGCGGACGCCTGTAACGAACCGACGGGTCTGGGTTGGCTGCGTAGTCAGCTGACTTATTGACCAGCGGGTTGGGATGGTGGAACAATACTGTGCGGACAAACTTTTGTACACAATGATTTATAAATTAAACGACAGTCATTTAATTAAATTCTGACAAATGCATTTTATATGAAGTTATGAACTTTGTCTGTAAGGGGTGCTGTTCACATTTTGTATTCGGCATCAGTAGGCAATGCCGGGCGGCAAAGTCGTATCTGTAGATAGCGGCCGAAGCCGTTCAGGTTTTGGCGAGACAAACCGAACGTGCCGACCGGCATCAAGGCCGTTTGGAAGATCTTCGGCATTAGATGCCTCGGGCCGGTCTCGACGTATTGCTGACCCGAACACGGCAACGCCGCTTACACTACAATCTTTTGGTTAAGAGGACATTAATCAAAGATGTACAGATGTATTTTATGATCAAAGTAAACCTCATTGTCTAATCCTTTTTCATTAAAAAAAAAATAGTTTAAATTGTCAACCTCATCCAAGCATAAAGATCACAAAGAAGTCCTTCTATGAATCATCTTTGTATACTATTTAAGGCTCGCAAGAAAGCTTTGTCCTTTGGAATAATTGGGTTGTTTTCCAAACGAGGGGAACCTTAAATAATTCTGTATAAAAGAAAGAACTTAACAAAAAAGAGTAAATATACGTACATAGACGCGCAACGTATTCCACTGTTTCTCGTAGTTGAGATTTTGCAGAAATCCTTAAATACTTTTTAAGATCTTCAAGAAAACTTCTTTTTTTAATTGTTAATTATATCTTTGAAAAATCAATCTCATTATTTAATTCTAACCTAACATTAACACTACCTACGTCATCGCTCACCCACGCCATCTACCCTTACAGCTCGGCACATCTTGTTCGGTGCAACCCTGCAGCCATCACGCCGCGGGCCCGCGCTGCGGGGTGTGGGGTGCGGAGACGCTGATTTAATATTAATGATGGTTTAACGCAGTGATTTATATGAAATGGTGTGGGGTGAAGACGGAGCGTTGTGGAAATTTCTTTGGTGTTTTCATTCTAATATCTAGATGCCACTATTGCTTTTCCATCAAAACAATAGGCTAAAAGATAGTGCTCAGATACTAGTTGATAAAGTTTTTATTTAGGCTGTGATTTACATTTGAACAAATAAACTTTCGAGTTGATAATGTTACGAGTAGTAGGATTGCATACCTATAGTTCTACGGGTGAACTTTTTATCGTTCGGAAAATGCACATGGTCTCAGACCATAATTTTGAGCATTTTTTCCAAAGAAACTACGACCCTTCTAATAAAAATGGCAACTGACCCGTGTACACGGTACTTGAGTCTACTTGAGAATATATGCTTTATTTATTCCAAACCGCTACATCCTCTAACTCAGTATGTCGACTCAAACGCGCCCTCTACCGTGGCTGTTTAGTTTATTGCTAATAACATACTGACAGGCGCCGGCACCAGGTCATGTCGAGGGGTGCGTGCAGCTCATGAAGGAACACAATAGTAGGGAATTTTAACAAAAATGGGCGGGAAAGCGTAAGCTTTTTTAAATTATTGCAAATAAAAAAAAGTTTACATCTGTAAACGAGTTCATCTTTTCAAAAGGTAAGGATTTCAAAAAGGTAACGCCGTCAGTATTAAGCTGGAACTTTAACTAAGCCTTCATACTTCATAGATGAGAACTGACATACGACATTAGGGTGACTTTAATTAGGGTGGACTCAGGATCTTCCCCGGCCGAGTGGCGTGTGTGGTGGTAGCGCTGTCGCGTACGCCGCACATCCCAGGGCATACCCAATCCAAAGCTCTGTTTACTTTGGGGCCATACAGTTGGTGTGTTTATCTGGGGAATTGTTATTATTGTTTGGTAATTGCTGTCCCCTCGGCGCCGGCGCAACGATGGTCACAGGCGTCGGCCAGGCGAGCGTCGGCTTATTCTAGATAGACTCATTATAGATGTATAGATATAGATCTAGATTCTGACTGATAAAAACTGCTGCAAGTATTGAGATAGACGAAAGATTTTTGGATGGTAAAATAAAATAATTTTAATAAGTTAAGAAAACTAAGTGACTGTTGCAAATATTTGGGTTCCTGTAGCGGACTGTTGGGACTATTGGAAGTCTGTGAAGGTTCCACTAGTATTATTATTTCATCAAGACATTTTCCTTCACCATCAGAGCGGGAAGCTTATGTAGGTACAAACTCACTGGTACCAAAGTCCAAGAATCGAGATGCCAGCGCTTCGACCGACGATTGGATCGCGGGAAACCATTAATGCATTTGTTATTGTGGTTCAGTTTGATTATCGAATTAAATTCAAATTTCCACCGTAGCATCATATTTTCATCATTCCATTACCATCGTTCCATCAAATGAAATTATCACTAACCTAACATTGCAAACTTTATTTAATTGGTATCAATAAATCTTTGAACTGCTCAGACCGCGTCAACATATTTACCCTCACAAGCGTAGAGCCGCATTGGTCAGAAGTGTTCAAGCGGTCTGAGGCGATCTAGTACATCCAAGGACCAAGTATATAGTACATCCTCTTTTGACCGCCGTAATCAGGTTCACGTTGTTGTGTTCCGGTTTAAGAGAAGGAGCTGTAGGAGAAGTGCTGGAACAAAGACAGTTCCAACTTGGCAACGCATCGTTAGTTAACATAATAATTACAATCAATATATACGCTTAGTGATGACCATTGCCGCGGGTGCTACGGACCACCAGGCGGGTCTTGTGCTCGTATGCCGGCTACGAAACTGATAAACAGAATAGCAAGTGTGACGTAAACCCGCCTCGGGCCGGAGCAAACGGGGGTGTGGGGGAGTAGGGGTGGGGGTTCAGATTACTATTTTGATAGTGTATTTTAAAAGAAAAATATCAAATACTGTAACAACAGAATACAATTTCAAAGTATCCATGAATGTTTAACAATCTTGCTAACTTAACTTAACTTCTTGCTAACAATAGATTAGACAACGGTAATGAGCTTTATTTTTTATACTCATATAATTGAAACAAGAATCCAGCTACCACACTAACTCAGGAATCGCTTTCCTCAGTCTGCACACTTTTATATTCGGTGGTGGACGTTTGGGTGACGATGCAATTATTAAAGACAACATTGCCGCAAGGGCCATTCAAGCTTCACATGACATTTAAATATGTTTTCTTTTAATTTTTCTACGTGAGTGAAGTTGGTCAATTCATTTACGCGCCGTGCAGAAACAGGCTACTTTTGTCACGGAAAAGCGTGCGTAAATTGCGGGTTTAGGTCACACTGTGCTATAAACATTTATTCTGTCCCTTACCCAATATTCTAAAGCTTTATTTATTGTTATCAATATACTTTGAAATCAGACCGCTGTCGATATACTTACTTTCACTATCAAAAAGCTGCATCATTGCATTCGCATGAATGGAGCTGGAGCCACGCAGGAGAGCCACGTGAAATAAATAAAAATGGTATATTTATATAACGTTGAATGACTTGCACACTTGTAAATGGAACATTTATAACTTCGCTTCCATATTAGCCTTAAATAATAGATGAAAAGTAAACTCCGGAGTTCCGTGTGGCAGAAGTCCATTCACCCGTAGCCACGTCGGTCTTGCCATTATCGCATCCTTTTATAGATATTAGTTTGTTTGTGGTTCTATTGTTTCAGAGCTTGGAGACAATTTAGGTGATGGACAAACATGCATGTTTGCGTCGCGGTTCTGGTCGAGGAGCCTGTGATTTTAATTTGGAATGGTAAAGTATTTAACTGAATGGGATGTAAAGATATATAACATCCTGATATATCATCCTGAACGCCACCGGTACAAATCGGAATATTAGCTGAGCGGAATATTGCATGAACACTTCAAAGTTAAGAAGCTTGCTTCACTTGGATAGCTTATTTTCAAACCGCAGAGGAAAAACCCCGTCGTGTGGTTAATGGGTGCGAATTAGTGCTGGTGAAGTTCGCAGAAGGAAACATTTTAAAACGCATTCTACATCCTTACAACTGACAAACTTTAATTTACAGGTGCGGTCCTCTGACGAAGCAGCAATCTAATCTTATAGCTATAGCAGTATAATTCGATTTCTTCTAGCGCCATGGGGACGGATCGTGTTAGTCATAAGATCATTATTACTATATTTCAACAGCTCCATCTTTTTTTACCAACTTCCAACAGTTTGGAAGGATAGAGCAAAAAGCAAATCCAAGTTCCTATTCAGATATTCATCCTATCGCCAGTCTGCCTTTCTTATCGAAAGCACAAGAACGACTTGTCCATCGGCAATTGAGTAATTATCTCAACGAGAAAAAAATTACCTACTCAATCGGTGTCAGCCTGATTTTCGATCTGCACCCAGTAAAGTTACCACGTTGGTGAGAATTGCTGAAGATGTACGAATGGGCATGGAAAACAAAAAGTTAACAGTACTTACGTTAATAGATTTCGGCCATGCATTTGATACTGTTGACTTCGATATCTTGTTACTGTTGCTACACTCTCTTAACATATCTCCATCAGTAATAGGATGGCCGTTTCTGCCTGGGCCGACATTGAAGCTGGAGTCCCACAAGGTGGCGCGCTGTCTCCACTTCCTTTCTCTATCTTCATTAATACGATTTCTCACGGTATATCACATTTTACATTACAAAATTCTTAGCCTACCATGCATCTACATACTCGAAGCATGTAAATTCGTGCGAAAACATCCCGAGTTTTACACAAAACGCGAAGAAGTAGTTGATAAATATGTCCTTAGACCCTCCCGGAAAAATATGCTAATACAACCTACGTCCCACCTAAAAATTTACTTATCTGGTCCCCTGGCTATAACAATCAAGCTATATAATAATTTTCCAGAAAACATCAAACAAGAAAAAAATTACAAAAGATTCACGCTCTTGCTAAAACAACTCCTATTAAAAAAATGTTATTACACGACTTACGAATACTTAATTGATAAATTTCAAATGAACTAGACATAAATATTATCAAAACAATTTATTTAATTTATAATGACCACAAAATGTCCTCTTCGGCATTGCAATACCTACACTAGGTGCATAATTTTACTTTTCATTGTATAAATTCTCTATTTTTTAAATTACCACCTGTAAAATTATGATATCAATAAAGTATTGAGTATTGAATATCTAATATGTCTGCATATTTATATTTATATTTATATACACTTGATATGTACTTATTATAATATCGTCTAATTTATTATCCTTTGTCTTATTTTGTATTATGTAATTATTTCTAGTGTCACATTTAACTTAAAATGACTTAAAATTTAAAAATTTTTTTCTTTGTGAAAGAAAGCTGTTGCCAGCGGTAAGACCGCCAATTGTTTTAAACATTGTCTCAATATATCTCGAATGTTTAACGATAAACAATAAAGAATTCCCTAAATTATAGGCAAATGTTTGTTGTTACTGTTGACATAAGTTCCATGTGTTTAACATTTTCGGTTACAAATTAATCAGTTCATTCCCTTCCTTCAATAAACTCAAGAAAACATTAAGGAATCATACAATTAAGATTTGTTCGGGGCGGCATGACATAATCAAACACATGTTTGTTGATCTCAAGCCCTGTCCTGAATGCTCTGCCTACAATTATATTTTTGACACGTTGCTCGGAGATTCTTTTTCCGCCGGCTTTTCCTTTCGGTGTACTTATAGCACCTTTACGAAGCCATATCGGGGATACAGACGTGTCGAGATTCATTAAACTTTTAGTTTGTGAACCAACAATGAAATAAAATGATTTATTTTCCACTATGTCTTTCTGCGTGGTTGTACAGCATAGTAATGGTATATTAGTATGCTCCATCGCATAGCTGTTGTGTCTCAATAGAAACTATTCCATTCTTTAGTTGTTTGAGCTAATGGACCATGCATATAGGTACATAAGATATTTTGAAAAAAATTTAAAAATGTACTCTATTATAAATGCTTGTGAGGCTTTTACAAAAAAACATTCCTATCCTGTTAAGTGCAGTTTCTAATGTCAGAGCTGCTGATTAGGTACTAAACACCTCACACATAATAATGTTGTGGAAATGTTTGATGCTAGAATCATTATTTAATGGAGACCTTACAATAATTGAAAACACACAAAGACTACGCTTCAAACACATCCAATTCATACTATTGACAAAATGTAAACGCAGGGTAACTAATGAAGTTTCCTTGTCTGCCCGTCTGCCTGTCTGCCTGTCTGCGTGTCTTTGCGTGTAATGAATAGCGCGTCTCTCGGGAGTGGCTGGCGGGAAGAGAGCAAAGTGCACTCGCTCGGGTGTCTGATGTGTGGGGTTCGACTTTTGATCGGATCTGATGGTTTAATTGTGGTATACAGTTTTATTAATCAAATTATAATGTTATTTTATTAATTTTTAGGTATTTATATGGAGCCAAACCTTTAAATAAAACTGATGAGTTATCCCTAATTCAAGATTACTTTATTGGAATGAATCACAGTTGCTTAAGTTCCGCTTTACTGCTATTGGGGGCGGCGAACCATTTAGCCTTCACATCGATGACAACCTTTTTAGAATAACTGTTTTCAGCGTTATTCAAAAACTACTCTAGTATAGTTATATAGTTCTGTTTAGGGAACTAAAGAATTAAGCCTAAGACAAATAGGTACCTCATATTCTATCATTCCATTTGTTGATGCAGGTTAGAAATGGAAGTAATAAAATAGTTTATATTTTGGTAAAACTTTTGTTCACTTCGTTAAGAGGAAATAAATTTACGTTATACGTTGGAAGATGGGCAGAATGATTGCTTAGCCGGGCGATGCGCAGCAACAATGCAGTTTCTCTTCGTCTTTGCTATTAGAGTTAGGCAGGCGACTGCGCCATGAACACCGTTCGTACATAAATGCCGGTTACATCTTCATTTATTTCCTAACTAATGCTATAGAGACATTGAATGTAAACAACAATACATAGTGCAGTAATATTAAGTAGGTAGGTACTTTTGGCTACCTAGGTACAGCGAAAATGCGGAATAGGCACAAGTGAACATACCTATCTAAATTGTTAAAGTACTTTTTTACAACTAGATATAATAAGTACAGTCGGGGTTTTTGTGCAGGCTCAGATTCATACTCATATCCCCTGCAGCGTGGTCGACCCTTGTATGCGGAGCGCCTACAAAAGATCAAACAACGCGCAAGCGATTCTCGCCTTAGCCTGTATCTCCGCCGACTTACAGAAGTACCAAAAAAATTTATAAAAAACGTTAGTTTATAAAAAAACATTTTTAATTTATGAATTCTTTTTCTTCATCTTGTCCATAATCTTCATCGTCATAGCGTGAATACCTACCTACACCAAACTTACAGAAATCTAGATTTCACATTCGGGTACCTACCTACTTCGGCATTTACGTAAGCAATTTTACACTGACGCCATCTATTATAAAACCCACGTATTGTTTTATGTGCTGCCATCTAAACAAATAGTTGAGTAACTTTCGAAAACACATGACAGACTTGGCCTTCTTAAAAACAACGACTTCATCTAACATTATTTAGTTCATTAAATTTTTACTAGATGACACTTCCAACCTTATAAAAAGTGATCTTTCGAACCTAGATTTTTAATTGTCATATGTAGGCAGGTAGGTGTGTAGGACCAACTCTCGGTGCACTTGGCTGACATCAGGCGGAGGGTAAGGAACACTTGCGCCGCTTGTTCGCAGGCGCCCCGCTTACTAGCTTAGGACTAGACGACAGGGGATTCGAATGCGAATCTGAGCCTCCACAGAGTTGCCTGACTACCTCAAAATTTGTATCCTTGCTGACTAGGCTACTCTAAGCTTAATATCCTTTCAGTAAGTTTAAAATTCTTAAACGTCATAAAATGTATGCGTTATAAAGAAGTTGGATAACTACCTTTCATAGGCTGAAAGCGGCCAGAGTATCAGATCCACCTTGTGTATGGGGTGTTTTTGGGAGAAGCGCAAAAGCATTTGTATGCTGCCTACTTTTTCCTTTTTTTTTTTTATTTCCAGACAAAAATATTACCTGTGTGGTTCCATAGCAAGCAGAGCTTGTGTTATGAATGACCATACAGCGAACTGGGGGAGGGGAATAAACACGCATATAAATATATAAACAAACACATAGATAAATATGGCAAATTCAAATTCGTATATTTATTTCTCAACATTAACCGTTTGTCTGAATATTATAAACTTAACCGTATCAATATCAATGTAGAAAAATGCTTACACATAACTTTCACTCGCAAAAATAAAATATTAACTACTGCGTACTATTTTAACGGATTGGAATTAAATAAATCAAACATCGTTAAGGATCTGGGGGTGCTTTTGGACTCGAAACTCACATTTAGTGAGCACATTGGCAGTATTATTAATTTGGCATATAAAAAGTTAGGTTTCATCTTGAGAACTACAGTTCCCTTTTCTGATTCTCTTTGTATTAAATTATTATATTTTACATTTGTCCGTAGCACATTGGAGTATTGCAGCTGTGTTTGGAGTCCGCAATATATAATTTATAAACAAACTATCGAATCAATACAAAAAAAAATTGTTAAGCACGTTAATCTTAGGCACAGTGAAAATTATTTGCAATACTCAGACAGTTGCAAACACCACCATCTTCTTCCTTTAGAGAGTCGACGTCGCTTACTAGACATGCTTTTTCTCCATAATTTATGCAATAATTCAATAGATTCCATTGATCTAACTTGCTTGACCCTTAATTTCCATACTCCTTCACCAAGAACTAGACACACTCACTTATTTTATCCTATCCATGCAAAATCTAACTATACACAGAACTCAGATATTTCTAGGATTCAGAACACTTACAATAAAACTTACGCTCAAATCACGGACATATTCAATGATAGCAAGGCTAAATTCAAAAACACTATAATCAAGCATGAACTGGCGATCATTACATAAATTAAATGACTCACACACCCATACACATATATACATACATACACACATACACACACACACACACACTCTTAAACACGCACGCACATTCAAATTTCATAAGGCAATTTTTTTTAATCTATACATAATTTTTTATTTTTCAATCTTAATTTGTCTCTGTCCCATAATTATAAAAATACCATGTCTCAATAGTTTAAATTTCTGTTAATTATTAGTCTGCTATGTGTTAGTAATAAAATGTAGATCCTTAACTGGCTGTCAGTAAAACTTAACTTAAGTATTTGTAACATAGTTTAAGAGCTGTGGATTTTGTGATAAATAAATAAATAAATAAATAAAATAAATTAAAAATTACTTATTCTTATTGACGTTAAATGAATCAGGTCGGAAAAACCTTCGTGAAGAAGAATTAACAAGAAACTTCACGGGTATGATATTTTCAAAATAAATGTATAGTATTCGTATATGTCTTTACAAAATTATTTTTATCTGCATCTGTTAGCTCGGCAAGTCTCCCTCCCCCCAAGGATCTAAAGGATTTCAGGAAGGATTCAGACATCTAAACATCTGAGTTCATCACACAAATTAATACCCCAACCAGGAGTCGAAACTGGGACCTGCGGTGTATGAGGCAGGCCTGCTACGGACTTCGCCACTGGGCCGTCTTTTACCATTAATAACGAGCACAGATCCCGCCACTTATCAGTTGGAGTGCGGGCTCGTTTGCCGGCTGTAACAGGAGCTACGTAGCGGCAAATGAAAGCTACTCCACTATTCGGTTTGACAGTGGTTTGACAACTTGTCAAACCCGCCAGCGACAATGATGTGACAGTTGCGCAACTGATGAAAGTTCATGACAAACAGTTTTACATCACTTACAGAACACATGCTAACCAGGGGAGATTTCGACCATGTTGCCAGCAACAAGGATTTTGCTGGTTATGTCGCAATGTTAGGTACATACATGGTCTTTAAATCGAAGTTAACTTTGTCACTCAACTTCATTGCATTCACGAGTAATGTACAATATTCGTAAAGTAGACAATATTCATTTGTAAATCAATAAAATATTTTCTGGGTATGTTCTTGAGTGGGACAAGTTTATTTGAATGCAGTTTTTCATGACTGTAAAATCGACGAGTTTGTTCCTCAGAAATATCCTGACCATCCAAATACTGCAAATACTGACCATCTCGCTGTCTCAATCAGCCTGTTCCCTTCGTGGAGTTTCGTCGATAGTTAATTAGAACCTCCAAACAAGTTACATTAAGTAACTTTACACTCACTGGCAGCCAAATCCATCGGTTTCTTCAATCAATCAATCAATCAATTATTTGCGAAAACATGTGTACAAATAGTTCAAGACCTGGTCGGCATTCATTTGTATTATGAACCCAGATGTTTGTTCATGGGTCATGGTTGTTTATATTTATATATGTATGTTTATTCTGGGTTCTCCTGCAGTTCGCTGTATGGTCATTCATAACACAAGCTCTGCTTATTTTGGGGCCATACAGTATGTGTGTTTGTCTGGAGAATTACTCGTATTATTATTATTATATAATTACTAATTATTATATTTTTGTTTTTGTTTTTGTATATTCAGTTTTAAGTCTTTGTATATTATTAAAATATGTTTTTAATTCATTTATAATTTATAAACTAATAATAATATTTACAATTCTAGAATCTACATATAAATGTATTAAATTAATAATTAAAAGATAAAAAAATGCTAAACATAAAATAACTAAATCTAAACTAGAATCCATTGAAGGCAACGTAGCCAAAAGCCTGGCCGAATTACCACGCTGGATCGCAACAGAAATTCGTTGTGCGATGTAGGTGCCAGCCTTAGGGTCACGAGTTTCACTCAACAATCGCCTCGCTAGGTCCCCAGGACCCCATGGTTTCAACGCCAAAAGCCTCATTCTAATATTTACTACGTTTAAGGCTTCCAGCGTTATGAGCAGCAGAACCAGATTGTGCACTAGTTGTAGGAAGACGGGAAGCCGCGAGAGTGTCTACGCTTTTTGAAACTTAAAACATTTACCGTAGTACAAAACTTTGTAGTAACAAGATTATTACTACATCAGAAATCAAACATAACCTTCATGCAGTGAACTCTACAGTCACAGCTGTAATAAACCCGCAGACCTGGACACTCCCTCCGCTATATTTAGTGAGTTCTATAAAAAGAAATCATAATTTATCGGCTGACTTTCGCCCGCGGCTCCGCCTCCGTTACGTCACCTCGCACCCGCCACATTCTTGCTGACACCGGATCAAAGTGACGGTTGTCATTCCGAAGGTCTTTGTCGGTTTTGGTAGATCCAATCTAAAGTAAAGTATGCTGGAGTTTATTAAAGATCTCCGTAAATATACAGCGAGGAAAATCTGTTGGCGGGAGTATGGTTTCTTATGTAAAGATCTCGTCTGAGGTGGTACTCAGTCCTTCCTAATTTGACCTCTGTAATACCACGCTTAAGTAGTGTTCCGGGCAGAGAGAGGCACCGCCAGCGCGACTCCTGGAACTAAGGCAATCCCAGCTGCAGCGTACGGTCGGCAACGTCGTTAGTTGATATAATCATCACATTCAGTTTTGATAAATAAATTACTTACGACCAACGATGTGCATGGGCGCGGATACCGCTCACCGTTTGCCGATCGTTTGCCGGGTATGACAATAGTGAAAAAGAAGATATGTAAGTACCAGTTGAAATCTCTTTAACATGACAGAAATCGAAATTAGCTCAAGTTTAAAAGTGAAGATGACACAGTCGGAAACAAAAATGACACAAACAACGTCGCTTCTTTCAATTAGTTCATAAAATATACGAAAATCGGCGAATATATCACAACTTATATAACCCAAACACGCTAACTGCGTGGCCCCGCAGGAAGCAGAGCTCGTGTCATGCATGACCATACATAGAACTGGGGGGAACTTAGAATATACATACATACATAAATATAAACAACCATGACCCAAGATAAACACCGTTGTTTATCACACAAATGCTCCGACCAGGACCTCGACTCGAACCTGGGACCTCCGGCGTATATACCTACTATGCCGCTCGGCCTGACACCATATTATCGATATTTCTTCGTAAACGATTAACAATTGTATTATATCATTAGAAACATTAGATCAAATAGAAAAAAATAAAATTAAACAACATTCCATAAACGGGAAATGTCAGTCAAATATTTCCAATTAGACGCCACCGTAATGTCCTGCCGTAAACAACGATTATTAATGACAATAACGCCGACAATGCCTTAATAAGAACTGAACCGGCCAAATAAAACAAGCCCAAAAGCGGACCGTGACGGATTTGAAAAGTCTTATCAATTACGGCTCAGCAGGTAACTCCCACGCACAGCATGGAGGTCGCTTTAGGTTAAATATTTATGAAGAGGTGACTAGGGGTTTATGGTTTAGCGCTCAGGTAACTTTTAATCATAGGATAATGATGAGAATTGGACATAATTTCTATGTAAGGTTTTGTCAAGTGTCGAAGTTGTTAAACATATAATAGTTATCAGATGGTTGATAAATTAGCGGCATAACAGTTTAAAAAAATCAATTAGGAAGTTGTAGGTTACCTAAATCAAATTTAGATCGTCCATTAGAATATTCGAATTACTTACGTTATTTTCAGAAAAGAACATGCACAATATTAATTATCTGCTTAAATTATTTGTTTACGTACTTGATTCATTAGACAACTTACATAAAGTAAAAATATAATTTACTTAACCTTAACACTATCATAAAATGTAATCAATATTCGTCTGATTCTTAATTGATCAAAATGAAGCCAGACTAAACTATGATTAAACCATTACGAGTCACAACAAAAAGAAATCCGTTTCCATATAAATAATCTCACTGGAAAGATAGGAATGGTTTGAACCTGGTATTAACGTTGACTCGTAACCAGCTGTCGTGTTATCGGCCCTTACTCACCTAATTTGTATAAAGAACCAAAAAACTTTTAGGAGGAAATACAAAAAAGCAGGTAGCGTGAGAAGTGATCCAACATCACGATTTTGAAGGCAAGTTGTAGACTTATCTTCACCTTATTTGTTTCTCAACATTGACAATTACTTGTTCTTATTGACGTCAAATACAACATGACTCAGCCACCTGTTCGGAAAAACCTTCGTGAAGACGAACTGGCAAGAAACTTCACGGGTATAATTTTTTCATAATAAATGTACAATGTCTCTTAACATCTATACAAAATAATTCTTTTCTGCTTCTGTTAGCTCGGCAAGTAACTCAACCGTAGTAGAGAAAAAGACGTACTTTAGTGTTAAGACGTTTTAGATATTAATCGACGCATTACACATTTTTATTACAATTACTAGCTAAAGTCTCTAGTTAAGGGGATCATACTAAAGGCCATTTATTCGAACAAATACTCGAAAAATTTTACCTTTCGTTTTGTGTATCTGAAATGGATAACGTTTGATGTGCTGCTCGATAGATTACAAAAAATTTTTAGATTCTGCGTCCTTGTCTCAACAGACTTTTAATGTGTTTTATTCATAACTCTGAGAATGGGAGTTATGAATAAAACTCGTAGATTCTTCAGTCTCTTTAGGAAATAAAAAAATATGATTACTGTTTTCCGAAGAGCGTAGAGGCGAAGAGCATCTTGGAGTTGAAGTCGTATAAAAAGCTTTATTCAGGCCAGTTAATTTATTATTTCAATAAATTAAAGAATCCAACCTTTACAAAATAATTTCCCTAACAGCACTACGCGGGACCATCTCCTGCAGCCATGGCGTACCAATATGCGACTTGTCACTGATCTATCACAACTTTTCCGATTCCTCCGATATAATTGTATTCGTACGTTAATGTTTAAATCAAGCCACGACAGCCTCAGTCACAAATCACTTCGCACGGCGGACCCGTTGAACAACTTAAACCTCCTCCAAGACCGAAACTAGTCAATTTCTTGTCTCGCTGCCCGTGCTACGCCTGCAGGGACTACTAAGGGCGATATTTGCCCTGCAGTTGATAATTGTCAAGAAAAATCTATGACGTACCAGCGATTGCAGCGCGGTAGCCAAAACATTGTTTGTAATATATTTTATTTTTACTAATTTTAGGGAAGCTTACAGCTAAAAAACACTACAGTACGATGACAATTGATTCTGATGGCCATTTAAAAGCTTCCACCGGTATACAATACAATTGATTAACAGCAGTATCTACACTAAACACAACTGATATAATAAAAACAGAGTCCAGTAAATAAATGAAATAAAGTGTGCCATTGATAACTTAATTAATCGGTAAGCTTAAATTAATCAATTTGGAACGAAAAACTTACAACTGAATGTATTTCTGAGTGTCGCTATCGAGCTGGTAAACAAGTCAATATCGTTGTCATCACCACTAATGTCATTCAAGCATCTGCTTGCTCTAATAAGATACGAGTTTTGTTTATATCTCGTCTTACTGAATGGCACGTGTAGTAAGGCGGGCTTTCTAAAGGATCTAGAGTTGGTACGTAATCCTAGTTCACTGAGCAGCTCCGGACAGACAACCGAGCCAATAGCGATACGAAGGGGATTTTTTTTGACGATGATCGCTGACTGACGTTTAAACCGACATTTCTTCAAAATCGACATTATTCTCGTAATTAGGTAGCATACGACATTCTCAAATTTCAGTCACGTTTAAAGGTAAGTGCGATCAGAAATAAGAGCGCACAAGAAGTGTTCTAACAGTGTGTTCATGATGTGCGACTTCATATTTTTCCGCTAAACGTCTAATTCAACAGTCGGTCTGCGGATGTTTGTCCACAGAACTAGAGTTGACAACGTTATGTCATCGCGTGTCGATTCACCATAATTAGATAGTTGATTGAAAAATGGTAATCAGCCGCGATTGGTGCAGCGGGCTATTCCTCCCAGTGTCGCGTATTGGTGGACCACGGTAGCCAAAAAATAAATTCCTCTGGGCCTTGAGATATTTTAAAGGCTAAAACAAAACATAACACGTTAACAATAACTCAAACTAAATTCACCAATGAATAACGGCCGAGTAACAACATTACGTTGACATTAACTAAACACTAAACTTCCTGTTCAGGTCAAATTATAAATCTTGGATCTGTGTAAAACTTGGGTGTATTGGGCATATTGGTAATCTTTGTAAATCATGAATACTTCCTCTTATACAAGTCTCTTATATCATCGCAATTCTTTTATTCGATAGAATATCTAAAAGTAGCACTAAAAGCTTCCACAACTAATTTATTGGTTTCGCAAGTTCATTCTTGTCTTCATCATTGATGACATCGTATGTCTTCATGTAAGACAAACGATTGTCTTTTATTTATAGAATCCTGCTTCTCTGGTGTGCTTTAGGAAGACTCGTTTTTGAAGACCGCTTGTGGTTTCGTTGAAACTGGAAAGAAGGCATGTCCATACATTTCCAACCTTAGAAAAAAAATGCAAAATGGACAACAATTATTGATCTTCTTTTTTCTTCTTTTTAAAAGTACAATTAAGTATATCGAAAATGAGTTAGAAACATATCACTCTACAAATTCGTTCAAAAAAATTGGTTTCATAAAATATTAATATCATAGAAAGAAGCGCAGGTGTATTCACGAACTAATCAAGAACTCACAAAACGGAATGACATGTGAGGTATTTTATTTTGAGTTATTTACATACTTTTTCAGAAGATGTCAACCAAAAAACGATTAAAGAAAACCTGTACGGTCTATGTTGGCATAATCTATAATAAATTGCGAATTATGAGATTAATTACTTTTCTCTTCCTTCTTTAGAAAACACACTTTTTTTCAAAATTGAGTTTTTATTATATTTGTAATACCAGGGATAAGTTTGTCGTTTTATTTTAAATTACGAGGCGAATTTCGGCAACCTCCATTAAAGACAATCTGCTCACCAACATCACATAAAACGGTTTGTATTTAAGCTCGTTATCCTTTGATAGAGATTATAATGGTTGTCAAAGGTGACTTTAGAATATAGTTGAAGTTTTAAAATGACCAAATATCGAACTAGAAAAATCTATAAATCAAAAACATACATACAGTATGCTAGACAAAAATTAACCTGGCTGTTGGATACAAAACCATGCAAAATGAATTACACCACTCGGACGAAAAAACTTACGTTGCTAATGAGCATTGGAATTCCCGAACGCTTCATCATGTCGAAGAAATCTAATTGCTTACTAATAATAGGGACTATTAACTAATCATTACTTAGCTATTACGTAATATTGTATTATATGGCAAAACTTGATTCTAGAATTCCTTACACAGATTCTGTAGGTCCTACTTCCACCCCCACACCACGACCCGGGGTGTCCAAGCGTTCACAGAACAGGTGTCTACTTGGCTATTGACTGTATGTATGGCCCCGAAGTAAGCAGAGCTTGTGCCATGGATGACCATACAGCGAACTGCGGTCATCCAGAATAAACATATTTTTATAAACATAAACAATCATGACCAGAGAACAGACATCTGTGTTCAACACTCAAATGAATGCCCCGACGAAGGCTCGATACTGGAACCTCCGGCGTTTGCGGCAGGGCTACTACCCCACTACATAGGAAATTGGCAGCTGGCCACATGTGGGATTTGAAAAATCGAATTAGTTTTTCATTCCTACTGCGTGGTTTCTTTGGAAAAGTTGCTTAGAATTGTGATCTGAGCCCAAAGAGTTTACTCTTAATCACCCGGTGTACATTAATGGAAAATTAAATCATGCACGTTTAACGAACTTCTTTTCTTCTGTTCTTCTCACACCATTTGTCTAAATTAGCTATCGCACCTCAGTTCTGAGCCACATTAAGGTTCAATTCCGTTACGAGGTTAGAGTTCCACTTTTATTTCTGTTTTAAGTGGTTTTGTCAGGGGTGAAACGGTAGTAGAGTAGAGGTGGTAGAGCCATGCTTTATTTGACGTCAATAAGAACAAGTAATTGTCAATGTTGAGAAATAAATATTTGAATTGGAATTTGGAGGTATTGCGTCTATTGATGACGTCCCGACATTTAAATCTCGCTAAATTCAAATTCAAATTCAGATTCAAAATTTCTTTATTAGGTAAAATTCAGTAACAAATGTTGAAGGACACTCCTTTTAGGTACGCAGACCTGTGTTAGGAGTGAACGCTCTTCCTGTATTACACAATATTTTACCAAGTACTAAGTATTGTAAGCAATATTTTTGTATTTATAAAGTAACAAACAATTTACAGTAGGAAGGCAGAAACACATAAAAACAAAAACGTTTACTTATAAAAAATGCAAGAAGGGTATTCGCAAATATGTTTTATAAAAGTAAGTCTGACATCACAAAGATGTTCAAAGATGAAAGTCATAAGCTTATAGCGTTTATTATAATAATTTTGAATTATTTTATTAAATTAAGCAAAATATATCCATAAACTCTGACAACATGGTTAGACGCCTGTTTTTTCAATTACAAACTAACCTTAATCCGAATTGAACAATTAAACCCCGTGATAAAGCCAGTAGATACACATATTTTGATAAATCGCTATCGATTAGATAAAAGTTCTAGCAAACATCTTCGCCCGCTTGCAAGCTGCGACACAAATAACACCTTCTTTTTGAGTACAGGGTTAAATCAGAAGTCACGTATTATAAAAACGACTTCACTGCGATTGACAAACTTTCTAGAACTAGTGATTCGGTTTAGCTTAACGATGCCAAACTTGAATATTTGCTTAATTTAGTTGTCTGTTTGATAATCACCGACAAATTGAAAAATAACTTGCTTTGTCCAAATCACTTCATTACTAATAAAAACTTTGCAATTGCTAAAAAGAAAATACTAGAAAAACATATATTTAGTTAGACCTTATTACCCAGCGGACAAAGTAGGTTTTGTAGCACACCGCTGCACTAAGTCACTGAGCACCCGTCAAATGGATACTTTAAGGCGAACCTAATTAAAAATTGCTTGGCAAATCTAGACTTACATGAAATAAGGATACAGTATCAATTTGCTCAACAAAATATATACTAAGGCGCATCTCTAATAATCCTTTGACACGAGTGCGGCTGCATGAGCCTTCCTTATTTGGAAACCTTTTTTTAATTGACGGCCGAATGGTGTAGTGGGTAGAAGCCCTGCCTCATACGCCAAGTCCTGATAACATAGATGTTTGTTGTCGGGTCATGGTTATGGTTGGTTTTTAAATCTCCGACACCTTGCATTGAATGTCCATTCCGTTTGCTCTTGTCAAATTATTCCTTACAGTTCAATGATTCATAGTTCTTACATGAATAAATACAAATATCCTGCCACAAGCGTGACAAATACTAAACGAACATAACTTACAAATGAACGGATCCGGCGCACGCTTCCCGACATAAAAATACCTCACACAATGAACGTTTCCTAAACGCTGTTGTTGTGGACACACGTAGGTTCAACATCGTCTGCGGAAACACTTCGAGTCTTTACTGATTTCACATCAACATCAACTTCAGTTCAGCAAACATAAATACTTGTGTCATCAGAGAAAGAATTTTTTATTTCTTTTAATTACCAGCAAACGATCCCCTTTATGGTAAGTGGCAGAGTGGTTTATTTATGAATATTATACCGAGTGATGCGTGGCCGACCGCCGGCTGCACTTGGAGCTGGTTGTGTTCCGGCAACTGCTCTGGTAGTTCCTTTCCATTGACCGGAACACAGAACCACGGCCAGGATAGGAAGGACTGTGTACCGGATCAGACGAGACCTTAACGAGGAAACTCTGCACCCGCTTAGGCTTTTTATTAACAATTTTTCGTATTATCAGATTTAGTTTTGATCGCTCGGTCCAAAGGCTACCTAGTCTATAATTATATGACAAGATATTTGCATGTTTGTAAATTATGTATATAATGCTTGGGTATTCAGCAGTCGTTGGAATCGAACCCGGGATCAAGTAACTCAACGAATGATCACAGCGCCACAGACCTGTGTACTAAGAAGACAAAACATAATCAATAAAACTTTGAATCATGCGTTATAGTTTAGTTTTAGTTCCCCCACATGTTGATGCATCGACACTGCCGATCCATCGATTTGTGTTCGGCGACAAAACAACGCTCAAAACAGAGATACTAGTCTCCTTGAACAACATTTATAAGATGGACTTAGTCGTTTGTTGTCAAATTAGCCTTACTTTTGTCTCTTTATAATAATAAAATTAAATCCCCAGACCAACTGTATGGCCCCAAAGTAAGCAGAGCTTGTGTTATGGCTGACCATACCGCGTACTGGTTAGAGTAGTCACATGAGGGTAGCGGCTGAGAGACAACGAGGTCCGTCGGTGCCGTAGATTTTTCCCACCTTCTTCTATGTGTTTAATAAAGATTTCCTCGAGTTTACCATATGGGCATGTATAGGTACCACAAAGTTTAGAACCTAAGCGTCTTGATCATAATTACATTATTATTACTTAAAGACATCCTCATAGAAAAATAATCTACCTCAGATCTAAACAACATACTTTAATAGATAAACAAATAAAAATATTGCCTCATATAAAACCGGGCAGGCTTCGAATCTCAAACTGGACATATTTCGTAACAGCAGCCCTCCACTAGCAGTGCGCCGGACGACCTGCGCTCGCGCATCGTCTATCAAACCGCAGTCAGTCGCAACCGCGCCGCCGTACGGAGTATACGTCTTTTCCATTCTACTTTTACTCTCGAACTTTATAACATAAAAAGTAAAAAAGTGAAAATGAACGTAACTATAGCGAGACTTGTGTTAATTTAATTTTTTTTAATATTTTATTTTGGGATTGTAAGTTTTTTTTCGAGTGAAAGACTAGCGTTGTATTTTCGAAAGTTTTGGAATTTTCGAGCGCCGATACTGTCGAAAGGTAAGACTTTAATTTTGTTTTATGTATGAAACTGAGAAGCTTAATAAAACTTAATAAATTTAAATTTAATTAAACTGAGAACTTAATAAATACTTTCATGGTGAAACTCAACTTTAATATACGTAATACGTAAAGTTCACCTTCACAACATTTTCATCCGTTTTATAGAATAAAGTTCTTTAGAGCGTTAACTTAGTGCACTCCCGAGCTAGGAGCCATAAGACTTCCTGTAAATATACATAATATATATTTTTTAATAAGACTGGTGTACCTTCTAGAACGATAGAAGCATCGCTCTTCGTATAAAAGGACATTGCTTTTTCAACAAAAAAGTTCAAGAGACTGCATGTCAAACAGAAGTCGCAGATTTGCCATTTATCTACAGGATTACAAAATGAAATACTTCCACATAGCATAAGCCCATAACGGTGCAAATAGAGACCTGGTTCTTAAAATGTGAAAATATTACGATTTAAAAAAATTGTGGACAATACTTCCGTCCGGTGAGACAACTTTCCAACGAAATTCATACTTATATTTTTTCCTTTTAAGTGTATTCATATCGATTTGTGTTAAAGGCTACTTTTACAAAATTTGTCCTATTAAAGCATCAACATACACAAGCTTAACTCCCAATAGAAATAAATCGCATACAAGAAAGCTCTAAAAATTAAATACAATATTGTCATATTTTCACTTTTCCACAGAGATAATTTTTGACAAAATTAAATTGGTTTGACTGTAATTGTACTCGGTTATTATCATCCCTCATTATCCCTCATCTAAATCAAAAGCATAAATTACAGAATATAGGATTTAAAATAGTCGATTGTCTGTCCAAAGATACAAATACACAACTCTTGCGTCAAATTGCGGTGAGCCATGCGTTTTGCAACATATGTGGGACGAGTGGCCCAAGTCATGCACGCACGCACGCAAGCTATTTAGGTCTCTAAACTTCTATCAACTTTTACCAGTTATATATAAGTAATAAAATTAATCATCAGTCAGGAAAAATAGTTTAAATACTTACTAGGAGGGACTGCACGTGACTTCTGGTTCTGCAGATTCCGCGATAGAATATAGCGTATTTTAGTACTGGCATTATGAATGGCGAAAGATTTATCGATTATAAATAAAGAAACACCCGAATCTTTTCATTAAATAATAGTAATAATCATTAATTCCCAAGCAAATCAGTCCACTTCACAACAGCAATGAGCAAAATTTTACATGAACATGCAGAACACATATTAATGGCAGCGTCGGGTGACGGGTCACTCACTTCCCTCTAATATGGTTGAGGAGGGCGATGGCTGGATCCCGCGTTAACTCGTGAACGGGTGCCGTTTGATGGGGTTCGTCGTTTGGATACTTGGGGGTGAGAGACTTACCGAGCTAACCGATGTAGAATAGAATAATTCTGTATTGACATAGACATGTAAATTTTTTTTTGAAAAATTATACCCGTGAAGTTTGTCTTCACGAAGGTTTTTCCGAACTGTTGCTAGAGACGTGCTTTATTTGACGTCAATAAGAACAAGTGATTGTCAATGTTGAGAAATAAATATTTGAAATTGAATAATTAAAACATCCACGTCTAATGAAAAAATATGTTTTTGAAAGATCACACAAGTGAAGTTTATCTGGGGACAGAGGCAATACTACTCACAGCTACTACACAAAACCGTTTAATGTAATTTTAACGCTATTTGTGGCTTTATTCAAGAAAACAGATAAAGTCATAAAACTTCTCAGGGTGACATAATATGTATTACACAAGCCTTCTTAAACCATTATTAGTTCACACAGTACGATCTTTAGATCTAAATTGTTCACAGACACGAGGTTTTACAACTATTTTTGTGATGTTCTGAAGTGAAGAAATTTTATGGCAAGAGATTTTGTTGGATATACCTACGCCATCATCAGCCTTCGCAAAAAATCTACAAATTCCATAGCTTCCCAAATATTTAAAGTGACTAACAAGCCTGACGAAATTGAAGCTGCCTGAGCTCCATGAATACTAAATACAAATGCGATAAAGTAGTTTTAATCAAAAAACTGTTTTCAAAAACAAAACAAAATCAATATGAAGGAACGGCCGGGGTAGCTACCACTACTGGAACGAACCCAATCCTATCTCCAGCCTCCGGCCGGCGACGCATCAGCCATTAATAAAACCAATGTAATAATAATAAACCCCCAGACAAACACACCAACTGTGTGGCCGCCAAGTAAGCAGAGCTTGTGTCATGGATGACCATACAATGAACTGGGGGGGAACCCAGAATAAACATACATAATATAAATACAAACATCCATGACCCGAGAACAAACATCTGTGTTCATCACACAAATAAATGCCCCGGCCAGGACTCGAACCTGGGACCTTCGACGTATGAGGCAAGGCTACTTACCACTACACCACACGGTCGTCTATAACAATGTAATGAATCAATGACTGTCCAGTCCTCCGGCGCGGATGCTGCTTCCCATCACGGGAGTCGCGGGATCGTTTGCCGGCTCTGACAGAGATAAACAAGTGTCTAGTGTCCCGCCGGCGCACCCGCGTGACGCCTCGTCCTGCAGGTCATGCAGATGAAATATAGCCTACGTAACGTCTAGATAAAGTAGCTTCTAAATGGGAAAGAATATTCGAAATCGAATCCCTCTAACTTACAATGTTGGTTTGTTGTCCGTCCAACGTTCTTTTAACTGTTCAACTGTACTGAATAACTAACTGAAAGGGGCTACTCAATCATAAATAAAGACGCATCTTTACTTGCATCCGATCAAAACCGCCAGCAAAGGCTATATATAAATAAAACGCCCGTTTACTTTCACTGTAGTTCAAGGACAGAAACTTCACAACTCTCGTTGTTCAGGGGCGGATATAAATGTTGATTTATAGAAAAACCGTGATTTTATCGTGCACAATCAATCATTATGACTAAATAAATAAATTATTTATTTTTTCATTTATTTTTTAGAGGCAAACCCAGACGACTTGACATTAAGTAAAGATTAAACCCAAAACTTCCATCAAATATCTACTAGTTACAATTTTAATCTTACTTCCAAGAGACAAAACAGATGAAACTGTACTGTACGTATAAAAGAGATTCGGAAAATCTTTGTTTCTAGGACGTTATTCGCTAAGATTCCCACAGAATTCTACGCCTTACGCTTGTAAAAACATTAGTTAATGTATTTATGGGACTTATCACAGCATGCAACCTTTAGAAAGTTAATTAGAATCAAGTAACCGCCATCCTGTCATCTGCCTATACACAAATATCGTTCTTACTACAGCAAGCGCCATTACGCAGCTAAATAATCCAAAGCATTCGAGTATTGCTAATTATATTTAATTCTAAGAAGTCTCATTAAACGCTAGAAAGTAAGTGCGGAGAATGCGCCATTTTGAGCGTCGGCCATTTTTGCCGCGAAACCGACGGATTTTATTGTAAGTAAATTGTTGTCTTAAAGGGATCGGATTGTTGGGAAAGACTTAAGTTAAATGCTGTGTTTATGAAATTGTTGCCCGTAGGTTCGAATCTTATTATTGAAGTGGGTACGGGTCTGTCTGATACAAAAGTGTCGCGACCTTGAGGTTCTACTAGGATTCGAAGGCCGCAATAAGTTATACCTAAGGTACTCTTAACTATGGATGCTGTCTATAATTAGAGGGCGTCAAGAAGCAATATCAAATCTCTGAGTGCTGCGTTAAGGTGGCTAAGAGTGAAACATATTTAATTTCTGTCCTTATAAATCAAACAAATATGTATTAATAATAATTCGGCGCTAGTTTGCCGCCTGTGACTTGGTTAAAAATATATATTTTACGAACGTGATAATTCTAACTAATTAGCAATTATTTATCTACAAAACATCTAACTGGATATGTTTCTAATGATACGTGTTTCTGTCCAAAATATATATCTAAAAGATAGTGATCTAATGCAGAGTACGTGAAGAACGTGCTATCTCACAGTTCCATCGGTTGCCGTCGCCTAGCGTGTAGAATAACAAAAAATCATAGATTTCACGGTAACTTGTGATCAAAACTAAAGTATGTACTAACTAATATTATCAGATTTATGCTTTGAATAATAGAATCCCCAGACAAACTAACTAGCTCTACGGCCCCAAAGTAAGAAGAGCTTGTGTCATGGACGACCATGCAGTGAGGGGGGGGAACGCAGAATAAACATACATATATAAATATAAACAAAATGACCCGAGAAAAATCTTCTGTTGCCACCACACAAATGAATGCCCCGACCAGGACTCGAACCTGGGGCCTCTGGCGAATGAGGCAGGGTTACAAATTGATTATGATAATCACACAATAATCGCTGTGTAGCTAATATGTATTGCTCATGTGTGTTGTTTATTAAAGAAGAGTAGCGATTTGATCGGCGATCTATCTTACTCGGAATATGGTGCTTTAGCCACTTTTACAATTATATTATCAAAAACAAAGCGAACAATGTATTAACAGCCTATAAATTATATTCCGGGCTGTATCTGAGATGTGTCGCAGGGATCCCCCTAGGTCTGGGGTGTGTCGCAGGGATCCCCCTAGGTCTGTGGTGTGTCGCAGGGATCCCTCTAGCTGGATGGAACTAGCCATTTTACTAAACACACAGCCGTTTAATTGAAACTTGAATTTCAGACTCGTGCCATGTTTGTAAAAATCTATTAAACTAATAACATATTTCTTGCCCTATAATGAAATGAAATGAAATACTTGTTTCTCAACATTGACAATTACTTGTTCTTATTGACGTCAAATAAAACATGACTCTACCACCAGTGCAGAAAAACCTTCGTGAAGATGAACTTTCAAAAAACTTCACGGGTATATTTTTTTCAAAATAAATTTACAGAGTATTCTTATCTGCATCTATTAGCTCAGCAAGTCTCTCTCCCCCCAAGTATACAAACGACGAACACCCTCAAAGGGCACCCGGTTCACGAGTAACGCGGGATCCAGCCATCGCCCTCCTCAACCATATTAGAGGGAAGTGAGCGACCACATATAAACTATTTTAGCTGTACCAATTCATTCAAACAAACGCCTAGCTGATTATTGAAATGGAATTCGACTATCCATCTGCGACAACATATCGTAAAGTTTTCTTAACAAAATGCATCTTCTATTGTTACTTTTTTATGAAAACCTCACTAAAGACATGGATATTGAACACTCCAAAGGGACACTGTTGAAATGAAATATTTTTATTATATTTACATGGCTTACATTTACGATTTCTCATCCTTGTCTTACCCACGTCACTCTTACCACCAACAACTGGACATTACATAAAATCAATCAAACATGAAAATCCACTCGGAAGTGTCATAACAGCACCGGAGTAATCCGCACAAGGGCACACAAACACCGGCGTCGCTACTTTCGCCGCAGAAAGTCGTCGAGAAACGCGGAACCGAAAACACGTTAACGCGCATTTACGTAATTTTTTTAACAAACCTTTTTGGGGCAGGTGTATTGTGGAGGCTCGCCGTGAATAGATGTTATGGTATAAGTATAAAAGCCTTTTTTATACGGTATTTCTTTATTTGAAGCGCGCTGTGCGTGAGGCCTTACGTAGCGCCTTGCCTTAGCGTAGAACGTCAGAACATGAACTACGAACTAAAAAATATTTTTTATTTCATTATTTGTTCACAAACCTGCACTTAATGAATGTCGATACATCTTCGGCTTTTAAAAGGAAAAAAAGTGGGACAACACCTCGCCGCAGAACTAAAGGGTGCGTCTCGATTTAGAAAGTAGTATGAGTTCCACCACTGCTCTGAATCTCTTTTCTTTGGGTTCGCGTCATGGATAGGTGGTTCTTGGAAGGCCATGTACCATGTTCTTTGCATCATTTCTCTCCATTAAGTGAGATGGAAGAAAACGGTTGCCTATTGCTTATAAAAAAGTCCATTTATTGCGGAGATCGGTTCAGAACCCGCCCTGCCTGGCAGACAGACCTGCCCTCCTGCAAGGGTTCAAGTTAAACTTACAAATTTATTTAAATACCACAGCTAAAGCCGCAGGTTCGACGCGGAAAGGTTTTTACCGAATCGTTTTTTTTCTATGTGTAGGGTATTATAGTACTTAAAAATTTGAAAATTTTCAATTTATTAAACTGTTTTCATTCTTTAATTAAAAAAAACTTTAAATTTCTATAATTATTTTTCATAGGCAATATATAGGCAATATATTGCCTATAAAAATAATTATTGCTATATATAAATAAATAAGAGATGAATAAGAAAGACAAATCTTACAGCTAAATAGTTGGTAAAAATTTCAATTGAAAAATCATTTCATCATTCCGATTAGGCCAGCCCGCAGTAGGCAAGCAAGATGGACTATAAATTGTATAAAACCGCTCTATAAAGGGTGAGGCAGAAGTATCCCTTTGGTGGGAACAGTAAGGAAGTCGGGAGGGTCCGATTAAACGAAACTATAATAATATATTTGGCGTCTTTATGTCTAATCATCTATCTTAAACCATTCTGCGTTCTAACGAGCCTATTCTTGCTACCGTAGAGCCACTTCCTAGCCAGCACAATAATTAATCCGCGAGCGAGTTTCCCGCCGATATGCGACACACTTGCGCATGCGCGCGACGATCTAACTGGAGCAGTGGAGCGACTGTGTCCGCTGTAGCACGACGTGGGACGATAATCGGGCGATGACTGTTGTCCTTTCAAATAAGATACTACTGAATCTCAGAAAATTCAGAAACGATATTGCATAATGTGTCCAGCTACCGACATGTAGGTAGTTGTTCGTTTAGTGATTGAATTTAGGGTTAGAGCGAACACCCTCAAACGGCTCCCGTTCACCGCTTAGCGCGAGATCCAGCCGTCGCCCTCCTCAACCATATTAGAAGGAAGTGAGTTATTGGTTGATATTCATTTTCCAACTTCAATCTTAACTTTATAAAAAGTAGCTCCATCCGAATCCCTACAGTGTCGTCGTGCCTTAGAACGCGGGCGCTTACAAGGTCCGATCAATGCGCAAGTGATGCTCGCGTTAGCCTGAGTCTCCGCAGTGTCCTGCGAGAGTACCTACCTTTTAGGAAATAACTAAATGTTAAAATTTGATTATACATTTTTATGAGCGTCGAAGCTGAGCGGCCATATTTAGAAATGAATGTAAATAAATAAATATAGGACAAGAGTAGATATCGAACTGGGTTTGTACAAGGTGCAAAAATTGATCCAATTTATGATACTATATCGTAAATATAATATTTGTATTAGATGTTAGCGTGTGTAGTCAATGAATTTACTAAATTTTAAAGTAGTTAGATTTGTCCAGGTCCTTAAAGATGTGGAGGAAAACACAGTTGATGATGCTAAGCTTCATAATAGCATTATTTATTTCGCTCTTTTTATTTATAACATGAATTCTCCGTTCTAATGTTTTTACTGGGTCTGGACTGTAGGTCCTCGATGTCCCATGACAGCACTGCGTTTATTTAGATGACATATTAGTTATATAAAATATTTTGTAAAATATTTTTGACAACAAACTTTACACGACACAACATGTGAACGTTGCAGCCGGCGAATAACGGGAATCAGTGGAAACGCAGTTTAGTTTCTCCGCGCGCTTCCGTGAACGGCCCGTGCTGTGAGATGCGGCAACGCCACAACAATGCATGCTCATTGAAAAACTTATTGATATATATTTAGATAACTTTATTGGTTTTATTTATTATTATTATTATTATTAAATAATAAATGATATATATGAGAGCCATGATCGCGGGTTTAAATACATTACATCGACTTCTCTTTCGGTGAAGTAAACATTGTGAGAAAACCCCTACCTAAGAAATGATTTCCAAGGTATGTGTAAGTCTGCCAACCCACGCTAGGTAAACATGGTTGCCTGTAACTAATTGCGTGCAACCACCCGTTTTCAAAGTTCAAATTCAAATATTTGTTTCTCAACACTGACAATTACTTGTTCTTATTGACGTCAAATAAAGCATGACTCGACCACCAGTTCGGAAAAACCTTCGTCAAGAAGAACTGGCAAGTAACTTCACGAATATATTTTTTCAAAATAAATTTACAGAGTCTCTTGATGTCTATACAAAATTATTGCTATCTGAATCTGTTAGCTGGGCAAGTCTCCCTCCCCCCAAGTATCCAAACGACGAACACCCCCAACGGCACCCGTTCCTTAGTGGGGTGAGGTCGATTTTTTTTTTTCGAAATCGACAGTTTATATATGGCCCTATGGGCCTTTTAAATTTCACCGGACTTTGTGGCCTAGCGCTGACGGCGCTTAGCCGGAACTTAAACTACTCCTACTACTGGGGAAAGGCTGATATCCCTGCAGTAGAATAATACATGCCGTCGTGACCACGCACGAGCTGAATGGAACTGACCAGCACAAAATTGTGATCCATCAACTTCACACACTATCTAATAAACTCGTTTCTCAGAAGTATTGTCCGAGTCGGAGCCACTGTTTAGATAAAAAAAATCAAGATCCAGAAGCTGGTGTATTTCTAACATAAAACCCGCCGCGGCGCTGGAGCTGTTGCAAGCTGGCTAGCCGCTTTTTCCAATGCGTGTAAGCTGTAGGATACCGCTGTTTATTCGAACACAGACTGCCGATAACACCATATTTAAAAATAAATTAGGAATCACCTCCTTTTTCAAAGCCGGCTTAGGAGCGCACGACTAAAGTATTTTCCACTCAGTTGCGGTGTTATTGTTTGGCTTCATCACAATTCTTCATCCTTAGTGTTCCGTTTTTTTTTTTTTGCTCCCCTCCGCGGGAAGGGCAGGAGGATAAAAATGCCCTGACGCATACTCTGGCGCGATTCCAGAGTTATGTGGGACTCGTCCCGACGCCTACCAGGACCATACCCACTAAAAACCCCCTGTCGGCTCGTGCATTTTTGCCACTCAGCCTTCATCTGAGCGACGGCCAATTGGAGAAAGAGGCCGCGCTAGCGGGGCCCAGAAGGGGTCACCCGCTGGGATTACATAGCACTGAAGGTGCTCAAAGCACTGAAAGTGAAAACATACAAAAATTAAAAATTGCAAAATAAAATTGAATTAATTCGCATTTACGTTAGAATTAGGATTTACGTTAGAATTAGAATTTACGTTAGAATTAGAAGTTGCGGCCAGAAGGGCTTCGAGATCGGCTGACAGTCTGGTGGATGAGTACGCTTGCGCATTCCTAGGCCTAGCGACTTTGAACTTCGAATCTAAGACAGGAGTAGTATATGAGACTGAATCACGAACTAGAGGATTGGGATGGGTTTCGGAGCGTTTGAAGAACGCTTCAGAGTGTTCCGTTGCCATTTATTTCTTATATATACTAATATAGCTTCTAAATGGCGCGAATCATAACCACGCCTTCGTTTCCACCTGTCATTTGACGCGTTGTTGACGTAACAAGTCGGCAGTCTGTCAAATTGTCGTAAGTGACAACCTGTCTGTCGGTGTGTCTGTGTGCTTGTTTGTATCTTAGAAGATTTGTTTTATTGTGATCAAGGTAATGAGGCAAGTGATTAGTGCCGTTCCTGATTTTCTTTAAAATTAATTTCACAAATATTTAGAATACCTTAATAAATTAAAATCCTTTTCTGAAACCTTATTATTGATTTATATATTCTACAAAACTTTATTTTATTTTTTATAAACACAGACATTAGAATGATACCGCTCCTCTCATCGAAAAGACTTCAACGCGCTACAAAACTGTACAAAATAGTAAAGTTCATAAAAAGGAGATCCGTGGAATCTGTACAAGCTGAAGCGTAAGCTTTTTAAATACAATTTTATTTATTTTTTTACTTTAGATCACTACACGTTGTGTTAGTTCTTTTTATTACATTTAACATTATATTTAAGGTAGTTACCTCATTCGCAAAAACCACACGAATGAGTTGCGAAAACTGTGTCAAGTTTTTTATGTTATATCCTCAAATTACAACAAATCGGACAAGAAAACCAAAATAGGATCCGATATATAACAATACAATACAAACAATACAATTAACCAAACAAAACAAAGTTACACAACAAAAAGCAGGCTGGATTACTAGTCAAAAATCAATTAAGTTTTTAGGTACATATACCAAGCACAAATTCTTTACTACCTTTTCGGTCGAACCACCCACACAAAGACCAATTGAAAAACTACAAATATAAAACCTGAACTACCGCCAGCAACTGAACCAGTTCAACCAAACATCGAGTTACGTAACTCAGTGAAAGAATTGTAACATTTAGCTCAAATTCTAACTTACATAACTTCACACGTATATTGGCCAGTCGGTGCCAACATTAATATGCAGATTGTAATTATATTATACGGATGAAAAAAATTATTAATTATTATAACAGGAAAGAGTTTTTTGAAAATTGAATTCTTGTTATGTAAGTTGGTTAAATATGTATCAGATTATTAAATATACAATTAACTAGTTTATACACTGGTTTGCGCGGGTCACCATTTAGATTATTTGAAATTCTAATGCAAAAATTGTTTTATTCTTTTCCAAGTAAGTTTTGTAAACCGAACTAACCTACATGCGTAGTTTAAGCAACGCGTACATCCTCGTTACGCAAGTTTGTGGTTTTCTATGCTCTAGAACAACAGTCAAATAATCCGCAAGATTGTCACGCTGTTTAGTTTTGTCGAATGTTGGCGGACGTTTGTCTCCCCTCACCTGGCAGCAAGTCACGACGCAGATGAGGGCGTCACTCTCCTGTCCGACATTTACTCGTGCTAATTCACTCTCTTTGAAAAGCTCCGGAATCCTTCGTAAAGCATTAAACTTTAATGTTTTTAGTTTTAACTTTAAAGTTTTAAACATTTTAATGTTTACCAAATTCATTTTACCAAAAGTGACCACAGTTGTACCTTATCTAAATACTGCCTTGTCGGCCCTGATGGAGCAACACTAGCCGTGTTGCGCATGCGCACACGATGGAATCTTTACACCCCGCGATATTACCATTATGTCTCAACCCAAAGGAAGGATGTTTGTACACAAAGGCACAAAGAATACTTGAAAAATTGATGATATTGTGTCTACCTTGTACGAATTGCAAAAAAGATTTAGCATGCTGCACTGTACATAGATTCAGATTTAAAGTTCCACAGTAAAGCGAATGTTATGGATACAGCTAATATCAGGTGAAATAATACATACATACATACATATATAATAATAAAACAACAATAAAACAGTATTTTGAGCAATAGTCTTTTACATCTTTAAAACTTTACCAAAGCATCGGTCAAAGTACAAAAGAAATGTCGGACTTCAAAAAAATACGTTGAGCGTTATCCCTTGTTTGTTGGGGAAAGTTGTTTAGTTTCACGAATATATCGTCTTCACATTTGACAACTGGCTCAAAACTACCCCGTGTCTGTTGCTAACGACGCCGGTGTCAACTACTTGACGGCACCTCGAGCCAACACTCAGTGATCAATAATGCAATACTTTTGTGAATTATTCATTTCTGAACGAAATGTATACCACTAATTAGCGCTTTCATAATGTTCAGTTCGTTTTGATGTATTCAGTTGGGCCAGTCGAGTAAACTAGTTTGTATTAGTTTAAGACGTGGAAAACCAGTGAAGGAAGTATCCTTATATAACCTACGTACCTAAGAAGTTATTTAAATGGCATGCGAGGGACAATGCAAAGCCTGTATTTAGTGAGTCTATGTCCCGCAGGACGATTTTGTAAAACGATTGTGGGCTACTGATCCAGCAATGATACCAAGCTAACAAAAAGAACGGGTGGAATATGTCTTCGCTTTTTAATCTTTTACTACTAATAAACGAAAGAAGTGCCGCTCAACCCTTGGGTAATTTAGTCGGGTAAATGAATGCTGAAATAGGTGATGTGCCGCTGTTCGTATCAGCATTACACGTCGCCATGTTTGGAAGTCGTTTAGTTCGCTTAGTCCTTTTAAAAAAAATAATGTTTGTTTTAACGGGCCCCTGATCGCACTGGGGCCTTGACAACTTTGAGTGTGGCCCCAAGATTCACTTAAGGCAGTTTAAATAGAAATGACAATTCACCATTCAATAACTCTCTCAATATTCAAATAATTATTTTCAGCCAATCGAATCTGAATACAAAATAAAAGTAACAAATCGGTATTAATTTATTTTATATCCTTTTACTCATTTGTACAAGGATACGAGAGTACTTACGAAATACCTATAATATGAAGGATGCGACAAACTTAATTAGCTAACCAAATGCTTAATGTGTAAGAAAAATGCGTTTTCTACATTCCAAGGGAATAGTTTCATTAGTCTTTAGCCATTATTTGCACTCATGTCTTCGCCGATTGAATATTTAAACACAACTTTATTTAAAGATTTATGTTTTGAAATTGTTATGAAATTACTTTACTGCTTCCGCGACGATTTTATTTACAAGACTTTTAAGCGTTTAGTAATAGCACCGCATTCCCTTCCCCTGCCCTGTCATACAGTGTTATTTGCAGACACGTGTGTCACCCCAGCCAGGGGCATCATCAGGGCACAACGACCGACGGAGAAGTGGATTCTATGAGCGTTATTTCTAGTAGACACAAAAAATCTCTCTTCTCTTTGCATTTTATAGATTTTTTTTATATTGTTATAATACGATCAAAAGAGTTTCTGTGCCAATCTATGTTTTAGACCCCGATGCATGTAGAGAGGTTGACTGAACGTCCGTGTGTCTGTGGCGACGTATCGCCCGCTGGTGGCCAATTGTTAATGTGGGACTGAGATCCGAAGCGAGAGCGTTCTCAGCCAGTGTTTGATGAGATCAGCCGTTTAAAAGTTATTCAAGTTCCTGTCAGTTGCAAAGTCTCTATCGCTTTGGGGCAAAAATAACTTCGTACAATTTTATGTAAAAAATACTAATTGTAAATTACCATCCACCATACCTAACCACAATCTTTATTTTAACCAACTCAGCTATTTAAACACCAAATAATGTACAGTCAACCAACTTTTCGGAACAATAGCAAAATTTTGAATTAAAAGATTCGTTACTAACTATGAAGTACTAGAAATGTTTACATAGAAGACAGCGCAACCCCTAACTGCACAAGTGACTTGGACGGACCGCAGCCTTTAGATTCTATGTTAAATTTAGTAACCAAAGTCCGAAGGTAGTTTACAAAGAATGTGACCGAGGTTGAAGGTTTGAGTCCTGGTTGCGACATGAACGATGCTTGGAATCTAAAGTTTGTTGAAATGTCGAAAAACAAAGATTCTAATGCCTAATTATACGTGTGATGAATTTATTTAAAATAGTTTAGTTAGTTGATTATGAAATAGGGTCTACTAAATATTGGACACAAATGTAACTAGATATCAAAGATAGAACTAATACAATAAAATTATTTAAGTAATAAAATTAAATTTAAGACTTAGTGCACCGCGCCATTTCGGAACTTTAAGAACGAATTGTACACAAGAGGAAAGCAGCGAGTATGTAATGTTAGACAGTATTGGTATCAATAGAATTTTTTTTAAAGATTAGGTAGTAAAACTCCCTTTTATTATTTCCATATTTTTTTTGAAACCTTATGTAATGAACTCTCAGGTTGAATTTACAATCTTTCTTCCTTCACTTCACACTTTCCACCGACGACCATATTAACCATGTTACGTAACCACACACGGTAGAACATTTAGCCATTTAGTCCTAATTTAGCAACAAGGATGTAAAAAGGACAGGTTAGTCCAGTGGCCAAACCTCAAAGTTTCGCAAGTTTACATTGAAACTGTTAATTGAAAAACACCCATATGCTTGCTGGAATAAGAGTTATATAAAAGCTAAAAGCTTGATATGTTGTTTACTGTTATAAATCATTTTAAAATATTGCTTTTGACTTGCTACAGGAAAAGCAGTCTTATTTTTAAGAAGCTAAGAGATATGTTAAGACTAATGTGTGCGTGTTGACGTTCAGCGAATTATTTTAAAATGGCTCTGTGACTTCAAGTTGAAGTGAAATATGTTACTTAAATAGCTTTAGCATAATTAAGTCATAGTTAAGCGTGCATGTTGGTATGTTTTGCAAATCTCAGGTGTACGTTGATGGAGTGGTATGGACTAGATTTCAATGAAACCCTCAGGCGGAAATACATTACCGAGTTATCTGTATGTATACAGTGTGTTAGGGTTCGGATTTCCGATACTTAACTCACGTGTTCTATGTAAAATTTTATCGACAAAAATATATACAAGGGGAGCTCGCACTCCTCACCCCTCTGAACTGTAGGCATTTTTAAGTTTAATGTATCGTATTTGTGGCGAGTTGATTGTAGCAATTTTTTTTATAATTTTATGCTTCCCACATACATGGAAGTGGTCTTATTTTAAAGATGATAAAATTTTCTGACTTTTAAAACCAAATTTGTTAGTCAGTTACAAAACGCTTTACACGAGAAACTTTGATTTATTCAAAAAACTTAACTTAACTTAACGTAAAATTAGTGTATTTTTTTTTTGTTATTACGCTCTATCTAATAAACGGAGCCCTTAACATAACGTTTTTTAACATATCGGAATTCCGAATCCTAACACACTGTATAATACAGTTTAGTATATTAGTAAAATGTAAGTTCTGATTACTTTAAAGCTTTTCGGGAGAAAAGCACCATGAATACCTACATATCATTCACAAAGTTATTTAGTCAGGAATCTTAAGTTGTAAAACTGCATTGTAAATTGTCTTAAAAACCTAAAATAATATTTCTTTTTTATTTTACAGGTACATATTTAAATCTGGTAACAATCCATCTTTAACGAACTTCTACAACCGCGAGTGAGTAACTTACCATTAAGTAATATAATTATGTAGGTTCCACGCATCGCCATCATCATACCACCTTCTAAAATAAATATTATAGACGTCAAACTACCAACTACTTACACTAATTATCATTGCAAATATATTTCTTCCACACGCACACAGACGTGCCATCAATCACTGCATCTACCCACAAGCAGAAATCTATCAAAATAGGTCAAGACGCTGCAATGGTAGTGCGTAGGCGCAAGGCGAACTGCCTGCCATGGCGAGATAACAATGGATTTGTGCCATTAAGTAATATGTACTCGTAGCTTTAGTTGATTACATTATTATCTTTGTATATTTGTAGAAACAAAAGCAATAAGCTATTGATAAAGTTTAACAGCTACTTGGATGGAAGAAAGAGAGGCCTTCGCCCAGCAGAGGAACTCTACGGGCTCGCAATAATCATAACACTTTTTATAATAGTAGAAACATACATATGCATTCAAAAACGTGCTTGATTAAAATTGTTTATTTGTGTCCTACATAGAATTAGACTTCACGCGATCTAATTGTGTTTCATTATTATTTTATTCCAACAACTTTATAAAACAAAGTATTTTTATTATAAAAGCCAACTTCGATATCAGGTAAATAAAAAGAACAATGAATAAAACCCTGAAAAAATAATTAATCTATTCGGATCTATTTGGAAAACAAAAATGTATTTCGCCGAACATAAATTAAACATACATGCAAACGAATTGAGCAACCGTTACCTTTTAAAAACAGATCTACTGTTCTCTATCTCTGTCTGTGTTTGAAACCTGCTGCTGCTACTATTGCTAAATGGTCTTTATCTAAATCATCTTAGAAATAAAGCGCTAAGTGAATATGTATAAAATTAGGTTCTCTTAGAAATCTAGTGCTCACTTAGTTGCCGTTTACTGGCTATTTCAAGTCAAGTTAATAGCTTGCGACCTGGATTTTAACTTATGTTAGAGCTTAAATACTAACTTAGATCTCAAATTTCGAACTAAGTCTGTGGGGGAAACGTAGATGGCGGGCTTTGCAGATTTTAAGTCAGCCTGCTCAAATTTAACGTCCGAAAGTGTATATCTCTTCATAGTAACTAAGATTGTCGAACAAGTAGCATTTCTTAAGAAACAAAGCACAAATGTGCACAAATTGAAATAACTTCATCCGCCGCAATAAATCTCGCTGAACTTTTGAAGGACTGCACCAATTGCCTTTAAACACGGTTCCGAACATTCTCGATTAACTCAGCTTTCTATCAAAACTGCGCCAAAATCAGTACATTCGTTGGAGACCGCGATGCTACAGACAAACTCCCAGATTTGTGTATGCGAGTGCAAGTGCACGCCTTACTAGCAACTATAGATGTATAGTCCGAGGAGTGAAAGCCCCCGAATTAAGTAACACTATTTTATGAAAAGACTTTCGTAAAGCGAACGAAATCATCTTTGAGAATATTGAACTGTTGACTCCTAACAATGTTTCATACTGACGACTCTTAAAATTAAATTTTCTCCCAAGTGTGGTAGATTTTCTCCCGGAGTCCACGTAATGGGTTCGATATATGGCAGACACCATCTGATGCTGATACCAGAGAGAAGTACATGCAATTAAAGTATTATTTGTTATGTGATTGGAACACTTTCTATGAGATTTCGCTTTCTGTGTGTGATAGAGTTTTAATGCTGCAGTGAATCAGTTTTTAATGGACTGTTCGATTAATAAAGATAGCATTATGGTTATATATTATTTCACTGCTGTTATGGTAAAACACCCTAGATATTAAAAACAAAATATTTGTGTGATGAATGAAGATGCTTGTTTACAAACCTTAATCACTTGCAATTTGCTTTGTTCACTTTGAAACCTTCTAATTTGCCGCTTTTTTAAGCAAGATTAAGTGAAAACCTCAACCACGGAGGGCCTTAAAAACAAACAACGGCGCCACCAGTCTGAAGTCCGAATGGGACAAATAATAATAATAATAAGTTTGTTTTTACACCAATAAGCAAATAGCAACATTAAAAAACGGTAAAAAGGCCTCCTGTTTTTTTGTTATTAACATAATAAAAATAAGCCTTAAAAATTATGTCTAAAATTATCCATCCAATTTTTCGTATGTATTATAATTTTCATAACTTGTATCTCAGATAGCTAAATGCAAACACACTGTTTCTTTCAATTTCACTCATTTTTTTCTCTGATCGGTCAATTAGCAAATTACTGCCTAGGTATAGTAATATCCGGCCAAACATATGACTTCACGCGCATTCACCTGACCACTTAGCAACAATGAGGCAACCTGTCAATAGGCCGGTCCTATACACATATTATCTCGCGAACGCCGATGTTGTCAAAGCGGATGACGCCAACACTTTCTACCTTAGACAACTGCCAATTGTTTAGAAGCTACGCAGTGCGGCGGTTTTCCCTTTAAGAAAGGATATTCCAAATATTTTAGATGAACTCGATTCTACATGGACTTTTATGTTTTAAAATGTATTTCTATTCTCGATTCCTTCCAGTTCGCTGTATGGTCATCCATAACACCAGCTCTGCTTACGTTGGCGTGATTGTCAGGGGATTTATTATTATTATTACTATATTAGGAATATTTAGAATGATAAAACAAGAATCTATAATGCAGAGACCATCCTAATGAAATAGTCAAATATTTACTTAATATAACATATAAAACCTCAAGGGGTGAAATCGACTTGCAATAAATAACCTTGTGTAAACGTAGTTGTGTCCCAAATTCTGGTGACATGAAACGCAATCACAAGGATACATATCTTTCCAACCGAAGCTTAATGTATCGTAATATTGATTAGTTTATTAATATTTATTATTCCCATGGACATGAATACTACTTCTTCGTTATTCAGATCAATCCACGATGTTCAATCAACGTACCCATGAACACAATCACCGTCCACCATGGTCCAACTGGTCAAATAAAATTGCACTTTCTCCTTTGCCGGACTCACCACGCAATTCCCAACCTTGCCACCTAGGTAATAAAGTGTATAAATTGGACAATGGCACTATTGTGTTAATTTCAATGGTTTGTTTAGTCACGAGGTAACGATCGGAAGCTGAGTTTCATCTCAAGTGGATGTCCGGATTCTTGCAGTGGGTGTGGTTAGAGTTCAGAATTTCTTTTGCCGAGTTTTTGATGGGAGTGGTACTGATTTGTACCACTCCCTAGGTTCTGACGTCGTTTTGACATGAGTGGTGACAATATGGTGATTGTTGATCGTAAATCACATATATTTGTCGATATGTAGGTACTCGCGACCTTTGGGATTCTTCTATTTCAACTAACCTTTGCTTCATCCTTGTAAATCCAAAAGAGGTTTTTTTTGTTTCCACAAAAATTGTTGATATACGAGACTGTGAGTTTTTGGACATAGATTAATAAAATTGGCATTTTTAAAAGGAGAGTTAATGTCTCTCTTGTTAAGACTTGTTCCTTACTTCTTTGTCACTGTTGTTGGAAGACACAACTTATCAGCCTGCTCCTTACAGAGATCTAAACCAGTTACTATTTATGTATTTATTTATGTATTCACCAAATATTTTCATCTTTCGATTCCATTGTCTCAGCATCTTTTATTTAATTACAAGAGAAATATAAATCATTATATGCAAAACATAATGTAACCTCTCTAAAACAAATTCACACCCAAAGCTTTAAAATTCACAACACCAAGTGTTATTATGTCGCATTGCGCCGCATGTTACAAGCGACGTTATGTTTATCTGTACGTGGCTTGAGTGCAAGTTACTCTCAAACTCTTGGGTTAGGTCGGGTATGGGGTCAACCAAGTGCGACGGATGAATAATTTCTGTCATGGCGAAAATGTTATAAGCAAAATTAAAAAGTTTGCTCCAAATCTATGGACTTTGTAGGTAGGTAGTTGATACGATGTAATGTATACATATTTAAATTTATTTTAACGTTACACTCGACGTCCTATGCGAATAGAGAACTGTTATCTTATTGTGAGTTAACTTAAGTTTACGTGTATCAACCGCAGCATCCGAACTCCTCACTAACTTCGAACGATGCCTTGGTTATAATTATTCCAGGCTTTGTTTCGATAAAGTCCGTCAAACAGTTTATTTTATCGCTATTCTATAAGTTCTTCAATCATATTGTTTCTTCATTGAAATAAAATGAAATAATGGAATGAAATATTTATTTCTCAACACTGATAATTACTTGTTCTTATGGATGTCAAATAAAACATGACTCTACCACCAGTTCGGAAAAAACCTTCGTGAAAAAGAACTGGCAAGAAACTTCACGGGTATATTTTTTTCAAAATAAATTTACAGAGTCACTTTATAAAGAGTAACTATACAAAGTTATTCTTATCTGCATCCGTTAGCTCGGCAAGTATCCATATACCCCAGGTATCCCACGGACGAACACCCTCAAACGAACACCCTCATTCGTCTCTTAGATATTAGCATCATATTGTGTGTTCTCGAAAAACAAACGAACATGTATTAGGTATACTACTTCGTACAATTGTATCTTTGACCCTAATCTAAAACACCTTTATCTAAAATTCAAAATACCAAAACATTGTAAAACAATTCCAGAACTAATTACATATTAAGTTACTTATTTTCATAATATATTACTGAATTGCTTGTTGTCCAAACAAACTACGGAAATGCAGGGAACAATAAGCAAATTCACACCAATCATAATACTATAACATTTGGAGACCTTAACCTCCACAAGTGACCTCTGCTCCACTGCGGCGGCGTTACATCACAGGTCACATTCAGTTCAAACCGCGGTTTGTGTGAAACTCTCACGGCTTACAAGGTTACGTCGGTTGTCTTTGTATGTTTTTGTTTTGTTTTTTTAATGATTTCAAAAATCGGGTTGTAGAGACGTCTGTATTGTTTTCGATTTTTCTAGAAATTCAAACTCTTACCTTTGTCGAGTTTGAAAGGGTTAGGAAGAGCTTGTGACATAAGTGCAACAAAGACAAGTCCAACAACAAGTCTACGACCGGCATGTTCAATCGATGACCGGTGACATTACAAATAATTGTATTCATTGATTTATCTTAGAGTATAAATGAGGTTCATGGGTACGGATTACGCCTTACCATTAGTTAGATAGAATTCTCATAGTCATGAGCTTTTTACGAAAATACAAAATTGCAAAAGCAGATAATTTCAGTTTTAAGATATCATTCGCAATCAATTTCCTTCATACAATACTAAAACAAGATACTTTTCGGCTACATGACAACCCAAATTATAACAAACCTACCAAAATCTTATTGTGGAAAGTCGTCACCACCCAACCTTCAGCACCTCACTCAAGTAGCAGCGCGTCTACAAAACTCGGCGCTTGCGCAATCACCCGGGCAAAGGTTAACGACCGCACTTTCATTGTCAACGGACTTTCCCGCGACCTGTGACGTTCGGCGATTGATAGTGACAGGTGGCAGAGTATGACCGATGACGATGTGGCGCAAAGCATTTTTTTGGAAAAACGAAATTTAAGATTAAGGTGCTGGTCCGTGGGTGGCAGTAACTCTGCTTCCTGTATCTATTTATTTTTTTTATTTATTTATAAACAAGACACGCCAACAACATTAATAAAAAAAACATGTCGCATACAGTTAAGATTGAGTAAGGGCTATTATTAATGTCAGTTACAGGCATGCACAGCATTGGCTAACATAGTCCAGGAATAATTACTTAAAAATAACGAATTAAAATAAAATGGTATCTCACAAATATACAAAAATTTCCCAACATTTCAATGAAAAAATTTTTTTTCAATATAAAAGCACATCAATACAATAACACAATTAAATAACAGTCAGTTAATTTAAATTTAAATTTAAATTATTATTTTACAATGAAGTCAATAAAATTAAATAAATTAAACTACGATTAAATTAAATAACATTACGATTAAAATTAAATGTCTTTTATTTTAATTACACTTATTAAAAGGCAACATTACGGTCATGTGAGAGGTAATTATAAATCTTTTGCTGAAAAGCATGACAAGAGTCGTGAAAAATGTCCAGGTCAGGGATTCTAGAGCACCTTAAATTATACAACGCAATCATTCTGGGACGGGGAGAGTGGGCAAGCAAGTTGGACCTACAGTACCAAGTTGGATCTAGGTTCAAGGTTTGAATTCTGGTGTTGACCGACATTCTTGTTAAGAAAGTTATATCTTTTGTTTGTTTAGCTACGTTTGATCTTCCATAGAATTTTTCAATGGGATAAATTCGGGATGTGGTGTATAAAATAACATAGTTTAAAATAATTATATTACATTTACGTAAAACCAAAAGATTCTCAAAGCCAATAATGACATACTAGCATAAAAAATTTAAATTACATATTTAAATTTAAATTAATTACCCATTTCCGAAAAAATAATGACCTCAGTGTTATACAATTTATCTAATTACTGTTTTGAGTTGCAACGATTATATCACCATTACGCTAGTCAGTTATTTTTCTACTAATTACTTGATGACGTTACACAATTGTTTATTATTTATGTGCTTCAGTGAATAATTTATATCCTTCTTCTTATTTTATTCGTAGCAGCTTCTTAATTATGGGCCTTTCTTTCATTACGTTTTTGTGAATCAGTTGCATAACCAACACTGCGTAATAATAGGTCACAATCAAATCAATCACTTAACTATAACCACGAAAGCTTTTGTGTCTTTTCATTAATTTAGATTTTCACAGATAACTTTATATCTTCAGACAAATACATCAGTTGTTTGGCCCGAAAAGTTGTTGTATGGTTGACTACACAGTAATTAGGTACCCCAGAAGTGACAGAAGTCACTTCCCTCTAATATGGTTGAGGAGGGCGATGGCTGGATCCCGCGTTAACTCGTGAACGGGTGCCGTTTGAGGGTGTTCGTCGTTTGGATACTTGGAGGGAGGGAAGACTTGCCGAGCTAACAGATGCAGAAAAGAATAATTTTGTATAGACATAAAGAGACTCTGTAAATTTATTTTGAAAAAAAAATATACCCGTGAAGTTTCTTGCCAGTTCTTCTTCACGAAGGTTTTTTTCGAACTGGTGGTAGAATCATGTTTTATTTGACGTCAATAAGAACAAGTAATTGTCAATGTTGAGAAATAAATATTTGAATTTGAATTTGAATTTGAATTTGAATTTGAATTTGAATTTGAATTTGAATTTGAATTTGAATTTGACACGCCTACTTATACCGGGTGACTTTACCGCTCGGCAGATCGGCACATAGGCTCGCACCACAACTGTGAGCAATTTTTTTAAATCATGTAGCCAAAATGAAAAAAGATCCGTTTTCCGAACGAGAACTTATCAGATACAAGCTCTGATGCATGAGGCAAGGCTGGTTTTGGCTTTGAATAAACACAACCGTAGGGTATGAGATTCAAGAACAATATCAAATGAGATTCAATAAACCGTTACAGTGAAGATCATATCGGTGTCAGAACTCTCTTTCTGGCGGGACATGGGGGTCAACCATCTGCAGCCCGGGTGGGAGCTTTCGTACATAAGTGTGAATGAATCGCTTTGAGATTTTGCGTTGTCTATCAATTTATATACATTTTTCTACTTTTATTGTTTTAATTTAACAATAAGATATAAAACGTTCACTGTTTAAATCAAATTTGACTCAAAACGAGTTTTTTGAACTTTCATCCAGTTCTCGATAACCTCGTATAGAAAAGCAAGATGGCGAAACATTTTACGTTAGATATTAGTTTAAGATATACAGCCGTATAATTAGTTGTTTTTATTTTACAGCAAACTGAAAATAAGATAGAGAAGTAAATTATTACTGTACGCTTAATTGTAATTGAGCTCGGTATTAAACATAACACAACATTCTAAATTAATATGTCAACCGAATATGTATAAATATCAAAAGAGGATCACAAATCGGCATCAATTTATGGATCTTGGTACATTACAAAATTAAACTATTTTTATATTGTGATAGTGTTTTGCAAGAAAACCAAAAAGGTATTTCATTTCGCAAGCACTTTCACTGTCAAATTGTACACTAACAACAATAAATTAGGTATTTTTTGTTTCTGACGCAACAAGCGAGCACCATAAAGTTTATACTCTACATGGATTCCGCCAACTCATTGTGAATCTTATATTATAAAAAATAAGGTTCATAAATTATACAGTTTTATTGTGTTTCCTAAAGTTTAGCTGCTTTCTACATCTTGAGTTCATTAGTAGGTAAATACTTTGGTTCACACTTTCTAACACGATTTGATTTGGATGGATATCGATCTCATTAGCTGTGACACTTTCTTTCACGATATTTCAGTTTGATTTGTAGGGGATTGCGCAAAATGTTAAAGTCGTAAAGCGCCTTCTTCGCCTAAGAAACAGTAATAATAACAAGAATATTCTAAATGTACATTGTTCATATTGATAACTAGAGGTAGAGGTGCGGTTTTACCCGCGTAATTCTTGAACCCGTGGGTATTTCGGAATAAAATATTGCCCATATTATAATTACCTCTTCAGAATTCATCTTATACATTTACCTGTAAATCAACAAAAAATAATAATAGGTCGTTCTATTTATTGACACAAAGTCGAGAACTAAGTCACGTGAATAACATAACGATAATTGTAATTATTTCTCATCACGCTGTTAAAAACGTAGCTTAAGAATGCGGCACGTTATTGGACAGGTTTCCCTGCTTCTTTCTTCTTTGTAGTAACAGTATAGACAGTCACTTAAAATCCATCAAATCTTTTAATTGTAGTGCGTATCATCACTAAATTCAGATTTACCCAGCAAGAAACCCCAAGACAATATCCCCGTATTTTACTAGTCTAACAATGTAACCTATAATTACAATAATATGATAAAATTTCAGTTTACACTGAACAATGCATAATACGGTATTGTCTTAGTAACCCAGAGGTCTTTGTCGAAAGGAACCGAAGTGTGAGAAAAACGGATTTAATTGCTGTGACTAATAAGGTGCAGTATCAATGCTTTGTGCAATAAGTTCTAATGCCTTGTTAGATAGATAAATGTAAAATGTCGTAGCGGAATAAATACTGAGGACAAATCAATGAGGGCTAGTTAAATATTCAGTAAACAATCGTATTTATTTCTAAAAGATTAACAGTATCAATTTCAAAATTTTTGGTGGTCACCTTACAAACTCGGATTCCTTGTTTTTTTTCTTTTCTTCTTTTTCTTTTAATTCTTGCCAGTTCTTCTTTGCGAAGGCTTTTCCGAACTTGACGCCAATAAAACAAGTTATTGTCAATGTTGAGATATAAATATTTGAATTTGTTTGTAGCAAAATATATTGCAAGTAAATTTTTGCAAATGATGACTTATTTTTAATTTTATATTTGTATAGATACGTTCAAGTCACTTGTTCGAGCCTGTGTGTGCGTGAAGCACGTATATACATACACAGCAACAATGTGAAGTTTGCGTATTAACAAGTACACACACACAAATGACCGCGCACACAAATTTCTTGAACCATCCACTGAAATTCGTTATTGATAAATATTTCGTGTCATGATGTCGTTGTACCGTTGCTTTCATGATTCTGAAAACAATTCATTTTCAGTACATTCCTCATTTGCCTACGTACCGGAAAGATATATAAATAACCATCGCCAAGTTAATGATACTAAATCTTAGTTATAAAAGCAGACTCAACATATTACGCCTGTCTTTATAATAAGGAAACCTAAAACCTGAGTACTTGTAACTGTACATTTCGCAGCCTTTCTACTCTTAAATCATCGACAAGCTCTGATACACCGAGCGCATGCGCCGGCGCCGGCGTCGCCAGGTAATGCGTGATGTGAAACAACTGGACTGTGAATGCAGGAATTGTTGGTTAAAGTGGATTATTCAACTGTTTGTACTGGTATTTTTCCTAGTGGTCTGAGTGCGTCTGGAAGTTAAATATAACAACTAAGTGTAGTAGTGCAGTGTCGCAGATAAATACAAAGATACATTGTTGTGTGGAAACAAATACTCTTACTAAAATGAGGTACTAGCTAAGACTGTCTAAGAAAACCATGTTTGAAGTTTGTGTTACGTAGATAACTACACAAATTTGAAGCCTGCAGTCCTCGACGCGTCATTAATCAATGTCAGAAATCATAAACATGGATGCCTACTACCGAACGATGGATCATGTGTGCATTTACCGGCTATTAAAATGTAATAAAAAATGCCTCTTAGTTTTTATGAGACATTTACAAACGAATCCTTGAAACTATGAAAGCTTTGACGCACAATATTTTACATACTAATGCGAAAGCGGTTGCTAATTGTTGTTGCTAATTGTGTATAGCTTAGCTTAGCTTATAGCTCACGTATAGCAAAACTTTAGAGGCATTCAAAGAAACATAAATTTTCACTGGTACTATTTACCTCACCACGAGCATTTCTAAAAATAAAAGTTGCTACATTTGCAACAATTTCTCTACATTTTTGTCTTACAAAACAAACAGGAATATTTCTTGTCTTAGACAATAACGAAATCTTCCAACACCATAAAATGTATGTCATCATTCCCCACAACTAGACTGGTCAATTTGCACATTGTCCAGTCATTTCAGCAGGTGGCCGATCTTGCAAGATTACCGTGGCATTCCTTTCTCCATAACATTTTGCAACAACACTGGAATATGTATAATTTAATAATATAACTTCTTATAATAACATTATACATCGATTTCGTACAAACTTTCTCTCTCCGAGTGAGAGTGATCTCGGTGGGAATAAAAACTTGTTTCTCCATATTTACGAACTGTTTTGTAACAAGGTAATGTTGTGATGGATTTCATCATCACATTTTTGCTGTATGATGGTGATTACCTAATTATCGTTGATTACTATTGTAAATGCTTTATTTAATTTATCTTGTCATAATTACACGTCACATAAAAATATTTTTGTTGTTTATCTAAGGTGATTTAGTAAACAATATTGAATTTGAATAAGTTTATGCTTCTGTTCCAAAACTGTTATTTTTGAAACAAACATATTTATATGTTACTAATTCACCAATCCTTCATCTAATTTAATATAATAACACGCGATTTTATACACGCCATACTCTCAAGCAGCATGCTTGTAAGTAAAAACTCACAAGACTTCAAACAGCTCCTTGATTCACTTATCGAAGTGGTTGTCCTTTAGACGACAAGATCCTTTCTATTCTACGTCTATGTACTTGCTAGAATAATGATTCCATATGCTACTAAAATTACTAGCCATTCTATATAATATGATCTAATTTGATACGCAAAATGTTTCATGCATACTTATATTTTGATCAACATGTTATTTCGTTCCAGTATCTTATGTTAATGCAATCTTGGAATAAATGTATGAAGAATTTGGATACAATTTGGATCTCAGATAGCCTACAATAAAACAAATGATAAAAAATTTACATGAACTAAGTCGCGGGTCTGAAATAATCCGACTAACATTTAGGATGGCCAAAAATCCACATCAAAAACTCACTTTCGTTCCCCGCCATAAACAATGAGATAATACAGAATATTATCAAGCTATATATTGAATATGCGAGCAGGTTAGACGGGGACGAGTGAAACTCCGAACGGCTGTCAACGCACTGACCGTTTATTGCAACATAATAATACTTCGCCACGGGTCGCAGCCCGCCTATGCATATTATGTAGGTATACATATACAACACTATAACATATCGATTAATCATAAATTAACATTAGTCACTTTCCACAAAAATACATTAATCAAAAGCAGTATAGTTTCACCTTTTGACAGTTTCACCAAGCCGACCAGACGGACCGTCGCCGTAAAGAAATTCCTTAAAAATTTACATACCCAAAAGCTTATAAACAAAATTCACATTTTTTTTTAAATTTCGATTCTTGGCCGGTCGTTTTCACTTTAGGCCAAACCTGTTTGAGCCTGCTACACGCAGGAAAGTGGCCAGTAAAGAATGTAACATTACGTAACGAGTAATTATTATTATTGCTGTTTAGTAATTGTTAGTTGAATGACCTAGTATATGATGTAGTCGATGACAGCTCGGACGCTGAAATGAACGTTATGCTCATATGTTTGTAAATACGTACGAACTCGTTACAGTAATCGACACTAATTGATCGTTCTTTTTTCAAATCAAAAGCGATTTCTCTCTTCTGATTTCAAAATAAGTTAAAATTCGTATAAAAGAATGCAAAGCTTTATGAAACGTTGCACGAATACAAAATAAAATAGTTTTTATTTGTTTCGTTGAACAACTCTAACTTAAATTAACCCAAACCTTTGCAATAGGAATCCATGTAGTGAAGGTTATTTTTATGCTCGGCTACTGCACTAACTTTTGTGTGTAGTTTGGCTTCTAGACGCCACTTCGACATTGCTCCCCGCCATCCCAACCCGCTGGTCAATAAGTCAGCTGACTAAACAGCCAACCCAGACGCGCCTGTTCATTATAGGCGTCCGCATAACGTCTTAACAAATCCCGACGACGCTATTACAACAAGGAACGCCGGTGTTCCAGATAGAAATAGGGCAACACGGCATTCACATCGCTCACGCGCTGTACGCATTCCTACTGAGTTTCTTGCTGGTTCTTTGACAGTAGATGACCCTTCCGAACCAGTGGTAGTTTCAGTAAACGATCCGAGGTCAAGGTCCGTGCCCCCTCGGGGTTCCTTAGGCGTTTCGTATGTAGGAGTAGTTTAAGATCTCATAAAGGTCTCAAAAAACAAACTCTAATTTAACTCTAAATACTTTTGTTTCCTCGAGTCGCCACTAGAAAGAACACAGTTCTAACCTCCATATGTCTATCACAATATCCAAGTCTTCGAAATACCTTCCAAAGAGCATACAAGCAATGCTCTTACTTAAGTATTAATTTTAAGTATAAAGTATTATTACGAATAACTATAAGTACCAAGACTAAGTTGGCACCAACCCGACGCAAGTGAAAGTTATGAAATGAGAAATGCCTCTTAAGATTTATTGTTCCGCTAATCTACCTATTAACTATAATGAACTATGTAATACCCATTAACTATCGTTTAATAGATCTAGTCTCAATTATTTCAAGAATATCAGCGATATGCTGGACTTACATTGACGCACATCATTGTCAGCTTCTACTCGATCAATATGAATAATTTTCACATGCATATCTATTTAGCTGTCTATAAAACACAAAATCGAAGTGAATCAATCCCGCAAAAGAAAGCCGCAGAAAACAATACCTCGTTCAAAAAATTGTTCGATGTATGAAATAGAAAGTAAACAATTTGACTACGGGATGAAAGAAAAGCCCTCGCGTTGCATTCTACCACAGACCCGACAACAGAAGCTCGCGGCTAGTGACATCGAGCCGCCAAAATGTCTGAAAAACTTCCGAATGAAAGTATATAAAAACACTATTTTGTTAAAATGCAATGTTTTGCAATAATTTCAAATCAATTTTTATGTACACAAAGATACGGCAATTTGTATATCTCTGGATAAAGCAAACAGTCGCTTCTTTCATACATGTTAGCCTATTTAGATACTAATTTACATTTGTTTATTACTATACCCATAACATCTTATTTTAATCTTTTACGGCCGGTTTCGCAGACTTTAGTCCTAAGTTAACAATTTGACTCAGAGTTACCGCGTTAGTCAGTTCAAACAGTCCCTCATCGCAAGTATCTACGCAAGTATCATACACTCACAAGAATATTTCGGTGTTATGACTCTAAAAAAAACAGAAAGTGCCAAGTAAGCCAATAAAAAAGTAAAACTGGACGAAACCGGATTCCTAATGTTGTTTTTTCCAAGTGGACGTGTAACATAATACTTCAATTATGGGCAGTCGGGTAAAGCACGGGTTTCTAATGCTGGAGCTGGTTCGGGCACTTTTATTTTCTTTCTCTTATAAAAACTATTTCTTGATTTCTGAAGAACTGTGAACAATTTGTTTGGTTTGCAATATATTGTAAAAAGTGAATAACAAAGTTTGTCAGACAAGAACAATGTTCACCGCGTGCGCGACCTTGTCGCAGATTCTGCCTATTCTTGGCTACTTTGGCCAATGTAAATAATAAAATTAAAACGAACTTAGTATTTTTGTTCCGTTGTTCATTTCGTGCAGTTATCTTTTCTTTTCTCCTTTATTTAATATATGGACATGTTTGACATCTACTTTACGTTAGCCTAAATAAATACTTCGCACTTAGATATTAAATTACATTTCACGTGCACCACATTTTCACAGCCATAAAATAATGTTACTATATGCTCTATCTAAAGATATAGCTCTATTAAATCAAAACTATAAAATCAATTAACTTCCTACAATATCTAAAGTTCACGTGTTCTCAAATTACGTCCCATTATATAAGCTACCATTACATCAAAACCGCATCATTTATAGTTCAGCCGATAGAGAGCCAGTGACACGGGACCCGTGCGCCCGTAGACGCCGCCTGACCGGTCGAGGATGCAGACGTACATGGTCGTGAACCATTACTCTCCTTTCCGGTAAAAGTGGCTAATACTCTTGTGCATTATAACATGTGATTGCAGTCATTTTAAAAGTATGTAAAGACTTAGCTAAATTAGTTGGGAGATTTTATTTCATAATTCTGTAAAAAGCGGCAAATTTAAAAATCTGATTGCAAAAATTTTATTATTTTTTAAAGGCTTATCCGATTTTCATCCAGAGATGGCTATGTATATTATAATAATAATAATAGATAAATATTTCTAACTAACACACCACATCATCTAGCCCAAATGAAGTATCATTAAGAACTTGTGTTATGTTAGATAACGGATAAATAAACTTAAGAAATATATTATCTGCCTCTACCAGGATTCGAGCGCGGGACCTTGGCATGGAAGGCAAGTTCACTTACCTCCCAACAAACAGGCCGTCCAAATTGAACATGTAGCTCGTAGAACACTGTCGATTGTTATATTCAACGCAAACTAGCATGTGCGCCACCTGGCGGGCATCGGCAACACTACTCGTCAATGTTATCGACTCATTAGGTATATTGTTATTTATTGATTGTCGAGTAAAGTTGCGCTGCCGACCGTACACTCGCGTTGCAGCGGCCAGCTTCCCCACCACTGCGCCGCCACCGATTACCGAAATACGTCCACCGCTCAGAGATACGCATTTTCCTTTGTCAACATGCTAAATGGGTCCCACAGTATTCACGGATCTCAATTTTAATTAACTTTTAGCAATGGACAGAAGGAGCAAGAGATTGCAAAATTCGATAAATAAATAAATCCCCAGACAAACACATCAATTGTATGATCCCAAAGAAGCAGAACTTTTGTTATGTATGACCAAACAGCGAAACTGGGTAGGGGGAGCCAGAATAAACGTACATATATAAATATCAATAGCCATGAGCCGAATTAATGTTTCGATCAGGACTCGAACCTGGGACCTCCGGCGTATGTGGCAGGGCTACTAACCACTAAGCTACTCGGTCGTCGATTTTTCGATAAACGTTGAATAAAAACAGTGGCTATCGTAGAAATCTGGATGCGCAGCCGCCATTACGAGTATAACTTTTAAACTGAACGAACTTATTTAAAGAAACTTTTTCGAAAACAAAAAGCACGAAGATTTACCGCCATTGCCCAATAGTTGCGTGAACAACCCAATTATATGTATCTTGCAACACCCCCCACATCTCATTCCTCTAATTGTTACCTTACATTTGATCGTTGCCGAGATTTCGATAATTACTTAATTGTTCCAAGTTTAAAATAAAGGCTTGTGTGAAATGATCTCAATGAATGGGAAATGCTAAGTATTTGATACCTATTTATGTTCTGCTTTAGAGTTTTTAAAGGTTAAGCTTATAGTCGACGCCACCTTCATTATGATGGCAGCGTAATGAGCTCGGCTTCTTGAGTGAAAGTAGGTGGTTCCTGGTGAGGTATATTTTTTATTTGCGCTATTCATTGGATGCAGGACAAGAGAAAAAAATCCTTGGTATTAAATCCAAAACTGTTATATTCATTTTTAATCTTCAAATGTTCAAATTCAAATATTTACTTCTGAACATTGACAATTACTTGTTCTTATTAACGTCAAATAAAGCATGACTCTGCCACCAGTTTGGAAAAACCTTCGTGAAGAAGAACTGATAACTTGAGGGGTATATTTTTTTCAAAATCAACCAACAGTGTCTCTGTACGTGTATACAAAATTTTTCTTATCTGCATCCGTTAGCTCGGCAAGTCTCCCTCTCCTCAAGTATCCAAACGACGAACACCCTCAAACGGCACCCGTTCACGAGTTAACGCGGGATCCAGCCATCGCCCTCCTCAACTGTATGAGAGGGAAGTGAGCCACGCTTCATTTCACAGCACAATCTGAAAACCAGTAGTCGCCACAATTGCACCTCACGTCCACATCATAAAATCAACAAAAAAAATACTAAAAAAACTCAGAAGCCTATCAACTTTCCCGCCAACCGCGTGGGCCCCACTGGCCCACATGGCCGGTGACCCCGCGCTGTGTGCCGAGGGCTGCGGGTTTGGTTCCGGTCAGTGCACTAATTGATGTCTGTAGTTACAGGTACTGCTCCAGTAACACGGGCTCTCTGTTCACTGGACGGTGCCGCAATTAGTGGAACAGGTCGCTCTATTGATTGTTATCGATTTTCAATTATGAAAAATATGTTTTCCCTCGCTGCACGTAAATGAGTAGCGATATATCCAGCTCGCTGTGACTAGCAGTAAACTCAGAAGACATTACTTTAATCATCATTGACATAAAATAAAATGGACGGTGGCTCTAGTACAAAACTGACGTAAAAGTCTCCCGAGATAACTTACACATATACAGGATAAGTTATGAATAAATTGAACCACTTGAAATTCAAATCGTGTTTCATTGCGTTACAGCTGATTATCGCTTGCCGCAATGTTTCACCTTATGAAGCTGCAAGTAAGAGGTTGGCAATTAAATTACCCTGTATAGCTTCGAATGCTTCGGGCGTTCACATTTTGACAGTTTTCACCATGCAATATGTCATTTTGGACATGCTGAGCAAATCCAGACTGGTTTGATACTCAAACCATTTTGGCATTTTCGTTCCATTTTTGTCCGGACGCTTTTGAACGCATACCCGAAGCCTATTTCTTTGTGTCAACGAAACAAATCGTCAATGAGTTTTAAAAAAAACAAAAAAAGCCTGACAATACTTTCTTGCTAAGAACAACATCGATCCACGTACCCTTCAAACTAAGAACAGTCAAAACAAACAAGGAATTATCCAAATCTGTGTGAACAAACGCCTAGAAGTTTCGATGTTACAAATTCAAATTCAAAAAGGTTTTCAAATTCAAATAATATTTATTTTCTCAACATTGACAATTACTTGTTCTTATTGACGTTAAATAAAACATGGCTCTACCACCAGTTCGGAGAAACCTTCGTGAAGAAGAACTAGCAAAAACTTCACGGGTTTTTTTTAAATAAATTTACAATTTCGCTTTATGTGTATGCAAAATTATTATTATCTGCATCTGTTAGCTCGGCAAGCCTCCCGCCACCCAAGTATCCTAACACCCTCAAACGGTACCCGTTCACGAGTTAACACGGGATTCATCCGTCGCCCTCCACCCGACGCTACCATAAGAAGACGTACTTAAACTAATATGATCTACGAGTTATGAAATACTTCCCACTAATACCCCACTAGTTATTCTAGTTACATGACATCCCTGCGAACCTTCCTCCCTAGTGCTTACCTTAGACCGGCCAGGCCATGTACAGTGCAGTGGCTTGATTCGTTGCTCTAAACGCGAATAAACGCAGCGCTCCGTGATTGAACTTAATGCATTTTACTACGTTCAAATAATTTTATTTTCATTGAGATAATAAAATATGATATATTGTAAAACTTCGCTTTATCGTGTAGAAAATACAAAAAGGGTAAATGGGAAAATCTTTTTGAGGATGACAGTAAGCGCAATGTGCGCTGACAGCTACCTGTCGGTACTTAAAATCTCAGTTTGTGCAAAAGTGTATCGGCATACATTTTTAATTTCCTTTAAAATGTAAATAAATAAATAATTTTAATAAAGTAAAATTTCCACAACCTGGAAACAAATTGAGTTCGTATTCTCCGTTTACTTTTGCGCTGATCTCAAGACGCAGTTAATCTATTAACAATACTATAATATTAAAGTTTTCTTTATATATACAGGGTGCAACATAAGTCGTAAACAGAAATTGTTGTTTCTATAGCATTATTTTAAAGCAAATTCATTGCATTAACTCTAGAAGCAAACAATTAAAATTTATTGATAACAATTTTAACTAGCAAAAACACAAACCTTATGGTCACCCTGTTCGAATACAGTAACGTGCTATGGGTCTGTGACAGTTTAACTTAGCAATTAGGGTGACCATGAGACTCAGTAAATTAAAAAAAAATTATTTAATTAACGAATCATCAAACAACTTTTGCATATGTTCGCCTGTTGTCACGTCCGCATGGTTGAACTAAAGTTAAACAGTAAGAAACACATATTTCTGTTTACGACTTGTGTGTCACCCGGTATACTTGACGACCGAGTGTCGCAGTAGGTAGTAGCGCTGCGTCATGCGTCGGAGGCTACAGGTTTGAGTCTTGATCAGCACATTAATTTGCGTAATAGACAAAGATGTTTGTTCTCGACTCATGGTTGTTTATATTTACATATTCTGGGGTCCCTCCCAGTTTACTATATGGTCATCCATAACACAAGCTCTGCTTATTTTAGGGCCATACCATTGGTGTGTATGGCTGGGCAGTAAAAATAAATATTAACTGGTCTTAAAAAAATTAAATAGACTTATTATCATAAAGTAAACTAATATTTAAACTTTAAATAGCTATGATAATATCGAGCCAGTGATCAGCTGAGTGCAAATGTCGGCAGTTCTCAATTTGTAGATATTAGGCTCAAGGGTGACCGGTGGTATTTGAACAAAAAACTAATAGATATTGATTTATGGGTTACTTAGTGAAATGTTGCATTAGTAGTGCACTCGGTAAATAACTGAATGTCAAGTGGAAATGTCAAAGTAACCAATTGATGTAGTGGAGTAGTCTGGTCGGTACTAGAGACCTTCCTATTTCAACTGCCACAATAATGGTGGTCCGGGCAGAGGGATAGACCAGCCAGTGCAAATATTGGAACTAATAATACACAATCAATATTGTTATGTAAATGAAACACTTACGACTATTGATATCGTTGGCCGGCGATCAGAAAGTAAACAAGTAGGTTTTAATAATGAGTGAATAATGATAGTTCGTAGCTACATATTTTCGAGGGTCAAAAACGGATATATCATAGATTTTAGAGTACAGGGTAGGGAGGAAATGAGTAACGCGATCAGCGTTGACAAAGCTGTCAGCTTTACACATATAAAGGAAAACCCAAAGGAATTGTTTACACAAATGAATCTTTATTAACCCGTGTAGAAGTGACTGAATACAATAGTTTCTTTTACAAAATATAAAAAAAAACCTGTAAAGTTTTTCCATTTTTTGTAATATAAAAAAATCGGTTCAGACTGGTATCCTGTTTATACGTATAAATAAATAACCTGCGGAATGCACATCATATATACACATTTACTTAACCCACATCGCCACCATTTTCTCGGCACAGTAATTGAGTTTACAAACAAAGTACAACATTACAGTACACGTCTCTATTCAGCTACAATACGGCAATAAGCTTCCAATCTCTCCATTGTACAGCTAACGACTCTTTAGTGGTCACATCCTGTATTGGGTTGCCATGTTGAAGGAAAAAATGAACATGAAACTTTTTATTTTTAGATCTGTCTTCTTGATTCAAGTTCTAAAGGAGGCATGGACGTAATATACTAAACAGGACCGTGTACTCGCAGCTAAAAAGCGAGCCGACCGAGATAGGTAGTCTGGGGTCGGTACCCTAGATGGACCTAATCTAACCTAGGGAGGTCTTCCTAACTAATAGGAAAGAAACACTTTAACTTGAAATTACTTTTATTTAAAATGAATTTGTTATAGAATAACATACAAGAAACATTTATCAAACTATTTTTGGGGACGAAGCCCGCAATAGAATTCTCTAAGGAATCCTGTCAAGGAATGATCTAGAACAATCTTCGATATTCTCTATATTTTACATTTCACAAATAAAACCAAATATTGACAGACTTATAAGTTGCCAGTCATAAATGTCGGCAAGTTTGTTTGTGCAATAACCTCTTTTAATAAATACGGCACAAGCAAACGTTGCAATCGCCCCTCTTGTTTAATTTATTTAATTAGTGAAGCTGATTAAATAAATTCCTATATACATTTCATTCTTAAATAACGACCCTACCTAAATCAGGATCATATACATTAATCGGGATTACTCTCAGATGAGCCCCCTACCGATAGGAATATACACACTTGATCATGTTTAAATTACAACATCTTATTACACCAAAAATGATCTTATTGTATTTATTCTCAATCAATAGAGCCTTAGCCACAAAACCTGATGAAAATCAGCCAAGATCCCGGCTGGTTAATAAATATCTAAATAAAACAGTGTAAATTATTTTAATTTCTCATACAATTCATGAATAATCAAAAACCCCGTATTAATTATTTACGTTACCCAATCATATGCAAATTCAAATAACCAATATTTATTATTAAATTAATCAACAATTGTTAAAATAACCCATTGAATACAACCAAATTATAATTATAATTAATTGATAAGTAATAAATATATTAATATCCCAATAAAAGTAAATTTAATTAATCCCATTTATATTAAAATTAATACTAAATTAATCAAATTATATTATCAAACATTATCATTCAGTTGGCAAAACAAACACGTTTGACATGAACTGTCATATTAACTTTAAACTTTTCTGAATGATTAAAAGTTTATTTGAAAGTTTGTAACTTTCGAAAATTTAAACATTACCTACCTAAATATTAAGATTTTACCTGCCTAACTATTACCGGACAAACCTTCCTATGAATAGATCATAAAATCGGATCCAAAGTATTTTATATAACCCAGAATGATACCTATAAATTAAAAATTAATATTTCACAACGCAATGCAGAGAACTTTTTCAAAATGCACCGAAATACACCTGACAAAATTCTATACCAATCACGTTCAAAAAATCATTACCTATTCCATCACAACCCTTTTTCTATTTAACTCACTGAGGATCCTATTCTACATCCGCGTGTTGACCCACAGACATCAATATCACAATATTATATATACTCGTAAACTTTGGCCGCATAGCTAAATCGGCTATCACCTTCTCTCTTATGGAGATTATTAGGCGTGGCTCAAATTAAACGCGCACATTATCTATAGTGTTATTTTAGTCTTTGAAAATTGACTTCTTTAGAGCATTGGCACCACACGTATATTTATGATTCGTAAATAAAATGTAACGCGGTAAATACGTGCCGCGTGTACCTGCCGCCCCTTAGAGGTTTTATCTCCGGGTCTCTAAAATTAATTTATTAAATCATTAAATAAAATACCCTCATATCTCAATATATAATATATAAAAACCTTTTCCTTATTTTCTTTTATCTGCATCGTCCATCCATTGCATCTCCTTTTTGGTGATGCTGTTTGGATCGGCTTTGCAGGATATATCATCTCGGATCATTGCGTTGTTTGAATTTGAGAAAAAAAAATATTAGTTTGTTATATTATTCTAAAACTCCAACGAAATTCTAACCGTTGCATATCTACAAATGAACGATATACATATTTATACACCTAAATGTGTACTTTTACTCTATTAATTCTAAGAATAAAGAAATTATAATATTACTGTAATATTTCAAGAAATAAATGTATATACAAAAACTTTGTTTTATATATATATAAATATAGACATAGTTTTATCATTAGTTTTACTTTATCGAATATTATATGGTTTCAATCTATTCACATGTACAATTAGTTCTTGGTTATTTTGTATTTTTTTTACAAGATAATTGTCACATCCTATATATCGTAATACTCGAAATAAACCTTTATATGGTCGACTAAGTTTTCGACTTTTACCTGATATTCTTTTTGGACAATGTAACAAAACTAATTGTCCTACACGAAGTTTAATATTAGAAGCCTTTTTATCATACGATCTTTTTTGCACTAAACGAGCTTTCCTTAAATTTTCTCTGGCTTGATTCATTACACTTATATAAGTATCTTTTTTTTGTTGAACGGTCATATTACAGTTAGGATTCAACCTTTTATCAAACGGAACTTCGGGTTCTCTACCAAACATTAAATAATAAGGAGAAAATTTAGTTGAAGCTTGTTTTGAACAGTTATAAGCATATATTATAAAAGGTAAAATTTGACACCAATCCCTTTGACTTTGGTTTACATATTTAGCTAATGAATATGAAATGGTTTGATTCAATTTTTCTACTAAACCTAATGTTTGATGGTGCATAGTGGTAGCTAAGGAATGTTTTATATTATATTGCCTTAATAAAGACTTAATTAACCTTGATGTAAACATGGAACCTTTATCTGACAATACTTCACATACTGTCCCGAACTTTGTTAGAATTTCATTAATAAAGAAATTATATACTATTTGAGCTGTCACTCGTGGAACTGCTTTGCAAATAGCATATTTTGAAAAACAATCTATACATGTTATTATATATTTATTACCATCTACTGAACGATTAAAAGGACCTAGTACATCAATTTCTATCTTTTGAAATAAACGATCCGTTACTATAGGGCGTAATGGCACTATCTTATTAATTATTTTCTTTTCTTTACATGGCATACGACTCTTAATATTTTTCTTAGCCTTTTCCACTACTTCAATTTTAAGATTCTGTTTCTCAGAACAACACACAACTTTGGAGTCTTGAGGACTCGGGGTTAAATTAAATTCATTTTCACTGACTTCAGCTACCACTAACTTATCATCATTACTAACTACTAAATCGGAAAAATAAACATATTCGTTCTTACTTAATTCATTTGAAACTTGTATAACCTGAAGGGTATTCTCGATAATATCATTATTATTAAGATTATTAATTTCATTATTTCTAATAAATTTACAAATATTATTTACAAATTGAACATGACCTTTTTTAAAATCTAATATTGCACCAGACTTCTGAAGAAAGTCTTGCCCGAGAATTAAATTTCTTTCAATATTGTCAACTACATAACAATTCTGTATATACACAACATGTTCAATCTCCAAACATAGTTGTACTTTACCTACTAAATTCATTTGATTACCATTAACGGCTCGAATCTTTACATTCTCAACCTTATGTATTGTTATATTCAATTGGTTACATAAGTTTTGGGAGATTACAGAAATTGATGCACCTGTATCAAGCAAAGCTGAAATATTTTTATTTTTTAGTTTTAAACTAATGGATGGGGAAAACTCACTTGTATAATTATTTTCTAGACTATTTGGCATCAATTGAGTCTCCATCTGTCTGATTGACGCCGATTGTACTCCAGGTTCATCCATCTTTGATCCATTGTATGCATCGCCACGGTCTCCTCTCCTTCTTAAAGCATATGGATATCGGTTGTAGTCGTTTGCGAATCTTCCTCTCGCGTTCCCGTAGTCCATGTTGGTTAACCTTTGAGAATCTTCCTTCTCACTCCTCGGTGATGTTGTCGAACATACTGGTATTTCTTGTAATATTTCCATATTCGTTTGAAGGCATAAATTTTCTTCCTGCTTTTCAGTGAGAATTTCGTGCATCTGCATTATCGTTTCTTTTAACATTTTTTTATTTGCATAAATTTGAGACGCTAATCGGCATTTGTATGTGTATTTGCAATTTTTCAGGAAATGCTGTATAAAAATATTTTCTGTAATTGTGTTACCAGCTTTGTTTGCACACAAGTCCAACGCGTAATAATAATTTATTAATTCTTCGTTGGCTTGTTGCTTTCGTGAATAAAAATTAGCTACATGATCTATTTCTCTGCCAAATTCTTCAATCAATCTTTTTTTTATTTCGTCGAACGTTTCGCATGCATCGATTATCGTTTTGTAGAAATACAACGCAGGTCCGTCTAAATATGTTTGAATAATTAGCCTCTTGCTTTCATCGTTGTATTTATTTACTGCCGCAATTACCTCGAACTGGGCTAAAAATTCACTCACCAAAATTGTCGAAATGCCGGAGTATTTATTTAAATTCATGGTTATTTTTAAAAGCGTCGTAAAGCGTAAAGCGTCGTCACTTTTAGAGTCTTTACTTTATTACTGGTATTCAGATGGATCTTGGCTTCAAAAATTTTCTTTCCGCTATACTTAGTGGGGAATATAGCTGAAATAAAATACACAACACAGCACTACACTTTTCGCGGCGCCTCCACCATCTCGGGGTTCGATACCCTGGATGGACCTAATCTAACCTAGGGAGGTCTTCCTAACTAATAGGAAAGAAACACTTTAACTTGAAATTACTTTTATTTAAAATGAATTTGTTATAGAATAACATACAAGAAACATTTATTAAACTATTTTTGGGGACGAAGCCCGCAATAGAATTCTCTAAGGAATCCTGTCAAGGAATGATCTAGAACAATCTTCGATATTCTCTATATTTTACATTTCACAAATAAAACCAAATATTGACAGACTTATAAGTTGCCAGTCATAAATGTCGGCAAGTTTGTTTGTGCAATAACCTCTTTTAATAAATACGGCACAAGCAAACGTTGCAGTAGTATAGAGGCCGCGTGTCCCTTTCTAACAGGGTGACAATAAGATTTGGCTATTTGAGGTAAATTCGAACTGGCAATTTACCTACTACTATAAACACACAGGTATTGAAGTTATTAGCAATGAGAAGCTCAATGTCACAGTGAACCTACGCATTTTTAAGCGCTTATGCATGTTAAACCCCCCACTACACCCCCCAGGCGGTGTAGTGGACTTGGATGAGTGACCCAATAGGCAAAAAACTATCTCGAGTTCCCCCGTATTCCAGAAGGCATGTTAGTCCCTGGCTATCACTGTAATAAGAATATTATATGATGATAATAATCAGATGCATTTTAGGCAACTACAAAAATCGGAAACTAATGTTGACCAATTACACACACGATAAACAAACAATAGGAATGGTACAATTGTGGAGGATGAGGGATGAAATATGAAATGAATAGTACAAATAATATAATGTATTTATTTAGTAATTGACTTTAATGCTACACTTTAATGCACTTAAGTAAATACAGTTAAAATGATCACAATAATAATTTTAAGTTTAAAATTAAAGTAATACTTTAACATACTCACTAAACCATTTCATTAAAACAGGACTAAATAAAATGGTTCTGGTAACAAAACTAAGTATAATTTATAATTATAATAAAAGGTATAATAGTAATATTGTTACCACGCGAGGAATCGGTGGTATAGCTTCGGCTGTTAATAATTGACGGGAACTAAAAGTATAAAAGCAGGAAGGGTCGAGTGACGACTGCGTACGTCAGAGTTTTTTGTAATTTTTGCTTCACGTGTATACAGCTGAGCCACTCTTTTCGCATTTCTTTATTTTTTGGCAAACTGTAATCATTGCACAAAAGTCAGGACCATACAGACCACACAATGGACACATTACAAGAATTCATGGCCACCATAATTGTTAGATTTACAATAATGTTATTTTTAGTTATATACGATATACTGCAACTACGATATGATTCACTTGGACAAGTATAAACGCAACACTTTTTCACCATTTTAACTTATGGTACGCCTTAGAATTGTTTTAATAACGAACGATTGTGATGATAAACAACAAATACAGGGTTACCATAAGAAGTATAAAAAGTAGGAATAGATGCAAATATAATTTGTCGATTATCAATTATTAATATAACATTTAAATACATGTGCTTGAGTTGAGATTTTGATTAGGAAAACATTTTTGATGCTGGCAAGATGTAAGAACGAGACACATGGCCTCTGTCATTGCTATCTCTGTCGGCTCGGATTAGCCTCTGTGGAAGCCGCAACAAAATGTAAACTTCATCACGTTGAAATAGTGTTTATTTTCGGAAATGCAAATTTTCACAGTTATCGGTCCTGTCCATTAAAGGAGGTTAGGTTAACCTTTTTTATTGTAAGTAGCGACTTAGTGAACTTAACTTAACTTAGTGAGGGAGCCGGTGCTGCCGACGCACAGGCACACACAGGCTCAGCTTGGCGATGCAGCTTAAGGCTACAAAGCGCCGATTTTCAGATGCGGCCAAGAAGTAGCGCCACCAATGTACACTCTTATTAATACATAATTATTCATGTAAAGCCATGACGAAACAAAATAACATCGAAAAAACAAACAACAATAACTAGGTATACATAGTTAAAAACGAAATGAATATATAAAACAAGACACTAGACATAATTTGGAGTAAACATATTATGAATAAAATAAAACAAAAAATACATAAACAATAAACTTAGTAATTTTTCCCAATATCGTTATAAGTAATAGTGGTTATATAGTTGTTTTGTTAGGGTTTCGTCTCTTTCGGTGGTACAGCCCTCCTCTCTCGACCGCCGTGAGAACCACGCTCAAGTAATGAACAGCCGGCGCACTCACTGGAACAAAGGCAGATTCAACTGAAGCCTCAGGGCGGCAACGCGTCATTAGTCAATATTATAATCACAATTATTATAAATAAAAAACAATTAATAACGTCGACGTGTACGCATGCCAATACGTTCCTAATATTACCTTACCGAAGCTTATGATTCAAAGGCCAGAAAGTCCGAATCAAAATGGTGGGCCCATAGGTACTTTATTTCATATTAGAGAACAATTATCGTTGGTAGATGGACTAAATTTGTCAAAATCTTAGTTCAGTGTGTTACTGTAACATTGCTTAGTCATATGAACATGACATCTGTCTATAAAATTATGTAAAAACATTTTTTTTTCACGTAAAGCAACTATTGTAATTACAATAAATATAAAATGACTAATATAAAATATGTTTCCATGGAATCGAACGAGTTCTTGTCAAAATATTGCAAATTTGGATACGCCTTCAGTGCAAATGCCAAAGCGATTTTCAACTAAACAAGCCGTGTCAATAAATTTACTCTCCCCTCCCCCCACTGTCAGACTGTCAAAGAAACTGAAATAGTTTCCTCAAACACAATGGCGGTTTAGTCAAGAAACCGGCTTAGCTGTGGAGCGTCCAGATCTAAAGTAAGCCTTGGTCGATAGCCATGGCAGATAAAAGTGATTTCCACACGGCAGTTGTAGAATTAGCTACTTTTGGTTTGTACTAAAAGAAGATTCATTAGCAATACATGTGTATATTTCTCGATATTAAATTCGTTACGATAAATTGTTGTGATCATTCAGTAGATTAGTAACAGTGTTATAGAGTCTAACACCAGTTCTGAAGGTGATTCCGTCAAAAACATCGAAGTGAGCGACTACCCTCTAATATGGTTGAGGAGGGCGATGGCTGGATCCCGCGTTCACTCGTGAACGGGTGCCGTTTGAGGGTGTACGTCGTTTGGATACTCGGGTGGAGAGCGACTTGCCTAGCTGACAGATGCAGATAAGAATAATTTTGTATAGACATAAAGAGACATAGCAAAATTTAGTCTGAAAATGTTGTCTACCCGCACTTAGAAACGTCCAACGTCACGACACTTCAAATTGTACATTTTCCTTAGCAACTGAGAGAAAGATAAAGTACGTGTTATAAAGTATAAATTTGCTTAGCAAAATCTATACTCCGGATCGCAGAAACTAACGATTCGACATCCCCGAGTCTATCCATTAGCGTTGTCGTATAAATATCACGATGAGTAACATAAATTTATTTATTGTATTTATTTATGTAAACCAATTAATATGTTAACATAATTGCTTATATTTTTATCTACTCCCAACAACTTCCTACCACGATATGAATTAGAAACTACCTCCGCGGTCTCGCGATCGAAGTTCATTCACTTGAGACAAACTCGACGACTCATGCATATTTATATATACATTTCGATCCATTCACACGCGGATATCGATCCGTTTAGATAATCTACGATTTATGGATGTGGGTCAAACTTGTGTATTAGAAAATTGATGATTTGCGGTTTGCTAAAGGTTTTAATATTCGTCTGTGCAGAATTTATGATTTATCATATTTAAGGAATATTTTTATTAATTTTTTAAGTCAAGATAAAGAGTACCCGGGCCGTCCATGGGCATGCGACGACCCTCCCCCGCCATCTCGGTCCTTCAGTCGCAGCGGCTTGTATTCCTCGTCGTGCACTAGCTGCTGCTTCCCTAACTGGATCACAATGCCCACCATGGTTATCATAACAATTAAAACGTGTATTACTCGAAGGGCTCTAACAAAATAATTTCTACTATAAATAACATAATTTAACGATGTGATACCGAAAACCAACATTTCATATAGAAATCTAATGGATTCATAAACAATAGTAACAGATTCTATCTCGAAAGACACAAAGAAAAGTCAATTTACCGACTCGGCAATACGTTTGAAATTTCTTCAATTGTTGCAGTTTACAATTATAAAGGAGAGCGAGCATTATGCACCGTTGGCCAAGTCGGACGCGTGCCTGTACGGACGCGCTTCGCCGTATGAAATCGCCCAATATCATTTGCGCAATGCTTGGTGGAGTGCGTATTGCAGTTCTTATAATTGGGCTGTATTTTTTAACTTTATTGGTGTTTTGTAATTTTTTTGGTATTGTTTGTATGTTGCGTTTTTATTGCGGATGGATATACGAAGTTTTCTTTGTAGATTAAGCAGTTACTGTAATAAGTGGTGAAGTAATCTTTTAAAGAGACTTTCAAGAGTGAATAGGTACCTCTTGTGCAGACACCAGCCTATTTTTAATAAAAATAAAGACAATAGACGTAATAACAGTTGCTTTGGACCCGAATGGGATCTGAGTTCTCGCATACAACGTCTAGATATTAGATTTATAACTTATTGAATCCAAAGCATTAACATCCCTTGTATCAAATCTTAACAAAACACAATTATTATCCTTAAGCTAAAAATAACCACAACCACGACCGTCACTAAACATTAGAAATATCCTGAATGTTTACTTTTACAAATAAAGTATCTATTCTTTGTAAAAGTAAACATCAGAATATAAGGTTCCGCGCAACCGCATCCCGGCTGTACCAATAATGATGGTAATTTATCCAACTGAGAGCTCTATCGGCAGGGAAAGTGCTGTAATGCGCTGATTTCTCGAGATTCATTGTATTTGCGGTTTTACCGCCATTGACGCTGAGATCCAAGCGTCCTGTGGTCTCGCCGGCTCTCACTGGAGCACTGCTTGTTTTGCTGAAAACTGTTCAAAAGTTTCTACCTACGAAAACGAGGGAGGATAGATGTGAAAGGTTGTTGTTACGGCCGTGAAAACAATGTTTATATTTTAATCATACATAATGAAAATATCAAGCACGCTTCAATATTTCGCATTCTCGTTTCGTTACATTTGGCTGTCTAGATTCAAATTCAAATATTTATTTCTCAACTGACAATTACTTGTTCTTATTGACGTCAAATAAAACACGGCTCTACCGCCAGTTCGGAAAAACCTTCGTGAAGAAGAACTGGCAAGCAACTTCATGGGTATAATCTTGTCAAATTTTATAATATCACTTTATGTATATACAAGATTATTCTTTTCCGTATCTGTTAGCTCGGCAAGTTTCCCTCCCCCGAACTATCCAAACGACGAACACCCTCAAACAACACCCGTTCACGAGTTAACGTGGGCTCCAGCCACCCCCCTCCTCAGCCATATTAGAGGGAAGCGAGCGTCCCGACACCCGACGTACCGTAAAACGACGTGCCGTCTCGGAGATCGGAACCAAGACTTTAAGATCGAAAAGCCAACGCCGACCATGTAGCGTAGTGTTCAGTAGCCCTGCTTAATACGCTGGAGGTCCCAGGTTCGAGTCCTGGCCGGGGCATTCATTTTTCTGATGAACATAAATGTTTGTTCTCGTGTGCCCCCCAGTTCGCTGTATCCATAGGTTCGGTCAACTTTGGGGCCATACAGCTGGTGTGTTTGTCTGGGGATTTATTATTATTAGGCTCTGCTCCACCGATGCTCACTTTTATGAAATACACAAAGAATAATAAACTAATCAATAAAATCTTTGAAGACACTTTGGACTGCCCCATCGAAGTTAAACTTTTTCCCTTGCAAGAAATTTTTTCAAATTTCGAAAAAAATTGTAATCTGTTGGAGCAAGGTCCGGGGAGTACGGTGGATGTCTTAGACATTCCAATTGAAGCTCGTCTAATTTGGAAGCCGTCTGTTGTGCAGTGGTGGTCTAGCGTTGTCCTGCAGCAGCAGTGGCCTAGAGCGATTGACCAGCCTCGGTTGTTTAGCAGCTAGCTTTTCCATCATGGTTTGCAGTTGCTGACAAAAGACATCTGCCATAATCGTCTGGCCAGATTTAAGAAAGCTGTAGTGAACGACACCGGCACTAGTCCACCAAAAGCTCACAGGTAACTTTTTTTGAGTCAATTTGAGCTTGGGGCGGGAAATGGCTGGTTCGTCAGGGTTCATTGCGATGAGCATTACCTACTGTCATACAGTATCTACTTTTCATCACAGGTAATGATTCGATTTAAAATCCTTTCATTATGGTGCCAGTTGAGTAATGTAACGCAGCAGTCGACGCGCGTTTGTCGGTTTGCTGCACTCAATTCATGGGGTACCCACCTTTTAAGCTTTTTCACCTTCCCAATTTGCTTCAAGTGGATCAAAATAGTTTTGTTATTAACACCGCAGCCTACAGCTAACACACTAACTCGGACGTGGTTTGCGATGGATCCGCTTCCACAGTAGCCTTCAATTCTTCATTATCAACTTTGGTCTCCGGCCATCCACGTGGCTTATTCTGCAGGTACAAATTTCCAGAACGAAAACGTTGGAACCAAAAACGCACTGTGTTTTCTTTTGCGACACCGCCGCCATACACAGCAATAATACTTCGAGCCGTTTCTGCAGCACTGGTGCCATGGTGGAACTCTAACTCGTAAATAACGCGATGTTTCAAGTATCACATTTTGTAATCTAAGTGACCCAAAAAAATCAAAAGAATAAGAAACGAATGAATTAATTTCAATGAATTTTGAAACACAAATGCGTGAGTAAATTGCTGTACATTTTTGAATTTGAAATTCTTAACCAAAGAGAAGATAATACAGATCAAAGTGGCCAGTACGACAATACGCCAATTTCATATATAAGGACCTAATAACAATCATATCAATTTAATTCGGAATTATTCCATTTTATGTTAATAACAATATTCTTAAAAACTATGTTAGTAATAAAATGCATGTCATAACAAAAAACAAAGTATATAATATGATTCTAAAATAGTTGATGTCCAAATTTAAAATAATTAATGTCTAATTTAAATAACAGTAATTTATCACTCGACCAGCACGCACTGTGCCAGTAACCCAGTGCTTCAATATTTCTGAGTCAAACTAGTCCTTGAACGTTTCCAGAAGTCCGTTGGTGCTGCCCCGCACCCGCGCATTACTGCATGAAAGCTATCCACTTGCGCAGCTGCGATATTTCCGAAGCGCTACAGTAGCGAGGCAGCCCCAAAAGAACCCTGAAACCGTTATTATATTGAACACCAAAGCCCACAAACTTTTTTATAAATTATATGATATTTTATTCATTATTTAACTAGTCGCAAACAGCGAAGCACATATATGTATACTTGGCACTTTCCTTATCAGATTCATTAAGTTTACTGAGCACGTACTTACAATTCTCTAGCGATGTCGTAAACCATTTTACAATAGTTAATGGGTCTTGAAAGTGCCTATCTCGGACGAGAGTCGTTTGCTTTTTAGAATACCGAAGCAGCATAGCGAACATGACAACTTACCCTTGGAACATTACGAACATAAGTTACTGATTTGAATACAAGACATCCTCTAGTGTGCCGGGTGACTGTTCGGGAACAGCTATGGGCGCAGACAACGATTTGGACGAACGTTCCCGCAACACCATCATATGATAGCGGAAATAAAAAGTACATCTGTTCATACAAAACTGGTAATTGATCGAGCCGATGGCTTTCATTTTTACCGTATATTGCCTTTGGAAAATTTCTGTAACAAAATAAAGAGTAAATAAAATAGAAGGTCGCAGGATCGAGTCCTGGTCAGGGGTCATGAATGAATTTGCGTGACGAACACAGCAGTTTATTCTCGGGTGATGGTTGTTGATATTAATATATGTATGTTTACTCTGGGTTCCCCCCCCCCCCAGTTCGCTGGTGATCCATAACACAGGCTCGGCTTACTTTGGGGCCATACAATTAGTGTGCTGGTCTAGTTATCTTTTTATAAATATTATTGTTTATAATCTAGTTAGTATTCTCTTGTCTGTTGTAACATTCTTATTAGTATCTATAAAGATTAAAAATATTATACGATTTATTATTTAAGATGATTGTAAACTTGTCTAGCTTTTTAGTGCAGGTACGCCACCTAGTTGTTCTAAGATATTTTTAAACGCGAGAACCTTTAATCGGGTCTCCATGGTTATTCGATTGTACATTCCTGTGTAACACAGCTGTTGGTTCTCCAAATAATAAATACATATAAATAAATAAATTTGTCGCCGAAACCTTCGAAAATAACCATCAGTAAATAAGGGGTTTTATGGCATTCGTATCTGAGCCAAGAGTACATTGAATGACCACTACTTTACTGACCTTACTGCTCAACCACAATTTACACATACCTCGAACTAGCACAAATCGCAAATCACCGTGCTTACCCCTTGTTGGCCAACCTCACACCTAGATGTAGACATGCAAACAAATTACGCAATGTAAAGCACACAGTGTCGTATTGTTCTACAGTCATTTGAATAAGCGGAGGAACTTGGTAGAGATCCGTTGGTGGGTTAAAAAGCCTTCGTAGACACAAAAATTTAGACAAAGGTAATGTAATTTACTACTAGAAGGATCAAGCCAATCCAAGCTAAGGATTTGGAAACTTATAAAGAAAAATTTGTCGCAGACGATGCAATGCGTCTTGCGATCTAACCTTACCTCATTTAACAAAAGCTAAATGTGGATTAGACTGTCATTATCCTATTTTCACTTACCCAAACAGTTTGCTGCGTGAATTCAACATTCCTTTTGAAAGGGAATGGGAAGAAACTTAAAGTTTCCCTATACGTTGCTCCATATCCCCGTAGAATTTCTGGATAAAATGTAACTTCGGGACAATGTAGCTTTGTAAAGGTGCAAGAAAATGTTGTTTATTTTCATTTATATGAAGTGGTTTGGTTTTCAAAAGCTTCAAAGTGAGTTAATTTAACTTACTTGATATATTAAATCTCACATTAGGGCATGATTTCATACTGATTTATAACGCGAAGATTAAGCTTCTCGACAACTTAAGACATCACAGTTATGATTACAAAAACAACACAATTTCATAACTATGCAATAAACTACGGAACTCGTTCTAAAATAAGACTCCTTCTTGCTACATTACGTTTTTTCTCATGCTCTATACATGACGTAACATAACTGCCCATATATTTACTATTGTCTAAAAATTATGTGTGTTACACATGTTGTTGCATGGAAAATGTAGGCGGAATTAAGTGGCCGATGGCAGATAAATAGCATCGTTTTGTAAGTGTTCAGATGATGGGATAAGAAGGACTCGGGATGCTGGACGGCTGGATGCTTGGCGTCTATACCTTGTCCATTTCATGAATGGTCTTTTGATAGCTCACGCCCATGAAGTTTCGTATTCTTTACGTTAAAATTTCCCCAGAAATATTTCAAATTATCGACTATTTCATGGACGGGTAGCGCCCCTTTAGTGATGAGCCACACATAACAATTACTTTGATTGTGCCACAGATTATAAATTATCGGAATTAATATTTTTATAAATTCTGTTTTTGATATCGAATTGTTCATATTTTGTAAATTTTTGCGTAGATAATTAATAATGTCATGTTTTTAATGGCTTGGGTTGGCATTTTGTGAATTTGGCGAGAATGGTAGGGTGCGTTATAAATAAACCCACTCTTCATGCACCCCCGTATTCAATTCTTCGTCATTAAAAAATAAGGACGCAAACCCACAGATTTATATTTATTTACAAAAAAAGAAACTATGACAATATTTAATGAAAATGTGCATTTATCGATATCGATTATTACGTTAAAGTACTTTATTCGATTATTGATAATAGTACAATGGGAATGGTATCACATTCAAGAATCTTTAGGTTATGTCTAACGAGTCGGTCGTCGAGCTGTCAAAAACCATTATTAAAATGGAAAAGGTATAGTGGTCAAAACATGGCTCTAACGCCCAGGTTTAAATAAAGGCCTATTCATAGTGGACCTAGCCAATCTGACAGCCGAATTATGATATTTCGCGTCACGTGCCATGTACTGACCAAGCCAATAGACGACTGGCATGCGAAACATCATATGTTTTGGATACAGACAGCAGCACTATTACTTTTTATTTAAGTTTTTTAATGTTACTGTTATATTTACTTCGCTAAATTACCAAATCATTGAGTAAATACTTCTTTCACAGCGCTCGTTTTGATTAGTTTTATAGGAATGTGAAACCGCATTAGTTTATTTTGCTTGCTCACTTGGTACACCACATGTAAGACTTAATTATTTCAATTAGTGTTTTTCTTGATTTAAGAAAGGACAATTATTTAGCTGTGAAAATTTTAATTATTTAAATGGCACCCATTTTATAAATCACATGTCCATTGTTCACGTATATGTTTTGAAACTCTACGTCCAAATAAACTATTAATAGACAGTTTCTAGATTTTAATCAAATAAATAAAACTATTTCCTTTTAATCTCAGCATCACGAAGCTAATTTATTATTTATTTATTTTTTCAGATGGCGCTCCAATGCTACCTCCTCGCGTGCCTCCTGCTGGTCGCCACTACCACCGCCAATAACCAGCGCTGGTCACGTCAAATCAACTCCTACACCGCAGATGTTAGCGACTGGGTTCCCTTGACCGGCCCCATCGAAAGAGAACGTGAAAGCGCTCCGGCCAAAACCCCACAGATCAAGAGACAAGCCGTCGCCGAACCCAGAGTTTTAGCTGAACCAAGAATACTTGCTGAACCTGCGTTTACAGCGTTCAGACCAGCGACATTCCCACAAGAATCTTTCCCTACACGGAACTACTACCAACCAAATAACAAACTATATCTGCAGACGCTCCCAGCAGTACCATCTGCTCCACAAAATTACCTTTCGGATAACGGCTTTACTCAGGGCATCAGATTCGGCCTAAGTCAACCAAACTTTCCCTTGAACCAAGGCTTCGTGTCTCCTCAATATACATTCGAAACCCAGCCCTCCTTCAAACTTAGGCCTCAAATACAACAACCAAGTAACCCCGTCAAATTTGAAAACTATCAAACAAAAATACACACGACCTTGCCCTCGCCTCAAGCTAAACCTTTTGGAAACCCAAATTTGCAGGCTGCAAAGAAACCTGAGCTCCCGAAATATGTTGATGGATATAGAACTGACAACTTAACCAACAATTTTGGAGCGCCTTTAAAGAAAAAGCCACAAGTTATTTCAAAAATCAAATTTGATGACAAATTTCAGAGTGTCAGCAAACCGAAGTCAGAGAGGGAAGAAGTTCAACTCCTGTACGTACCAGTAGAGTCACTAAACCGCGGCAGTTTCAACTTTAGACCTTCCGTTACTCCTCCCCAATTTGTCAATACTGATCAATCTTTCGTTCAAAACATTCCCAGGCAACAACTGACAGACTTCTCAGACTATCAGCGTCCTTTGCCGAATCCTACGAAGGAGCACTTTGGACCCGCACAAGACTATTATTCAAACTACAACAACCCACAGAACAACTTCGAACAGTCTAAGTTCTCCACGATTGCATCTCCATTCCCCAAGCAGTCACCAACCACACCTAAACCCAAAAAGTTGAAGCCGCACCAACCCCCACTAGCCATATTCGTCACGGATGAAGCTAAAACAGGCAATCAACTAAAAGTAGGGGACGTTTTATCTTTCTTGAAGAGTTCAACAACAGTCGCTGTACTGGATTCCGTAAGCCCTCAAAATGCGCCTAAAGTATTTATCGGACCTAACTCCTTAGTCCCGCCTCAAAACTATGTCAAGTTTGAACTGCCTTATTTGTCAAATCTGCAGCACAGCGATAAGAAACTGCGTCAACTACCGTTCTTCGTAGCGCCGCTGAGCTACAACACGCCACAAGGCTTTGCCAAGATTCCATTCCCATCACCTCATGTTGGCTCTGTCGTAATCAACTCTCAAATCAGCAACCAACAGCAAACATCCAAGCCAGTCAACGATGGACCACCGTTCTCTTACTCACCGGCCCCAAATCTGAAACAGGATCAGCCAAACACACAAAAACCAACATTTACTTACTATACCACCAGCGGCCCCAAGAGCAGTCAAGGAAACTTTGAGCCAAATTATTATTCATTTGAACCACAATCTGTTTCTACTGTCAAGCCAACAAAGGAAGAAACTAACATTATCACAGCACCCCCGAAAACGGGAACTTACTTCCTGAATGAGCTCAATCACAGTTATGAACAACCACAATACGTCAACTTCCCTGAAGCCGAAAAATCTGGTGGAGTTCAAGCTGTAAAATCTCAACCCAGAGGTCCGGTGTCGTCTACTACCACAAGGCTGCCGTCAACTACTCATACCACGTCGACTACGACAGCTCCGTCCACGTACCCAAGTCGATTATTAGAAACCCATAACCCCTACTCAATCAACCAAGCCTTCCACCTGAGCACACCTCTGGATTACCACAAATACTACGACGAATACAAAGAAGGTTATCCTGGATACAACAACCCTACTCTGTCAACGCCTGCACCGCCGTCCAGCCCATCACCTATACCTGTCGAAACTGTAACTGAAAAGCAAAACAACCAACAAAAGACGTCACCAGCATACTTGCAGAATTATACCCCTGAAGTGCACCATGAATCCGAAGTGCCGAACTCAAGATTCCCAACGTATAACACCAATAACTACAACTCCAACAACTATAACACCGAACAAGAAATTACTTCTCAAACTGATCAACCAACTCGAGGTGCCAATAAGTACAGCTCGCTGCTTAACGAAGAAAATGAATACACTCAACAAGGTATCTCAGTTACTAAGTACAGTCATCCCGCCACCAATAACGACTACAGTCAACAAGTCTCTGGACAAACCGAGTACTCTCAGCCTCAAAGACCTTCCGGATATACTCAGCAAACCAGCACCAAGGACTACGTCCAACAAAATGTCGAAAATACCTACACCAATACACAAACAACAAATGAAAATGACAACAGCCACCAGCAAGTGAGCAGTCAAAATCCTACCGAATACAACAAATACTCTGAAGTAGGATCAAATGAAAATCTAACCGAAGCTGTAAACTATCTACCGACCGCTCCATCAGATCTAGATTCCCCGCCGACTAATCCCAATTACTACAACCAATATGAAACTGATATTAGCCCTGAAGTAAAAGAAACTACGGTATCCACCACGACCACCAGTAGGCGTCCTTCTTTGAGGACTAGAGGCCGTCCTCGTTACACCACCTCTAGGCCCGACAGCACGGAGTCCACCACCCGTACCGTCGTTACCCGTAGACCGTTCAGAGAGCGTAGACCATTACCTACTAGGCCCAGATACGAACCAAATAACATGACAACAGAAAAAACAACAAGAAAATCTACCGAATCAAGTGAAAGTACAACCAAGTCTAATTTGTCGAGGTCAAGAACTCGCGGACGTGTCCATTACAAACCGAAAGAAAGCGATGAAATTTACAACAAAAGACAAAAATCAAGCAGCAAGGAAAACGACTTGGCTTACCAAAGAGACATACTCCATCAAAACTATCCGGTAACTCTTAGTGAACGTTTAACGACACAAAACGTCGACCCCGTTACCGAACCGATGCCAAGAATATCATCCACAAGAAACATTGGAACTGTAACTGAAACGTATGACTCTGAAAATGCCTTTACTAATGAAAAGATCTCAGTTAGTCAGCAATCAGGCAGAACAAGCTCCAAAGAAGATTCCTCTTCTTACCCTTCAAAAATCGATATCCGCACAGAGCGACCATACGTCCCTAAGCTGACCACTCGCAGAGAAGAATACACATATCAATCAAGAAGCAGCTTTGCTCCTATTGACGCTATTTCGGCCTTTGATGAACTACCCTCGGGAAATGAAGAAGATACAGCAGTAAAGCAAACCACCCCTCTTCCTAAAATTGAAGAGCCAGAAACAGCCACAACACTAGTTTCCTCTTACAATGAAGATGATGAAGCTAAGTATTTCACAAGTATTGCTGACGCCGAAAAACAGGAAGAGGTCACAACGGTTGCCGATATAGAGACAACTAAATTTATTAGCCAAGAAGTCAGCACTGAAAATATACCAGAATTCAATGTTGTGCAAACAACTCCTTCATTCAGCAGAGTAAGAGTGCGTCCCGGAGTCATCAGGCAACATCATCCCGCATCATCAACCGAATCATCCAAGCCTAGGATAAATAGAAAGAGACCGGCTCAACCCGTGACGTACAGACCGGCATACTCAGGACGTCGCACAACTATGCGAATTGAAGAAATTGAGGCTGACTTAAAAACGAAACAAGTCCACACACGCACTGAACAAGACTACAGGCATCCCGTGTACAAACCTGAGTCAACCACTACTAGTTCACCCACTGTAGCAAGCTCTAGAGACACGACGACGAAACAACATTTCCGAAAAAGGCGTCCTAACTATATGACTACATCGACAGAAGCGACCAGCTCAAAGAGAACTTACGAGGTCAATAGCCGTTTCAGAGGACGAAGGCCAACCACAGAAAAGCCTGAGGTTCAAACTGATGCTCCTACGTCAACTACGAGAACACTCCAGCACTCACGCTACAGCAACAGGCCGAGGCTATCGGAAAGGTTCAACAAGAAACCAGAACCTGTAGAAAGTGAAGACCAAGACTCAAACTACTCAATCAACAGACCGAAATATGTTTCTCCTAACTCCGACCAGTGGTCCCCTGAGCTGTCCTCAGAAGCATTCAAACCGTACAACCCCAATAGCATTGTCGATGAACACAAGTCTACCACAGAGCGCAGATCCGACTTTGTACATGAAACTGACATCATAACGGCCAGGAACGAATTTAATGATGTTCTTATCTCTGTGACACCAGCAACAAATAACATAACACAAAAGAAGTTATCAGAGGTTCCTCCAACTATTGAAGCTCTAGTTGAAACAACTAAACATCAAACGGACTCTACAGGAGCCATGACTAGATTTGAATCAATGCTTGAAGAGGTTATGAAAAGCTTGGAAGAACAAGATGAACACGAGTATACCACGAACGTCATGAAGCACAAAGGTGGTGAGATCGGCGAGATTCCCGCTGAGGACGCAGCACTACACAATGAGAGTGCCACCCTGCCACAACAAGACCGCGAAAACACAACCACGGCTGCGCCTGAACTCGATGAGTCTAGCCCTGTCCATGAGGTATGAAATTATGTATTCAATTTATTTTATAGCAATCAAAATCAAATCAAAATATGCTATTTCAGTACAGGAAAAAAATACAAGTGATGAATATCTTCTTTTTCTATATCTTCATCGTAATTGCGTAAATACACTCTAACTTTAGATTTTAAAAAGTATTAGAATTAGACCTTGAGGACAAAAGGCCGGCGGAGAAATCTCTCGGCCCTCTTTTGTTAAAATTGTAAAACACATGAAATAGGTAATTAAAAATACAGCTTGGCTACGACAAGAAAGAAACCAAGACAAGATAGCTAATTGTGTGTGCTTATGTCATGTTGCAGCTAAGTTATTTACACAGTAAGCGCTCTAGAAACAAGCCTCTTCTTGTATCATTCCCGCTATATTAAACCTCAATTAACAAATGTTAAACATTCTATAAAATGATGTGATCTCTTTTTTTATAGTCTCTATAAAACATCGCCTTTTTTACGCTACGTAGGAGTCCGTTTTCTTTATAAGACCACCAAACACGTTGGCGACATGCAAATTCTTAGTCTTTTTGCGGCATTACACACTTCGACTTTTAGTTTTAATAGTTAGTAGTTATTAAGTTATATGTGAAGTATATTGACGACATAATGATGTGTTTATAAACAGTACGTTTACTTCTTCTCCTTCTCGATAGTACATGAAAATAAAATCTCCAGCGAAAAGACCACCTACGTCGTGACAAAAGCCGTATACCAGGCTTCAAAAGAAGCATTTGTTCATTGTCCCAGAACTGTTTTACTTGTACATGAATAAAAAGAAAATTTACATGACTCGCAAACAAGAATTAGTACCAGTTATTTATTTGGTAATACGAGACTTTTAGTTTTATTTCTGTATTAAACATATCTAACAACAACCAAAAATAACACGATTTGATTAGAATACCATATGAAAACATATAAGGATATAAATTATCATTTTCAATATATCTAATAATTAATATTTCACTCTAAAGAAGAAACAAAACAACTATTGCATTCCATCTTTCTAAATACTTGTTCAATATTAATAATATGGGTAAAACTTTTCGTGAAGAAAAATAACTACTCGTATATACTTAGAGCTAAAGTCTAAGAAGCTTTCATATTATTTTTCAGGAAGACGCATCGAAAGGACGTCGCCGTGGTTTTTGGAAGAAGGTCAAAGTACGTCCCATTACCGAGTCCATTGACGTCGCCGAGTCCCAGTACTACACCAGTGCCGTGAACCGCCTCGGCCAGCCGGTGATCAGCGGCAAGAATCTCCACGACAAACCTTTCAAAAATATTGCCAAAATTATCCCCGTAACCACCTACAAACCAGCTTTCCACTTCTTGACGGATATCTTCCAAACCGACGATGAACTAACAGATGCAGAAAAGAAGCAAATCAAGGAAGCAGAACCTGAAATTTTAAAACAAACAGTTCGTTCTGAAGACGCAACTGAACCAGTCATGAAATCGGATGTGCTGACGAGTCCAGGCGACGTTGATATGGGAACTGGCTCGCCGAACCAATCAACACCTGAGAACATTTACTACAATAGTCAACCAGAAACTACTACAAATAATGCAGAAACTACATCAATTGATCGATCTGACGGAATAAGCTTCATGGATTTTCTGTTTGGATCTGATAACAGTGAAGAAGTGAAAGTTGCAAATACTACGCGACCCGAACCAAAAGAAGATTTTAAAAAAGAAGAAGAAGACATACAAGCTCACAAAGAAGTGACAGATAAGGTACACACAACAGAAACGTCGTATGTCCCCGATGAAATCACAACTGAAGTTATTCTTGAAACAACAACAGAAAAGTTTGATTTCGGGGACAACAATACGAATGCTAAAGTTGCAGAAGTTGTAGAATCGACTGAGAAGTCTGTCGAGAAGTCTGTTGTCCGAGTAGAATCTGGTACTGAGTCTAGTTTCACGAACCCAAGCAACGTGATGAGCACATCGATGTCCACAGAAGTCTCCCACGAAACTGAAATCTGCTTCAGAGGTAAATGCATCAAGACGAAGAAGGATCTATCATAAAACTGAACAAGTTTTAAGAAAAAATGGTGCTAAAAACTGTTTTTAAAGTGCATAAACGCTAAACAGATTGTGTGTTGTGAATGAACACTCTTAGTGTGCGACGGTATAATCGAAAGTATTTTAAGTCCGGTGAAATCTTGTAAATAGCGCTCTCTTTACTCGGTTCCACCCTATCAATCGTAAATTTATATAAGAAACTAACTTTTAATTCGTGGCCACGGAAATTAGAAGTTTATCGATATTTTATGTAATATACTATATATAGCATAAGTATTATGTAATTTAATCCTTTTATTGGGCTATAACCGTTTTGTAATATATTTCGACTGATATACAACGTTGTAGGTAACTAAATATAAAGTCGGTGGAAGATTATTTATTTTCTTATTATTTGTAGGTTTGTTAGCTTTAAATCCTTTGCGATACGTTATAAGGGCATTCCTGAGAAACATTTTCACAAGAAATATCTGTTCTTTTACCCCACCCATGTCATGTAAAATTAAATACTAATTGAAATTCAATTTTCGTGTAGGGATTGGATATAACCTGTATTAAACGATAAATTAATAAAATTTTATAAAAAATTGGAACTGCTTTTTACTTATCCTGCTTCAAAATAGTTAACGAAAACTTTTAAATAATGCAAGTCGAGCGATTCAATGGTTCCAGCTCGTTGAATACGAACGGCTTTGTCGTTTCTACAAAAAGTTTCAAGTGTAAATCATATCTGCCCGATACACAATACTTATCATCCTACATTTTAAATTAGACATGAAATATCACAAACTCCAATCCAGTAAGGAATTTTAAGGAACTTGTACAAACCACGAGGATTAAATTACTTTACTGCTGAATCTTCCGTCCGTCTTATTAGGTATCGTGCCGGTTTCAATGTAGGTAAGTGGCATGTGCCTAAGCAGCCGAGCCAGTTAAGGGCCTCTTGTCCTCGTGCAGTAGGCATAAGTAATGGCTCATACCAGTGACTTTCATGTTCCAGGCCTTTGATAAATGATGGCATGAATAAAGCCATGATTTTGTTTATTTTTTATAAGTTTTCTAAGTTGCACTGTCGTATGTTTAGGTGGAATTATTTATAAATGCGAAGTACGGTACAAAGGCATAGATTTTAAATCTCACTCAGAAGAAGAAGTGCTATCAAAGAAGAATGTTGGTTTCATCTTTTTAACCGACTTCAAAAAAGGAGGAAGTGACATGTTCAGTACATTTAAATTGCTTTTGGTGTTCCCGTATAATTTGAAAATGAACTGATTTCAAGGAGACAAAGGTGTATAGTAGCTGTATGATCGAGGACACCATGAGCCGTCTACGTGAACTTCAATGACAGGGAAACATACTTTATGCGGCATACTGCGATAGCTATTTCTTTTCTCCTTTGCTTTTTCAACAGCTGCTGCCACAGAAGAACATGTTTTACAGGGTGACCCAGAAATAAGTTCTAAAAAATAATTTCATAAAAAATCACAAAAGTGGCAATATGTCGAAAACCAGAAAAATTTTACTAGAGGCATGTTGGTGTTATCTGATAGGCCTACAGTTCATCTACCTCCATTGTCACCCTTACGTGTCATTTCTGGGACCCGCTGTATATTCCCTTCTTTGAAATGTTTTTGCGTAAAATACAAAATTCTTCAAAATGAGAATAGCCGATGCCAGAAGAAAGAATTTCATAGTCGGATCAAATCTATTGCATCAATATGCACAGAGCTACGATTTTTTAAGGACATTTGGGACCTTATTAAATACTAAAAGTCCCCATCGAACATGTTCATCCAAAAGTAAAGTATCAAAAAATATTTTTTAAATGTAAAAAATATTAGAAATAAAATTACAAAATTAACCGCACTTAACAATTAAAAATACAAACTTGATTTAGTAGTATAATTTTTATAATAATCTTTCCATTTTGGTCATAATAAAACTGAAAAAAGAATATGGATGACCCAAGTTCAGACAATTTTTCTATAGAGGAAAACTTTATCTATCATGTTTTCAACGGCAGTTTCGTTTAGATAGTATTTTTGGCTTTTTTATATACAGGGTGTAACATAAAGGATGCATAATACTTAAGGGTCAGTAAATATACTGTAAGTATACAGTAAATATACTGTAAAAGAATTGGAGTTATAGGGGCTGGTTAAGACTTTCATAATTTTTTAATTCCATTTTTTTACTCAACATTTTTGACAGCCCTAAGTGGTTTACATATCTACCTATGCAGGTGGCGCTCGGCACGGTACTGAGCGCAGCCGTCGTCACTTAAATACCTATCGAATAGCACGTGATGCGATGCGACTGAACAAGATTTTAGTTACTTTAATGATTTCAAATTAATAAAAAAACTCGTATTTTTTTTATTTATTTGCGCCTCGCGCGCCTCTTGCATAGGTAGGTACGAAAACCACTTAGGGCTGTCAAAGATGTTGAAGTTAAAACATTTAAATGTTTGACAGTATATTCTAACAATGTTATATTTACTGAGCCTTAAGTATTATGCTTCCTTTATGCTACACCCTGTATATATGGACCCAATAAACTCAATTTAAGTAGGTATAAAAATGTATTTAAAACCTGTAAATCGGAACGGTTTTGAGCTCTTTTAGCGCTGTGAGCGCTGTAATCGGCAAACGGAATGCAGCATAAAAACATCGACAAAGTAACGTCATGTGTCAGTTTTGACAGGCCGCTCACAGGGACCATGCTCCGTAGCTTGGGCACTGTGAGCGGGAAGATGGCGGCGTTTATGACGTCATTGATGACGTATCGATATCGCTGTGAGCGCGCTCACGGGCAATCGGAATGGGTATATGAGCACTCACAGCGCTAAAAGTGCTCAAAACCGTTCCGTTTCGTTTGAGCGCGCTAAAAGTGTCATTAGTGCTATTGCAATCGGAACGGTAAATATCGCGCTTACATTCTGATTGTTCGTTGCTTAAGTCTAAAGTTACAATTTCATTAAGATCTTTGACCCCGAATGGATCAGGAGCCATTTTTTTTATATTATTACATAATAAAATTAATAAGCAAGCTTTTAAAATCTTTAATCGACTAATAAAAACATTAACAAGTATCGTCATGTGTCAGTTTTGACAGGCCGCTCACAGCGACCATGCTCCGTAGCTTGGGCACTGTGAGCGGGAAGATGGCGGCGTTTATGACGTCATTGATGACGTATCGATATCGCTGTGAGCGTGCTCACGGGCAATCGGAACGGAACGGGTATATGAGCGCTGTAATCTGTAAACGGAACGCAGCATACAACTGCGCAGCGATTTTGGGGTTAAGTTATTTGTTTACAACTCCAGTATCGAGATACATTTTGTAAAATAAAATCTCACAATGGATGTAGAAAAAAAGATTAAAGAAGATATGAAAGCGCTTGGCTGTACATCTAATATGAAGATTTCTCTCGCCTGCCATTTGTATCTTTATTTAGTGGACGAGAAACTTATGTACGACACTGAATATTGTTACAACAAAGACATTGATACCTTGTATGTTTTAGCTAGACCAAATAAAGATGAAAAAATTAACATTTACGTGCCAGTGCCCACGCACCAAGATGTAACCATGAAACTAATTAGTGTTTTACAAGAAAACTTATGCACAATTGAGACTGGTCCAACGATAAATTTAGTTTTCATAGATGGGGATTTTACTACAACAATGTATACATTTTCCAAAGGACTAATAGACCGTCCATTGCCTGAGAAACTGGCTAAGTTAAAAGCGAGGGAAGATCGAAGAACTTTCATAAATAGTGAACTGAAGAAACAAAGAAATGACATTGTAAATAATGCTTTGAATGGTGGGCTTGTGGATGACGATGACTGTTTGGTTCTTGATTAAAATGATTATATATACCAATATCTTGAGATGAACAACAGGACTATGTTCTCATTCTCTAAGATGTAAGGTGACTAGAGGGTGCAAACTTAAATAGAGTTGTTGCTAGACTTAAGGCACTTTAAAGACCACACTGAGAAGGACATGGCTATTTAAACTGTTCGCTAAAACAGGAAACAAATCACAAAGATCTGTATAGAATGATGCAAAATTATGGTAGATGTTGCTAGTTTAGCAATATTGTTTGTATTCGAGCATTTATAGGCTAACAGCAGAGCAACACACTTCTAATTAGTGTGTAGAACATTTGCATTGGTCCTAGCGGTAAATGTCCTGGGATTTCTAGTGCTAAAAATACTAGTATAAATAATATATATAAAAAAGTATATATTGTAAATAAATGTCTATTATTAAAAGTATTGATCTATTAAACTCAGTATTATTATTTTTATTCTGATAGTTTTAATGTTAATTGTATAATTTTAATTAACATTAGGATTCAATAGCTTATATAATATACTGCTTAGCTTATAATTTCTAACCTATTTCACAAGAAGAGGCTTAATATAGTTTTACATCTGTATACTATTTTCATGGATGATTTAAAACAATTTTTATTTAGTTAGGTTCCTTTATTATCTTTGTCATAGTTGGCAAACCCATCCGGTGGCATCCATACCCATAAAAATCATGAATTGTAGAAGTTTTATGTTCCTTGATCAAAAGCTCTAACTAAATCTAGTGAGCCCTTTGATTTTTCTCAATTTCTCTTAAGTTTCCCAGTTACAATTGCAAAATAAAACTGAACAAAATTACGCTAAGTTTGATTGCTACATTATTGTCAAAATAAACTAAATGTATATTGAATGCAATCCACCATCAAAAAGATTTCCATTAATTTGTATGTTCATCACATATAAACTTCATCTTTGCATTTTTATCTATTTAATCTCAAGCATTTTATTGAAATGTATCATACAAAATGGCAAAATGTTGCTGGCATAGTAAAAAATACATCTATGTATTATTTTTCATTTAAAGAGACCTCAAGGAAGAATATACAATATAACAACTGACCTATTTGAATAAAGAAAAAGAGATTTCTTTGAATGTCTTTGAACAAAGTGAAAGAAGAAATTATCACGGTTAACAACTACAATATTGGATGACTCTTTGTCAAATTTCTTATTTAAGGTTTATGAAATGTTTGCAGAACTTCATAGGAACAAATTTAACTAGTTCTCAAAAGGGACCAAGTTCCCTAAACGATCACCTAAAAATAGGGGGAATAATTAAAATTCCACAAAGATGTTAATAATTCTACTTTTTACAATTAATTAACAGCCACCCAATTTTAGGAACATTAAATCCGATTTAAAATATATCAGGTGCTGAAATAATTGCAGAAGCTGCAATGCTAAAATTAACTTTCTAAGTGTAGCCAATTTAATAATATCTCTACATGATAATAAAAGTTAGGTGTCATCAACACGTAGGTACAATAGCTTTTAAAATAACTGTTCGAATGACGCATGCGAGAAATGTTTCGCAACAAGTAACATAAAGAAGTTTTAGCGCAATTTCGCCGTTACGCTCAACAGTCAGGATGGCCGAGCGGTCTAAGGCGCCAGACTCAAGGTTACCCTTGCCTACTAATGTAGGTAGAGCTGTTCTGGTCCTCTCTGAGGGCGTGGGTTCGAATCCCACTTCTGACAGAATACTTTTTGCACTGTGCATTTGCACCCTTGCATTATTTGTAACCTTTATCTAAAAGTTTGGTGTAATAAAACACCATAATAAAATAAATGAGTTTAGAAATACATGCCGTATTACAGATAAAACTAAATAAAAGATGTCAAAAATCTTTTCCCGTACCGGGAATCGAACCCGAGCCTCCTGGGTGAAAGCCAGGTATCCTAGCCACTAGACCATACGGGAGATGACTAGAAAGTCGAAATGTATGAATACATGACCACACAATAAAATCCCTATCGACGTTTGCTACCATTTTCATTTATTTTCCCTATATAAATATAATAAGAATCTGCAGAGATTCATTTTCATGTTTGATATTGTTACGTTTTTTAAAGTGAATTGAATAATTCAATTTGTGAATTTTATTTTTGGAAATATTATTCATTCAGGCAAGGAATAAATACTTACCGACTATAAAAATTATTTAAAGATAGTACATAGTACTCACTACGATAGTAAATCGTTTTCATAAATCGATTATGTACAAAACCTAATGAATGTAAATTATTATTTTACATAGCTAAAATTACTTTACTATTGAATTATGCTCATTAAAAACTTAGTATATTTTTTATAGGATCTTCAATGAGTAAATAGAAGTACCATGAATATTAAAGTGTGTTCGATTGATTGCAAGACCTGTAAAAAAGCAACCTTCTAAATTAAATTAATTTGCAGTTGCTGTTGTCAAATGGTCACTTATTTCATTTATTCGACAGGTACAAGACCGGTGTATTCATGATAAAGTCTAATTGACATATAGGTAGTTACAAAATTAAGTACATACTTTAGAAAAAATACGATAAATGAAAAAGTAAGATCCACATGTAAAGGCTTTTCTTAAGGAATTTAAAAAATTAAGAAAATTTGTTTAAATGAGTGAAGAAAACCAATTTCAGAGGTGGTCTAATATCCTGGATATTATATGTATTAATTCTCATACGATATGTGGACCAAGCCCATAGAGAGAATCCGGTCCAAGCTTACGGCCTGAGGGCTGTAAATAACTATATAACATTTATTTATTTATTTGGGTTTCTAACGAAAAATACACATTACAAATTAAATAATCTAGCTGCAGTGTTGAGTCGTGTGCTTTTCCAGTTACAAGAAACCACAGCGTGCAAAAACAATAAACATTTGAAGTTAAAACAAAATACGACTACTCAAAGTTAATACAATTTAAAATTTAAAAAAATTAAGGTAAAAATAAAATCTAAAAGCAAAGTTCAGCAAATACAGAACTTATATAAAGGTCTAGGAACCAGCCTGTAACTTAGTCAAGATGTTCTTCTTGAATTTATGCAAGTTGTTACAAAAAATCTCTATATCCTCCGAGTCCCTGGATATGCTATTGTAAAGGTTACTAAGTCTTGCAATGGTGGAGTGTTTTCCTAGATTAGTGCGGTATCTTGGCGGTCTCAGAAGATCACATTGATGACGCGGTATTCTACGCGGGACTTTAAAAGTTACTTTGGTCAGTAGACTTGAGCAGTCAATGTGATTATTGAGTAACTTATAATAACATGGATCATTAAAGAACGGAATTGAAAATGGCGGTGCTTATCATGTTCTCTCGCTCGCACACTAGAGCCATCTATACTCACTCTCGCGCGTATGGTAAGTAAAAAAATATTTGTCTTGATTTAAATAATATTCGTGTTTTATTTTAACCAACATCATAATAAGGATTCTCCTGAAATTTTGTTATTTACTTTGTCAGGTGTACAAAAATGGACATAGGGTACTTTCATCCCGCAAAAAAGCACTGTTTCCGATGAAAACAACAAAAACGTTCTAATGCTAATGGATGGCGCCACGTGTCTTTCAAACTTTCACGCCAAGTTTGAAAACCCGTTTTTTTTTATTATTTTTAAATTGAAAAAATCTTTTGAAAATTTGTATGCTAACTGTATTACCTGTCAATGCAAGTACAAGACGCCATTTATGATTCCTTTCTTTAATGAACCATGTTATACCTACTTAATAGAATTAAAGGTACTAACTAGGTACCACACTGTAAAACTTTTCTGTTCTCTGCCAAGTAACATATCGCGTAATCGCTAACGCCACACACCGTCACACTGAGGAAACTTTTGGCCATTAAATTTTGACGCTTCTTTTGCAGTGCAGTGCTTTGAGAGATGATGTTGAACGCGGTGCAGTAAACAATGAGAGTGATAGCCTCCCAAGGATAGAACTTATATTAATTCAGTAGGCAGGTAGGTGACCATTAGCCTTGTTTTAATTTAGTGTTTTGTTGGTTAACACAATCATCCACGTACATAACAATTATGTTTTCGATTCGTACTTTACTTATACTACGTGTAGTAAAAGAATAAAAAATAACGAAAAAAATGGTAGATGTTGAAAGAACAATCTAGAATGAAGTCGGTAATAACATTAATCATGCATTTACGATACTAAACGAATATGGCGTTTTTAAGTATTAATTTCGAATTCATCTCCATCGCCTCCGTGGCGCAATTGGCTAGCGCGTTCGGCTGTTAACCGAAAGGTTGGTGGTTCGAGCCCACCCGGGGGCGTAGAGTTTTTGCTCTTTTATTTAGATTTTACGTTTCCTTCATGGACAATCATACATAGAGTTAATAAATAAAACGCTAATCGTGTCACTTATGGCGTCAAAAATGAAGAGATATAATGTACAATGCTTTTGTTATGAATATACTCCGAAAGAAACCTGCAATACAGAAACTGGGAACTGAAACTACTCGTAAATACTATGCACACATAATTTTACAAAACATCGGATGTAATATGTCCTAATTTTCGCGTACCTAAGTGACCCCTATAAATATGAATAGGCATGGTTGAATTTTTTACTTTGTATTACTTAAATTTATCCTTGAGAGAGCTCGATTTGAGTTGATAGAACACGGTCAGCCAGGCGCAGACAAAAGTTCCTAGGGTTTATAGTTGAGGTGTCAAAAAGTCGGAAAAAACGTTTGAATCGTAAGTTTTTGGTTCGCCAAAGAGTGGAATGATCTGCTTGAGTCACTTTCCAAATAAATGCCTTGGGGCTTTAAACAGGAGAATGAAGCACAGAACAAAGAAAGAGGTGAAATTAATAGTATTATTATTTTGTGTTTTATGGCAATCAGCTGTTGTTACTACTAAATAACTATTTCTGTCAATTTCAAGTATTAATATAAAGTATTAAAAACATTAAAACATTCTAAATGAATACTACACAAGCGTGTTTTTCCACCATGTCAGATGCGTGACAAACGCCTGCCAAATGTTATAAAAAAGCACTAGTAAGACTTATCTGAACAATCTATAATCTAAATAATAATAACACGACATAGAATCTATACAAGTTTGTCCAAGTATTCCCTTGTATTCGAAAGTGACTCTCTACTTAGATTTCCTCCGGTGTATGTGACTGTTCGCTGTCGGCGCACTAAACTTGTAACAAACATACATAATTATAAAGGGCCTAAGCATAAAGCTGAAAGGCCTACCGAGGTTCCGAAAATCCATTCTGACAAAAATTAGCCTTTCAAGAAGGTTCTTTATCAACATAAAACGGATATCTTTATCATTCTTGTAAAACAATACCGTTGATAAAAATTGATAAAAAACTAATAATTAATATTAACTTTCAAAGTATTATTAGTACGCTATTTTGTTGACGTAGACGTCGGGGATATAGCTCAGTGGTAGAGCATTCGACTGCAGATCGAGAGGTCCCCGGTTCAAACCCGGGTGTCCCCTGTGATAGTTTTGTTTAAAATTTCTTCAATTTTTATTTTCTGTGCCTATATAATGAAAAAACAATGTTTAACGTAACGTTATTTGACGACGTCAATCAAGTTTAATTACTTAACTGCGTAGATAGGTAGGTAGAGGTCCCACAATAATATCGATCCTGGTTACAAATGAAGAATTTCTGTGACAAAAAGTTCATTGGCAATAAAACATTATGCCAATCATTCGCTATATTGGCTATTTTATAATTATTTCGAATAAAAATTAAAAAAATAAAAATTAATTATAATTTTAAAATACAATATTAATAGCAAAAAAGGAAAATCAATGTATTAAACTAATTTGCAAAACATTCCGCAGCCGGTAGGATTCGAACCTACGCTCCCAGAGGGAATCTGATTTCGAGTCAGACGCCTTAACCACTCGGCCACGACTGCCATGCCTGCGTAAGCTGAATTTACCTATTAAAACCATTGTTATGATTTTACCCGTGTGACTAGGAATATTTTTTGTTTTCACATTTTTATATCCAGCAAACTAGTCTGCTCTCCAACAGAGCGGATTTTTCATCAATCGTTTTATATATAACAAAGTATCTATTTGTTAAGGTTTCATCTTCCTTCTACATCCATCCTCAATAACAACACGGTTCGGTTACGGTGAAAGGAACAAAGGCAATTCCAACACAATAATCACAACAAATACGAAAACTTGCACCTTGGATCGCGTGCTCGTTTGAACACTATGAAATGTAAAAATGTCCAGCCACTGGGATAGTGCGGGCCGCATCCATTGCCATATAATAATAATAATAAACCCACAGACAAGTACACAGACACTGTATGGCCCCAAAGCAGGGCTTGGCGATTTAAATCAATGTTCCATATTTTTGATTAAAATAGTCAGTAGCGAGAAAAAAGCACGAAATATATATTTAACGACGTCATTTTATGAATTTATTTATTTATCCTAAACTATTTAAATTCCTTACATTAGATAAATTTTTAACAAATAAGCAATGAAAATTAACTTTTCTGAGAAATTATTTTACGATATTCTCAATTACTTTTTTTAAGCAGTCCAAAAAAGTTTTGTATCACCAAACTCCATATCGCTAAACTCAATATTTTTATTTGGTCATAGCTCAAAGACATCGTGAGAAGGGCTTGCAACCCGATTAACCGATTAAAAAAACCGGGTATTTCGGGTTTTTGTATTCATGCATGTCAAATCAAATAATTTATTTTATTGTACGAATATAGGGAAATACATAAGATGTTTTATAATGTTAAGATAAATTGAGCTCGTGCCATATTCTACCATTGTGGTACATAAGTAGTATTACACAGTCATTTTTAGTATGTCTAGAGGCATGTCATTTTACACACAATCATTTTAATTTATTTATTTACAGAGAGTTACTTTTACCCACAGTCATTTAACAATTTATTTATTGCTCCAAACATGATAAATAGTTTATTTATTGCTCCAAACATGATAAATAGTCATAATACAATTAAATTTGTTTTTACCTACATTCTTTTTCATTAATTCTTTGTCTCGATTATATTCTTTGTCATTGATATAATCGAGTACAGTGTAATAACATTTATCTAGTACAAACCATTTCAGTCTTCTTTTAAAGTTATTATAATTATTAGTTTCTTTAATGGATTTTGGTAATTTATTATATATATATATATATATATATATATATATATATATATATATATATATTTGGGGCCATCCTGAAGAAACTTTCAGCAAACAATGTGGTACTCCTAGGTGGAGCTCAAATAGTATCCTTGTGTCTTTTAATATTTAGTTTTTCAAAAAAGTTGAGATTCTTTTTTACAAATAGGGCTGTTCCAAGTATATAAAGGCATGGGAAAGTTAGAATTTTTAACTTTTAAAAGTAGGGTTCATAGGATTCTATGCTTTTAAGGTTATATATATGTAGATCGAATACAACGCTTTTGGGGTTTAAAGATTTTACCTTTATCTGTCGAATACCCCCAAAATATTATTCCATATCGCAGCACCTATTCGACGTATGCATAATATGCCGATAATACGGACGTCTCGCTGACTACTTTCGACAACTAACGTAGTGCGTTTGAAAATTTATTTATTCTGCTGCACGCACTCTCTGTATGCTCTTTCCATTTCAGATTTTGTACATTTAATTTCTTTTATTTCTTGCCCGCAAAAGTAAATATTAAATGATGTTGAGTTGTTATGTCTATTTGTGAAATTCATTATATGGGTTTTACTCAAATTAATTGTTATTATGTGTCATTAGCCAGTTGATTACTGTAGTCAATGTATTTTGAATGTCATTTTTGAGTATATTTGTGTCCATATTGTAGAAAATGTATGTACTGTCATCTGTAAATAATACCATGGTATGTGTACTGGGAAAGTCATTTATATAAATAAGAAATGATAACGGCGCTAAAATACTACCTTGAGGAACGCCGTGCTTGACTTCTCTGTATTTGGAGAAAAAGTCAGTTTCTGTGGGGGAATATGAGCACATTCTGGTTACTTGGGTAGCTTGCCTTCTATTATGTATTTCACTTACGCAAAAAAACATTTTTGTACATAAATACAATAAAAATAAATTAACAAACGGAAATACGAGTCGTGTAACACGTATACTCTAATCATTTCATAATTCTCAAAAGTAAATTTTTATGAATATTTTTTCCTCAATTTTTTATAACTAATATTTTTACATGTTTTTTTCTATATTGTTCTTTAAGTTCTAGTTTAGTTCTTTTACTATAGACATATATTCTTCTATAGAATACTAAAGAAAATTGTTGATAAAGTGTGTTACTTTATTTTTTACATTTATGAAAACGTGATATGAGCATAAGCATTATTGAAACAACAAAAAAAAATGATATCAATGTTTTTGGCCCTTTTTATATTAACCTTAAAAACCGAAAAATCCGAATTTTCCGGTTTATCAATATAAAAACCGAGTAATTCGGTTTTTCTGAAAAATTCGGGGTTTGCAAGCCCTATCGTGAGAGACAGAGAGGTGAGAGGCATGAGTGAGTGCTGCAAACTTTCACGAAATTGCCTCGCTCGACTGATGTACAGGAGGCAATTATCAATTTCATCTTTAAAATCGAAAAAATAAGAATCAACAACCATGACATGAACAACGTGTTATCCCATGAATAAAGACGGTTTACGTAATGGCAGATCTGCGTAATTAATACAAACAAATCAAACAAAACCCCAGACAAACACACCACCTCTATGTTTACTTCGGGGTCGAACAGTTGGTGTTTTTGTCTGGAGATTTTATTAGATTTGTTATTTATTGTGGTATTGTTAAATATGCGCAGATCTGCCATAATGAAAACCGTATTTTGCCCTACAATGTAAATGTAACAAAACACAAAAATTTTTTGCCATATAATGTAAAAAAAATAAAATAAATTTAAAAAGAAAATTAAAACACGCATTATCAAGGCCCTGTCACCGACAAACAAAAATAATTACAGTACAATATCCTTGAAGAGGCAGTATTCAGGAATTGCTCAGTAGGCGCGCCAGTTCGCGAGCTGGCGGCGGAGCAGTCGAACGTACTTCTGTAAGTGATCACTTTGTTCTAAACCTGCAGCTGTTTATCCTGCAGACAATCACTTACACTACTCCGGTCTTAACACAAAAAAAAGTTGACAAGTGTTTTATTTCCAACACTGTCTAAATTAAAAGAAATATCAAACCATCAGAATTCTTACCAGGGATTGTTATGCTGGGTGTTTTAAACAAATATTTCATCATTGGTAAAATCATTTACACTTGGATTGGGTTGTTCTTCGCCTTCATCGTGAAAGCTATGATACACCCCACTTTTGTGCTAGGACCACGCGTGTTTATCTTTAAGCTACGTGATTAAGTACCACAAACCCTGGTTTAGAGTAGCAAAGGTCACTTTTTTAAGGATACCCTGAGGTAACTTTCTATCAACTAGGCATAAAACTAAAATAAAGTAAATAAAACAAAAGTGTTATTATAATTTATTATTGGATTTGAAATATCTTAGTCTTGTCATTATTAAGTACGATTGCTTGTTCTGCTGACAAGGCACGACTTTAAGGTAGATTTGAGCTCGGAGTTCGGAAAGGCCTTCGTAAAGAAGAACTGGCAAGAAACTTCACGGGTATAATATTTTCAAAATAATAATGAAATAAAAGATTTAAAAATCTATACAAAATAATTCTTATCTGCGTCTGTTAGCTTGGCAAGTCTCCCTCTCCACAAACTACCCAAACGAGGAACATCCGCAAGCAGCACCCGTTCAAGGGGTAAACGCGGGCGCCCCCCTCAACTATCTCATTAAAAGGAAAGTCAACTTAACCAGACTGTTTACTATATATATATTTTTTTAGTAAAATGTATTTACTCCGATACCGACACTCAGTAAAACAGTGTAGAAATATTCTCAACAACTTAAATATTAACGAAACTCGCGGAGAATCGGTTCGGTCTTCGGTACCCGCCGTGTATACGGGGGGGGGGGGGGGCGATACTTTAAAAACAATATTTGCAAATAGCGCTATGTATTTAATAAATTATGATTATCTGTTATTTCGTAGGAACAGACCAATATTAAACTCCATTAAAGCTCTCTGAAACCCTGGTGCTCCAAGATATCTGTGCTCGTATAAGAATTTATAAAGTTCACAAAATCGCATTGTTGCCAAAGTTATAAAACAATACTTGTATTGCGAGTGACGTTACAAGTCTGACACACTTTCAAAACTGCAACAAAGAATTATCGACGATATTACTTATTCGATTAAATTACCTGTTGAGCTATCAGGTTACTGCTGATATTCATTAAGAAATTAAATCTAATTAAACACTTGCGGCCTCACTCAGACTCGTCAAATTGTTAATTAAGGCTAAATAACTTTGTTTTTTTTTTATACTACATCTAAGTCGCATCTTAGTAAACCATTTCATTAATAAGAAACTAAATTCGTAGTTAAATAAAAATAAACAGAACTCTGTTCCTAGGTTATATTCATCATTTTATACTGTAGAATTAATATTTGTTTCGAATGGTTTTGTCAAATGTCAAATGTTGAGATCGGGGCTTTTAGTTACAAATAAGTACCAAATTAAGTTTGTCTATCACGGTCTCGCACATTAGCCACTCAACCGATGATGTTGAAATGTTGTACCTGGACCCGATGTCAGAGGTACAGTCGCCCGGTGATGAAGTTACGCCTGCTATCCACTTACAATTATGTAGTATTAGTATTCAAACATGTCAGCTGTTTGTTTTTCTAGAAATTTTAAAAAATTGTCTTAAATTCAAGCATTTATTTTTCAACAATGACAATTACTTGGCTTCACTAAACAATCAAATCCTTCTGTCACAGCTGACTTTGCCAGTGTGTACCGTGGACCTTGTATAAACATGTTTTGGCCACAAATAGGACATTTTATGGACAGCATGAGACATTATTCTGAGCTCAAGCAAAGTTGGTCGACTTAGCAGCAAACTAGGCCTTTAACCATACAAAAATAGTTTTTTATGGAAATTTGGACGCCATCTTTATAATTTACTTTCTTTGATCGTTATAGTTTTTCTGAAATCAGTAGTTCTACGTTTCATTCAGGTATTATTAATATCATTAATTCTAATTATACGAGTATATTATATGCAAGGCATGTGTGTGTATACATATGTGTAATATTTAAGTATACAATTTTGTGTATATGTACGTGTGTATCACTGTCGGGGCTTTATAATCTGTTCTGATATTTAAATTTATCACTTAAGAGCAAAACACATTAAAGAAAGGCGACTATCAAAGGGTAGCGACAGAAAACCATTGTTGTACAATGCTTAAGTAGAACATGATGAGTAGCAGTAGCCCAGCACTCCAGACATACAGAGTTCATGTCATTTTACATGCCTATTCATGGCTGCTTGTTGTACTGCGTACATCAATGTTTTCTATTGTCCTGCTTGCGTGTATGAATGTGTTCTTGAGCCTATGTTGTGTTGTTGTGCCTATGTTGTGTTATTGTGTCTATGTTGTGTTATTGTGCCTATGTTGTGTTATTGTGCCTATGTTGTGTTGTTGAACTGAAAAAATTATCAACTTGTCTTCGTCTTTTCACTTTCGTATTTTTGTTGTTTGTAATTTATCTATTATAGTGATTTTTATGGTTTGAAATGTTTACCTTTTGTTGCGTAGTACCTTTTGTTATGTAGTGTGTTGTTTTTTAGCCATTTAATGTATTTTGTTTCTTTCTATACTGGCATCGCTTGTCAGGTCACAGATCTGTACCGGACTGTGCTGCAGCCATCGGAGGTGCAGCTAGCTGTGTGCTATATATTGCCTTTGGCAACAGCTTATGCTGAGATGTGTCCTATTTAACAAGCGCACTACAGCGCAAAATCCTGTACATAATTAATTTAATCTATTATTATTATCTATTTTTTTCCTTTCTTATTGTTATTGTTTATTTTTTTTGTAAATTGATAATTTTATTTTTATGCTTCTGTGTTGTAGTTGTTTTGTCAAATAAATGTCTGAATTTAAATTTGAATTTGAAAATAACCTACTTTGCTATCTACGTAAATCTCAGTGTCTTCTATAGTGCCGCAGTGGCTTCTAAGGGTATTACCACACCAATCGGTCGACCGTCGATCGACGGACGAAGACTGACGAAGACTGCAGCGGCTTCAATCATCACAATTGATATAAAACATGGCCGATGGATTCAAACTTGGGTCAAAGTAGGCCCCGGTAAGGCTGCACTGTGAACCACCTGTATGCACACAGCTATGTATGCGTACATTGTCACGCATGTTTAGATTCACGTATTACAAGGTTTCCTATGATGCAATAGAGTATTTTGATTGGACTAATCTTGTTATTGACGGAATTACTTAGTAATTTTACAGAACAGCTGCGGTCTTACCAAAATTAAATTATAAGTCATTTGCAAAAGTGTATGCTCATTCATAATAATGGCTAGCACGGTTATTTATTTATTACAAAACCCACAGCTCTCAAAATACTAGGATATTTATAAATTAATTATTAATTCTTAAAGGCAATTATGGAGTTAATAGTTAATATAAAAAATCAAGTAAAATAGTGTTAAATATAAATATAAACCAACCATTAAAATAAGGTTATCAAGGTATAGTTTAAATTATTGCAAAAGCTACAGTTTGAAAGTGAATATAAATTTGCTGTTGTGTTAACATAGGTACCTATTAGCATTAATACGGTTACTTACAAATCACTAATTCCTTTGAAGGTACTATATTGATATTTTCTTTAAATCCCAAGAAAAATACACCATTTGTAGCAAAGAAAGCAGGGCTTGCCCAGGCCAGTACTCGAACCTGGGACCTCCGGTGTGTGAGCAGGGCTACTGACCACTACACCACTCGGCTGACAATTATTCCTAATTTCTAATTATTGAATGTAAAGAATACCTAGGCACCTATTTATATAATTGGTTTTTACTGAACCCCAACTAAGTGACATCGCTGATAAACTATATAATTGAATTAAATGCCATTAAAATATACAAAGCTACTTAAGGCGAATGAAACCAGTTTGATATCACCAGTTAGAGGAACAACGAGCAAGTATTATTTTTGAAATAGAAATTTAGAAGTATTTTTACTTGTATATTGATTTCAAACCAAAATAAATAAACAATAAATGAAAATTTCCATTAAAATAACAATGACTGGGTTGAGTTTGTTGGATCGCAGCCATGGCCTAGCAAATCTAGACTTAGATGACCTGTGTAGATAAAGTATAAATTAACTCGGCAGTGCCTTTGTTCGCGCCATATACATTTCTACCCGCGTTAGAAATATAGACTCTCGCGCTTCGGTTAGGGAAACTACCCTGCACGCACCTCAAACGAGGAAGAGCATACTGGAAGCAGTGAACCAACGCCCGCTACCGCGCTTGGACGTACGTTTGCCTTAACGTCCTTGAAGTCCGCTGCAGCTCTTGTGGATTCTTGGTGATTTGTGCTGGTGAACGTTGTGATCGCGTGCGCACGCCTAGTGATCTTATCAACCTGGATTTTCTACTCGCTGCAGGTGAAATCCACGAAGAAAGCAAGGTGCGTGCTATTTCTTTCCCCCGTTCATACCGCTGTTCAATCTTATTAAATGTATCCTGTGAAATACTGTCCAGCGAAGATATTTAACATTAATTTAAACTATCCCGTATGTTTTATTCGAGTCAGAACCACCGCGTGGCGGAGTCGCCGCCTTTTGACGTCTATGGGTGTGACCGTAAGAAAACTAAGCATTTCAAGTACTGACATTCTTCTCTTTACGTATTAATGAAGATATTTGATAAATCGAATCCAAACAAAGTTAATTAAAGGCAGAAGAGCTTCTCCTGTTAGGATGTCGGTTGGAGCGGTTCTACAGGTCTTTCTGTATTGGCCGCCGTAATAATCAGGTTTACATACGGTTGTATTCTGGATAAAGGGAAGTACCAGCCAGTGTGATTACTGGAACTAAGGCAGTTCGACTTAAGTCAGCGAGTCGGCAACGCGTCATCATTCGATATAGTAATCACACTCGATATTGATAAACGAAACATCAACGCCTAATGAAGATGATGATGATGGGCGCGGATGCCGCTTACGAAGAGTAAAATAAACGTTACCCTCGACTTCATTCACAAAGGGTTTTCCGAGCTGGTGGTAGTGTCATGCTTTATTCGTGAAAAAGAACAATTGATTGTCTGTGCTGACAAATCAATATTATGTAGTAGGTAAGCTCCGACGCAAAAACACATTTATAAGATTAGCGTGTGTCTGTCTGTATGATCGTATCTCCCAGATGAATGGACCGACGCTGGTTTTCTTGTTTAACAGCTGGATCTAAATGTTCTATCGGTTTGGTCATTCAAAGGCTGCATGCCTTTTGCTGTGAGGTGGTTTCTTGATTGTCTTTATTCCTTATAACCCCCAGGCAACATGACGCTGTCGGTGTGGGACCCGGTGGACCTGGCGGCCGCTTGTCCGGCGTCCACCAGCCTGATGGCCTGCACCTACTTCGGCTACATCTACCTCAACCTGGTGGCGAAGCTGTACGGCGGGGCGGCGGATGTGTATGTACACTCATAAATGAATCGCAGATATGGATGGTTGATGGATCATTAGCCAAACTATAAAGAACAAACATCTTACGTTAAAACTAAGTCACGACCATTTTTAAGCTTGTCACATTGTGAATAGGGCAGTGTTGAACCTTGTCAGCTACAAGCGAGGACTACAGGGAGAAACAAGGCAGGTCGTTGAAATGCACAACAATTGAACGACGCCATCTAGTGGGATTTTTCAAAATAGATTTTGGTCCCCAAAGTGATTAGGCAACAAACTTCCGGGCCAATAAATACACTGGTTTTTGTGGTTCTTTGTAACAGCTTTTAAATCCCACGATGACACCACTCATTAGAAAAGTGTTCGGACAAAAATGTGGTCTATCGCCCCACGGGTAAGTTCCTTTGCACTCATTTAGCACGCCATAAAACAACAAGGCAAATATTTTTGGAACTAATATTATGTCAGTTACTAATGGTGTCTACCTTTTATTGTAGTAACGTCAAAATTGTGAATCTCTTTCATTGTTATAAAGACTCAATTTTACAGCTATTCGGATACGCATGAAGTTTTGTCTATAGTGGTTTTAACCACTATCTTTGGCGATCGTACGTACTACATAAAAGTGTCCTATTCCTCTTTCAGTCGCATCCAAAAGAAGCTGGCTGCTGACAACCCAGAGTACCAACATGGTGCAAGGCCTAGCCAGTACCAACATAGCGCAAGGCCTAGCCAGTACCAACATAGCGCAAGGCCTAGCCAGTACCAACATACAGACGTCGAAGAGTACGACTTCATTGTAGTGGGAGCGGGCGCTGCGGGGTGCGTGGTTGCCAATAGACTGACAGAGATCAGTAAATGGAAGGTACCTAAGTCTTCGTTTATTAATATTCGATAAAAATTCAAGCTTATAAACAATAATAAATAAATAAATTCCAAACAAACACGCCAACTGTATGGCCCAAAGTAAGCAGAGCTTGTGTTATGGATGACCATACACCGAACTGGGGGGGGGGGGGGGGGGAACCAGAAAAAACATGCATATATAAATACAAACAACCATAACCCGAGAACAAACTACTGTGTTCATCACATAAATGAATGCCCCGACCAGGACTCGAACCTGGACGTCCTGGGATCAGTGACGCCACTCGGCCGACTACATCATATCTTGGACAACGTTCTAAACTGACTAAACTATCAAAGGGGTATATGTAAGCTTAGGTCTCGACAATATCTGGCAGCATATTCACCAAAGTCAACCATCGCCCTCCTCAACCATGTAAGAGGGAAGCTAATATTTTTCCAGCCCTTTCTTACTAAGAACACCCAAAACAAGACAGAGGCTCACTCAAGGATGTCCATAGCAGGACTTCGATCGACTCAATCTTTCTTTACCTACACCGCCTCTTGTGGTTGCGGTCCCAACTCCAGAACTAGCTGCTCCTACGGCCACTTGCTCTACCACCAAAGGAAACATATCCTTGTAATTAATCCAATCTCCCACAGTGCTTGAACCTTGGAACAATTCCTTCACAATCCGCTGTGAGATTCACATCCGATCAAAAACAGTAAACATTTGACGGCCGGTAATTACATCTATTACGTGCATACAACGAGGCCTGCTCTACAAAGTATATGGACCGTGTAACTTCCAATATTCTCGACTTCAACCTTCAAGATGCTTACATATTGATTGTTGCACAGCCCACAGCCGCACACAAGCACACGTCTACATAGGTAACGTCGGCCTGGTGTTCGTCGTTTGGATACTTGGGGGGAGGGAGACTTGCCGAGCTAACAGATGCAGAAAAGAATAATTTTGTATAGACATAAAGAGACTCTGTAAATTTATTTTGAAAAAAAAAATGTACCCGTGAAGTTTCTTGCCAGTTCTTCTTCACGAAGGTTTTTTTTCGAACTGGTGGTAGAATCATGTTTTATTTGACGTCAATAAGAACAAGTAATTGTCAATGTTGAGAAATAAATATTTGAATTTGAATTTGAATTTGAACGTGTAGACACGTCTTAGTTAACAAATATACAGTGTAATATCTGATAGCCAGAGCTTACTTATCTATTTGTTTTTTTTAACTAACACTTTTGTAAATATTTTCAAGTTTCGGAACATAGACAGATCCTTGCTAGGACTGCTAGGCAGGCGCTACGTGGGCGCTCACTCACTTATTTCATTCGGCTCGGTTTGTCAAAGCCCGAACAGCAATGGCCGGGCGGCGTTTTTCCCGAATTTTACATATTGCGGCCGATTGATGCTGGCCCGAATATGTGGGTAACGGGCCTACCTAAACTGCAACCAACTGAACGCACCGACAGTTTTTTTTATTTTTTTTAGCAGGCGTTAGTCTACCATCTCACCTGATGGAAAGTGAAGATGAAGACGAGGATCATACACGCCTGTCCAAGAGGTAGCTATTCACTCTACACTTGAAAGCTCCAGGGTTATATTTGTCTGAAAAAACAGACGCAGGCAAATCGTTCCACTCTTTGGCAACACGAACCAAAAATGAGCTATCGAACCGTTTAGTTCGGCTCTTTGGCACGCTAACCACAGACGGGTGAAACTTATGTCTGCGTCTGGTTGATCGGTGGAGACAGGGGGAAGGTTCGATCAGCTGAAAAAGAGCATTCGCACACTCTCCAAAGTGCAATCTGTAAAAAACCGATAGACTAGCAACTTTTCGACGATGTGCGAGACTTTGCAGTCTCGAAGAATTAAGTTTGTCGTCACTTATGGGTCTACGGGCCCTTCGGTCGACAGAATCCAGCGCTTCAAGATGGTAATTAGCCAAAGATGGCTGCAGTACTCCATACAGGATCGAACCTTGACTGTGTACAGGTTGAGCAACTGTTCGGAGTTGAAGTACCGCCGGACCTTTGCGATGACTCCAAATTTTTTGGAAGCTGACTGTGCTATGGTTTCAATCTCTTGACCGAAATTAAGTTTCGACGTGATGGTCATGCCTAGAAGCCCTAGATGGTTTGTGATTGGTACAGACACACCTTGGAAAGTGAACGTCAAGTTGAATGTGCTCTATTACCGGAGAAGAGACACGCCTGGGTTTTGGAAGGGTTGAACTTGACAAGATTGGCTTCACCCCAATCGGAAACCCTACATAGTGTCAAATCAACGCGTTCGATCATCGACTCTCTCTGAAATTAGATCTGGTTTGGACTCGCTCGCGCATTGGACACATGTCTCTCTACAACAGTGCTGTCATCAGCGTAACCAATAATGCCCTCCGATAAAGAAGGTCATTAATGTGCAGCAGGAATAAAATTGCAGAGATAACAGATCCCTGAGTTACGCCGGCGTTGATCGCCATTAGGTCCGATGAGAAGCTATCGACGACAACTCGAATTGACCGTTCCCTCACGAAATCAGAAATCCAGTCGCAGAGTCCAGATGGTATGCCATACGCAGGAAGCTTACTCAAGAGGGCTTCGTGCCATATCCGGTCAAAGGCCTTGGAGATATCTAAGGATACGGCTATTGCCTCTCCGTGTTCTTCCAAGGCCATGCTCCATAGATGCGTGACGTACACTAGAAGGATTCCTGTTGAGCGTCCTCCGCGGAAACCATATTGGTTGTCACTGAGGAGCTCATTGGTCTCTAGGTACGTCAGGAGACGATGGTTCAATACACGTTCCATAATTTTGCAAATTATGGAAGTGATTGCAATAGGTCTATAGTTGACTGGATCGGCTCGACTGCCCTTTTTTGGTACGGGCTGTTTATTTGCAAACTTCCATGATTTTGGAACTTTTCCAATCCTTAGAGAGCGTCGATATAGGCGTGTCAAAACAGGAGACAACTCGGCTGCACAGTGGTTTAGAACCACTGTGGGAATGCCATCCGGACCACTGGCTTTGTTCACGTGGGATAGGATGCTAACTTGTCCCCGATACGGCCAATGTGGTCGAAACGAGCGCTTCTGATCGCCTTTTTGCAGGACTTGGCAGCAGCATTGTACGCCAGCTTCTTAGCTGGGAGATCCATAGCTTTGCTTCTGCGAGCGCTAGCCCAGGCTTGGTATGCTGCATGCTTACGCTTTTCAGCTAGGAGGCAATCAGCATTAAACCATGGGCGGGCTTTGGACTCCAGGGATACATCAGAGCACGGTATAAAGTACTCCATACCTTGACATATCACGCTGGAGACAGCATTAGCACAGCATGATGGATCATCGGCAGTAAAGCAAGCTTGCTGCCAAGGATAAGAGGCGAAAAAGTGTCGCATCTCATCCCAATCTGCTGACTTGAACCGCCATACTCGCCTATTGCCTTTTGGGCTGGTATCGGTTGGCGAGTATTGCGACACAGATTTCACCAGACAGTGGTCGGAAGTCCCTAATGGCCGTCTGGATCGGTTGTCAGCAGAAGGTCCAAGCAATACGCAGTATGGTCAACAACGTCAGGAATGCGCGTAGGTTCGTGGACGAGCTGGGAGAAACCATAAGTTACTGCGAACCGATAGGTTTCTCTGCCAGCGTGGTCGGTTTCCTTGAACGGGTACAGCCACTCTGCATGGTGGGCATTAAAGTCCCCAAGGAACACCAACTGCGCAGAGGGATAGGGTCGTTGGACCTTATCTGTAGTATCACTAAGATATTCAATAAGTCGAATTGTCTCCTGAGCTCCCGTGTGTGATCGGTAAATACTGGCGTATACAATTCGTTCCAGGCCAGTATCTACATAGACCCATAAAATAGAAAAATCCGGAACTTCCGAGTATCGGAGACGCCGACAACAGATCTCTTCTCTGACATACACGCACACGCCCGCATTGGGGTGAAATTTGGTCTCCAGGATATAGCTTGGGTAATGCAGGTATGCCAGATCCGAACGATCACAGATCTGCGTCTCTGTCAGAAAGAATAAGTGCGGCCTCTCTGTCTCAAGGTGGTGGTGGACATTGTGGAGATTTGAGTGCACTCCTCGGATGTTAGAGAAGTGTACTTTTAGGGAGAGGGAGTGCATCCGCTGTCGGCACTTATTTTTCTTTTTGGACTTTTCCATTATGTTGGTGGTAGGGTGAATAGGGGAGAGGAATAGAAGTTGAGTGAAGCGCAACGTTTGGAACCAAGCAACTCGAGTGGTCAGACTCACTGGTGGGAGACTTACATGGAGACCATGGGGACGCCCAAAACCCCCCGGGGATCGCCATCGGGCCCTCTCCATCCGGTCGCCAACCGGCACGATGAAGCAATCCCGGGATTTTACACAGGCGGTGGGGCAGCCTTTCACGAATGCTTAGAACGCTAGTTGGGCCCCCTACAACCTGCGGTCGGCCAGCGGTGCACCGTTTCTTTGGATCCCGCTGCCCTCCAGAATGAGCCACCCGGTGCATTATAACCCTTCGAGTTCAAACGGCTCTCATACGCTGCGCAATTACTCGGACCTATTCTCCTCCAATGGCTACTCAAGACATCATGCCGGAACGTGACTAGGTCACTTGGTGGCATGGCTTTGTCCCGAGGGTGGTTGCAAGCCGCGGTCGAAACCTACCACCTGCAAAATGGTTATCCCGCCATTCATCGGTCGCCAGCAGAGCCTCGTCCGCTGTCCGGCAGGGTGCACCACGGGCAGGTGAGGTTGGCATTTGGAGAGTCTTGATGGTAGGCGACTCCCCCTTACACACCAAAATAGACTCAGGGTACCCAGTGGCACCACGTGCGCCACGCATAGTTCTTACTAAACTCTATAGCTTTTTTTGGGTCCTTTGTTATAGCATCCTGAGTGGAATTCAGCTAGCTATCATAACATAGCCTTTCTAACAATTTTTCTCTTGACCGTAAAAGTTAAAATTCATTAAAATCTATTGGATTTTTTAATTTCCTCCATCTCATAAATTTAACTAGCGATGTGGTGTACCGCAGGACGTAACTGAGCGTAACAGAACAGAAAGACATTGACAGATAGGTTATACAATTAAGCGACTCTGTTTGCTGTTTCAGGATTAACAGATTTATTTTGAATTAATTACTGCCTGCCTTTCGAATAATATAAACAATTTTGAATCGGTCTAGTTTATTTAACAGTTTATCTAATACATTTCAGCAAACCAACAAATTCCTTTTCACAAAAACGATATTTCCTGTTATAAGACAGTGCGCGTGTACTTCATGTATCATTAGCGCGCTAATCGCCGTAGCCTCGAGTGTAGCAAGTGCTGAGTAGAAATTAATAATTATTGACTTCCAAAGATTTGCAATAATTGAACTAATTTAATTTTGCTAAATTGTCTGACAAATTAATAAATGAAAATGAAGTTTATTATCTCAAAAATAGTAACACAAAAAAAGCCACACAGTGAGAAGATACAAAATTCCATTTTGGGATAATAGGCCATGCCTCAGCATAATGCTGCTGGAAACAACAAGTTCCAACCGCGCTGGTTGTCAGCCATAGCCCTGGGTATATCATTTTACCTTTTACATTTTGACACACAGGGTAGTCTCTATTTGATAACATGTACGATCCAAAAAGAATAAATATATATACGTTAATAAAATAAGCTTTAAACTTATCTCACAATATTCTATTTGTAATATATTATATAGATATACATTTTTTAAATTTAAGTAATGTAAAGTAAAAATTAAAGTTAAATTAAATCTTAATTCAAAAACATTCCAAATAAAATAAAATTAAAATTTCAGCTAAACATAAAAGTAAAATAATTATCCTCATTAGATTACAATAAATTGCTAAATAAATTAAAAGCACAAAATGAATTTAATTCCAAATTCAAATTTAGATACGAAGTCAAATGTTATAAAATAATTTAATTAAAATTTAAAAACAAAAATATTATGAGTAATTAAAAATTTCAGTACAATTTAAATATGTTACTCACTAAACTAAAAATAAATAAATTGCAAAATAAATGAAATGACATTAAAAATGAGTGTGTTATTGTTAATTGTGCTGGAAGTTAAAACAAATTGCTTTACATTTATTGTTTTCTTACAATAACAAAAATAATGTTACATACGCTAATAATAATGTAATAATAAGTCCCCAATGGCCTGTACTGGGAGCCTATACCGCCTTCTGGAGATAACTGGGAGGGGACCCAGAATAAACGTACATACATACAGGGCCGGATTTAGAGGTCTGGAGGCCCTGGGGCAGTTAAGGAGTGGATGCCCGAAATTAATTTCCGGCGTACGAGGCAGGGCTTCTGCCACTACGTCACTCGGCCGTCAAATCTAAGTTTAATGTTTTATTCGGATTGCACTTAAAATGGACAAGTCAGTGAACTGTTCAGATCGTGATGAGATGGTTACTAATAGTGCAAATCTTCATTAATAAGACTTCATTAATATTGTAGCCTTACATAATATACTGGCAAAGTCGGAAGTCCGTAGATTGCTATAATATAATTAAAGGCGTCAACATTTGATTTTTTTATTACATTTTGTTTTGATCATGTCAATGTTGGGAATACAAATAGGATCCTTAGAAAAATTAAGCCATAGAACCATTACCGAATTTGTGTTAACTCGCAAGTTAAGTCTGAGCTAATTCTAAGCGTTCTGTATGGATTTCGCACTTAATTGTTGATTAAACTTATACCCAGCCATGTTTGAATACCTTACGTATTACTCCTACCAGGTGCTCCTTCTCGAGGCCGGTCCGGAGCAGCCCGACGTGACCCTGGTGCCAGGCCTGTCAACTGTCATCTACGGCACCAACATCGACTGGCAGTACAAGGTCACCGGCAACGGCAAGAGCTGCCTGGCTTACAAAGACGGGGCATGTCCGTGGCCGAGGTCATTTGGTTTTGTATACAATATATTGGCGTACGCATGGGTTGTGTGGACTCCTTTTTACGCGACATATGTGAACAGATTGGAGAGTATTCAAAAACGGTTCGTTCGCCACATATCGCGCAAATTTAATAAAAGAGACCTAAAATCGTATGAAGACAGACTATTATATTTTAAATTGGAGTCTCTCCAGGCTAGGCATTACAGCAACGATCTCACAAATCTTTATAAAGTGGTAAATGCCATTTATGACACGGATCTTCTCAGCCATGTTTCATTCAGGTTTAGTAAAAGACTTAACCGCAGGCAACACTTAATTTCTGTTCCATTAGCTAAAAACAATGTATCCTACAATAGTCCATTAAGTGGCATGTGTAATATCTAGATATATTCTCTCATTCTACGGAAACATATTATGGAAACTATTTAAATTCGCACTTTTCTATGTTAGTATTAAGAAGCTACTGTGCTAAGTAATATAATAATATTAATGCTGTGTTCATTTGTTATTACGTTATAAGGTGAAAATGATTGTATTTCTGTGAATAATTGAATATTGTATTATCTTATAACATGTTACTGTGCCATAAATAAATAAATAAAATAATTGAAGTAATAAGTGAGCTAAGATAGTGAATGTTCTGAGACTTGAATATAGATAATCAAATAGGGTCAAATCTACTTTGTAGGTACCTACTTTGATAGTTGTGTGTCAGCGCCATCTTTTGGGCTATTTATTACCTGACAACACTTGAGTGGGTTTAATTATAATTAGGCAATTAGGATGCAATAGGAGTATACTACTTAAATAAACCTGAACATTTAATAGGCACCTGGTTAAATATATCTGTAGGCACCTACATACATTCATAGTTATGCCTGGGTTACCATTACAGGGCTGTCTTTCACTACTGCCGCTATCTGTGTGAAAATAATACTAAAAAGTTTGCGTTGCGTACACTAGATGGTGCCACGGAGCAATTGTTTATTACACGTTTACCCAGTTGTGCGAAGCTGCTTTTAATTTCATTTTATTTAATTGTTTAAGTTAAAGCGGGAAATAGTAAAATGTTACAATAAAAAACAATCTTATCCTATTCCGCTTATTTATACTTATTGGGCCTAGCAAAACAAACATTTTATTATTAACGACTCCAATCATCTTTCAGAGGCAAGATGATGGGCGGCTCTAGCTCCATAAACGCCATGGTGTACATCCGCGGCAACAAGCTGGACTACGACACGTGGGCCGCCATGGGCAACGTCGGCTGGAGCTTCAGAGATGTGAGATGTCACTGTCACTTTACTAGCAGTAGCAATGCCCCGCGGCCCGTGGCTTCAAAATTAATTTATTCCTAAAAATATAACAACATTCATTGGTCTCAGGATACAAATTATTTGAGCTCATATTTAATTATATGCTGGTATATTATAGTTAATGATACTAAAGCTCAATTAGACGTAAATGTTGCTTCTTTACTTGTATCTATGTATTTATGACTTATCAAAAATCAATCGATCTTTCTTTCTATGTAAATAAAAGAATATTTGTCCACATGGCAGAAACCTGAAGGCAAGTCCTGCGCCGTGCAGTGTTGCCGTTACTTATGTAACTAAGATTTATTGTAATATTTGTTTCCAGGTTCTACCCTTCTTTAAAAAATCGGAGAAGAATCTGAACATCGAAGCCAAAGACGTGGAGTACCACGGGTCTACCGGACAGCAGTCAGTCGCCAGGTATCCCTTCGTGGACACTCCCTCCATCATGCTGATCCAGGGTTTCAATCAGCTAGGTCTGCCCATCAGGGACTTCAACGCGAGAGAACAACTCGGCACCATGATTTCTCAAAACGTCGCTGAAAACGGGATGCGGGTATCCACCAACACTGCTTTCATACAACCCATCAGATACTCTAGACCAAACTTAGTCGTCAGAACTAACGCTGAAGCAAGGAAGATCCTCATAGATGACCAGAAAAGAGCTTATGGTATTCAATACGTTGTCGACGGGAAATCTTATACTGCTGTGGCTAAAAGGGAAGTCATTTTAAGCGCTGGCGCCATTAATACTCCAAAATTAATGTTACTATCCGGCATTGGACCTAAAAAGCAATTAGAAGAGTTGAACATCAAGGTGGTCAGAGACTTGCCAGTTGGGGAAAATTTGCATGATCACCCGACTTTCTTAGGTTTGATTGTTTCTTTACCAAACTACACGAACACCATGGTCAGCAAAGAGGAAATGTTGAACCATTTATACGAGTATAAAAAGATGCAGATACACAAAGGACCGCTATCTGGTAACGGACCAGTAAGCTCTATAGCATTCACAAAGTCTAAAGCGGATTTACCCGCACCAGACTTGCAGTTCCAAGTGGACAATGCCAACTGGAGAGAACTTGTGGCTGAACCTGTGACGTACCAGAACTTGAAAATATTCCCAACTGGGTTCTACGATGCCGTTTTACCTAGAGCCATGAATTTGGTACCCAAAAGTCGCGGCTATCTACGATTGAACACAACAGATGTAAACGGACCTCCGATTTTATACCCAAATTATTTTGATGACGAATCCGATTTGGAACCTCTCATCGCTGGCGCTAAATTCGCAATGAAGTTGGAAAAAACGAAATCATTTACAGAACGAGGCGCGAAATTCGTGAAGATACCACTCCCAGCTTGCAACACTTACGAATGGGGTACCGAAGAATATTGGAGGTGTTGCGCTATTTACTACACAGACACTACTTACCACCCCGTTGGAACTTGCAAAATGGGACCTAAATATGATCCTACAGCGGTAGTAGACCCGAGGTTGAAAGTCTATGGCGTTGAGCGTCTCCGCGTCATAGATGCGTCTATAATGCCAGTGGTCCCGCGAGGCAATACCAACTGTCCCTCTATAATGGTCGGGGAGAAAGGAGTGTCCATGCTTAAAGAAGATTGGGGAATCCCAGAAAATATGTTTGTTAAAAACGGATTTTATACATAATGATAGAAGTTGTATTACGCACTTTCGCTTTTTCAAGGTTGTTTCTGAAGTATTCCTATATTAACGAGACTTAGGCTCAGCTGTGAGAAAATACGTATATAACTTATGTCATAGTGCTGGTTTTGCAACTAGCGATCGTCAGCTCAAATAAGACTCTCATAAACATAATTGTAATTATACAGGTTACAAATAAGTAAACAACTTTTTACTAAAAAACGCTGAATCTTCTAAAACAAACGACCTTTAGTCGGTGTATTTTAAATCTGTTCAGGTTATATTTCATAATCACATCGCGCTTGAACAACAAGAAGAAAAGATCCTAACTTAAAAACGATTATACTAAAAACTGCTACTGCAACACGACAATATATCGCACTAAGTGTGTACCCCTGTAATGTCGTTCAAAACTATCCATTTACCCAAAAACAATTCATAAATGTACAGTCTTGCTGACAGATTGGCGAAATCTTGACAAAATGACACTCCTTCATCCTCTGGAGCAGTAGTAGTAGGAGTAAAACTCATTAGACAACATTTCTCACACACACACACACACGCATACGATCACGCACACACTAAGTAAACACACAGGTATAACCTCTCGCTGCCTACTTCGATTTTATAAATATTTATTTGTTCTTTTTTATCTTTAAAATTATCCATTTTTTAACTTGTTCTTGTATAAGTAAAAGCAGAGGACTAGTAAATAACTATAGACTGACCATCTCTATACAAAAATTCGTGACTCGGAAAAAGCTCAAAATCCAAGCTATTACTAGATGGCGCTCTCAAATAGCTTGGACCAACCTTGTCGTCTTTAATTTTTATATGAATTATTGACAAGAAACGTAATGCAAATGCTAGATGGCGTTGTCAAATAACCTGAAACCTTAGCAAGTAGGATTTATACCTTTCCTGAAATTGGAAAATGTCATCATTTTGTATCATTGATTTTGATAATTTTACTCAATAAGAATAGGTAGATAGTGATTTATTCTTACTTTATAGATGATAAAATAACAACTACAAAAGACCATAAACATACTGGAATAAGTTTATTTTGTCCAGAGACGCCTGGGCACTACCATCTTTATTTTAATTGCCATAATAACCTATTTTTAAAAGCTTTTATTATCACAGTTGTGATAAACGCACATGTTATACGATACATGTAGCAGCCAAAACGTAAACCTAATCAAGGTCCATACAATTTGCACGAGCCACAGTAGGCGAGCAGAAATATTGTGAATTCAAAGTAATGCAGGGAAAAGTTCCGAAACAAACACACACCCATAGCAACAACAACAAACGACAAAGAATTCAAATTGTCAAACAAATAAAATGTTGTGATAAAAAGAATTTTGATTTCAAAAAAAGTTGATGGATAAAGAACATTTTTTAAATAATAATCCAGCAAGAAAAAATTTTTTTCACTACTGCAAAATAGTTATGAGTTATATGCATTATAAATAAAAATTATACACTTATTAAGACATAATTTTTATCGATATCAAGAAATAAAGTAAAATATTATATACCTGTTAATTAAATGCACTGAAATTCGTTTTATTATGTTAAGGCAGATAAGAACAAACTGTGGAGATGAATGCTATATTTTTGTGGGAAAAATTATATACTGGCAATACAGTAACCCAGTAACACTACAAATAATATCCGGGGTGGTGTAAAGTTTTCTTTTACTGAATTATAAGAGCGGCAACATAGCATCAAATAATATAATGCACTAGCTGGCAACGTCTGTTGTCGCCTGATACCTACGGATAGTACTTGCAATGAAATATCAAATGATTTTGTAAACAGCGCCATCTTAAGTTTTTTTAAATCTAAATTTAAATGACTTGTAAATCTAATACAACTAACGCCATCTCTCTATCTTAAAAACAACTTTTTTTCAAGTCACAAAAGTTTTGTTAGACATGGTTAGTCTATAGTTATTTACTAGTCTCTGGTAAAAGTCATAAATAAATAATACGACATTGCGAGGTCTCGTGTGACGGGCATTGCTACACCTACTAGATGGCCTCACCCAATGTAATGCAACATGTGATGTTCAATGAACAAATTACTTATTATTGTTGGATACCTATATATGCCAAATAAAAAACAGACATACCCAGTGTAAACATTATTTTATTTCCATTTCTCACTTATTTATCAATTCGCTAAGGGCAACTTTTCTATTTCCTAATTTCAAAAGATTAGCATTTATAGGTAATTCTTTTTAAAAATTTTAAAAGTTATTTACATCATACAGTTATTTATCTACCACAGTTAATTATAGTGGCTAGTTTCAAGCAGGTATAAAAGATTAAGTAGTCTTATATTTATGTAATTTCAATTGTATATAAATGTATGCCAATAAACAACAATACAATGTTATCAACAAGGTTTCCCAAAAGTTATTAATTAACATCACAAACATCAAAGACAAAAATTCTCGTCAACTTTACTCCCTCGAAATTTTATCGAACCCAACATTTTATCGAAACTTGCATTGTGCAAGCGAAACATTTCTTAGTTCAAAACATTACAATAGATGGCGTTAGACGCCCTAGCCGTAACGAACAAAAAGTCGACAGGTAATTTGTACCAATGCCGTCGATAGTTGGCTCTGTATTTAAAATCCGCAGAATAATTCGTTTTTTTTCTTCACTTTTCTGGCAATTTGATGACTGGGACTTGTGAGTATGAAAAGTTGCTTTCACAGTGTTCTATTAAATCTTGTTCAGATTCTGTTAGAATTGACAGATCGATCTCTTGACTGTCGCTGTAGGGATCCATGTATGGGTAGTGTACTAAAATACAGCTAAAATCCAATGAGGATTTGTGGCATCGGAGTATTTTCTTCAGCTTTTCTTGTGAGTCAACCTGTAACAAAGAAGGTTAAAGGTGATTATCACTGGTTTATAACATGTATTTCTAGAAAATACGCGCACTACAAGAATAGAAAAGTTATGTTTAAGATTTCTGATGAGATTGTGTATTTAAGAACTCTTTACAACTATAAAAGAACGTGTAAAATCTCAAATATTTACCTTGATAACGAAGATATCGTTTTCCACGCAGAATGCTTGCAAGAGGACTTCCTGCATGTGCGTGGCGCTGTCGCCAGATGGCGACTCTGTCGTTATGCAGAACAGAGCGCCGCTGCTTTGTTTGGTGAGAAACTGTATGGCGGGCACTAAACCAACCGTGAGACGTTTTTCAACACATGCTCGAACCAATACGTTTTTGACGGATTGACTGATTGGACTGCAAACAAGGAAAAAATATGATTGTAGTAAAGTCAGGATACAAATAAAACACGTATACGAGATTTAAAAAGGCTTCTCCCCGGCGGGGAATCGAACCCCGGTCTCCCGCGTGACAGGCGGGGATACTTACCACTATACTACCGAGGATATCGACCGATAATTTGAAAATGTGAAACAGGTCAAGTTTAAGGAAAATGTACTTATTATAAAACTTGTAATTATTATATACTTGTAATTATTATATTATATAACTTATAAAACTATGTATTATATTATAAAACAATTATAATAATTATAATTTATAACAATTTCTTATTTTATTCATGTAAATAATGATTTCCATGTTAAGTTACTTTTACTATAAGTAATATTTTTGCACAATATTTACCTTTTAGCGGCAACGCCACTGAAAGTTTCAGTTTTAACAGGCACAACTGCATCCTGGTACATTTTGGAGGGATATTTCCTGAATCCGTGAACACTTTGGTAATAATTTTCACTAGTTTTCCACGGTGTGGCAGGAATTTTCACTGATTTCACTTGCAATTTAAAGAAATATCCTTGCACAATGTTTTTTGTTTGCACTCAACAAGTTTTATCCGTTTCTAAGAACTTTCGATTATGTCACAACGATTTCACAACTTCACAAAGCAAACAAGCGTATTCCAACGTCAAAGGTTTGGAGCTAACTGTGCTATCAACGACGCTACGTCATGTTTTATAGAGGATTGTACGCATTACGCATGCGCGTTTGTATCAATGTGTGCGTTGCATCCATTTAGTTTAGCCTCGAGTTGGAGGGAAAACCGCGCGTGCTTTTTGTTTGTGGGCGCCATTTTGCGTGTCTACGGTGTAAATACAAGTGATAAAGTTAAAGGTGTGTACGTGTGCGCCAGTGTGCGATTTCTCGGATATTTTGCATGGCGGGTAAGCGGAGGCTAATACCATTTTACCTTGAGCTCCCTCGCTCGCAGTTAGTCGAATAAAACTTCACACAAGCGGGGATATCATTATCACCGACGACGGTTCTTTTCGGATGGTCAATGTTTGCCTTGCCGCGTTAAGTTCCACTTTGGAATTCCCACTGGGTTTCGCTGATAGAGGAAACATTATTTGGATTTTGTTTTGGATTTCTCCTGAAGCAGATATAAATAGTATTAATTTAAAATTCCCCTGAAAAACATAATGAACATGTTTAGTGCTTTTGTCAAAACGGGCTCGCTAAGACAATAATTAAGATAACAGAATTAACAAATATACGTTATCTGTGTGTAAGTAATGTGTCTGGTTGTTACACTCGTGTTTGTATAGGTACTACTAGCGTTGCCAGGCGTCCGGATAAAGCCGGACATAGGTAGACTTTTTTATTGCTGTCCGGCCAACATAATCAGTGTCCGGCTTGTCCGTTTTGTTAGGCTTTTTACATTTCGCAAACGAGCGAGCGCCTAGTCAATATATTTGACTGATTAATAATAAAGTACTCGTACCGACCTAAGACTGATTTGGACTATTTCACTAGAATTTAACAAGATTTATGATAATAATCAAAAAAGCTTGATCTTTTTACATACAACTTTTTTCTCGTACCTATTAATACGGAGACAAAATCCTCAATAATGTAGGGTGTCCGGCCTTTCTACCCAAATACCCGGCCAAACTGGCTGGTCTGTCCGGCTATTAGGTTTGGCGATCTGGCAACCCTAGGTACTACAATGGTTCACTGCAATACGGCATGATTTAATATTAGGTGATTTCAGACACTGAACTAATATTATGTACCGTACGTAGTAGGTACATAGTAACTCAATGTATGTATTCAGATGCCTTCTTATCTCGTTCTATCGATGTAATTTCTTGTAGCGCCTAGGCTGTGTTTTATTTATTAAAACTTTATCTAATCGCAATATCAACTTTTCGTTTTAACCAACTTGGTCGGTATTTTAGTACACTGTTATATAATTAATGGTAATGGTAAGGTAAATAATGTAGGGTTTTGGAATCTTCCTTTTCTCAACTAAGTTTTACCTTGTTACAGACGTCAATTGAAATTTCGCAAAATATCACTTTAAAAGAAACTTTTTAAACCTTCTAATATGAATCCGTTTTCTCAGAACACTTAAAAATAAATTGATAAAAACCGTTATTTGCCAAAAACCGCATTTCGAAACACGATTTTATGTCCTTGCTACTAAGACGTCATATTATCTGCTAATCGAATGCGCGTATCTTGACATTCAAGTTAGCACATGTTTGGCACATTGCACTTGCGACTCTTTGATCTCTTAGCCACCGCTGCGCGCCTGGTACTCGGATCGATATTTTCAAAGAAATGCTCTACTGGAAAAGACTGGAAATATTATTTTTGGTTAATTTCCACATTTATTTAGACGTGTTAAAATGTTTGACCTAGATGTTTCATGATTCACGAAAGAAATAGTTATCGATATAATTGGAATTTTAATTCTTGGAAATATAAAAAATTACGTTAAAACATTTAGTAAATAAAAAACCAATTTGAAAATAAAGAGAGATTTCTGCAATACATAATTAAATAGGTCATTAGATCGAGGCTGTATTACTTATCTATAGTGAATGACTAATATTTTTCTGTTTACAATACAATACAATGCCGTTATCTCTTTTAATAGTATAATATTATAATACATTATAAAAAAATAGAGTTACAAAAGAAAACTTTTGACTAATAACCTCTATAAGAATGTTTGTAATGTAACTACTTTCCCCTTTAAATAATTATTGCAGCATATAAACAGCTAGCAAAACTGTAGTCTTAAAAAAATATAGCTCTGAAACACGGACGTAAAAAATAGGCGGACGGAGCATTGCCGAACTTAGAAGTGAAGCACCAAAGGATGCCGATCCGCTTGTACACACAAGCCACACGCACACATTTACATCAATAGGATGCCGATCAGCCGGCCGGCACAACGCAGCCGAAACTCATTGGTGGTAGTTGTGTCGTTGTTGCGACGAAAATTAAAAAACAATGCCGTCTTGTGCAGTTAAATTTTGTAGAAATAATTCCACTTACAATAAAAAATGTCAGGGAATCACGTTTCATAAGTAAGTTTATAATTTATCACGTTGTTTTTCACATTTTGATTAAATTACATCAATTGGAATAAAATACCTAAATGCCTTAGCTCATTCACCTGTGTTGCTAGGAATAAAATCTGTACAGGTGAGGTATAAATATTGGACTAGGTATTAGGAATAGGTATTATAATATTTTTTTAAAACTAGTACGTACATAATCCCAGGGGTCGAGTATAAGTTTCATGTTCATATAGCACTACCGCCAGTGCCATCTAGGATATTATTTGCGTATTATTTATTTAGTTTTAGTGGCCGCACTTTTTGAACTTTTTAGTTCCTAGACAGATTACTTTAAAACTCTATACCTGGTCCATTAAGTTTCTGAACACGAATCTGACAACAGAATTAGAAAAAGTAGGTGCCATTTTGAACTTTTTAGTTACTTTACCGATTGCTTTCAATTATGTTATCAGATTCATGTTTGACGTACTCACAGATATCGATTTTAAAAGCAATCTATCTAGTAAAGCAATCTATCTCCTAACGTCGAGAACGGAATGGAAGATTGTTTTCTACCTAATACATAGAAATAAAAATAATACATAAATATTGGTAGCGTTGCATACTTATTAGGCGCAGGTTCATAAATATTAGGATTAGATATCTGGATTAGGTATTTTTAAATATTAGGATTAGATGGAACAGGTAGCGAAATTTTTACCGTAATTTGGGGTAATTTTTCTTTTATGGCCACACTCCATTCACTCACACAAACTCACGCCGCCGCCATTGTTATGCTTCAGTTTATGCTTAGCGATGTTCCGTCCGTCTATTTTTTACGTCCGTGCTCTGAAAATGATTCTTTATTCAAAGGTACAGTACAACCAAGTTGTATGTGAAGTCAAGGGCGGCGCTGCCGTCTCTGCTAACACATCTTTTTACAACACCGTTACCGATTTAGTCTACCGAACAGATAACTGTTTATAAACTGACTCGAGTTCAACATCTTTACCACGCGCATGTCAGGTTTAATGACACAACAACATACGTTTCGAGATATAACATGGTACATTAAAGAAAGGAATCATAAATGGCGGCTTGTACTTGCATTGACAGGAAGTACAGTTAGCATACAAAATTTCAAAAGTTTTTTTTCAATTCAAAAATAATAAAAAATGATCGAGTTTTCAAATTAGTTTCTGACAGCGGTTTCGTCTCGGCGTGAAAGTTTGCAAGACACGTGGTGCCATCCATTATCATTAGAACGTTTTTGTTGTTCTCATCGGAAACAGTGCTTTTTTCGGGATGAAAGGACCTTATGTCCATTTTTGTACACCTGACAAAGTAAGTAACGTAATTTCAGAAGAATATTATGATGTTGGATAAATTAAAACACGAATATTATTTAAATCAAGACTAATATTTTTTTTTACTTACCGTACGCGCGAGAGTATAGACGGCACTAGTGTGCGAGCGAGAGAACATGATAAGCACCGCCATTTTCAATTCCTTTCTTTAATGAACCATGTTATAATTTATTGATAAATAAAATTACGATGGTTTGACAGCTGATATGTTAGGATCTTTTACTTTGTTATTTTAATTCCCTCGTGCCAAAGCGACAAGTGTTGCTATTATCAGTAACATTGAGAAATCACGAACAAAATATGCACTTGCCAAATGCTCTATTAAGTATTGCTAATTGGTTTTGTGTGGGTCGATCACCGAACCCAGAACATCAAGAAATGAATACAGCCTTAGCTAATACAACAAAGTTCAATACTACTCCACCTATACATTTCACAGGGTTTGCGCACAAATGTTTTTATGATGCCTTATCGTATCTCTGATACTAACAAGGGGATTATAACAATAGTTAGATAGATTTAATAATAAATATCCAGGCAAACACACCGCCTGTACGGCCCCAAAGTCAGCAGAGCTTGTGTCGTGGATAACTACACAGCGATCTGGGGGGGAACCCAGAATAAACATTATAAATTTCAACAACCATTACGCGTAAACACACATCTGTGTTCATCACACAAATGAATGCCCCAGCCAGGACTGGAACCTTGGACTTCCGGCGTATGAGACGGGGCAACTAACCAGTACGCGACACGGCCGTCAAACATTTGGTATCTGAAACGCTACTTTGACGTCAATAAAAACAAGTAATTGTCAACGTTGAGAAATGAATATTTGAATTATGAATTTGGCATTTAGACAAAATCAATAATCAAAGGTCATAATTTACTTGATCAGACATATTGGAATGGTTATTCTCAAACAAACTGCCTTCGATACTATGTCATTTTACTGGTCCTTCCCTCTCAATACCACGTCGATGCGATGTGGCGAATGACAAGGTACGAACTGTTCGCCAAGGAACCTCATTCATTCATTCTTCAAATCATTCAAGGAAGGAAACTCTAATGAGCACTTATTACAGGTAAAAGGTTTTTAACCCTAACGTATAAATAGCCAGGTCAATACAATAACAACTCGTTCCTAATTGACAATTATACCGAGCGTAATAATTAATGGTTTCTTAGCAAGCTGTTGATAATAGTTACCCATTTATCTATTTGTAGGAAAATCTTGTTAGAAAACACAAGAGGAATACGAGATATCTTATTTAAAACCCAAGGTATTTAGATATTTCCTTGAGTTTCGTTTCCTAGGTATTTTGGATTTCGTTGAAGACTTTCAAAGTAAGACCGGTGACAGTACATCACAGAGGCTCGGGCTAAGGGTGTTACCACACTAATCGATCGACGTTGCCTATTCCATGCTACACCCTAAGGCAAGATCCCTTGCGCGTTGTTTGGTCTTGTGTAAGCGCTGCGTATACTAACGGACCGCGACACTGCAGAGGGATCCAATACGAAACTGAGCCTGCATCAATTTCTGTGACTGTACCATCGCAGACACACTAACTGCTCCCCGGAGATAGATTGATGCATACCTATAGTATCCGTCTTGTGAGCAATTTCTATAGTATCCGTGCAGTGTCATTTTTTCTCTGGTATCCAACCGACGAACACCCTCAAAAGGCACCCGTACACGAGTTAACGCGGGATCCAGCCATCGCCTTCCTCAACTGTATTAGAGGGAGGTGAGCGACCCGTCACCCGACGAGGAAGAATATACATCGATAGGTACATATATGTCAATCTACAGCTGCCAATAGACATTACAGTTCGAGTTAATATCACACGTGGCATATACCTAGTGGCGCAGCAGTGGTGAGGGCGCTCTCTTCACACTCTAAATAACAATTCTCATTTTTCTAGATTATGTCGAAGTTGGCAAAAAATCTTGAATCTAGAGATTTTTCAGATCGATTTAATGTTTGTCGTTGGTGATGACACTCGACGTTTTACGCAGTTTACCGATACCGTGAAGAAGAAATTGTCTATGGAGTTGCTGTTTCGAATTGCCCTAACGCGGTCCCGGGATCGATCTGGTGGCAGCCAAATCTAAATTAAGAAAGCTTTGATGATAAAGCGAATCCTCTGTGTAGGCAGGCGGGGTGAACCGAATACAAAAAAGACGTTTAAACATTTCATTTGATTGTTGTTGCTTTATAAATTTTTGTAGTGTTTGAGATTTTAGGGTATGTAATCAGCTACTTTCTCCTGCCTGGCCCTAGGATACCTATTACGGGTACTAGACCTTTGCAGTCTAAGCCAAGGTCCAATCTATGATCGCTAACGCTGTACAATACTCGTAAACTGTATCGTCCCGTCATATAACGATATTCAAAGTTCCAGGTCTCCAGGTCTCCAGGTCTCTTATTATATTTGTGACGACAAAATTAAAGAACTTGTAAAACAAGGATTCCAAGAATACCTCAGTAGTAGGCGTACCATCTTGTGACGTCACATCTACGTCACACGCGTCTAGATAACATCAAGATTGGATCGATACGGCTAATTATAGATCCTAAGTGTGCGTCCCACGTTTATCTTGGCATCGGAAACTACCACGGGAAATATTGTGGTTATCTCGGGTTTCCATATGTTTCCCTTTGGAAATATTGGGCTGCGAGCTGAGTGGTTAAATGCTTTACCGACGTATATAGCTGCACAAAGATGATGTTATAAATACATGTGTTTGTAAGTAAAATCTTATGGAAATATTAGACAACTCAGGTAGTTCTAAGCGATTGGTGAGTGAATTTCGTGACCCTAAGGCTGGAACGTACTTTGCGCAACGTTTACATTTCGGAGAGTATGTCGAGATAACCCTCACCCTTTTTCCGTCGATCAACTAGACGGAGACAGAGGTTCGACCCGCTTGCAGGCGAGGCTAACAGATAAGAATAATTTTGTACAGACATAAAGACACTCTGTTTTATTTTGAAAAAAATATACCCGTGAAGTTTCTTGCCGGTTCTTCTTCACGAAGGTTTTCCCGAACTGGTGGTAGAGTCATGCTTTATTTAACGTCAATAAGGACAAGTTATGGTCAATGTTGAGAAATAAATATTTGAATTTGAATTTGAGTTGCCAAAAAGAAGAACGAGGCGGTTCGATAGTTCATTTTTGGTTCGAATCACTGAGGAATGGAACGAACTGCCTCCGTCTGTTTCAGCAGATAGATACGATCCCGAGGTTTTCGAAGGGACAGTAGGCTCCTCTTGGACAGGCGTGTGACTTTCTCGTCGCCATCTTCACTTTCCATCAGGAGAGATGGCGGACAAACGCAATTCCAATTAACCAATAAAAAATATTTCAGCGCGGCTGTTCCGTCAGCCTTTCGACCACTTTGCATACGTACAAAGTAATTTAGGCGTTGTGAGCTATCTTTCATTGTATTTATCTCTCCTATTGCTAATATTTGTGTTTGTAAATGAATGCTTTAGTTCCTTGTTAGTTGATTTTTACATAAATTATAGCCCAATTTGAAAGCGTAGGATCCTGCCTGAGTTCTGTGAGTAAGTTGTATACTTATTATATAAGAAGTTCTGTGTTATATCCTATGTTGAATTATTGTAATGGTAATCAATTCCATATCGGTGTACAGTCGTTCCTATATGACCGCGGTATAACCATGTTTACGCGGTAGTGTTCCGGTCAAAGGGAAGTCATAGCCAGTGTGATTACTGGAACAAGCCAAGTGCAACTTAAGCCAAATCAGTGAACAACAATATAACCAATCAAAACTCCTTCGAGTAACAATGTCCATGGGCGCACATACCAATGACCATCGGATGGATCGCGGGCTCGTACGCCGGCTGTGACGAAGTTAAAACAAGGACTCGTATTTGATTGAGAGCAACTACGGAGATACATTATTTATATTTTTTTTATTTTACTAGTTGTTAGTAGTTTACCTTCTTCAAACTGACTAAAACTAGAAATCAAGAACATTAATTTATGACTATTATATCAAACTAAAATACGGAATAAAATCCATCACATTTACCTTATTTACACAGAAAATATTTTTATTGTGTAATACGTTACAATGATAGCAAACAAGGAAAACCCAGCTTTGATTTGGACCGGGAAAGATAAAGCCGGCCATGCTAATATAAATAACAGAAAAGACTCGTTTGGTTGTGCATTTGGAATCGATCAATTCTATTACAACAATTTTTTAAATACATTTTCCTTTAGATTGTTTCATTTACAAATACAACCGAGAATGCATCTGCTGGTATATACATATAACGTTTGACGTGTGTTTAAACAATTCCAGACTTTTGTGACCGCCCTATGTGTGCATTTATACACTGTGACGTGTGACTGTGTGTTCGTGACGAGATGTTCTGATTGCACGCGGGTTGACAAGATGGCGGCCGTCACACAAAGTTAAGTTGGATATTTACACGCACACGCACACATAGCGCCGTGCGCTCGCATGCAAGTCAGCATCTACATCAGTTAGCCCTTACCTTTATGTCTTTGGTGCGGTTTTATATTTTCAGCCATATTTAATTAGTATTCATAGCCATATTTCATAGAAAACTGGTTCGCGCGTGTCAAAGTTACCCACACTTTCCCTGTTAGTCGGGGGTTTTTACTTGTTCAAAAATATTGCGGGGTTTTTATAATATATTTTAACTAACTCATGGGATTCGTAACACAACTTTGACGCAGTTCAAGCGCCATGATCACGGAGGCTGGTCAACGTAGATTCGAATGCGCCAAGTTCCTCGAGCTTACGACACAACTACGCTTGCAAGTCTTGCAATGGTGAAGCGTTGACTCGTAACACAAAGGTCGAGATATAACGTAACAAACGAGTAGAGTTAGTAGAGTATCATACTTTAGCCATGATACTTAAGTTTACGTGGTCCTGTTCCGGTTAAAGGGAAGGAAATGCAATTACTGGAACAAAGGCAATGCCAACTGACACTTTCAACGCCTCCGCCTGATGCTCCCAGTGGGCCGCGCGCTCGGGAGCCGGCTATGAATGTTGTCAAAAAAAGTTGTTTTCAAATTTGTTTACAAGTTGCTTCTATTAAAGACCCATTTATCGTAACTTACGGAGGGTTCCCCGGTGTGTATGTGTACGTGACTCATGCGGCGTTGATGGCGGCTCTGGGTCAAATATTTCATTAAGTATGCATCACGGTCGCACAAGTTTCGTAATCGTCAATATTTTGTGCGTGGCCGTGGAGAAAGCGAGAAAACTGGGTACAGTGTGATTAATTATTTAATTAAACTTATTGGAAGAGATTGGGCGATAGTGAGGCACTTTCTGAACACGTTCAGAGCCGGAAAACAAGCATGGAAACTTCTTCATGGTAACGAGTATCTGTGTCTATGGACATCATTAATCATTATTGCCAAAATGGTTGATGCATTGCCCACCATAGGGTCCAGATAGACTTGCGTTTGTTCTTGTTTAAAAAGTGTCTGTTCCAGTCCAAACAATGTTTCATCATAACAACGGGCAAAACTGGAAACATACAAGCACCTGTTTGAAAAGTCTTTCAAAATTTCACTTTTAACAAATATTTTGGAGGACCTAGACGCAAGTCTACACGCGTCGTAAAGTCGATTGTATTCACATTTAAAAGTCAAATTGAGCATTTAACTTAGTTGTAGAAGGAGCTGCCTGCTGTTGCAGCTGTAGAGTAAACAGGTAGGGCTGGGAGCAGTCATCCGAGGGTCAGGCTAATGGCAACAATCGCTTGCGCATATTTCGGTCTTTTGTAGGCGGGCCCCTAGGGTGCACTAGGGGGCGACGACACTGCAGGGGATTGTCGAGGGTGTGTCGTGTGGATTGTTCGCCGTTAGTCACCATATCTTAACTTTCCACCAGCTGAGAAGAAAGACAAGCACCATCATTAATAAACAAAAAAAAACTGAGCCCAAGTCCACCGTTATCAGCGGCAACAGCGAATTACTTTCTTATCACATCAACGTATCTACCTACATACAATATTAAACGAGTTTAATCGGAACTTCGTAACATGATTCATAGAAACCCCGCCATTAAAGCAGAGTACCTAATTACTGTATTGTTTACGAGGAGTTCAAAGAAACCTGCAGGTCGGGCCGGGTCAGGGCCTCGACCTTGGGGGTTCGATACACAGAAAGTTGTTCAAGGGCAGTGTTTTAGGAAAAGAGTTTTTTGTTGATAATTCGTGAATTTAATAAGACCGAAACTAAGGTATCAAAAATTTGCTTTTAAAATTCATTGCTTGGGGAGCTCTGCGGAAACTATTGATGAAACATTAAGAAATTTACTCCATGTTTATATTACAGTGCTGCCCATGGTGATACCCATGGCCGGATTTAGGGGAGGGCAACCGGAGCGACAGCCCCGGGGCCTCCACAAAAGAGGGGCTCCCACAAGATTAAATTTGCCTTGCCTTCATACTTTAACGGGCATTAACATTAAACACGTCTAACTAAACTCCTTTGTTGCCCCGGGGCCATCTCTAAATCCGACCCTGGTGATACCCATGAAGACCCCTGAGGTTATACGTCTAACTATTATAGTTACGTTTTCGTAAAAAAATTTCACAGCCATCTTTTTAGTGTAAAGAATGGGTGTTATTTTCTATTTGTCCAAATAAAGTACTAATTTAGAATACAAATGTGTCTTTCTATCTATCTGCCCGTGCGCAGCCGGGGCGGGTCGCTCCGCTAGAAAACAATATGACTTATTCATAATTGTCATTCTCGCTCCGATCGCCACGCGGTGCGGACGTGCTAGACCCAGTTCTCCGTTGATCGGTCCTTTCCCGCTATTCCGTGGCGCTCAGTCTACTGACGTCACAGTTTAGCGTGTTGGTTCCGTGCTACGGTTTTCAAGGTTTTTCTACTCCGTCTGAGTGCTTTCGAAGTGCGATTTTTCTTTGCGACTAAGCCCCTTAGTCTTCAAAGTGCTGTGCTAAGTTGTGTTGTGCTTGTGCTGAGTGCAGTGTTGTGCCCAGCGTAAGTAGTCTGGTTTCAGTGCAAAGGATACTTAACGGTGACAACGAATTTGTACTGAACCAGTACTTTTTATTTTTATTTATTTCTCTTCTCTATTCTATTTATTTTTCTCCTATTTTCATATTTATTTTTATCATATTTGTGTGTTTTCGTGTGTATTGTCCTTTCTGTCGGTAAAGGTTGACCCTAACGCGGTCAACTCTTTACCTGCGTACCCTTTTTTAGGTTTCTATGTAGCGGCCTTCGGCGTACTACGGTTAGTTTTTAAGTTATTCTCCCCAGCCCCCCTACCGCTGGTAGGGAGGTTTGCCGCTAGGGTTGCTAGGTTTTTATTTAGGAACTCTAGGCATTTGTTATTTAATTAGGTGCTAGGTTTGCTAGGGGACCTAGGCATACATTATATATTTATATATTACATATTCAAGCCCTCCAATGGACCTTGTAAGCGTTCTTAGGTCGTTCGCCCAGGCGCTCGCGGCGTCCGGTTGCCCCATCCCAGATGACGTACTAACGCAGGCCTTACAGGCTACTATCGCGTCCCCGGCCCCTCAGGCCTCAACCCCGGCCCCTCAGGCCTCCGACGTCCAGACCCCTCAGGTCTTCAGCTCTCCCGCGTCTCCCGCCTCGTCCGAGATGGACTGCGAATCGGTCGCATCCTCTCACGCGTCGCGTCGTAAGCGTACCGCTCCCGGGAGCGACTCCGGACCCGCGTCTGATACGTCGTCAGATGCCGCCACCCTAACCGGCTCTCCTGAGCCCGCGTTTCAACTTGTCGCCAAGCGCTCCAAGAAGCGCTCTAAGAAAGTTTCGGTATCTTCAATACCCGAGCCCTCCCCGGTGCCTTCAACACCAGTCCCCGCGCCGTTAAAATCGCTCGTGGTAACCGCGTCTCCGTCGGTCACATCGAAGCCAGCGACGCGCTGCGCTCCCGTCCCGCCGAAGCCTCAGCTCCCTCCGCCCGTATTCCTGCGTGAAAAAGCGCGCTGGACCGCGGTCTCAAACTTGTGCAAAGAGCACAAAATTAATTACTTAAAAGCCGCCAACGCTGGCGATACAATCAAAATTCAAGTAGCGACCGTCGACGACTTCCGCGCGTTTACCAGGCTACTCTCGCTAAATCAAATCGCGTATCACACCTACGCCCTCCCGGAGGAGCGTAAGATCCGCGCAGTACTACGGGGCGTCCCGTTCGAACTCAGTAACGAAGATATTCCCGAGGACCTTAAGTCTCAGGGTTTCCCGGTCACAGCAGTGCACAAGATGCACTCCAACCGCGGTAGGCGTTTTCCCTTAGCGTTAGTAATCCTGTCAAATACTCCCAACTCGAAGGAGATTTTCAAAGAGGCTCGCACAATCTGCGGACTCTCGAACATCTCCGTCGAGCGTCCCAACCCCCGCGGTCACCCTGGGCAGTGCCACCGCTGCCAGCTATATGGCCACGCAGCGGCTAACTGTTCAGCTCCCCCCAGGTGCGTAAAGTGCCTGGATCCGCACTTCACTAAGGAGTGCACTCGCACTCCCGAATCCACTTCAACCCCTGCCTGTGTGCTGTGCGGCCAGTCCGGCCATACAGCTAACTACAGGGGTTGCCCGCGCGCTCCGCGCTCCACCCCCAAGAGGGTCGCGCCTAAACCGGCGCCGCCGCTCACTCCTGCTAACTTCCCGCCGCTGCGCAACCGGGGTCCCCCGGAAGCAAAGCCCGTTCAGCCGACGCCTACTCCGGCTCTGTCTTGGAGGCAGCGTCCGGCCGTCCCGCCTGCACCTTCCCGACCCATTCCAGCTCCCGTAGCTTCCGTAGGGCCGCGTCCCGCTCCGTCTTCTGCACCTCAGTCGTCGTTGGCTGAGGACATGAAGACCGTATTCGACGTTATCCAAAACGTAGACATTAATGAAATCTCCATACTCGCACGCAAACTGTGAGCCACCCGCTCTCCTCAAGAGCGTTTATTCGCGTTAGCCGAGCATCACTCGCTCCTAGTGCTAGTGTCTACTCCCCAGTGTAAACGAAAAGGTTGCTAAGAAAGGCAAACCCACGCTTCCCTTAGCCATTAGCAATCTTATTAAAGCTAAGAACGCGGCTCTCCGGAGAGCCAAGAAATATCCCACGCCCGCCTATAGAACAGCTGCGAATCAGCTACAACGCAAAGTTAGATCTCGCCTCGCGGAACTCCGAGACGCCCAGATGAACGATCTCATGGCGAATATCTCCCCGTCCCACCAAGCGTATTATCGAATGGCCCGAGCCTTACGCGTAGACGCCGCCTCTCACGTCCCTCCTCTCACTCGTCCCGATGGCTCTATCGCCTTCGAAGACGAAGAGAAAGCCGAATGCTTCGCTGACAGCGTTGCGTCTCAATGCTCGCCCAGCACGCAACCCACGAATCCCACTCACATCAAAGCGGTGGAGGACGAAGTTCTCCGTAGAAACTCTCTCCCCATCACCGCCGACCCCGTCACAGTCTCTGATGATGAAATCTCGCTTCTCATCAAAAGTCAAAAGTCCAGAAAGGCTCCGGGTGCGGATGGTATTTCCAACCACGCACTTAAGCACCTGCCTCAACAGGTGCTTACCTTGTTAGCTATCATTTTCAATGCCTGCTTCGACCTTAGCTACTTTCCAAAAGCTTGGAAAGAAGCGACAGTCATAGGCATACCCAAGCCGGGTAAACCTCTTAATATCCCGGCTAATCACAGACCCATCAGCCTCCTCAAGGCAATGTCTAAACTTCTCGAGAGAGTCATACTCTCTCGAATGCGGAACCATCTGTTTCCAACGGACGGCGATCCTCTCATAATTCCCCACCAGTTCGGCTTTCGCGCTAAGCACTCCTGCCCTCAGCAAGTCCATCGAATCGTCGAGTACATACTCGACGGCTTCTATCCGAAACGAAAGAAAACGATCGCAGTTTTCTTTGACGTAGCCAAGGCTTTCGACAAAGTCTGGCACAGCGGTCTCGTTTATAAACTCTATAAAATAGGCTTACCGGCTCGCCTAGTTAGGATAATCGCGTCGTTTCTCAAAGACCGCACGTTTCGTTTCAAACATGAAGGCACGCTCTCCGCGCCTCGTCCCATAAAGGCTGGAGTCCCTCAAGGCTCAGTCCTCGCCCCTCTTTTGTATTCCGTATACACTACCCACATTCCCATTCCATCGAAAGTCGTCGAACTCGCTCTCTTTGCCGACGACACCGCCCTTTACACCAAAGGCCGCAGAGCCTCGGGTCTCGTCACCAGACTTCAAAAGGCTGTAAACACCCTCGGTGCTTGGTTAAAAAAATGGCGTATCGATGTGAACCCAGAGAAGAGCGCTGCGGTTTACTTCGACTACAGACGCAGTCGTATCCCCGACAATCTCCAATTGAGAATGCAAGGCACTCCCATCCCCTGGAAGCGCAGTACTAAATATTTAGGCGTCATCTTAGACCAGACGCTTTCTTTCAACCCTCACGTCGATAGAGTAACGAAACTTGCACGTTTTTACCTAGGCCGGCTTTACAGTATGTTAAGTAGAAAAAGTAAAATGTCCTTCAGAAATAAACGTACGCTTTACAAGGTCTGCGTTAGACCAGTCATGTCATATGCTTCGCCAGTCTTTGCCCACGCCAAACCCTCCGTCCTGCACAAGCTGCAGGTGGTTCAAAACCTCTTCTGTCGCAGGGCCACAAACGCACCTTGGTACGTGCGCAATGCGGACCTGCACAGAGATCTTGAACTACCTACAGTTCAACAGTACCTAAAAACACTCTCAGAATCGTTCTTCAAACGCGCCGAATCCCATCCCAATCCACTAGTTCGAAATTCAGTCTCTTATACTGCTCCTGTCTTAGATTCGGTATACAAAGTCGCTAGACCGAGAAACGCGCACACAAGCGAACGTACGCAATTAACTTTAGATCTCGAGGCCCTTCAGGCCGCAAATTCTAATTCTAACGTAAATTCTAATTCTAACGTAAATCTGAATTAATGCAAATTTAATTTTATTGTCAATTTTTAATGTTTATTATTTACTTTTCATTTGTTTTGAGCACCTTCAGTGCTATGTAAAACCCAGCGGGTGACCCCTTAAGGGCCCCGCTAGCGCGGCCTCTTTCTCCAATTGGCCGTCGCTCCGATGAAGGCTGAGTGGCAAAAATGCACGAGCCGACAGGGGGTTTTTAGTGGGTATGGTTCTGGTAGGCGTCGGGACGAGTCCCACATAACTTTGGAATCGCGCCAGAGTATGCGTCAGAGCATTTTTATCCTGCTGCCATTCCCGCGGAGGGGAACAAAAAAAAAAAAAATTCATAATTGTTCAGTGACTGATGCGTCAAATGAAACGTGTTTGAGGCAGCGCAAAAAGATATACGCAAGACGTCGACTTGCGCATACACATCTTCAAAAATGTTATATACGTATCTACACGAAAAGTCATTTATTTTGTAATGAAAGAATTGAAGATTAGACGCAATTTTACTGCAGAGATGCTACTTTTGTTAATTGTCCAAAATAATAAATAAATAAACACTTTCAATTGGATCAAAAATTGGGAGGTCTATGCTGATAGCGAAGCTTGTCCAGATATCTAAAGACGCAGACAAAATCTATCTTTATGGCAGCGATATTGTCACTGCAAACTCCTCTACATCAAAAACCATTCCACAAACATTTTTTTTTTTTTTTTTTAATAAATAAAAAATGATTTATTAACACTTTAAATAAAAATTACAAGAAAAAACTCTTACACTAATCTCATAACTATACATTAAAAAATAAATTTGAAGAGTATTTGACGTTGACAGCTGTATTAGTATGAACTGTGTCACAGCTGCCAGCGCTCCCGAGTTGGTACTTTATGTTCAGTTTTAATATCAAATTTCAAAATATAACTTAACTACTCAGTTAGCTCATTCATCAATAAATCACAATTTTTCTGTACAAATTATTGTTTACCTTCACTATTTAGTTATAAAATACATTTACATATATATGAATCTGTATCGTACAAGTCGGGAATCGGTAAACCGCGACACAAACCCACTAAGTTGACAATGGTCACTCACTCCTTATAACTAATTAATCAATAATGATGTACTGACCTGTAACTTCCTGTAGGTATTTCCTCTTAGTACATAGGTGTTAGTCCGTCAGTTTATGTAAGGGCGTGGGGGCTCCCCTTGGAGGACAAAAATCTTACTAATTGACTACAATCGATGGTTATTACGAGATTAGAATATATGGTCCACGTTACACCTAGCTTCCCGAAGCTTCTCACACTCAATGTCAAAACACAAATGTTTTTCACTTTCGTTTAAGCACAACTATAACTCGCGTTTTAAAATCACTTAAAAACCAGCGCGGGCGCTATAGATATTAACTATCAAATTATAACAAGGCGTCCTACCACGCGGCGATCCTAGCTCAGTCTCTAGAACTATCTAAAAATTATTTCATGGAAAAAATTCCTCACGGCAGCGAAGCAGGCGACAGCCCGGCCGTTCCAACATTTCGCGACAAGTGCGGGTAGGTCCTAACATTTTTGTGTTCAATTTATAAATTACCTACATAAAACCTATGGATGCGTTCTATTCCGAACAATCCCCCGCCCCAGTCAGACGTTACCTGACTGAGTCCAAAACCAACTAGAGGATCCGGCCTTATTAAAACATTATGCAACCGGTAGCCGCGACAAAGTTGCGACAGCTCTTTTAAGTACAGAATCGCCAACCATGACCTCGGCAACTCGTGGAGTACCATCTGCACCTAGGAACAGCCTCAAGATTCTACCACGTCTCCACGACAGTGGGGGCATGTTCATCTCCTTAACTAGGACGAGGTCACCAACCTTAGGTGGTTCTGTCTTAGCTGACCAACGAACACGCTGCTGCAACAAATGAAGATATTCTAAGTTGAACCTCTTCCAAAAACTCTGCGAAAGCTGCTGCAGCAGTTCAAAACGTGACAGACGATTGACTGGAACATCTACAAATGGATATTCAGGAAGTGCAGTCAAGGGGCCACCAATCAAAAAATGACCTGGAGTCAAAACTTCTAGGTCATTTGGATCCGATGATACAGGACAAAGTGGTCGTGAATTCAATACTGCTTCAATTTTACAAAAGACCGTGGCTAATTCTTCAAATGTTAAAATTGTTTCACCTATGACACGACGGAGATGCGTCTTAGCCACCTTCACAGCCGCTTCAAATATACCTCCCCACGAGGGATAAGCGGGTGGACTAAATTGCCATTTAATACCCCGACGACTAAGAGAAGTGTTAATGGAAACTTGGTTCTCATTTAGAAACTTATAAACATCTGAAAGATAACGATCGCTTCCCTTGTAGTTTGTCCCGCAGTCGGACCGAATTAAAGACGGTAACCCGCGACGACTGACAAATCGAGACAAACAAGCAATAAAGGCCTCAGTGCTAAGAGATGACACTACTTCCAAATGTACGGCCTTCGTGACTAGGCAAACAAAAACGCACAAGTAGGCTTTAACAACCTTAGCATTCCGCAACGATGAGACCTTAATGGAAAATGGACCTGCAAAATCCGTACCAACACCTGAAAAGAGTCGCGCAGCTGTAATTCTGTCTGGTGGCAGGTCTCCCATCTGTGGTTGAATCATCGCAGCCCTCAACCGATAACAAGGAATACAACGAAATATTACGTTTCGTATAGCCCTCCTAGCGGATAAAATCCAAAACTCCCGAGATAGGATTGCTAGAAGAGTATTTAATCCAGCATGAGAATTCCTTTCATGTCTATCTGATATTATCAACGTACAAAGGGGACCTTGTCTAGGAAGGAGTAAAGGATGGCGTGTCTCATAAGACAAATTAGCATGACGTAGCCTTCCTCCCACTCGAATCAAGCCTGCTTCATCAATGAAAGGATTCAAGCGACCAACAGCTCCCTTCAACTTACGATGTCCACCTTTTAGATTATTAAAAACCGTTTCAAAGTGCTTGGCCTGTACATACCGTACCCAAAATAATAAAGATTCCTGCCTTTCGTCTGGACACAACACCATAGATATTTTTTTATTAGAGGGATGCCTAACATTGTGAACAAATCTTCTAATCCATCCTGTGACACCTAACAACTTATCGAGAGAGCTGAATTTATTTAACAAGAAATCCAAATCTTTCATGGGCTCCTTAACACAAGCAAGAACCTTTAACCCTGGCAAAGGCTCAATCAGTTCAACCGTCGATTGCGGCCACCTATCTTCTGGAAGGAACAGCCAACCAGGACCCCACCACAACGAATGATCTAACAGATCTGGAGCCCCGCAGCCCCGTGACGCACAATCCGCAGGATTCAGTTCTCCTGGAACATGTCTCCAATCCAAAACTGCAGCCGACTGCTGAATTTGACACACTCTATTAGCTACAAACACTTCTAATACGTGGACAGACGCTCGCAACCAAGAGAGAACAATCTGACTGTCAGTCCAAGCGTATACCTTATTGATATTAACCTTCTGGCCCAAACTCGATACTAAATGGTTAAGAAGGCGAGTCAAGAGAGCAGCTCCTGATAATTCTAATTTAGGTATCGTTAATCTAGTTCTAACAGGCGCAACCTTGCTTTTTGCAATGATAAGCTTAACTGCTACAACTCCTGCACTATCAACAGTACGAATATAAACTGCAGCTGCATAACCGCACTCAGAAGCGTCACAAAACCCGTGAATATCAGCCCGACATTTACCTGGCGGCAAGAATGGCCTATCTATTTTAACTAATTCTATATCAGGAAGGGACGACACAAACCTAACCCAAACACTTAATAAATTACCAATTAATGGGGCATCCCACGTCAAACCTTGTAACCAAAGCTTCTGCAAAAAGCATTTTGCCCAAAATACGACCGGTGTTAACCAACCGTTGGGGTCGAATATCCTTGCTACGGTTGAAAGTACTAAACGCTTGGTCCAAGTCTTCCAGGTATCTAGATCCTGCACTCGAAATGTGAAGACGTCCGCAATGGGCTGGAACTGAACGCCTAACACTGCCACAGCATCAGGATTGTCCACATTCTGGAAAATATAAGGATCCTGTTGGTGATCCTCGGGTAGACCGGCAAGAACAGCTTGCGAGTTAGACAACCACTTCCTCAATTCATAGCCACCAGCCTGCAGGATTCCTATTAACTCATTACGCAGTACTAATGCTTCTGCTTCATTCGCCGCACCTGTGCAGATATCATCTACGAATACATCGCTAGATAAAACCTCAGATGCTCTAGGAAACCTCAATCGTTCACGCTCTGCCAACTCTAATAAAGAACGAATTGCAATAAAAGGACTAGACCTAAGTCCATAGGTATTAGTGTTCAATTCAAAGACAGTAACAGGACTTGATTCATTTTCTCGCCAAAGTATGAGCTGAAATCTACGATCATCTGGATGTATAATAGTCTGTCTAAACATCATTTTAATATCCGCAACGAAAACGACCTGGTGTCGGCGGAAGTTAGTCAAGATTTCACCGATATCTCTGTGTAATTTAGGTCCAGAATGTAAGCACTGGTTTAAGGAAACACCGTTAGAAGTTGGCGCGGACCCATCAAAAACAACTCTAATTTTCCCTGCCTTGAACACCGCATGGTGTGGGATAAAATAGTGCTCCTGCGAACGCCAATCAAACTTAGAAACAGACATGTGACCAAGCTCCACGTACTCACGCATAAATTCAATGTACTTAAGACAAAATGTTTCATCTCGCTTCATACGTCGCTCCATAGAAGCTAGCCTTTTTTCAGCTAGCATCCTAGAAAGACCAAGGGAGGGGCGAGAAGGTAAGAAAGGTAACCTAGTGACGAACCTACCTGAACAGAGACGACCTGTATTATTCTGGAAGAATAATTCACATTCCAGGTGTTCTGGGTTGTCACGAGATGCAGTAGGAGGCTCTTCAACTTCCCAAAAACGCTGAATAGCTTCAGCGAGCGAGAGTCCTACGTGCACGTCACCATATTCTTCCTGGAATTGGCGAACAGAAAATACTGGGCCCATTATGACGTCACCGAGGTCAGTCGAGACTGCAACCAAACCTCCAGGCTGCAGAAGCATGCTGTTATTCAATTGCAGCATTCCCAATACATCTGCACCAAGCAGCAGATCAACCGGTCCTGGAACATGAAATTCAGGATCTGCTAATGAAAGTCTCGATGTCAAACCAACGACCTCTGGCGGTAATTTAACAAGGGGATGTCTACCCATAATATTATTTAAAACAACAGCCGACGTGGTAACCTGTGGATGCCGACAATGAAGAGGAGAAAAGGACAGTGAAACCTGACCCACTAAGCCTGACACCTTAACCCCGCCAACTCCTCGAATATTCTCTCCAGCAGGCATCTTAAGAAGCTGCAACCTCTCCACTAACTGCTTCGACGCGATACTCCCCTGTGCACCCGAATCCAAAATCGCACGCGCGGTTACCTGCTCGCCCGAAGGGGAACCGACGCAAACCTGAGCGGTGGGCAACAAGACAGTTAAAGGACAGAGGGAAGACGCGGGTGGAGAGTGCATTTGTGGGAGTCAATTCTTCCGTTGATTAGGATGACCCCTTAGCGATGCAGTGGAATAGCCCTGCCTGGCATATGGAGTCCATTGCTGATAAGGTGAATACCCTCCTGTGGGTACATGCATCTGCTTAGTATCGTAATTATTAAACTGCTGTCCTAAACGAGGCCGCTCTGAATAATGTAAGGGCACACCGAAACTACAACGTTGTTGCTCAGCTACTTGAACGCGGCTCGGCGCTGCATTACCCCCGCCCGTGCAGGGTTGTGGCTGATCTCGAGCATAACTCCTTTTACCTGAAACGTGACGTCCAGCACGAGGTTGACCTACTTGAACACCCCCAGCCCATTGGTCACCAGCCTCCATCCTAACCTGCGAGGCACTGGCCTCCGGTCCCGGTGCGATCGGTGGAGGCGATCCGTTTCGATTACCACAAAGAAGAATGTGGTGATTACCACCACACTGCTTGCAAGGTTGAGATGACCGACATTGGGCTGCAAAGTGATTACCAAGGCAGCTATAACACCAATTGCGTTGCCTTACAATATTGCGACGAGCCTGCCAACGCAAATCCTTAAATTTAAAACACGACAATATGGTATGCCCTACATCCCTACAATACGCACAACGGGAATCTGTCCTCTGCGCCGCGACTACATTATACACACGTGGTGGGTGGGAGCGGCGTGGGGAACGCGGTGTTGGCGGTGCTGGCGGTGCCGGCCGAACCTGCCGCGCACCGACGTCTCCGCTACCGGGGGCCGTGACGTTGTCCACACGACGACACTCATCCTCTAAGAACGACACTAAATTTTTAAATAGTGGGAGATGAGTGGCGGAGTCCCCACCATACTCCTGCTCGAATCTGTTCCGCAAATCAACAGACAGCTTACCTAAAACAATATGCAATAATATGAATGACCAATGATCAACCGGTAAGTCCAACCCTCTTAACCCGTTAACTGCGACCAACAAAGGGTTAAGTAAACCAGTCCGTAAATTATGCGGTCCCGGATTCCTAGGTAAACCTAAAATATTAAAACATGATTATCCGCTAATCTCCGAACGTTTTGATACCTACGCATAAGTAGGTCACGAGCGATTTCATAATTGTTATCGTCAAGTTGTAAATGTTGGACCAAACCTCTAGCCTCCCCTGTGAGGCTAGCCAATAAATAGGCTAGTTTCTGGGCCGGAGTCAAATCTCGCCGTGAGTGGACCAAACTATCAAATAAATTACTAAAAGCTACCCAATGTCCTAAATCTCCATTAAAATGAGGCAAATCTAATTTCGGCAACCTACCTATTAACTCAGGCGAAGTACCTAAATCCAGTTTTGGCCGAGTCTCACACTGAGAAGACAAGTTTAAAATTCCTACAGCTTGCCGGATCTGGTCTGCCAAATCATCCGCCTGATCAATATCCGAATTTACCCTTTCCATCACCTCTGCTTCTGGACTCAATTCAAGTATGGCCTGATATGCATCATACAATTCCGACATTTTACTATTTAAAGATTCATATCGCGATAATAAGGCTTGAACCCGATCTTTTCGAGAAACATTCAAAACGGCCGAACCCAACCACCGCAGAACTGCAGCTATACGTGCCGTATGTTTACTAGCCATCATTAAACAATATTATTAACAAGAACAAAAAAAAACCCAAATTTTAAAGCAAAATTATTTTTAAAACAAAAGTTAAATTTCAAACTACTTTAAACCAAGACTTTAAACCAAAACGTTTTTACCGAAAGTCGAAAGCAAAATCAATTTCAACTCAAACGTTAAAACGAAAATTATTTTTAAACTTTTAGTTTAAACCAAACACTATTCAAAACCATAGTTTAAACAAAACTGTTTCTGAAGCAAAATGCCCTTACTTACGCAAATATCATACAAAAAAAACGAAAGATTGAACAAGCACGCCGCTTACGTAACGAAACACGCCGAATGAAACCAAAATATTTTAAAATAACGTTCACTTTAAGTCCGGTTAACTAAACAAATAGAATTTAACTAATAAGATTTGAGTAAATTTACACACACAAGTTAAATTAACCAGCTATTTGAACCGAGATAAAAACGAACAGCAGTACAATCATCGACCAATCAGCCCAAGAAGGGCGACCATTACCAACCTTACTAACCGATATTTAACTTCAACGGAGTGAACCACGCTCTGCTACCAAATTTTGTATCGTACAAGTCGGGAATCGGTAAACCGCGACACAAACCCACTAAGTTGACAATGGTCACTCACTCCTTATAACTAATTAATCAATAATGATGTACTGACCTGTAACTTCCTGTAGGTATTTCCTCTTAGTACATAGGTGTTAGTCCGTCAGTTTATGTAAGGGCGTGGGGGCTCCCCTTGGAGGACAAAAATCTTACTAATTGACTACAATCGATGGTTATTACGAGATTAGAATATATGGTCCACGTTACACCTAGCTTCCCGAAGCTTCTCACACTCAATGTCAAAACACAAATGTTTTTCACTTTCGTTTAAGCACAACTATAACTCGCGTTTTAAAATCACTTAAAAACCAGCGCGGGCGCTATAGATATTAACTATCAAATTATAACAAGGCGTCCTACCACGCGGCGATCCTAGCTCAGTCTCTAGAACTATCTAAAAATTATTTCATGGAAAAAATTCCTCACGGCAGCGAAGCAGGCGACAGCCCGGCCGTTCCAACATTTCGCGACAAGTGCGGGTAGGTCCTAACATTTTTGTGTTCAATTTATAAATTACCTACATAAAACCTATGGATGCGTTCTATTCCGAACAGAATCAGTTCTAGAGAATATCCTCTGTCTCCATGTAATTTAGTTTATGTAGCCAGTCACGAACTCTTTGTTTACATCCGAATAAGGTGAGGGTAAAAATATTGTTAGCCTTATTTGCTATGTTGTAGAGTTTGCAACTAAATTTATCCTTCTTCATCTTCAAATGGCATCACGAAAATCCCCCGAAGTAACCTAATGACGTAGAGGCAGAAACCACGTACAGCAGGCCGAGGTTCTTCCCGCGGTGGACACATTTAGAACACACAAGTGAAAACCTACACGACGTGTAACCTGCTAAAAGGTAGCAATTTAATTTTAGTAGTTTTGGCATAAGAGAATGGCAAAGCCACTAAAATTTACCTTGCAGGAGATCCATAAGAGTGGTTATAGGGTGGTATAATTTCCCACCAAACTGATCTGGCTATTTGGAATTATCGACGCCTGAATGACATTACGCTCCCATAATTCTGAAGCGCCTCAAGAATATTTTTATAGTAAAAAAAATACTCTAACAAAAATATTCGATCTTTGGATTTGCCCTTCAGCCAGGTCTTCAACGGCAACAACACTGCAGGAGATTCGAATGCTTTTTGTTTACAAGATATCCTACTGTATGGAGCATGAGGAGCAAACACGGAAAGGAATGGAAATTCACGATAAATTTATAACACGCCACTTATTGCGTCCCAGGTTAAAACCACTCCAAAAGTAGGACTATCTGTCTATACGATGGTTTGCGCTCCAGCTGCAAAAGCTACATCTGTACATCTGCGTCACAAGTGTGTCTACATTTCGGGATAGATGATTCGTGATCATAACACACTATCTATGTTGGTCAGTCTATGCTTTAAACGAATTATCTAAATTTTATTGAGAAAAATATTCACAATTCTAGAATGTACGTATAAGTGTATAAAATTAATCATTATAAGATAAAAATATATATTAAAAGATAATATAATTAATTTTATTAAAATTGAATACTCTTATAGTCTATCCTTAAATTAATAAATAAATAATAAATATCATGAATTCTAAAAGCAAGAGCAAAACATTCTTAGACTCAAAGAGTATGGCCATAGATAAATAATGTATCACACACAACTTTCTACTATTATAAACTGAGCCCAGGGACTCGCCTTCTAGATAAACATACATATATCGTCATGTTTAAGTAAATATCGAAAATGCAAGATTTTGTAAAATACCATCACCAAGTTGGACCAGATTGCAAAACAACGTGTTAGAAAATAGCTTGGTCATTGTGACTAGTAGGTTACTGCAAGTAAGCAGGTGTGTAACCAGCAACCTTTTTTATTTTTTATTTTATTAAGGCGTACACACAGGCAATAATCACTTATAATATAAATGAAAATAAGGTATAATAATTGGTTTGGAGCCAGATTGAAAACCAGGAATTGTGCACATACAGCATTATGTTACTTGTAGGCGCAAGTTAAAGTACCTAATGTTATTTGTTATAAATAAAACCAAAACTGTTGTACTATAGTGTTTTATTTCTTCAGTCTTTGAATTCAGATACAAGAAACTGGGAAAAATCGTTAGCTCTACATTTACCTTGAACTAGAAACAAAATCACACACTTAACTGTTGAAATTATTAAACAAACAGTTAGCTCAATTCATGACGAACACGCCGGTATAAGTTACAAGCATGGTATTGTTTATTTTTGCCGAGATAATATAAATAATGTACCCGAGCCGGCGCGCGGCGCGCGCGAATCATTAAAGTAATTAAAACATTTAAAGTCATTACATAATTTATCTTTAATAAATACAGAGAGAAAAAATATATAGTATATATTTTAAGAATGATTTAAAGTAATGAATGGGCGTTCACTCGAGGATACGTTTAACGTTGTGTCTGAAAAATGCAAATCTGTCATAAAATACATCCAGATTCCTAGAGGTCACCACCAGGTCATTGCACAGTCAGTCGGCACATTCTCACAATTAGGTTGAAAAGAGAAGTCATATTTTTGTACGTAAGCAAAGCATTTTATTTAAAACGGGTCATTGATATTTTTGCCGGGTGGCTTGTTTCCCGCCCGGCACAGGGCACGTGGGTCCAGATTCGGATCACAATCCCGAGTGGCGTTACTACAGGTACCATCTAACGAAAGGGAAAAAGAACGGCTACGCATTCGACAGATGAGCTGCTCATTTTGTATGGCAAGTTGAATTTATTCTCTTATTTTCGCTGTACAGAGTCTTGGGAAGGTTTTTCAGATTTAAAGTTCGAGCCGATTTGCAGAACGGTAAAAATTCACCCGGTGAACGGTAATAACCTGCAGGTATAGGTATAACTTATAAATTTCGCGGGCTTCGATGTCTGATCTATGTATATATGTGCCCATTTTTTGTTTTGCGCTTTAGCCGCCCCCTCCGCGGGGAGGGAGGTTGTAAATGCGTTATGCACACCCCGCAGCCGGTCTGCAGGGTGATGTGGGACTCACTCGAGTAGCACCTACCCACTAAAAACCACCTTTACGGCTGTGCCAAGATGTTGCTGTTAACCTTCATCGGAAGAGACACCCGATTAGGGAAGGAATTAATAAGTATATCAATTAATCCTGAAAATTCATTCGTACTTTTGTTAAGATTCTAATCTAGAAGCTCTGGTTTATAAGCAAGATGGCGACAACATGGCGATGTCAAAAACTTCTATACTAAACTCTAAATTATCCACAATACGGTACCTCTGGTCGATGGAATAACCATTCCACTGCAAGCGGAACGACCCCATTACGGACTACGTTTCTCAACGGTAATTCAAACACGATAGTTTCCGCCATCTTCCACTGAAGAAGAGAGTGTGAATGTTTACATAACTGTCAAGTGGACGCCTGTCATCTTAGTCACTCGCGACCGCGGTGTCTGTAATGACACCGAAACGAGTTAAAATATAAAAATTTAATTAACCGCGATACAGTCCGGTTAACAAGGTGATTAATTTACGAGCGAGCCACATGGAAGAGGTGAGCGGAGTCCGATCGACGAGCAACACTATGAAGTGTAAAACGTCCATAAAAAAACTCATGATTCTCGCCCGGAATACTCTTTCGGAAATGTGGCAAAAGTATTTTACTCCGTTAGCCCAGTTACTACCCTCTCACTGTTCTTCCTATTTAAGGAGACCCTGGGACGAGGGGCAAGACTACCGTTATAAATTGTGTAAAATTGTCATGACTTGTCTGTTCCGTACTAAAAACTGGGACTACATCATTAGTTATCGCACTCACAGACGGCAAATGGTCACTTAAAGCGCTACTAAGTATAGATGTTGCTTTGCGAATCTAGACTTAGACTTTAGATGAAGTAAGTATAAACGGAACATAAGGTTTCGTGAACATGCTGATACTGAGCTTTATTTAACTCTAACCAATAAATTTTATAAAAGAATTAAAGGCTAAAATTCTAAATCTAAATTAAGAGAATTAGTAATACTAATCAGTTTGTTAATTTTATTTAAAAAAAATGTGTTCGTTTATTTCATTACAGCAATACTAAAGTTGCTGACATATGTCAAGACCTGTCAATGACAATGTCAGCTCTGTCACTGACATAACGTTTCATAAAACTTCAAGTTGCTACTACTAATCTATGGAAGTTAAAGATGAAATATATGCTGGGTTCCGATTGCCGATTATAGCGCTCACAGCGATATCGATACGTCATCAGTGACGTCATAAACGCCGCCATCTTTCCGGTCACAGTGACCAAGCCCAAGCTACGGAGCATGGTGGCCGTGAGCGGTCTGTCAAAACGGACACATGGCGTTACTTTGTTGATGTTTTTATTAGTCGATCACAGATTTTTAAAAGCTTGCTTATTAATTTTCTTAAGCGACGAACAATCAGAATGTTGGCGCGATATTTACCGTTCCGATTGCAATAGCACTAATAACACTTTTAGTGCACTCAAACGAATCGGAACAGTTTTGAACACTTTTAGCGCTGATAGCGGTGCAACAGCGGAGCACTATATAAAGTGCGTTCCGTTTGCCGCTCACAGCGCTAAAATTCTGATTGTTCGTCGCTTAAGAAAATTAATAAGCAAGCTTTTAAAAATCTGTAATTGACTAATAAAAACATCAACAACGTAACGTCATGAGTCAGTTTTGACAGACCGCTCACAGCGACCATGCTCCGTAGCTTGGGCACTGTGAGCGGGAAGATGGCGGCGTTCATTACGTCATTGATGACGTATCGATATCGCTGTGAGCGCGCTCTCAGGTATTCGGAACGGGTATATGAGCTCTTTGAGTGCTATAATCGCAAACGGAACGCAGAAAAACTGTACTTGCCGTTGAAAGACTCGCTTGCGCAATGTTGGCTTACATATCGCTTTATGTCTCTATCTGTCCAATAGGAACAGAAAGTGACAGAGGGTTATTGCATTAAAAGAACCGGCCAGCTGAGACCCGCGCTGGGCCTTGGTAGCTACATCAGCTGGCTGCAAAATATATGAACACGACAATAACCTTTATTCTGTTAAGAAGTACAATCCACACGCCACGCGGCGTGCGAGCCACGCGTACTACACACATTAATTGATAACAGTACTTTGTTTACAGATAAATATCTAAATTACTATGAATGTCGTTTGATCGGTTGTTATCAATACATTCGCATTCCGGACAGTGGAGGGTTTTTCGTGATGGATAAATTAGATAATTTTATTGTAAAATGCTCTCTTAATAAAAAAAAGCTAGAAATATACTGCCGAATCAACAAATTCTAATTCAAATATTTATTTATCAACTGACAATTACTTGTTGTTATTGACGTCAAATAAAGCATGCCACCAGCCACCAGTTCGGAAAAACCTTCGTGAAGAAAATCTGGAATGTAACTTCGTGGGTATCATTTTTTCAAAATAAATGTACTATGTCTCTTTCTGTCTTTACAATATTTTTCTTATCTGCATCTGTTAGCTCGGCAATCTCCTTCCCCCCAAGTATCCAAACGACGAACACCCTCAAATGGCACCCGTTCACGAGTTAACGCGGTATGCAGCCATCGCCCTCCTCAACCATATTAGAGGGAAGTGAGCGACCCGTCACTTGACGCTGCCGTAAGAAGACGTACTTTAGTGACAATGACGCTTGAGACATTAATAAGGACGAAGCACTGAGAAAGTAAAAAGGTTGTAATGAAAGACCAACCAAACATTTGAGTTTTGTTACGTTTCTATACACAACCTATACCTACAACACTAAAATTACAATTGTATACCCTTAGATTTAATTCTTGTTTGCTAGACTACAAAGGTTTGTAAGAAAAACAGTTTTAATTCGATTCCAAGCTGCGAGCGGTCAGAGCCGCTGATGTCGCGCAGACCTTACTTACACCAATGAATGAAAGCCACGTCCGTACTAAAGATATTTGACCTTTGCGTATGGGAACCGTACTCACATAAAAATGCCATATTATGTCAATTTAAATAAGTTTTTTTGAAAAGAAATCAAAGCTCGTATTACAATGTCCACTTGGATTGCAACATAATTCGTATCAATTACTTATCACACAGAAATCCCTAGTTTAGACTCTTTGGTTTGACTCTTACGGACTACATTTGCATAACTATATTATTAGTAATTTGTCTCAAGTGTGTTAAGGCCTTCAAATAGAAATAGTTATGCAATGAGTTAATGTTCCGCGTATTCTTCATCAATCAACGGATGCGACGTCAGTATTTTAGTATAACTTTGCTGTATAATCGGGAACTCTATCTCTCACAGAAAAAAAACAACAAACGTGTCACTAACTTACTTATAATACCTAATGGTTTGGTAAATGTCTTTGAGTTTTCGTTATCGTTCGCTGCTGTAAGGCACCTGAGGTATGTTTACATGGTTCAAACAAACCGCTTCCTGAAGTTCCTCCGTACGCTTAGATCTTTTGAACTACGCACCGGATTTTAATGCCGTTGTCATAAATAGATAAAGTGAATCAAGAGAAAGGTTTATTCGTATAGCCTACGTATTGTTTTGTGTTAACTTGTTGAAATATGACGATAATTGTTCACCATGTCGGAAGAAATCAAGCCGACTGAGAGCTTATTATGAAAATGCTGTCTTATTCCTTAGAAATATTATGTATGATGGAATTCTTCCTCTTTTATAGGTCCGCGATGGCGTATGTCTATCTTTTGAGAGTAGTTTACTGTAGTTTAAAAAGTGGTCACATACAGTGTGGTACTTAGAGAGCTGTTTAGACGGATGAGGTATTAATCCTTATCCAATTATGTATGTTAGTTACCTTAAGCATTTAATACTCATTTAAATTGCTCTTTGAACCATACACTTTAAAATCATATCTTAAGAGTTTTGGCAAAAATAAAACTCTCGCGCGTTTACATAAAGACGCCCACTTGCTATATGAGCCGAGTGTTTACCTGCCGTAAGGGCTTTACCAGACTTTTTTTTCGAAATGTACAGTTTATTTATGGCCCTATAAGCTTTTTAAATTTCACCGGCCTTTGTAGCTTAACGCTGACGGCGCTTAGCCAGAACTTAAACTACTCCTATATACGATATGCCTAAGGGCACCCGAGAGGGCACGGACCTCGGCTTAGGACGTCGTATATTGAAACTACCACGGGTCCGGAAGGGTCATCGACTGCCAAAGAACCAGCAAGAAACTCAGTGGGAATGCGTACGCCGCGTGAGCCTGGCCCACCGGTGGGTTAGGCGATTCGAATGCCGTATTGCTCTATTTCTAACTGGAACGCCGGCGTTCCTTGCTGTAATAGCGTCGTCGGGATCTGTTGGCGATACTTATTCTTCCTCATTAGATACACTTAGTCTTCTTCTACATTTATAAAAACGTGACGTGTGATCGAAGACTGCGGTAGCCATATGTTAAATTTTTTTGATAAGTTTTATTTTTTGTGTTTTTATGAAAGATTGCAGTTGCGCTGGTTTTGTTTTAAGTGGTGAATCACTTTATAAATTCAGGTTTTTATTTGTACTGTCTTAACTTGCTTATTTTATAATTAAAATTGATAGTTGTGAACATACTTTTGTTTGAGTAAATTTCATCAAAGGTCCTTTGCTTTTATAATTATGTCCTTTACGTTTTAAAACAATTGCAGGATAGGAAATAAGAAACTTTAAATTTAATCTAAAGTGTTTTTTTCTTTTTGTTTTGTTGTTTTTTTTGTTAGGTACAGTCAACAGCTCAACAACTTGTACAAAATGTAAAAAAATTTCAATCGCTTCTCAACCTAGAGTTTACTTACAAAGAGTTCAAAACAAGAGCTTGTAAGTACAAGAAATAAAAGCGAACCAATATGAGGAAACTGTAATATGAAATGAAATGAATGTCATTTATTGGAGCATAGACAGAGATTACATTTGACGAAAAATACAATATTTTGTTAGAATTTATTTTTGATATTCTAATGTATGCCACCAATTGGTCGCCACTCAGCTTTGTAGCCAAAGCATCGCCTGGATGCCATGACGCTGGTTTTCAGTGGCACCATGAGTGATAATAGTTACATTACGGATAAATATACACCTAAGCCCGTAAAGGGTTAAAAATTGTCTTAAAACTATGTTACTATATTATCCTAGTACTCTTCAATAATCAGATTTCGTAAAGCAAATTAAAAACAATTTTAATAAATTTATATACAAAGAAACAAATACAAAAAACATAATAAACATAATAAACTGTGGCAATGTCATTCAATATATAAAGTATATGTCAAACTGTCTTCTAATACGTAGGAACACTTCAGTCACATGAGTAGATAAACGGAACAGAGACAAAGCTTCATACAACCGCACGAAATAGGTTGCACTACTTCAAGCACGCGGAGCATGTGTGCGTGACCACTGGCCGCTTGTCACGTACGCGGCGAGACTGGTAAAACCGGTTTACGTTGGCACAGCCAGTTGACAATCTCAGGGTCAGAGCGACGCACGTTGTTCGTTTTGTTAGTTGCTAGTTTGAATATTTTAATGTAAAACGTGGTATTTTATTATTAATAATGGTTGTTTATTGTACTGTGTGTTTGAATAATACTAGAAAAAATAAAAATATATCATACTTTAACTATCCCAAGGAGTACAATAGGTAAGTAAATATTTGATTATTACCTTTATTTATTGTATGATCCAATAAGACACGGTGTGTTTTTACCTTTTTATTATTCTTACAAGCAACGACCATGCATGGTCGCTGATTACAAGCTTTTTTGCTTTTACTAAACATTTGTACAATGTGATTCAAAGAATAGGAACGTAAATGAAAAATCTGTCAAATGTCACTTGAAAGCATGGTTAGCAAAGAAAGCTTATTTGTATTTCACTTTGTTTAAAAAGTCTTACATCTAATAAAAAACCCGGTCAGGTGCAAGTTGGACACTTGCACACGAAGGGTTCCGTGCTATTACAACGCGGGTCGGAGAAGTGTTTTTAAAATAAATAATATTTAATGTCACTAAATTAAAGGTTATTTATAAGAATAAAAGACATTGGAAAAATCACAAAGATATAAAAATAGAAATTGATTTTAGATGTCAACCCATGTAGTTACTTCAAGATATGAACCGAGACTGAAAAATATATTAATTAAATCTAAAATGACAAAAATGAAATATGATCATTTTGTTTACTGTAAGACATTCATCGTGGGAATGCAGCTCAGCAGTTTAATATACATTATCATAGCGTCATCACCCTTAAACTGTGATGTGAAGTTAGAACAAGGGTCTACAACATGGTCTTTTACAAAAATACAACATTATAATTTTAAACGAGTTAAGATATTACACAATATTTTAAAATTCTGAAGATTAAATTTAAACAATATAGAAGGATTGAATTAAACAAAAGTAGGTACAACTTAATTGTTATAAAACTTAAGTTTTCTGAAGTTTACTTAATCTAGTCTCGATTTAAAGATAAGCTCTACACAGAGACATAATGTGCTTATTGTAATATGTCGAGTGGCTTGAGAAACCACATAAAATATTTAAAAACAAGAACATTTCTGTTATATAAAATTTTAAAACAAACTCAACAACTTAGTATGTTGAAGATAGAGACAATTTAAAAGTAACAAACTTTAATGTTCATAAGAGTAAGTAGGTACAACATTGTAAACATCAAGTAGTAATGTATTAACAATCATTACTATATAGTTACAAAACACTTAAACATAGGATTCATAAAGACGTAGGCTATGAAATATAGCAGCTTACTAAGTATACTGAATTATTTATCAAAGTAATTAGTAATAAGTATAATACCTAATTATAAACATACAATATTAATTATAAGATTAGTTATAATATTATGTTTCGACATTACAGGCAAAGATCGAATGGATAGTTCATCATCCTTTGAATTAATGATTTCTTGTAAACTATGCATTCTATTTGTAACTTTCTTATCTTTTGAATTATGACATTGGTTGTAAATTTGTATACAATAAGAGTTAGGGTTCTTTTTACAAAAATATCTTCGACTTTTAAACAAAATGTTTAATAAGAAAAGAATACTTAAAACATAGGAGATCAATAAATAGTATATATAGAATATTTTTGAAAGTGTGAAGGACTTTCCACATTATTTAATTCATTTTCAAGTTCTGACATATGGACACTAGCGTGAAGCAAAGAGTCCAAATTATTTAGAGCACATAATTTTACGAAAGGTAATTTAAAGGTTTATGAATTTTTAACTTTTCACAACAATCGTCAATATAAAAATTAGAAATTTTATTCATAGGATTAATATTAAGACTTATGCTGTCTTTAGGAATCAGTTGTAAAGTTTTATAGAAAGCTTTACTAGACTTAGGCAGGTCTAATATTCCTGTACCAAAAAGAATTTCATCATAGGGTTTAACATCATTATCACATGTTAGGTAGGATGTGACATTTACTAGGATTTGATTGGACAAAAATCCATCTACCATTACTAATTTTATGAAATACATTGATAGAGCCATATAACAATTTTATTTCACATTGGCTTGACATTTTATTAAATAGTTTCACACTGGGTTTGTATGTAATTGTAGAAAGAACATTCTCTAGTTCACACAGATTACACTTGTTACTTATCACTTTGGACTTGTCAACACTTTCTAACAATGAGTAAAACATTATATCATCAATTAATGCTACATAAGGTTTATTCGGAGACACAAGTACCAAGTTTCAATACCTATATCGTATGGTACTGGGAATGGATGATATAACGTGATATACATAGATTATAAACTTGAGGAATAACAAGAGGTGTTTGAATTATAAGTATTACTTTATTGCAAAGTAATTTCGAAACATCGATAAGCTGATGTATACTTTGAAAAGATAAAGAAGTTCATAGTGTTGGGGTAAATAATTTATGTGTTTATAAATCCAATTCGCATAGCAGGTAATCTTCTCACAAAAAAAACTAGGAATTATGTCTATGGTTAAAACTTTTTGGTTATGACAGCTCCGTGCTACATTTCGGGCGTACAATTTGTCATTTGTCACTTCAATGGTAACATTATGTTCAATCAATACAACTACTTTTATTATACAGGGTGTCCCGTAAGGAATTGACCAACGGAATGTTGGTAACGGAGGGGGTTGCTATCTATCCGAAACAAAGAATTTTATTGCTCTTGGCCGCACAAATACATTGTAATCATTTCTAAGAAATTCCGGTATAAGTCCAATAAAGTATGTTTATGGAGATGCCATTGTTTTAAATGTAACATTGTTGTACCTTTTTGGAATCTGCGTGAGTTGAGGATGTTTTTAAAATAAAGTTCCACAACATTGTTATTCATTTTTTTACACTAGCTCAGTTCAAATAGGACATTGCTTATTTTGTAACAAAAAAAATTGAGCTTTTAGCTTATAATTATTAAGTAACCAATAACTTCTTAGGAAAAAAATAGTTTTTATATCTACTTAATTATTTTGAACAATAAAATGTACAAATAATAATAACAATAATAAAATAACAATAACCTTTGTGTACTCGGGTAACAAAAATAAAAATAACAATTTAAAAAATATCTCTCTAAAATAGAATTGCTTGATATTTTATCGAGGATAAATCCTGTCATGGTATCAAATGCAGTAAAGTCTCTAGAGAGACGTATAAACTTATGCATAGGAGTCAATGGAAACCATTTTGAGCAACTTATTAGTAGGGTATTGAGATACTAAAAGTAAATCGTAAAAATTTGCTATTTCCATTCATTTTTAGTAAAACGTTTATTTGCAGAGATTAATCCTTTTCAGCAACAGAATCCATTGGTTCAATAATAAAGGATGTAATTTTTTTTTGAAAAATCATTTGGGTCCATATCCGTCAAAAGTAAAAAATTTTTGAAAAAATAAATATGCAGTTATTGTTTTCTTATAAATCGAGGGCATGACTCCTTTCAGGACTTTTCTCTAACTCTCGTGGTATTGGGCGTATAACTGATGCGGACTTAGTACAGTTGGATGCAAAATGTTCATTTTACTAAATAAAATAATATTATTTACGTCATCAATATCGAAAGAGAGTGTTATAATAATACTTTCTGTAAATGTGCTCCAAATTGTGGGTGTAATCTCGTTTTATTTCATTCCGAAACAAATTCGCACAAATCAAGAGCTACTCGTGCATGTTTATTTTGCAGCCGCACATTTAATAGTTTCTGAGATACACGATTCTGCAAAACGTTACTGCAGCAGAAAATGGAATATCTCGAAAACCTGAAGACCCACAAATTATTTTTTCAGCGCACAAACTCTCACTAATATATGCTCTCTGCACGTGCACAATATTTCTCTCTACGATCATTCGTTTAGAATTTTCCTGCTGGAACAGCGTTACCCTAGGAGAAACCGTTTTTTCAATTTTTTTTCAAAACGACAATACGCACAAATTTTTAATTTGGCGCACATTTACGATCTAATTGTGCCTCCCACTCTTAACACTCTAAAAGCAACTTTCCAGCTGAGGTAAGGCACACATTTTCGAAGGCTTTTTGTGTAGTATCGAGATTTTCTATTAACTTATTTTGATTTTCACTAACTCTAGACATAGTGTCATTGAATTTGTACAAAGTAGACTTTATGATATGAATATTGTCCTTTATGAGATAAATTAAGCGTTTTCGTTTGACTGTACTTGGTTGATTGCATCCGAGTATTTTATTGCGTCATCATTGTCTAAAGTTCCAAAGAAGGTTTTTATAATAGAGCCACGAGCGTCGAACCAACCATGCTTAACACGACTAGGTTTTTCTGACTTACGTCTAAATAAGTTATAATATTCCAATTATTATTTGTAAATTAATTTTATATCTAAAGTTTTATCAAAGTATAAGCCTGGACTTCCGTGTATATTAGTCACGAACTGGCACTGATAACAAGGTATGGTAAACGTCAACCTGGAAAGAAATAAAAGTTTACTGTGATGGTGCTGGCTTTATTTCATCGTAGTGATGACGTACATATTTACGATTTATTAATAATGTTACTGTATGATTGCCGTTGATTTTAATTATTTGAAATGGACCTTTCCAGACGGGCGACAGGGCTTTGTCTTGTTTGTGATTGCAGCGTCAATAAACATAGTCGCCTGTATTATAAGTTATCGGTTTTGTGTGAGTGTCGTAGTAACGTTTTGATTTCTCTTTCGAAGATTGTATGTTATCTAAAGCTGTACGTCTACTATAGTATAACCGGTGATTTAGTGCTCTAATATAATCTGTGTATTTATCGTTTTCTAAGGAATCGATACTTTTAGGAATATAGGGTTTAAAACCGAATAAAAGTTCAAATGGCGAGAAGTCTGTAGTTGTATGAACATTAGTATTGTAGGCTAACATAGCTGTAGGTATGTATCAATCCCAGTTCAGAATCCCGAATTATCACGAATTATTATTAGAGGCAGAAGAGCTCGGAGGATTGTTTGTTATAGAACTTGGATGTGTTAGGTAAGTGAGATGGGCTTTGGGAAGGGTTATTTTGGTCAGGAGCTAGGATAGGATTTCTGGATAAAGAATCTGCGTTGTAATTTAGTTTACCTTTTTTTATAAACAATTTGATAATCGAATCCTTTTGGACGTTATCGACTGTCCTTGGGCTTTTAAACTATAAGCTATGTGAAATAGCAGTGTTGCATACGTCATGAGAAGTAGAATTAATGGACTCAGTTTCTAAGACTTAGGAAACTGGTTGCATTTAGAATTTTAAGTTTTTCAAAATACATTCGTTTTTTTCAGAAATATTGAGGACTGATAACTTTATTTTATTTTAGTTTACTTGTACAAGGCAGCGAGAAAAATAAAGTTTAGTATATTCAGGTAATTGATTACTTGAGTTAAGTCCCTATTTTATTTCAAGGTTCGTAACGTCGCACTCCATAAACATTTCTCTCCTAGGTGGAATAGTAAAAATATGATTTTGTAATGTTTTTAAAATAAATTATGTCTTTGGATTTTCGTTAATTTCTAACCTAGATGAAGAAATGATAATACGAGCTTTGTATTCTTTATTATGTATTTTTTTAAGAAGTTAGAGCCTGTAGTACCATCATAATTTAAATTTACGTTTTCAACGACATGGAAATAAAATGGCCAGTTTACGTTTTCATTTAGACGTATAGATAGCAACAGTTGACCTAATGATTCAGAGTAGGTGTTTACGTCGTTAATACCTTTAAACTTAATTTTTTCATTTTCGAGATCGGGCTTTAGAGATACCTAAACTAGAATTTTTAATAAGACAAACAGAACTTCCCGTATCTATAAGTAATCGAATAGTTTTGGAAGAATAATATGATTCGAAGTCTTAACCAGCCCCTATGACTCCAATTCTTTTACGGTACCTATATTCTAACAATGGTATACTTACTGACCCTTAAGTATTATGCTTCCTTTATTTTAGACCCTGTATAGAAGTCTGTAAGTTCTATACAGCCTGGCTGACGTCACGAGTTACATCGTCGCTATGCATTATTACATTGTTACTTAAAAATCACTATTATAGAAGGAAAACACGAAAGATACAGAGATTAAATAATCTATTTGTTTAATGAACAGTTAGCTACATTAGCTTTAAAACTGAATGATGCCAACAATGAAAGATAAATTATAATGAAAATCAAAAACATCAAAATAACACCATAAACTGTAATTATTCAAAAACACTTGACTTATTTCACAGGCGTCTTCTCCGATCCGTAGCTCCAGTCCAAAGTGAGCCACGCTCGGTTTTCCAATTTCCACAAAAACAGTCCGGCGGAAACACGTTATTGAAATGGCGCTGCCGTCGTCGGTCAGTAATGCCAACATGATAAACACATTCCTGTTCTGGAAGTTATTTTTGTTCAAACTTAACATAACAATCAAAAGCTTAACATTAAAGAAGTAAACGCAACCATTAATTACTAAATGAAACTGATTAACCCAATACTTATTACATTATCATCACAATAGTATTAATTTTTATAACAAAGGAGGAATAAGCTTACTTCAACAGGAAGTCAGCACTTCATAGTCTTTATATTTAAACTTATTAATTACAGCCCTAATCAAATCGCAACAAAAATCTTTGAATGTAAAAGTTGTTCTTTGACATAATTTAATTCATAGTTTTCTTTACAATAATTAATTGGCGTAAATATAAAAGGTTAAATGTACTAAACACACTACTGGACATACGTTATTAACTTTAAGTATTAAAAATAATATTTACTTAACAATATAACTTTAAAATGGGTTACTGAACAATGTTTAAATTATCATAAAATTAATAAATCATAATAGCGAAGTGATCGAGGACGTTTTCGCGCCGCAAGGTATAATATCTTTAAGATATACCGATGTATGTAAGATAGTGTTCGGGTCGCATTGTAATTTTATTTTTGTTTCAGGCGGCATGATTGGCTCAAAGCTGTCGGGCGCCACGACCTCCTTCTTAAACTTGTCGATGATAAAACGAGGCAACAATACAGAATATGTGAGGATCACTTCGAAAAAAACTACATCAAGTTATCTAGAAATGGAACTGTAAAATATTTGTTTGATAATGCTTTTCCAACACTCAAATTGCCGGCAAACGAAGGTGCAAACTCGAGCTCTATGCAAGAAAATTCTTTCCCAACTGTTAATTTGCCCTCAAATATTGGTGCAAATTTAAACCAATTTGAGAATGTATCCGTACAAGAAAATCAGGAAATCCAACTTTTTCCCACTAGTGAAATACCTCCAAATTCAAATAACTTTTTAAATAAAATAGTTTTTTTTGAAGATCGTACATCGCGTTGCATCCAAACAGAATATGATATGCAAATTTGCACGAATAGATCGGCGCAAACGGCTCTTCGCTTTTCAGCAGACACTCCAAGAAAGAGAAAACAGGCACTTGAACCACGAGAAGCCAAAAAAAATAAAAATACCGATTTAGATAACATAACTAAAGAAGACTTTTTAAAATTGTGCGATAAGTTTATGACTAAAAGTATGTCTCAAATTATTAAATGGCAAATAGATGTGAAGGCAGATTATAGTGGAAAGCGACATAGTCTGAATTTCAAATTTTTCGCACTCAATCTTTATTACTCCGATCCAGCAGCATACAGATTTCTTGCAAACACATTTTGTTTACCTTCCTTGGTCACTTTACAAAAGTTAGTTATGCCAATAGGCACTCGGACAGACGAACGTTTGCTCTGTGCGTTAAAAGCGAAGGTAGACAAAATGGGATCGCAAGAAAAGATTTGCAGCGTCTGCGTGGACGGCATGTCATTGAAAGCTAATCTGTATTATAATATCAGAAACGATAGAATTGTAGGGCTTCATGAAATCAACGGCATTCAAAGAAAAGAACCAGCTAAATACGTGATTGTTATGATGATCCGCGGTATTGTACACGACTGGAAACAACCAATAGCTCATTCATTTCTGTCTCAATGTAAAAATTATCCAGAAGTAAATGAATGGATTGACGAAATTATAGTATCATTACTAAACATTGGTCTGGATATCCGCGTGTTTGTTTCAGATTTACGTTCAGATTTTACAAAAACATCAAAATTCCGTTCCGTGAGTGATAAAATATTTTTCGAAGTTCATGGACACAAAATTTTTTACATGTTTGATGTGCCGCATCTCATGAAATGTGTAAGAAACAACTTTAAAACATGTAATTTCATTTTTGACAATAAAGTTGCGAAATGGTCACATGTAAAAGACTTGTATAATCAAGATAAACAAAGAGAGATAAGATTAGCACCAAAACTGACTCATGTTCATATCAACCCCAATAATTTTCAGAAAATGCGGGTGAAACTAGCTACCCAGGTCTTAAGTCGAACTGTCGCATCAGCAATGAATGCCTTCGTAGATTTAAATCTTATTGACGTTGCCGCAAGAGATACCGCAGTTTTTATAAATAAATTTAATAACTTGTTTGATATATTAAACTCGAGTACATTGCGATCTCCTAATAAATTTAAAAGAGCCTTCCGCGGAGATAATTATCAAATTGACTTCTTACAGGGAATGTTGTCATTTTTGAAGAACCTAAACTTAATAAGAACCGATGGGCAGAAGGACGTTACGAACATTATGAATTTTATCAACGGGTTTCAAGTGTCCATAAAATCTTTATTACAACTATCTGAAGATTTAAAATCAGAAGGAATTACATTTATACTAACGAGACGCCTAAATCAAGACGTAATTGAACATTTCTTCGGAAAAGTGAGACAGGCGAGTGGTGACTGTCAGGCACCAACATGTCAACAACTTAGTAATGCCTTCAAAAAAACATTTATAACCAATATCCTAAAGAAACCGCAAAATACTTATTGTGATCAAGATTTCGATAGCTTACTTATGAAACCAGAGGACTGTCGCATTTTCAATATCCCCTCACAAGTTTCGCTGGATCCGCAACCAGTCGAAGTTATTGCCCCTGAGTTAACAGTAGGAACAAGTGACTATCGGTTCAATTTACCGGAAAAATATGGTTTAGTATACGTATCAGGCTATTTGTACAGAAAATGCCTGGAACAACACAACGAATGCGAAAAACTAAAACTGTACGTTGAGAGGGCTGAACAACCTATTAATATGGGCAAAGATTCTCTATTCAGCTATTACAAGGATTGTAATGATGGAAATATACAATTGTGTTTTTTAATTATGCCTCCTGATAACTTTATCGCATTTGTTGAATGGCTCGAGCAAAAGTTTCGCGAATATTTCGATCTTGAAATAAACATTGTCAATATTGGCAATGAAATACTTAAACGTATTGAAGATTGTAAATTTGATATGCCATGTGAGTGTTTCCCGTTAGATTACTTGAAAAAACTATATGTTAGATTCAGAATTTACCACACCATCAAAAGAAACAATAAATTATTTAAAAACAAAAATTATAAAAAGAAAATTATTAGAGTAAGTAATTTGTAAAGTATTCTATCATACTGAATAATAAATAACAAATGTTTTGTTTTATTTTGTCTTAACCTATTGTGACAACCCTACAAAAGTATGTAACAATTTTGCACGTTCTCAGGAAGCTTTGCCTCTGTTCCGTTTATACACTCATGTGCTTCAGTTGCCCCGTGTTCCTTCCCGACTGTCAGTATGTATGTATATTTCTGTAGTACGGCCTCCTGGCTAAACCGTTTGACGGAGTTCAACATAGGGGGTGTCATTATATTTCTTATGTCATATATGTCATTATGTTTCCCAGAATTCCCATGGCAACAGGAATCACAACTTAAGCTGTAATTATTTATCAAATTCTGCAGCATGTTACCAATTTTTTAATTTTTATTTAAACCAATTAAATTTTCAGGAAAAGGAACGGTAAAAATAAGTACACTTATAAAAATAATCAATCTAAATCCGTTTAGAATGAAGGAGTTATCTAGTTACTTCATAGAAACACCACCAAATTGAGACTCTTATAAAGACCGTAAAAATCATAGTTCCCATTACAAAAATTTCACAAACAAAATTCAGTTCACAACTTAGGTCCAAATAACTTGTGTTGCATGCACAGCCCAGGCGTGGACGTCAAGCGTGCTTTTGAAAGATTACGAAATGTTAGTTTGAAATTAAATCCGTTTTAGGTTCCAATTATAAAAATCCTTACAATTTTAAGTGTTTTTACATATTCCGGAGAATAATATCTGAACTGTAGTAAACTAAATAGAAATATTATGTTAGGTAATATCTAAACATTATACCATTGTCAATATGTGGACTTATTAAAATGTAATTCTTATAGTATTTCATTAGAAGATCTTTGTTTCTATTTGAATACAGCAATTGACGCCGAATGTTACAGAAAAGAATACATTGATGGTATTAAAAATAAATTAAAACCGATTAAAAAATTATCTTAAATGTGCTCTACAAAAAAGGGGACTATTCCGTATGATTTTTAAAAAATATTTAAAAAAAGATGAAGGCGCTTCTAATGATACAAATATGTTTAGTCCTAAAAAAATAGATAATTTAAGCTTACGGAAGAAAAAACGTACCATACTAGATTATTTCACACCTATCAACAAACCGTTTTTTCGAACATTGTGACTCCACATTATTGATGACTTTGCTACACCAAAATATAGTGGGTTTGTAAAATAAATTACATTTTATCGAATTTACGATACAGGATCTTCTAGAAAATAATAATGCACTCAGTTTTTTTGTGCTTTACTGAAACTTTCGTACAATGTGGTTGTGAATCTAATATTAGGTCTTTACCTATGAAATTGCCGTTTTTCACGAAATAAATGAAGCGTAATTTTTTTATATATTTTTTATTTATATTAATCAAAATAATCACCCATACAATCAATGCATCTTTGCCAACGCATTGGTAGCTTATTGATGCCTTTCTTGAAGAAATCAGCTGGACGGGAGGCAACAAATTCTTCAAAGGCATTTTGTACTGCCTCTCGGGTATTGCATTTTTTTCCCGCCAAGAAGTTATCCAAATTCTGGAAAAAGTAGAAGTCTGTAGGCGCAAGGTCTGGTGAGTACGGCGGATGACGGAAAACTTCCAACCCCAACTCTTGTAGCTTGGAGACCGTCTGCTGTGCAGTATGAGGTCGCGCGTTGTCGTGCAGGAGCAGTGGAGCCGAACGATTGACCAAAGCTGGTTGGAGACGTGCGAGCTTCTCCATCATTGTGTTCAGTTCTTCACAGTACACATCTGCAGTAATGCTTGTCCCGTTTGGCAAGAAGCTGTGATGAATTACACCCGCGTTGGACCACCAAACAGTGACCATCACTTTTCTAGGGGTAAGTTTTCGTTTAGGGCATTGTTTGGGTGCTGTCCAACCAACAATGCGGTTCAGAATTCCTTCATTTGTATGCCTGCTGAGCAGTGCAAGGCACGTCTCCACGCGTACTTCGCGCTGGCGGTCATTGAGTTCGTGGGGTACCCATTTGTCAAGCTTTTTTACCTTGCCAATTTGACGCAAATGGACCAATATTGTTTTGATGCTAACGTCGAAAGCTGCTGCTAATTCAGCCGTAGATTGAGTTTCATCAGCTTTCACAATTGCCTTTAATTCGTCAATGTCGACCAAAGTTTTCGGACGACCACGGGGTTCATTTTTCAGGTAAAAATTTGCAGATCGGAAGCGGGTAAACCAATAACGGGTGGTGCGTTCGTTTGTAGTGTTCGCTCCGTAAACGTCGTTGATGTTGCGTGCCGCTTGTGCCGCTTTGCTGCCACGACGGTACTCATACTCCATAATTACTCGAATTTTTAACTTATCCATGATGACGAAAAATGTTCGAATGCGTTGAAAATAAAACACTAACTATTAAACAAATGACGATTTTAGAAAAAGAATTCCATGTTTGTCAAATAAAATTAACTTGAAATTAGAATTATCAGTCAAAAAAAAATATTTTCATTTGAAATGGCCAGTACGGCAAAACGGCAGTTTCATAGGTAAAGACCTATTATGAAAATAGGGAACTACAACTTAGCAGAGTCTTGTTGTAGGAAAAATAAAAAACGAGGTGGCACATGTATATGCGTTCATAAAGATATTGAGTTCATGTCTGTTGACTTTTCTAAATTCATAAAGCCTTTGGAACTTCATTTTGAATACTGTGCAGTTTAAACACCCGCCCTCCAATTAATTATTATTTGCATTTATAGAACACCAACTCCAGATTTAAAGGTTTTCTTTAATAGTTTGGAGATCTTACTGTCAAAACTTAATTTAAAGAAAAGACAAAAAATAATCATTTGCGGAGACTGGAATATTAATATGTTAATTAAACTAGTTAGTTAGTTAAACTAATAAAGTGTCCAAAGAGCTTAATAGCATATTAATAAAAAACAATTTGTTAAACCATATTACAGTACCAACTAGAAAATTATCCTGCATAGATCTGATTGTTAGCAATATATCAAATGTTTCAAGTAAAGTATTACACTTAGCCTTGTCAGATGATGAGACGGCACAAACGGTATCAATTAATTTAGAAAATAAATCAAAAATACTGAAACGTCCAAAATTATGGTTTGAAAAATGTATAGATTTTTCCAAAGATAATAAAAGAAAGATTTGCGAGGCATTATCAGCGCTATCATTGAACGATGTCATGGCTGAAAGTGATCCAAATAAAGCTTTTGACATATTTCATGACAATTTACTACTAATTTTCATCCTTTGTTTTCCATACACTATGGTTAAAAAAGTTAATAAAACGAAACAAACAAATTCGCTTACAAAAGGCCTTGCGAAAAAGCTGTATCAAAAAGAGAGTGCTTTACCTAAAATTTAAATTGTTTCCTTGGAATAAAATAAGAAATAAATTTGAATACTTAAAATATACCAAAATAATAAAAAAAATGTATAGCACTATCTCAAACATAATCGAATACAAAGTATATTAGAAATGCGTCAAAAACGTGTAAAACTGCGTGGAATTTAATAAATGCTAACTTAGGAAAACAGACATGTAGCCAATTTATAAATTCAATTTGTTATGAAAAGCATTTTTATGAAAACGCATCAGAAATTACTAAACTAACAGTTGTAATATTAATTGTCAAACCCGCCCATCTGTTAGTCACAGCATATTCTTTCGCCAGTCGTACCTGAAGAAATACAAAGGATAATCAAATGCGACGTGACATGATAAAATAAACAAAAAAATAATTAAAATTTGCTCTCTGACACCTTTAACACATTTGATTAATTTAACATTAAAGGAAGGCATTTTTCCGAATCGTCTTAAGAAAACCATCGTCAGGCCATTACATAAAATAGGTTCTACTACTGACATCAATAATTATCGACCTATAGCTAAAACGTCAGTTATATCAAAAATATTTGAAAAAGTCATATTAGAAAGATTACAAAGCTATTTCTCTGATTTTAATCTTTTGGATTATAACCAATTCGTATTTAGAAAAAACAAAAACACTATTCTTGCCTGTTTTTCTCTCATGACTCATGTGACAGAATCACTTAACTCGCTGTCACAAATCGTCTCTATATTTTTAGATATGAGTAAGGCATTTGATTTGGTCTGTCATGCGACCCTACTAAAAAAGCTAGAGTCAAATGGTAAAATGGGAAATGCATTAAATTTACTAACGAGTTACTTGCAGCATAGGAATCAATGCGTCGAAGTGTCACAAGTGTGTGGAAATAGGGTAAAGGAGTATAAGTCGTCGTTTCAAAAACAAAATCCATTCGGAATCCCCCAAGGGAGTGTGTTAGGGCCGTTTTTATTTATTTATTTATTAATGATCTTCTTAATGTTACCGAGCACGAATGTGTACTTTTCGCTGACGACATTACAATAAACGTAACAGCGAAAAACACGAAATCTCTGGAACATGAATCTAATAAAGCACTCACCTCTATTACTAATTATTTGAAGCAAAATAATTTAGTTATGAATATGAATAAAACAAATTTTATGCAATACCAGACATACAGAAGTAAAGCTGATGTAATTCGGCTAACATCTCGAGGCACGAAAATATAGCAGGTAGGTAGATAGTACCAAGTTTTTAGGAATATTTCTAGATAAGTATTGTGACTGGAAACCACATATATATAAGTAATTTATGTAAAAAACTAAATTGTTTTTGGCATAGGTAGATAGATTATCAAGGACTGTAAGTCAACAAGCAGCAAAATCAGCTTAGCATGGTTATGTTTCATCTATCATGCGCTATGGTTTAATTTTATGGGGGAATTCTGTAGACACCCAGAGAGTATTTGTGTCAGAAGAAATTAGCACTTTGTAGAGCAGATTTCAGAGATCCGTGCAGGCCTCTTTTTGCTGTTTCACAGTTACTCACTTTGCCGAGTTTGTACATATTCGAAATGTTATTGTTTGTAAAAAAAACATATGGAATATTTTAAGGAACTAGGTAATGTCATGATTTTAAGAACTAGAAATAATGATATTTTGAGTAAGAACTGCATATGCCGCCTAGAAAATTAACATTATTTAGTAGAAATGTTTATTGTATGGCTATCGATATATATAGTAAGTTGCCTAATAGTTATAATAAGTTTAATTATAAAAACTTAAATTTTAATGACTATGGACGGCCTGTTTGTAGCCTTGCCTTCCATGCCAGAGGTCCCAATCCTGGTAGCGGCAGATATTTTATGATATTCGCTTTCTAGTCATGGATGTGTGTGTATATTTATTTAAGTTTATTTGTAATATTTATATATAAAATTTATGTGTGTTTATATTTCTTAAGTTTATTTATCCGTTATCTAGTATCCATAACACAAGTTCTTAATAATACTTAATTTGGGCTAGATAATGTGGTGTGTTAGTTAGAAATATTAATTTTATTTATAAATTTTTATTTATAAACGAAAATCTTATGAGTTTTTATACATATATAATATATGTATAAGTTTAGGAATCATAATGGTCTGTAATATTTTTATAACATTTAAATATTAATATTTGTAAATACTATTTTGATATTATTTAATAGGTTTTTAGATAGTAAATCATTTGGTAATTAGCTTCATATAAATATTTGCAAGCTGTTTAACAGTAAAAAATGTACACATTTTTTCGCAAACAAATTCATTTGATTGATTTGATAAAGTGCGAATTTTTAAAAAAAGGATTTAATTTTTATTTTGTACTAGCTGACCCGACAGACGTTGTCATGTCTTAATAGTTATGAATAGTGAATTCGAATTGGTATAATTAACAAAAATTATTTTAAAAAAAAGGGTTTATTATTCGAATGCTTTATGATATACAACATTCATAGTTGACAACATCATCTTGGTTAGTGATGGAATCGATCGATTTTTATGTCATTAATTTGCCAGGTATCTTATTTTGAATCTGAAAATTCATTTTGTTGACATCAACGTTTTATGCAGCCAATATAACTCTTTCGATTAGCTATAATCGATAGCAAATTGTTTACGAGTCTTTTGCGAGTTTTAATGTTAATTTGTTTAATAAAAACAATTATTTTTTTTAAATATTTTTTTGGTAGGAAGGTGTAAAGATGTACGCACCACCTACATATGTAATACATATAAGATACATTTAGATTATAATAAATCAATATTAACTCGTCTTTCGTTATTTCCTTTTTCTTAGCCGCCTAAGCAGCACCCTCCGCGGGGAGGCAGGTGGAAGATGCGTCGCACATACCTCCGCAGGCACCGACTTTCTCCGGGGTGATGTGGGACTCGCCAGTGTGGCACCTACCCACTAAAAACCACCGTTATGGCTGTGGCATGGGATTTCTCGGTCTACGGACTTTGTACCTCGACGGCATGAACGGAGCAGTGTAAGTTACTGTCTCGCGAATGAGGGGGTTTGGATGCTCTTCAGATCGTTTGAAGAAAGCGGTCGAGACGGTCCTTAGGTGTTGTTGTACTGTAGGTAAGTCGAGATCCCTGTGCAGAACAATACGTCTCCCTTTAGCGACATCTGCCAGCATAACTGGCACTCGGTTCCCTGATGGTGAGTGTTATCACTGCCGATGCGTAATCGTAGATGTCATGGATTAATTGTTATGACACTAAATTGAAGGACTGCTGCCGATGGTTATTATGGCGGTTAAAATAGGATTGACTGTAGTACCGCCCCTCCACACCAGCTCTAAGTGGGGCCGCAAATGTGTTTGTATGTACGTAAAGCGTATCACCCTAAGAAAATCCGAAATAAATATCGAATATTCGAATAATGATCGGTCAATAAACATCTGCACTATTGGTATATGGAAAACTCCATTATTGTCACGACAATTATATTATTTATCAACCTCCACTGGCCTACGTCACACCGCATCGTACCGCGTGTAACAATCGTACTATGTTGCATCAGTGTTTTTGCAAGTGACAGAAAAGTTGCGGCTGCCATGTTGAACATAACATATTACCATCTATTTATTTATTTGAAGGACGCGTGGCTTAGGGGGTAGTGCCCCACACGCCGGAGGTGCCAGGTTCGAGTTGCCGGAGGTCCCAGATGTTTGTTCTCGGGTTTTAGTTGCTTATATTTTTTTAAGTATGTATATTCTGGGTTCCCCCCTGGGCCCTCCAAAACACATACTGTGCTCACTTACAGATGCTATACAGATGTGTTTTTCTGAGGAATAAAAAAAGATAGCTGAACAACCACTAGATTTAAACATACGGGTCATGAGAAATTCTATTATTTTACTTTTGAAGTACTTTGTGTTATGATATAAATGCTTAAAAATCTACTTCACAACAACGAGCCCGAAACTCACCAAGAAGAGTACACCTTAGAGTATGCGACAGCTCTTGTCGTGTTGATCTAACCTCCCCCTGTCTCCACCGGTCACCCAGGCGTACACAGGAATTCCGCCCGTTTATAGAGGACTTCCCTTAGAACCCAACAAACCGTGTCGACAGCTCGTTCTTGGTCGCTAAAGAGTGGAAAGAACTTTTCTGCTGCTCTGTTCTTCCAGAAAAAAATATCCTGGAACTTTAATGGTCAAAGGTATTCAAATCCAATTTCTCAATTACTTGTTCTTATTCGTTGACGTTAAATAAAACATGACTCTACCACCAATTCGAAAAAACGACGGGAAGGTGCAGGTGGAGCGGCAACCCCTGTAGTTTGCTGTGTGGCCGGACTGGCACCACGCTCGACGGAGATGTTCGAATGTCCGCAGATAGTGCGAGCCTCTCTGAAAATCTCCATCGAGTTGGGAGTGTTGCTAAGAATAACTAAAGCGAGTGGGAAACGCCTACCGCGGTTGGAGTGCATCTTGTGCACTGCTTCAGCTGGGAAACCCTGGGACTTAAGGTCCTCGAGGATTTCGCCGTTATCGAGCTCAAACGGGACGCCCCGTAATACTGTGCGGATCTTACGCTCCTACGGGAAGGAGTAAGTATGGTACGCGATTTATTTAACCGAGAGTAAGCGAGTAAACGCGCGGAAGTCGTCGATAGTCGCGACCTGAATTTTGGTTGTATCGCCTGAGTTGGCGGCTTTTAAGTTATAAATTTTGTGCTCTTTGCACAAGTTAGAAACCGCGGTCCAGCGCGCTTTTTTGCGAAGAAAGACGAGCGGAGGAAGCTGAGGCTTAGGTGGGACGGGAGCGCAGCGCGTTGCTGGGTTGGACGGAGCCGACGTAGTCGCGGTCACATTAACGGCGCGGGGGCGGGTGTAGAAAACACCTGGGTGGGCTCAGGTGTTGAAGACACCGAGGCTTTTTTGAGCGCTTTTTAGAGCGTTTGGCAACTAATTGAAATGGAGGCTCAGGAGAGCCGGTTACGGTGACAGCGTCCGATGACGCATCAGACGCGGATTCCGAGTCGCTCCCGGGAGCGGTACGCTTACGGCGCGACATTTGAGACGATGAGACCGACGCGCAGTCCATATCGGATGGAACGGGAGAGCGATAGACCCGAGGGGTCTGGACGTTGGAGGCCTGAGGGGCTGGGGCTTGGGCCTGAGGGGCCGGGGACGCGATTGATGCCTGCAAGGCCTGCGTTAGGATGTCGTTCGAAATGGAGACGCCTGCCGCAGTAAGCGCCTGGGTGAACGCATTCACGAAGTTAATAACACTTAGTGAATCTATTAGGGAGGGGTTGGGACAATTATATGCATATATAAGTATATAAAAGATGCCTAGTTCCTAGAAACCTAGCGAACCCTAGCGGCTAACCTCCCTACCAGCGGTAGGGGAGCTGGGGAGAATAACTTAAAACTAACCGTAGTACGCCAAAGGCCGCTACCTAGAAACCTAAAAAAAGGGTACATAGGTAAAGAGTTGACCGCGTAAGGGTCAACCTTTACCGACAGAGAGGACAAATGCTCACGAAAACACACAGATATGATAAAAAATAAATATGAAGATAGAAGAGAAATAAATTAAATAGAAGAAAAGAAATTAAATTAAAATAAAAGGACTGGATCAGTACAAATTCGTTGTCACCGTTAAGTATCCTTTGTACTGAAACCAGACTACTTACGTTGGGCACAACACAGCACACAGCACTCAGCACAAGCACAACACAACTTAGCACAGCTCTTTGAAGACTAAGGGCTTAGTCACAAAGAAAAATCACCAGGATAGCGCTCGGAGGGAGTAGGAAAACCCAGAAAAACCTATCACCGAACCAACACGCTATACTGTGACGTCAGTGAACTGAGCGCCACAGAATATCGGGAAGGGTCCGATCAATCGGAGCGGTCTTGGAACGTCCGTACCGGGCGGCGATCGGAGCGAGAATCGATTTACTTCTATTTTTTTTTTGGTCCCCTCCACGGGAAGGGCAGGGGGATATAAAAAATGCTCTGACGCATACTCCGCGCGCGCGATCGAAGTTATGTGGGACTCGTCCCGACGCCTACCAGAACCACCCACTAAAAAACCCCCTGTCGGCTCTTGCATTTTTACCACTCAGCCTTCATCTGAGCGACGGCTAATTGGAGAAAGAGGCCGCGCTAGCGGGGCCCTTAAGGGGTCACCCGCTGGGATTTACATAGCACTGAAGGTGCTCAAAATGAAAAGTAAATAATTAAAAACATTAAAAATTGAAAAATAAAATTGCATTTATTCTGATTTACGTTAGAATTAGAATTTACGTAGAATTAGAATTTGCGGCCTGAAGGGCCTCGAGATCTAAAGTTAACTGCGTGGGTTCGCCAGTGTGCGCGTTTCTCGGTCTAGCGACTTTGAATTTCGAATCTAACACAGGAGCAGTATATGAGACTGAATCTCGAACAAGATGATTGGGATGGGATTCGGCGCGTTTGAAGAACGATTCTGAGAGTGTTTTGAGGTGCTGTTGCACTGTAGGTAGTTCAAGATCTCTGTGCAGATCTGCGTTACGCACGTACCAAGGTGCGTTTGTGGCCCTACGGCAGAAGAGATTTTGAACTACCTGCAGTTTATACAGGACGGAGGGTTTGGCGTGGGCAAAGACTGGCGAAGCATATGACATGAAGGGTCTAACGCAGACCTTATAAAGCGTACGTTTATTTCTAAAAGACATTTTACTTTTTCTTCCTATCATACTATATAGGCGGCTTAAGTAAAAACGCGCGAGTTTCGTTACTCTATCGACGCGTGGCTTGAAAGAAAGCGTCTGATCTAAGGTGACGCCTAAGTATATAATACTGCGCTTCCAGGGGATGGGAATACCTAACATTCGAATGTGAGGATCGTTGTAGCGATTACGACGTTTGTGGTCGAATTGAATAGCAGAACTCTTTTCTGGGTTGACATCGATACGCCATTTTTGAAACCTGTTTGGTTTCACCGTTTACGGCCTTTTGGAGTCTAGTGATGTTATACGGGATCGCTTGACCTTTAGTTTAAAGGGCGGTATCATCTGCAAAGAGGGCGAGTTCGACGCCTTTCGGCGGGATGGGGATGTCGTTAGTGTACGCAGTGTACAGCAGAGCGGCGAGGACTGAGCCTTGCGGGACTCCAGCCTTTATGGGACGAGGCGCGGAATGCGTGCCTTCATGTTTAAATCGAAACGTACGGTCTTTAAGAAACGACGCGATTAATCTGATTAGGCGAACCGGTAAGCCTATTTTATAGAGTTTAAAAACGAGACCGCTGTGCCAGACTTTGTCGAAAGCCTTGGCTATGTCAAAGAGAACCGCGATTGTTTTTTTACGACGCGGATAGAATCCTTCGAGTATGTACGCGACGATTCGATGGACTTGCTGAGGGCAGGAGTGCTTAGCGCGAAAGCCGAACTGGTGGGGAATAATGAGAGGGTCGCCATCCGTTGGAAACAGATGGTTCCGCATTCGAGAGAGTATGACTCTTTCGAGAAGTTTAGACATTGCCTTGAGGAGGCTGATGGGTCTGTGATTAGCCGGGACATTCAGAGGTTTACCCGGCTTGGGAATGCCTATGACTGTCGCTTCTTTCCAGGCTTTTGGAAAGTAGCTATGGTCGAAGCAGGCATTGAAGATAATAGCTAACAAGGTAAGCACCTGCTGGGGCAGGTGCATAAGTGCGTGGTTGGAAATTCCATCCGCACCCAGGGCCTTTTTGGACTTTTGACTTCTAATGAGAAGCAAGATTTCATCGTTAGAGACTGTGACGGGGTCGTCGGTGATGGGGAGAGATTCTGTGCGGAGAACTTCGTCCTCCACCGCCTGGATGTGGGAGGGATCCGCGGGTTGCGTGCTGGGCGAACATTGTGCCGCTATGCTGTCGGCGAAGCTTTTGGCTTTCTCTTCGACTTCAAAGGCAATAGTGCCGTCGGGACGAGTGAGAGGAGGAACGTGAGAGGCGGTGTCTACGCGTAAAGCTCGGGCCATTCGATAATACGCTTGGTGGAACGGGGAGATATTCTCCATGAGATCGTTAAACTGAGCGTCTCGGAGTTCCGCGAGGCAAGACCTAACTTTACGTTGAAGCTGATTCGCAGCTGTTCTGTATACTGGCGTGGGATATTTCTTGGCTCTCCGGAGAGCCGCGTTCTTGGCTTTAATGAGATTGCTAACGGCTAGGGGAAGCCCGGGTTTGCTTTGCTTAGCAACCTTTTCGTTGTCGCTGATGGCTGAGTTAATAGCATCAGTTACAGTGTTAACTAATAAATCTATTTTGTCCGGGCTATCTAGTTGGTCGGGCGAAATCGCGAGCGGAGAGTTCGGGGCCTCTAAGGCTGAAACTAACGTATTTTTAAAGCCTTTCTAGTTGGTAAAGGTCTTAGAAGATGTGACGTTATCGTTAGGCGCACCTAGCACGAGGGAGACGGGGCGATGGTCGGAGCCTAGGTCATCGAGCGGTTCGATGGACCTGAGATCAAGATTGATTCGCTTGATAATTGCAAAGTCGAGGATGTCAGGAGAGTAGGTCGGGTTGTTGGAATAGTAAATCCCCAGACAAACACACCAACCAACTGTATGGCTCCAAAGTAAGCAGAGCTTGTGTTATGGATGACCAAACAATGAACTGGGGGGGAACCCAGAATAAACATACATATATAAATACAAACAACCATGAGCCGAGAACAAACATCTGTGTTCATCACACAAATGAATGCCCCGGCCAGGACTCGAACCTGGGACCTTCGGCGTATGAGGCAAGGCCATTTACCACTACACCACTCGGTCGTCATATTATAGTGAGTGGGAGTGATGGGGGATATGACGTCTGATGTCTAGGAGAGCGATACCGCTGGTGTTGGTCGATAGGCACGTCCAGTCAGTATGTTTGGAGTTAAAGTCTCCGAGCATAATGACTGAATGGCCGAGGGCGAGAATGGCCTCAAAGTCGCTGCGGGTTTGTCTGGAGTCACATGGTATGTAGACTGAAGCTATTATGATGGTCGGATGACCAGTCATAGCCAATCTACACACAGTGGCTTCCATGTTGAGGAGAGGAGGGGTAGGGAGAGGACAGCAATGGAAGCCTCTTTTGTAATATATAGCGATGCCGCCGAAACCGTCGGAGTTGGGCCTATCGTTGCGAGTAAATGCGTACTTAGGAATAGCGTATCCCCTGGAGCGGTTTGGAGTAAGCCATGTCTCCTGGAGAAGCAATAAGTCAGGTTCTTTGTTCTGAAGGAACAGTTTGATCTCGGGAAGGTTGGTGCTAAAGCTACGAGCGTTAAAAGATACTAGGGATAAGCCCTTGGGTTTAACACGACCGGACGCGGGATTTGCGGGTCTAGACATTATAATTTACTTATTTACGAATTTATACAAAAATAAAAAATTTATAACGAACTTAGAAGCGAGTGATGCTCGGCTAACGCAAATAAACGCTCTTGACGAGAGCGGGCGGCTCGCAGTTTGCGTGCGAGTACGGAAATTTCGTTAATATCGACGTTTTGAATAACGTCGAACACGGTCTTCATGTCCTCAGCCAACGACGACTGAGGTGCGGATGACGGAGCAGGACGCGGCCCTACGGAAACTACGGGATCTGGGATGGGTCGGGAAGGTGCAGGTGGAACGGCCGGACGCTGCCTCCAAGACAGAGGCTGAGTAGGCGTCGGCTGAACGGGCTTTGCTTCCGGCCGGACTGGCCGCAAAGCACACAGGCAGGGGGGAAGTGGATTCGGGAGTGCGAGTGCACTCCTTCGTTATATGAGGATCCAGGCACTTAACGCACCTGGGGGAGCTGAGCAGTTAGCCGCTGCGTGGCCATAGAGCTGGCAGCGGTGGCACTGCCCAGGGTGACCGCGGGGGTTGGGACGCTCGACGGAGATGTTCGAGAGTCCGCAAATTGTGCAAGCCTCTCTGAAAATCTCCTTCGAGTTGGGAGTATTGGACAGGATAACTAGAGCTAAAGGAAAACGCCTACCGCGGTTTGAGTGCATCTTGTGCACTGCTTCGGCCGGGAAACCTTGGGACTTAAGGTCCTCGAGGATTTCTTCGTTCGCGAGCTCGAACGGGACGCCCCGTAGTACTGCGCGGATCTTACGCTCCTCCGGGAGGGCGTAGGTGTGATATGCGATTTGTTTTAACGAGAGTAACCTGGTGAACGCGCGAAAGTCGTCGATGGTCGCGACCTGGATTTTAATTGAATTGCCTGCGTTGGTTGCTTTTAGATAATTGATTTTTTGCTCTTTGCAAAGATTTGATACTACGGTCCATCGCGCTTTTTCGCGGAGAAAGACGGGCGGAGGGAGCTGAGGCTTCGGCGGGACGGGAGCGCAGCGCGTCGCTGGCTTCGATGGGACCGACGGAGGCGCGGTTACTTCGAGTGATTTAGATGGCGCGGGGGCTGGTGTTGAAGACACCGGGGAGGGCTCGGGTATTGATGATACCGAAGCTTTCTTCGAGCACTTCTTGGAGCGCTTGGCGACTAATTGAAACGCGGGCTCAGGAGAGCCGGTTAAGGTGATGGCATCTGACGACGTAGCAGACGCGGGTTCGGAGTCGCTCCCGTGAGCGGTACGCTTGCGACGCGACGCGTGAGAGGATGTGACCGATTCGCAGTCCATCTCGGACGAGGCGGGAGACGCGGCAGAGCTGTAGACAAGAGGGGTCTGGACGTTGGAGGCCTGAGGGGCCGGGGTTGAGGCCTGAGGGGCTGGGGACGCGATAGTTGCCTGTAAGGCCTGCGTTAATACGTCATCTGGGATGGGGCAATCGGACGCAGCGAGCGCCTGGGCGAACGACCTAAGAATGTTTACAAGGTCCATTGGAGGGCTTGGAACTACAATATGTAATATATAAATATATAATGTATGCCTAGGTTCCCTAGCAAACCTAGCACCTGAACCTCCCTACCCGCGGTAGGGGGGCTGGGGACGATGCGAAGTGGTGCCCCTAATTCGGACAGCAGTGTACCGTCACCCTGGGAAAGGCCCAAGTGCAATGGGATCGGGTCAGCCGGGTTCTCCTTGGCCTGAAGGGCCTTGGAAGCGTACCGGGGCAACGCTATCAGGCTTAGTTGTCACCGATAAGTATCCACCTGATCAAACGCGAGTCTACTACGGAGTGTGTTGTCAATAAATTGACAACAAAAACCGGCCGTAGACCTGACGAAGTTGGGTTGCACTAAAAGTGCGGGATTGACTACGTTACGACCGGCCGGAGCCGGCCGCAGAGCGAGTCTCTGACTACGTAACAGGCGCCAAACGTCAAGTACGCAGCCAGAAAAACAGCCCGAGCCTCGCGAACCACTATCGAATTTAATCGACCGTAGTAAGCTTAACTCTGTTGTTGCTGTGCGAGACCGAATTAGTTGCAGCCGATCGAAACCGGCCGCAGCGTAAGATCTGCAGAGGCTATCTCAATTCGTCGAGGACGAAGCGAGATTTGTACGAATCCGGCGTATGAGTATTGCTAACGAGTTGTCGTCGTGAGATGACAATCGTGACTCAACAGCTGGAGTGACCGCGAACGCGTCCGAGCGGGGCCGGACGCAGATCGGGTCTGTGTGTGTTTACTTCTAAGTAACACCTTTGGATATATACCATCCACGGGCGTAGCCAGGGGGAGGATTTTGGGGTACAACCCCCCCCCCCCTCCGAAAAGTTCGGATGTTAACATAAGGGCCTGCGCAGACGACGGACTTTTCTCCAAGGCGGAGAAACAAGTACGCTCTGCGGATAAAAAGTCCGCTGCGAATTTACTGCGAACTCAACGCACACGGTGTGCGATCATTTGTTGCACGGAAACATAGAAATAAACGCAAATAAAGTAATAATAATAAAGTACGCCATGTGCGTTGCTTCGCCTAGTCACAGGAGTTCTATTTTTTTCGGGGACTCCCCGGTATTTTTGTCCGGTCCGCTCTCTGCATGTCCTCGATTTTTCGGGGGACTTTTTGTACACGGTACTTTTAATCCCTCGTTTGCGTTACTCGATACAGTTGTAAGCGATCTATTTTTGCGGACAAAATGTCCGCGGACTTAAGTCCATCGTCTGCGCAGGCCATTGAAAGAATTAAAATTCAAAAAGAACAGGCGTGCGGCATATCTCGTTGATTACTAACTTTTACCTACATTAAAATTACTTAAAATACACGGCGGTTTGGATTCCTCCGCCACCGTCGATTATCGGATCGCATTCGGTAATCTTCGTATCTTTTCGTGCCCTTTCGTGTAGATTTAGAATTTCCACTACATACGTTAAAAGGATTGACTTGAAGATAACACAGGAGTAACACTTGTCTTATAAATACAAGGGTAAGCAAATAGTAATAAGCTTTAAATTAATTGTTAACGCGCAGTGTAGAGGATTAATTTGACGATTATTTTTGAAACTAATTGTACATAACGAACGTTATTTTTTTATTCAGCTTATAATTTATTTGTACCGCTGCTCGAAAAAGGACTTTCCCAATTCCTTCGAGGAGATTTTGCCTGAATGTATTTTCTTATCATACAGAAAAAATCTCCTTTCAATTTTTCTTATACAGGATGTCTCAAAAGTCGACGATAAACCGGAAGCTGGCGATACAAGAAGTCAGAGATACAGCTATCAGAGAAATTAAAAATAAATTTTGGCCCTGTGGTTATGAAACTATAGGTATTTCAAAAAAAACTAAAATCAACACCCTGTGATGATCATTTCAACCTTATTGCTACAAATTGTAACTTTTGCTTGGTTTTATTTTTGGACTATAGCCCTGAAATACTTCTATCTATTGTAGCCTTCAATTTAAAATACTACTAAATCTACCTTCGTTTAGAAGAAAACGTCTAGTTTCTCCCAACCAAAAATTTATAAAAAAATTTTTGCTAAGTTTAACCTACTGTACTGAAAAAAAAATGTAGCGAGTTCTTTTGGCAAGTAGTTTCATAAGTTTGCTTATTTAATACAGCGATTAAATAAACAAATAAGCAATGTACCCCATCGCGATTTGCCCGGCGTATTGCTAGGTCTTTAAGTCTTTAAGATGTCATGCTTGTATTCAAGCAAGAAATGAAATGAAATGAAATATTTATTTCTCAACATTGACAATTACTTGTTCTTATTGACGTCAAATAAAACATGATTCTACCACCAGTTCGAAAAAACCTTCGTGAACAAGAACTGGCAAGAAACTTCACGGGTATATTTTTTTTCAAAATAAATTTACAGAGTCTCTTTATGTCTATACAAAATTATTCTTTTCTGCAAACTTATTCTGCAAAAGAGGAAGACATTTCGAACCCAGACATTTCATTACCCAGAGCCCCTCAGAAAATAATATGAAGCATCGACTAAATATAGATGTACAAAATATGACATGCCGTCATAGTGAAAAATTTCAGTTTATTGATTTAAATACATTTATTAACAAGCCATATATGACCAATGATAGGTACAATTTGTACAGTAATGACCTACGACATATAGCATACTCGCTATCATATATTTTATTCATAACAGTCAATTCGTTGACTACAACCGCTGCTTCTATTGAGCAGTCACTTTATACTTTTGACCCGTTGGAATGTAATATTCCAAAACATAGTATTAGAAATAATTTAAACATAAGTTAGTGACAATAGATAATACATCTAGCACCAGTATTCTAAGTAGTAATTTAAGCAATAAAAATGTAAAAAATAATTTTCTGAACATAGTCCATCAAAATATGCAGGGCATTGATGGTAAGGAATTACAGATCGAACTATTCATAAACTGTGAAAATATTCATATACTATGTATCACAGAGCACTGGCGCACACAGTGTCAAATTATGTCTTCTTATAAGAATCATGTAATTGCTAGTTCATTCAACAGAGAACAAACAACTTGCGGCGGCTCAATGATCATCACTCATAAGAGCCTAACATTTAAAGAACGCACTGATATTGTAAGTCTGTCTGTTGAGCGATCAGTTGAAATAGCCTGTATTGAGATAGGGAATATTGTTATAATAAGTGTATACAGACCCCCATCCTCACCATTTGAAGTATTTGAGAGCACTATGGATGAGGTATTACATGGAGTAAATAACAAAAACAAAGAAATAATTATTTGTGGCGATTTTAATATTGATTTATTAGTAGAGACATCACAAAGTAAACGATTCTTGAATCTTTTTAATTGTTACAACCTAAAAAATCTCTTCTTAGAGCCTACGCGAATCACAGCGACCTCAGCCACATGTCTTGATAACATATTTACAAATTTAATGCCATGTACAAAGTCAGTAATTAATAAACTACAATCAGATCATAGTGGGCAGTTGGCCACTTTTGATATTGGGCTAAAAAAGACTTTAAAAAGAGAAATTACCTTTATACCCATGAATGAGAGACGGCTTGAAACATTTAGGAAAAATGTATTTGAAAAAACATTTAAATTAGATTACTGTGCAGATCCTATTACTCAATATAACTCTATTCATAATATAATTAGAAATGAATATGACTCTGTTTTAAAAAAAAAGAAAATATGTATAAATAATAATTTATTTAGGTTTAGTGACTGGGCAACAGTGGGAATATGCAGAAGTAGAAATAGATTATATGAATTGTACAGTGAAAGAACTTATAATCATAATAAGATATTTTATGAATATGTTAAAAAGTATTCAAAATTATTTAAACGAGTTTGCAGTGTAGCTAAATCGAATTACATTAATAATAAAATTAAATATAGTACTAACATTTCAAAAATTGCATGGAATATAATTAATCAGGAAACTGGGAAAGCAAAAGTACCACACACCAAATATAATTTAAGCATTAATGATAAAGTGTTGTCAACTGACAAAGAAGTTGCTGAAGCATTTGAAAATTTTTTTACTGCCATCCCTGTGTCAACTACTTCGAGTATTAATTCATGTTCCACTCTTGCACAGTCACTGCTAACGGAAAATGTAAATTCATGCAATATTGATTTTATTTTTAAACATGTTACTGTTCCACAAGTTTTAAATGCATTTAAAAGCATTAAAGTAAAAAATACTGCCGCTTTAGATGGGATTTCTGTTAAAATTATTGAATCTGTCATTGATGGTATAGCCCCGTACTTAGCCAGTATATTTAATGACTGTGTTGATAATGGTGTTTTTCCTGATTTAATGAAATTGAGTAAGGTCATTCCAATATTCAAAGCAGGTAGTATGTCTGACCCTAATAATTTTAGACCTATATCTATACTACCAACGCTCAGTAAGATTTTTGAAAAATTAATTTTAAATCAATTACTTTCTCATTTTTACGGTAATAGTTTAATGAATTTTAAGCAGTTTGGTTTCACGCGGGGTCGCTCAACAACCGATGCCGGTGTTGAGCTCATAAAACACGTATTCAGCGCCTGGGAGGAGTCGTGTGATGCTATTGGTGTCTTTTGTGACTTGTCCAAGGCGTTCGACTGTGTGGATCATACTACTCTACTCATGAAACTGCACCATTACGGCATTAAAAACCGAGCGCTTGCCTTGATTAAATCATATATTTCTAATAGAAAACAGAAAGTTGCAATAAATGGAGAAAAATCATCAGGATCGGCAGTGACAATGGGTGTGCCCCAGGGCTCAGTTCTTGGTCCTTTCCTATTTTTAGTTTATATTAATGATCTGCCATCGGTCGTTAAGAATCAATGCGAGGTCATATTGTTTGCTGACGATACTTCCTTCTTGTTTAAAATCAAAAGACAAGAAATTGACTATCGAGCGGTGAACAAATGCATCTCTAACACAGAGCAGTGGTTCTCAGCTAATAATTTGCTCCTCAATGAAAAAAAAACGAAATGTGTTAAATTTACATTGCCAAATGTCAAACAGGTAAACACAAACATTGTAGTTAAGAGCCAGGAACTGACTCCTGTAAACTCAACTGTATTTCTGGGCATAACCTTAGACGCCAAACTGCAGTGGGGACCGCATGTTGATGGTTTAGCGAAAAGGCTTGGCTCTGCCGCATATGCTGTTAAAAAAATTAGACAAATTTCAAATGAAACAACTGCTCGATTAGTCTATTTTGGTTACTTCCACAGCCTCATGACATATGGTATTCTGCTGTGGGGGAGTGCTGCAGACATCGATGCTATATTTATTCTGCAGAAAAGGGCTGTTCGCGCAATCTATCAGCTCGGTCCAAGGGTGTCTCTTAGAAGTAAATTTAAGGAAATAAATATTCTTACCTTCCATTCACAATATATTTTAGAAAATTTAATGTATGTTAAAAAGAACATAACCTTGTTCAAAAGAAAAAAAGATCTGCACAATGTTAACACAAGAGGAAGAAATATGCTGGCAGCTCATAATAGCAGGCTTCATAAAGTCACTAACTCATTCATGGGTCAATGTATACGCTTTTATAATAAGGTTCCTGAGGATATCCAAGGTCTTCCTATTGACAAATTCAAAGAAACTATAAAGGAGAAGTTATGTGCTAGAGCATATTATAAACTATCCGATTATTTGGATGATAAAAGCCCTTGGGTATAATCCCCTCATTAACTGATTGGATTTGGATTGTACTAGTATTTGTAACAAAGCATGTGTAATGTGTCTGTTTGTGCGATGAGTTCTTCGTCCCGATGAATATCTAAAGCGTCATTGTCACTAAAGTACGTCTTCTTATGGTAGCGTCGGGTGACGGGTCGCTCACTTCCCTCTAATATGGTTGAGGAGGGCGATGGCTGGATCCCGCGTTAACTCGTGAACGGGTGCCGTTTGAGGGTGTTCGTCGTTTGGATACTTGGGGGGAGGGAGGACTTGCCGAGCTAACAGATGCAGAAAAGAATAATTTTGTATAGACATAAAAAGACTCTGTAAATTTATTTTGAAAAAAAATATACCCGTGAAGTTTCTTGCCAGTTCTTCTTCACGAAGGTTTTTTTCGAACTGGTGGTAGAATCATGTTTTATTTGACGTCAATAAGAACAAGTAATTGTCAATGTTGAGAAATAAATATTTGAATTTGAATTTGAAAATTTGAATTTGAATTTTGAATTTGAATTTGAATTTGAACATTTAAATTAAAATAAAGTTTAAATCTAAGAATTTACGTTTTATTTTAAACCCTTTCTAAAAAATTAACTATGAAAGTACTTACTATTACACCATTATCAAATCAATTTTTCATGTGCAAACTTTAATAGGTTTACTCTCGCTGTTTAAACTTGGCGTATCTACCTAGTAATAATTAGGTAATTATGTAAAATTTGCTAAACTAAAAACGATGAAGAAGTCTTTAGCAGTAGCACTTTCACATTCACTTAGATCACAAGAACATTGAACAAAAATGGTATAAAACTCTAATAATAACCTAATAATTTAATTACTACTTTGCCGAATTTATAATGGTTTCTAGTAAGTCGTTTTTTTTTCGCTTTATTTTAGAGCGTTAAGTAATTTAGCAAATGTTATGCCATTATGAAATCTGTACTGAATAAGCAAACTTTTGAAACTACTTGCCAAAAGAACTCAATACATTTTTTTTCAGTACAGTAGGTAAAAGCCAAGCAGATTTACTTTATAAAATGTTGGTTGGGAGAAACAAGACTTTTTCTTCTAAACGAAACTAGATGACCTTAAATTTAAGGCAAAAAAATAAGACCAAGCAAAAGTAACAATTTATAGCAACAAGGTTCAAATGATCATCACAGGGTATTGATTTTTTGTTTTTTTAAATACCTATAGTTTCATAAGCTCAGGGTCAAGAATTTTTATTTATTTTTCTGATAGCTTTAGGTTTATCGTCGTTTTTTGGGACACCCTGTGTAAGGGTTATTTTATGTACTTTTAGTAATTTTATTTTCTTGAACCCCCCCCCCCCCCCCCCCGATTCTAAAACCTAGCTACGCCCGTGATACCATCCTTTTCTTACCATCAGCTGAGATGGAAAGCAGACGCCTCCAAATTAGCAATAACAAAAAGCTTGCGATTGCGCAACATTTACGTACCACCGCGTACCATGATCTATATGCGTATATTGGCAATTGTTTCCTGGTAATGTTTGTTTTGTTTTCAATCTGGTTTTATTGGGCTATCAGGACATTGACGTAGGTTGTGGTTGATTAGACCCATGTGGCTGCCATTGTCAGAGATACGCCCTCTTGCGTGTTACTGTGATGACACCTTCTTTGTTGTATTATTTACTGGTCTCAGTACGCTGTCCCTCTCCCGATCAGCTCTCGGCAATTCCATAAAGGTTTTTAGTGGGTAGGTGCAACCCTTGTGACTCCCAGATCACCCCGCAGAGGTTGGTTGCCTGCGGAGGTATGCATGACGCAACTTCCACCTCCGAACCGTGAGGGTGCTGCTTAGGCGGCTAAAAAATAGGCTGCCCTCGTGTACTTGGAGGCACAAATGTACAGGGTGAAATTGAAGTCCAGAGACAAACTTTCAGGGATGAATACAAACAACTTTTTCTACGGGACCAACTGTAATACCCGCAATATCAAATGTTCCAAATATTTGGTCATATTTTGTATGAAACAACTGATACTTGTTTTCGAGTGTGACAGTTGGTCCCGTAGAAAAAGTTGTTCCTTTTCGCGGGTATTCATCCACGAAAGTATCTCACTTGACTTCAATTTCACCCTGTGTAATGCGCACTTAGACTAGCTTAGAGTTATCTCAGCTTAGTGGTCAAACAAAAAGGGACTTTGTTATATACTATATAGAACAAATATTCTGGAATCACGTGAAAGCAATCTTATCTTTGTGAAACGCGATTTTCATTTTATATGATATAACAGTCATACCAGACAGCTGAAGTCTGAGGCAGGTCTAACGATCGCAATCAGGCACGTCAAATTACAGATTTTGGTAAGCATATAGACTTAAAAGTGATTAAGGTAAAGTATAAATTCGCCAAGCAAAATTGATACTTAGGAGTGTCGTCTCCGAATTTCCGAAGTATATATATTCTTACAGTAAGAACCTAATACAAAATTGTCGTAAAAAGGTCCCAAGTTGACCCACACATGTAAAGAAGTATGAATAAATTAAACCACTGTAAAAGCAATGTCACAAAATGCAAGGAGTCTGGGCCAGGTCTTTGTACACTTTATCAAATAATAGTTTAAGATGCTTAGAACACTTTTTGATTGTTAAGTTGTTATTAAAATACTTTGTTTATTGGTAGGTAATGAAATTGAGCATTATTAGTGTGCAACACAAACAAAAAATAACATGGCGGAAAAATATGTCATTTTGACACCTAAGGTTAATTTACATCTTTTAGTTTTGTGTATCGAGTAGTATCGATGGCTGGTTGCCATTAAGTCCAAAGAATTCAATTGAATTATTTTGTATATTTTTAGCTTATTCAACAGTTGTAAATTTAAAAAGAAACCGAAAGAAAGAACTCGAGCGCAACGAACTATCAAACACACAGACAGACAACTATCAATGTGATGTGAGTGAAGTGTGCTGTGAGTGCTTGTGGCTTTCCCCTCTTGAACTAACTTCACTTGAAAACTTCCGCCATAGAAAAGACTCATTGTCAATGTTGCCCGCTAAAACGAACACAAATAATGTCAACTTTTTTATTTTGTTCCCATCTAACTACTAATTAAATCAAACTATTTGTATTTTTCCTATAATTACCAATTATTTGTAAATTTTTTTAGATGGTGTACAAAAACCTAGCCCAGGTTGTGACATTTCTTTTAAATCGTGTATCGGTGCGTTACAGCTGATTATCGCTTGCCGCAATGTATCACCTTACGTAGCTGCAACTAGGAGGTTGACAATAAGATCACGTTACGCAACTTGACTACTTGAAACGATCGCATTTTGACAGTTTTCACCAAGCAATGTGTCATGTTCTCTCTGCTCTTCGCTCGGATGCTATTGGACAGTGTGCACAGACCCGAGTTCCATTTGTTTGTAAGTCAATATACTAATAGTATAAACTAGCCTTTTCTCGCCAGTTCATTGGAGGGAATTCCCCATCCAAGTTTCAGGATAAAAAATATGTGATAATTTATCAATATAAGCTATCTAAATTACTTATACTATCAAAATCGGTCGAGGCGTTTGAATGTATAGCTGTAACAAACTAAATATTCATTTAAATGAATTGATGATCTCTAGAGGTTTTTGTATCATTTCATAAACAGAAAAAAATGTTAATGGCTAACATACAATGTGTGTAGTAGAGTAGACTATTATGACTTGTCGGCCGAGTGGCGTTGTGGCTAGTAGCCCTGCCTCACACGCCGGAGGTCCCAGGTTCGAGTCCTCATTTGTGTGATGAACACAAATGTTTGTTCTCGGGTCATGGTTGTTTGTATTTATATATGTATGTTTATTCTGGGTTCCCAGTTCGCTGTATGGTCATCCATAACACTAGCTCTGCTTACTTTGGGGCATACAGTCGGTGTGTTTGTCTGGGGATTTTATTACTATTTTTTCTCTCTTTTTTTTTCGAAATGGACAGTTTATTTATGGCCCTTAGGCCTTATAAATTTCACCGGACTTTGTAGCCTAGGTCTGACGGCGCCTAGCTGGAACTTAAACTACTCCTACATACGACACGCCTAAGGGCACCCGAGAGGGCACGGACCTCGGCTTAGGACGTCAAATATTGAAACTACCACTGGTTCGGAAGGATCATCTCAGTAGGAATGCGTACGACGCATTAGCCTGGCCCACCGGTGGGTTAGGCGATTCGAATGCCGTGTTGCCCTATTTCTAACTGGAACACCGGCGTTCCTTGTTGTAATATCATCGTCGGGATCTGTTAAGATGTTACGCGGACGCCTATAATGAACCGCCGCGTCTGGGTAGCGTTAAGTAGCGTCAAGACGCTAACTTCATGAATGCGGCAATGGTGGGCAGCTTGAGATCCTTGTGCAGATCTAAGTTGCGGACATAGGGCGGGGCCCCGACGCATTTGCGTAAGAACCTATTTTCAATAACCTGCAAGTGATTGAGGTTAGACTTGCTGGCGTGAGCGAACGCCACACTGGCATATGTCATGATGGGGCGGATGCAAGTTTTGTAAAGTGTAAGCTTATTTCTAAGCGACCTTTTACTCTTGTTGCAAATTAGAGGGTGCACCCTACCCATGACGAAGGCGGCTCGGTCCCGGACGCGTTTTATGTGATACGCGAATGTTAGTCCACTGTCTAAAGTGACTCCTAAATATTTGACATTTTTAGCCCATGGGATCGGAGTACCAAGCAGGGTGATCTGACCTAATCTTTTGGAGGGTTTCCTAGAGGTTGTCCTAGAGCAGGTTGCGAGAGAGAAGTACACTGCTGCACTTTTTTCCGGGTTGACTTCTATTCTCCATTTCCTAAACCAAGCGCCTAATGCGTTGGCTGCGGATTGAAGTATTTATTTTATTTTATTTTATTTTATTTTACAATTCTTGGGAAACTTACAGCTATTTTTACACATTGTATTGAGATGATAGCGAAATGTGAAGGCCATTTACAGAGTTTCCACTTATAGGTATTAAGTTTAAACTAAAATTAAGTCGCATTTGACAAGCTTAGATAAATACACGTATAAAAATTACAATATTTGTTGCAAAGTTGTGTGCAACACCTTTCCAATTTACTGAGATACAAAATAACATAGTCCAACAAAAGGAAAAGTGGAATATATTGATTAATATAACACAATGCTAAAATATTCTCTTAAGAATCAAAGAAACCTTTAGCCATGGCTGCTCTGACGCCTGAAATGGTGCTGCAGAAAAAATCAAAGTTGTTTATCCGATTAGCTATCTCGTTCACCAGCCTTGGTGCTCTGATCATGAAGGAGTTCTGTCTGTAATTGGTATTTGCGGTAGGAACTTGTAGTATGCTTGGATAACGGAAGGACTTTGTGTGTGCGCAAATACCAATCCCAGCCAGAAGCTCCGGGACATCTAGTTTATTATTAGCAATCTTCATGAGATTTGTAATATCGCTAATCTGCCTTCGCCTGCTAAGTGGCAGTATATGATGTCGTTTACAGCGTGAAATATAATCATGGTCATAAGCTCTAGATTTGTATTGTAGAAATCTTAAAAAACGCTTTTGGATGCGCTCTATGCGGTCTATGTAAACATTGTAGAGTGGGTTCCATACGGATGAAGCATATTCGAGGTGACTTCGGACAAATGTACAATACAGAATTTTTAGAGTTTTAATATTACAGAAGTCTGCGGATAAGCGTAAAATAAAGCCTAGAGCTTTAGATGCCTTGCCAACGATTCTACTAATATGCTCATCAAAAAGAAATTTTGAGTGGAAAGTAACTCCTAAATCAGTCATACTATTGACTCTCTGTAATATGGCAGTGTTTATTGTATAGTCATATTTGAACGGCGATGGTTTTCTTGAGAAAGAGCAAACAAAACATTTGGCTGTATTAAGTTCTAGTTTGTTTATAACGCAGTAGTTGTAAAAATTATTTAGATCTGATTGAAGGTTATAGCAGTCATACAAATTGTTAATCGGACAAAGAATCTTCACATCGTCTGCATACAATAAAATCTTTGATTTCGAGATACAAGATATAATGTCATTTATAAATATTGTAAACAACAAGGGTCCGAGCAATGATCCCTGGGGGATACCCGAAGGGACTACCTTGGCTTGAGAGCTGAAGCCATTCAGGACAACTATTTGGCTTCTGTTGTCAACGTATGAGGCGAACCATCGGTATAGGTTTCCTTTAATGCCGATATCTTTCACTTTGCGGAGAAGGATAGAGTGGTCAATGCGGTCAAAACATTTTTTGTAGTCAGTATAAATTACGTCAACTTGCGATCTGTTTGACATGTTATTGGTTATGAATTCACCACAAAGTAGGAGATTCGACTCAGTAGACCTGCCTTTCAAAAACCCATGTTGTTGTACAATAAAACTGGATTGCAAGGCACTGTAAGTTTGATTATGTACAATTTTTTCTAATAGTTTTGAGAAAATACATAATTTAGAAATGGGACGATAGTTTGTCACGTCATTTTTATTGCCTTTTTTGTGTACTGGCGTTATGAAAGCAGTTTTCCACATTAAAGGTACTTGTCCAAATTCTAATGAGAGTTTGTATAGTAGGGTCAAGGGCTCAGTTAGACTTTTAGCGCAGTTAATAATAAATAAAGGAGGAATGCGATCCGGGCCGGCCGATTTTGTCATGTCTACGGATTTCAGTAATTCATAAACTTCCGATTTTATTATTTCAATATTATTAATGTCAGATACAGTGTTAGTAGGGGATTGAGAGTTAGTGTTATTATCAGGTGAGGACGGAGCTTGGAAAGTAGAGTAGAAATAGTTACTAAACATCTCACACATTGTAGCACCTGAATCCGAGCTCATATTTCCGTACTTCATTACAGCTGGAATGGAGTTACAGCACTTCTTACTTTTTACATAACTCCAGAACGCTCTAGGATTGACTGTTATATTTTTTTCAATACTCTTAATGTAATTTTTGTACATTTCAGCTTCTACAGACTTTGCTCGATTGCGCAATATTGAGAAACTGTGGTAATCCGACATATTTTTGTATTTGAGAAATCTTTTGTGGTATTTACTTTTTTCTTTTAACATTTTAATTAATGGAGTTTTATACCACAGTGGATATGTACGATTTGAACTCACAGTTTTGGTTGGTACGTATTTATTAATTAATTTGTATATAATGTCATAGAATAAATTTAAAGATTTTTCTAAAGTGTTCGTTTCATTAATAATGTCAGTCCAGATAACGTCGTCCAATTTCTCCCTGATACTATTGTAGTCGGCTTGTTTAAATAAGTATACTGTGCTACGGTGTACAGAGAGCTCTTGATGCTCTACAAACTCGGCATAGAAGCTCAACGCTTTGTGGTGCGGGTCTATAGGTACAAGCGGGCACGGACATTCCATGATAGACACGTCGTCATTACAGAAAACTAAATCTAGTACGCGGTTGTTACAGTTTTTTTTAACATTATATTGGTTAAGGTTACAAATGTTCAAATTATCAAAAAATATAGTTTGCGTACTGCCTATTACATTGGTCGGTATATAATTGGTCGAATCTGATGTAGCCCAGTCTAAGTTTGGCATATTAAAGTCACCGATAACAATAAACTTATCAGACGTATTCTAGTTAACCTACGTATTTTTTTTTCTCCCTCTTCCAACTCATTGTATGCTTAAAATCATACATTAACTAACTAAATAACCCCTTTTTTTTCGTCGAGGGTAAAACCTGTTTCTCCAGTAACCTCCCACCACCAGCTGAGCTACAATCAATACAGGTCATTGCGCTTGCCCATGACCTTGGCGTTAGCATGGCCTACATTACTCATCGTCAAGGCTGACTGTTGTCATTCAAGATTGACCTTTATTTGTAACACTGTAGAGTATACAATTCTGTAAGTATTATGTATATGTTTGGTTGAATTTTCTAAAACTAACGTTCAAAAATATACTTTATAGTAATGAATATTAAGTTCAGAATCGTTTGATGTTTGTAGATATTGCTGCGTGAATCAGCCGTCTTGGTATGATAGTTTTATCAACGCAATAAGGTTTTAATTTCTTTTTAGGAAGAAAACCAATTGTTTTTTTGGTCAATTTGATGATAGTCCGAAATGTGGGTTTTTGATACATAAAGGAAAAGCTTGGATTGAAATTATATCAATTTTATATGTTTTCGAGAAGTTAGTATTTATATGATACCTAAAATCGATTGCTTATTAATAAAAATGTAAATACATATTATTTATTGTCATATTGCAACAAACTGTGAAAGAAACAATAATGGTTCCTACCTAACACTATGAATGGGATACTGGTGCCGTTTGAGTGTTCGTCGTCTGGATGCTTGAGGGGAGGGAGACTCGGCGAGCTAACACCGACCTAAAGAGACAATGTAAATTAATTTAGAAAAAATTGCATCCGCGAAGTTTCTTGCCAGTTCTTTCTTCACGAAGGTTTCTCCGAACTGGTGGAAGAGTCATGCTAGAGTCATGACAGTCATGTTGTTGAGAAACAAATATTTGAATATGATAGTGAGTGTGTCTGAACCGTTCAACTCTACGCTGACAGGTGGTATTAAATATTCGATTTGACCCAAAGCTATCATATCGTATTCGGCTAGTCCACACGCGCTTCAAGAAGCCTGCGAATCCGGAGTCGTCATAACTCGAATGGCATTGGCTGGGCGGCATTTTTCCCGAACAATTGTCTACATAATACATATTCGAATTTTCCAATCTAAAAATCTGGGGAGCGCCCCTTACATAGAAAATTGTGACAAACATTATCAGCGAACCTTTATAAAAGGAACTACCATAACAAAACGGAATATTCCGGAGGAATATACAAACACGCAACCGTATAATAGCCTTTTCAAACCGTCATTTAAACCGTGTATTTAACCTGTGTTTGTAAACATATTTTTTTCTATTGACTCGACAAAACAACATTTAAAATGACCAAAACTGGTTTGACGAGTTTCAAAGTCTCCAACCCCGCCGCGGCCTGACGTCAGACTGACAGATGTCAACGTCACTCGGTGTCAGAATTTTGGCACCTTTGCTCTGCCGGCGTGGAGTCGGAATAGTTACATACAATGGTAATGGTTATTGCGGTAATTGTAGGTAGTTATTAGAATGCTTAAGGCACAAACCAACTAGTGATGCTACGCATCAGACGAACGTCTTCCTAATTACAACACTTTTCATTTTGGCAACTTTTTTTTCAAATAGATTGTCCTTCGTTTCTTAATTTAAAAACGCCTGCATTGAATTTTGGCTTAATGCCATTGTGGCAGCGGGAAAGCCCCTCTTCTACTCTAGAAGATATTTTAACAATCCTAAAGATAAAGAAGGTAAAATAAATAAAAGTGTATTCAGGAATTTTTTTATTTCTAAACTTTTGTGTCATATTTTTATATGCTTTGTTTGTATTGCATGGGAGGCAATTTTTTATTTTCAAGACGCGAGACATTAGTACCTTATAATATTCTGTTCATTATGTTACACCAATTAAACACCGTTATTCTTATTGAGTAATCCAGAAAACACTTCTTCTCAAAATGTTTGTGGCTTACAATATACGAAGTTCTCCCACACTTAAACCTTGTAAGTTAACACTATCAGCACAAAGACACGGTAACCAACGTTGAGTGCGATCTCAGTTCTTGGGAGATGACGTCGTTTCGCCTACTTTCTATAAACTGCACAGCACTTGTTGTACATTGTGAAGCACCAAAAACGCAAATTAATTACATACTTACTATGTTTGGGAATTGAGAGGTTATGTTAGGAAAATTGATCAATACAAACTCTTCACTTGTCAAACATTGAAACCGTAATGGCAGATAGAACCGATTGATTGAAAATTAAATTAAATTTTGCGTTTTATGGCAATTAGCTGTAGTTACTGCACAATAACTATTTCTGCCAATTTCAAGTATTAATACAATAAAAGTAGTTTTAACATAATTAAAACATTGAAAGATAACCGAAAACCGTACATCATTGATTGAACATTGTGTTATCATTCAACATTCACTTTGAAGTGACATATCAGTGACATAGACAATTGCAGCGGAGCTGTCAGCATCAAAAAGTTCTAACCATAGAGATAATTCCTTTTTTTTGTATGAATACTGCCTGCTAGGGCTTAAGGAGTTTAGATTATGGCTGTTTTACCCGACTGTCTGGTGAAGGGGTTATGTTTTTCGAGTAATCCGTCTGATGTAAACCAGTTTCATTTGACCTGAACAGTTTGATGGATTTCAACTTACGAGGTGTCATTAGATTCGTCTCGGTAGTGGGAGTGACATCGGAACAGGAATACACGGGAAAATAAATTCCACAGTCGGCTAGGCAGCTAGAGCAGCCTAAAAATTATTTGCGTCAACTGCCCGGGCTACTAAAGCAGCCTATTAGAAAAAAAAGTACTCTTTCGTTTAGAACTCATTTTTATCAATGAACGTTTCGTGCAGCTTCTAGTAAAATATACTAGATGGAACATTTTTAAATTACGCATCTTTTGATGGTAAAGAAGCACAGATTTAGAAGGCTGACATTTTATAAAATTACTTTCTAAATAACTTGCAAATTTTATTTATAATTCAATAAAATTATTATTTTTTATTTTTTTAAACATTGAACATAATTTATTTATTTATAGTTTGATATAAAATTTGATTTTGATGAACAAAATTTTGAAATGTTATAAATTCCTTATATTGTTTTAGTTTATATTTTCGAGATAAAGTCAAATACAGAGCAGCTCCCTAAGCACGCCTCCAGCTGAACATCAGCGCCACAGTGCGGACGCTGGGACTTCTGCTGAGCCGGGGACTTCTGCTGCTACTCTAACACTGCTGTCTCCTATTTCCTCTATTTCTTTTTTGTTATGTTTAAATTTAAGTTTTGCGTAATGTTACAGTTTGCATAAAATAATTTTTTTTTCTTTCTTTATTTCTTCTTATTTATTGATCTTGTCCATGGGCATAGATATCACTTCCCATAAAGTAGATCGCGTGCGTATATCAGTGAAATGTAAAAAAAACTACGATTTCTCTTCGACGGTTATTTTAACTCATCAAATTTCTTCAGTTATCTTAATTCAATATATATATATGAATATATACATATAATATACATAACAAAAACGATGTTTTTAAATTATCTATTGTCAATCAAAAGGGTTTCCTCGAACCCTTCCTGAGTTCCCTTCAGACTCATCCTCGCATTCCATCAATATGGATAAGGCAACAAAAGACTATGCCGCTATATTGGAATACCTACAAGTCAAATAAGACATAATCAAATAAAATATAAAATACGTCAAACTGGAAAAAATAAATATTAAAAACCGGCCAATGTCCACAGCATGCTTCGCCGAGCCACAATCCGCGCTTTAAACGCCTGAGCAGAGTTCAGCTGGAACAAACTCACTATTTATAGAGTCTTGCAGCAGTCTGTTGTCAAGTAAATAACCATTTACGCGTAAGTAAGTCTGTGTAACTTTGGCTCCCTTAAAGACAATAGTCTATTTGACTAGTTTTCGAAAACCATCTTACAATACTTGTGATCTATAAGGACCCTAGAAATAGTGACTACTATTTATTTTAAGAATTTCATTCAAGTACACGAATGACAAAGTACTATGGTTCGCTCCAGCAATATGGCGTCGAGACTGCCTGTGACGTCACATTCGTGGCGTCAAGACGGCATGCATTGACAGAAACTTGATTTTTACCTGTGACGTAATTTAAAACTTAGCCAATCAAAACCGTTTCATGTATATTCAAATTCAAATATCAATTACCGTTTATGTCTAGTAATGCGAATTTTTTTCTTAATTCTTACATTATCTAGCCCAAATTAAGTATCATTAAGAACTTGTGTTATGGATACTAGATAACGGATAAATAAACTTCAGAAATATATGAAAACACATAATTATTTTTTTAAATATAAATATTAGAAATAAAATTAAATAAACTAACGTAGACATCCATGACATGAAAGCAAATATAATACAATATCTGCGCCTACCAGCATTCGAACCCGGGATCTCTGGCATGGAAGGCAAGGCTACTTGCCTCCACAGCAAACAAATCAGGCCATCAAAAAATATTTCATTATTTACATTTACAAATAGCGTATTGTGATATTGTGCAAATATTTATTGATCTATAATCTAGATGTTGTAATTATTTGCAAGTATTTGGTAGCTTTTTATTTTAAACTATGACATAATAAGTTTCATTTCGATATCTCTCGGTGTGCTCCGAAGTACCTATGCCAAATCAAGAGAAAAATATTGGACCAAAATGAGGTTGACGAAATGAGGTTAAGTAACGAATGAAGAATTACTTAAGCCTCATTTAATAAATATAAAAGGTCACGCCACAGGCAAAACTTTTCTCCTTTTTTTTTCTATCTTTTTTATACGAAGTTATGAGAGTCCGGTAAGGTTGGGCCAGGGGTCAACGTCAGACAGACAGACGAGGCTACCCAGGTCGACTGTACATGTCGCTTAATGCGAGTCTAAAGTTGACCGTAAGCAAAAACTTGTTATTTGTAAAACAAAACCCCCGACTTAAATATCAAAATAGAAAAAAATATGTACATTATGTCATCAGAAGTAAACAAATACACGCAATGGATGTCCTCGTTTTCTTCATCCTCATCGTGACTGCGTAAACTTTGATTAAGATGAATTACAGGTGGACCAAGGGAACAAAGCTGGCGGAAATAAGCGAGAATAAGCTCACATAACGTTTGAAAAGCACTACCAGTTTATTCAATCATGGTTAAAGACACTATAATAATAATAAATCCCCAGACATACACGCCAACTTTGTGGCCCCGCAGTAATGACCATTCAGCGAACCGAGAATAAACATACATATATAAATAATAATAATAACAACCATAACCTGAAAACAACCACCTGTCTACGTCACACAAATTCCCCGACCAGGACTCGAACCTGGGACCTCCGGCGTATGGGAGGGACAGGGCTATTTCTACTAAACGTTACTCGGCCGTGCAACACTCGATTTTTGAACCAAAGCTTCAAAAATCTGTGCACTTCAGTATTCCGTACTGGAAGGCCGTACTGAATCACTTTGAAAACCAAAATATAGAATTTATCGTTCCTGAGTTTGCGTGTCTCTGTCAACGCTAGTGTGACGAATTATGGCGAAATACTTACATTCAACTGCAAACCCCCCTCCCCCCAGACAAGTGGCATTCGACGATGGAATAGAAAAGTGAGTAGAATGCTAAAAGAGAGAGAAGGAATAAAAAATATATTACTGCATTTTATTCAATGCCTTTCATATATTACTTGTAGTGTAGTAAATTAATGCCACGTATTCAAACAAGGTGTATATGTGTGCGTGCACGCGACAGTTTTTCGCTCCGCCCGAGCACACACACTAGCGAATCGAACGTCGCTTCGTCAGCTTACAGCAAAGCATACTTAACTAACAATAAAGGAATATTCTATTTCCTTTACATTTTGATACAGGTTAAAATGCAGCAGTCAGCAAACATCTCTAGATTAATCTCTTTCAAACACTTATATCTTTCCGATTGTTCCAGGCTCTCTGGCATCTCTAATCCTCCGCCACACGCGGTCCTCGCGGCACCACCTCACTCCCGAGCTGGTCCTCCGCCTCATCACGCCTGAGTGCGAGGCCTGGAGCTGCCGGGAAGAGGAGCTACCTTTTAAGGATCCCTTCTGGGGGTTTTATTGGCCTGGAGGACAGGCTACTGCCCGGTGAGTGAATAACACAACATTTTATGTTCTCTTTTCATTGAAAGTATTGGAGCGAACAAGCTGCAGCATTTGACAAACATAAAACCCGACTGCTCAAGTAAGTTTTTCTTGTACATACTGTTCCCACGGCAACACATGCATCCTGTGCCCCGTGGCCAGTGCTCATGCCACTTACATCCACGTGGATCACATGCTACTTCGCCGGCTGGGAATATTGTAAAAAAGAGTACAGATGAAGAGTTGCTCTGGAAGATGTATTTTAGTAAATATTAGGTTATTACGTATGAAATTGGAGTTTTATGGGACGAACATATAGTAATTTTTTTTTTAATATAATATATTTATTTAATCAAAATATGTACCATTGCTATCTATGCACTTTTGCCATCTCATAGGTAGTTCATTGATCCCTGTACTAAAAAAACCATTCGGACGGGAATCAATAAAATCTTTTAAGGCGGTTTGGACTGCCCCATCGTAGTTGAATTTTTTCCCTTGCCTGAAGTTATCCAAATTTCGCAAAAAATGGTAATCTGTTGGAGCAAGGTCCGGGGAGTACGGTGGATGTCTTAGACATTCCAATTGAAGCTCGTCTAATTTGGAAGCCGTCTGTTCTGCAGTGGTGGTCTAGCGTTGTCCTAAAGCAGCAGTGCCTAGAGCGATTGAACAGCCTCGGTTGTTTAGCAGCTAGCTTTTCCATCATGGTTTGCAGTTGCTGACAAAAGAAATCTGCCGTAATCGTCTGGCCAGTTTTAAGAAAGCTGTAGTGAACGACACTGGCACTAGTCCACCAAAAGCTCACAAGAAACTTTTTTTGAGTCAACTTTCGTTTCGGGGAGGACTTGGCTAGTTCGCCAGCTTCAACCATTGCGAAGAGCGTTTCCGATTGTCGTACAGGATCCACTTTTCATCAGTAATCAGGTAATGATTCGATTTAAAATTCTTTCATTATTGTGCTGGTTGAGTAAAGTCGGTTTGCTGCACTCAATTCATGAGGTACCCACCTCTCAAGCGTTTTCACCTTCCCAATTTGCATCAAGTGGATTAAAACAGTTTTGTCACTAACAGCGCATACAGCTAACTCGGACGTGGTTTGTGATGGATCCGCTTCCACAATGGCTTTCAATTCTTCATTATCAACTTTGGTCTCCGGCCGTCCACGGGGCTTGTTCTGCAGGTTATTATCCAGGACGAAAACGTTGGAACTAAAAACGCACTGTGTTTTCTTTAGCGACACCACCGCCATACACAGCTGTAATACTTCGAGCCGTTTCTGCAGCACTGGTGCCAGCGTGGAACTCGTACTCATAAATAACGCGGTATTTCAAGTTTTTCCTTTTGTAAACTAAGTGACGCAAAGAAAAAACCAAAAGAGGAAAAAACAAATGAATTACGGTTTTCGAAACACAAATGCGTGAGTAAATAGCTGTATGAATTTGAAATTGCATTTCTTAACCAAAGAGTGGCCAGTACGAGAAATCGCTAATTTCATATGTAAGGACCTAACATGTTTTTGATTAGTAACATCAAAATGCACTTATATTCCTAAGCATATGAGAATGGCAAATTAAATCACAATTTAACTAAGTTAAGAAAAGATCACAGAAGTATCATTATCTCCACGCGGGTAATACCATCCGGGTATTCAGTAGACAGCACTTGCGCAACCAGCCATGGCCATTCACATTCTTTAAAAAAAACTCAAAACCCCAAGGCGTCGAAGTTGTAGTAACTGGTCTAAAACCTCATCTAGATTTTATTTCAAGTGAATAAAGTTGATATTTACGTGGATTATTTTATTTACACAACGTAAGTACTGTATTTAAAAGTACACTTTATCTCATCTGTTATAGGGATCAGTTTTGAATAATTTGGAAGGCGTAGGTCCGGGTTAACGCAATTTTAGTTGGGTTTTTGACTTTACACTAGTCTCGTTTCATAATTAGGGAAGGTACCGAGAACCGGATTTAAATAAAAGTATTTTATTGGACCGTGGCTTCTATCTAGAGTATCCGGGTTCGATCCCCGTGACTGCCAAATGTAGATACCAAAAGTACATACACCCGACTGCTCTAACAGCGAAGGAAAACTTTGTGAGGAGAGCCACGTACCTGAGAAATCATTTGGTATGTATGTGTGAACTCTGCCAACCCGCGGTAGGTAAGTGTGGTGGATATTGCCTGAAGGAAAGTAAATCAACTTATTTTAGGGTAATTTTGAATTTTTTAAATAATTGTTTGGGTGTTTGACGATATTTGTAAATGCACGTTTTATAATTTATTTACAATATACTTATAAGTTATTTTACCCAGAAAATGTTTCAATAAAATAAAGTTTCAATATTATTATCTTACTGACATTAAATATAACTGTATGTATATTACGACAGTATGCATGTGACCGCATTACCTCCGTAAACGCCCGTATAGTGTTTAGTGTGAATGACACGTTGTGACGTCACAGCTCGGTGCCGTCTTGTACGGAGCGTGTTTCGGCGCCTCGCAGCAGCTCTTCAAACACGTCGCTATATCTAGGAAACTATCGATTGTTAACATACTGTTACTTCTGCTATATTTCTTTACTGTTGATAAACTGTTTAATATGTAATAAAAAAAAATTGTCAATTAGGTACATAATTATACAGGAATTCACGCGCAACTGGTGTAAAACGGAAATGCGTATCATGTGCATTCCCTCAGGAACTTCACAGAGATAGTTCCCAGCTGCACACCAAACACAGATACAAACAAACGACTATACAGGTTCTATTAATGTTATGCTATTTATTTCCTTCTTATACACGTTTATTGTACCGCGAAAACCTAACAATAAACGGGGTTTCTTATACGTCATAACATTTTATTTCTATACTTATTATCTAAATTAAGTTCAGTCACATGAGTGTAGATAAGCAGAACAGAGACAAAGCTCCATACAACCGCACGAGTCGGTTGCACTACTACAAGCACGCTGCGTGCGTGACCACTGGCCGCTTGTCACGTACGCAGCGAGACAGGTCAAAAGACATTGTAAAAAGGCACAGCCAGTTGACAATCTCAGGGTCATTGCGACGCACGTTTGTTTGTTTTGTTAGTTACAAGTTTGATTATTTTAATGTAAAAACGTTGTATTTTTTATTAATAATGGTTGTTTATTGTACTGTGTGTATGAATAATTCTAAAAAAAATAAAATTGAATTGTTCGAGTCAAAGTTTCGCGAATATTTTGATCTTGAAATAAATATTGTCAATATTAGCAATAAAATACTTGAGCGTATTAAAGATTGTAAATTTGAAATGCCATGAGAGTGTTTCCCGTTAGATTACTTGAAAAAACTATATGTTAAATTCACAATTTACCACACCATCAAAAGAAACAATAAATCATTGAAAAACAAAAATTACGAAAGAAAATTATTAGAGTAAGTAATATGTAAAGTATTCTATCATACTGAATAATGAAACTATTTAACAACTGTTTTGTTTAATTTGTCTTAAATTATTGGGACAACCCTAAATAGGTAACAATTTTTCACGTTCTTAAGAAGCTTTGTCTCTGTTCCGTTTATCTACTCATGTGGTTCAAGTATGGAATTGTGGACCATTCTTCCTTTTGCCGATCTCTTACACCAGTAACTAGATTATCCCCGTCCCCGTAGCTTTCTCGATTTGCTCTCGTACCTAGAGGAACCCTGTGTCCTTGTCTGTACATAGCTTTACTATTGTCGTAGCCGGCAAACGAATACGCCACCTCCTCAAGAACCTCCACCACCGCGTGCATCAGACTAGACCTGTGCAAAATGCCGCGACGATCAGGTGCATTGTTGCAGGTGCATTGTCCTGCAAACTCGATTTCGCGACTTTGTTTTATACTATGTAGTGACGTTTGTAAAAGCTCTTTACTTCCCAACTGCCAATTCAAAGCCCAATTGTTAGTAATTCAACTAATAACTAAAGAAATTAAGATGACCACACTTATTACTTGGTCATCATACAAAAACTACCTCTAGCATACACGCAGTCGTGTCACCTGTCGATTTTCTCTTTGACCTACATTAAAATTTTATGTAATGCTTTAATAAATCAAACAACTCTCAGAACAGAAAATTGGTTTCTACGAAACAGCTGGTTTCCTTCAATTCTTCGAACTAAATTATTTTAACCTTGGTCATAGCATAGATAATTCCGGTAAGCTTCTAAAATCGATCAACGTTAAATGAGGAACCAAAGTGTGTTGGTGATTTTCTGAGAAATTAAGCGAATTGGTGTATTCTGTGAAATTCATTTAGATATTGAGGAAATGTACATTCATAACTTATTGAAATGATAATTCTACTATAACTCGCCCGAGGTTCAGGCTAAGGCGAGAATCGCCCGCGTACTAAGGCGCGACGACACTGCAGGGGATTTGTGTGCAAGTCTGCCACGCCATCACACGACAAGTCGTAGTAGCAGCAATATTCAGAAACAACTATGAGAAGATAACAGGACACAGTAATCAATACGTATTTTTAAGTTCCTACTGTCGTTAGGTACAGGCAGATGCCTAGCTCTTTACACCCACCAACTACAATGTGAACTCACGGCGTCGCTCACTACCATCATGGTCTCTAGTAACGTTCAAATGTTGCCATTTTATTAATTAAATGGCTAATTAAAGTAAATAAAAATTACTCACTGATAATGAAAATGGGTAATAAACTAAATGCGGGGAAACAATAAAGACCAAAGCTTTTAAGGATGTATGTAAAATATATCTACTTGTCTAACTTTCGATAAATTTGGAATATATAATAGAGTTGATTACGCTGCATCGATTGGAAAAAAGAAAAAGGGACTTAGCCGATGATTTGAAAGAAATATTTGAGAATAAAAGCCTCATTTAACTCCGTGTTATTCATACCGCAGGATGACGAAATCGAACCAAAATGATAAAAAATTTCATGTATCGTAGTCAATGCACGGCCAAAAAAATGATTTTCAGAAACTTCATACTATTTTTCATTTTTTCACGGAAAAAAAAACCACTATTGCCGATGTCGTCATGGAGATATTCGTGGTTAATTTTTAACATTTCAGTAGCGTTCTGTGAACTGCTGTTCAACTCAGTACGTCCACCATATTGGAAACGTAAATGCGGCACCGCAGCACTTGACAATATATATAGGTATATAAAAAATGTGCGTTGATGATAGATGCAGTCACATTTTCATTGAAGTATTTATCCATATTTATTTATCTCGGGCAGACATTGCAGTTAGGTAGAAACAACTTTGAGAACGAGGTGAATAGAAGAATTCAGCTAGGTTGGGCAGCCTTTGGGAAACTACGTCAAGTCTTCACATCCACGATTCCACAGTGCCTAAAGACGAAAGTCTTCAATCAGTGCGTCCTACCCGTCATGACATACGGAGCCGAAACTTGGACACTAACGGCACGGCTGGTCCACAAGCTGAAGGTCGCTCAGCGTGCTATGGAAAGAGCTATGCTCGGTGTTTCTCTGCGGGACAAAATCAGAAATGAAGTGATCCGGCAGAGAACCAGGGTCATCGACATAGCGCACCGGATTAGCAAACTGAAGTGGCAGTGGGCTGGCCATATTAGCCGCAGAACCGATAACCGTTGGGGTAAACGAGTTCTTGAGTGGAGACCGCGTCTCGGCAAACGTAGTGTAGGACGTCCTCAGACACGGTGGAGTGATGATTTGCGCAGGATAGCTGGCAGGAGCTGGATGCGAGTAGCCGAGGATAGACCTCGATGGCGTGAAATTGGGGAGGCCTATGTCCAGCAGTGGACGAATATGGGCTGATGATGATGATGATGATGATTTATCCATAATTCAATACAAAAAAAAATTTAAACAAATATCAAATTGCGTATTAGTTACACCATAGATCAATTAAATGCATCTAAAAAATGGGCATCGAAAGCATGAAAAATATCATGACAACCAATAAATATTTTTAAAATTCGATTCTTTATAACTTCTATATCCTTAGTTTTTGGTAAAATTATGTGACTATTTTCTTTAATATGGTGTCTAATTACAATTTCTGATCTTAAACAAAGTTTGAAAACGTCTTCACTAGGAAAATATAGCCCCCCATAGTTTTCACTGAAATCATTATCGATCGATATTTGGAAATCTTCTTCGTCATCTAGACGTCTACTGATAGTTTTGTTAATATTTTCGACTCCTGGGGAACTAAACAAAATTGAAATTTGTTCTAAGGGTACACAATTGCCTAAAAAAGAAGACTTCTTTTCCAAATGCCGAAGTATTTTTTTGAAAATGCGTTTAAATTTAGCAGGACTTGGATTGTTATCGTTACCACCGTCTTTTCTGATCACTCCAAATAGAGTCTGTAAATGGTCTTGAGATAATTTGTACGTTGCAATATACGGCAAAAGTTTTGTTTGCACAAGGATTTTGTATAAATATTTTAAACTGTCTATACAAACAAGAAAGCCTAAAAACCCGGTCTTGCACTTGGCCTCTACTATCTTCTTTTGCAATATATTTATAGTGACATGTCCATTGCTTGTTGGTTTATATTGTGTAGTAATAGTAAGTCCCAAAATATATAGTCTAGCTGCATTGAGGAAATCAAAAACTTCTTTCACATTTTGTGGAGAAAGTGGCTTTTTGAGGGCATGCACATCAAATGGTTTGGAATCGAAAATATCAAATACATTATTGAATAACGTCATGAACTTTATGGTCGCTTCAATGTCTACAAACATAGATGAAGTAATGATTTCGTTGCATAATTTGAGTGCATTGGCAACACTCATACTCATTGGTTGTGTTGCCAGTTTAACCTTCAATATTTCAGTTCTGAAATTAATACGTCGAGTTGTTATTTTGTCAGCAAAGTTCAAACCATGATTTTTTTTAATTTTAGTAAATTTTCCAATAATTGCCAACGGATTCGATTTTCACTGGTGTCATAAATTAATCTTTTTGATTCAAATGAATTCCTTACCAGTTTGATCATATGCAATGCATCAAGCATTATTGCAACCTCTGAGTCACATTCTGGGTGTTTGAATGTTGTTTTCAAACAAAATGGATCATTCATATTGCATCCTAATATATTGGCTGCGTTTATGTTGGCAGGGCAGCCATCAAACGTAATACACACAACATCAAATCCTACATTATAACATTCACTAAGACACGTTCTTAGCAAACTTGCTCTGGATTCGGAAGGCAATCCGTTCACAAGAAAATATTGACTGGAATTTCCCAGCTTTCGTTCATGCAAACAAGAATGAAAACATAACCTCGAGTTGTGATTTCATGTGATGTTCAATAACCTACACCAAAATTGACAACGCCAGCAGTCTTTTTACTATTCCACATAGTTTGGTGACGAAGAGCCACCTCGGCTGCAATAAGGCTGCATATAATAGTTCTCTTGCCGCTGGTCTCATACTTTTTCTTTAATATTCCTAAGGCCTGTGTACTAAATCCTGGATTGCCACAATTATTTTCATACCATTTACCTATGACGCGAGGATGTGGCAGTGAACCGTTGAATACACGCCTAACATATGTATAAGCCGCCACAGAATAATAACGAAGGGTAACTGCAAATTTTCTCAATGCTGTTGTGTATTTTTGTTTATGTTGATTTGATTCAATTAATCTATTACTAAGTTCTACGGCTTCGGCTTTAAGTTTTATTTCTTGAAACTGATCTTCTGTTAAATGATGTTTCCTATAGAGATATTTTATAATTTTTTGTAAATCACCGCTCTTACTTTTCAGTCGTTTATTTAGAAGTAAATGTTTGTTTATTGTCTGTAATTAACTTTTTTCTAGTCGAGCTTTCGTTAGTCGCCGTTCCGAAAAAGTTTTTCGTGGCCAATCGATTACTGTATCTGAAATCTCTGCTTGGACTAAACTAGTTGGGGACGATAACTTCCTTACTTCTTTTTGCTGAAATACACAATACATGTTTATTTTAGTCAGTTAAAAGAAAATAACAAAATCAATTTCGAACAAAATATTTCACATTACATGTACCTCAGTTATATACACATTACATATATACATGCAGGTACATATAATATACACATTACATGTACCTGCTGTCTTTTTTAATCTGCGTAAGTTTTTTTTAGTTAAATATATTTCTGAAAGTGATTCGAGCAAACCGGAGAATATGGCGAAGCTATCCAGTCTTCTTCTCGACTTTGTGCTCTTATAACATTAATCCACTTTTCTCTTAGTAATCCATTCTTAGGTAAACTAGAATATGCAGTAAAATCGTATGTAACATTTAAATATTAAATTCGAATTAAAATACATCATCTGAGGCATAAGTGCCTAGTCTCCTCTCCCCGCCCCAACATATCGATTTAAAATTGTAAAATTCAATAAAAGAAGAACTTACGAGTGAAAAGAAACATCCTTTCGTTCCCTGGTGGTTGCGGTGTAATTTGAACACTTGCGAAACACACAGGACGGCATGTTGTTGAAAATTTTGTATTTTAATATGTAGTAAAAAGCTAGGACAAGCAACGCGCTCGAAGTGTCATGTGTTACTGAAGTCAACTACGGCAATTACCCTACTGTTGCGTTCCCACAAAACGGAGGCCGGTAGCCCCGGTAGCGAATCTACACTGCCTTTACCTATATTATATCTACCTCCGTGGGTAACTAAACAACTCCATTTTGACATTCACAAAAAAAAACACTGCTTACACACTGCTGTCTGTTATATAAATAAGGTAACTTTTGCTTCGGTTTGCCGTAGCAATAGCGCGTCACATACGTCTCAATAATAAATAACCGTGCAGAATGACAGGTGGCGCTGCATTAATTTCTTCTTTTTATCTTAATTTTTTAATAATTTTTTTTTCAGATACATTTTAGACAATGGAGATTTATTCAAAAGCCGACGTATCCTGGACGTGGGTTGTGGATGCGGAGCAGGCTCTATAGCAGCAGCCAGAGTGTCCGCCAGCAGAGTTGTTGCTAATGATATTGACCCGTGTAAGCATGTTATAAATATGTAGATGTACCTAACAAGTTTCACTAATATGTGTATTTAGTTAAGTGTACTAATTTCATAAATAGCAGAAAGGTCGGAATAAAAAAAGGTATGGTGGTTATCTTGGTTATACTTACCACAGTAGAATAAGTTTTGTTGTTCTCGTAAAGGTCATTTTAATGTTCGCAAACTCTTTTGTTTCCCAGATATTGCAATCTAAATCAAATTAAATTGTCTGCAATAACCACTAATTAACTAATTCAGTCACCTGTTCCATATCTGTAAATGATCTAGTGTTGCATGTATTTATTATTTTTAACAAAAAATATTATTTAGTAAATCTCCTAACATTTTGACCTAACAAAAAACAAAATAATGTAAACAAAGAATGTTAACATATATAAAAACATTTTTTAAGAAGTCAAAAAACTTGGAGATGCCGGGGATCGAACCCGGGGCCTCTCACATGCAAAGCGAGCGCTCTACCACTGAGCTACATCCCCAGTTGTACTACGTGTCAAAATTACACTTCTGTTTCAGATGCTCTATCTGCCACGGGGATAAACGCGAAACTCAATAACGTCACAGTCGAAGTTAGTCAAAAGAATATGATTGGTTCCATTTGTGAAGACTTTGATACGATTCTAATCGGCGACATGTTTTATGATGACGCATTTTCAAAGGTTTTGTTTGGTTGGTTGATAAAGATGGCGAAGAGAGATAAAATGGTGAGAGTGATTCAAGTTTGTTTGTTGGTTTTTACTACAAAAAGTAGGTACTAATTATTGTGGGTTGAGCGTGGCTTCAGTGATGGTAAGCTGTTTTTGTGCCAATGGACATCGTTTTGTATGGTGCTTGTATATGAATAGATAGATATGGGTATGAATCGCTTAAAAACTTACTATTTTAAAAGGCAACATCGTGTGGTACGTAGCTCAAAGTACTCTCATGCATGGAGGTAGCTTCTTGCCTTCTAGGTCAGTGGACTTTGGTTCGAATCCCAGTAGCACATACTTGTGTGTTAAATGCAGATATTAGTCAACGAGTCATGGGATGTATTCTATATAGGCATACACAGACACATCACACATTCTGGATTCTTTTGACTTCACTGTACTTTCAATTATTAGTCCACTTACCATTAGATCTTTCGTCTTATAAGCTTTAGGGCCATATAATTAGCATATTTATTTAAAATTTTTACCTCGTTTAATTAAAAAAAAATCACATTGTATTATTATTTATTTCATTTTATTTAACAATAACCTAAATTATCCCGGCACAGGTACTAATAGGCGACCCCGGGCGCCACGGGCTGACGTCATCGCGTCGTGACGTCATCACACAGCTGGCTGCCTACGTACTTCCGGCGCATGCATGCATAGAGAACAACGGCTTCTCTGATACTACGCTCTGGAAGGTTAATAAATGATTGGACGACATTTTGTGCGTTTTAATTTACTTACATAGTAACAAATGATATATGAAATTCTACAATTTTACTACTTAGGTTGGTTTCACTTTGAATAAAAAATATCCATGTCCCATCCTGTATCGTTCACAATACCTAGGTATGCATTGGGTTTCATGAAAATCGGTTTAATCGTTAAAGCCTGAAAGCGCCAGAAAAAAGTCACATCGCTTTACAAATCGAAAATGTTCATTGTGTGTTTGTTTGTATAATGTAATTAATAAATTCTGAAACTACTAGACCGATTTAAGAGCCTTCGTTACGATACCGAAAAAGTCTATTTTGCACTCATTACCTGGTTGGTAAGGTTGGTACCTACCCCGCGACCCCTCTCCTACATCGAGTATCGCACGACACGTGCGCCTCACGCCGTAACACTGGAGAAACTTTTGGTCTTAGAATACTCTCCGCTTTAGAATAAGAAATGCAATGGAGCAGGGTAATTTATGATATATTTGTATGATTTACAATATAAATCCGATTCCCACTCGTAAGCTCCTTTAATTTATACCTTTGGTTCGATTAGTATATGTTAAACGTATTATAGTATTTGTTAAACGAAAAGGCTCGAAGCGATTAATATACATATATTAATTTATTTGGCTAGTGCCTATCAGGCAGTCCATTTAGACTTCAATGACAATGTTGAAGTCAGCAGTAACATGGGTAATGTTTAATCCCGACCAATTCCAACGGGAGCACAGGGGGCTCTAGCTGCTCTTAAATAGTAAATTGAATGAAATAAAATGTTTTAAAGGAGAAATGATAAGAGCAAGAAATGTTATAGGTAGGGAATTACTTGGGGGGAGGTGTTCCTACTTCTTGGTTCTGCTGAAGTCATCCAGTTGCCAAACTTAGTTGAAAATATAGGTAATCTTATTATAAAGACTACGTGTTTAGGTGTTCTTAAAAGTACCTACCAGGATCGAATTCTTCTGGAAAAACAGACGCAGACCGATCGTTCCACTCTTTGTAGGCACGAACCAAAAACGAGCTGTCGAGTGAATTGCTTTAAGAAATTTTCCGACAGCTCGGCAAAATAGTATATGTATTTTACGATAGCTGGCGCTAGAAAAAGTTGGTCCTAAATTTTTTGTTAATGAAACTAGTTCACAAAACAATGATTTTGTCCAAGAGAGATAAGAACCACGCCGTAATATGTACAGCCGTGCATTTCGTAAAAATATTGATAATGCATTATTTATACATTTATTTAATTGTTTGAGCACCGAATAGGCATATTGTGGTATTTTAGATGCTTCTTCTTCTTTTCAGCCTACCTATCTTATAATATAATTACATTAGGACCAACTTTACTTGGCGCCATCAAGAGAGGTAATTGGAAATATATTTTTTATTTGATAAAATAACAACCCTCGTTTATTGCCCCGAATTCTAACTTCTATCTCAGATGTACAAGACTTGCAACAATAGTATGATACACTACTACAACTTACCTCACTGCTATGAGAAGTTTCAAAACACATTATAGGTTAGATTTAAATATTAAAATAAAACAAGCAAATAATTTACTTTATTTTATTTAAATAAAAAAAGAAGACACATATCACGTTTCAAAAGGCACAGACGTTTACAGTTTTAGGGCAACATGTTGGCAAGAAATTATCAAAATAAGAAAGTCACATACAAATATTTTCATGAACAATTTACAAAACATTATTGAACAATACCTACTTTTTTTACACAACTGTTCTAAGTACTCAAAACCTATATCAAAGCCAAAAATGTTTAATTATAATTGGCCATTTATTAGGGCTCAAAACTAAATGTCTTTTCACAGAATATTGTTAGGGCAACCCGCGTGTACCCTGATGGCAGTTTGAGTATTTAGTTTTACAATGGAATATTTAATTTACTTCCTTTATACATGTACAGTATTGAAGGTTCCTTTCGTGAAGAACAATCTAAAATGATTTTTATAGCCTACTGAATCTTTCTTTAGGCATTTAAAATTGGAAATTAAACAGCTAGCAAACAAGATTTTTTTTAAGGAAACTCATATTTTGTTGTAAATTGTACATTGAATTCAGATATAGCTATAATATTAATAATGGTTAATTAATATTCGTTGTACTAAATTATATGATACTTACATTGTTGACATACACAAGTTATTTGGTAATAATTAAGTAAATTACAATTTGAACAAGCAAATATTTACACTAAATTATAATATTCTAGTTTTATGAAGATATTAGTGTACATATTTGAAACATTTTAATTGCCTACTTTAGTCAGTTTGGGCTTAGATTGACGTATAATAGTGCTGCACTATTTTAGCAACGGTTAAAATGACGTCATTACAAACGCTAATCATGACGGCTCGATACTGACCGGCTCGTCAAAGTGCAGATGTTATGTGTGATAACAGTAAAGAATAATCCCTCTGATTGTGCAACACACTACTGTTCAATTCTAATGTCATTGTTTATGTTTTGGTTACTTTGACTATAACACTAACTGAGCCAGCGGCGCCACTCCCCCTAATTTTTAATTGTTTGAACTTTAGTTACAGTATTTACTTTACAGGCCTAGGTAAAGAATTGGCTCCACTTGTTTTGAACTGAGTTACTAGTTGTTCAATTAAATGTTTTCAGTTGTACATAATTATATTAAATTCAATACTTACTAAAGCTTATTACTATTGAACAGTACAGATAATATTCAATTACAGAAAGATTAATACATTACAATAAAACTTACAGGAAAATACTAAGCACAAAATTCAATGAATTAATAAAAACATCGCCATCTACAATTTAGCATCGGAACTTTTTAATCACAACTGATAGTTGTGCATTGTGTTCGCATAGATGCCGTGCTTGGAGCGGTTCGTTCTTCCAGAATAATGTGAATATGTGTCCATATCCATCGGAGCGTGCGGATGCATGATGAGGACTGGTTGCAAAGCTAGGGACTTCCGAGAACCCGACACTGAAGTAGCGTCTGCAACGTAGGCGTTGTTTACTTCACCTGGAAAAACAAATAAAAAGTCGGTCAGTACAGATAAAGTGAATGGGAATCAAGTGTAGATGTCAGCACAAACTGCTCAGTCAGTTAGCTGTAAAGTTAGCTCTCTGCAGCTACTTTGTTCTCATCTTTTGTTCATTTCTCACATAAAATATAAACGAAGCGAATAAATTCCAATCGATGAAATTTAAAAGCCATGTTAATAGCACACGAAATGTAAACAAACAAACAAGTACTACAGGGACACACGTCGTAAACCAATTACCAACAATAATAAAACATACTAGTACCTACCTATGCAAATCTAGTGGTGCAGTAGGAATGCATTTATCCTTGAGCTATCATAACATGCTCGCGCCATGGCTCACGGTTCAGTAGTTGCATATTAAAACGTTGGTGACACACTTGCGTAGTTTTGAACAAGGTAGAAAGATTGTTGCTATGGATTTGTTCTCAGTTTAGATAAGTGACTCATTGTACTAAATAGTATTTGTATGCCTGATTTTAACGAATTTGAATCAAAATAAAGTGAATGTATTATTTTTGGGAAGGAATGATTTATAGTAAGTCTGGTGACCCAGATGTCACTTGACACGCTAGGTTAAACTAGTCGGATGGATCTAACGGTTTTATGCCAGTTTTAAAAGAAGGTCGTGTTACAATTTCTGGTAAGGGTTTTCCTTTGCTTCAAATAGGACATAAGCCGCATTAAAATTCATGAAGGTAGATATAATATACCGAGAAATTCATGCGGCATACATAACATATATTATATAGATTTAAAAAAGCAGGATCCTTAGTTAACTGTGGACTAACAAAGCAATTGAATTATAATTTTTTTACACCAAAAAGACGTTTCATGTAAAAGTATGTTATCAAGACTCAAGCTCATAGACTTCCACTGATAACGCATCAGATCTTATGAAAGCCAAGGCCCTAAGATCTTACTCTAAAATATACGCCTCAGTCACAAAGTATGGCAGGACGGTTGCAATCAGTTTCATTTTCTGCCAATAAAAGAGATGAACCATTAGAGTTTTTCTTACTTCCTGGTAGTCTTAAAATGCGTCGTGAACCGGAGCACGCTATACATTAAAAAAACATAAACAGTAACACATTCACTTTTGCGCCAACCAGCGTGGAAACGTGCTCTACTCGCATGATCTCCTGGTAGCTTACGTGGGCGTTGCGTCATCGTAACGTCTTTTCGTGCTGATGATGAGTGATGATTACAGTGGAATAATAAATGGACCTTTAAATTAGGTCCAGTTTGAAGTTGTGATATATGGTCAAAAGGTGGTTTCAAAGATGCTTACATTGGCCCTAATCTATTAGTTTCTGAAATCGATTAGTTTCCTGTTGGTAATTACATTGCTAACCTATGTCGATATATGTATGAAATGGAACAAATTATGCACAAAATCTTATGCCTCAATCAATATTTACAAATATTATAGATAGATATTAATAATCCAAGACCTCGGATGTGGGTCATCATGTTTGTTAAATCCCAAGCCATCTTTTTATCCTATATATTTGGGATTGGAATACAGGAAGTAAGGATCTCGTAGAAGTAAGAGACAGACCAAAAACTAACAATATCAACTATAGTTCTAAGTATCGAGTGGCGTAATGGGTAGTAGCCGTGCCTCCTGCGCCGGTGGTTCCAGGTTCGAACCTGGTCGGGCCTTCAATTGTGTGATAAACACAGATGTTTGTTTTTCGGTCATGTTTGTTTATTCATAAAAATGTATGTGTATTCTGGGTTCCCCCCAGTTCGCTGTATGCTCATCCATAACACAAACTCTGCTTACTTTGGAGCCATACAGTTGGTGTATTTGTTTGGGGAATTTTTTATTACACAAAAAACGCATTGAAAGCATCCAAAAACGTTTTGTATGGCACCTCACTTTTTCAAGTAATTTAGGTAACAAATTACCTAATTATAGAAAAATATTTTAAAATAAGTATCTACTCTTGCGATGCATAGGATTAAGTTTGACATGTTGTTTATTTATAAATTATTGAATAACTCATTGATTGTACCCATCTGCTAAATTCGTTTTATGTATCGGCCCCACGTCGCCTACACAGAGCCAGGAGATTTAATATTTTACATACCGCGGGGTTTCGGTCGAATCTTGGGTACAATGCTCCCCTTGCAAGGGCGGTCAGACACTGTAGTATACATTCGAAATCGGGACTCCTTGATCTTTTTGGAGATTCCAAGAATACTATTACAAAGGCTCTGAATTCGATTTCTTATTAGTTTATAAGTTTAACCTGTTTGCATGTTACACCATTATAATGTTGCATAATAATTTAGACATTATATTCAAAACCTGTCATTTTTATATTATTTTTTTTTGACAATATTTTATTTAACTTAAATGTTTATTCTTCACATGACATTCTGTATTTAATTCTAGATACCCAGAATTAATTAGTTTTTGTCATTCCACATTGTATTTAATTTTATGTATATTTACTTGTTACTTCTCTTAACAAGCTGTATTCGCCTATTTTGCATCCATGATGAAATGTAACTTGACAATGTTTTGGTAACTATTATGTTGGTGAACCAATAAATAAATAAAATAAATTATTATAGAGATTTTCGCCTGTCTTAGGAGATATAGCAGTCACCCATTTAAAAACATCGAATGTCCTAGTTCCGCTTGGAGTACTTTGAAATGTTTTAATTGTCTTTTTGCTAAAAACAAACACATTTACCTTTATAGAGCGTAGCATTAGGATAACCACTGTCCGGCTGCAGCGACACGTGCCTCGTGGCCAGGATGAAGGCGAGCGCGCTCAGCACCACGGCGTCCAGGCAGCCGATGATGGCGAGGAGGTAGGCCCAGCGGACGTGGCAGCGGCCTGGAAGATAAGGGGAACATTGTGAATGTAGTAGACGTAAAGCTAAATTTGGAGCATATGAATAAACTCTTAAATAAAAAAATACTTTTGTTGGTACAATATAGGACCGTTCAGTTCAAATTCAGATTCATTTACTAGGTAAAATATACCGAGTAACAATTACAAGAAAATCGATACCAGCTACTTTAGGGTGTTACCACACCAATCGATCGTCCGTCGATATATGGCAGAATAGATCACTCGACGTCACGTCGACCAGTCGACGTCGATCGACGGAAGATCGATTGGTGTGGTAACACCCTTAGGAGCACTGAGCTGCGGCTGTTATCGCCCACCTCCAGGTAATACTCCATAAAATACTAAATAATAAAATGTTGTACAAGTTACAAACAAAACTATCGAATATATGCAAAAAAAAAGGACAATACTACAGCAAAGTTATAGACATTTTGTAGTTTCAGGATGAGTTAATAAGTTTATGGTGTAAGTGTATGGGCGGATGTGAATGGTGAGATGTGTGTGTGTGTGGCTTTGAGTGTTAATAACTGTTAATTAGTTTCTAATTAAATTCTTTCTATTCTGTGAGATATATTAAGTAGTCCAATACCTACTTAATACATTCTGGCAGAGATTCACGCTTTTGCACATATATAAATAAATACATCCCGTTATCCGAACGTTTTTAAGTTCGCGGAATGGGGATATAGAATTAAAAAAAAAACAAATAGGTTTCCTTTTCAATATATTCACATGCAAGGCGAATATTTATATTTTATAATATTTTTCAGATCTTTCAATAAGTTTATTTATACGCTCGAAAAAAAATGAATTATTAGGTCTTTACCTATGAAATTGCCGTTTTTCACGAAATAAATGAAGCGTTATTTTTTTATATATTTTTTATTTCTATTTATCAAAATAATCACCCATGCAATCAATGCATCTTTGCCAACGCATTGGTAGCTTATTGATGCCTTTCTTGAAGAAATCAGCTGGACGGGAGGCAACAAATTCTTCAAAGGCATTTTGTACTGCCTCTCGGGTATTGAATTGTTTCCCGCCAAGAAGTTATCCAAATTCTGGAAAAAGTAGAAGTCTGTAGGCGCAAGGTCTGGTGAGTACGGCGGATGACGGAGAACTTCCAACCCCAACTCTTGTAGCTTGGAGACCGTCTGCTGTGCAGTATGAGGTCGCGCGTTGTCGTGCAGGAGCAGTGGAGCCGAACGATTGACCAAAGCTGGTTGGAGACGTGCGAGCTTCTCCATCATTGTGTTCAGTTCTTCACAGTACACATCTGCAGTAATGCTTGTCCCGTTTGGCAAGAAGCTGTGATGAATTACACCCGCGTTAGACCACCAAACAGTGACCATCACTTTTCTAGGGGTAAGTTTTCATTTAGGGCATTGTTTGGGTGCTGAACCAGGGTCCAACCAACTTGCTAAGCGCTTACGATTGTCAAACAGGATCCATTTCTCGTCACAAGTAACAATGCGGTTCAGAATTCCTTCATTTGTATGCCTGCTGAGCAGTGCAAGGCACGTCTCCACGCGTACTTCACGCTGGCGGTCATTGAGTTCGTGGGGTACCCATTTGTCAAGCTTTTTTACCTTGCCAATTTGACGCAAATGGACCAATATTGTTTTGATGCTAACGTCGAAAGCTGCTGCTAATTCAGCCGTGGATTGAGTTTCATCAGCTTCCACAATTGCCTTTAATTCGTCATTGTCGACCAAAGTTTTCGGACGACCACGGGGTTCATTTTTCAGGTCAAAATTTCCAGAACGGAAGCGGGTAAACCAATAACGGGTGGTGCGTTCGTTTGTAGTGTTCGCTCCGTAAACGTCGTTGATGTTGCGTGCCGCTTGTGCCGCTTTGCTGCCACGACGGTACTCATACTCCATAATTACTCGAATTTTTAACTTATCCATGATGACGAAAAATGTTCGAATGCGTTGAAAACAAAACACTAACTATTAAACAAATGACGATTTTAGAAAAAGAATTCCATGTTTGTCAAATAAAATTAATTTGAAATTAGAATTATCAGTCAAAAAAAAAAATATTTTCATTTGAAATGGCCAGTACGGCAAAACGGCAGTTTCATAGGTAAAGATTATCTTTGTCTGAAAAATACGCCGAAACTGCCTCCTTAACACCTCCATCGGTGGAAATCTTCTTACCCCGCAGCTCTTTTTTCATCTTTGGAAAAAGATAATAATCACTGGGGGCTAGGTCTGGACTGCAGGGTTGGAGATTCAAAATATCGAAGCCCACTTCATGCAGAGCAGCCAACGCAACGCGACTCTTGTGAACGGGGGCGTTGTCGTGCAAAAGCACCTTTCGTCAGATTTCCCCGTCTTTTTTCTCGAATTTTTTCTTCGAAGCTTCTTTTATTTTTTTAAATATTATGGAAAGGTGTTTGTCTTTATAATCTATTAAAAGAATCTCTTCTGAATCCCAGAAGACCGTCGCCATGTGTTTCCCAGCCGACTGTGACACCTTAAACTTTTTAGGCGATGGTGTGCCCTTCTTATGCCACTGCATGGAATCTTGTTTGTTGTGGAACCCAAGTTTCATCTCCAGTAACATTCTATTCAGGCCTTCCTTGTCTTCACTGCAGAGGTCCAAAGCTCACTTGCGGCGGCATGAGCATCCTCGGCACTCATCTTGCTCTGATCTTAGTCATGTCAAGATTTTAGTCGAGCATCGTAAAGTACTAATTTTTCGACTTTTTGGAGAATTTCACACCACCTCGACGGCCCTACCCGGCCGTGGGTCGTCTTCCAATGATTCTCTGCCTTGGTTGAATAAGCTGTGCCACTTGTAAACCAGGGTTTTTCCTTAACCAAGACATTCAGTATGGTCTGAACAGATTTTCCTTGCTTGGTAAGGAACTTAATGACGGCATGATATTCGATTTTTTCCATATTTCACTTTTTACTCCCGATTATGTTGCTTGATCGACGACAGTTTAAAGACTAATGGTCTAATTATGATGAAACTTATTATTTATACTAATATGAGCCACTAAACACGTTACTACACAAAAGAGCATGATCATCCCCTTTCAAACCCCTCATTCCGCGAACTTAAAAACGCTCCCTCGTATGTAAAGAATCAAACTTTTTTCCTCCCCGGCTGCCAGCTGCTTTAAAAGCTGAAGTTAAGGCGTAATTATGCGATCTGGATAAAAATGAAGAGAGAGAGAAGACACTTTTACCTATGATGATATAAAATATTTAGAATTTGAATTCCTTAGTAAGTTAAGTTTTGAACTACTTTTATTAGCATATGAAAACACAGATCTAAAAAACGGTCTGCGCAGCAAACCGTTCGCATCAAACTAATATAATAAATGAGAAAGTTTTAGTAAACTCATTTTCAACTATCAACGATCAACTTTCACTATTACAGGGCGGCATAGGCCAGGAGCCAATGTTGTAACACAGGCTGCAGTGTATCCTAAACTCCCGCGGCACTGAGGTCCGCGTCGGGACCTAGTCTAACATAAAGCGAGGCCAGCAACCTCGGGTAGATTCCGTGCAACTCATTGACTTGCAATTATAGTACCTAGCGCTGTTAACTGTGCACCGGGTCGTGGGAAAATGCATCGATTGTTACGGGAAATTGCAGCTACGTGACCCGAGATACAGTTATGAGTTTAATCGGGAAATTATAAGTCAAGCCACATTTTAATTAAAGCCGATATTAATAATCGGGAAGTTATAAATCAAGCCACAAATTTCTTTATTGGCCCCGTGATCATACTTCTCAAACTTCAAAAAATGAGATAGCCTCTAATAAACTAATTCGCCTTTTTTGCAACGCCTACTAAATATTCTATAGAAAGCGTAGTAGTTAAAATGGATTAGGTAGATGTTAGGCTGTAATTATCACATGCGCGATCCGAGCGAGCGAAGCGAGCGTGGTGCGGCAGCACCCGGCGGAGCGCCATAATAGAAATTGGATGATAATTCAAAATGTTATAGCAAAAACATCATGTAACAATATATTATTAGTGGCTAAGAGATAGTATCGTTCAGACGCTCGCTAATTGTGGCTGACTTAGTAGTTTAGAAGGCAATGTAGTTGTCACAATGGGGGCCATTATTTCTGACTGAGATTTCATCACTATTTTGTTTTTCACAAAGTCACTTTTTATTTAACCATTTAGCTGAGATAAGCCTGACATAAGTCCGAGCTCGGTCTATAGATTACAACCTAACACCACATTGTGTGTGAGCGGGACGGTGCGTGTGAAACTTTTTTTTAAAATCTGTATTTTTATTTATTGGGGGTTTTTGACTACAGTGACATGTCAACCCCATCGCACCTTAAACCTTAAACTATTGATATCTTAGATGCTAATTATTACCTATATAACTTTTAGACCATTTGTAAAGTTCTATGGCAGAAGCAGAAGCTGGATGGCTAAGTACAGCTTGAAATGTGTCCACCTCCAAAACATTTATATCATATGCTCTCAAAAACATCTCTCTTTCATTTTTATTCTTAGAACCTTCCATCAAAGCATGGATATGTCATCCAACTTGTTACACATTTCACAATTAGGTGTTACCGCGTTCTTCATTAAGAATGCAAACTTGTGAATCTTCATGAAACCTCCTGCTTTCTCAAGTGTCGCGAGGTAGTGAAAGATTTTCACAATAATTATTTATTTAATTATAACTTTTAGGAAGACTTACAGCAAGATTCAATGTCATACAAAGTAAAGAGGAAGGAGAGGGCTGCTACCCCACTCACCTATATTATACTGGTCTGCCAGGGGCCCACAGGTCTCCTGCACCTCCGGCTCGCCCCAGCCCGCCGGGTACACGGCCGCGCCCGCCGCCATGCAAAGTGCTGTAACAGAACGGAGGAACGTTTTGTTATTGCCTAATGGCACCTGGTTCAATAATACATTATCAAAGCACCGTAAATGAACCAAAACAGTTACGAGAGCCCGGGTCGCCAAAGAATGGAACGAACTGCCTGCGTCTGCTTTCCTGATAAATATAAGTAACCTTGGGACTTTATATGGTAGAATCACTAGTTGCCACCACACTTACATCGTCACATTTCATCACAGTTGTGATTGATTGCCTGTTCAATTTCAAACTCAAGCCCAAATTTTTATTTCTCGACATTGACAATTACTTGTTCTTATCGACGTCAAATAAAGCTTGGCTCTACCACCAGCTCAGAAAAACCTTCGTGAAGAAAAACTGGCTTCACGGGTATAATTTTTTTTAAATAAATTAACAATGTCTCCTTATGTCTATACAAAATTATTCTTATCTGCATCTGTTGGCTCGGCAAGTCTCCCTCCCCCAAGTATCCAACGAGTTCCGGAGTTAACGCGGGATCCAGCCATCGCCCTTCTCAACCATGTTAGAGGGTATGAGCGACCGGACGTACCGTAAGAAGACCTACTTTAGAAACAATGAGAATGTATTATCTGGTAAAAAGTAATTAAATTTAGAAACTATCGATAAAACAACAAGCAGTAACAAAAGGAAAATAACTTTACAAAGCTGTAGGCGAATACTCAATAAATCGCTGGATTTATTGTATTCATTGCGCTAATGAAATCTGTTCAGCACTGGTTCACATTTTAATTTATTCATTCTTTCTGGAATTGTCTAACGTGCGATAGAGCAGTCTTTGAACGGAGGCACTGCTTGCTTGTCTTAAACCTCCTAGATGATAAAAAATGTATTATACTTTTATAACGCTTTTGTTCATATATAATATAAATATCGTATCTATTTACTGTAATACTTTACTTTAATTTACTTTAAATATTCAAATGGCTATTGTAATGCAATTGAAAGAAATTTCATCAAAACTCAGCCACGTTAAAACTTCGTAAACGGCTAAACCATATTCAATACGCTTGAATCATTAATGAAGAGGAAACGAAAGCATCCGACCCGCTTCGCGCGGCCGCGTCGCGTCGCTCCGAGCAAGCCGTCGAGGACCGCTTCACCGGCCGCGTCGCGTCGCTCCGAGCAAGCCGTCGAGGACCGCTTCACCGGCCGCGTCGCGTCGCTCCGAGCAAGCCGTCGAGGACCGCTTCACCGGCCGCGTCGCGTCGCTCCGAGCAAGCCGTCGACGACCGCTTTGCGCGGCCGCGTCGCGTCGCTCCGAGCAAGCCGTCGAGGACCGCTTCACCGGTCGCGGCTGTTGCGTTACGTGTAATTAAACAAAGTTTCTTTGTTTGTAAGGAAATGCTTATGAAATTGGTTTTGTATGAGCTATTTGGCAAACGATAATCGTTTTTGCTAGAGACGGTTCTTGTGAGTTACCGTTATACATAAGAATTTTGGATGAATAGACACCTAAGGCAGTAGGATAAATATTATATTCTGTCTTTATCAGCTCCGTAAAAATAGAAAGTGATGGAATGACATTTTAAGTAACTAACCGGCTATTCTTATGCCTATCATACACAATGGTTAGAAGTTTATTTATGTATACACCAAGAAACCCTTGTTTTGATAGTTGTAGTAGGAAACTAAGATTTTATGAAACCCATAAACAAGTCCATGGGCTATTTGACTGGTTTTCGAAAAACCATCTCACATTATTTTGTGGTGTGTATATAAAAATAACTTTTATTTATATTTAGAATTTCATTAAAAAACTAACATAATTACACTGACTATTTAAGCTGTCAAAATATGGCTTGATCTAGCAATATGGCGAGACTGGCCTGTGAGACACGGCATGCATTGACAGAAACAAGATTTGTACTTGTCTGTGACGTCATTTCAAGCTTAACCATAGTAGGTATTCAAATTTAAAAAAAAAAGTGAGACCAATCTTGTCGTTTGGAACAAAGTCGCATTTTATTTGAACTTTTAGCAGAGGTAAGTGAGCCAATTCCAATTTCAATTTCAAAACCGTTTCATGTATTGATGTTCCAACTCAAAATATAAAAAGTTTATTTCTGATTTGTTTTGGAGGAAATATTAATTGTTGTTTATGTCTAGTAAAGCGAAATGCTTTTAAAAAACATTACCTATGAGGATGCCAAGAAATATTTAATCATATTTATATTGTCAATTAGGCTGTTCCTCCTGTTTCGCTGTTAGAAGGAAAGACTGTAGAACCGCCCCGTACTAGATCTTAAACATTTGGGCTTTACATCATTGATACAAGTAGGTACTTACGCATGTCTGAAACTCTGCCCATGACCTGCAATGCTGGGCCGCTCCGAGCAATCCATCTATCAGCCTCAAGTCCGTGAACGACCAACAAATCGATAAATTGTTTTATTTTCTACAAATAATAGGCAGTTTCTAGGAAAGTTGTCATTATTATAAAGAAAAGTTTCGATGGCTGAACTAATTTCTATGATTTTCACTTTTGCAAGCAATCAGCGCAGTTGTAACGCCATGCTAGATTATACTTTATTGCGACTAGATCGTTATTGCTTTCTATTATTATATTGTTTATACTATTTTCTAAATGAAAACGAGCCAAAAACATTTTTTTATGTTGCATCAAAGCACGAATATAATTCATGTGATTTGTGCTTAAAAAAAGATGTGTCTAATTTTCCGCACGAGATCCAAACAAGCTGGTTTAGGAAATCACGACATCTAAAGTTCATAATAATATATTAGTATTAAGACAAACCTATACCTACTCTCTGTCTATAGAATAGAAAGCTCCACCATAACGCTGTGACTCACAAATGTTTGTTCGGATTCAAACAAACCATAACCTCAAAATGAGGTCTTCTACCAAAGGCCAAACAGGGCCGTCTTCCATCTGGCATTAGTGAATTTCATTTATTTATTTACTTATTCAAATACTATTTAAACTAACATTTTAGCATCTAAACCGTCACCGTTTTGACCACAATGACTAAATGACGGAATTTTTTTTGTTGACAGCCCGAGTAACCGTTTGAATTTACCTTTACAGATATTGTAAAGGTAGGTAAAATTACCTTTATAAAAAATTATATTATAGGTAAAATTGAACATGCTATCCTTTGCTACAACAGTTCACTGAACTCTAAAATAGAAAACAATACGGTCAATTAACACGTCCACTGCTTCAAGAAAGCATGGAAAATATCAAATTACCGATAGTTTCTGCGCTCGCCGCTAGGTGGAGACTTGTAAAAGCGAAAGTCGATTGAACTGGGCACATTGAGACAATATGGCAATATGTAATTGGAGAAAGGTAGTTACAGTTTCACTTAATTTACTTAAGTCTATTCCGTAATGGTTTGGTTAACTTTAAAATTATTATAAATGGAAATGTTTAAATTCCGCCTGGCAAGTTAACAAACCATTACAAATGGCAAACATAGGTATTATTGTATAACAGTATCTTAAAGACCTGATGCTCCAGATACTTCGCATATCCCGCGGTTTTATTCACTCTCTTACCTTCACTACAAACATGGTTCTTTCGAATACAATATCCAAATGTCAACCATTGTAATAAATAGTTGTCAAGGTGTAGTAAAAATATTACTACAAAGCCAATTTTCAAATTTCCGAGAATAACATCGATAGTATTGGTTGAACTGTTGAACTTCGTCCTTCGCTAAGATAAATTAACTAAGAAAAATGAAATATCAAGTGATTTTTTATATTATTATCACTTTTTTTCGTCGAATAAAAGAAGAAGAAAAAATATAAAATCCCCAGACAACACACCGATTGTGTGGCCCCAAAGTAAGCAGAGCTAGTGTTACGGGTGACCATACAGCGAACTGGGGGGGACCCACAATAAACATATCTATTCATATTAATATAAACAACCATGATCCGAGAACAGACATCTAAGTTTCTGTGCCCTTTCCAGGTTAAACTTACATAATATTTTTTTTATAATAAGAAATCTGCACACTTCAGAAGTTAAACAAAATATTACACGGGTATAATTTATTCAAAAGTAATTTACAGAGTCTCTTTATGTCTATACAAAATTATTCTATCTGCATCCCCCCAAGGATCCAAAAGACGAACATCCTCAAACCCGTTTAATAATTAACGCGGGATCCAGCCATCTCGCCCTCTTCAACCAATCGGCTCGGTTAATGCCCCTTACGCAACAAGCCGGTCCATAACAGCATGCACAGATAGGGCCAAGTACCTTCCCAGGTTCCAAACAAAAGAACCTCAACTATTTTTTCATCAGGTCATGTCAATGATATGATCGTGGGAAGCTTTGCGTATTTTGCAAATATGTTGTACGCGGCAGCGTTTTCTTAACAATTGAATGTTGCTCAAGACATTCATTGCAAGCTACGTCAGTACGCGGTGAAGAGCTGGAGTTTGGGAATTAGTCTTACTTACTTATTTTCTAGGTTGAAATCCATTGAGAAGAATAATTCAACGAACTTCCGGCATTCTGGTTTCGAATTTAGCTTATATCGAGAAGTCGGAAGTAAAAATTCCGTGAATTCATTTAATGACAGCAAAAGAGAACTGTCTTATTACCCGAACGTGGCAACGGTAGGACTCTCCCGAAGTACCTGAGCAAATATTTGGTTACACATAACCCTACTGCGAACTGGCATGTGTTCTACAGAAAACCTACGTCCGATAGAAAACCTCTGCGAATCATGGATAAACGCCTATGTTTACATATATGTTACTCCGGGATCCAAACCCGGATCCTTAGGAGTGGCAGGCAAGGCTCTACTTCTTTATTTCTTATTTGTAGGGACTTTAAATATAATCTTGTATGGAGTTTAAATTACGTAGGATTTTTTTCCAAACAATCAACCATGACCCAAGAACAAAACCTGTGTTCATCACACAAATGAATGAAACCAGGACGTATGAGGCAAGCCGACTCCCGCTGACGCTACCGGGCCGTGTAATATAAAAGATACGACATTGACAAAGCCATTGATACCGTTCACACAATCCCCAACGCAACGCTGAACAGCCGCTACTCTAACAGTAAACATACATAACGCCAGCACCGCCACTCGCGCGCATTATCTAGTAACGTTGATTTACTCCATCAGTACAGGCCGCTGCTTCCCATCATTATCTAATATAGAAATCTTCGTATTGTATTCACAAATGCTCTAGATATCTCTTAACTTACACTGTTGCATAACATGGTGTGAAGAGGTTTCAATCATTGTGTTTTTGGTTGCAAATATAAAGGATAGTACAAGATAGTTTTGAAAGTTACATTAAATTCTAACGGTGACAGAAACTAAATGAAAATTTCCACGCTTATCAAAAGTGTTTTAATAATAGAAATAAAAATCTTTATTTCGGACATAAAAGCCCATAGATAGGATAGTAAAACAATTACTTAACACTTTTGTTAGTAAACAAATGGATTTTCGTGAGATAGATGTAGGCTCTCCCAATGATGCAGCGTCGGGGAGTCCCAACGATCAACTAAAACTTTCAGGAGAGTATTGTGGCTGTCTCGGAGCCGCACTGAGAGGGAGGCACACCGTTTCCTCACAATAGGTTATTCCTAAAACATAACCACATTAAGAATTAAATGTTTAAACATTTTTACAAATGATTAAACATTGCTGTATATGAGCGTCTGCGGTGCACTGCTATAAGCGCTGGCTTCTCGATGTAAAAGTCCAACGAGCGTACCAATGAGGTTTTACCACTTTGCAACTTAAAAACTTAAATTAAGACTTCCCTTACGGTGAAGGGAAACGTCATGAGGGAACCTTGCCTGCTGCCAACCCGCAGTAGGCAAGCATGCATATGGGTGAGGCTGGTTGACATCCTTGCAGTGGGATTATTAATTACATTATTAATATTAATGAAATAAATATTGTTAATACATTGGTATTAAATATAATGATTAAAGGTTGTTACATTTAAGAGTCCTAATTTTTAAATATGGTTTATTAATGTATACAACTAATAGGCACCTTTGTTTATATTTATATTATGTATGTTTATTCTGGGTTTCCCCCAGTGCGCTGTATGGTCATCCATACATAACACAAGCTCTGCTTACTTTGGGGCCATACAGTTGGCGTGTTTGTCTGGGGATTTATTATTATTATTATTATAAGATACCTTTAACAAAATTGTACGTTAAGCAAAAATTTTTCAAAATGAAGCATTTTTTTTTCTCTATAACTAATCCCATTAATGTAAGATTTTACATTTAATATAGCATTTTTAAAATATAGAATATGTACATATTATCACGACGTAATGTGTAACATTATCATGATAACTTTATTTATATAATAAATTAGGTTACCAACATTATCAAAACAAAATTTGCATCAATCGACACTCAATACCAACCACGCAAGCAGCCACATTACTGCCGACACGAGTACAACACGCATCAATAGGTTTACAACACCAAGTCAGTATACGTCATCGTGTTTTCGTTACATGCGATATTTGCATGCAGGCCAACATTTAACTCTGCAATACTAACAAACAAGTCCAAATGCACACTTTGTAACTCAGATACACACGCCTACACTTGTGAACTAACATACAGGGAAGGACAGCGTTGCAACTGTCGTAGGGACATCAGCTGAGTTGCCGCCCTTTGGCTTACGCAACATACGAACAAATCAACCTTGTGTTTCGCGCAACTTGTGTTTAGGTTTTTGATTTAAGCTATTGTGTGTTTCTATTATTTATTTATTTTTTCCCGGTTTTTGTAACATTTTTGTTTTGATTTGCTATTGTGTGTTCTAATAAATGCTTTCTTTCTTTTATTTGGCTCAACTAATATATTGGGTTTAAGCCATGTTTTAGCAAAAAATATTGTCGAACTATCGATTTATTCAAAATAGGTTTATCGATTTCGGAAATTAGAAACAAATCTATATATATCTATTTCAGGGAACACATATCACACATCACAACAAGGTCCTATAAAAATTTAGGTTTTGTTTTAAGGACTAGTGCACCATTCACTGATTCAATTTGTTTGAAAGTTCTATACTACTCTTTTGTTCGCAGTACACTAGAGTACTGTAGTTCAATCTGGAATACTCAGTATGTTGTATATAAACAAAATATAGAATCTATTCAGCGAAAGTTTTTAAAACACTTAAACTATAGACAACAGACCCATGCCCGATACCCAGAAGCCTGCAAAAATCACCATCTTCTAAGTTTAGAACACCGACGTTGCTTATTAGATATGCTATTTTTATACAACACTTGTAATGGTTATATTGACTGTCCTGAGTTAACGCACCTTGCTCTAAGTTTCCACACACCCTCCACAAGAACCCGCCACACCCAGTTATTTTACTTTTCACATAATTTGGATTTAGATCTGTTCCATGACAGCAAAGAGAACTTTAGACACAACATAATAAAAATACTAATGACAGGATAAACAACTTATAAACACATACCATCTTCAACATCTATACACACACATACATACACAAACACACACACACACACATAATGTACACAAATCACACAAGACTAAAAAAACGAGTAAGATTTTAAGGTAATTTGGCACAAAAAAAGCAAAAAGAAAAAGAAAAAGAAACAAAAAAAAATTCAATTAGTTTTTCTGTTTTTATAATAATTATATACTTAAATTTTTATTGCATAATTAAGTTTTGTTTTGATATTAATCCATGATTTTGATTTTGTAACTTAGTGATACATCTCTCCCTATTCTTAAGCTTATATATGTTTCATCTATAAATTGTTAGTCCTTAATTGGCTGTCAGTGCAAAATAATATAACGTTTACATTTAGCTAAGAGCTGTGGATTATGTAATAATGAAATAAATAAAATAAATAAATAAATATATTAATTTTTTAAAGGCACTAGGCCTTGGCCAAGAGGCATTTTTCCCGAACGTTCATGAAGACAAAACTTTGCCGCCCGGCAGTACCCACTGATGCCGCCGAACCGAAACTGCCCAACTTATCACCTAGGAGATTCTTTTGCTATTGCGTCGGGAAGAAAACAGAGCTTTTAAAGGGCGATAGTCTTTTAAAATAATTAGCCTAATAATATTACTAACAGAAGTATCGACAAAATATTGTATAGTTAGGCCTTACGCCATCGACGTCGGCGCTCTTCACAACTCTTGATCGAATTGGCGGAAGTGGCACTTTACGACACAACTTGTACTGTGAGCGATTAGAAATAAGACTGGGGCGCGTCTTTGCGGATGGCACTACATAATAGCTGTCATAACTTATTTTTGTAACTCAATCATAAGTGGCTTAAAGGAATTGTATGGAAGTTAATTTATAGATAAAATGTAACCTGTTAGGATAACTAAGGCTAACTTTACACACAACAGAGTTACGTAATTCTTAAAAGTAATATCTAAGTCAAACACTAAAAAAGTAAAAAAAGAAAATATTGCACACGCAATCAAAATAATATTTATTACTTCAACGCATACAGAGATAATTTAAAGATCAAAACCTTCAATTATTTTCAAATTCTTCAGGAGACGGCATATGAGCGCGAACTCTGCTGAGCCTGTCCTGATCAATGTTGAGACTCTTTCTCTTACATGCGATCTCTTTCTCCAAGTCCGCTCGGTACTTCATTAGCTCTGCTCTGATGAATTCAGCTTCTCGCAGCTTCCCTTTAAGGCCTAATGCCTGGTCTTTGATCAGCTGAGCTTCGTCCATCAGGGCGTATTGTGCTTCATCGCGACAGTTCTCTACGTTGTCTCTCCCGTAATTTCTAGCTCTGAGCCTAGTCATCGACAGCTTGTCCGTATCCTCGATCTTTCTAAACGTATCTTTGAGATAATCAATCAAGTTTTCAGTGTCAGCTATTTTTTGTAAAGCCTCCTTCAAGTTTTGTTCAAGTTTTTCACAGCACTGCTGAGTGGCGTCGATCGTTTCTCCTAACGCTTGGTTTGTACGTTCCGATTGAATCTTCATATCTTGACTGCCTTTGACGATGGCTTCTCGCAGGTTTTGCCGCAGCTGCTTGGACCTGTCTCGTACTTCCATGCAGTTCTTTATGCTTTCCTCGCAGAAATGCTTCCAGTATTCTAAAGACGTAGCGTTTTCCGGCCATCGGGATACTCCTGCGTGGTGCAGCACTAGGCTCGAGTCGATGCCTAACCCTAAGTTGGTGTGATCAACTCTCAGAGCAGAAATCTTGTCGCTCCAGTCCTGCTCTATAGCCGCTTTGGCTGCTCGGTCCTCCAACAGCTGTTTTTCAACTTTCATCAGCGTTTCGTTGAATACTTTTCGTATTTCTCCCACTATGGCCACTTCCTTGACGAGTTCTTGCTCAGCATCATCTCTAACGAGATCGGCCTCGTATCGGTGCGTGCGTAACTCAAGGCACTCTCTAGAAATAGCTTCAGGCATCATAAGAATCTTGCTAGCACCTTTCAGTTGCTGTCTGGCTTCTTCCAAAGCGTTGAGTTCATCCGTGATGGCATCAACAGCTTTGCGTACTTTTATTTTCCAGGTGGTCAAAGTTTCGACGCGCTCCTTTAGCTTTTGCGTGCTTTCAGCAGTTTTGTCGTGAATGCGTTGGAAAGCGGCGCCGACGTCTCTCTTGCTGTCGATCTCAAACTTCGTAGCCTTGTCTGTGGCGCGAGGAGTGAGCATTCGCAGGTTGTTCTTACGCCAATCTCCGGTAGAGTAGCGGGTTATGGAGTATTTGTCCACAACGGGACGTACGCCAGTCATGCCGGACTGCGGGGTCCAATCCAAGTGCCCTGGGGCCCAGGGACCAATCGGACCCATTCCAAGGAAATCTCCACTGGTGGTATCATTCGGCTGAGGTAGATACGGCGGTACCCCAGTGTTGCTTACCTTAGTCTCTCTCGGCTCGATCATGCCAGGGACATACGGGGAAGCAAAAGGATCGGACATGGCACCAAGCTGCCCTGCTTCTTTGTATAGCTTATGCTGTTTGCCATCATGCCGACTTCCTGGGCATATGAACGGACAATTCATGAGCTCAGGATTCATCTCAGCGTTTATTGTAACTAGGATTTGTCATACAAACTTACACTAAACTTACTACAAAAAATGCAATATAGTCCAAAATCAGCACATTTCAGTTAAAATTTTGATGTAAACAATAGTTATGACGCAATACGTCACAACCAAACCAAAAAGTTTGAAATCAAGTTGCAGACAATATCTGAATTAATTAAGACTACTTACGTCAGTAAAGTTAAATTGTGGAATTAAACACTGGAGCCGAGCAGCTGCGTATGCGTTTTTCCCCCAGGTCAGATCGTAACAAACCTACTCAAAACATAATAAGATATGTGAGTGATGTCCACGTAGAGCGCGGGCTGCGCTCGATTTGACAAATTCTTAAGAGGTGGAATCCGAAAGATTTCCTTCTTTTACATACAGTCCCAAGTTTTTTATTCGCAGTTTATTAAAGTTGAGGGCGATTTACATAATTCAACTACCCAATATGTTTACAAGTTGACGACAAGACGATCGTGGCTAGAATGGCGCCTCCGTAACGGTGATGTGCGTGCGCACCGAGACGTACGCTTACTGTACAGGGTGTCCCAAAAAGAAAGAAATTTGTTTAAATTTTTGCCACGGATATATGTTATATTTAAAGATAAATACATCGATTTCAATTTAAATATTCAATTTAATAAACTCATCAAAAGTTTTTGGGGATCAAGTAAATTTTTTCTCAATATTTACCAATCTGGTCTATTACGGTTTAATTTAAATTAAACATTTACAATAATTGCTGTTTTTGCAAATTGTGGGAAATTAAGACAAATTAACGGCTTTAATGAAATGGCGAAAAAGGACAAAAATTAAGATTTTATAAATTTGTATTTTGTAGAGAAAAAAATTTATAGTCTGCGTTTCTACCATAAACACGAATAACACAATCGCAGCGATTTGGAATCCTTAATATATTATCAGTTCATCAAAATCAGTTTGAGGAATGGCCGCCCATGTGCTTTCTAACAAGTCAAAAAATTTTTGTGGGGCACTGCATTCGTACTTGGCACAGATCTAAAACTTGAGAGAGAAGTTTGGAGCATATTCCATGCGTGCTCAATTGGGTTAATGTCTGGCGATTGAGCAGACCTCGGCAGGTTACGAATCTACACGTCCGTGAACGTGCATTAGTTGAAACGAAATACCCAATCGGCCTCGCGAGGGGATGATTACGTCTGAAACAATCCTCTCCACGTAAATCTGAGCATTGAGGTTTCCCCTGATCCAAATGAGATCGGTTCTTCCACCGATCCAAATACCAGCCCATATCGATATTGTTCCCCCGCTATAAGGATGAACTTACTGACAAAATCATAAATGGTCATGACGTCCAGAGGTTCTCCAAACTCTTCCAGAAATACCCTAAAACGTACATGATCCCTAGACACGTTTGATGTGTGTAATTTTGTATGATCTTATTACAGAGAATGCTTTGCAATTCTATCTTTTTTTAACTTATTTTTTGACCTTAAAAGAACTCTATAAATATGGCTTTTATACTAAAATGCACAAAAACTTTCCTATATTCGATATTACAACTATGTCCGTTCTACGCATTGTTGCGCAACACCCTATACATAAAAGTGAATGCATTGAGTGCCAACACTAAAACAAAAGGCCACCAACGAGGAAATGTCACATTCTTCGCTGTGAACTTTAGCAACAATCGCCATTATCATGTTAGTTACTAATCATTTTACTTAAAAATGTTTCGTTATGCAAGGGCTCATTAATGTGAGCGTTTGTATGAGTAAAATAAAGAATAGTTAAGTACGAAATGGCGGCACTTTCAAAATTGTTGTTACGTAACCGCATTGCCGACTCATCTCTGCACTACCTAGTTATAGTTTTATTAATAAGTTATTGTGTAATTAACATAAATAAATTTGCTTTGAAAGAGATGCGATTTGCTGTATGAGGCTCAACCTTATTATGAACAACCTGATATTCGTATTAACGTTCGTTGAGTTCTTCGTCCCGATGAAGATCTAAAGCGTCATTGTCACTACAGTACGTCTTCTTATGGTAGCGTCGTGTGACGGGTCGCTCACTTCCCTCTAATATGGTTGAGGAGGGCGATGGCTGGATCCCGCGTTAACTCGTGAACGGGTGCCGTTTAAGGGTGTTCGTCTAACAGATGCAGAAAAGAATAATTTTGTAAAGACATAAAGAAACACTGTAAATTTATTTTGAAAAAAAAATATACCCGTGAAGTTTCTTGCCAGTTCGAAAAGATAGCGCCATGTTTTATTTGACGTCAATGTCAATGTTGACAATTAATTTCAAATTTGAATTTGAACGGCTTTCACTAAACTATTATTTTGACTAATTTAATAAAGAAATATACATAAATATAACCACGCATTACTTTGTATAGGTTATGTTCACAATAAAAGTGTTGATCGATGAACAGAGGACGCATAGATGAGATAATGTTCATCTCGCCATCTAGTAAGTGAAGTAAGATGCAGTAAAAGTAGAAACGTAAAAAATTACTCTGTGGTGAAATAAAATTTAAATTTAGAATTTTACATTCAGAATTTGCATTAAATATTTTTAAGGTTATTGCCAGCGACAGTGTTTACTTAGTACAGTAAGTTCTACGCCGGGAGGAGAGTAATTGAAATATTTATTGTAATAATATATTCTTTTTATTTTCATTAACTCCATCTACTACATCTTACCCCGATGATGGAGCAAGGCTGAATGTATTGTTTCTTTAATTGCTTTGTGTCATACGATATATTCAAATATATATTTTCTTCTTAATTTATATCAACCGGTTTTATTCAAGTCTGATTTTGGTCCAGTTAAACCTGGAATTTCTAACTTACTTTTGTTTTATATTATTAAAACGTTTCGATGGATTCCCTTCCTAGTTTGACATTTTAATGAAACATATTATTCTTGGAAATGCAATTGTCACTGTCCTAATATTGTGTTGTTATTAATGTATAGTTCATTGTTTGCTTACCCTTTTTATGTGTCTTACCCAAATGGATGAATACCTATCTGATGAACAAATGATTAACAATAATTATAATCATTTCGACTGTGGTGAAATACATATATATAACTTCGTTTATTTTAGTCAATTCTATGTGACTTGTTTGTGGGTTTAAGTCATTTTGAATATAATCAAGACATGAATTTATGCTGAAATTATACAGCATTATCTAATTGATAATTACGTGTTGGCTCACGCTATACATGGCACTTTCTTCTATCGATGGTTATTATACTGTGTGGAATACATTCAAATACATTGTATTGTCAAGGCTAATTAAAATGTTTTGTCTAAAAATTAGATAGTAACATAAATAAGTAAGTAGTAACATATCAAATTAAATAGGTTTCTTGATAAAGTCTTAAATCGACGCAGCGAGCTTTGCACGGGTATTCAGAATTCAATCCTATTTATTTCCAAGTGGACTACTCAAATGGAGTGGTCCACTTAGGTAATTGGTGGATAAACAAACGTCCATGAAAACCTACTTATAAGACGTACGGTCATAATTGTAATACCTAAAGAAGATTCTCTCAGATACTGTGTGAACATGTATCCATACGATATATTTACATGAATTGTCTTAATTTCAATACCTACACAGTATGAACCAACTACTGGTTCCCATAAATAATTTAAAAAAACCGTTCAAACACTTACATTATAAGGTTACAAACCGCTCTGAGAAAGGTCAAATCAGCCTATTGTTACATTTGTACTTTTTATAAATCTTAATAGCTGAGTCTTTAGTATACAAAATGACTCTCATCTGTCACCCTTGATGTGTAGTCAACTGTATACAAGTATTTTCAGTTTTTCCATAATTTTTAGTGTAATTCGTTCACAGACGATTTGATGGAATTTACAGTTTGAATTCAGATAAAAATGGGAACATACATATGCTATCTAGAACAAGCGTCGTGGAGTACTTTGGTCTTACCGCCTTTGGATCTGTAGATAGTTATTATTGTTTTGTACTGAACACTAACGGGAGTTCGTTTGTGAGAATTTTGAGATAAAATCAATGAGTTTTTCAAGTCAAGTCAGATATAGTCGGCCGATCGTTCGGCTAGGCTTTACGAAGCACGTCAGAAAGCCGCGATATTTCTTGAATTAACTAAATTGAACGAAGTTATATATATTTCACCACAGCCGAATTTATTATAATTATTGTTAATCATTTGTTCATCAGATAGGTATTCATCCATTTGGGTAAGACACATAAAAAGGGTAAGCAAACAATGAACTATACATTAATAACAACACAATATTAGGATAATTATGTTACATTAAAATGTCAAATTAGAAACAGAATTCATCAAAACGTTTTAATTTTATAAAACAAAAGTAAGTTATAAATTCCAAGTTTAACTGGACCAAAATCAGACTTCAATAAAATAGGACTTTTACAGTAACATGTTGAATAAAAAAGTTTGCCATGTCAGTCATTACAAAATGACGTTTACAAGTGTCAAAATAATCAATTCAGTGATTTTGTAGTAAGAATGTTTTTGAATTAGTTTTCCATTTTTGTACGAAAAGTGTTAGGTCTCGTTAACATGCACAATCAGGACTACTGCCCGAAAACTGTCGACAAAGAGTATTGCTTCCAAATCGGTGCTTTTGTCAAGTCCGACAAGAAACCCCCAGATGCTTCCGAGGAGATCAAAGTTGAAGAGAAGAAACCTAAAGTTACTCAGGGGACTCCAGCGCAAGCTGTTCCAAAGGCATCTGATGAATTCCCAGAAGAATTTGACAGACCGGCCCCTGTGGGGGAAACTCCACTTCCAGCACTAAAACCAGGTCCTGATGGTAAAGTAGACTGGACACCTCTTGGCGACATGACAGGCACCAGACCCCCTGTCAACAAATACTCTCTCAGCAGATATTCTTTAAGCGAATGGAGAAAACACAACGAGGAAGCTTTAAACCCTGATATCATAACAGAGTCTAACATTGTCGATTACAACGCCAAGACCTCAATGATGCAAGCGTTCGGCAACATCGACAAGGAACAGTCAGAGAATAACAAGCGCCTCAAACAGAAAGCTAAAGACATCTTCCGCTGGAAAGTCGAAGTGGAAAATGCTGTGAAGGCGATCACTCAAGAAGTTGAACTGCTCGAAATCGAAAGACAACGGCTTAAGGGTGCGTCCAGAACTCTTATGCTCCCAGAATCAATCTCCAGGGAATGTTTGGATCTAAGATCTAACAGGTCTAAGTTAGATCTCGTCGCTGACCTGGCTGAGCAAGAGCTGATCAAGGAAATGAACCTCGTCAGCGAGGTCCGAGCCACTCTGAAGAGCACTCTTCAAAAGATAGAAGATCAAATGGTCATGAACAAAGTCGCAAAGCACAGAATCGAATACGACTGGTGCGACAAAACCACTGCCTACGAAGCGGAAACTGCCAATTTGTTCTTCACCCCTAAATCTAACTTGATACTCTTCAGGCCTGGAGCCACCAGGTTCGGCGACTTCACTGCGCCATTAGAATACTGGGAATACTACTGCCGAGAGAATGTGCAGAATGTCGAAGCTGTTCGGCAAAAATCTGCTGATTTACGAGGAACTTTGAACGCAATTTTAGTAAATGGCGGAAGAAAGTTGCGGACCCAGGCTGACCGTACTGATATGGCGCTAGCTGAAACCATTGCTATAACGCAGGAGCTCTGCACTAAACTCGAAGAGACATTACGAACGACGTTGCAGAAGATAGCTGACATGGAGTCTTTGATAGAGGAGCTTCAGAATTCCATTAGAAAGATGGATTCCGCTATGAAGTTAGCTCAGACAAGATTGGACAATCGTAACACAAATCGTCCTCACGGGGAGAATGTAAGAGATCAGCCACATGTAGGGTTGATAGGAGAGGTGAAGAAAATTCATGAGACAGTAACGTCATTACTTGGGCAGTTAAATAACGCAGAGAGAGTGAGAGAGGACCTGATGAAAAAGAGGTTGTTACTCGAAAAAGAAATCGCTTCGAAAAGGATGACGTTAAATATAGACAGGGACAGATGCGGGATGGTTCGTTCGCACTACCCATCTGCGTCGGAGTTAGCTGGCCACTGAAAGTTATATGCTGCATGCTTTTACTCAATAAGTTATATAAATTTGTTTCTATAATAACGAGATCTGCGACATCAATCAGAATTAAGAAAGCTTTAAATGATGTATGCGTCAGAAAATCTATTTAGATCATGGTAAATAGTGTATTTTATTATTTAGATTTCATTTTAGATATTGTTTAGAAAATAAAGAGACTAAGCATTTGACAAGTGTTTCACTGGCAATCTTTTTCTGTCCTGATTCTTAAAACTTTAAGATTCCTAAATCGACTATTGAATTCTTATTAATAATTGGGTTAATACGAGACTATTAAATAAACTTATTAAATACAATGTTTGATGTGAGTATTTGTAAGTTTCAAGTGTAATATTTTATATAAAGTTAAAATAAAATTAAAACCCACTTTGGTTGCTCTACAAACCGTTACCTGCCGTCACTTGCCTCAACCAGGGGTCGTGTAACGGTCGTGGTTTTATCGAAACGCCATTTACTTCATTTCTCGATGAATGATTTTGCTGGTTTAAAGTTCAAAGTATACTATTACCATAAAGAGGATTTGTTTGTTTGTTTGTGTACATGTGATCGATAAACTAAAACTATCGAATCGACTGAATTGCTAGGAGTATTACTATTAGGAAAGTCATTTGTCCAGAAGCAATGTAGGCTACATTTTAACCCAAAATTCGTATTGGATCTCTACAGATCAGGGTGCGTCCGTGCAAGGACCTGTGCAGTTTGTACACGTCTCATTTCCAATACTTATGGCCGCAAGTTCGCAAAACTCTTTAAAGTACAAAAATATATCAATTATCCAAAAGCTAACTACACCTAGAATAAAAAAAATTTAAAATAATACGACCTGTTTGGTGACGTGCTCGTCACCTTTAATAATAATAAAAAAAAAAATCCTCAAACAAGCACACCAACTGCATGGCCCCAAAGTAAGCAGAGCTTGTGTGATGGATCTTCAAAAAGGGAGACAAAACCCTGTTGAAGAACTATCGACCCATTTCCCTCCTAAGACACGTCTATAAGCTGTTTTCAAGAGTGATCACGAACCGTCTTGCGCGGAGACTTGACGAGTTCCAACCACCGGAACAGGCTGGGTTTCGGAGCGGATACGGCACCATAGACCACATCCACACAGTGCGGCAGATTATACAGAAGACCGAAGAGTATAATCAGCCCCTGTGTCTAGCATTTGTGGACTATGAGAAGGCCTTTGACTCGATTGAGATCTGGTCCGTTCTGGAGTCCCTGCAGCGATGCCAAGTAGATTGGCGATACATCCAAGTGATGAGATGCATTTACGAGGCCGCCACCATGTCCGTCCACATACAGAATCAGCAGACGAATCCCATACCATTGCATCGAGGAGTGAGACAAGGAGACGTAATATCTCCCAAATTGTTCACTAATACAATGGAGGATATGTTTAAGACGCTGAACTGGAAAGGACCTGGCATAAATATCAATGGCGAGCATATCTCTCACTTGCGATTTGCTGATGACATCGTCATTATAGCAGAAACGCTGCAGGACCTACAACAGATGCTGAATGACCTGGCTGACTCTTCTATACGCATCGGCCTACGGATGAACTTGGATAAAACCAAGGTCATGTTCAACGAACATGTACTACCGGAACCGATTGCAGTGCACGGAGCCGTTCTCGAAGTTGTTCAAAAATATGTTTACCTCGGGCAGACATTGCAGTTAGGTAGAAACAACTTCGAGAACGAGGTGAATAGAAGAATTCAGCTAGGTTGGGCAGCGTTTGGGAAACTACGTCAAGTCTTCACATCCACGATTCCACAGTGCCTAGAGACGAAAGTCTTCAATCAGTGCGTCCTACCCGTCATGACATACGGAGCCGAAACTTGGACACTAACGGCACGGCTGGTCCACAAGCTGAAGGTCGCTCAGCGTGCTATGGAAAGAGCTATGCTCGGTGTTTCTCTGCGGGACAAAATCAGAAATGAAGTGATCCGGCAGAGAACCAGGGTCATCGACATAGCGCACCGGATTAGCAAACTGAAGTGGCAGTGGGCTGGCCATATTAGCCGCAGAACCGATAACCGTTGGCGTAAACGAGTTCTTGAGTGGAGACCGCGTCTCGGCAAACGTAGTGTAGGACGTCCTCAGACACGGTGGAGTGATGATTTGCGCGGGATGGCTGGCAGGAGCTGGATGCGAGTAGCCGAGGATAGACCTCGATGGCGTGCAATTGGGGAGGCCTATGTCCAGCAGTGGACGAATATGGGCTGATGATGATGATGATGATGTGTGATAAACCCAGAATAAACCCAGAATAAACATACATGCACACAAAGCTACCATGACCCGAGCACAAACATGTGTGTTCATGACGGCCGAGTAGCGTAGTGGCTGGTAGCCCTGCCTCATACGCCGGACGGGTTCCAGTCCCGGACGGGGCATTCATTTGTGTGAGGAACACAGATGTTTGTTCTCGAGTCATGGTTGTTTATATTTATATATGTTAGAATATTCTGGGTTCTCCACCAAGTTCGCTGTATGGTCATTCATAACACAAGCTCTGCTTACTTTGGGACCATTCAGTTGGTGTGTTTGTCTGGGGATTTATTATTATTCCTTGAAATCATAAAAATTTATTATTATAAGTGCACTTATTTGTTAATGCATGAAACAACAAAAACATTCCTATTTTTAAAATATTATTATTATTATAGTACGAGATCCGGCTGCAGGATTAGTGCGTTCATCGGTTTTTTGCTGAAAACCGAATTTTTATGTATATTTATAATTAGGAGAATATATATATATCAAGTTGCCCATCAAAATTTGGCCGCTAGTATTTTTACTTAAATTATTTTTAATTGATTTTTGGGAAAAAATATCGTTCACTTGTTTTTTAAATAAAATAACGTCTACATCACGGCAATTTATATGAAGATTCAAAAAAATGACGGTTGCCGTTGCGCACTTGGCCGCACCTCTTCGCAGCCAGGTGTAAACAGGTATGACTTCGATACATTTATACGTTCACAACGTTTATTTATTAATTATATATCAAATTAAAGCAATTTTTTTCTATTTATTATCATATATGGTTGCCTAATTAAATCTACCCGCAAAAAGGGTTGCTGGCTTTTAAAAATTATAAATATTTAAGGTAGAGTGAAAGAGAGTAGCGCGTAACATCATTTGTCAGACGAGGATAGCGATTGCCGGCTGTGCGACGCTTTTAAGCCATTGCGCATGCGTCGAATGTTGTCTGTATCATTCAATCCCGCTATCTACACACATTCCTAGCACGCCTAAAAAACTCTCCTCTTAAAAACTAAACCAGGCAATATGTTTTTTTCGAAAAGGACAGCTTATTTATAACTCTATTGGTCTTTTAAATTTTACCGGACTTTGTTGCCTAGCGCGGGAAGAACAAGGAATGTCAGAAGAGTTTACGAGTAAATCAATTTTTCATAAACTTCTGGAAAATGTTTATCTCAGTATATTATTAGCAGAAACTATTTTGTTTTACATTTTCAGTAGTAAAATTACAATTAACAGTAGAAAAGCTCGCAAAGTTACTAAAACAGTAAATTGTTATTATTATGTAACTGCAGAGAACAAGGAATGTCAGTGACTATTCCACTTTTTGTTAATTATAATTTTATTATGAATAAGGTATTAGAAGACCACGCGGGAAGAACAAGGAATGTCAGTATTTTTAGAGAATTAAACTATTAAAGCCATCTAGTGGTAGTTCGGCAACACTAAAAGAATAGAATTATAATCAGATATTCATTTTTCATGAGAAATTATTCATGACGTAGATTTTCATATAATATTTGGGCTTCAGCGGGGCAAAATGTCTTCAAAACTTGAAGGTCTGCATATTTAGCACTAGCTATCTTGCGCTTCATCGCTATCCGACGTTTTCAATGTTTATTTTCTTTTAACAAAACTTAAGTTAATCAGAAAGACCTACAAAACAGGATTACAATATGCAAATAAACATTACACAATACACACACGTTATAAATGATTGATTGTTGAGTAACGTGCGCGATTGCACTGACTGACGTTCCGTGCGTGTTTTTGTCGCCTACGCTCGGATACTCCTTGTTTTTAACCAGATTATTCAAATAAAAAATTCGATCTGTCATGGAGTAGTCGTGTTCTAGCGTTAAATGAAATATCAGAATGAAACCTTCCTTGTTCTTCCCGCGTGGTCTTCAAATACATATACATACATACTCATACCGTAATACATATATACACGTTAACGTAGACGGTAGCTACGCAGGAGTGTAGAAGAAAGTAGGGCTGTCTAAAAACAGTGTTACACGTTCCAATACATAGTTTATTTTCGAGGATCTAATAAGTTCTCAGGCTCCCAGTGGTTATGACCAAGCGACCTACTTTTGATATTATTTTTCACTGTTTTTTAAGATTATGGTCCTCACTGCAACCATTCATTTCATTCTGCTCCTCTGGTATTTTGGCAGGGATTGTACGAACATTGTACATAACTTTTAAAATTGGAAAGTAGAAAGTCGAAAGAAAATAAAACTCAAACTCATCTAGACTAATTATAAAACATTGGTTTCAATAAATTTTTTAATTGATCTAGTTTTTAATAGTTATTACGTCGATTCCGAAAACTCATTAATTTTGCTGAATTTGCAATATGTTCCCTGTACCTTTATTTGGTTTCGGTGAAGAGGTAAACAAATAAAAAATATGTTTATGTGATAATGTTAAATTTCCTCAAAAATGGCATCATCCGTGAAACCCAAAGGTGGACAAAAGCGAAGTCGCGGACAATTATTGTATAAAATCAAACCTACCGACCTAGTGTCCAGCTGCGGACGGAACCAGTCTCTGTACGAACCACTGGCTGACTGAAATATCTTTAAGTTCTTCGACTTGGTTGATATATGTACTTATTTGTTTAAATATTAATGTTGAAAATTCTTAAAACTCTTGTGTGCAGTCCGACCAGCTTGTCAGTTCAGTAAAGAATGGCGCTGCGTTCTATGCTCAATTAAGTTTGGCATTTAGTCGCTTTACGAACCATTCAGTTCTAGTTTTTGATACTGAACAGGTAAGTTGGTAAGTTAGTATTACTGTACTGTACAGTTGACTACACAACAACAGCGACACATAGATGTCAGTTTAGTACTTACCACTTAGGTAATAAGATTTATAAAAAGTACAAATTTAACAATGGATTGATTTGATCTTTCTCAGAGAGGTTTGTAACCTTATATTGTAATGTTAGTTTATAAATTAATTGTTAGTAACAAAAGTTGGTCTTGAGACTGAAGTTACGGAAATTTATATAAATGATTGGACCTTGATTGCGCAAATTAAGATATTTAGCCACCTTAGCTATCACAAATATTTTTGACAAGAAGTCATAAAGGTTTGGTTACGTTAGGTTATTTTCTCTCGCGGGTATACCCATTGGCGATGCCGCGGTGGCTTTTTGTGAGTTAAAGTCGTAAAACCTGGCAGTCCCCCCCCCTTGGGTGTCAGGTAGGCGTTGCGCCTTTTCCCCGCGTCAACAAAAAAAGGTTAGGTTTGGCATATTATTAAGAATGCAGGCTGATTACACTATTGGCGCTATATTTTGCAGGTGTTGCAGGTGACAGTTTCAGTAACGTTTCATTTCACTCTTGAAAGTTGCCGCGATTTACAGACTATGACTTAGTATTTCAGCTGTACGGCTATGTGAACTTAGCACCCGACTTTTGCAAAATGGCTCTCCTGACGGTTTTTTTGAAAGATATTGGTTAGTAGTAGATAGTAGTGAAGTTATTTTCGTTTGTAGTAGAGCCAAAAAAATTTTACAGAACAAAAAAAAATTCAGCTCAAAAAACTAAAAAAAATTTTTTTGTTTCTTGTGTCATGCAAGAAAACGTTAGTTTTGGATTGTACTGCAATGTTTTTTGTTTGTAGTAAAATAATATTCACAGAAAAGATAACTTTTCACTTGAAAATTTTCCAATACTAAATTGACCACATAAGTTCAATTTAAAAGAAAATCAGTTTACTACAAACGCTGGAAATGGCTGGAATGCATGTGCGGAGGGTAGTAGTAGATGGTAGTGCAATGATTTTCGTTTGTAGTAGAATAATAATGACAGAAAAAATATTTTTACCCTTGAAAATTTTCAAATACCTAATTTACCACATAAGTTAAAATTCAAAGAAATTAGGTTACTACAAACGCTGGAAATGGCTAGAATGCATGTGCGGAGGGTAGAAGTAGATTGCAGTGCAATGTTTTTCGTTTGTTGTAAAACAATAATGACAGAAATTTTTTTTTTATACTTGAAAATTTTCCAAAACTAAATTTACCACATAAGTTCGATTTCAAAGAAAATCAGGTTACTACAAACGCTGGAAATAGCTGGAATGTATGTGCGGAGGTTATAACTAGATTGTAGTGCAATGTTTTTTGTTTGTAGTAGAATAATAATGACAGAAAAAATATATTTACCCTTGAAAATTTTCAAATACTAATTTTACCACATAAGTTAAAATTCAAAGAAAATAAGGTTACTACAAACGCTGGAAATGGCTGAAATGCATGTGCAGAGGGTATTAGTAGATGGTAGTGCAATGATTTTTGTTTGTAGTACAATAATAATGACAGGAAAAATATTTTTACCCTTGAAAATTTACCTCCATATATAATAAATCCATATTTACCACATAAGTTAATTTGGTATTTGAAAATTTTCAAGGGTAAAAATATTTTTTCTGTCATTATTATTCTACTACAAACGAAGAACATTGCACTCCAATCTACTACTACCCTCCGCACATGCATTCCAGCCATTTCCAGCGTTTTTAGTAGCCTAATTTTCTTTGAAATCGAACTTATGTGGTAAATTTAGTTTTGGAAAATTTTCAAGGGTAAAAATATTTTTTCTGTCATTATTATTCTACTACAAACGAAAACCATTGCACTACCATCTACTACTACCCTCCGCACATGCATTCCAGCCATTTCCAGCGTTTGTTGTAAACTGATTTTCTTTTAAATCGAACTTATGTGGTCAATTTAGTTTTGGAAAATTTTCAAGGGTAAAAATATTTTTTCTGTCATTATTATTCTACTACAAACGAAAATCATTGCACTACCATCTACTACTACCCTCCGCACATGCATTCCAGCCATTTCCAGCGTTTGTAGTCACCTGATTTTCTTTGAAATTGAACTAATGTGGTAAATTTAGTATTAGAAAATTTTCAAGTGAATAGTTATTTTTCTGTGAATATTATTTTACTACAAACGAAAAACATTGCAGTACAATCCAAAACTACTATTTTCTTGCATGACTCAACAAAAAAAAAATTTGTTTTTAATTTTCGAAAGCTGAATTTTTTTTTGTTCTGTAAAATTTTTGGGCTCTACTACAAACGAAAATAACTTCACTACTATCTACTACTAACCAATATCTTTCAAAAAACCATAAGGAGAGCCATTTTGCAAAAGTCGGGTGCTAAGTTCACATAGCCTCAGCTGTACCACAATCGTAACATATTAAACCATTAATAAATGTAGTATATGAAATTTAAACCAACCATAATGTTCTAGTCTACATATAAAATCTAACTGAAAGATGAGTTACGCAAACTTTAATGCGTATAACGTAACGCCACAGACGTATCATGTGGTACTGACAGTAGTCAACGTCATACAGGCAACTGTCACCCGCACCATGCTACCGCGCAAATAGTGTAATACAAATAACCAATAAAAATGTCTTTATCATAAAGCATGTAATATTATAGAGCTGTGCAATAAGCCGTGCATGACAGTTCCGTAAAAAATACCATAACCTCAAAATCAGGAAGTGTTTTCGGTAACTGTCTTTCTTCGCGAAATTCAATGTTTGTATACACACTGTACTGTTGTTATCACTACTTATAACATGTAAATGACAACCGAGTGGTGTAGTGGTAAGTAGCCTTGCCTCATGCGCTGAAGGTCCCAGGTTCGGGTCCCGGCCGGGGCATTCATTTGTGTGATGAACAGTGATGTTTGTTCTCGGGTCATGGCTGTTTGTATTTATATATGTATGTTTATTCTGGGTTCCCTCCCAGTTCACTGTATGGTCATCCATAACACAAGCTCTGCTGACTTGGCGGCCATACAGTCGGTGTGTTTGTCTGGGGATTTATTATTATCATTATTGATAATAATGAAACAGCTGTTATTTATGAGTACATGAACATTTCTAATCTCTAACTCCAGCTGGAATTGCCTTTGTTCCAGTAGTTGTCTGGCTGGAACACTCCCACGTAGCCGCGATGATGACGGCGGTCGAAGTAGGCTAGTACTGGCCCAGACGACACCTGAACACAAGCAACCCTTCACCATAGTGAGATACGAGTTAAATCCATCTTGGTACCCACTGATACTCATTCTAAGAAACCTTAGACAGGCAAGGTGGTTTTAGGTGGTTTTTACAAAAACTACTTGAATATTTTCAAAATATTATTTTCTTATTGAAAAGTAAAACTATTGTATTAAACACAATTTTTCTGTAAAAAAGCATGAGAAAGAAAGAAAAAAACACGAGCTGGGAAAGAAGTATAAATAGGCACGGAATATTTTATGTCAGTGTCATCGATTGACAGTTGTATGCGGTAGCTATAAAAGAGCAATGTATGTGATTTACCACTAAGATAATTAGTCGATGTTATTAGTTTAAGTCATTGGCGCTTAGATAAGTGTGTTATAAATATTTTGACGTAAATGTCAATTTCAATGGTTATGTTTTATTTGACGTCAATAAGAACAAATAATTGTCAATGCTGAGAAACAAATATTTGAATTTGAATGGCTAGCTTTTTATTATTTTTTGTACTGTGTTCCCTCAATACGCAGAAATAGCCCGCCGCACAAATCGTCGGTTGATTGCCATTTTACTAACTAACAATGTGCCTCAACAAATAACCCGGTATCTTTTGTAAAAACTTCAAGTGTTTAAATATCAAGAATAATAAGTACAGTATTTCATTGCGCAAGCACATGTCCACATGAGAAGATAAACGGAACAGAGACAAAGCTCCATACAACCGCACGAATCGGTTGCACTACTACAAGCACGCGGGGCATGTGTGAGTGACCACTGGCCGCTTGTCACGTACGCGGCGAAACAGGTCAAAAGACATTGTCAAAAGGCACAGCCAGTTGACAATCTCAGGGTCATTGCGACGCACGTTGTTTGTTTTGTTAGTTGCAAGTTTGATTATTTTAATGTAAAAATGTTGTATTTTTTTGTTAATAATGGTTTTTTATTGTACTGTGTGTATGAATAATTTTAGAAAAAATAAAATGTAATTGCTCGAGCCAAAGTTTCGCGAATATTTCGATATTGAAATAAATATTGTCTACAATGGCAATGAAATACTTAAGCATATTAAATATTGTAAATTTGATATGCCATGTGAGTGTTTCCCGTTAGATTACTTGAAAAAACCATATGTTAAATTCGGAATTTACCACACCATCAAAAGAAACAATAAATTATTAAAAAACAAAAATTATAAAAGAAACGAAAATTATTAGAGTAAGTAATTTGTAAAGTATTCTATCATACTGAATAATTAAACTATTTAACAATTGTTTCGTTTAATTTGTCTTAACCTATTGTAACAACCCTACCAAAATAGGTAACAATTTTTCACGTTCTTAACAAGCTTTGTTCCGTTTATCTACTCATGTGCCCAAACTAACCAATTTTTATTTGTAAGACTAGCACGAACAGACGACTATGGCGGCTGCGTGAAAGAGACACCGCACCTTAGTTGTAGGTCCTGCTCTGGACAGGTTTTTCCCTGGTTTTTAATTTAATAGAAAGTTAGGTTTAATAATAATGGATAAAAATAAAAATAGGGTTTAGATTGATTTTTATTTAAATAGAGTGGAACTTCCAGTTGCACTCAAAAGTATATTATATTTACCTCACGTAAAACAAAAGTGCCCGATTTTTCTTGACACTTGATAGTAAATTACCGTCAATGCAATGTCACTCATAGCAAAGTGATGTTTTTACTGAACTGTCTAAACAGCTTTTTAATATTATTTTCTAGTATTTATTTTTGAATTAGTATTACATTTTTATAGAAAAAATTCTTAAATCTAAACATGCATGAACCGGATATCTGCAAGAAAGCCACTGAAAAGGCATATTGCTTCGAAATTAATGCTCTAGAAGAAGCCGAAGAGCAGGCAAAGGAAGCTGCAAGGAGAGTCAAAGTTGAGGAGAAGAAGCCTGAAGTTCCACAGATAACCTCAGCGCCAGCTGCCCTGCAAGCACATGAAGAATTTCCTGAAGAATTCGATAGACCAGCTCCTGTGGGGGAAACCTATCTTCCTGGACTGAAACCAGGTCCAGACGGTAAAGTAGACTGGACTCCTCTCGGCGAGATGACAGGCACCAGGCCTACTGTCAACAAATACTCCGTTAGCAGATACTCTTTGAGTGAATGGAGAAAACACAACGAGGAAATTATGAACCCTGACATCATAACAGAGTCTAACATTGTCGATTACAACGCCCAGACCTCAATGATGCAAGCGTTCGGCAACCTCGACAAGGAACAGTCAGAGAATAACAAGCGCCTCAAACAGAAAGCTAAAGACATCTTCCGCTGGAAAGTCGAAGTGGAAACAGCCGTGAAGGCGATCACTCAAGAAGTTGAACTGCTCGAAATCGAAAGACAACGGCTTAAGGGTGCGTCCAGAACTCTTATGCTCCCAGAATCAATCTCCAGGGAATGCTTGGATCTAAGATCTAACAGGTCTAAGTTAGATCTCGTCGCTGACCTGGCTGAGCAAGAGCTGATCAAGGAAATGAACCTCGTCAGCGAGATCCGAGCCACTCTGAAGAGCACTCTTCAAAAGATAGAAGATCAAATGGTCATGAACAAAGCCGCGAAGCACAAAATCGAATACGACTGGTGCGACAAAACCACTGCCTACGAAGCGGAAACTGCCAATTTGTTCTTCACCCCTAAATCTAATTTGATACTCTTCAGGCCTGGAGCCACCAGGTTCGGCGACTTCACTGCGCCATTAGAATACTGGGAATACTACTGCCGAGAGAATGTGCAGAATGTCGAAGCTGTTCGGCAAAAATCTGCTGATTTACGAGGAACTTTGAACGCAATTTTAGTAAATGGCGGAAGAAAGTTGCGGACCCAGGCTGACCGTACTGATATGGCGCTAGCTGAAACCATAGCTATTACTCAAGAGCTGTGCACCAAACTCGAAGGGACGCTACATGCGACATTACAGAAGATAGCTGATATGGAATGTTTGATAGACGAGCTGCAGAATTCCATTAGAAAGATGGATGCGGCTATGAAGTTAGCTCAGACTAGATTAGATAATCGCAATACCAACCGTCCTCACGGAGAGAATGTTCGGGATCAGCCACATGTAGGGTTGATAGGGGAAGTGAAGAAGATTCACGAAACGGTGACGTCACTGTTTGGGCAGTTGAGCAATGCGGAGAGAGTCAGAAAAGAGCTGATGAAGAAGAGGTTGATCTTAGAAAATGACATAGCTTCAAAAAGGATGACGTTAAATATAGATAGAGATAGATGTGGGATAATCCGTACTCACTACCCATCTGCCTCCGAGTTGGCTGGTCATTAAAGGTGAACATTGCATGTTATTTATTTTTCAATAAACTTGTTGATTCCGTTCATTTGCTTTTAATAACCGAATGTGTGACGTCATACTGAATTACAAAAAAACAAATACATGTCTGAAAATGGATCTTTTGATGGTAAAAGGGAAATCGGAATTTCAGCAAATACAATTTTTGAATGATGAGGTGGGAATACCTTTTTAAGTACAACGTTGTAAGTTAAAACTTATATTATATAGTTAGTCTTACGTTGATCTCGATCTAAAGCATTGGTGATCCAACAGCCGGTTTGTTGCCGTCGTTTCCTCTTAAGCAATGGTTTCGTAAATGCTTCTTAGTTAATTAAATCGCCTTTTACTTTACTTCTTAAGCGCTTAACGACCGCACAGAAATTTTAAACGGTAACTTAAGACACACCTAATAATAGATTTCGCTTAGCAAATCATGGATATATTCGCTTAACAAAATCTCTACTTAAGGGTACTCGTATAAAAATTTGCAGCTCTAACTGCGGCCGAAAACTATATGTAAACACGACCTCACTCCGACACGTGACACGTTTACATAAGGGTGGATTTAGCTAAGCAACATAGACTGCGCTCGATACTGTTTTAAGCCAAAATAATAGTTTCATAACTGTGTTATCATAAATAAATTTGTTTTTTAAAAATAATTCTTCGATAAACTTTAAAACTAGATCAAAAAAATATATTTTACCTTTAGGAAGCTTTACAATAAAGGTCCGTCCTTTATTTAATAAATTTATTAAAATAAATTTACAGAGTCTCTTTATGTCTATAAAAAATTATTCTCATCTGCATCTGTTAGCTCGGCAAGTCTCCCTCCCCCAAGTATCCAAACGACGAACACCCTCAAACGGCACCCGTTCACGAGTTAACGCGGGATCCAGCCATCGCCCTCCTCAACGCGACCCGTCACCCGTCGCTACCATAAGAAGACGAACTTTAGTGACAATGACGCTTTAGATATTCATCGGGACTCGGGTAGGTGTGGGATGAACTGCCTGCGTCTGTTTTTCCAGAAAACTATAGTCCTAGTTCTTTCAAGCGTCGAGTGAATAGGTATCTCGTGGATAGACGTGTACCACCTTCGTCTTCATCGTCACTTTCCATCAGGTAAGATAGGAGACAAAGTTTAATCCTTTTTCAATAAAAAAAAAAGTTTATAATAAGCTTTAGCACACCCGTGGACATCAGTATAAAACCTAGTGACCGAGTACATCTAAGAATGGCACCAAACTTAAACCAGAATTGCCAGGATTAAACATGAGCCTGGACACAAACTTGACGAACTGTAATCTCTATGCTTTTGTCAGACTAATGTCTAATTCCCAGAGCAACTGTAGTCCATTTCTTGCAAATTGGAAATGGGTAAGTTGTGCGATCAATATAGGTATTGGATGTAAGAAAAGGTATCTCGGAAGCTCAGCGGTACTCAAACATTTGACCTATGTGAACTTAGCACCCGATCTTTGCAAAAGGGCTCTCTTTATGGTATTTTTTAAAGATGTGGGTTTGTAGTAGATAGTACTGAAGTTATTTTCGTGTGTAGTAGTGCCAAAAAAAAATTACGAAAAATATGAAATAATGATACTACTTACTGAAAAATTCAGTGAATAAAATATAGATGAATTTATGAATTAAATATACATGCCACAAGTTAAGATTTAATATCAGGAGGTTCATGTAAAATTAATGTAAATATCATAGAGAAGTTTCAAGATTCAAGGTATATTTATTAAACTGCATCAAAAAGATTTTTAAACAAAAAGAGAAAGGTTTTGAATAGAACCAAATCAAAATCATAAAAGGTAAAAGTTGTGATAGAGTTAGTACCTCCCGGTTAAAGTTAACTGTTGTTTTGTTATTAACAGTGGCTTGCACGCGGCCGAGCTTGCAATTCCAGTGGAAAGTAGAAAATGTAAGACGCCAGAAAGACAGGGAGTAAACTAGCTTAAATTTAACGTTATCTGGGTAAAGTCTGTAGATCTAGAACATGCCATCCAAATCAAGGTAACCAGATAAAAACTTTAACAATACGAAAATATTTGGTACCGCCCATGTATACCTGCCATGCTTTATCGTCACTAAACATTTGTGAATGATTCACAGCAAATCTAAAGAAACTGCAATTCTGAAACCATCTAAAAGTCAGTTAATTTCCAAATCGTGGCACAACAGACTATCGTGACTATGTCGAAACGAACCAATCACTTTACTACCCATTATCTTAACAACACATTATTCACTGACATGAAAATCAGCAAATTACAGTGAAATATCATTAGGTAATACAATTTGTTAACTTATTGTATGGCGGGGAAGACTTACATTGTGTCATAGTTACGCCTTGACGCGGATGCATTTAGTTTCGAGTATATGACCTTTGACCTCTTTTGTAAGTATTCTTATTTTGCTAAGTTAAAGACTAGAGTCCAACGAATAAAGGGTTACCATGAAGAGTCATGTCAGATAACAGAACATGACAGCTACTAAAAGCCGGACTTGCTTTATTCCGTCAGGTAAACGTAACGATCTCAGAGAGAATGAGCGGAAATTCTATTATCAGGCTCTCTTACCACCTCGCAGAGCATACCAATGAAATAGGTAGGTACTCAAGTCTACGCAGTAAGGCCTTCCATTGTGTGACAGACATCCAACGCACAGCTCCAACACAGAATCACAAAACGTGCAGGGCTTCCTCATATAGCATAGAGGAGAACTAGGAGAGGTATTTGAGAACTCGTCCCTCTACCTCTGAATTGCCATGAATTAAAGAAAAATGCAGATAAAAAAAATTAAAAAAAAAAGATTTACTGTGATGTAGGTGTGTTTATATTTTTGGGATACGACAAAGCTGTGTGGTTCTGATCTTTGCCTCTTTAGCGCGATTTTAAGATTTTCTGCGGGTTCAGTACTACAAACCTACAAGCTCCAGCAGTGACTATAGTGATGAAAGTAATTTGACTCCGGGGTTTAATCGAAAGCTATGTTCATTCTTGATTATATTGTACTCGAAATGTTGAAGAATTTGTACTCAAAACCCATGAAGGTTACAACACGGTAAATAAATCATACGTCAAGTCTTTACTTTGGCAGTAGCTGAAAATCAGCGTTTCGCTACAAGCAGTTTAGAGCTGAGCTATAGCCTTTTTGCCTTTTGGTAACATAGCATTTCCGAATTTCATTGTAATTTGAATTGTAAGATTTCGGTTCTTTTAATGTAAACAATTCTCTTGTCTCATTTTTACTATTAATTCTATATTTTTACTGTGTTAAAACAAAATGTTTATTTTTATATATTTTTTTAAACTCTACTGGGGGATAAAGGTGTCCTCGTTTTGGGCAGGCTTGAATTCCTCGATTCTTATGCTTAGGATTCAATATACTGCCCGTGACTCAAGACACCGCTTTATCCCCTCGGTGTATAATCTACTACAAATTGCCAAAGTTTCTCACAATCAAAGGTGAAACAAATTATTAGCTTACTGACATTAAATGTAGCAATTTTGAATGAATCTGCGTAGCATATATATTATCCAAACAACCAAACAATTTTTAAAATGATTTACAGTTTGCGATGTCACAGCTCGATACCGTTTTGTATGGAGCGTGTTTCGGCTCCTCAAACATATCGCTGTATCTATAAAACTATTGGTAGTAAACATACCGTTACTTCTGCAATATATTTTTACTGTGGATAAACAAGTTTAATATGCAATAAAAAATAATTGTCAAATGTTGCAGTCAGCATTTTAGTATAATTTCTGTCTAAAGTAGTAAAGCATGCCCCTCCCACCCCTAGACAGGTGCCAAGCAAGAGCCGGTCCAGCTGGTTTTTGTTTTAGTGTAACTTTGCAAACATATCCGGTGGGTCGGGTGTACTGTTTGTTTTTGTAGCTCTACCATTTGCATCCGTCTCAAGAAAAGGGTTAAAAATATGATCGAAAAAAAATATGAAATAACTGGCCAGCATATGTTTTCTGCTAAAGACAATACCTATGCATACAGCATTGATTTATACCTACTACCTACCGTTCCTAGCCTAGCTCCTGTTACTACGTGAGTAACGGACTTAGAAGTTACTTAAAGGTACCACACCAATCAATCGACGTCTATCGATGGTACCATGGAACAGACAACGTCGATCGATTGGTGTGGTAACACCCTTAGGCTCTCGTAATTATAGATTTTTTCCCCGAATTTATACTTTATCTCTCAGGGTACTTAAGTCTAGATTTGCTAAGCAAAATCTATACTTAAATGCATTATTACATTAGTATCCAATTGACACCTCTTGCCTCGTCTCTAGGTAAGGTAGGTATAATACGTATATCAAGCCTAAAAAGGTATTTAAGTACCTACTTACAGTAAAACACCTAGAATTTAATACGTGAGCATTTTGCATACTTCAACTAAACTGCTCGAAGGTAATTGAAAACAAAGATACGCTCTGCAGATAAAATACTGGTCGCAGAGCAAGGCCGTAGCCTTATAACTTTCGCCGCCATTATAAATGTACCTAAATAAATACAAATTCACGTTCCATTTTTACACGTCATTCTGTATTTTTTGTTTGCTGCCAGTTTGACAAGAAGTTTAGATTCAAAACGGTTGGATGTTTTCTTTGTCGTATCCAAAATCTCATTTGTAATGGGCGCAATTTCAAAAACATTCGCTTACTAAGCAATGAGTATGTATAACTATCTGCCATTGTTTTAACAAAGTGCCTACCTGTAAAATTTTTTGATTCCTTGAAATGGCCCATTACAATGGCTATTTGAACGAAAAACTTACAGCAACAAACGCTCTTATATCTATATAAATATAGTTGAAAACTGACCAGATAAAAGCTGCAGCCATCCACAGATATGAAATACTGTCGTTGATCGGCAAAAGAAGAACAGCAAAATCGCGCAGATGGTAAACAGAGCTAAAGCAACGGCAACTCCAACTAAAATAGTAGCAATTTTGAAGACCAGTCCGTTTATCGACATAAACTCGTCCAATCTTCCTTTGCATTCGTCGATATTGTCTTCAGCTTTACAAACTTGCCACAGACCAAACTTTCTAGGATACTCCGTTTCCAAGTCACCAATCCACTCAGGAGTCACAAATGCCACAACACTAATTATAGCATAGCAAATAGTAAATATTGCCCAAAGTACACCAATAGCTTTCGAATTCCTCACATAATTTGTCGCGTATAGATGTGACGAATCCACGTATTCGATTTTCGAACCCATCGTAAAATCCGGTTGTTTATATCCTACTTTTTCACAAACAGGTAACACTTTTTATTGGTAACGCATAGCTTTGAGGTTATCACAAATATTTTGTACTTTGTTTTGTTTTGGGCATGACGTTTTGTAAAATTTATTGTTTAAGTTCACATGAAACACGAGGTTTTGTGATGAAACAGCTGACTAACACAACCGTTCTTGGCACGCCATTCGAATAACTGTCGCTTAGGTGGGGATAAGTTATAAAGCAAAGCAAGCGAGCGCGGCGAGCACTGAGCAACAAAACTACCTACACTGACCTATAATTCACTTAGTTATGCGTTATGGTACTTCATGTCGTTTTAAGGTTTCATAAGTATATATCTGAAATGATCTTAAGTATAAATCTGAGTTTGATAAAATTAACATCGTCGCATATTTGCTTTGTATCAAGCAAAGTTTTATCATTTGGATTACGCTTTATTGAGCTTCTTTAATCTTCAACAAATAAGTGTAGCACTGCCATCTAGGGCTAACATAGCAAATCTATTGATCAGAAATGTATTAGTACTGACATCTGCCGGTAAAAAATAGACGATTTTTGTTTCACACTCTATTAAATTTGTTCATGATACCAATTATTGCTAAAACAATAAACATCTGTAGGTATGTATCTTTTTAACCGCTGTTTAGCCTACATAACATGATCTACAAAAATAACGAAAAATTTGAGAGAATTTTAACGTCACTGTCAAAGTTCTAACAATCAGTCAAGTGTCATTCAATCAAGCTTAACTGTCAAAACAAAATTGATCGTTTGTTAGGTAAATAAAATTGATTGTTTCGGAGTTGAATAGCGGCACAATTATTTGTTTTTCGCGGAAAACCTTGACTATTTACTGCCCTTTTATAATGTTTCAAGGCGGAATTAATCCAATTACATCACGATCTCATGATTAGTGGTTATTTAACAAAGTTTTTAACCGTAACAAGTCATGCCTCCTGTAGTTCGTTATTAGTAAAAAACAGTGAAAATGTCTTCTAAGAATGACAAGTGGGTACGCCGGTTTTCCGTAGATGAGACAGCTAAACACAAGAATGGATTTACGATTTATAAAATTACATCTGTGGTATGTATATATGAGCAGAATTTTAATTAGGCGGTGGTGTAGTGAAAGGTACAATAATGAATAACGAATTTAGACAGAAAGCAATATTTCTATTGAAGTTTATAAGAACTATAATACTAATTACTAGTCCAATTATGAAAAAGCATGAGACATCAGTCAATACAGTTGTATATAAACATATTAGGTACATATTCATAATATATATTCTTCTGTACCAATGACTCACAACTCACAAAGTACTATTGCACAATGCTATTATGATTGTGATATTCGTTAATTGTTAAAAACATATTAAAACTTAGTTAACACAATTACAATGTTTATTTTAAATACTGGAACTAAGGTTTCTTTATTTATTTGTAAAAAATGGATATAATTTTAGTCACTCAAGCATATATGGCAAATGTATGGATTCAATTTAATTTATACATTAATTATAAGACCTATTCAGACTACAATAATTAGATTTTTAGTGTAAACAATTTATATAAAATCACATTCCTTTTAGATGCCAAGTGAGGATGTAAAATATCCACTATCTTGAAGACTAAGATAGTGAAAGAGAAAAGTTTGGTCAATACATTATCCACAAAAATCTCTTTTAGTAAACAGCCACCAAATCTATCAAATATGGAATAGGCCTTGATATCCACAATTAGGTTTTTATATACTAATTTAAATGAAAATGAGAAAATATTTATTTACAACAGGGCTGTGAACTTAATTTATACCTGTTCCATGGATCCTAAACTAATGTAATCTGTATTTTAAATAAGTTCATATCTTTATAAACATTATTGTATGATTTTTCAAAACAGGTCAAAGTCCCTGGTGCCCTTTTCTCTATAACTATGTCTGACAAATCTTTTAACACATGGTTACTGCAACATTTTAGTAGTTTGTAAAACCAAAACAATGCAACCTATTGTCTTATAGACACATCAGACATTAGCTTCCAGACAATCTGTATATAATCAGTAATAAAGAAATATACTATACACAAGTTCAGCATTCATTATGGTTTTTTTCTACGATTATGTATCTTAAATGGTTATGTATGGAAAAGTTAAGTTTGAAATGAATGTGATTTTTCTTGCATTGAAATATACCACAAGATATTCACAAAACATTGTTTAGTAATAACTATTTAAAAAATAGTATTTCTTTGAAAATAATAATTTATAGTTTCTTGCCAGTTCTCTTCGCTAAAAATTCTGCAAAATCCCAGATTTCAATGAGCGAGGAAGAATTTGTGGTTGTTGTTTTCATTTGTATAAATATTGTTGATTTCAGCTCTTCCCCCTAGTTTCACCAGAAGCTGTAACAGTAGTATCAGTATGGAAGCGCTACAGTGATGTACAAAGGTTACACAAAAGTATGAAGATGTTACATGCTGGTCTACATTTGCCTGGAAACTTTCCTACACTTGTTAGTGGAGGGTTTTTCAAGAGGTTCCATACTGAGGTAAGTGTTTATTGCAAAAAGAGTGATTTTCAAAAAAAGTTCAACATGTTTTAAATGTGAAACAAATAAAATGAGAATGTTCCAGTCATGTTAGAGGAACATTGATTTGGCCGCTATCTTATGAATTATTCTTCCTGTCAGATAGTGATTTTTGAATATTCTGTATGTATTATATAACTTGTATGTACATATTTTAAGTCCTATTTGAAATTTTATAGTACTATGATAAGTATGGCCAAATTAAAGTCTACCTGGGAAATTGTTCAGTCTATTTATTCATTTATTTTTTAAGATACACCAACAGTGAACATATTAAACTAACATTACATATGTTATATATGTCTATGTTATCAAAATTTTGAATGTTTTTATTTATTCACAATTGACTGATTAGGTTTTAATAATCATTCGTCATTGTAATGTAGGTTATGGCGAAGTAATATTGTATGTTGCCTTAAAAAATACCAAAATTATAACTATGATGGCCTGCTGTAGTAATTTTGTGTAATTTTTTTTATAGATAATACAGGAAAGAGCAAAATGTATAAAGATGTTTCTAGAATTCGTAGCTGATCATCGCCTTTTGTTCACTAGCACGGATTTTGTCAACTTTTTACAGGTAAATGTTTTGTTTTAAATACCTATATACATGAATAGCTTTTACTCACGGTTCGCTCGCATACTCCATGGGAATTTTTTATATCAAAAGGTATCCTGTGTCCTTTAAAAAGCATCGCAGCATGCGCGTTGAATCTAGTTAGGGCCCCAAAAACTCCAATTCTTTTACAGTATATTCTAACAATGGTATACTTACTGACCCTCAAGTATTATACTTCCTTTATTTTACACACTGTATACATATCAATGGGATTATTATCACTAAAGTAGGTCTTCTTATGGTAGCGTGGTGTGACGGGTCGTTCACTTCCCTCTAATAAGGTTAAGCAGGGCGATGGCTGGATCCCACGTTAACTCGTGAACGGTTGCCGTTTGATGGCGATCGTCGTTTGGATACTTGGGGGAAGGAGACTTGCCGAGCTAACAGATGCAGATAAGAATAATTTTGTATAGTCATGAAGAGAGTGTAAAATTTATTTTGAAAAACATATACCTGTGAAGTTTCTTGCCGGTTCTCCTTCACTAAGGTTTTTCTGATCTGGTGGTAGAGTCATGCTGTGTTTGACGTCAACAAGAAGAAGTAATTGTCAATGTTGAGAAATAAATATTTGAATTTAAATTATAGTTAAATAATTAACTATGCATCATGGTCGATTTCAGTTTAAAAGTAGTTAGGTATGTCCAGAAGGGTGGTATATGCAGTGACGTTTTTTCAGGTGTCATGGTGCATGTAGTAACACGAATCAAGTTTTTGTTGGCTTTTTATTTTAAATAATACATTTATTTTATTTGTATGCTGCTTTGAAGTTTACCAAATCAAGAACAAAATGGTGGCCCAGTACTGAGTTGACTTATCTTGCGTTATTTTAAAATTTCTGAACCATTAAGATTACTTCAGCCTCATGTAATTAAACCACTCCAATAAAAAATTAAAGCATAGATAATTTTTTACACTTTTATTATTTGTCATTTATACAAATTTGTACATAGTTTTAATAGTAACATGAGTTTTACCCAGAAGTCAGTCTAATCAACTTTGGAATAATTGGACAAAACTATTCAAAAACATAGTTTGAATAAAAAAACAATGAAAAAATATGTATCTACGTTAAAGCGAGCGGAGCGGCGGGCAATGGCTAGTCGTAAGTAAAAATAAATGTATTTTCGTTCATAGGCAGGTAGTGACAATTATGAAATTTTTATGTAAGAATGTGTTAGGAAATAATTTAAAACCTCATTAAATAAATAATAGTTAGGTATCATGCAATTGTAATTAATTCTTATCAACAAATAAATTCGACCAGCGTTTATACACAGTAACTAACGTCGTACGTTACGAAAATACAAGCAGTAACAACTGACGGCCGAGCGGTGTAGTGGTGGAGGTGTAGTGGCTCGACTCCTGGTCGGGGCATTTATTTATGTGACGAACGCAAATGTTTGTTCTCTGGTCATGGTTATTGATATTTAATATGTATGTTTATTCTGGGTTCTCCCCAGCTCGCTGTATGGTTATCCATAACGCGAGCTGTGCTTACTTTGGAGCCATTCAGTTGGTGTGCTTGTTTGGGGATTTAGATCTCGTCTGGGGTACTGCAGGCCTTCCTATTTTGAGTGCCATAATAATCACGTTTACCTAAATTGTATTCCGCTTAAAGGGCAGGAACAGCCAGACAGTTATGGCAACCAAGGCCAATTCCAACTGAGGCCCACGGCCGGCAACGCATCATGAATCGGTAATCAATAAGTAATCATCAGTAAACTATATATATACATTGATGTCTTTGGGCATGGAGCCCGCTCACTGCCAGGTGGGACAGCGTGCTGCGTTGCTGCGTGCAGCGTTAACAATAAACGTTAAAGTATGAATCAATCGGACCAATAAGAACAAAATCTTTACCGTTTTTCCCGTAGAGAAAATCACGCTATGTTTTTTCAAGAAATGATCACGATACAACAAGCTGCGCCGTAACACCGAAGTAAAACTGAATAATTCTGCCCACAGACCGGCTACCCGGACCCGAATCCAACCAGTGTCATAAACGACATTCGCTCTTCCTTGCATCTGCCCATTGAAGACACGCAGCCCATCGAGTACAGAACTGATGAAGAAACCAGTCCCAGACACGGTGAGTTTAAAGAAGGACGCTTTGATTTAAACAATTCAAAATTTTAAGTTAATGACTGAGGACCCTTAATAAACTATACGGTAGGAACTTTGTATCACATATCCAAAGTGTAATATGTATTTGACTCATCAAAATAAATCAAATGAACCCAACTCGAATTCACAAGTCCATTGAAGAGTTCCACCACCCTCCTCCTGGCTCCATTATCAGGCCAGCTTGTTAGAACCAAATTATTGTATGACGATATATTCTTATATAGATTAGATAGATTCTTCTTCTTGAATACTTTTGCAAAGTTTTAAACTGACTAACGGCTCCACTCGGAGATGTCAAATGGGTCTTAATTATATATTTTGTATAGCAAATATAAACTTAGTTGTAGTTAAAAATCATTGGTTTTAAACATATTTTTATATAACACCAACGTGACAGACAACACGCGACCTTTTGTTCAGGAACTCCTTATGAACTAAGAAAAGATTTAAGAAAATTGCTTCTCTAAAAGGGTCAAATTGATTTGTTTGTTTTGAAGAATATTTAAGCTTATCTTTTCATTTACAGCTTTTGCCACCCAAACTCAACCAAAATCTGAAGACGAAATCGATTTCGCGACGAAAATAGAAATCCACGAACCATTCGACGTCGAGACACGTCAAACTCCCGACACCTATCAGCTGTCAAAGACTGACAGTTTTGAGTCAATCCCCTCGATTGACAGCCTCAACGATGACATGTATGAGGAACTGTCAAAGATAACTATTGAAAATACGCAACCCAGTGTTAAAAGAATTTTGCCGGATTTGATAAATTTCGATGCGCCTTCAACTTCGAAGTTTGACGATTATCACAATATGTCAAAAGAAAATGTTTCTTTAAAAGTTGATTCGGAAAGTGTATCTTTAAATTCGACTTTGGATTCTTCTCTCTCTATTGACGAATCGCGTAGGTCTAACTCGAAAATGTCAAGCTACAGCAGGCTGTCTCTCTCCAACGTTGAGAGTAAGACAAGGACGGAGGATTGTTACGTTTTTGAGGCTGGATATCTCTTGAATCTGGCGGCGAGATGCGAAGACATGGAAGATTATGAAAGAGCCTTTGAGTATTATAAATCTGGGATTGAGAAAATGCTGATTGGTGTGCAAAGTAAGTTTCTGCGTATCTTTTTTATAGGAAATTGAAAACGCGTTTGTTTTTCATCTCACCTGATGGAAAGAGGATGTTACACGAATGACCAAGGGGCGGGGCCTATTCTCTCTACCCTTGAATATACCAGTACTCTATGGTTTAGGCAAAATAGATGCCAGCAGCTCATTCCACATTTTGGTGGCGCGAACCAAAAAGGAGCCATCATTTGGATTTATTCACCATGTAACTGTGGAGTCCCTGTCGGCCCCTAGTAGTCCGATGTTGGAATGGTAATGCTTCAGTTGAAAGAGAGCACGTGTACACCAAAATGGATCATGTACTGGATACCCTGTTTCCTTTGTACTGGATATTAATATTACTCTAACCAACAAAATTCATTTCTGCCATTGTTAGATTTTTAATTTTTATTGTAGATTAAAATATGTGATAATTAAGAAAACGGAAGAACCTAAATCAGGGACGGCCATGTTTTTCAAGTCTGTATATCAGGTTGACACTTGTCTGTGACAACTGACGTTTTTTTCTTTGTTTGCTTGTGGATTAGTTTCCGGCGTGTATTTGTAGCAAATTATATCACAAAATACCTTTAATTTAATAACATATCAAGACTATTATTTCAGAGACTATTTCCATAGATTGATAATAGCAACTTGAAGTATTGTCATTGACAGGTCTAGATATATGTCAGCAATTGTAGTGTTGCTGTTATGAAATTAACGAAAACATTTATTTATTTTTTGAAAACGGCGGGGGGGGGGGGGGTCAAAGAAATAATAACAGTCAAACAAACTGAATAACATTAGTTTAATCTTTATTTCCATGTATCAAATGTATCGGTGAGGGTTAAGTAAAGGACAGTACCAGCATGTTCGCGCATGCGTCTCCTTTTCTGAACGCAAGTTACTTTAAGTCCTTTCTGTGCCCCTGGTAACGTTTTTGCAAAGTTTCATGAATATCGATGGAGTAGTTTAAGACCATGACAAACAAGATTAATTCAACATTTATAGTATTTGTTTGAGTTAAATACTCGATTGACGGCTGATTGGCGTAAGTGGTCAGACCAGCCTCATACGCCGGAAGTCTCAGGTGCGAGTCCTGCTCGGGGCATTCATTTGTGTGATGGACTCCTTACTCTGAGCCCTTGCAGTCCGTGTGTTTTTCTGGGGATTTATTGAAATGAAATGAAATGAAATATTTATTTTTCTCATGATTGACAATTGCTTGTTCTTATTGACGTCAATTATTATTATTTATCTAATTCTAGCTTGGCGTTTGTCTTGTTATCTCTATATCTTTAATACTAGAGGAAGAATATAAATTTGTAACCTTTTCAAAAGACTACTTACTCAAAGGCATACTACTTTCCCCACATTCTCAACCTTTGTACAGAAATACACATTTATCATTTTCACGAACAATAAATCTTTAATGTTTTTTGTTTTGCTAATAGTAATAATTGTTTTTGGTTAAAAATTACATTGAAACTTTGATAATTAAGGCAATGGTTATTTTTAGGCCGTAGATAAATATTATATCAATAAAATTACAATTTGCTTTTCAACTAATTAGAAGACAAAAAGATTCTAAATTATAGAATCGTTCCTACTAAGACTTAATTCTAAGTCTAATTACATCTAAAACTCAGTTATTTTATAATTTATTTTCATTTTTGACTTACTTACAATATTTAGCTAATGATATTGTCTAGATTCTAGAAGAACAGTAATTCGATCAAAATCGATGTGCTTACACGATTATATACCCTACTATGGTATATCTGGATAACACGGGGTGTAATCGAAACCAATTGACATACTTTCCTGGAGGAACCCGCGAATAGAAACAACTCCTTCTATGGGACCAACCTATAAAACTAGAAAACCTATATAATTATCAGCGGTTTCATACTAAAAGTCAACTGGACCAAAATGTTCCGAATAATAGGTATTGCGGGTATTTCAGTTAGAAAAAGTTGTTTGTATTCATCCCTGAAAGTTTGTCTCTTGACTTCAATTTCACCCTGTATAAATAATAGTTAAAAAAAATTATAATTAAGGCGGTGATTTATAAGTTTATTTGTAATTTATGTGGTAAGAAAATAATCTTGGAAAGATTTTTTTTTTATTTATCCACTAAGTAAACAATAGCACAAGCTTTAAGATTCTCGTATTTATTTAAAGATTTGATTTTTATTTCTATATTAAATCGTATTTTTAATTAATAATAGGCAGGTGTCTATTTCATCCGTCGTAACAACTGGCAAATCCAAAGTCGAAAGTTATATAGTCAATTTATGTAAATATATGAAAAAATTGCGGTCCGTCTGCATTTCATAATTAAGTTTTAACGAATTAATTTCATGTTAGTTGTGGCAAAGCCACGGTCGGTGGTTGTCTAATTTGTGAAGTTTTTTCATTTAGTTTGTTGCAATAATGTGTAAGTAACAGTATTCTCATGATTTAATTTTGGTGTTTGTGAAACTAAATTATGTTTAATGTTAAGAATTTTAAGATAGTTTAACTTTTGAGTAAAGTGTACTAAATTAGAAAGGCTATACGTGTTTACGAGTTCATACTTACTTTGAAGGTTATATAGTTGTTAAAATTTATATATTGTATTAAAATATACAGTATACAGGGTGATTGATAGAGATGGGTCAGGATGGGAAAGTCCGAAACTGCAGGAGCTAGAGATGTTGGTTGTAAGGAACCGGATTTAGTGTTTAGCAAAACAAAATTGTGCGAGCCGTAGCTCGTAGTCCAAAAAAATCGAATGTTATTTAATATAAAAAAAAATAATGAATCAAATCAAAAACCGTTTTTTTAAAAGATTTGGATGTAGTTTTTATTTACTCTAAAATGCACGATTTTAACCCATTGTCACTATCTCTTAAGATGTCACCACACCAATCGATAGATTGGTTTAATAGAAACTATCGATCGACGTCGACTATTCCATTCTTTGATCGATGAACGATCGATTGGTGTGGTGACAGCCTTATAGTGTCAGACTTTCCCATAGACGACTCTTCCGAACCAGTGGTAGTTGCAATATAGGACGTCCTAAGCAGAGGTCCGTGCCCTCTCAGGGCACTCCCCTTAGGCGTGTCGTATGTAGGGGAAGTTCAAGTTCCGGCTAAGCGCCCTCAGCGCTAACCCACAAAGTCCCGTGAAATTCAAAAGGCTAATAGGGCCCTAAATAAACTTATTTAGAGCCCTATTGTCGCCTTCTAAAAAAAAATTCCCATACTGATCTATATCGATGTACCACCATTTCAAATCATTTATTTAGAGTTCTTATTAGTCCAACAGAAAAATATTGTAACATCTTGAGTAACATAAACTGATTATAATAGTGTTGTTGGTTTATTACTTAGTTAGCCATTAGAGGGGTTTTAATGTTAATTTCTTAATTACCATCGCATAGTTCGCTCGCTTCTTTCGCTTGGTCGCTTCGAAGCGGTGCCATTGTAGTTGTAACCAAGTTGGCCCGTACGAGTTATTTCATGTACTTATTTATTCACTTGAACATTAAGTATGTCTCAAAATAAAAATTATAATTTTGTGGCCTTTTTAAAGGCAAAGTTTTTCGGTGTGGTCGATGCGTTGTCCAGTGTTGAGAATATATGTAAGTTGTTATATTTATAGCTTATACTGAGTGGAATTGATACGTGATGTTACTCGACTATTTATAAACTATACAAGGGATCGGAAAACTGATTACTGTTCCTAAAGAGCTGCACGACGTGCGTCAAATGGTATCAATAGTGGTTTATAAAATAAACGGTACCTATCTATAAATTCAATGGTTCCAGATTCCATACATGTAGTATGGCGCCCTGGCACTCACACCTCAGCCGAGGTGTGAGTGCCAGGCCTCTCGGGTGCCCTTAGGCGTGTCGTAAGTAGGAGTAGTTTAAGTTCCGGGTCAGCGCCCTCAGCGCTACGCCACAACGTGCGAGTAAATGAACGACGTAGCACTCATAGAGTGCATATGTAATAACATTATTAATTAAATTATGAACTCGCATATAATGCGATCTTATTTAAAATAATTAAAGGATACCATTTGGGCTTTAAACTACCTATCGAATCATCAAAATAATGTCCGTAAAACCGTTTAATATGTTTTATGATTATTTCCAGCTGATCCAGATCCTCAAAGACGTGAGCTGATCAAACGGAAAACTAACAAATACTTGTCTCACGCGGAGTCCATATACAACAGTCATTTGTGTAATAATACGAGGAATGCGGTAAGTGAACGCAATAAAACATCATTTGTTTTGAGTGCAAGTGTGTGGGTGTTACGATCCCGTCTGGGCGGTGCTGCAGTCCTTCTTATTTGGACCGCTTTGGGGAACTCGTTAAGGTTCTGTTCCGATTAAAGGGACGGGACAGCCAGCGCAATGATTGGAACAAGGCAATTCCGAATGAAGCCTATATACATTCGGTAAGGCGTCTCGATCTCGGCGGCCGATATGAGAATTACAATCGATAATAATAACTAAAACTCGTACGTCTAATTATGTGAATGGAGCAGATGCCACGCTGTCCGGATATCAATATAGACAAATGAATAATCATTAAAAAAACTGAATACAAAAGGCATTGCTAATTACATCGGCCGTCCTTGTCTGTGGTCAGTGTTCACTGTCGGTAGTTAATTTACTAATGAGTATTAAGTTGGGTCTGTCCTAGTCCCTGCGATGCAATGGCTGTTCCGTCTCTCTATCCGGAACGCAACACGTGCACGCGGGTGTTATGGCGGCCAAAATAGCAAGTTCACCATTGATTATCTATAGTTATTTGATGTATAGTATCGATCATATTCTTGTGCACTTAGCTCAAATCAGCGTTGTGTGTCCCGCAGCTAAAGCGCTTCAGTACCTTTCCAAGATGTACAGTACGTTTTCAAATAAATTTCCTATTCTCTTAGCTTTTCTGTGCATTGACTCTGTGTTGGTTGCGTGTTGCCTACTGTTAGGTTATACAACAGATGTTTGTCGTTTCTCCCAGTCAATGTTCTATCCCTTCTTTCGTGCTTAATAAATGAACAGTGCCATCGGTTATTATTAAACATTGATTCCATCAAATGGCATCCGTACGACATGAGTCACAGGTATTTTATTTATTATTAAATAATAAACTTTGAGTTCTTCAATAATAACTTCTATTGGTTTGATTCTCCGGGGTTACAAATTATTCTTCTTAAATCTTATTTTACTAGGACATGGAAAAGGGTGAGAGCACGCAGAGAGAAATTGTGACAGCGTGTGACCGAAGTGTCATACTACAAGCACAGATTGTAATATATTTAACGTTGCGAAATTATAAATCAAGCCACAGATTTCTTTATTGGCCACGTGATCAGCCACGGGAAAATAAACGCATTCGTGGTATTTGCAACGCCTACTAAATATTGTATAGAAAGCGTAGTAGTTAAATTTGGATTAGGTTAATGTTAGGCTGTATTTATCGCATGCGCGAGACGAGCGAGCGAAGCGAGCGATGTTCGGCAGCACCCGGCGGAGCGCCATAATCGAAATTGGATGATAATTCAAAATTTTATAGCAAAAACATCATGTAACAACATATTTTTAGCGGCTAAGATAGTATCGTTCAGACGCTCGCTAATAGTGGCTGACTGAGTAGTTTAGAAGGCAATATAGATATTGAGAGGCGCATAGTGCTATTAAAAAGAAGTCTGTTTAATTAGCACGCTTTAACATTTATCAATACAAAAAGATAAACAAGGAAAAGAGTGTTAAAGATATAATGCAACCTCTAAATAACTATGTTCCAACGCAAAGTGGTCAGAGGGCTAGCGTGCTGGATCGCCAGCGACAGACGGGAGTTGCGCGAGATCAGTTCCAGCAGTACAGTGGTTATTGTATCGACTAATTTATTTATTTAAAGATCACCAACGAAAAAAATAAATTATAGGTGACGACTACAAACAATGGAAAAAAAACAATTTAAAATACTGTGAAATCAAAAACGAAATGTCAAATAAAAATTTAAAAATACAACAGTGATTAAAATTATTAAAAAAAAAAAACTATATTATTTTGATATCGGTCAAAAAAATTCAAAAAATGATATTAAAATTGAAAATGAAAATTAATTACAAAAGCTGAACAACAAAATATTAATTGAATAACATATAAATAACACTCAAACATACAATAGCAAACAATACTCATTAATGATGCGTCGCCGACCGCGGGCTGCACTTGTAATTGCTTTTGTTCCAGAAATTGCGGTGAATCATTTAGACGTGATTATTATAGGGTTCTTATAGGGGATTAGAAAGGATATAAATGCCGTCATAGACAATGACATATTACATATAGACAAGTTGTCCACTCTCAATAATGGCAACGCAAATGCAAGGCAATTGCCCGCCATTTCACTTGGTCTTGAGCAACCCAGTGTCACGGCTAAATGTCAAACAAAACTTATTTCCGATTCTGTGTTTTAATTTACTAAAACAGTGTACTAATTTCACTCTTACTGTAAAAGAAAGAATAAACGTTTCTTTTCATGCGTGAGTACTATTTTTTATAACTATCTTATTTATTATTTTATTTTGCTATTTAAATTGACATGGCTATACATTTCAACAAATTCAAAGAGCGAAATGTAATATGATTTTGTATGTGGGAGTAAAAGAGACTACTAACCAATTAGTGCGAAGCAACGTCACGAAGTACATAGATATATCTTCCTTACAACAAGTAAACTGTATTGTTCGTTCCTTCTCCCACAAATTATATTACTGTATATATCGGGTTTGTATCTGTAGTTAGGTTATCGCCGTTTTTTTTGTGCGGTAATGTTTGAGCATGACAAGTCTATATGTAATATGTCATTGGTCCTAGACGACATAAGAAATATGAGTATATCAATAATTTTAAACCATTTTCAATTTAATTTTCCATTTTCGATATTACTATTTCGATTCCAGTCGGCCAGGCCGCCCGCCCCCGCGCCCCCGGCGACGCTGCTGGTGGGGTCGTACGCGGAGCTGGCGCTGTACCGCGCGGCCGCCGTCTTGACCGAGTCTCTCATGCTGGTCGTAGACGACGCACACAACCAATGCTACGCCTTGAAAGTGAGCTAATTTCATACTTATTTAGATTAAATTTTGTGTTCATTCCTTTGATTAAAATAAATTGTCAGTAGCTAGGTTAGATAGAATATTAAATTTTCATTAATTAGGACGTTTGAATAATAAACCCTTTGTAATTTTATAAAAAGCTTAAAAGGATTTTTTTTTGTTGAAACCGACAGTTTATTTATGGCCCTATTAGCATTTTAAATTTCACCGGACGTTGTGGCGTAGCGCTGAGGGCACTTAGCCGGAACTTAAACTACTCCTACATACGACACGCCTAAGGGCACCCGAGAGGGCACGGACCTCGGCTTAGGACGTCGTGTACTGAAACTACCACTGGTCCGGAAGTTACAAAGAAATCTCCTTGTATCTGTACGTGTAAAAATGTTTTGTTGCAATCTCAATGAAACTTTAGATAAATGGAACTAAGAAAGAGATAGAACGAAGCAGTGGCGTGGCGCGTGAGCAAGACGGAGGATAGTTTGTTTGTGTCGGCTCGGTTCTTGTCGCGTGACAGTCGGATTGAGCCTACATTGAAGGCGGCGACGGAGGCAAGGTTTTCTGAAGGCGTACGTCGGCCCTATCTACTGCGGGTTTACTTTAATCAAAGGCTTGTTCAGAATTATTAATATTAAATTCCCAACAAGCCATTTAACTGATTATGTCATGTTTTTTTTTTCGATGAAATACACAGGCAAAGTTATCCTTTTAAGGTGACTAATAACTTGGAAAAAAGTATTTGTTTTGCTGTCTTAGTTTAGTAAAAATAATATATAAATACAGTTTTAAATCATTCTTGTTCAAACACACAACTTTAAGTCTATCATCTAAGCAAAGTTATTATTTGTATAAAAAATTGTGAGTTCAGATGGTTGCTCCTCAATCACGCCATATAAACTAAAGTAATACATATGTATGTGAAACAACATTTTGTATATCTGTATTTATACTTATTAATTTACTATTCATTCTCAATGTTATTCCACTACTTTTCAGGTCATCCAAAAGATTCCACACAACCTCACAGAGTTCGACGAATATTTCCTTCAAAGGACTCAGGAAACGAGACAGCCGATATTGCCGACTCTCGTGCCGTACATGGTCAACTTGCACTCGTACATAGAAACACACCATTTAATTTTCTTGATACTGTCCTACGCGCCCGGACAAAGGCTGTTAGACTACGTCAGAAACTACGAAAAATCCATTCCAAATACACCAAAGAGACAAGTCAATTTAGAAAACGTTTTCGTCGAGCCAAAAACGAAGATTGACAGTAATATTGATCAATCAGTGATTGACCGTGACTCAATCAAACAGATTGACAGCAAAACTATGGACGATATGCAACTTTCAGTTAATGATTTAGTTATTAATTCGCAAAAGTTGTTATTGAATGTCGATAAAGCTTTGAAAGAGGTGCCGAAGAAAAATGAACTTAAACCGTTTGAAGATAAAGATGAGATTCCGTTTATCGATGATGTTAAAGAAAATATTGGTAGTAATATACAATCGCCTGCGAAAGTTAAGGAAAAAGTGATTGAGGCTGCTGAACTTTTGAATTATAGTCGGGTAAGTGTGCCTTATTTTAAGACTATCTAAGTTATATGCGGGCCAACCAAGTTATCTGTGCAGTCAGGGTTGGCGCTGGCTTCCATATTAACACTTCTTTTTATTTAATGTTCCGATTTAGTTACATAGACGAATAAGTTGGCACTGTACCAATTGTATTCAGAAGTGTCTATTTGAACAGCGTTTGTAGCAACGTTATAACCAGTCGGTATACTCATTTCACGTGTAAAATATCCAGCGTTTGGGGAAATTAATTAAAATGTACAGTTCGAATAACTGCTCTAGATGAAACATCTCCGTAGAGACGCCAGTGCAGCTGAATGGTAGGCCCCATTGATATTCTAGGCTTTTTTTAATTTTTTTAAACTGTTGTGATGATACTAAATGGATCTGTAAGCAATTTTAAAATGTTTGATGTAACACTTATTGCAGAGGGCGCGCGCGACGATGCCTCCCACCGCGGTCTGTCGCTGGCTGGCGGAGCTGGTCACGGCGGTGGAGAGCCTGCACAACTGCGGGGTCATTTGCAGGTGCGCTGGTTCACTCGCACTAGTTCATTACACAAGTTGTCCTGCTTTGTTGGACTTTACGTAACGAATCCAGTCAACACTTCATGAAATACATATTCATATACATTTTATTTAGGTGTGTTATGGTTCTATTACAGGTTATTTTTTGTTTTCATATCTATCCCGATCCATCTCTAGGGTGGAATTAAATTAACAATCACAAAACTTGTTATTTTTAAATATATTTGAAGATAATATAGAATATTCTTGAGCTGTATGTAATTTCTCATCGCTTCTCTTCAGTAACAGACTAGACAGATAACGGTTAGACGGCCGAGTGGCGTGTCCCAGGTTCGAGCCTGGTCGGGGCATTCCTTTGTGGTAAATATTGTATGTTTATTCTGGGCTCCCCAGTTCGCTGGTTTTAGGGCCACAGGTTTGGTGTGTTTGTTTGTCTGGGGATTATTATTATTATTATAGTAACAAATTTTCGTAATTTTTCAATTTTTTTACACCAAAGTAATAAAAATACCGATATAGAATTATACCATTAAAAAAGTTTTATTACCCGACCTAAAGCCCTAATACATTTACCCTTTTGAATAACCCATCTAAACCAACATATCCGCCCTTTTCAGAGACCTGAACCCGCGCAACATCCTGCTGGGGCCCCGCGGGCACGTCGTGCTGACCTACTTCCTGGACTACAAGGACTTCGACGTGAACCTGTCCCGGCTGCGGCTGCGGCCGGGCCACAGCCACCTGCACGTGGCCCCGGAGCTGCACTCCCGCCACTTCAGCGACGACTTGGACGAACGCGTCTGTGATTTTTGGAGCATTGGGGCCGTGCTGTATGAGCTGGTTTGTGGGGTGGTGAGTGAGGATTGCATAAAGACATAACTTTAATAGTTTGCCACGGCCTTGGAATTAGTTTATCAGTTTGTCAAAAAATTTGCGCTATTTGTAAATATTGTTTTATTAGAATAATACAGAATCTCAAAACAGAACAAACTGGCTGAGGGATCGAAAATAATTTGACGTTACAAAAGTTTAAATTCTAGAAGTATCTTATCCTGCGACAATCTCCATTTATCTCCCAAACAAAGCTGGGAGTTGTTAACTGAGCGACGCCCAGCGTTACAAACGTTTGAATAAAGTAAAATGGCGGAAGACGGGTGGGAAACTTCAGGCGCTCGGACCGCATAAATTAGACTCCCTTCGCCGGACCTGATTGCGCGGCCTTTTCCTCCAATTGGTCGTCGCTCAGATGAAGGCTGTGTGGGAAAACATTGCACGACTCATTCAGGGGGTCTTTTAGTGGGAAGAGGCTCTGGTAGGCTCGGTGCCCTCCCCGCGGAGGGGAACAAAATAAACCGGACCGAAATTAAACAAACGGCTAAATTCCGTCTTGCTCGCGCTCTACCTCACCGTATCATTTCGTCTCTTTCTTAGTTTTAATGTAATGTTTATATACGTGATATTACTTTAGTGTGTGATACAAGATTCATTGCTGAATTAGGTACTTGACAACATTTGAAACTGCAACATATTGTTTCGTTAAAAAATATAAGTCATACTGACCCAAAAAAATTTATGACATATTACATATAGACAGGTTATCCACTCTCAGAAATAGCAACGCAAATGCAAGGCAGTTGCCGGCTATTTGACTCAGTCTTATGCAACCCAGTGTCACGGCCAAACATCAAACAAAACTTATTCTCTATTCTGTGTTTTTAATACCGCACAATGCCTTCTTGTGTGTTTAGACAGTGTACTAATTACACTGTTACTGTTAAAGATAGAATAAACGTTTCTTTTCATCCGTAAGTACTATTTCTTTATAACTATCTTATTTATTATTTTAATTGGCTATTTAAAATAACGTTTTAAAATTGACATAGCTATTCGTTTCAACAAACTCGACGAGCGAGATGTAATATGATTTTGTATGTGGGAGTAAAAGAGACAACGCTATAGAGTTTCGACAATTTAGGTACGACGTCACGTACGCTCGCGACCAACTAGTGCGAAGCAACGTCACGAAGTACATAGGTATCTCTTTCCTACAACAAGTGAACCGTATTATTCTTTCCTTCTCCCACAAATATTTTTACTCTATATATCGGGTAGATATCTATAGTTACGTTGACGCCGCAATGTTTGCGTACGACTTGTCTATATGTAATATGTCATTGCAAAATATGGTACATTTTTAAATAGTATTATCTTACTGACATACAATATAACAATGTATATTATGACAGTCTGCATGTGACCGCATTACCTCCGTACAGTGTTCAGTGAGATAGACACGTTGTGACGTCACAGCTCGGTACCGTCTCGTACGGAGCGTGTTGCGGCGCCTCGCAGCAGCTCCTCAAACACACCGCTGTATCTAGTGAACTATTGACTATAAACATACTGTTACATCTGCTATATTTCTTTAGTTTTTGTCAAATACCCGATTCCGTCACGTAAGAAAGCGGTGTCAAAACGACACCCACATTCCGGATTTTAAAATGGCATCAATTAAACATAAATCGTACACTGAAATGTATCAAATAACCTTTTACCTCCAGTCACAATGATCCTATGATTTTTATTAATAGTATAAGTATTTATGTAAAAAAATATTTATTGTCGGACTCACCGTAATAAAATTATATAAACGAAAGTTTTGTTCCTTGACAAACCAGACCAACTGAACTATTGTCATGTTTATCGTTCACCGTGGAGATTATTTGACTTTATGAAGTGAAGTTTTTCGCCAGTTCTTCTTTATGAAGGTTTCTCCGAACTGGTGGTAGAGTCATGCTTTACTGAATCAATAAGAACAACTAATAGCCAATGTTGAGAAATAAATATTTGAATTTGAATTTAGAAGTTCAGAAAATTTCAAATACAAACTTGTTTAATATGTGTATTAGATTGCAGCAACGCAGCTCCCCCTAACAAACATACCGTCTTTATGTGTTCTAAAATGTACGTTAAAAGCATTTTGCATCTTGTATTAGATTTCACTGTATTTTTAATTGATATATATATTTTTTATTGTTTGCATGTAGTCATCACCTATAATTATAATAATATTTAATTTTAAATGTCTATGTGAATAATAATGAGAATGTTATTACAGTATTATTACGTTGGTGATCTATACATAAATAAATTAAATAAATAAAAGCGTATTTATTTATGATCCACTTTCAACTTTTTGTACGAAATTACCGTTTTAATATAATTCAACTCCAATTGCATCCTAAGCCGTAATATAACAATAACTTTCAGCCGCTCTCGCACTACCACCGCAGCGTGTTCACTTCCCACACCATGCTGCATCTCCCCGACGGCTTGCCTTTGGAAGTGCAGTCCATCTTGACACAGGTAACTTACATATTTCAAGTGATCATTAGTTTTTATTTGGATACAGAGAAAGATAATTATTTCTAGTGTTTTATTTTATTTACAGTCGTCTAAAAACATAATTATATAAACTGCAGGTTAACATTCCTGAACCTGTATAATGGTAAAAGTCGGATTTCTTTCATTACTTTTTTTTTTATGATGTCCACCAGCAGTACAGTGATCAGGATACCTAACCTAACCTAACCTAACATGAAGAACTTAAATAATTGTTATATTGATTTATCCTTCCCGTTACTCCCAATACACCAAAGTGGACTAGTCATAGTAAAATTATAATAAATACAACAAGCTGATCTCTATATTTGTTTATTGATTTATTCAATTAGATGCATCAACAGTGCAATAATCACATAACACTCGATCATAGCAAGGTTCATATATACATCCAATATACATATAAACATTATAACCTAACACCAATTTTTATTTAAAAGTCATCGTTTTACAGAATACCATTAATATTTAGTATATTTTCAGTACAAAGCCTTCCGAATATGATGGGTGCAAAAATTCGTTTAGAAATTTGTGCCGCTGTCACGCCCTAACCACTTCACTAAACATACATTTCGCACAAAAGCGCCTGCTGTTCCCGGGTGGCAATTGTAATTTGTCTTGGTGTTGATCGTTTAGATATTATAATTGAATGAATTAATCACATTGACATGCAATTTACAAAATGAAATCAACGATTTTACTACTTTTGACATTATTAATACTTGATATTTTTAAGTGTATTCTTATTTATTGACTTATATAGTTATATATTATATAGTATTCATAAGTAGATAACCTCTATTTTAAATGATTATATTATGAAATGATATAACCTCTATTAAAGAGGTTACTTACTATATAACGTACTTACTATATACTTCACTTTTAATAAGTTTTAGAAGAATATTGTACCTACTAACACATGGATTTCATTCTGAAATAACTGATTATTAATATTAGGTTTACCATATTATATTATTATCTAAAAATTACTTCATAAATAATTACCGAAAACTCATTTATTGAACTTTTGCAGCTCCTCACATTTGACCCTACAGAACGCCTCGGTTCAGGAAAAGATGGAATTCAAGAAATAAAACGACATCCATACTTCAAGCAAATTGATTGGAATGAAGTCTACAGCAGCTGGAGTATCCCGGGGTGAAAAGTGAATTAAGTGGGGAAAACAGTGGTTTGAAGTGTGAAAAGTGTTTTTGTAATTTTGTGGGGAAATTGTGATAGATTTGTGCTTTACAGTGGAACCACATTAGCATATAAACAAATAAACGACGGGTCAAATACAACGTTTATCAGAAATGAAAAAAGTCATTGAAAAATTTGCTAATTTACTTAAAACTTGAAAAAAAAATTAAAATGTATCATTTGAATTTGAACCTTGCGTCATTTACAATATTGTTGATTTTTGCTTAATCAGATTTTCACCTTATACAGCCATGGCTAGTAGGTGCACACTAAGATCAGCTGACATAAATTTTTGGACATACCTTTTTGCATATTCATACCCGTTTGGATCGCAGACTTTGGAACTTACTTTCTGTAAATGTTAATGGTTATACATCACAGGACAACAAGTGAATTACTCAGAATTACTCAGGTTTTTTTATTAACAGAGACTCTTTGTTCCTAGTTAATTGGTTGCGACTCCGTTTATTATGACTTCTTTCATTGTATGGTTTTTACTGATTATTCTGATTTAAATGGAAATTGTATTCAAAATTGAGGCTAAAAAGTACTTTTCAAGAATCTTAGATAATGATGTTCCTTTGAGTAAGATAAAAGAATAAAGTCTGAAATTCAATGAAAGTTGTAATTAGATATAGGAAAAAACGAATGTTCAAACAAAATTTGTAAAACTCTTAAAAATTAACCAAAAATATTGAAGATTTTGTAATTTAAAATTAAGACTTTGGTAAATGCAGTATTTTATTTACTAATTTGAAACAGAGATGGCCTTCCTGTGCCAAGAGAGAGATGGTAGGGAAGTGGCTGGGTGGCATGAAGTAGTATATGTTTTGTCGATGAAGTGTGGTGTTGCTAGTCTAAAAAGTATTCCACATATTTTTATTTTCGCCTAAAGGTGTATTTGTATGAACATTTGCAAGTATTGTTATTTTGCACAAGCGGAGTCTTGCCAGAAGCCCGCTCAAGTTTCTATCTCGCTTTCTGCCTGCAGCTGAAATCTGTAACACATACCTAGCCTTACCTCAGACTTCAAATAAAAAGAGACTTTGGTTACATACTGCATAGAATCCATATTCTGGAAACAAGTGACGTCTTGTCAACGTTCGTCAAATGTTATTGTAAACAATACACAGTATTACACAAATTCGCTGTTTGTTTGGACATTTAGCTAAGATACGTTTGTGACGAGCGAGCTCATTAGATATCAGTCTAGCTAACGCCCACTCTTGTCTATTGGAAGCGGTTGTATTCAAATTACCTTTGCAAGTTAAACAGGGTCCGTAATGAGTCCGCTCCACTTGCGTCAAAGGCAGACAAAACCCCTTCACGTAAAAACGAGATAATGTAAAGTAAAAAATGTCTTAGTATCGCTTTAGTGTATTTAAATGCAGAATAATTTAAACCTGAATAAATTATAGAAAAACATAAGTTTACAGAACATAGTCACCTATATAAGCCTTAACTTAACTATAAATAGTTGTAATTTATAATTAAATTATCTAGTCTTTGTGTTTATAAATATATTGTTGTAATTGTCGTATTGCTTAGTGGGTTCCTGCACAAAAGTTTTTTTTTCTTCGAATAATACTGTTTGAATCTGTATCGTTTAGATTACTTTAGATCTCAAAATGTTTAAGTATGAGTGTTATGTTTTTTTCCATTGACTTCAAGCAGTAGCTTTATGCAGTTTACAGCAATCAAATTTCATGGTCCTTATACAAAAAAAAATTAATACCGGTTTATATCTAGGCGCTGCCTTAATGTATAGCCCAGCTAAACCTAATCATCAGTCCCTGGAGACAATTGTAACTCCACGTACTAACGATTTTAAATACCCGTGTAGTAGCCGTCCCCTCACGACGCGACGCCCGCTTTACTCGTCACCAGACGGCCGCGTGAACGCGAGCACTCGGTACGTGAACACAAATCTCTGAGTCTAATTCAAAATCCATTTTAATAATATATTTTGTTAGAAAAAGCTCGCAGATAAAGAGATAAGGTTATTTTAACGAAAATGCGTAAAATAATGTTACTTACAGTCAACCTCTATATGACGTCATAAAGTAGCTCCATTTTCTAACTGCGTTTTGGTTAAACTGTCTTGTCAATTTTTTCTGTACATATCCGTCATAAAGGATCCATAGAAATTTGTAGAGTTGCTCATTCCAGGTAATATTACAAACTGCACTAAGATTTTGAAAACATAGCTATTCCGTGAGGTCACCATAGGAATTTCTTAAAAATTTATTAAAAATGAAATACTGCACAGAATTATTCTGTCAAAAAACCTAATTTTTTTCAGAAAATAATAAAAAATGACACCTCAAAATTACTTTACGTACGGAATAGTCCGATCCGCCCGGTCACGCACACATCCATAGCTTGTTCGGACACTAACAACTACAAGTAAAGCGAACCGTCGTCGTCAGGTGATCTAAAAATAAACAAGTGTTTTTGTACTAAGGCCGCTAATATTTCAGTCATCTGTGTAACTTGTACACAAATTCCGTACAATCATAATGCAATTTTTTATTATTTGTATGTTCCTTAGCCTATGATACAATACCTTAGTAATGGTAAATAAATATTTGAAACAGAATTGTGTTTGAATTTTTACGCCCCATATCTTAAAGTCGAAAGTCGGTCGCATGGCTTGCTGCAGCCATTTACATAGTTTGTTTTTTAGGAAACGATTACGGACAATTTTTACTGCATTGCTATTGGTCAGCATGAAGTCCGTTGTAAACAAACACTTGTTCTATAGGGTATGTAGGCCCCGCTCTTTTACCAATGACTCATCTCATTCTCTGGTAATCTGTCATACAGGTCTCCTAGTACCACGGAGGACAACAACCAGTGGAGAGAGCATCGGCACGTTTTTGTTCTATATCTAAGTCACTAATTAACGGTGGGGGCAGAGGTAAGCTTTCTTCGCTGTCATTGGTTGAAAAAATTTACAACCATTCCCTAGGGATTCCGAAAAAAAAAAATATTGAATAAAAATCGATATCGATAAACAAAGATTTTTTATTATTAGAATTTTATTATATATTAATTTTTTATCCACTATAACTTTTCTACGGTTTAGATTTTGAAATATCGGCGATAATTAAATTTAGAAGGTTTTATTTAAAAATAAATGAAAGAAAGAAAGAAAGAGATACTTTATTTGCTTACAATTATTCAAAATACAATAAATTATTCAAAATAAAATAAAATTGTAACTTATTTCAATTACTTAAATAAATTGCAAATCAAAAAAATGTTTAAATAATGTAATATGCTTACTGGTTTTTAAAATGAATTAGTTCTGTATATATTTTTCTTATATAATCTTGGGTTGGTATTACTTTTTGTTATAAATGTCAGTCTAGTATCAATATATTTTTTAACTACACATGAATCAATTAAGTGATTAGTACATTCTACGTCAAATTGGTGAAAATTTATATCTGGAAATAAATGGTATCCTATAAAAGACTTGAGAACAGCCATCGTTAAGTAATCTCAATTAAGTTTCATGTGAACATTTTTCCGCCGCATTCTGCCAAGGCTCTTGACGTAAATTTCACTGCGGCGGTATACGGTAATTACTGTTGTGGAAGCATACATTAGTTTGTTTCTAACATCTTTCTGATACTGTAGACTATTTTCTTTTGGCTCTCCAAGTAACGCTCCAATACAAATTTGGCATTCAATTTTTTTTACTTAAGCGTGGACGATGAAATCTGCTATGTATTCAATCACTTTTGTGCTAAATTCTATGAAATAAAACTCTTCTTGTAGTTCAACATCCAAGTCGCCCCTGACGTCGAGCACACTACCTTGATCATCGCACCCTGTAGTAACATTCATGAGATCTAAAGCAGAAGTAGGTACATTTCAAAATAGAAATGTGATTGAGTGCTGCACAATTACCGGTTCCTGTATTCTTGATTTGGGCATATGTCAGTAATTTTTTATAGATGCTTTCAAAAGCTTGAGCGGTTGGGTTGTTGTTAGACGTGCTCAAGGTGGTCTTGACTTACTTTGTGCAATGGCAAATAATTAATTAGGCATTTTTCATTAAGTACTAATTCCTGAAAAATCCCAGAAATCCAGTGTGCCTAGGCGAGTCAATAAGTTTTAAAGTCTTTTTATTAATTCCTTTCACTAATTTAGTAGTAATTTTCAAGATTTCATGTTTAACCAAGTCTAATTTATGCATTACGCATACTGCATTTTCTTCATTTACTGCTCTTTTGAAGTCATAACCATGAACATGCGAACTAAAATATCAAAAAGGTATTTCATCATTTTCAAAAAATCTATGGTACCCGTAGCTGTCTGAAACTGTGGTAAATTAAGTTGATTTTTACAAAAAATTAAAGCATCTGCAACACTCTTGCTGAAAATCTGAGTTGCCAGACTTACTTTCATTATTTTACATTTGAAAAATATATGTTTAGCTCTCAAACGGTTCGCTAAATGAAAATGTTCCTCTATGTGTAGATTATGCAATAGCACAAGATGTTGCCAAGATATGATTTGACCATTTTTATCCGAAAAGCTTCCGTAAAATTCAAGAGAGTTCCTTACAAGTTGAATCATATGCGCTGGATCTAAAAATCGCTACTTGCTTATCATTGCATGGATTTTTAAATGTAGTAATTAAGTTATTGGGATCTAAAGTACAACCTAATATTCTAGCCGTAGATAAATTGGCAGGGCACCCATCAAAGTTAAAGCTACTACTCGTATACCAACTTCTTCAATCAAATGTATGGCTTGAGTAAGTAGAGATGCTTCTTGATTGCTACTGATCCCATTGATCAAGAAATAGCCAAAAGGGATTTTGAAAGAAGTGTTTACCGGAACCAGAAGAAAAACAACCGCTTCTTTGGCTTAAAGTTGACAGTCTGAATCCAAAGCAGCTCCATAGTTAACATGGCCACAAAATCTTTTTCCTTGAGGATGGTATTCAATGCCACTTTTTATTGCCATTTCGTCAAAAATGATGCTGGCATAAATCTGGGCCCTTTGTTTTGCTACTATACTAAGAGCATCGAGAGCTTCTTTAGTAAATCCTGGCTGGCCATCAACTGACTCGTACCATTTCCTAAGAGTGCTAGTACAAGGTAAACATGTGCTAAAAGTTTTTCTTACAAAATCATAAGCCTTAGGAGAGTAGAAAAGCTCGAATTTCTGTGGAGTATCTAGTTTTTGGTATGTGTCCTGTCAAATGTTTTTGCTTTTGTACAGACACCAGTCTCTCACATAGATTTATTTTTGTATTGTACTTTCTAAATTTGTAAACATGAATTGTACTTTATTCTGTGTGAGAGAAGAAACAATAAATCAATAAATCATTTATTCTGTTGCTATCAGAAATATGCGAAACTTCAGGACTCGTTTGTTAAAAAAAAATTGTAGAAAAATGTATTTGTGCCGACCATAAAGAAAATGTAAAGAAGAGATGTTCTTAGCAATGTAGCAGTCTTAACATTGACCTCCACAATGGACAAGCCCTTATGTGCGGTTTACATGTATTAAGTAGTAAAGTTGGTAACTAAATTTTAAGTTACTGCATGTCACTTGTGTGTCCAAACGGATTAAGTAGTTAAGTTCATAAGTTCAGTGAAGATGAGCAGTGATGAATGTCAAGGGATTCGTCAATTCTGTACTTAGATATATGGTAAATGTGATTTTGGACAAAGTCAGAGAAGAATTTTATTGGTGGGCGGGGCTTCTCACTTAACACGTTTGGACGTGATTTTTTAGTTCAGTGCATAAGTTGACAAAGCGGGTGGCGGCAGAAGCTCGTATTTATGTCCCCTTTTCTCCTTTTTTTTAAATGTCGGAGTGGGGTTTAGTTTCAATTTAAAAATTTGTTGAAGAATATTTAAAATAGGAATGCTTGTGGAATCAACGAGGTAAAAAAAATAGCAAAAAAAACATATTCCTCTAGAAATTTTAACTCAAATGAAATGGCAAAAAACAAAAAATGGCAGAATAGAACAGTTGACGTCGCAGTAGGCGTAATGGCCTATAATTAATTGACTGACAATTGTCTGATCCGTCGACGTAAAAAATTTAGAAAAATATATAATCTTTCAAAGATTTTAATTTCCGAATCAAATTCTCCTCTGAATTTGTCCAAAATCACGTTTACCACATATCTAAGTACAGAATTGACGAATTCCTTGACATTCATCACTGCTCATCTCCATTGAACTTACGAACTTAACTATTTAATCCGTTTGGACACACAAGTGACTTGTAGTAACTTAAAATTTAGTTACCAACTTAACTACTTAATACATAATCATGGAAACCGCGCATGAGTCTTTCTCAACGTAAACTCGTGACACATGCTACAGTTCCAGTGTCTCCCCGCTAGGAGCGCTGGCGTGCACGCGGAACTCGTTCACTAAAATTTTGATTGAATTTGTTCATAGTACAAAAAATGCGTTGTGTTAGTTACGTTATCTTTACGTTCGTGTCTAAGTTACGCGGCTGTCAAAATGTAATAAAAGGAAGACAATGTGTTTTTTTATTCATAAGAATTTAGAACGCTGTCTTTGAAAATAACAAAATGTTCGATGCTAACTAGCAAGTAAACTATCTAAACCATCTAGTAAATTATACCTGAACTTTTTCAATAAGGTATCAAAAGTTTCTGATTTAAGCTACTTCACAGTAGCGATGGCATGCTCCCGCCACCTGCGCGTCGGCTTCACCTGATTCCCTGAAGAATACGGCACATCCTCTTTTGTACCTATTGGCTCATGGGGCCGACACTACAAAAACTCTAACATAGAGAAGAATAAGTCAGAACTTCACATACTTCTTTAACTATGTGAAATAGAGGTACCAAGTCTTGTTGAAAGTCGGTTCACTTTGAAACTGGCTACATAAGACCTAGCCCAACTGCAGCAATCTACTTTTCTAAGAGCCGCCGCCGGCGAACTGTGGGTACTCAGCGCGCAAGTAAGTAAAGTGACACAGCCCTCCTAATACAGCCAGAATATAGAGAAGAAAAGCATACTTAGTGTAAGAAAATACTACATTATTCATTATGGATATAAAAATAACTTTTCTTATGTGAGACTGAGTAGCCACTACAGAACTTCTAATATAGAGATACTGAAATGTTTGCGAGCTTATAGCTTGTGCCGAGTGTAAGCCATAATTTTTTATTTGATTACGATTATAATTTGTTCATTTTCTTAAATTTTCACGATTCATACTCTAAATAAAACAAACAAACAACTGCAAAGATGCCGAAACGTCGAAATAATTTTAAAATTAACTAAAATATACGCGATAATATCCGGTAAAAAGTGTTGTATTTATAGTTTGTTCGTCGTACATTTTGATTTTCATTGCTACTGGACTTCAATTCAAAACAAAGCAAGCATTATTATTAAGACACCACCGCCTTGAATATTTTAGTAAGCAATGCTTCTACCTGTGCCATAATATCGCAGAGGATATACCTGTACTAATGGGTTTTGTGTGAATACGGTTCACGACTGGCGGTTTGCAACGATGAATGGCGAGTATGTTTTGTGCTCTTTGCAAAGAGTAGGGAGTAATGTGGCATGCATGAGTGGTAATGGAAAATTGAAACAAAATTAGTCGCCAAATAATTAAAAAATTTATAATTAATTATCTAACAAACAGACAATTATTTTCAGTGTATAATATTATTACAAACAAATATTACGTAACAACCTGTGCTAAGGACCGGGGGGTTTTAAAAGTTCAAGATATATTCGGCGATATCTGCTACTTACATAAAATGTGTGTGTTTTTGGGTAAATATAGTGAGCGAGACAGTATTATTATTTATAGTAGTTTACAATACAGTAGTAGTTTACAGTAGTATTATCAGCATACTATGCATACGTGGGCTCATTTCTACGTTACGGCGTTATATTCTGGGGAAACGCTACTGACAAATTAAAAATTTTCAAAGCACAGAAGCGATGCATGGTCCTTTTGTCACCTCAGACGTAGAGATTCAAGTAGGCCATTCTTTAAAAAGTAAAAATTTCTGACTTTTCCTTGCGTATATATCTTAGAAACGGTTTTATTTGTTAAGTTATTTGTTATGTTATTTGTTATATATATATATAAAATACTTAGACTAATTTGAATTATTTAAAAGCCAGAGACTCGAGCAAAAAATTAGATCTCAACCTCGTAAAGCCACGCTATATTCTGAGAGTTTCTTTGGTATGGCTTCCAAAATCTATAACAAACTACCAAATTATATATAGGAGATTAATAATATTAATGAGTTCAACAAAAATAAAAATTTTGATTAATAGAATAATGTTGTTATTCTGTACAAGATTATTTTAATGATAAATGACAAATAATATTGGATTTAAGAATTGTTTTAAGAATTATATTTTACTGAAAATACTAAAAAAATGTAATGTACACACCTTGATGGTGAAATATGGCTGAACTGTTTTGTTTTTATAGCCTTAATGACCCTACCTGTATAGGTATACCCACATTTGTGCAAATAAAATGATTTGATTTGACAGTCGCAAAAGAAAGTGGTCTACCACATTTGACAAAACTTCCTTGTGTAACAGTACCTACATATAGCTGTGCCTAATGTTAAAACTATAACGGCCAGATTATGATTTCAAGGAGAAACCTTTATTGCTAATTTATTACTTACTAACCTTATATCAACCTTTATGAGTGAGAGAACTTCGCCTGTAGGTACACGAATGAAATCGTGACTACACAACATAATGTTTATCTAATGAAATTTGAAAATTATACGCGTTCTTATACTTAAATAAGATACTGAGAGCGGTATTATAAATTGTTCAATAAATCGACAGGAAGCACGTAGTTCAGCGGAAACCAAAGCACGTGAGAGACAGTTCATAGTTTTTTTGTAGTTATCACGATATCAAAACATATTGATCAATAAGGAAAACGGATTGTTTCAAATGATTCAATAAAATAACAATCAAAATAAATGTAATCAAAAAGTTAATTAGTATTAGTACAGCGCTCTCTATCGTTTATATAGCTGACTAACGTTTTAAATGAAATACATAGATGGCGTTGTGTATAAATTAACTGCAAGTGTTGTCTTGGCTTGAGACAGCTACATGAGAGGAGCGGTGGGTGTTTTAGCTATATATCAATGCAAGCAAACGTTTTACCTATTTTCAAAACTACTACATTAGTACAATTGCATATTAATAGAAGTTTAAGTTTCAAATTGACCAGCTTGATTAGTAATTACAGGAAATTCAGTGAAGAAAGGAATAATTTAATTGTCTAGGGCTAGGAAGTTAGGTCGCCTAAAATGTGACTTCTAAGATTCTAGCCGTCTTAGGTTATATAATTCCTGTATGTATAAGTAGGTATATTCGACGCACTCGGCGGAGGACCAGGCGAAGAACAACGTACATCAAGTTTCATGTCCTTTAAAACTTAGGGCCAGAAATGTTTTTTCTTCGTGGTATTTAAATGAGACATTAAGTCTAATTGTAGCTTGACTGCAGTATTAATCTACTTGTTAAAACTCACCTAGGTTCCAAAATATTAACAAGCTTCAATTTACTGTTGAAATTGGCTACGTTTATATTATTCGAAGCTCCTATGGCAATTTACGGCACCTGTTACTATCATAAAACAAGTAAGTTTAAGATAAGATAAAGTTACTCAAGATATAAGTAAACAAGCTTTTAACCTAAGAATGCACAGTCTAAAGCGGTAATACACTTGTTTATCTCAATTTTAGTCATAAAATATGGTTTACAATTGTTGTTCACTGTCACTAAATATTCTTAACGCATACCTGTCGAGGCCGTACGTAACAGCATTTCTTTTAAGGTGAACAACTTCTCTGGACATTTTGTGTTATTTTAAATCTTACACCGATAACGACACGGTTTAAAATCTAAGTATCACCATTTTATGCTTTATGTACAAACAGATTTAAACAATATTCATTGATGTCGAAAAAGTCAGTTTTCATTGCAGCTTTGCTTCAATCAGAATCCAATCACATTTATGACTCTTATTTCAAAGGTTTAAGAATCATAATGCTGTCATTCCGGAAATATACACTTATTATGCAGTCGAAATAAAAAGCCTGTTTTATAAACTGACACATGAATGTGAAGGTTACTTTTCAACTTGGACGTGCTATAATCGGATCTTGGAGAACGCAAGACGTGATTGGTCAACTTTTCGTTCTCTGAGTTCCAAGATGTCTGTTTGTCTTTGTCAGTCGTTTCTTGAGTGAAGGAAAGCGCGACGGTGCCGCGCAAACGCGTCGTTTCGAGTGCTTGTTTTGAAAAACCGAACGTTTTTTGTTGAATCAAGTGCAAAAACTATTCGAAATCTTAGTTAAATCCAATAACACATACAAAAAACAACGTGCCGTTTAAAACTTTGTTAAGTTTGTGAGGAATTTCTATCTTGTAAACGGGTTTTAGTTGTTTGTATCTTGCATAATTTTATAATAATTCACTGAGTTTTTATTGTTGGTGCTTTCGAATTTCGAACAATATTCCAATTGATTAAAAAGAAACTTCAACACTGATTTAGGATAAAGGTAAGTTAGTAAATAAGACTAAAATTTATTTGAGATTGGAATTTAAATTCATTTTATTTTAACAAAACTATGTTAACGACAATGTGAGTCTTCTGTTTAGGAGTCTAGATTTTTGGAAAGTTTCAGAATTAACAAGTTGTAATAAATGTCATTGTCTATCTACCAGTGCATATTAAAATGCATTATAATTCTACGCTTAGCGAATACAAACAATTTGATGATGATAAAAACACCTGCCTTGGTTTCAACTTAAAATAAAATAATCTTGTAGGTACCTACCTATATTATAAATAGATAAACATTTTTTTTAAAGTGACTATTACATGTTGCGAGAGGAATAAAACAGTATCATAAAGTAAGTAGGAAACTACACATAGTCTTGCCTTGAATGTGGCTAGATTGTTACCTGTATTTTGAGAAGCCGGTATTTTCCCATATAATGCACAGTATAGCAAAACCTACGGTGTTATAACGAGTGCCATCCATTCAACGCCTTTTTTGGTCTTTGCATCATCATCGTAGTGTGCGACCTCTACCAAAACGTGGGGCGCGCTTAGTGGATGGCGCCAGGATGGCGCTTACTATAATGCACATAATTTCAAATTCAAAGCATAAACTTCATACGAATTAGGACTGCGTGGTTTCCATATTCCATACACCTCCGTAATACGCTACTTAATCTTGAACAAAACTTTATGTAAGGGAGATTTTCAGTAAAACGGGAAAAACGGGGTGCAAATTAAAATCAAAGCTATTTACATTTAAGAGAATTAAAAAAGCTATTCTCGTTAGTATTTATGAATAATAAATAGGTGTAAATAGTAGTAACCTTGTAAACCGGTACCTATTTGTTTTCCTTGAAGAACATAAATAACGTTAAGAGTTTATTTTTAGTCGGCCACCAATAGATGGCGTTGGAGCAAAAGCGGGTTGGATTATCGGTTTTCTCTCACCACTCTCACACACCCCACCTCATTTAAAAGATTTGAATTGAAACATTGTTTTAACGCCAATACAAATACGCAATGTATAAAAAACTCGTCTATATATACCTATTACCGTTCACGTTCAATGGAGGATTAGATTTTAGAATTAATTCTCACCCATTTAGTACTATGCCCTATAAAAAAAATTTATAAAACACAACTTTTTTATATTTCGCTCCTAGAAATTCCACATTTCCCGTCCACTATTACACAAAGTACCACGAATAAGTGTATACCAACTATACGCATGAAAGCGATCAACGATCACGACGCTGAACTTAAAAAAAAAACAATTTGTTTGCAATCGCTGGTGCATAATACGGTTTTATTGACACTTAGCTATTAAAGAGCAAATTTCGCGTGATTTTTGCTATGCCAAGTTACGTATTAAGTCTACGGTCTTGTACTGACTTCATCCTCATCTCATATATTATATCTTTTATGTTTCACAAGACGTATATCCCCCGGGAAAGAGGTCGACCCACTCTATAGTTACTTTGACGTCACAAAAAGTATGTTTGTTTATTCTGCTAGACCTTTCTGCCAGAATTCTGCGTAATAAAGCACAGGTTCTTGTTTATTGCGTCCTTAAAAAAGGGTGAATTAAGTATTCAATGATGTGGTAGGGACATATCGGTCGAAATTTATAAAGCATGCTAAGATTTGTCTCAAACTGACTGAGACACAGTCAAATAGTCAAATAAAAAGAGACTATGTTTTTTAGTGCAAAGTAATGAAAATTCAGTAAAAATAAAGCCTTTTTGACAAGATGGGTGTCATTTGTTTTCAGAATATGTATGCTATGTGATATAAAACAAAGTCTCTTATTATTTGACCATGTAGGCGAGATAATTCCTACATTAGAATCCTAACTAATTAGAGTTTAAAATTGCTAATTTAAAAGACTGATTTTGCGTTCTAAAAAGGCACTTTAACCTAATAATCCTAAATTCACAATACTATCTCTCGCAAGTTTAAATATGGAAGCCTTAAAAGGGCTGTGTTAGTTATATTAGTTCCTTTTAATATAGTAATCAGTGTTGTGCTTTTATCGACGCTTTGACCCTTCCTAACCAGTGGTAGTTTCAATATTCGACGTCCTAAGCCGAGGTCCGTGCCCTCTCGGGTGCCCTTAGGCGTGTCGTATGTAGGAGTAGTTTAAGTTCTGGCAAAGCGCCCTCAGCGCTAGGCCACATAGTCCGATGAAATTTAAAAGGCCCTATTGGCCCATTATAAACCGTGCAATTCGAAAAAAAAAGGCTTTTATCTACGTTTTCAGTAAAAAAGAAACAAATGACACCACAACACATTTGCGGTAAAAACCGAAAGTCGAAGCCAAAACATATTATTAAAAATACTTGCAATGAAAAAGATTGCATTTCCAACTTAACCAACTGACTGAACCGATTTTGATCAAATAAAATGAAGTTTCATCAGCGAATAAGAAAAACACGGGAAGTCTCAAATAACGTGAGTGTTGCCGCATAGGCGGCGTATTAAGTATTCTGCGATAAAACCAATATAACTAGACTGTGAAAAATGGCTACAAAAATGAGTGATATGCTTTTTATTTTTATCGGAAAATGTAATTTATGGTATTTAATGACTTTTCATAACTTGTGTGTGCACCGTGCTGCAGTTTGATTTGCGAACTGAAGTTTTTTGCTTGTCTGTAAAAGCAAAACCACGAATTTTGTATTTTATTGATTTCTTTACATTATTACTGTAGGATCAAGTCATCTTAAATCATTAAAATCTTCTTCGACAGTCTTTTAATCGATGTAGGTAGTTTGTAAGTACGGACGAACATAGTTTATAACTAAAAACAAATTTATGTGTTACTTCAGGCGCTCCTTACCTGAAGATTTGGCCTTGAGAGTTTATACTTTATCTTTACCTTATCTAAGTCTATATTTGCTCAGCAAAATCTATAATTAAAAGTGTTTGTATAATATAAACTATATATCCGTAATCTTGTTTCTGATGTAGTGAGTGGAGGATTACTAGTTTAGTGGTTCGTTTCATTCAACCATTCAATACTTTATCTACTACGCAAAAAAAAATTTTTATGAAAAACAAATAGATAATAATGTGAATAACTCATTTAATTAAATAGTATGCACAAATAGCACGTTTATTTTTCGAAAGGAATTTAATTATCATAGTTTCATTATCGCATGCGATACATATCGAATACTCCAGAATGGTTCTGCGTTCTTTCACGTACGCTTGTATTATATCTCTAGTTTACGTGGTTAGATGTAAATTAAGATTTATAAATTAAAATGAACCTTATATTCTGAGTAATAAGAGTCACCTAAACATGATATAGTTTTACTTGTTGGGCGTTCGGCTGTATATGTTTATTACAAGTAAAAGTGGTAGAAAGTTTTAGTTAGGTATTAGTTCACTAAGTTATATTAACACAGATATGATTTTTTAAATATTTTAGATAGTCTGAATGAAGGATGAATATTAGGTGATTAGTAGAATATTAGTTGATGTTTTAATTATGAATATAATGAGATTATTATATCGACTAATGACGCGTTGCGGAGTGTAGGCTCCAGGTGGTTGTCACTTGCCATAACCGCCATGAGTCCGATTGGAAATTTTGGATCAGGAGTTAGGCGCGATTACGAAAAATGTACATACAAATCTTTACTCATATAATAATAGTAGAGACAAGTAAATTTATGCCGATTTAAATCCCCTGCAGGGTAGCCGTGGCCTAGTATGGGGAGCGCCTAGAAAAGACCGAACAACGCGCGAGCTATTCTCGCCCACCGCCAAGTGTGGCCTACCACAGCTAGTACATCAGGTGTAGTTTGGAGGTTCGATCAGAGATCTACGTGGTGTTGTAACGTCCATTGTGGTTGCGAGTCAAGACGCCGAGCCGAGGTAGCTGGTGGTCTTCTTAGGGCTGCTTGCCTTCACTTACTTCAGAAAGATAATTAATAGTTATGTAATTTAACACTTATATTTCTCGAAAGAGGCCAATGCTGATTTTGAACTCGCTTTCGTTTAAGTATCTGGTGCTTTTTTTCTTGAGTTATTGGAATTCGACATATCCAAGTCATATCTATACATATTTAAAGTCATTTCCCTCCAATATAGTTGAGGAGGGCGATAACTAGTAAACGGGTGCCGTGTGAGAGTGTTCGTCGTTTGTTTAGTTCGGGAGAGGGAGAATTGCCGAGCTAGCAGATGCAGATAAGAATAATTTTGTATAGACATAAAGAGACATTTTAAATTTATTTTGAAAAATTATACCCGTGAAGTTCTTCTTCACGAAGGTTTTTCCGAACTGGTGGTAGTCATGTTTTATTTGACGTCAATAAGATCAAGTAATTGTCAATGTTGAGAAATAAATATTTGAATTTGAAGGTTCAGCCGTTTTTGTGCGATTAACAGTAACAAACCTCCAACCGTGCAGACGTACCGACATGCAACATTCCACATTTATACGGTTATTGGATGGATAATTGGACGATTGACTCTGGCTGGCAGGTACTTACCCAGCACAGCTGTGTAACAGGTGTACCGTTGAGGTCCAACCAGTGCGAGCTCGTTATGTTGTGTAACGCCGTTGAATTCTAGTTATTTAGAACCTACAGCCTTATATAAGAGAGGTAGCAGTACTATCCCAGGTTCGAGTCCTGGTTGGAGCATTCGTTTGTGATGACATGGTTGTTTATGAATGAATTTATTTATGTATGTATTTTTGGGTACCCCCCAGTTCGCTGTATGGTCATCCATAACACAAGTTCGGCTTTCTTTGGGGCAAACAGTTGGTGTGTTTCTCTGGGGATTTATTTACAATCTGCACAAGATACTGGCAGCCCTAAAGCATCGCGCCTGCCAAAAACAAGACAATACTCTTGTACAGCAGGCCGCTCTAGATTCCACTCTCAGATAGCGTTGGCCAACAGCGTGCGAGTTGTACCTACTGATTACTGACCTTAGGCAAACTAAGTACTCGTAATACTTGTGAATCGAGTTGATTTTTGTTATTATTTTAAGTTTCTGACATCCCAACTGGTGAAGAGTGATGATGAAGGCCCGGTTGATGCCCACGCCTGTACAAGAGTTGTTTGCACAAATATTATTCGGATAAGTCTGTAAGGAAGCGTGGGTGGCGCAGTGGCGCGGTGGGTGTTCGAACTTGAGGTCTCGGGTTCGATCCCCGTGCGATCGACTGCGCGACGACTAGTTGTGTTTATTGATGTATATATTTTGATACTGTGACACACTGAAGACATAACGCGGGGGCTAATTTTGATGATTCTTGAATAGGTTTGTCTTAATTCTGCGAGTGACAATGAAGATAAAGAAAAGTGATCATAAAAATAAATCTATATTGGGGCTCCAAAGCGATGTTTTGTGAAGAAAAAAAAATTTAAGACTATATTCAGTAGGGTCTACTATTAAATGATTGAATGAGTTTCACCATTGACGACCGAGTAGAGTAGAGGTGAGTAGTCCTACCTCAGACGCCGGAGGTCCCAGGTTCAAGTTCTGGCTGGGGCATTCATTTGTGTGATGAACATAAGTGTTTGTCTCGGGTCATGGTTGTTGATGTTTATCTATGTATGTTTACTCTGGGTTCCCCCCATTTCGCTGTATGGTCATCCATAACATAAGCTCTGCTTACTTTTGGGCCATGCAGTTGGTGTGATCGTCTGGGGATTTATTATTACTTATGTTAAGTTTCTCAAAATGTATTTATTTCAAATAACCATTTAGGATCTATCGCGCGTTTACAACTTAAATACATAAGTACATACAACTGACTGCCGTAACGGTGACGGAAAACATCGCGAGGATACCCACACACCCAAGAAGTTATTTCGAAGGTCTGCCAACCCGCAGTAGGCACACCACCCCGTGGGGCGGTGTAGTGTGAAGTAGGCGGACGCGCGGGGACCTGAGTTAAAAATTTAAGCTAACGCGAGTTAAAATGTTTCTGTATGTATATATTTTCTTAAATTTTCACGATTCATACTTTAAATAAAACACTTTTTACCGGATATTAACCGGACTTTGCAGCAAAGATGCCGAAACGTCGAAATAATTTTAAAATTAACTAAAATATACGCGATAATATCCGGTAAAAAGTGTTTTATTTAATGTTTCTGTATGTCTTATTGACAGTGATGAAAATATTATATTGTTAGACCGCTTAACTCCAAGTTAAATTCACAATATAACTGAGAGGCTGCTTGTCAGCGTATGTTAGTATCACAATATTTGAAGGTGTTCGTCGTTTGGATACTTGGGGGGAGGGAGACTTGCCGAGCTAACAGATGCAGATGAGATTAATTTTATTTTGAAAAAAAAAACCGTAAAGTTTCTTGCCAGTTCTTCTTCACGAAGATTCTTCCGAACTGGTGGTAGAGTCAGGCTTTATTGTGACGTCAATAAGAACAAGTAATTGTCAATGTTGAGAAATACTTGTAATTATTTGAATTAAAGACTTTAAAGTAAGATCTTCCTTCAACAAATACCATAAACAAACTACCCTCGCTAAAGTGTGCAAAATAACGCGGTTCTCATCAGCATTCGGTGCACATTAACACGAGTTTCATAATCACTCTAACGACATGTAATTAGGCACCACTTCGAAGCAAGCTATAAAAATATTTCTCCATTTTTTGCCAAAAGCGGAAATGACTCCTAAATTGTATATGTATGTGTATGATTATAAATTAGTAATTAAACTTAATGTTACATTCACAAAATTAATAGTAATAGTTATCTAGTTTGAACATTGATTCAAATTCTTACCTAAATACTAACTTTAATTTAAACTAATTATATCGAATCAATTAGCATAGCGGAGCTAGTAGATAGTTGAGTAGCTTCAGTGGGAGTAGCCCTGTCTCATACGCCGGAGGTCCCAGGTTCGAGTCCTGCTCGGGGCATTCATTTGTCTGATGAACACAGATGTTTGTTCTTGGGTCATAGTCGTTTGTATTCATACATATATGGTCATCCATAACACAAGCTTTGCTTACTTTGGGGCCACACTGTAGGTGCGTTTGTCTGGGGATTTATTATTATAGTATTTTCACAAGATTGCCTACATAAATATAGGCATTCGTATTACTTCTTGAAACCGAGCCTGTTTCGTAACTAAATGTTAAGTTCATTTCTGCATGGAACGCAGCGCCACCCTTTACTGAACTCATATTTTGGTCCAACTGTAAGCCTATTCAATTCAATAGAATTTTGCGTTTTATGGAAATCAATTGTTGTTGCTACACAATAACTATTTCTGCCAATTTCAAGTATTAGTATAATACAAGTAGTTTTAATAAAATTAATATATTGAAAGATAACCTAAAACCCACTGTAAACTTAAATATCTCACACAAAATTTTACGTAACAAGAATATATCGCGCCAATATGCCTACTCTTTTTTCTTAAACGCCAAGGTATGCTATGACGCAACGTGTCGATGGTATGCGGCCCGGACCAACGAGTTTTAACCGGTACATACACAGAGTTAAAAGGTTTGCCATGTTATACTATATATTTGGTTTTAGAATTAAAACAAAGTCTGTTTATTATAAACACATTCCCACTGGTAATTTAATCCGCATAGTTTGTTAGTTTCGAACAATGTTGTAGATACTGAAATTGATTTAATAGTTTCGGGTTTTGTATGTTACAAAAACTTACAATAAAAAAAACTATAAATTTCTTTTTAAATTCTTCAAAAAACAAGCTGCTGAATTTGATAAATTACTTTCCCGTGTAATTTATGTTCCCATGGGAATTAGGGAAAAAATATACCCCATGTATCTTCCAAAACTGAGACGAATGTAATGCCACTTTATATATTGAAATCTGTCAAACGGTTTAGGCTGTAGGGCATGTCAAACAAATATAAATATATACATATACACTCGAAAAATTTAACCCTCCTTCTGTCGGGTAAATACCAAGCAATATCTAAATATTTTGTAGAGATAAACTTATTAATTAATAATTCATGGTATGTTTAATATCGAACTTAAAACATATTTAGTCCCTTTTAAATCTTTCAGACATGGCCGCAACTATACATTCTGCCGTTTATGGAATCCCTAAGCCCTAGGCAGCATGACTGCGATACATTCGCTTGTTTGGTATTTAGAAAAAAAAGCATTTAAGACTGCATTAGCATAAAATTGTGGCGGTACAAATTAAGAATGTAGGTCGTTTTTTACATCTTTTCCTCTTTTAGCTTTTGCAATGATGGAAATATTTATTTATTTTGAATTTATTTTTGATATTGTAGAAAAAGTGAAATAGTTAAAAGTTTCTCGAAACTGTAATCGACATAACTACTGAACAAGCCAGATATTACAACGTCCGTCGCCATTTTGAAAAGGCACTGCTCTGTTTTACCTATGTCAATCCACAGAAATACCATAAAATAAAATCGTACAAAGAGGTTACATAACAACATATTTTCAATATTTTTTATTGAAGAGATCAAACAGAAACTAAATAATTAGGTATTTATGGCGAAAGTTTTATATTTTTCATGGTTTTTAAATAATATCTATTGCAAATATATAGTTCTTGTATATTACTAGAATTAAATGTATAGGTATAAAACCTACTTTTACAACCAATCACGCCGTGATTTGGCAACACCGCTCCGTACGACTGTTGAGTGTTGCCATTTTAATGGAATTAGGTTACTATTTTAATTAAAACATTTTTTACCAATATGGCGGCGTGTGCCTTTATAAAGACTTTTTGCAAGAATGTGACTGAATAAATTAATTGATTAGTTCTTATTTTTATAAAAGGCTTGAAATTCAATTAAAGTTGTTTGTTTAAAATGGCTGCTGCAACGTTGTGGGGCATTGGGTAATCATTGATGAAGAAATGTCAATTATTTATGTTGAATCTATTCGATAATTGTGCATGTTAAGTTTTGTAAATGTTGCGTCGAGAAGTTATGTACAGATTCGGAATACAAATGTTGAAAAGTAAGCTCTATACATGAATACAAACAGTAATTATTCAGAATATTAACAAAGGCATAAGTCAAAAGTCTTTTGAAGCAGTTACCTTAGCGAGGTTGTGTTCCAGTCAGAGGGAAGAAGCAGACAGTGCAACTACTGGAACACAGGCAGTTCCATCTCAAGGCTACGGCCGGCCACCGCGAACACTAAACCTGTATTCAATTTACATCCGCATTTTTAAGACGCTCCTTAGTCAAGATTTGGTTTAGTTCTGGCTGGATCCCGCGTTAACTCGTGCCTTTTAAGGGTGGGTGTTCGTTGTTTGGATAGTTGCCTTTGAGTAGTTGGGGAGGGAGCCTTGCTGAGCTAACAGATGCAGATAAGCATAATTTTGTATAGACTTAAAGAGACACTATAAATTTATTTTGAAAAAAATATACACGTGAAGTCTCTTGCCACTTCTTCTTCACGAAGGCCTTTCCGAACTGCTGGGAGAGTCATCTTTAATTTAACGTCAATAAGAACGAGTAATTGTTAATGTTTAGAAATGAATATTTGAATTAAAATTTCGAACTTAGTAAATCTAGACTCAGATCTAGATGTAGGTACATAGAAGATAGAGTGTAAATTGGCTTATCAAACTGTTTACGTTAGTTAATTAATAACACCTATGATTGTGTTCTTAGTGATGCGAATTTCCATCAACTGTCGTAGATGAATAGCGATGAAAAGAAAGTAAAATAAAAAAGCTCCCGTCCTTAACAGAACTCCCACTGCGCCATGTACTGACGGCAAAACAGAAAAGGGCCATATTTATGAACTGCTCTACAAAGGTAGACTGGGCCAATTAGTTTGATGTGTAAGTCGTGAGGGCACGATCAACTTAGATATATTATATATTTTGATGATGTTATTACACTTATATTATAAAGTATGCGATACCTGAGTGTTATCTGTAATTTGTTCGAAAATAAGCGCAGAAGTTCGTCATTTGGTGTTCCGTAAGATTTTATATTTTGTACAAGTTTTGATCTCTCTAGACTGTTCTATAAAGATTTACTTTTACGAGCTTAAGTTTAGTAAAAATTAATATATACCATATTTTTGTTATTTTCATTTAGAAACGCCTACTTAAAAAAGTGTTTTTAAAATCAATTTAAAAGCAAAATAAGGAATATCCTAATTTCGTTTTAAATTCTTTTAATAGGTCGTGAAAATATCTATCGCAAAAACACTCGATGTAAATATATAAACCCACATTGAATATACGTGTGTTATAAACAATAAACACATTGAATAAAAAAAACTAAATACTTTTTCAACTCGGCGACAAAAAAAAAACAAAAACCGCAAAGTAAGGGTCTCCAAAAAAAAAACACAAAATATCGTGACGGATCCACCACCGGTTCTCATAATCATTAATCGCAAGGTCACATCAAATTGTTTCGGCAACACATTCATTCGAAATCATCGGCCGCCATCTTGGTGAGCTTGGGTTTGCCGTGCTTTTTAGAGTCCCCTCTAAACTTCGCATGGCAGGTGAGGTTGCAATGGTTGGCAATCTAGTTTGCTTAGGAGTTTATACCGAATTATAGAGATGAACGAAATTTTGTTGTAATATCTGGTGTTTACCAACTAATAATTTATTAAATAAATTTATAAGTTAAAAAAAAATTTCTACTATAAATAAGTAACTTTATAGATATTTTTAAATAGATAAAGTTATGATAATATCATATTTATATCGCATCGGTACAAAAACAAAAACATGAGTCACATTAGTCACAATACTAATTCTTTATATTAACTAAATTCAGTTGCGCATTCACAATCTTCGGTAGTATAGTGGTAAGTATCCCCGCCTGTCACGCGGGAGACCGGGGTTCGATTCCCCGCCGGAGAGATCCTTTTTTCATTTTTTTTACTTTTATTGTTATGTGGGTATCTACTTTTTTTTTGTTTTAAATGAAAACATTATGTACTATAATATTATTCATTCCAAAGAAACATGTTCTTGAAATCTCTTGCTGATGTCGGTTTTGTAATACGATTGTAGTAAAAATGATTAGCCTTTCAGTTGTACAGATATTACGAACATGTGCTTACGTAATAATTAAAACTTTTTCCGGTGTGTTTGAATTCATTGTTTTTGAAAAAAATAAAAACTTGATATATTTATGAAGTTGATCACCACTTTTTAACATTTTGGTGCAGGTTCAGATTCGAATCCCGTGCAGTTGTCGCATACTAGCGCGCAAGAGATTATCGCCTCAGCCTGAAAGTACAAATTCGGTTGATATAACTATCTACTATAATGTGGTCAGTGAATTTATCCGCATTCTAAAAGACTAATATTAATTTTTTTTATCAGTGTCCAATTATATACTCAAAATCACGAATTGCTTAATGTTCTGGCCGTTTAGATTTAGCTATTCATGCTTTTTAATGTGCTTATAATGTAACGGCATAGAAAAAAAAACCTTAAATAAACCGCGGGGATGCCGAGCAATTATATAATCTGTGTCTCTCTGACAAGAATCTAACGACACCCCATACATTGAAATCCGTCAAGTGGTTTAGGCTGTATGCCATATTTACATTGACTCGAGCCCTTCTGACAGTCGGTTCAAAATATACTAATCCTTACTTCGTGACGTGATTAAAGACCGATTACTTAAGGTACTTAATATTCTTACACTCGTCGTAGATAAAACCTTCGTCTCGGATTGCCCCATACGATTTCAATATAAAAACATGTTAATTTGACCTTGTCACATAAACGACATGTTCGCACAATGCCGCCAATTTAACTGCCAGTAGCAAAAACTGGAACTAAAACATTTCGAACTTAATTCAGGCGTAGGCGCCGCACTTTACTGAAAATATAAGTTTGTCGGACTGTATGTACGTCTGCAGCGGTATAACTCTTAAACTATTAGTCATCTTGAGTAGTGGTAATGAAGCCCGTAGTGCTGGTAAATGTGGTAATTTGTAATTACTTGTATGCATGTGGGATGAAATATTATATTCGTAAGCCATGTGTAATTATTTTTTGATTACTTAAATGGCTGTTTTAGTTTTAGGTAGTTTACATTCCATTTCTCACGTGGATATTAATTCCTAAGTAAAAATGTACATGGGTTGGATACCCACTCTTCTACGAAGTATTCAACACATCTTTAAACAAGTGTATATATTTGTATTGGAAATAATTTAAACTTTCTTCTTAAAGGAAAGATCTTCCTTACTTAAGAAGCTTTTGTATTTTACTAGGTTGTCGTCCCTCTGGAACTGTACATTACTCTGGGAGAAAGGTAACCCCTTGGGTTCGAATGCAAATGTGATCCGGTACCAAGTCAGCAAACTGGACTTTATCGTGATTTAGGAACCGTTACCAGTTCTTGCTTGGGTGTTCATACAATAAAATTCTGTACAAAAACAAAAAAAAATACTGCATAAATTTACGACGTAAGTAAGGAGGTACTGAAGTAAGGAGGTTACTTCTAAGGTTACCTCTTGATAACCTAATATTCGAAAAAAACCTACCAATTTCACATAAAACCTTAAACTCTACATCCTCTTTACATACATAAGCTTATAATCAATATTGAACATCTGGCCGTGACGACTTCCAAAATACATTAAAATTACTATTTTCAAATGCCACAATCTGGGGTAATGTTACTTGTTTCGTAAACGATTTATTATATTTCCAAGTAATAATTTGTCAAGGTTATACATTTTCAAAAGCAACTTGAAAAACATATGTGTAAATAAATATATTATAATTTTAGTTTCGCGAATATAACTCTGTTAAAAATAAAATAAAATAAATAATAAAAATTGATTTCGGTGTAAAGTGGGGTCTTTGTGATATAAATGTTTATGGGGTTATTATCGTTTTTCAAACTAAGGATAAAAATCAAATTAAGGCATCGAAGTAAGCAGAGCTTGTGCTATGGATGACCATGCAGTGAGCCCAGGATAAACATACATATATAAATGTAAACAAGCATGACCCCAGATGTATGCTCCGGCCGTGACTGGAACTTCGTACCTCCAGCTTACGAGGCAGTACTAAAATTTATAGGTATTGGATGCAATCCGTTCTTTAAGCAGGTGAGGCCACTGGCAATTTAAAGTAAGCAATGAACAAAAATACTATTTTCGTCTTTACATTTTCCGTCTCATTCACTCTTATTAAGTAGCACTACTATCAATCAAATTAAAATCTTCCAAGTTTTTAGAACCCCATAGATACAGGTTTCCGTGGGTTTTTGTCCAAACCTCTACCGTTCTATAGTTTTGGTTCCAATCTTTCATTGGACAAGTTCGCAGCGGTTCCTCTGCTCCGGCTGTGGGAAGTTCCGATGAACTCACAATGGAAATGAAGCTACTGTCTAAGGGCTGCACGGGGAATATTTAAGAGTATAATAATTCTTATATTGTTTTGTCTTAACTAACTTACGAGTTATGGTTTTCCTTGATATGCTCAATAAAGGGAGTCTTTAAGACTTTTTGTTCTGTAAACAAGGAATGTAGACCAATGTACAGTACCTACATAGGTATTATTATGAAGTATAAGAAACTATTTTTTAACAAAGTTTGTTAGATTCTATCGAAAGATACATTAAATAAATAAATTATATATTTCTAAATAATATATGTTCTGCTTTGTTACTATCTAATTAATAATATACGTACGATACACAGTTGATATTTTACTTTAAAATACATTAAAATTTTCTTTGTCAACTTACCTCGGCCATCGGAACGAGCCCTGCCGGAGGTCACAGGTTCGCATCCTAGTCAGGGCATTCATTTTGGATGAACGCAAATGTTTGTTCTCGGGTCTTGGTTGTTGATATTTAAGTATGTATTTTCATTCTGGGTTCCCCCCAGTTCGCTGTATGGTCATCCATAACACGAGCTATGCATACTTTGGGGCCATACAGTTGGTGTGTTTGTCTGGGGATTCATTTAAATATAGTCTCAGAGATTTTAAAAGTAGAGTTAAAAGATACCTTTTGCCAGTAAAAAAGCTCCTAAATGAATATATAATTAAAAAACCTCTTGATAAGCGTGTGACAACCTCTTCAACTCCGTAAATTGTCGTCAGATATAAAAAATTATTACAAGACAAATGCCTAAATAAATACAAATTGTCTTAAAATTGATTCCTCAAATACTTCCAGTATTTGTTTAGTCTACCCGCCTACATAGCATCAGTAGCACTTGGAATTTCCTATGAGAATGACACCCGGAACTTTAGTGCTTCATGATCCCGCCAGAGGTCGCTCTGCGTCATTCACTGACATATCCGTTAAATATTGATACAAGATGTTATCTAGAATGTTAATGGCACGGTTGCATAATGCAAATCTTGTACTCCAAGCAAGATTTAATTATGATATTACTTGTATTTCGGCTGACAGGTGTTCGTTTGAGGGTGTTCGTCCATTAGATACTTGGGGGGAGGGAGACTTGCCGAGCTAACAGATGCATAATTTTGTATAGACATACAGAGACTCTGTAAATTTATTTTGAAAAAAATATACCCGTGAAGTTTCTTGCCAGTTCTTCTTCACGAAGGTTTTTTCGAACTGGTGGTAGAGTCATGTTTTATTTGACGTCAATAGGAACAGGTAATTGTCAGTGTTTAGAAATAAATTTTTCATTTCAGTTCATTTCATGGTTCAATGCTCAGATAACTTTTATCAGTAGAATGATTTTTAGAACTTGACATAATTCTTCAAGACTTTACATGTGTCAAAGATTATTGCGATTTATATGATTTAAGGAATTTACAGGATTCTTACCGGGACGCAGGGTCCGTGATCCCGGCGCTAGCAACCGTGCCCAAATATCGGAAACTCGAAATGGTTAATAAGGGCGCTCCTTAGTATACGTTTTGCTAAGCAAATCTAGACTTACCAACAGTATTGGTAACCTGTAGATTCGCTTAGCGTAACCTATTTTAAGGGCACCGTAAAACTGCAAAAACTCAACAATACGACCGTGGAGTTTTGACGCTCGTTCTTTCAACAAGTTGTACCATAACATATTATATATTCATCGTCGTGACACCATAGGCCATTATGATTTATAATACATAATCCTTATTTAATTGACTTATTATATTACTTGACTTTACCTACGGTTTTACTTGGTATAGCTGCGCATTTGATGAAAAGGTTTCATGTTGGTAGATACTGATTGCCATTTCATGAAATAAGTATATTAATCAAAAATACATTTCTGAACAAGAGTTTTCAATATACAGGGTGGCCTGAAAAGTGACGTCCAAAAGTTCATTTTAGGTGCCTCGTGTTGAGAGGTGTCTGAATCACCCTGATCTGATGCCACCACAAATTCCAACTAATTTCCAAATCACACTATAGCATCAACAGGCGAACACTCGAACCCTATTCGCCTTCATCTATTTAAACTGAAGATTCCACATCAGTAGCATGTGCTAAGTGTTTGTTACCGACTCGATGTACCTACTTGGTTGCGTAACGCAAGGTCGAAGTGTCATGAACGGTGCAGCCAGTGTCATGAACGGTGCAGCCAGTGTCATGAACGGTGCAGCCAGTGTCATGAACGGTGCAGCCAGTGTCATGAACGGTGCAGCCATTAGAATGCCCACCGCATGGATGCTTGGCAATTTGTGTTGGAGGGATTTGTAGCACGTACTGGTTGGCTTTGGAATGTATTAAGAACACTTGAAATACGAAATATTTTATTATGCATATACAAATTACAGCACGACGAAAGCTTTCTCAGTCTTCATCCTGGTCATCACCTTCATTGTCGAAGCTAAATTACACCTTAAACTATACCTATTATAGGTAAACCGTTAGGGAAAAGAGCCGAAGGAAAAAACCCTGCCTCTGCGCCCGAGGTCATAGATTTCTATACTGGTCCTGGTCGGAACATTCATTTGTGTGATGACGCACATGTTTGTTCTCGGATCATGGTTGTCTGTTTCTCCCCGTAGTCGCCCCGTTCGCTGTATGGTCATCCACAACACAAGCTTTTTCTCCGAAATGAACATGTACATACAACACGCCTAATTGCACCAGAGAGTGCACGGACCTCGGCTTGGGACGTCGTATATTAAAACTACCACTGGTCCGGAAGGGTCATCTACTGCCAAAAACCAGCAAGAAACTCAGTAGGAATGCGTAAACGGCCTCAAAAACGATGTAACTTAAGTTTAATTATATCCTATTTTTATAAGAATTAGTATAGGTAGGGATAATTTCATTAAAATTTGATCGCAACTTTGTCCTTTAAAGCTTACAGTTTTGGAAGTTTTTGGTCTGTTAATACTCAACGAATATGAATGTAGTTATTTCAAAATAAACCCCGAAAAAACTGGCCGGGGAGTAAATATTTGGAATTTTTCCACTAACGGCGGCCCTTAGAGACATCAAATTGTCATTTCAGGGTAACTTCAATCTTAAATCTGTTCTATATCGTACCGTATCTAAGTCCAGATTTGCGTCTTAAACAACCGTTTGCCCTGGTTGCGGTCGTGAACTTGGGGAGGGAAACGTAAATTTATTTTTGCCTTTTCTTATTAGTGAATAAGTTTTTAGTAAAGAAAGGCTATGATGAAGTTCATAAACGTAAAGGGGGGCTATCTACTTTGGTAAGCCTTAATTTGTTCAAGTGAATATCAAATAAGAATGGCATGAAATACTTCATCTTGTGCAAGTTCACTTTCTGTACTGCAGCCCTTCCTGTTTCAACCACCGTATTAGCCGCGTTTACGTGGTCGTGTTCCGGTCCAAGGGAAGGAACAACAGAACAGGAACATTACTGGAACAAAGGCAATTCCAACGGAAACCTTTGGTAAGGCATCGATATTTCAATGCACTGATTAAAATAAATATAAGAAACGATGAATGTAAGTAGCCCTGCTTCATACGCCGGAGGTCCCAGGTTCGAGTCCCATTCATTTGAGTGATGAATACAGATATTTGTTCTCGGGTCATGGCTGTTTGTATTTATATTTGTATGTTTACTCTGGTTCCCCCAGTTTGGTGTATGGTCATCCATAACACAAGCACTGCTTACTTTGGGGTCATACGGTTGGTGTGTTTGTCTGGGGATTTATTATTATTATTATTATAATGCTGTCCATTGGCACAAATGTCATTTCATCCCGCGGGCTCGTATGTCAGCTTGTCTACGTAAACATTTAAATTCTCTTTTTTAATTACATACACCGCTAAGCCAACTTCGTGTTGTGTATAATATACCTACAAGCAGCGATGATCTAATACTTGTACAGTCATCAATAGGAACACATCCTGTTCTGTTGTCTGTACTTCATTAGACGTTGCACGACTTCATTATCAGTGATGAGAAAAAACTATTTAAAAGGAAGACCAACGGTGTGCCCTGGGAAGATACATTTTGTATTAAATCAGATTTTTTTCCTTGTAAGATGGTGTAAAAAGCTTGCTTCTTTGCGTCTGCCCGCGGCTTCACTCTTTGTACACTCGGTGCTACAGTACAGTAGCGTACTGGTTAGTAGCCGGAGGTCCCAGCTTCGAATCCTGTCCTGGGCATTCATTTGTGCGATGAACACAGATGTTTGTTCTCGAGTCTTGGTTGTTGATATTTATATATGTATGTTTATTCATTCAAAAATCAAGCTCTGCTTACTTTGGGGCCTTACAGTTCTGTTGGTGTGTTTGTCTGGGGATATATTGATTTAGAGCGCCTTCAAAAGTCTGTCAACGAGCAAGCGATTGTCGCCTCAGCGGGAACCTCCGGCGCCTTCCGCCGTCCTCTGGACCCCGAACAACGCGTAGGAAATTTCATGATAATCGGTTGCATAGTTAAGGCGGGAAAACGTTACAAACAAACTGACTTCCGCATTTATAACATTAGTAAAAAGGATTGTTTGACGCCATGTTGGAAATACGTAGGTGTTACATAACTAAAAAATATATTTTTTTTTTCAAAACGCTATAATGTTGTATACTTTAATTTCGGCAATCCTGCGCACAGTAATCTGAAATTGTTTTATAATTATTTGATGCCGCAAAATTGTGGAGGCGTGCTTAAAACAATCTTGTGTTATTATTTTAAATAACTCTTCTTGGCAGTTTTTTTTGAGTTTTTGGTAAATTGCCAAGTGGATATAAAACTTAGGTCTTAATAAGAATCGGGAATATGTTTCGAGGTTTTGTTCATTCAAGGTTAAAGAGTGTAAATGGTAGCCCTTAGTGAAGGATGATTAAATATTTTAACCAAACGATTTAGGACATGGTTCGAATACATTATTAAAATGTTCTTTTAGCGGCGCTACCCTCGCGTTTGGGTCGGCTTTGTTACATTGCTACGCACAATCGGCAAGAGCCCCTCCCCCAGGTAGTCCCCTCGGGCTTTTTGCAGGTTACGCCTCCTTCGGGTCGTCTCGTCAAAACCCGAACGGCATCTTCGTTAAATCTACACTTTACGACTTTGCCGCCCGGCATTGCCGTCTGATGCTGGATCGAAAATGTGGGTAGTGCCTAAGAATACAGTGATTCATAGATGCAACTACAAATACTAGCGAATGAGATTGCCGTATTATAAAAAGTTTTCTTTTTGTCGGTGACGCTATTGGCTGTAACCTAATGCTGAGACGATACGTCACTGTATTCTTAACGAGAACGAACTACATGCTGCGTTCCGTTTGCCGATTATAGCGCTCAAAGAGCTCATATTTCCGAAAATAGCTCAAAGAGTTCCGAATGCCTGTGAGCGCGCTCACAGCGATATCGATACGTCATCAATGACGTTATGAACGCCGCCATCTTCCCGCTCACAGTGCCCAAGCTACGGAGCATGGTCGCTGTGAGCGGCCTGTCAAAACTGACCCATGACGTTTCTTTGTTGATGTTTTCATTAGTCAATTACAGATTTTCAAAAGCTTGCTTATTAATGTTCTTGTGCGACGAACAATCAGAACGTTAGCGCTCTGAGCGGCAAACGGGACGCATTAATAGTAACCTATTGTATTGATCCCGAAATGAACCTGATTCGTACTTTCGCGCGCCCCCTTAACGGCCTCGGTGGCGCAGTAGGCAGCGCGTAAGTCTCATAATCTTAAGGTCGTGAGTTCGATCCTCACCCGGGGCATATCTTTTGACATTATTTTTCAAGAAATATGTAATATTCTTTTATATTTTGATTAATGAGTAGCGAAAAGAACGCTTTGTCCTTTATAATGTCATAAAGAATATTTTTTTTTTAAATCTCGAGATTCGAGACTTGTCGCTAACTTCGACATTGGAAAAATGAGAGTTGCCATCATCCTTCAAAGCTGGGTAATCCCTTTATTTATTCCAATTATTTATTTTTTCTTTATTTTTATCATAAAAATGAAGCAACTCTATTGGAGGTTTTTATATTTTAAATATGAACAATAATGGTTCTGTCCCTTTTGCCCTCATCTGGCCGGTCAGAATGCCGGGTGTTCCTGTAAATAAACAATAAGAACAGTGAATATTGTTTGTATAATTATTTCGCAATAATACAAAAAATCAAGAATGATTAAAACGTTACTTGTTTTACGAAACCCAAGACCAATTTTTGTTTTACGCAGTGCATACCCTACATGTGTTGTTAAATCAGCCGTATGCATTGTAGCTCGTGACCGTACCGTCAATTTGATTATCAATCACTTGGGATTGATGTCTCATTTAAATATTATGTTATATAAGATACGTATATTATGTGACATATTTCATGAAACTTATACTGTCTGAATCTAAAACTAGAAAAAGTGGTGTGCATTCCATAAATTAAATCTCTTTTCAATTTCGGGATACATTTTACTTGGTTCTTCTCGATGTTATAACTTTGTAGTAGGGAAAGTATGTCTTAAATCGGAATGCATTTTAAGATTTCATAGTTTATCGATATACTTATATGTTTTCAATTAAGTACACTACGGATAAATAAGCAAAACAATATTCTCTTTAAAATACCGATGTGTAAAAGAATTTTAACTTCAGTGCCATCTAGCGGTGAAAAGCCGTTGTGAAAATTGCTTCTCTTGGAATAAAATGTTACTTAAGGACCTTTTTTAATTGTTATAAAATAAGAACTAGTTCGTAAATACCAAGCAAGTGATAATAATCAGTGTTCTTGATGTAAAATGTGAATGCGAAGGTTATGTTTGTTTTGGTATTTTGGCCTACTTAAATATATATTTTGTATCTATAAAAATATTAAACTTTAGATATGTAACACTTCATAAATGGTGTGTAGTTTTTTAGGGCTGCCTAAAACGATTAATTTTTTTTATTGTACTTCCACAGTACGCTAGACGGGTTCGCTGAGATTAATATGTTTGTTTTTCTCATTACAGATTGCACATTCCATCCCTAACAATATTAAAAGTAAGTTATTTATGTTTAATTTTTTTTTCTACAACTTTACCTTTACAAAAATAATACACCAATAAACTTCAAAATAAATAAATACGGTAAAATAATCTATAGGCCATCACAATTACATTTACACTACCAAAACGTACCCTATTTACTTGCATTAAGGTGTTCAATTGCGTAAAAGAAAGCCATTAATTACTGTCCGACCAACTTTCAGTTCGGTAAATAATGGCGCTGTGTTCTATGCGTAAATGAAGTTTGACATTCAGTCACGAAATTAAGGCTTTAGTTCTAGTTTTGGCTCTTGATCCTATAAGTTGGCAGCTATATACGGCGCGTAAGGTCGAATAGACCTGGTGGACACCTTGTTGCACTTGTCTCTCCTCAACCATACAATAGGTTAAAACAATATATTTTTTTTAATTATTGAAATTCTATCACCTCAAACGCCCACCGGAAAGAAGCAATAATTATAACTGATAGCAACGGCGCGTGCGCAGACGCATACCACCGTAACTGATGCGCCGAACTTGATCAATTTTATACAATTAACCGCTGTTTTTGTACATTTCGCGTTATTGAGCCTAGTTTTTGTTAATACACGTTATTATATTTAGTGCGAGTGTAAGTTGACGAGACGGGCGCGTGGCGTAGTGGGGAGTAGCGCTGCCTTATACGCAGGCGGTTCCATTTACGAGTCCTGGTCGGGGCATTCATTTGCGTGATGAACACAGATGTTTGTTCGCGGGTCATGGTTGTTGATATATATATATGTATGTTTATTCTGGGTTCCCGCCCAGTTCGCTGTCTGGTCATCCATGACACAAGCTCTGCTTACTTTGGGGTCGTACAGTTGGTGTGTTTGTCTGGGGATTTATTATTATTATTATTATTTTTGCACATTGTGTGTAATTATTTGTAGAAGGATTAATTTCTTAGATATTTTTCTAGTAGCGATTAAATTTACTTTGCTTCTTTATAATGTTGAAAGCAGTTTGTGTAGTTAAAAGAATTCTCTCTTCGTTTGATGTGGTTGAAATCAAATTCAACTTAATTTTTTTAGACTTTTTTAAAATTAACATTAATGTATAACATACTACTATACGATGTATACGACCAACGTAGGGTATACACCAGCAATGCATAAGTTGATCACCTAATATAACCTTGTTTTCTAAGTCCACGCCACATGTTCCGCAATTCCAATCAACTTTAATAAAAACAGTTTTTAACCGGATTTCATCGCATTTATTTATACTTTTACATTTCAACTCGCTATTCGGTATCTCTACAGAAACCGTGGTCACGAGTTTCATTCACTTTTAATCAATCTCAAGGAACATTCTAAACAACTTTGACCAAAAAGCCGAACTTCCAAAAGTCACAATGTTATTTATGAATATTCTTGACCCGCTTACCGAAGCCATTCCTCGGAACCAAAACGTTGCTTTGACATGAATGTGCTGCCGTGCGTATGCGCAGGCTTTATAGTTTATAGGCGCTGTATACGTGGCGGTATTTTGTTATAAAACCCGGACTTGCCCGCAAATTCGTTCGCGCTGATTCTTGTTTTTTCTGAAATGGCAAACTTAACTCCCTAAAATGAGTTTTGAAAAGTCCATCCTCATTTCTCGTGTATATCATAAAGAGTAGTAACGTAAGAAATTTCAGAAATTTTACAGCTTTTGTGTGCTATACGATCACCCATCTGTCGTTCGATTCATTCGTTCGTCTGACTACAGCACTGTTCCAATCCCAGTCATTCCTTGCGTCAGTCGGCGGTCAGCCATCTTTAAATGGAACGACTAATATCTTAAAGCAAACACTGCGCGGTCATCAGATGAAGGCTGTGAGACAACATATTGCCAGAGTCACACAGGTGGTTTTTAGTGGGTAGTGGCTCAAACAGATTGCGAGAAGAACAAATACCTATTGTGAAAAGTTTGCGTATTTTTATGACGTTTCCCTTTTGAGCATAGCAGATGGGCGACAGCCTGCCCACTTCATTTAAAAGAAGGGACACTCCATTGATTTTGTAATTTTACATTACTCGATCTAAAAAATTGTTGCTGAAGAAATCTATTGAGCTCTTAATTATCATAGTTTTGGTTTTCAGTTTATATGTACAAACCTTTCACTTATTACCAGTATGCATAAATCTTTTGCCTTGGTTTTAGGAACCTTTTCTTGAGTAACAATAGAACCCTTGTTCTGACGTTCACCGAAGTCTGCTGAGACCACTCGTGACTCTTTAAGCTATCAAACAGTAAGAGCCGCATAGTAATCGGTCCAGCGACAGACACACAGATGTAGTGGATTTCTTTTTTTGTACAGTTCGTTCGTGTTAAGAATACAGTGACGTATCGTGTCGGAATCAAGTTTTAGCCAATAGCATCACCGACAACAAGAAAACTTTTACTAATACGGTGCCCTCATTGGCTAATATTTGTAGTTCATCAATGATTCACTGTTTTCTTATCGCGGATAGACTATAGTTCATTTTTGATCGAGGTCGCACATTACGATGAATACACCAGGAGAGCAGCGAGATGCGTCTTCGTTAGACCGTAACACGTTGCGGAACAAAGTACACCATTATATTGAAGCCGCTTCAGTTATAATTTCCAAACCAAACACCTGTTTAATATAATTACATTGTTGCAAAATATTATAACGCGTAATCACCAGCAGCATTAATCATTTTTTTATTTCTTTCTCGATAAAAAAACCGGTTTTATACGTAGTTTTATCAAGAACATGATCAAACTCTCTCCTTGACGATATTGTTCAACTAACCTTTGCTTACGGTTTCACCCTATGTGTTAATTCACGGTGTAAGATAGTTCAATAGATAGGTGCGCTAAGCTTGTATATACACAGCAACTGTGAGACATCTATCACGCAAAGTTACATTCAAATTCAAATACTTATTTCTCAACATTGTCAATTACTTGTTCTTATTGACTTCAAATAAAGCATGACTCTACCACCAGTTCGCAAAAAACTTCGTGAAGAAGAACTAACTAGAAACTTCACGGGTATAACTTTTTCAAAATACATTTACAGATTCTCTTTATGTATAAACCAATTTATTCTTATCTGCATCTGTTAGCTCGGCGAGCCTCCCTCCCCCCAAGTATCCAAACGACGAACACCCTCAAACGGCATCCGTTCACGAGTTAACGCGGGATCCAGCCATCACCCTCCTCAACCATATGAGACGGAAGTGAGCGATCCGTTAAGTTGCATTTTACCAGCACACGCACACATAGAGCCGAGTCCCAAATGAGATGACCCACCTGTACCTATATGTGTAGCTACTAAATTCATTCGAATTTGTTTAGCTCTGCGTAAAGGTGTAACAAACTAACATACGTAGAACATTAATAAAATGTCCATATTTCATGCTTGAATTTCACATGTATAGGTACATTATTAAAATATTATTATAGTTATAATTATATTTCGTAATTTTATAGTGAATTATTAACGAATGTTTTATCCTGAGTAGTTCTCCTTCAATTGTAAAAACTTATATTTTCATTTTGTTAAAAAGTATACAACAAATTAGTATCGGTCAAAGGAGGGTTATGTTTTTCGAGTGTATGTATGTATGTATATTTTTTGGCTCTACAGCGTCAACCGTTTGATGAATTTATCAATAGCTTCGACTCAGTTGTAAAAGTAACACGGGTATATTATTCCCCGGAATTCCCATAGGACAAGAATTACATGGAAAAGTATTTTAAGACGTCGGGTAGTTTCATTTTTCATATTTTTCAGCTTCATAACGAACATTTTATTCGGAGTAGGTTCCAATTTTACAACTTATATATTACAGTTTCCTGAAAAAATGTAACCTTAAAATTTTCGATATTAGCAAAATGTAAAATTCCAAACCGTTTTTCTACTTATTTTATATTGAAAATATTAATATCATTAAATCATTGATGGAGTAGTTGAGTAACTTACAAAACAAGAAATAAAATAGTACCCAGACGGCTTGAAAACCTCCTTTTTTGAAATCGGTTAAAATACCTCACTTCCCTCTAATATGATTGAGGAGGGCGATGGCTGGATCCCGCGTTAACTCGTGAACGGGTGCCGTTTAAGGGTGTTCGTCGTTTGGGTACTTGGGGGGAGGGAGACTTGCCGAGCTAACAGATGCAGAAACGAATAATTTTGTATAGACATAAAGAGACTCTGTAAATTTATTTTGAAAAAAATATACCCGTGACGTTTCTTGCCAGTTCTTCTTCACGAAGGTTTTTTCGAACTGGTGGTAGAATAATGTTTTATTTGACGTCAATAAGAATAAGTAATTGTCAATGTTGAGAAATAAATATTTCATTTCATTTCATTTCGTTCCAAGCAATGTCCCTCACAAATGCCGCTACAACTCGCCCAACATGGCTTCTACCGCCTGTAGTTGATATGCGGTAATCGGTTTATTCCGTCAGGTGCTAAAGTGGCACGCACCGGCGCACTTTCTTATACCATTCGTGTGGTCGTTTCGGCGGGGAACAAACTATGTTATGTCATTCCATACCTGTTTTTGAGTGTGAGAAATTTGTTAATTTTTTTATGTTGAGTGAGTTTTTGTATTTATGTAGAAACTGTTTGTTAAAAATCGGTGTTCACAATCACTATAAATAAATAAAACACCTTTGTTAATAATGTCCATAGAGGCGGATTTCCTTTGTTAATAATGTCCATAGAGGCGGATTTCGCATACAATAAAAAAAATATATCTGAATCTTGAAAGCATGTGCTGGACGTCATGTACAATGTTACAGGTATCACAAAAAGGCGAATCCAACTTTTTCATTAAGAAACCAAATTTCTCAGATGGGTAATGATTGGATCGAAGTCTGTGGGCTGTAATAATGTACTGTCTACTTTTTGGTTCACTCATAAATCATGGGATCCACAAAGCTGCGTTGTGCCAGACAACAAGATGGAGAAACATTATAATGGATGGCATTCTGTTCACAGCTGGCGAACGAGTATGCCACTCATCTGATGGTCAGTGGCATCGACATCTGGGTCGCTCACTTCTCTCTAATATGGTTGAGGAGGGTGATGGCTGGATCCCGCGTTAACTCGTGAACGGGTGCCGTTTGAGGGTGTTCGTCGTTTGGATACTTGAGGGGAGGGAGACTTGCCGAGCTATCAGATGCATAATTTTGTATAGACATAAAGAGACTCTGTAAATTTATTTCGAAAAAATTACACCCGTGAATTTTCTTGCCAGTTCTTCTTCGCGAAGGTTTTTCCGAACTGGTGGTAGAGTCATGTTTTATTTGACGTCAATAAGAACAAGTAATTGTCAATGTTGAGAAATATATATTTGAATTGAATGTTTAAGGTGATTATAATATTGACTAATGTCGCGTTGCATGCTGCAAACTTCAGTTCCTCACTCTGGAGCAATACTACATTTCGAATACTACACTCGAAAACTATGAAAAATCGTATAATCATAGGAGTGATTCAGACACCTCTCAACACGAGGCACCTAAAAAAATTTTTTGGGTATAACTTTTCTGGCCACCCTGCATAACAAAGTATTCAAATAAGAACAGCTGTGTTTAATTGTGTCTTTGGGCACGGATGCTAGTAAGAATCAGGAGGATGGCGCTCGCCTGCCAGTTATGCCATAGTCAAAAAAGTATTTCCTAATTATTATATCTGAACAACTGACTCATCGTAATCCATCAAAACACATTAACATCCATTTTCCACGCATCAACCCGGCCTCGTACCCAAACGTCTAGCGTAGGATGCATCCTATTGTACGCAGTGCTGCAACACAACGCCTTCGTTTCAATAATTACGTCTTAATGAATGCCTAATAAATACGAACATATGAATAAGAACATATTTAATTATAAATAAAATCCCCATACAAACACACCAACTGCATGGCCCCGAAGTAAGCAGAGCTTATTATTTATTATCTAATGATTAACTGGATTAATTGCAAATTTTGCTTAGCAAATATATACTTAAATAAAGTTTATATTCGCTTAGCAAATCTTTACTTAGTAGCGCCTTAAGTGACCATTTGACTAATAATATGTTATGATCTGGCGTTTTTAATGTTCAAATGTATATGTTCACAAAACAAATGGTTCATTTGCGACGGATACATTCAGGGCTACTACCGTCTACGTAGATTCTCCTTACTTCCAACTAAACTGTTAGAATTGTACTTTAAAACACTTTTCTTCCGAATAATGTAAGAGCAACAGACTTTCCTTGAAACACAGTATTATGTCAATCTTTCGAAGAACAACGTCACATGTTCTAGTGATGACGTCACAGTGTGACGGCATCACATAAATACCTTAACAAGCATACATATGTACTTTATATTTTCAATTCCATTTAAAAAGAATATGTGAGCAACAATGGAGTTATTTCAAAAACGTATTCAAAATATTGGCAAAACATCAACAGGTTTTGTTAAAAGATAAACTTTGGCAATCATGCGTAATACGCCTACATGACAGTGTACTTAGGTTTATGTCAAATGAACCTGAAAAGAAAACTAGTCTCCAGGGCCAAATATGTAAAAACTTTCATATTTGTGTAATGTGCGGTTTACATGTATTAAGTAGTTAAGTTGGTAACTAAATTTTAACTAAATTTAAGTTACTACATGTCACTTGTGTGTCCAAACGGATTAAGTAGTTAAGTTTATAAGTTCAATGAAGATGAGCAGTGATGAATGTCACGGAATTCGCCAATTCTGTACTTAGATATGTGGTAAACGTGATTTTGGAGAAATTCAGAGAAGAATTTGATTCGGAAATTAAAATCTTTGCAAGATTTATTTTTCTAAATTTTTTACGTCGACGGGTCGACGTCGTTGCACGGACGATCGATTGGTGTGGTACCTTTACTAATCAGGTACCCTTAATAATCACTGCAGGGATATCAGCCTCTCCCAACTCAGGAGTGGCGTCCGACAACTGTAGGCCATCACGCCTACTGCGGGTTGGCAAACTTACCAACTCAGGGGTGGTGTCAGACAATTGTAGTCCATCACGCCAACTGCGGGTTGGCAGACTTACCAACTGAGAGTTGGTGTCAGACAATTGTAGGCCACCACGCCAACTGCGGGTTGGCAGACTTACCAACTCAGGGTTGGTGTCAGACAATTGTAGGCTATCACGCCAACTGCGGGTTGGCAGACTTACCAAATCAGGGGTGGTGTCATCGACCGGTCGACGGTCGATCGATTGGTGTGGTAAATAAAAATATTATATAATTCTTAAATTTTAAATATTCTTCCACAAATTTTAAAGTAGAAACCAAACTTTACTTCAACATTAAAAAAAAAAGAGAAAATGTGACATAAATATGAGCTCTTGCCGCCACCCGCTTTGTCAACTTATGCACTTAACTAAAAAATCACGTCCAAACGTGTTAAGTGAGAAGCCCCGCCCACCTACTTATACGAAAAATAGAACGAATCCTAATCTACTTAATCACTTGCGTACTAAATTTTAAGTTACTACTTGTCACTTAATTTACTGTTTACACGCAACTTTTAATTTAAATTTAGTTAAAATTTAGTTACCAACTTAACTACTTAACGCGTGTAAACCAGCCATAAGTCAACCAGGCCCGCTGACAGTTTTTGACAAGCACCGAGGGAATCTTAAGGGACGTCGTGAACAACCTCGACTTGTTGTTTGAATTTGCCAACTTTGAACCCGAGGAAAGGAAATTTTTTGGTCTTCTGAAATAATTTTTTTAACGTTTTCATTAGAACTTTGTTTGTGATGGCGATTTCACCGAATTTATGGTCCGAATCCGCCATGTATTCCCCTTAGTTCGTCTGAACTGTTTCAAAAGCACAAGGAAGTTAGACACAGACAGTTAAGGAGAAACATAGATGAAACGCTTTTAATTCCTCAATGCAAACTTACACTAACAACAAAAAATGTTCATTACATGGCCACAAAAATATATAATTTTTTAACTGATGACCTGAAAGATCTGCCAGTCGATATATTTAAACGTAGAACTCACACATGGTTGGTTGAAAAGTGTTTCTACTCAATAAAGGAATACTTTTAATACAAAAATAATGAAAAGTATACCTAATTTAATTCGCTAATGTATAACCAAGCATAATAAACGCTTAAAGTATTTAATATTCACTGACAATTGAAAAACTAGCTTTATCATACGGACACGCCCTACGCCCTATGTAACTAATAATATTGTTAAATATGTGTATTTTCCCTACGACATATCGCTAAAATGTAATTTTGGTAAAGTAAATAAAATAAAACTAACCAAATTGTCATTACGAATGTAATGTAAATCTGAAACCAGCAATAAGAAAAAATTGTCCTAATTTGAACGCCTTCACGGCAGACTTTCTACCTACTCTGTTTCACTGTTTAAAACCATATATTACGTATGCACTTGAAAATCTTATCAAATAAATATATTTCATTTCATTTCATTATGATAATCCACAAAAAAAGTCTAAGCACGCAGAGTAGGCTGATCGCCTATGAGATAGAGAGACGATCTGGTGAACATTGTCTAGACACAAAGGACGCAGGACAGGACCTAGTGGCGTGGAGACCCTTTTGGAGGTCTAGTTGGTTTTTTTTCAGGAAAAAAGGATGACTCTTTTATTATTTCTGGATTAAAATGGTGTGTTTGTCTGGGGATTTATTATTTATTATTATTATTAAAATGATCCTAGGAAACTGAGAAACAAAATCACTTCCAAGTGAAAGCTGCGGTTGCCAAAGTCGATGTATTATCCATGAATGCATAATAATTTTATAACAATTTAATGAATTCACACCATCGACTACCTACGGTGGTGCTGATTGCACTTACCGTCTGGTTGATGCGTGCTTGTTTTTTTTTCTTTCACAGACGAACACACCGACTGTATGGCCCCAAAGTAAGAGCTTTTGTTATGGATGACCCTACAGCGAACTGGGGGGACCCAGAATAAAATAAATATATAAATATCAACAACCATGACCCGAGACTATACATCTGGGTTTAGCACACAAATAAATGCCCCGGCCTGGATTCGAACCTGCGACTTCCGGCGTATGAGGCAGGGCATTCACCAACTACGATATCGTTCTGATCAAAAATTGTTCAGAATAAAATTTTTAGCCTAATCATCCATTATGTACTTTTACTATTCTACCTACTCCAAATGTACCTCTCTAACTGCATTATTTAACTATAACACTTAACAAATACCATACATTTTACTAACCTCAACTTACCAACTTACCCATTATGACAAAGTTTCACTTTCTTCGCGTAACTTAACCGTTAAGTTAAGTCGTTTACTTATTTCATAACTTAACTGTTCTTCCGTAACGTAAGTTAGTTAACTTAGAGAACTGTTGCGGTTTACCGGATTTATCTTGATGTTGCGATTAAGTGAGAGATTCTTTTGATTAAGTGAGAAAATAATATATAAGTTAGTTTAACGAGAAGATATAAGAATAATTTGACAGTTACAAGAGGTGTATGGTCCTATAACTTGGTGCCGCATTCTGATCCTGGCCGTCACAATACGTGTAGATATGAACTATGCGTGTTTGCTATCCATGTCTCTACATGGAATATTATGAATCAGAAAACCAGGAAAGCAAAGGCATACCTAATATAATTTAAAAATTAATGATAAATTGTTGTCAACCGACAGAGAAGGTGCCGAAGCGTTTGAAATTTTTATACTGCCATCCCTGCTTACGATCCACTCGTGCACAGTCACTGCTCGAGGAAAATGTAAATTCATGCGATATTGATTTCATCATTAAACATGTTACTGGCCCACAAGTTTTAAACGCATTTAAAAGCATTGAGGTAAAAAATGTAGGTGCGATTTGTGGATGTTCACAAGCTTTTCCTATTGGCAGTCGTAATTTAGTGCGTGCTGGCTTATCTAGTAATTTTATCTACTTATTTAAAGCGCCCACAAAAGCATTTTCCTAAACAAACTCTTTATTTTCTAACGGTCCTTATAATCTCAAGTACAGGCTTTCTCAGCAAAGATAGAGATCCAACAATATCTAGGCCAGATCTTAGGTAGTCTATATCTTGTAATTAGTACGTCGGTAGTGTTGTTCCCACCGTTAAGGTAATTAATGCTCTCGATGAAATACCAGGGTGGTTCGATGTTTCGGTGAGATTTAGTCCCGTAATAAGCAAGTTCATTCAAACCATGCTAGCCCCAAGATGCGAGACAGATATGAAACAGTAAAGTATCTTGCCAGTTCTTCTTCACGAAGGTTTTTCCGAACTGGTGGTAGAGTCAAGCTTTATTTGAGCTCATAAAAACAAGCATTTGTCAAAGTTGCGAAACAAATATTTGATTTTATATAAATTTAGTATAGCTGTCTTGCTCTTCCCCACTCTCAAGCTGGCGCGTGCACTTAAGTCGGATTTATTACTGTCTTTCGATTATATATGTGCTATATGTTCTGTCTCGTTTCTGTTCGTATCTGTTAGATAATGTTAATTAAAAAAACTCCCCATTCATTAGGGTCTTGTTCATCAGTTCTATATTATCAAATTATAATTTTGGATGCAAAATGGATTTGTTCCTAAAAAGACAAAAATCATTTTACAATATCCGAAAACTACCCCCAATATGAACCCCTGTGGATAAAACTAATCCGAGATTGTAATTAAAAATAATTTTCTTAAAGGAAATTATTATGGAGTTTCAAAAAATACCTTTCTTGCCTAGCTCATTCTTTGGAGCCATGCGGTTGGTGTGATTGTCAGGGGATTTATTATTATTACCATAAATATTACTTAACAATTTACGCCTTCATTAAATAATTTAAAAGCAACACGAGCTTATAATTACGTTTAACAAAATAAATCCACTAAAAAAATAAAACCGGTTCACTTTCCAAAATGAAGATAAATTCAGATATCAAGCTATATGACAATGCGACCGGTTTGTAAATAATTAATCTTTAGGTGATCTAAATCTTCAACTGATGAGGTAATTGTATTTTTTTTTTATATTTAAAATGTGAGGAAAGTGTTTTTTTTTTAATTTATAAATCTTGGAACCTTCAATAGAGGTGTGCATAAGCATTGTAGTGCAATAGTACGTGATAAATAGTGAAGAAAGTAGAGAGTAAGCCGAAAGACAAACGTTTGTTCAATTTCCAATAAAAACTTAAATGACCAAATTACTGATTTAAAAGTTTGGAGATTCCTAGTTAATTTATGATATACTTTTGACAGAAAGAATAACAAAGTTAAAGTATTAACTCTCAGATTAGTTATTGTTAGGCTTAGTGTAGGGCCATACTAAAAAAGATTATATCGATAATCAAACGCCTTACAATCGACACCACATCACTATAGCCAAGACAGCTGTCAACACCTACATAACTGTCGAAGTGTAATATTACGAAATGTCAGTAAACAGCGATCACTGTACAGTGACACCAACCTGTTATTAAGGCATGTGTTATGTTGAACTTCATTTCCGCGTAGAACGCAGCGCCACCCTTTACTGACCGGACAACCTGGTGGGACCGTAGTTGCTAATTGACAGGATTAAGTGATTGTAAATATTGGGCAATAGATGGCAGTAGGTGTGAAAAGTAAATTTTGTGGAAATGTGGTGATTTTGTAAGATTTTATTGACTGCGAAAGTTTGTTAGGATGCGTATTTATAAATAACTTACGCAAAAGTTACTTACATAATAATATAACGTGGCAGTATAGATGGCAAATCTACACTCGGGTACTTTTGTTCCATGATCGCACAATACGATGAGTTTACCAAAAGTAGGGGGGGGGGATCTTCGTGGATGGCGCTGACTTTAGTACCTGAGTAGGTACAGGTATAAGATTAATAAATGCTTGCATGTAATATAATATCACTCATTTAATTAAGCTAGCCAGAAACATACAGGTTGGCCAAGGAAGTGATTTCCGAAAATCTTTTTTGGATGCCTCGTGTTGTGAGGTATCTGAACTGAATCACCCCTATAGATGTTAATATAAATATTAATAACAAAAAAGAAAAGTAAAAACATATATCTATCTATGATGGTGCTCTTTACTTTTATTTAACTAATATGTCATAATAGTGCGCCTGGTGTGTGTGTGTGTGTATTTGTGTGCGCGTGTGTGTAGATGTGGTGTGAGCGGGTGTGTGTGTGTGTGTGTGTGTGTGTGTGTGTGTGTGATGTTTATACTCACAGTAATGGTTATTTCAAATAAAGATAGATTATAATCATAATAACAAGGTTAATTATCAAGGTTAAATGTTGTGGAATAGGTTTTCAGTGGCTTCATAATCGTAGCTTTGTAGCCAATCGGTTATTTTATTTTTATTTGTTGATTGCTATATTTTTTAGTCATGTCTTATCGAACTCGTTATATAGAGATGGAGCCAGGTAGTCGAATTGTCTTCTGACAAATGCACTGTAGATTCTGGGGACTAGGTATTTGTCTGCCTTTATCCTTCTTACACACTTTTGCTCCTCAAGCTGTCCGTTCCCCGCACTTCCCCAAATATACTGGAATATACAATTCAAATTCAAATTCAAATTCAAATATTTATTTCTCAACATTGACAATTACTTGTTCTTATTGACGTCAAATAAAACATGATTCTACCACCAGTTCGAAAAAAAAACCTTCGTGAAGAAGAACTGGCAAGAAACTTCACGGGTATATTTTTTTTTTTCAAAATAAATTTACAGAGTCTCTTTATGTCGATACAAAATTATTCTTTTCTGCATCTGTTAGCTCGGCAAGTCTCCCTCCCCCCAAGTATCCAAACGACGAACACCCTCAAACGGCACCCGTTTGAGAGGGGAATGGAATATGATGTCCGATGGCACAAGTAGTTCTTGTGAGGGTGGCGCTATATGCAACTTGTTTGCCTCTCATTTCTCATCTGTATATAGTGATTCGCATGATGATGTTGTGTTTACTAGTCCCGATTGTTACTGTAACAATAGCACGTTAATTACTATCAGGTTTACGGAAAACCAAGTTTAAGGGGCTCTGAAATCTCTGGATCTAAATAAGGGCGCAGGACCTGACGATATACCACCAATATTCTTATCTCGTTGTGCTCACAAACTTTGCATTCCGGTGGCCATGATTTTCAATAGATCATTGGCAAGTGGTAAATTTCCATCTTTATGGAAAAACACAAAGATTATCCCGATCTCCAAAAGCGGTGACAAAAACTTAGTATCTAACTACAGACCGATAGCGGTCCTATCTGGTCTGGCTAAAGTTTTCGAAGCTTTGATCTGTCCAATACTTGCTTGGCATATGACTCCCTTCTTGTTAGATAACCAGCACGGCTTTGTAAAGCACAGATCAACAGCAACAAATTTGGCGACGTATGTGGAAGAGCTTATAGAAGCAGTCGACGCTGGTTCGCAAGTGGATGCAGTGTACACTGATTTCAGCAAGGCTTTTGACACTGTGCATCACGGCACACTATTGAGCAAACTGAAGCACTGTCTTGAAGAACCTTTACTTGGCTGGTTTGCATCATATTTGACGGGTCGCAATCTCAACGTTGTCATAAATGGATATAGTTCCGGTCCTCACGTAGCCAAATCTGGAATTCCTTAAGGATCTCAATTGCGTCCCTATCTTTTTATTTATTTTATTAATGACATTCAAAAATGCTTCCATAATGTGAAGATATATTTTTTCGCTGATGATTTAAAGGCTATAAGGTCTATTCATGATTCATCCGACTCTGTGCTCTTACAAGATGATTTAAACAGACTGTCTGAATGGTGTCAACTGAACCAAATGAGTTTAAATGTAAAAAAATGTAAACACGTAAAATTCACCAGAAACAGGAAATGTTGATAACCCAATACAATGTAGCCGGCGAGGTTCCGGATGAGTTGAATGGCATTACTGATTTAGATGTGTACTTTGATAGTAAGCTTACATTCGTCAAGCATTTTCAATTCGCCACTCTTGAAAAACGTAGAGTAATGCACGACATTGTATTCCTTAAAAAGCTAGTCACTGGTGTTTTCAATACTCCTGAGTTACTTAACAAAGTTCGATTCAATGCTCCCAACAGACCACAGAGAGTTAACAATATCAAACTTTTCCGCTTACCAAGATGCCGTTCTAACCTAAGATCTCAATGCTCCTTGACCCGCATGTATTAACCTTTCCACTATTGGGTGATGAGGCAGACTTAACACACTCTTCGATTCCCTTCATGAAAAAGCTGTTGTTATCCTAAGTATTTGTATCCACTTTATTTACGCTAAATTTTGTTTTTTTTTTCTCTTTGTTGTTGCTATTTTATTATTTTTCTTTGCTAATTGATGTTTTACTTGATTATAGTTTGTAATCCTTTTTAGTTGCATGCCGTGTTGTCCTGTAAGTGGTGAGGCCATTTCAACTAATTGTGTGTTTAAAAAAAAATGTGTTTGTTTAATTGTACTCACTGTTGAAAAGCCTAATTTGTAAAAAAATAAATGAACTATTTTCTCACACTGAGCACCCTCGCTCTTTCATATACAAGTGCAGCAGGGTGTCTAATGGCAAACCAAGCAATACTCTTAGAACAACACGCTGTGCTCGCTTAGCTCGCTGCAATAACAGACTGGCAAAGTGCATCATATGTTTGTAAAAGCAATTTTGGTTCAGCTACTTGACGCAGTGTCCTAAAGACATATGTAAGTTTTCTTGTTCTTTTTGCTATTGTGCTTATGTGCGGAGCCCACTGAAATCTGTCATCGACTGTGATTCCAAGATATTTTACAGTTTTGGACCTATAATTTTTTCATAAATTACTAATTTGCAATATAAATTATCACAAATGATAATTTTACAGCGTAAAACATTCTCCATAGCAAAATAATAAATTGTATTTAATATCAGTTAATTAAATTTAAAATCTGTTTTGAAATAAAATAAAATAACTAAATAAAACGACGATTCATTACGGCCCACAGCCGGTAGATATGTCCCTCCATCCTATTTCTATTGAGCCGATATGATTGAGACATAAAACAATATTTAAACATTGCTAGCTTACACAGAGACAAGGCAAGTGGCCCTTAAAAACTTAAATAAAACCACAAACCCCACCTTGACGTGACAATACCTGCACTTAAATAAAACTTGTTGGCATTACAGTATAAAATAAAACAAATAGTTTGACCAAAAACTTTCGATTTCTCACAAAAATCGAAGCTTACATTACATTTCGTACAATCTGATACGGATAGTTCCGGTTCCTTCTTACGCATATGAAACTACACACAATGGCAAAAATTTGAACAAAAGGATTCGTTGCGCAAAATAAGTATTAAGTTAGAAGAAGCGCCACCCTTGACCGCGCAGATAACTTGGTCGCAGTGTGGTCACTAATTTGTGATGTAAACAAGAAAGTTTGTACGCTGGTTCGTCATTCAATCACTATAGAAAGCATGTGTTGCGAAGTCATTGTGAGATAAGATATAAATAAATAGTCGAGATAAATGGATTGATAGAAGGGCCATTTGTATATCTGTTGTTCAAGTGCTGTTTGAAACGTAGGTTAAGTTGTTTAACTGTAATATATACAGGTTAAATATACGTCAGTAGCCAGTTAAATATATGTCAGTTGGTTAATTTTGTGTATATTGTGAAAACTATAGGGTTAGATGACAAATTCTATTGCAGAAAAACTATGATTTATTAATGAATATTAAAATTAAAAATATTGATACATTTTATGATATTTGATACACCGCGGTCGGGAAAAAAGTTGAATGACATTTTTAAAGTCAGCCCTGTTCACTCATATTTTAGGAATCTATACAGCGTACTTAGACTTATCTCAGCTAAATGGTCAGTTAAAAAGCGACTTTCTTTTGTACTGTGTAGAATACATAATTGAAAACACGTGATAGTATGTAGAAATGTAATTGTTACGAAGTTTAAATTAAGTTGAAATAGTTGGTTTGAGAAGTCCGGTTCACCACTTTAGCAATAGTTTATGATAGGGTATGGAAATCAAACGCTAATATAAAATAGGCTCACTTTATTCGGCGTAACCGTGAGGCGGCCAGCGAGCGCCTGCCTGCTGTCCGCTGCATAGTAACATTGTCAACCTAAGCAACCCGCACAATTATTTGAGATTTCATTAATTACTGCCAAGTCATATTTCCATCATCTATATCGTGGGTGGTAGTACCACCTACACTAATTTACATAAATTCTGAGAGTAAAACCCTAAGGTAAAATCATGTTTCATGATTGACAGGCCTTTGCTGTCAGGATTCAATCATACTCAAACGAACGAATTCAAAGAATAAGGAGCTTTACGGCCGGACTTAGAGAATTTAAATAGTTACTTAACGAGCTCCAAAGTATACAGTTAGTTTTTCGAGTTTGTACTTTATCTATGTCTAGAGTTGCTGAGCAGAATCTATACTTAGGAGCCTTAAGTAACTGACTTCTCTGAGTGCTGCCGTAAAACTCCTAGTTCTTTGAATTCATTCGTTTGAGCATGATAGATATTTCAGTATGACTGAATCCTGATAAAGAGATTCTCCAAATGCCTTTCTTACATCGCCAGCTTATTTGTTTCCACTGAACTTTTGTTGAGCAAAACTTGAGTTATATTTATTTATTAAATTATATTCACCGTCGCTTTCAGTTATTTGTGCGTACAAACGGTATGAGTTCATGTGCGACACACTTTATGTTTACTTTCCAATTAATATTGAATATGACGCCATCTGCCGGTGAAAATTGGTACTAAATTCTGCGTGGATAGAAATGCGTGTGACCTCCTTTAAAGTTTTTATTTAGTTGAAACAACCTACCTATAGGCAGTAAAAGAGGTTTTTGGTATTTTGTTTTTGAGTTTTCTGTGTCTGCGTAACTGTCTGTTTTTGAGTTTTTCCTTCCTCTATGTATAACAGGAGAAGTTGCGACCTATACAACCTTAAATTAGCACATCCTTTGCAAATACAAAACTAAAAATTAATTCCATTGAATAAGACATGGAACGCAACCTCCAACATCAAAGCCTTGAGCTTTTATTCAATGTTAGTTACATAGATTAGGCATGATGTATTTGTACAATCTCAATAGCGTACATCATTAGTCTTGTGGGTGTGCAAAACATGTTTACAAAATTTTTTAAACTATATATGGACTGAAATTACGCATCTTAAAACCAAAATCACATTATCTTAAAAAGACCGCTAAATTCACAATCCTATGTAACCATACCTTTCGACTGGCAGTCAAGGCCACTTGCTTAATCCGACATAATCTACAATGCCACCAACTGATAAGTCCAGTAAATTGTGGCGCTGCATTCTACGCGTAATTTGACATCACGTAACAAAATCTTTTGTTTTAGTTATTGCTACTGATTTAGATAAGTTGGCACTTTACCTTTATTGCCGAGTTTCGATGTCGACGCGTTGTGAATTGATGCCGCATGCGTTCTTAGTTGATTTGTCAATTTATCTGAGTTCTTTACGTGAGGTTGAGTTTTTGGTGTTGACGGTAGTTACGAAATGTTTGTTGTAGAATGAGGCAATTGGAAGATGTTTAGAGCAATGACATATTACATATAGACAGGTTATCCGCTCTCAATACTGGCAACGCAAATGCAAGGCAACTGCCCGCTATTTCACTTAGTTTTGTGCAACCCAGTGTCACGGCTACACGTCAAATAAAATTTATTCCAATTCTGTATATAATACCGTACAATGCCTTCTTTTGTGTTAAGATAGTGTACTAATAACACTCTTACTGTTAAAGAAAGAATAAACGTTTCTTTTCATGTGTAAGTACTATTTTTTTATAACTAAGTATCTTATTTATCATTACATTTTGCTATTTAAAATGACGTTTCAAAATTGACGTGGCTATACATTTCAACAAACTCAAAGAGCGAGATTGAATATGATTTTGTATGTAAGAGTAAAAGAGACAACGATATATACTGTGACAATTTACGTACTACGTCACGTACGCTCGCGACCAAATAAAGCGAAGCAACGTCACGAAGTGCATAGATATCTCTTTCGGGTAGCTATCTATAGTTAAGTTGACGCCGTCTTTTTTGTGCGGTAATGTTTGGGTATGACTTGTCTATATGTAATATGTCATTGGTTCAGAGGTTAATTTTAAAGGATCGTTGTGGGAAGTGCCATTGGATATTTTGGGGGTAAACTTGGATCTTGATAGTTACAAAGTTTATGTGACGTCGTCTAAATCATCATTACACTAAAGCCAATGTAAAACTTTCACTAAAAGCTAGTCCTGTAAAAAGCAAGTTTCGAGACGTCAAATGACCTGACGTTTACTTAAGGCGCTACTAAGTATAGATTTTGCTTAGCGAATTTGAACTTTATCTTTATAATAGTGATGTAAGTTACCATGTGACGTCTGTATGAGTTGTCTAACAGAAATATTTGATATTGATTTGATAATGAGTACACAAAAACTATGACAAACAAATTATAAAAATATACACAATTAACTTGCATTATTCTTCCAACCAATCTCCTACTAACATTACCTGTTTATGATTAAATCATTTATAAGAACTCGATTTTTAATACCAATGAGAATAGTTCCATAAATATCCGCAAAGGTTTATCTCCGCCATTATCTCAAGTAACACATGTAATAACAATAACTACAAGTGGCTTTCAAAACTTACATACATAGTTACACGTACGGCTGTCTAAACTAGCACGCCCCCCGGTGGCGTTGCTCATTCCATTCATACATTAAGGCGTTTCCTCTCTTTTGGTGCGAACTAACGAGGAGTTGGTAACGTTTGGAGTACTCAGAGGCCATATTGCCAAGGTGGCGGTCGTCTTTCATCTGATATGGTGAAAGGTGATGTTCAAGACGAAGATGTTCGATACCTTGGCACGTAATAAAAGTTTTTATTCCAAAAAAACTGTCACGGACATGAATTAGTCGGAGGGGTCGCCGCGAAGGCTTCTGGGGTGAAGGCGCTTAGGCGCGTACAGGGTCAGTGGCAGACGCTCAGCCGCCGACTGGCGCTCTGGCGCGTGCACGATCAGTGAGATTAGGAACTGAAGGATCAGGTTGGATCAGCAAGCAGGATGAGGCGGTAGAAGGGATCATCTGGGTCAGCAGCCGGAGCAGGATCAGGCGTCAATTTCGGGGTTTTCAACATGAGGCAGCTTCGGTAGCTTCTGCATGAGGCAGCTTCAGCGTCAGGTAGCTTCTGCATGAGGCAGCTTCAGAGGCAGGTAGCTTCAGCGTCAGGTAGCTTCAGCATGAGGTCGCTTCAGCGTCCGTCAGGTAGCTTCAGCGTCAGGTAGCTTCTGCATGAGGCAGCTTCAGCGGCAGGTAGCTTCAGCGTCAGGTAGCTTCAGCATGAGGTCGCTTCAGCGTCCGTCAGGTAGCTTCAGCATGAGGCAGCTTCAGAGTCTGGTAGCTTCGGCATGAGCATGAGTTCGAGGACTTGCAGAGTTACTTGCAGTAGACTGAAGATGTTATCGGTAGGATGTCTTGAAATAGACTGCCGTTCTAATGCCAACAATCGGCTTATATGGCCGGGCTTGCATTCCTTTGGAACCGCAATTTGAAATTTCGAATTTAATCTTATTAGCCAGGAATCAAGTATATTTTCTTACAATAGTTTTGTAAGAATCCGTGTGTAAGAGGCTTAGTTTGCTTAAGAGCCTCCATTGGTGTCATTAAAAAATTGAATTGACATGATTTGTCAAAAAGTAAACAACAAAAATTTAAATAATAAAAATGAAGAAGAATAATTAATAAAAAAATAAAAGGATTACAAAACCGTAGGTAAGCATTACTTAACAACCTGTCGAAGACTACTTTCTATCTAAGGATCTTGATTCACCATGCTGCCCGTTTTTGTACTGTAGACGCATTTTCTTTTGAACATAGATTCTTATAAAATATTTAAAAAACCAGTAGCTAACCATTGGTCACGGTTGCAAATTATTGGATTAAACACAGGCGAAAGATTTCTCGATTTAAGACTTGGTCTTAGCCCGTACTAAAATACTGATTTTAATAGAAGAATCTTTGACAGATCAACTTTCATAGATTATACTAGTATAGAGCAAAACAATAAGCAAATGTTTAAGCATAGCTAATACCGAATATACCTAAGTTGGTCCATTATCTAGCATTACGATCGTTGTCATTGGGGCAGCAACTCAACACAAATTAAGGTTCCTTGTTTACTGTAACAGCAATACTTGAAATACTTAACTTTCAGCACTGTAACGATAATAAAACTTCACTTGTTACCCTTTCAACCGTTATTTCGTGATGTGTCGGCTGGCGTCAATAGAAAAGACACCAACAGCTCTTGCTACTCCACGCGTTACAAGCTGCAGGTTCCATTCGTGACGTATCAGTGAAAGTCGACCTGGGCGATGGCCCACTGAATGCCATCCACTTGTTAAGGTTTGATATTGATAGCCTTGTATCATTCACTTTAATAGAAAACTTGCGGCTATTTCAGTGTTCACAATTCTTTTTTATATTATACTCTTATCCGACACACGAGCACACGACCCACCTGATGGAAAGTGGCATCCGTATGTTCCAGTTACTGAACTCGCTTCTCCTTCCCTCCACCGGAACACAACCACGTGGACGTGGATATAATGGCGGTCAAAATAGGAAGGAGTGTAGTACCGCCCCAGAGGAGATCTTAACAATGAAACTCCACTACCGCTCATTTAGATAGTTCTTGTAGTTGTCCTCTATGTTTCCACAAAATACAGAACTATTCAAGCTGCAGAATTTGACACACTAAAAAAACGGCTGCCGAAGTTATTTTCCCGTGTAACTCCTGTCCCCACATACATACTCCGTGTCACTCCCACAACTAAGACCAATTTAACGACACCTCATATTTTGAAATCCATCAAAAGACATAACCCTCGTTCTGAAAAAACCTAGAGATTTGTAGGCTCAGATTTAAAAACCTCGACTGACGCCAAATCTATTTTGAAAGGCTGAACAAATTTTCTTCAATTATGGTTACGACCATTCTAAGCTTCAACGTTAAAAAAACCGCCTCAAATTTGAAAATAGTCAAGTTAAAATTATCACACCACACTCTCATAAGGACAAGAACGACTAAAACATCGTCTAGGTATTTCAATTAATCTCAAGTATGTTTCATTAAAACACAGTAAGATACTTCATCAAGGATAGCCCTTGTAATATAATCTTATCAAGGTTATCAATAGGGGAGTTCAAGCAATAGCTTTTTGTTTCACGGGTTTTTGTCATATAAAATTTAATCATTTATTGATCCAATTTCGTTGATCTCAATAACTATTGTTCTGATCGAGTAATCACTATAAATATTTTGTCTAATCAAGCATGATGTTTGAGTGCATTTCGTAATTTATGCCAAATTATTCTATTAACTTAAAAAACATGGGCCGAAATACGAAAGAAAATGCTAGACATACAAATCGCATGATCGGTTGCATCGATATTGTATGGGAAGTCCAAAAATATTTTACATATTTTTAACCCTTGTCGGGAAATTGGTTAAGTTCGGAAATAAATTGCCCACTCCAAATTTGGCAACTGACTCAAAAGTGACCCTGTCCACAAAAGGCTTAAGGATTTATTCGTTAGTATGTCTATTTGTGGTCAATTTACCAAACCATTATTGGATCAATTTCGGTAGGTAATTTATTATTTAAAAACTACCTCATCAAGTAGAATAATAGACTGTGCTATCTCGAAACCACGTGACCAGGAATTATGCGGCTAAAACCCGCGCCAATACCTCCTACATAAATAAAGACCTTCTTATCTCTGAAGAAGGTCTATTTTTTAATTAAAAAGTTATTACGTTCACACATGCATCTCAGGGATCTATAGTTAACGACCGTTGCGTTTCGTTGCACAGTTATTATAACGCTATTTCAAAGTTTATGGCTGAAAAACATGTTTTACTACCACGTCTAATTTATTGAGACTTATTGAAGCCGTCTTACATTTGATTGTTAATTAAATTTTCCATTTCGGAGATACTTAGAATAAAGATACTTAGATGTAATTGATATTTTAGTAACTTACAAGTGGTTACAATAAGTGGTGTACAGTAGAGGGTGCTACCCACATGCTGGAGCTGGTACACTCGGGCTGGCAGCACTTCTGGAACGACAAGGCCGACCAGAAACAATTACCACAGATTACTCCATTCTGGGTACATAATGTGTAACGGCATGTTACGTTCGTTCGCCAAAACCCAGCCGCGCAATTCGATGCTGGCCCGAATATGGTGGCAGCGCCCCTTAGTGCTGTTCCCATGCCCCAATACCTTTTTGATCTATTTATCGACCATAGACCAAAAGAGTAATTGGGCGCGTCTTCGTACATGGCGCTTTCTGTAACTGGTGCATTCTATGGTGGCGTCGGGTGAGTGGTCGCTCACGCCCTCTAGTGCGATGGCTTAACTCGTGAACGGGTGCCGTTTGAGGGTGTTCATCGTTAAGACACTCGGGGGAGGGAGACTTGCCGAGCTAACAGATGCAGATAAGAATTATTTTGTATAGACATAAAGAGACTCTGTAAATTTATTTTGAAAAAATTATATCCGTGAAGTTTCTTGCCAGTTCTTCTTCATGAAGGTTTTTCCGAACTGGTGGTAGAGTCATGTTTTATTTAACGTCAATAAGAACAGGTAATTGTCAATGTTGAGAAATAAATATTTGAATTTGAAGTGACCAAAACGAAAATATAATTTACTTGATCAAGAATGCTTAGCTATTATTTACTCTTTGCTAGAATAATTCTGAGCTCTTACAAACCTCGAATTAAAAATAAACTATAAAAAATGACACAACATAAAAAGTATAAACATAATATTTAAGTAAGATTAAGAACACATTACACGAGACATTAAAAACCGATTATACGTTACAACAGAAATATTTAGAGCGCAAAAACTGCATATAACAAGAAAAATACAATAAAACAGCCGTAATGGATAACTAATAACCTTAACACATGAAAATACAAATTGAGGTGATACAAAAATAATTAATTTTACATTACAAATAATTCTTAATAGATTATGTACCTTGCCAATCATGGATAATATGGCTTGCAATAATTATATTAGAAACATATTATTTCTTGCCACAACTTTGCCTACAAGATAATTGTTAGAATTTTAATAATACATATTGATTGTGTAAGTTTCTTTATGTTTAAGAAAGTATTACAAAACGTGTCGTATTATAATACTTCCGTGTTTAGATTACATGTTTTCTGTAATAGTATTTTGCATCAATAAGTTTTTTTATTGAACTAGACGACCCATCGCCGAGCTACCCCTCATTGAAACATAACTATCTGTTATTACAATTGAATGCCTAGACAAACGCAACTGTTCGTATTGCAAAAAACGCTAACTGTCTATCTATGTAATTACTTAGACAATACAACATAGCTCTGTGGAGGAGAAAATCATAGGTTTGCAATATAACTGTTGCGTAACTTCCCGAGCCACCGCTAGATGGCGTTTGAGTAAATTTTAATTTACTATTTTTAAGAACTCGTGTATGTTGCGTGTAAGAGATAGCTAGAAATATGAATGTAGAAAAATGTGAACGTATTTTATATTAGATATATGATATACGTAAAAAACTAAAAGTGGTTTATTTTGGACAACGTTTGTTAATGGCGCGCCAACGCTGTTATTTTGGCAGCTTTTTGGCCGATTTGTCTTATGACTTTAGGCGATGTATTAGTTTTCTTTGTTTCTTTTTCACCAGTTCTTTGCCAGTTCTTTTTCACGAAGGTTTTTCCGAACTGGTAGTAGAGTCGTGCTTTATTTAACGTCAATAAGAACAAGTAATTTGTCAATGTTGAGAAAAAAATTTATGAAATTTTATTTGAATTGGTTTTTCTATTGTAAATATTTTTATCTGTAAATAAATAATAAATGTATTTAGTAGCAGGGCTTTTTTGTTTTTTATTTTAGTTTAGAAATCTAGATGTAACAGTTTTCATTATAAATATTTGTATGATTCAAAAAATTACAAGGAAAAACAAAAGTATTTCCGATACCGGGAATCGAACCCGAGCCTCCTGGGTGAGAGCCAGGTATCCTAGCCACTAGACCATATCGGATGTTGAGAAACGTGTTCAAAATACTAATCGGTTGACGTAAAAGTGCACTTCAAGGAGTGTTAAGGTATTTTTTTATCGATGAATCTATGCACATTTATGAATTTTTATGGATAAAATTTATTTTTAGTAATGTTATTAATGTTTTATCAACATAAAACCTAATATTTTCGTATGAATTTGAACTCTTAGTACGATTTAATTAATTAGAACCGACTGTACCTTGAACAAAAAACAAAAAGTCATATATTTATTACAACATATTTAAGATCAAATAATAACGGTTTGATAAGAAACTGTAGTAAAACAACACCACCATTGTTCCATGAGAACGCGAACCATTGAATTTTCCTACAATTGTACTTGCCACATCGATGGGAAGGAATTTCCTAATGCGACTATGAGATCTTTGCAACTATTTTATGTGGTTATTTATGTGTAACCGTTACGGAGTGTTTTTCAATGGCAAGAGTATGATATATTTATATACTTAATCTTTTCTCAAAATCAAAATCTTTTATTTCCTATCATCTTCAAATTCTCATAAAAAACTCATGTACTTTGTTATATAGACTTTGTTTTGATAGGTAGTTCGATTTGACCACAAATAGAATGCATCATCATTTTATAAAATAATACATTTTTTAGTCTTTAGCGTACTATGGTCATTGCAGCCTAAATTTTTTTGTATTTGTTGTAATGTTTGGATGAAATTAAGTTACCTATCTAGCCACTATCTATTAAGCTACAGCATATTGTCATATATCTATAATACAATATGATGGAAATTTAAATTTAGGCTTCATTTTTACTTTGCTTTCGTAAGTACCTATATTTTGTAATTTACATCTCAACCTTTTTCCTAAATTAAGATTTTCCTAGATAAAATTAATTAATCCACTGCCTAAATTAAGCTCAATCATCTTATCGTAATTCGTATTAAACATAAACCGGCTGTAACTAGTATATTCATATCATTAACATTATCAACTATTTCTACTATGTGTGAGAACCTCCCACTAATTGTATACTCCTTGCCTGAACTATTCTCAGTTTACATAACACGTGGAATATTGCACAAATATTTATTGTTATCAACCGTATCTTATTTCAATAATAATTCAACCTAAACGTAGACACATTTAACAAAAATATTGTATATTTAATCCTGTTTAAAGATTACAATCTTGATGTTTAATGTTTTGATGAGTCTTATCATAAAACAATCGTTCGATAGAATAAGTAGATGAAAACAAGGAACTTCTATATTATTGAATGATACAGTAAGTGAATTGAACTATTTTCTTTCCTGTGATCTTTGTATAATTTCTCTGCTACGATTTTAATTCAATTACGTCGCAATGAAATAGGCCAAATTGGATCTCGGAATTTGAAGTCATATTCTAAAACGTTGTATAAACCTGTATTTTGATGTTCTAAAAAATAAATAAGAGACAAATAAATGAGATTGAGAACCGACTCCCATTTAAAGTTTTAGATTATTGAAAGATTCATAGATTTTGCTTTCAGTTAACTAATTCCTTTCACTATTTATACTAGCAGCCCACCCTAAAAAGCCACAAAAAGCTCAACAAAAACTTGTAACAAGAAAACATCTACAATGCAATCTATGAACAGTGAAAGCAAAACTAGAGAGTGACCACACACTGTGACGGACAAACTGGCAGATTATCGCTCACTATTATAATATAAAACGATATTCCTGTCACAACAAATCTAAACAAAATCATCCATATGTACATACCACATAAGGCATAGTTTACCGCATCAAAATAATTACTTCAAGCGGATCATTAAGTAAGAAAATGGCTTGTACGAAAATAGTTATTATCGTACAGAATATAAGCGGCAATTAGATCACCTGTCTGTACAATTGACTGCCTAAGTGGCAATTGTTTTCAGTTTTAACCGATTTCGTATGTGATCGTAGATAGTGTCTGGTACTTTCACTAAAGGTTAAAATACTTTGATGAGACCCGTTGTGATTAACGTAGTCGGCTGCTTCCTGGGGCGGTTATACTCGCAGTATAATATGATCTTATCCGTTACTAATGGCCACTTAACTGTCTGTTGTCAATGTATTGTACAACTATCTGTACATTTTATCTTAAATATAGCTATTTATTTGTAATTGTTAGACGATGACTTACAATTTGAACCTTTCATAGAACTATGAGTATTAACTAAAGACAAAGGTTTTTAAAGAATGCTTCGTTTATAATTTTCGTTATTTATAACTACTTTTGTCCTGCAATGTCGTTTGCGAACATTCCGTTTTGAAGGTTTTTGAGAATAATCCAAATGTTTCGTATATCAGAGTTTGCATGAAATATTATGACAAATATTTGGTGACAGATACAATCTTTATAATTAAGTAACTAAGCCACACTTAATGCACATCTCGCTGAAAATGCTGATCGGATGGAAATGAGTACATCTGCCCAGTGTAATATCTGTGGTAATCAATATGAACAAACTGCTAAACACATTATTTTTTCTTGTTCAGCGTATTCGCTGGAAAGACTCTTATTAATCGAACATTTGATCAATATTTATGGAACTTCAGAAAAAGTCCCGCGTGACCTGCAAGACATCAAAATGCTAACACCTATGCATGTCCATATAAATTTATAAAAAACACAGTAAAAGAAATTTAAAATATCTGAGTTAATGAAGAACAGATTATCTACAAAATTGTCTGTATGCTAAGAAGAGAAGACATCAGATATGGCTATGGCCTTATGGGACAATTTAAACCGGCTATTGAAAAAAATTGCTATGATTTAAAGAGAATTATTACTTGTGAAGATTTGAAGATTATTTAATATCAGACATAGCTTCGGCCTTTTAAATAAACCTCAAAATCACATATTTATCTATGACAAGGCTGTATGGCTTAGACCCTTTGCCTGCTTTTACGAGCGAAAAGAAATAACAACAACAACAATCATTAAGGCACAAAACATGAACAAATGACAAAGCAATTTGAAAAACTCCCTGCACCACTACAAAACATTATAACCCAACAAGATTCTGTCCAAATCTTATTGGAAACGAGATTTCTATCCAGCAACTGTAATGACGATGGAGAAAGGCCCTTATTTGAGGACTGTTTCACGGCAAACAAGCCGTTATTATTGTTAGACAGAATTGTATGAGAGTTCGCTGTTGTAATCATAGATAATTGACAAGTATGTTGTAGTCGGTAGCTAACTTTCGCGAGATTATATTTTTACCCCTACAATAGATAGATACGAATTTCTCTAATTCACATTTCTTAGTCATGTTTTCTTTAAGCAATACCTAATTTATGAATTTTGCTCTCCGACGCCGATCACTGGCTGATTAAGGTTTTCATTAGTATAGGATCTACTGTTTGAATTTGATTTAGGTATATTGTGCATTTAGGAAATACATTTTTTTATTTCATAATAACTTATTTATTGAGGCATGCCAATGAGGTAGGCCAAACTTCCGTCTGTCTGTAGGCTTCATACCAAGAGCAAGAAAGCCTTTGATTTTGTATTATCACTCAAAAGTTTAAATTATTCTGTGGCCAAGTCACTATTGTATGTAGCGTCAAATGTTTTACTTTATTGCTTGATCCTTCAACCAATATCGTCTTTTTTCGGTAGTATATGGTTGATGGCTGGTTTTGGTTAAATTGGTTAAATGTTATTTATTAAATCATTTTTACTAAATTATTCCTAATTTTCGCAGTTATTTTAAGCTAAAACCACAATACGAAAATCAACGTTTACAATTTTCGTGCTGTCCAGTAAATTGTTTGCATCATCATCCTCATTTTATATCAATTTTTTCAAAAAAACTTAAACCAGGCTACAATAGTAAAAGGTCAACAAGAAAAGTCTTTACTTATTTATTTTATTTTCAAAATTAACTTGTGTTTTATCTTGTTCCAGATCCTTAGTACCGAAAAACAGAGAAGATGTTATAGCAACGAAATTAGTGAAGTGCTAAATAAAAACAAATTATGCAAAGAACGTCAAACAAAAATGAGTGAAAAGTGACGTGAAAACAAAAACAAAATGGTGTCGATTAAAAGTGTGGCGCTTGTGAGTGCGCTGTGTAGTTTAGCAGTGATTAGTGTATACGGACATGTAGCTTTAACCTTTCCGCCTGCCAGAAAGCTGGATTTGGATTTTCTGGATAATTCTAGGACGAAAGCACCGTGTGGAATGCCGAAAGGTATGACGAAAAACGTATTTTTTTTGTCAACTTTTATATTTATAATGTATAGCTACCAACTATTTCAATAAGTAATAGGAAAGTTAGAAATATGGATGATCATGATTCAGGTAATCACGAATGTCTGTCCCTAAAAAAAATCGCTGGCGCGTCCGATGTAAGTTGCACTGATACCACAAGTGCGGCGAAGTAGTTAAAAACATTTCCTTATGACGTAAATCAGGAATGCTAATAGCGTAGCAGAATCCAAAATTAATCGAAATTCACTATCTGTAAAATAACCAACCCTACTAAAATAATCAAAAATCGTTTCATTAACACAATTTGTAATGTTTTAGTCAAGAATATATAAAAAAGTCAACTACATTTGTAGTTTAACAATACTAACAAGAATACAAAATGTTGCCCTTTTCACGACTTGTCGATGCCTCTCTAAATTGTTATACAAGTAAACGCTAGTTAAACAATTAACAAATACACGCTGGATTACTTATTAAAACAACAATAAGTTATTGAAGTCCTTTACAGAACTGTTTAATATTCATTATAATTACGGAATATCACAGAACAATTTTAGTGCATTTGCTTATATAAGTCGGTTCTTCATGCACAATTTCATACTTTTATAATTCTTAAGATATCGAAACTATTTAATTAATTGCCTACCGTTCACTTATGTTATTGCACTACACTAATTTCATTTCATGCGTTGTCATATCGAGTAATTAATATTTCTAGATTTTACCATAAAACAGTAACTAGTACTTTGAATTAACCGCAGAACTTCAGGGCTATAAGTTAGTACATTGCAACGAGGAGTATATAATAATTATATGAACCACAGCTTGCCCCCAACAAGATCATTACGAACAGGAATGTAAATTAAGACGCCATCTTTGAAAGATAAACGTAATGTTTGTGAAATCGATGTATTTAAACAAAATCTTATAAGACAACCAAAGTAATTAAAATTATACCGCTCAAAGATTATTATTAGCTAATTTTCCAGTTGTAACTATTATAATAAGTATAGTTTAATATTATAATAAGATAGAATAACTTGCTCGCTAAACCTTGGAGTCAATTACAAAAATTAGCTATTAGCTGAACACGTTTTTGTGACACATTAAGGCCTCCAACATAAGCACTAAATCATCGATACAAATCTATCGATACATAAACAACACTACTCCGGATCATTGACCATCGGGACAGGTGCTCTTTTTGTACCCAAGTTATGTAAGTTATCTCGAAAGATGACACCGGTTACTTAAGTTAACTTTACGGCGTTTAAGTTATTTCTAAGTTACGTAAGCAGATAATAATTCACTGCGGGTCTTCAAGTGTTTTACTGTGTGTCTGTTTCTGCCTCGTGAGTGTTGCGTGATAAAAGTAATTGAAGTTGAATGTAAGTCGTGGCCTAAAGTTAAAAATAAACTATATTTTTCATTTTGATTTGTTCTGATTTTTACAGTGAATTTTCGCGATTCCTTTTTTTATTTTACGATTCATAGAAATACTTATTTAGTGATCGCGAGAAGAAAAACATGAAAAAACTTTACTAATAAAATTCGCTTTAAAATTATTATATTGAAGAGCTAAAAAGAAGGTAGCTCTTGCTTTTAATTTGTAATTTCGCAGCTCTCTCATGTAGCAGTCGTGGCCGAGTGGTTAAGGCGTCTGACTCGAAATCAGATTCCCTCTGGGAGCGTAGGTTCGAATCCTACCGGCTGCGGGTAATATTTTGCCTTAGTTTTTTTACTTTGAATAATCTGATTTTTAAATTACTAGTACGTACATACAATCGATATCTACTGCAAATTATGTTATATGTGTCTTCATTAAATAAGTACAAGTTTTGTATTTTGGATTTTTTTTTAATTTTGGCATCTTATAGTGCTAAATTGGTAATTTCGCAGAGTGTAGTATGTTTTGTATTTATAATTACTAAGAATTTAATAATTTAGCTGTCTTATTATTTTTATTTATATTATATTCATATGATACAAATTTTATTACAATTAGTTATATCACTACATAGTATAAAACAAAGTCGCTCTCGGCTGTTTGTCTGTCCCTATGTAGGTATGCTTAGATCTTTAAAACTACGCAACGGATTTTGATGCGGTTTTTTTAATAAATAGAGTGACTCAAGAGGAAGGTTTATATGTTTAATACATGCATAATATAGTAGAGAAACACTGATAATTTTAGAGGTTTCTAATGTGATGTCGTAAATAAACACATTTTTTTGCGCTTACATTGCCAACGCTGGCTGAACCCTAAGAGATAGATCAAAATAATGTACTACAGTATTGTACACCATAAAAAGGTCTACAAAAATTATTACAAAAATTCGCGATGGTATTGTCTATCTCTTAGGGATAACCCACAATAATCTTTTTTTATCTTTTACTTTTTACGAGAAATAATGGCTTATTTACGAAGCGATTTTAAGCAATACAGGATGCATTCTTATCCAATTAAGTCCCTTAAATACATTGTGCATGTAATATAGATTAATATAATCCTTTACAGCGTGTAATTGAAATGAATATTATCGAAGATATTACAAATTTAAAATGCAGGGACAGAGACCCGTGCGAAGCCGGGGCGGGGCGCTAGTGGGAACATCAATAACTCATTCAAATTAGAACTTCCAGTACTAACTTAGTTTTAAATGGACAATACGTGTACTGACAGTAATAAGAACAAGTCATTGAGCGTTGAGAAATAAATATTTGAATTGGAATTAGGCGGCTCAAATCAAACTACCGTTGCTATGTATGAAATAGACACGAGATCTTATATAATATCAAAAACTTAATATTCAATAATGCCTATTAATTGAGTGGTACAAACTTTAAATTACATAATTATCTATGGTTCACGGCATATTTTCTAAGATCTTTTTTCCGGAACCTACCTAACATAATGTGCAAATTCTTTACTGGACAAAAATTTCTTATACTTGTTGCGCAACATTTTTTGTCTCGGACCATAATCCACCAATAATAATCAAAACAACTGGTTTTGAACACGACCAAAACCATCAAAAACGTGACTTAAACAACATTATACAAACATCTATATTTTTCCATAATAAACCTACTTTTAGTATTCGATTAAGAAATAAATGAGACGCGACACGTTACCAAATAATAATTTGACGAATCAATCATCAACGTTAATGATTGACAGCAATCAATCGCCTAGGATGACGTCACGTTTGCGTCAGGCTAAGCAGGTGTACTCAGCGCCTCCAAACTAGCAGTTCAATAGCAAGAATCGGTTCTAATGCATTTGATACGTGACTAAATCTCACAATTCGTTTACGCATAGAATGCAGCGCCACACTGTACTGCACAGATATGTTGGTCGGGCTATTTGGATATATTTTTGTTTTTATTGTTGTGGTAGGTTATTTTATTTACGATATTTTGTGACAGAGCGGCGGTAATAGAACTGCCTTTTGCTTCAAAGTGTATTGTCAATGTTACTGCAAAACGTTTTACGTACGATTTATTCCTAATTTATTATGTAAATAGAGAAATTGCACTTATATTATAAATTTGATAGTTTGCTTAAATTGCTAAATCAGTTTAAAGGGCCTCAACATGAAACATTCTTAACTAAACATTTGCAATGAAGTATAAGGCTATGTCCTCTATATGTAATCTATAAAAGTTAAATTAATATTGATAAGTGCAGAAAGTAATCAAAAACATTAATTTTCTAGTGCAATATTTCACTAGATGATTTTGTAAAAAATTTATACAAAAATCTATATTTTAATAAAGTTCCGATAATTCACCAACATTGCAATATTTCTCTGTTTGGGGGCAGCATAAGCTAGTAAGACGCAGAGGGTGTTCCCCTTTTATTGACCGACATTAACCACATTTATTGTTATTGCATAAACAAAATTGAGATGCATTTTCCGCTCCGCTTTAATATAGTTACACTTATAACAATTTAGTCCGATAAACGCCAAAAAATATTTAAATTTAATATTTATACGTTATAATATTAATATTTATACGTAAAAAAATTACATTATGATAGCACTGCTTTTAATTACAAAAGACATTAACCGCCATATTGACAATATTACCGTAATTTCGCAATTATGCTCAAGTGACCGTGTGGCCTAATGGATAAGGCGTCGGACTTCGGATCCGAAGATTGCAGGTTCGAGTCCTGTCACGGTCGAAACAATAACGTTTTGATAATTTCGTGCGTTTAAGATGAACATTTTTTTTTTAGTTTCCTCTTGTTTGAAAAAAAGGTTGAATTTTACTAGCGGGGAAAAAGCATTTTATTGTAGGCTGAATTTAGGTTCTTCGAAGCAGGATACAGTACATCGGATCTGAGAATAATTGGAAGCGGACTTTTAAGTCTAAGAAACATGCATACTCATGCGGTCATGTTGTAGTCTCTTTGTTAGGTTCTCGCCGGGGGCGCTGCTACGGTCCTCCCTGTTGTGACCGCCATCATCATCACGACTACTTCGGGTCGGGTTCCGGTGGAAGAGAAGGGACAGCCAGTGCCGTTTACTCTGTGGCTCGGTTTGCTACTTTAGATCTTACTGAATTACATAAATATTGTATTTATAATACATTTGGACGATTTCTAACAATTATAAATCTTAAATCAAGAAACTTATCAGGGTCGATGAACGTGGAGCCGGTTAATATAAGATTGATCTTGGGTTAGTTTGCCGTCGATAAAGTGTAATAAAATATTCATTAATGATTTATTTTCGTCAAAATTTTTATTTTATTTAAGTTAACCGTTGAACTTAAAATTGTTAACTTTTTGCCAAATATTTAGTCAGCTCGTTAAAGGAGAGATATAAAAATGTCTTCGACTGGAAGATTCCCGTAGCGCTGGACTCAATGGAACATTTTGATAGGGCACTAATGTAATGTTGCTAGTTTAGTGGCCGTCCTATGTTGAGTTCCCGAACAAAGTGAAGGAGCAGCCAGTGCAGTAACTGGAACAAAGGCAATTCCAGCTGAAGACTACGGCCGGCAACGCATCATTAGTCGATAGACATTTTCATCTCTACCGCTGACAACACTCGCTACATGTCGATCGGCAAACTTAGAATAATGTTTGACATCACTAGAATAACACATTTTCAATCTCGTAATATGTCGTAAATTGTGATCTGCTACCATGGAACTGGAGCCATTCTATGCTAGAGTAGGACTGATATAGTTGTAAACTTAAATTTAATTTAGGTTTAAATTTAAAAAAATATGTAATACAACTAAAATTTTTAAATACTTACTGGCTTTTAGAAAAAAAATCTTCATAATTATATTATATAAAAAAAGCTATTATCTAATTATATAAAAAAAATCCCCACATTATATAAAAAAAGCTTTTATCTAATTTAGACGAATTAATTGAAATTTTGCCTGTTTCTTTAATTATCAGGTACAATATTGTATAAGTTTGCAACTAATTATCATTGACTTTTTAAATTACATTCAAAAAGGTCATAACAAATTGCAAGGTCCATCGCATTAACCTGTTTACACCATACCATTCATAGATATCACTTGCAAAACCGGTTTTAATTATTAACATATCTATGGCAAAAATCACCATTGAAACGCATGCCATTCATCTGCAAACCATTGTAAAGTCACTATGGTTGTCTATAAGACGATTTCAAAATAGTTTCGCAATTAAAATAAGCGATTACAGGTTAGTTTTCACACGGTAACTATTTATGTAGTGTTAAATCTATGCCATATTAAAACAATGTAAAGAGTTATTTGACCGGTTACGCCATCTATGTTTTAGGGAGTGAATGTCATAATTGATGTAATAGTGCCGCCACTTGACAATAGATGGAGTAAATTTGTACATATTTCGAAATTTTAAATGTTTTTTTAAAATTTAATTGTTTTTGATTTGTTACAGGTTCAATAAAAACGTCGTTTTTAGCGGGATCCGCATTCACAGTACATTGGCACTTGGCTTACGCGCATAAGGTGAGATTTAAACTTATCGAAAGTAAAAACAATTATTTATTAATATTTTACTTCTAATATAATTTATTTTGATAGAGTTATAACATTTATAATAAAGTAATATAGAATGCCTATTTAACCTAGACAGAGTTTGCTGTAAGCGATAACACTAATACGAGCTACTATTTTCATATCACTATCACATTTTAAATTAAGGTTCATGAACTTGAAATTGTAAGTTTTGTTTGTTCTGAGTTGCTCGACCAATATCTATAAAATATATATATGTTTTAAGTAATTAAGTATTAAACTGGTCTGTTACGAGTTTAGTCCATTTATAGATAGTTTCATATGAAACTAAAAATAAGACGCACCAAAGAGTTCATCATGTTAGCTTAACCTTATGCACGCAGTATTACGCTGCTGTACTTAACTAAATGAATATGCAAATTGTACACTAATTGCCGGAGATTCATATAAATTAAATATAATCTTTATTCTTTAAGAATAAGCAACCAGTTTCCTTACTGGATTGGAATCTGAAAATAATTTTGTATACACTTAAAGAGACATTTTTAATTTAAAAAAAAAATATACCGGTGAAGTTTCTTGCCAGTTCTTCTTCACGAAGGTTTCTCCGAACTGGTGGTGGAGTCATGCTTTGTTTGACGTCAATAAGAACAAGTAATTGTCAATGTTGAGAAAAACATTGCATGTAGTTTCTATTCATGATGTTCCCCCTATGTTTGGTAAACGGCTTAGTATGTCACCCTTTGACTTGCATTCCAGGGAGGATTCAGCCTTCGTATCCTGGACCACTTGGAGCGCCCCGTGTTGGACCTCACCCCCCGCGCCGCCGGCTCCGAGTTCGTCAGGGATGACGTCACGTGAGTTCACAATCAGGTTACTTAGGAAACTTAACACCACTGGCGGATTTACCAGCGGTGGATTTTACAATATTTTAGCACTATAAAGTATACTGAATACGCAAACATCTGTATGCGGCACAAAATGGAATGGCCTATAGTATCATAAATAAACAGACAATTAAAAAAAAATGTACCCATAGGCAGCAATCTGACACAAAACCTAAAAAACGAAAATCTATGTCTTGACGATTTAGTGGGAGTTATGAACTGTATATCTGACAACAGTGAAGTATTTATAAAACCGTTCAAGGTGTTGTAAAGAAAGTTTAAATCGGTTATTTTCCATCGGTGTTTATAGTCAACATTAAACAAAGGTTGTCTGGAAGAAATCGCTACCAGCGATAAGACCGCCTTTGCCCACATTAGACTTAAGTAATTTACTGCAAATATTTTTATTGTAATTTTTATTTTGTGTGAGCAATAAAGAATTATTATTATTATTATTATTAATGTAAACAAAAACAATGATGTTAGGATTCAGCAGTTGTGGTGAAACACCCTCGTTATTAATTATAGTAATAATAAACCTCCAGACAAACACACTGACTGTATGGCCCCAAAGTAAGCCGAGCTTGTGTTACGGCGAACTGGGGGGAACCCAGGATAAACATACATATATGTATAAATACAAACAACCATGACCCGAGGACAAACATCTGTGTTCATCACACAAATGAATGCCCCGGCCAGGACTCGAACCTGGGACCTTTGGCGTATGAGGCAAGGCTACTTACCGCTACACCACTCAGTCGTATTGTGCGTTATTCTGAAGCTTAGCGTACACAACGTCCACTTTGACAGATAACTTGACAGAACTGTGGCATTGACCGGTCAAAATCGAGCAGTTATGATAGGCGTTAATGACGACGTCATTTTAAACAAACCACATTTGACTTAACCGATTGTAATATACCGAAATACCTATATAACCGAAAATATACCCGTGAAGGTTCTTGCCAATCTTCACGAAGATTTTTCCTCACTGGTGGTAGAGTGATGCATGATTTGACGTCAATGACAGCAAGCAGTTGTCAATGTTGATAAATAAATATTTGAATTTGAATTATCTTACATAGGTATGTTGTTACAACTCATTGGTACGTACATTTGGCTGCTACTGGTTTCGAAACTAAGGTCTCAGTATCTTGAGAAGCTAGCTTTAGCTAGCGTCGTCGAGAAGTTAGCTACTACAGCATTTACTAAAAAGTTTTCTTAAAGTCTATTAAACGTATCAATATTACACTATAATTTCAAAATGACACTATAAAAATTTATCAATTAAACCTTCCACCGTTTCAGAGCTCAGAAATACGAGGTCCGGCTCCCGTCAGACTTCACCTGTGAGAACTGCACGCTGCAGCTACAGAGGGAGGCGGGCGAGTGGGGTTCCAACTACAGGTTCTGGTCCTGCGCCGATATCGATGTTGTTCCACGTAAGTTGCTAAATAAATAGTTATACAGGATACTTCGATAGGTTCCTAAACCAACGTGCAGTAGAATGATGGAAACCCTAATTTAAACCTTGGACTTACAACTTGAGCATAAGACAGGCTGCTGAATTAAAACTTTGAATAGATCTTTAAGCTCTAAAAGTAAATGTAAATGAATAAAAAATTAGATTAGGGAATAATACCTATAAATCCCAAGAAAGAATACTGAGCTATATTAGAGAATTGCAATTCTATCAATTCCTATACCAGGTGACTGGTAATTATTATAAAAAGCCGTGACGCTTTTGGGGGCGGATTGACCGAGTGGCATAGTTTCAGCTTAAGGTTAAGGTTGTATTAGGGTGGGCACGGTACATTGTATAACTAAAGCCTAAATCGTAATCAACTCTTCGTCGTTAAGCTTTTTTAACTTTATGCCATTTTTTTGAGTAGGTACCTACCATATTCGGTATTTTAAAACATTGACCAGTCACCCTGTATATTGTAAGCACTTAGACATATCAAACAGAGACCAAAATAAATAAACACCAAAAAAAGAAAATCATGTGTTAACATGTGAAAGTGACAAAAATTTGCATAATTTATACAGCATTGATTCTCCCTTTCTAACGCCAACAAGGTGAGCGAGAGGTAAATATTCATGAGACGCATAACAAATACATTGTTTAGACAAATATTAGGCAACTTGCTTAAGTACAATACGAAGTATTTACATAAGAATAAGTTATCTGTCAAGTCAAACTGGGTTTCGCTTACTTAATCCTGCGATTGACGAATTGTAATTGCTTATGGCATTGTTTTAATATGACTATTTGAAAATAAATAAATATGGAAATATGCTATTACTGTATAGTCAACAGCTAATCAACTTACCACAAAATTTCAAATTTTCATAATCGATTTTGAATCCAGAGTTCACCTTAGAAGAGTTTAAAATGCAAGGAAGAAATTTCTTTTCTTCGAAACCCAACCTAACCTAGACAATTTTTTAATAGTCGTAACTTCCACTTAAACATCTCTACTAGTAACGAGTGTCAGGCGAGTCACAGCCAGTGCCTCTGGAGACGTGGCAATTTGTACAGTGTGTGTCTTACAGAGTGCAGGGGCCAAAAGGAAAGGGTTTTTTTTATTCATTAAAAAAATATCGAATGTCTAAACTAAAACCTTAATGCAGGTCGGACGAATCTAAAAATTTCTGAAGAAAGTTTTTTCTCACAGTCTTTATATCTACAAGTTCTTAAAATAATTAAATACTCTATATTATAGTCAGTAGTCTAAGGGTGTTACTACACCAATCGATCGATCGTCGATCGACGCCATCGATCGATGGTAGAATGGAACAGTCGACGTCGATCGACAGTGTTACCAGACCAATCTACATCGATCGATTGGTGTGGTAACACCCTCAGCGAGCAGTCACAGGTTTGTTTAGTATGTCAAAATTGCCCGCGGAGTTCGCATGGAGGTGATCAACCCACAGGCTTTGTTATAAGTCGATAATTTGCATAAATATTGAGTAATATGCTACTAGTCGGCTGTGTTCAGTAGGTCGGTACAATTCATCTTGAAACATACTTGACAGGTTTCATGCTGATTGATATGTCAATTGCTTAATGTTTTATGTAAATTGCTTTTCAAAGGTCTTATTTTGCGCGGTCTTTGAATATTAATTCGAAATAAAAAAAAAGTCTCTGGTTTTTTAAATTATTTTTTTTACCTACTACAAATTCCACTAGAAGTCCGGAGAAATAATTTCAGCATAGAATGCATTTTATGTCACAACTGGAAAACGTTTCCTTTTTAAAATATGATACTAGTAGAAATGTTTTCTGTGCATTTTATTTTCATGGAAAACCAATAGCTAAATTACAAATTGTTCTTAAGTGTTTATAGAAAATATGGCGAATTAACTTCTCTTCCATCAATAATTGTAGATAAACAGAACTTAATTCGCAATTGATTACACAATAAATATATTAAATTTGTGTTCAATAATGTTATTTAGCGCTGATTTTTTAATGCTCAGGAAACTTTAATCCGTAGAACTATTTTAAGAATTTGACATAATTTCTATGTAAAGTCTTGTTACGTGTCAAAGTTATTAAAAAGATAATAATTATCTGACGGTTGAGAAATCAGCCCTTAGTCTATATAAGGATAAAATACCGGTAGATAGGAGACATTCATACTCACACAAATTCAATTTTATTCCTGCCCGACATAAAAGACCGAATTATGCAAAACATGGGCTTGCAAGCAAGACAATATATTCGCGTCCGTATAGTTTCGATTTTATTCGTGGCATTTCGTATATTGTCGGTTCGGTTCGGGTAGTGCGGGTAAAATCAGGCGACCACCAACAAGATTGTGTTATCTATCTTCTGCTCTTTCACTGTAATCAAAGTTACTAGTGCTTTGTTAGCTGCTTAAACTGTTAAGCTGTTACAAAACAGCTCTCTGCAAATGTTATAAAAGCTATAAAAGTATTTCCCGCCTGTCTGTTTTATTAGATTGAGAGCGGTGAGACCGTTGAGAAGCTTGGAGTGCCTGTGTTCTGTACCTGTATAAAAGCGATCAAGCCACTTTTACCCACATTAGCTTTAAGTGTTATGTTCAACAAAGAAGCTATAACTAACCTAATCTCCTTCTCCAGGTAAAGAGTACCGCGAGACCTGCTCCAACCACGGCCACTTCATCCTCGGGCGCTGCAAGTGTGAGAAGCTGTACTCCGGCCCACACTGCGCCTTCTACGACGAGTGCTGGGACGACAAGGACTGCGGCCTGAGGGGGCAGTGCGTCAACATCAACTCCACGGAGTCGCCCACCAACATGTGCTATTGTCCCACGGGGCTATACTCGAAGAGGTGTGCGCAAAGTGAGTAAATACGTCGCAGTTCTACATTGAAAAACGCAAATAAATACACGGCTTCAAAAAAGAGTGGTTGGTGGTCAAAAAATAATTGTAACGGGGGAATCAGATAGTCACCACGGTTAAAAGAATAACAGACAAACAAACACCCTTCACATTTATGACATTAGTGTAGACATAGATTGATCACGGCGAACACTTAATATTCATGGTCCTATTTATATACAGTTCAATGACCTTTGGTTTTGACAGACCCTTTTTGCGCACCACTAACATTTGCAATGAATCTTCAAGAGCAGCGTGAAGAGGCACCTCTTTCACCTTATTGTTCGATCAGCATACAGACGCAATAAGCTTTTTCAAGATGAAGGAAAACATGACAATTCTTAAGATTCTGCCAGCAGCGTTTGGCAATCCAATCGTTTATCAGCGTTCGGTAATCATTTAATTTAGACCATTTAATTTTTCGTGGTATGGAGTTATAAAAAGGAAATTAAATGGGTAAGGTAGTCATCCTCAAAAGCTTTGATTATCCGACTGCAGAACCATCAAGACCCTACGAAGGGTACGTTCAGCCAGGAAGTCCGTACTTACAGTTGGTTTGTTACGGATTCATCGCTACTGTAGATAATGTTCACACCCTATTTTAATACTGTTGTGTGTGTGAACTCACGCACACAACTACATACGCCGGCTGAGAACAAAACCGGAATGAACGTCGAATGAATCGGACCTGAAATTGTGGGATCGGTATTATTTACTGGATCCGGAATACTGTCGTGTGTTTGAACTCGCTCATACGCCAGCGCCGAATTAAAACGTTTATTATAAAACTGACGGTCTTAGACAATTCCCAGGCCACCATGTCTGCCTACTGCTCCGCAGTCCTCTTAAACACACAGATTTTAACTTGAAATTGAATCTTTTCTTCTAGAATCTCCAATAAAAGACAAGCGCATCGACTTGACCCGCTACAGCCACCGACAGCTCAGCAAGAGCTTCAACCTCTACTGGAAGATCCTGAAGGATATCAACGAGATTGAAATGGTCATGGTTGTCAACAGCACGTCCTATGTGGGTAAGTTGGGAATAAAGCCGAAATGATTATTGTTTTTTTCAAAGAGAATAGATATCGTTATCTGTCGTAGTAATGGGGAGTTATGGCTATTTTTATTAAGTTTTTTTAAAGTCTGATGCGTGGCAGCAGTGTCTGTGGTCATTATTTATGGAACACTTTGTCGATTAACCAGATTGATTGATGTTGGTGCCCTTGGGAATTTCGCGTTAAACATAGTGTATTTTAATTTGGGATAACGCAACAAAAATCTGCTTCTTACGATAAAATATTTTTTTTAAATTGCTCGGTTATTTCAGTGTTTATGGATTACATGCCGGGTGACATTTTTACAGTTAACGACTCTTTATTGTAGATTTGCAGCTGACTGATCCGAAGTATTCGTCAATTTTTTTATATTTTCACTTAAAAGCTGTGGTCTGAGCGCGTGTGCTGTCCCCAACAATCACCCGGTGTAGTCAAACAAACAAGCAAATAGTATCCACTTGTAGTAATAGTTGGTGCACACGATGTGGCACCTCGGATTGGTCTTTGTTCCTTTACTAACTAGCACTTATGGTAATCCGAATAGGTAATCCAGGATGGCTGAGCTATAGATTTTAGCAAATCTGGACTTAGATGCATTAAAGGTAAAGTGTAACTTCGCAAAGCAAATCCTTAAGTAAATATTTAGATAGATATTATAATAGGTCTTTACCTATGAAACTGCCGTTTTGCCGTACTGGCCATTTCAAATGAAAATATTTTTTTTTGACTGATAATTCTAATTTCAAATTAATGTTATTTGACAAACATGGAATTCTTTTTCTAAAATCGTCATTTGTTTAATAGTTAGTGTTTTGTTTTCAACGCATTCGAACATTTTTCGTCATCATGGATAAGTTAAAAATTCGAGTAATTATGGAGTATGAGTACCGTCGTGGCAGCAAAGCGGCACAAGCGGCACGCAACATCAACGACGTTTACGGAGCGAACACTACAAACGAACGCACCACCCGTTATTGGTTTACCCGCTTCCGTTCTGGAAATTTTGACCTGAAAAATGAACCCCGTGGTCGTCCGAAATCTTTGGTCGACAATGACGAATTAAAGGCAATTGTGGAAGCTGGTGAAACTCAATCCACGGCTGAATTAGCAGCAGCTTTCGACGTTAGCATCAAAACAATATTGGTCCATTTGCGTCAAATTGGCAAGGTAAAAAAGCTTGACAAATGGGTACCCCACGAACTCAATGACCGCCAGCGCGAAGTACGCGTGGAGACGTGCCTTGCACTGCTCAGCAGGCATACAAATGAAGGAATTCTGAACCGCATTGTTACTTGTGACGAGAAATGGATCCTGTTTGACAATCGTAAGCGCTCAGCAAGTTGGTTGGACCCTGGTTCAGCACCCAAACAATGCCCTAAACGAAAACTTAGCCCTCGAAAAGTGATGGTCACTGCTTGGTGGTCTAACGCGGGTGTAATTCATCACAGCTTCTTGCCAAACGGGACAAGCATTACTGCAGATGTGTACTGTGAAGAACTGAACACAATGATGGAGAAGCTCGCACGTTTCCAAGCAGCTTTGGTCAATCGTTCGGCTCCACTGCTCCTGCACGACAACGCGCGGCCTCATACTGCACAGCAGACGGTCTCCAAGCTACAACAAGAGTTGGGGTTGGAAGTTCTCCGTCATCCGCCGTACTCACCAGACCTTGCGCCTACAGACTTCTATTTTTTTCAGAATTTGGATAACTTCTTGGCGGGAAAAAAATTCAATACCCGAGAGGCAGTACAAAATGCCTTTGAAGAATTGGTTGCCTCCCGTCCAGCTGATACTTTCGATATTTCTTCTGATATTTCTTCAAGATACCAATGCGTTGGCAAAGATGCATTGATTGCATGGGGATTATTTTGATAAATAGAAATAAAAAATATATAAAAAAATTACGCTTCATTTATTTCGTGAAAAACGGCAATTTCATAGGTAAAGACCTAATATTTCTATATTATGAGTAAAAAAATAAATACCTTGTTTTTTTTTTTGTATATGGTTTGCATAAAGTTTTTGTATGCGGCTAAAACAGGCAAATCCGTAGACAAGGCCTCATAGAAGATTCTTAACGAAGGCTTTTCTCTATATCAAGATTTTAAATAACTACTTATATGTTTTCCAGCTATCGGTTGGAGGCCCGAGGGACTAAAGAAGCAATGCAAGAACTTCCCCGTGCTGGGGCCTTCTATAGAAGGAAACCGTGAGTGCACTTTAAATTACAATAATTAGTGTTATTGCAATGTATATTTTTGTAAAGACAATTTCGTTTTTAAGAGCTTCAAAGCGACAAAAGTTCTATTTGTATCGAATGATAGTTAGCTGAGAATTCAAAGAATCCGTTCGTACAATTCGGCGTGTTACAGTCTCGTAGAGATCACGTACCTGCTTTTAAGATGTATATTATATACTTTATATGTATAATAAACAGTATGCGTTTACAGTTAAAAGCGTAGGCAAATTTATTGTCAACCTGCTTTTTGTACGTGTCTTGCTCACCCACATGAATGTGTACCATTCAGATTAATAAATGATTAATATAAATAAAATTGCCTACGATCTTATTTAAAATATTATTTTATTGCATTAAAAATGTCTGCAAAGGAGCGTGAGGTAATGTGGCTTATTTATAAAATTACGAATTAACCGTATTACAAACTTTTTATTGCCGCTAATACATTTAGGAAATTTAAGCCCGTATCAACAAACCTCACACAAATCAAGGGACAGATATTATTTCCTAAACGGAACCTTGCTTCTTCCTCCTTTCATGACAGCATGCGTGTATAAGTGAGATTTTTGTGTGACGACCCTAAATGAATCTGAATAACTAGATAGCCTATTACGTGGCCGAAAACGTTCAAATAAGGAACTGTTGCTATGGAAACATGAGTGCTGAAAAATCATTTAACTGTCCTTGTTGAACAAATCTCGTCTATTTTATCTAACCGAAATAACACCATCATCCAGCCACAACAACAAGACCAGAACCTTTACCCGAACCGGAACCAAAAGCCGAAGCCGAACCTCAGCCATCCGCCGAACCCAAGGCCGAACCCGAACCCTCAGCCGAACCCAAACCGGAACCCTCAGCCGAACCCGCCCCTGAACCTGAACCCAGTGCGGAACCAACGCCAGAACCAGAACCCAAGGCGGAGCCAGGTAAACAATCTTTTTTAATTACAGTTAAACCATTTGTTTTTTATGAAATGTAGTGTAAGATGTGATTGATTTTAAGACTCCATTTGCGTCAAAATTCATATAATAGTAAAACTTATACATGTGTGAATTAGGCTGTAGTAAGTTTGTCTCATTGACGACTCAGTAGCGTAGTGTTAGTAGCCCTGTTTCACACGCTGGAGGTCTCAGGTTCGAGTCCTGGCCCCGGGGCATTCATTTGTCTGAACGCGGATGTTTCTTCTCGGGTCAAGGTTGTTTATATTTAAATGTAGGTATGTTTATTCCGGGTGCCCCTCAATTCGATGTTCAGCCATCCATAACACAAGCTCTGCTTACTTTGGGGTCATACAGTTGGTGTGTTCGTCTTGGGATTTATTAATATTTCATCATAAATACTAATTTATAACGTGTCCTCAGAACCGACTTCGGAACCTTCGACCGACAACCGCAACAAGCGGGTGGCGCTGCACTCTGCCGACGGGATCGACTTCAAGAACCTGGGTGATGACGTCACTGTTAAAACTAGTATATCCTACCAGGTCTCCAGCTCTAAAGGTATTTATTTATTTATTTATTACGAAAACCAACAGCATTTACAGACAATAGTAATAAATAGCACTTCCTTAAAAACAAAGCTAATAACAGGTTTTCCTATTAAAATACTATGAGAGCAATATTTTTTTGAAGACTGAACACTCCAATAAAACAAAAACAAGCGATCAATAATAAGGGAGCCATTCACATTTATGTATAAGAAGAGTAAGGTGAAACGGACATATAATATAAAGATAAATATCAAAGAAATATATATTCAATTTATAACACATACTTAGTAATATGATACAATGTATTAGAATATAATAAAAATATTGATATGTTTACATAAAATGTAATAAAATCAATCAAAATTCTGTAATAATTAAGAAAAAGCTTATTTCTGAATATAGACATTTAACAATTCAAGTTTAAATTTATATTTGCTGCATGAAAAAAAGTACAGATGGTTAAATTTTGTGTTATATGTATTTGTAATACGAGAAATAATTGTGTTTTTGGCGTAGTTTGTTGAGTGCTTTTCTTCATGCAACAGTGATGTGTGTCGAGTACGATAATTAATAAAAATAAAAATAATAAAAATAAAAATTTACATTTAATAAAACTGTATTGTCGTAGAAAGACGCCATTCGTACGCGTCATACGGCGGTATTTTTTGATTGCGTAAATTAAGACGATGTCAAATACAGTCATATATTCTCCCATTACGAAAAGTAAATTAAACTTCTGCAGATTCATAGCATATGTCTTAAATTAATCTTTACTTCAATAACTACTATTCTATAACTTTTCAACTAAAACGACATTTAAGTCATATAATTGTCATGTTGCGACTTGAGTAACTTTCGTTTATTTTGTCCTTTATAGGTCGTGGAAAACGTGAAACAAAGGAATTAATAAGTAAGTACTTTAAAAAAAACGGCAAGAAATGAGATAAAACACATACACAACCGCATAAATACACGGCAGCCTAAACCTACACAGCACTATAAATAACTAACACACGAAATGTATAAAAACACCAACTAATTTATTATAAAAACGCACGTAAATGTTGTCTTTGCAGATGAGGACTCTTCGAATTTAACACAAAGTCCGGATAACATATCGGTGACCACAGAAACCTCTAAAACCGTTGTAAATACGACCAAACCTTATCCCATTCGATCCAAATTCGTGCCTAAATCTAGGACTACTAAAGTTAGTACTACTAGCACGACTGTGTCTCCCACTCCTTCTGCTGAACCGGAGCCGACGGCCGAGCCGAAAGCCGAGCTTTCTCCCGAACCTGAGCCTGAAAGCTCAGCTGAGCCTAAGCCTGAGCCTAAAGCTGAGCCAGAGCCGACAGCTGAGCCTAAATCCGCACCAGAACCCACTTCCGAACCCAAACCTGAACCTGAGCCTAGTCCTGAACCCAAATCGGAACCCGAGCCTAGTCCTGAACCCAAATCCGAGCCAGAACCAACTCCTGAACCGAAACCATTACCGGAACTCAGTCCGCAACCTAAATCTGAACCCGAACCCACAGCTGAGCCTAAGGCCGAGCCAGAACCTTCCCCTGAGCCCAAATCCGAACCAGAACCAACTCCTGAACCTAAACCTGAACCCGAACCGAAATCCGAACCAGAACCAACTCCTGAACCTAAATCTGCACCCGAACCCAAATCTGAACCCGAGCCCTCTCCCGAACCGAAATCTGAACCCGAACCTTCCCCTGAACCAAAATCTGAACCGGAACCCTCTCCCGAACCCAAATCCGAGCCCATAAGCGAACCCAAAGCAACTGTGGTTCGTCACAGCGAGACCTTGCTTGTGAAAGGACTTAAAGAAGACTCAGGTAAAGCACCGCTTCGCACTATTCTGTACGTTTTTGAAAACTTGTAGTAATATAATAATATGGTAATTTTCACGAAAGGAAAGAAACATTATAAAAGACATGTCACAACCTGGGCTAGGTCTTTGTAACCATCTAAAAAAATTTTAAAAATAAGTGGTAATCATAGGAAAAATACAAATAATTTGATTTAATCAGTAGTTAGATGGTAAGAAAATAAGAAAGTCAACATTATTTGTGTTCGTTTTAACGGGCAACATTGACAATGAGTCTTTTCTATGGCGGAAGTTGTGAAGTGAAGTTAGTTCACTAAGCAGAGGGGACAGCCACCTCACTCACAGCACAATTCACTCACATCACATTGATAGTTGTCTGTCGTCTGTGTGTTTGATGTTCGTTGCGCTTGAGTTATTTCTTTCGGTTTCTTTTTAACTTTACAACTGTTAAATAAGCTAAAAATACACAAAACAATTCAATTCAATTCTGTGGACGTAATGGCGACCAGCCATCGATACTACTCGATACACAAAACAAAAAGATGTAAGTAAACCTTAGCTGTCAAAATGAATTTTTTTTCCCCCATGATGTTTTTTGTTTGTGTTGCACACTAATAATGCACAATTTCATTTCCTACCAATAAACAAAGTGTTTTAATAACAATTTGACAATCAAAAAATGATTTAAGGGTCATAAACTGTTTTTTGATGAAGTGTACACAGACCTGGCCCAGACTCCTTGCGTGTTGGGACATTTCTTTTCCTTTTTAGAGTTTTATTTGTCTTCGTGCGATATAGATAATGGTACTGATGACACCTTGGTGTCGGCAATAAAATTAATTGTGTAAGGGTTTGGCCCAAGAATTGTCTTATATACTCAATACTTTGTTGAAGATGAGATTTCCACACTTTTTGATCAAATAAACAGTATTTTCATTTCGTTTGAAACAAGTTTTCAAAAACGTTGAGTTATTTTTATTTGTACAGCAATTTTGTGTCACCGGTTTAATTTGCACTTATTTTATCTAAAGACAAACTTTCCTGTTGGTGTTGGTAAAATAATAGATCATTTAGATCATATTGTGCAAAGAAGGAAGGCTACTTGCCATACATTTTAATACCTGTCACTCACATTCTTTTTTAAGTCTCGTCTAAAACTCACAATATTTTTTAATAGGTCTTTTTTGCACAACAAATTCAAATACATTGTCAATGTTTTTAAATTAAAAAAACTAACGAAATACACGAAAAAACTACACGAAATTTATTTAGTGGTTATTTTGGAAAAATAACAGATATTGTGTTTTATCGAATTTCAGCTGGTACCGAACGTTAATACGATAAGCAATTTTAGCAATGACGTGTTTTTAAAGTACTAAAAACTAAACAACAGTAATGGATGTTTAAGATTTTAAATACGAATTTAACATTTTGACAAGCGACTTCTATTCATATTCGTTGACGTTTGATTGATGCTCAACTGACGCTTAAGTCAATTTAAGCATCCAAATTCAGAAAGTGATATTTTTTTAAATAATTAAGTATTGCTATTTTTTGCTATTCTAATAATTTTAGTATCTATAGAAAGTTATTTTCAGTTCATTTATTGCGTTATCATTAAACCACATGAATATTGTGGCTGCGTTTAGGTAATAAGTATGCTTTTTTATGATATGTCCGATGAACCAGATGCGTCAGGTTCATCAATAAATTACGATTCAATGACAGGTTATATTTGGCCGTCCTTCTTTTTGTTGTAACTCTAAAGTTGTCTTATGTAATGTTTTTCTGTATCCTATAATAACAGCTTATTTAAATTGCTACAGCAAGCTTTGCTATGCTTTCTGCAGCTTCTTTCCTCTTTTTCCCTCTTCCGAATCATTACAAAATAATAATAAATGCCAATATTATTGAAAATATTCGAGAATTAATTTAGCTTATTTTAATTTTGTCATTTCATTCTTATCTTGTATTTTGAGTAAAACGAATATTAAATTCTTTTATTAAATTTCCATAAAACAGGGTTAAATGTCAATAAGTGATGAATGCAATTATGACGTTCGGATGTTAAAAACGTTGTCCTAACTTTATTTGTACGTCGTTTTTGTAATGATTTATTTCCTACCTTCACTGTTTACTCCATTCTAGGTTTTCCTAAACTTCGTCTTTGTTCTATTCCGTTCTTTTTTAAAATCTTTTTACTGTGTCTGTTATCTCTCTTGGGTATCTTTAACCGTATTTGTCCACTTTTTGGTTGTTATAAAGTGTGGTGAGGCTCAAGTATCTTGGTTCAAATTCTAACCTACTGTAATTTTAACAAAAATGTAGGTGGTTTTGAGAAAATGTATGTTACAATTAACTTTTTTTTCAAACTTAATATCAGACGAATGATATCTTGCATCTTAAGTATAACTTTAGTAGCCGTGCAGTTTATGTCTCGGTCTCAATATTCGATGCATTACAAGAATGAAAACTGACTCTAATGATGCAGGATGTCATTATTGAAATGAGTATTTACTCATCATTTAAAATAAGTAGTTTCTTTATTCATAATGGCAAGCCATATTTATCTGTGTTGTTCCTCCCTGTGGCTTACAACGAATAGGCATCGATTTGAATGATTTTATCACTTGGATCGTTCAGTAATAGAAATTATTTTTTTTTTTTTTAAAAGTTACTTTGAACCGTTTTAATTTTTATCTGACTGTCCGAAGAAGGGTTATGTTTTTCGAGTAAATGTAAGTATGTTTGTCTTTGGCCAGCTCTGCAGCCTAAACCGTTTGACAGATTACAACACACGTTATTTGATTCCTCTTAGTTGTGGGAATGATGTAGGGTATAATGTTTTGTATAACGTATAACGGTGTAATATATAACGTATAACGGAATTCACATGGGAAAATAATTTTATCTGTTGCTTTAAAATTTCAAAATTATAGTTCCATCGTAACTTGCCATAATGAACAAAGAAAATACTTTACGCCTACTGTTCCAGCTTATAAACGTTCACCCCTCAAATTTGTAGAATACTACCCCGACCACGAGTACGTGCCCAAGTACGACTTCAACCCCATGGACTGCACTGACATAGTCATCGGGACCGCTCGGGGCAGCTACCACAGGGTGCTGGATTACTACACCAGAGACAGGTAAGGGTACAAAAAAAAGTAATTCGATTTTGATCTTCCGTAACTGCGCTCCACCATGGGGTATGTTTCATCCGTGTCCATAGACATCATTCGTTGCAGTAGAAGTTGGCTTTGATCCTGAACATTCTGAGTGTTTTGTTTAATATTAACTCGACTAATGACGCGTGGTTGTCGGTAGGCTTCAGCAGAAATTGCCTCAGGCCTGTCGGTTCCAGTAATAGCACTGGCTGTCCCTTCCCTTTATCTGGAACGCAGCCACGTTAAGGTAATTATTACGGCGGCCAAATGAGGAGGACTGCAGTACCGGTGCACACGAGATCTTCCGAAAGAAGCTACCACTGGCCTACAAATAAACACATGCAACAAAATTATGCCGTGGATATTTTTCCACTCAGTCTCAAACGATACCTTTCAAAAGCCTTCATTCATACTTTCATTTCCTGAAGCATTGTTGGCGCATCTACGTAGCGGACCGAGCGCCATGCCAGTGACGTAGTAAACTGGTTTCATCCCCGCAGCCCCGGTCGCTCGTATCGAACACTCGACTCTTCTGTGCTTGAGATAGGGGTGATCGATGTTGCAAAAACATTGATAGTGACATCGATAGCTGAAAATCGATACTCGACGTTTAAAGAGCTCTAAATGTCGATGTCAGGCATCATCGATGTTTTCGTTCAGAAATTGATAAATACTCTTTGAAAGCGTTCATAGATTTTGATTACGTGTACGCGACGAAATTTTGATTATGTATGTGTCCGTGACATCGATGTTACGATGTTTTAAATAATGCAATATCGATTTTAAAACATCGATGCTTTATCGTCTAAAATCGATGATCATCGAGCATCCCTAGCTTGAGACTGCGGTCACTTATATGGATTCACAAGCTACTGATCACATTTTAATACAGCATTAAACCTTTTAATTCTACAGTCCATTGTTTGAAAGAAAGAAAGAAAGAAAAATGTTTATTTGATACCATACACAATTTAACCTTAAAACTAAAATAGTTTCTAAGTTTAACAATAATAATTTGTTTACTTGTTTCGTAACATACATATAAGCTCAATATGGTCATCAAAATGGTCTCCGCTCAGCTTTAGGTCGCGGCAGGAGCCACGACGCTGGTTTTCTGCGGACGCCCCAGTGCTAGTTTCTAAAAATATAACAAAAATCTATAAAGTATTCTATATACAGCGAAGGAACTTGTACGGACTTATAACAGTAAACATTTTTATAACAAAGCAAATTGTGTTCATATCTTATTTTATTGCTTTTGTGAATATATTATAAATATACAAAATAAATATGCTATACCTGACAATTTTGATAATTTTTTTTTTTTTTCTATAAGCTATTTAATTTCCTCTTAAGGCCCAATCAAGCATCTTCTTCATTAAGCCTACGTTACATACCTCTACATTATTCGTTATTTTTCTAATAAATCCACTATTCTTGGCTTCAGATCTACGCCGCGAGTGGACTCAGTTTTCGGCGGCCGCGATGACCTCACCAGCAGCTCGGGATGGGAAGAAAATGGCGTCACTACTATTGTATTCAGAAAGAAGATTAAGGTGAATTATTAATTATTCAACTTGTACATGAACTACGCGCTGTTGATCCGCAAATACCCTTAGCTTATGAGCATTCTGGATAAAGTGTTAACCCTGGGAAAAAACAGTCTTCTAATGTTTATAGGTTTTTCAATTGTTCAAAGATAGGTAATTACATTAAGGGTTCATTATTATTATTATTATTTTGTGTTTTATGGCAATCAGCTGTTATTACTAAACAATAACATATATTGTATTGGTGAGGACATATAATTGGCCCACTATTGCTATCATAGATGTGTATTATTGTGATGTCGGCTGTTAGTCTTCCTTTAATAAATAAATAACTATTTCTGCCAATTTCCAGTATTAGTATGACAAAATTATTAATAAATTAAAACATGGCTTTTAAGATATTTGTCAAAAAATAAATTTTATCAATCGCTACGTAATACTGTTTACATTACATACAACTGGCTACATACTTTCTCGCGCCAAAGCTGGCATGTCACGTTCAGAATGCGTTCGCCACACTGCTAGTTGTAATTTTATGTACCTACTATTGCAATTTTAATACTTACAAGTATGCAACACTTTCAATAAGATAATGATCAGTATTAATTGTTAAAGTAACTGCCTAATGCATGACTGAAACGCGTGTCCCCTGCAGGCCACGGAGCCCACGGACCACTCCATCGTGGACGCGCCCATGCACGTGATCTGGGCGATGGGTCAGCAACCCAAGCCCAACAACGACCAGCTGAATAACTTCTACAGGTGAGTGAGCTTCTCTGTGGTTGTGTATAGTATTTAAATATTTATTCGTCATCTGGCCACTTTACTCCATACTCCGTTTTCTATAGAAAGAGTTTTTTTTTGTAAACAAAGGAGATGCCGATATAAAAAATACGAATGGCAGTTCTCCTTATTTCATTCACTCATTCATATTTAATATATTTCGTGTAATAAATAATGAAAATAATTGTTACGTATTTTTTATTTTAATAATTTTATTACAAATAATTATTTTTCACTTTAAACATTTTTTTCGCAGAATAGATTTTTTGAAATCAGTAACCCTGCAGATTTAGGGAACATTTTAGTCCTTTTGCGAAAAGAATGATTGATTTCTTTCATTCGTATCTTTGTCTCGACTCAGAAGGAATACCCTCCTGCGTTGTAATTGCAATCTACGATCTTGTTACTTGTTATAGCTTGTTAGTATGTTTGTTGTTGCTTCTTGTGCCTGTTATTCGTTTTGTTGTTTTTGTTATTTTATTTGTCTCAGGCTAGTCGGAAAGAGTGGATTACGTAATTGATTGTTCGGTCGCAATATATAAAATATTAATTATTTAATTGAAAAAAAAAACTGTTTCTTTCCCCTGATGAAAGACTAATGACATTTGGTTGTTTACAAAAACACTCTCTGTATAGAAAGCGGAGTATACGCATAGGTATGTTACTTGGTTATGCCTGGTAATGCTTTTAGTTTTATGGCCCTATTAGCCTTTCTATTAAACGTCCCGATTGTCTGAGAAATACTACCGCAGTTTATTAAACAATTACTTATAGAAAAATGTTTGAACTCAGTTATTAATAAATAAATTAAATAAGTAACAAAATAAACCATAAAAAATAATTTTTATTTTCGAAACTCACTAATCAGGTAATTCATCATTTCTCAAATAATAACATACAAGATAACTTATTATATAAAAATATTAATTTATTATTAAGTTATTGAAATAAACCCCTCTATCCCCTTTCAAATTGTTGTACCCAACAGGGTCCATGATGTATTTACCTACTATACAATTTTGTCACCTGAATTTACCATTGTGGAACGCATTAAAGATTTGAATTGAATTGTCTTTATATTGCACCGGACTTTGTGGTCTAGCGCTGAGGGCGCTTAGCCGGAACTTAAACTACTCCTACATACGATACGCCTAAGGGCACCCGAGAGGGCACGGACCTCGGCTTAGGACGTCGTATGTTGAAACTCAGTATCAGTAAGCAATGTGCAGATCAATCTATAAATTTTATAAGTATCACAGATTTTCATTTATAGTTTCTTAGAACAGTTGATACTAGTACATAGCGAGACGGCTGCATCAACGGCTTAGCGCTAGGCAGTTGTTCAACAGCGCTGTTACGGCGCACCAGCGCGGTTGTTACCAATTGTTTATTTTTGTGTTCTGAGTCATTCTTTTTTCTTCTTTGCGTTGTGGTAAAAAGGATCAATAAGTGAAGTTTTATGTTTAATTGGTCTACCTAGTTTGACTGTAGTTACGTCTCTATAATAGACAATGTAATATTCCAGAGAGGATGAAATAAAATACCACGGCCATGGTGGACAGAGGGGCGTCGCCAGCATCAATTTCTTCGGTGAGTTTTTCAATTGTACATACTCTTTACCGTACAGTCGGAACTGAGGGCGGGCTAAGGGAGACAATCGCGTTATTCGGTCTGTTGTACTAAGGGGCGACAACCCTGCAGGGCATTCGAATGCAAATCTGAGCCAGCACCGCGTTCCCCTACTGTACATAATCGAGATTTAATAAATATACGGATCTAAACGTCTTTATACCCTAATTTGTGATCGCAACGCGGCACTGAGCGTCGATAAATGTAACTAAAAACTAGTAGAAAATTTGCTTAGCAAATCTAGACTTATAGTATAAATTCGATATGCAAAATCTATGCTAAAGAACGCTTTAAGTGACTATTAAACTTTTCTGAGTTGTGCCGTAAGGGTCCCATCGATGTAGCTATTAGTTTAATTACAACATAAATGATGGAGAAAATGTCCATTATTTATATTTGTTATAGTTTGTTGAAATGCAGACGACTAGCGAAGCTGCGTGTTTTACGTCGATATCCAGTCGTATCCAGTCATACCCACGCTTAAAAACAATTACGAGACCTGTCCATTCACCCGTATATTAATACGATGAGGGCGATGGCTTAACTTGTGAACGGGTGCCGTTTGAGGGTGTTCGTCGTTTGGATACTTGGGGGAGGGAGACTTGCCGAGCTAACAGATGCAGATAAGAATGATTTTGTACAGACATAAAGAGACTCTGTAAATTTATTTTGAAAAAAATATACCCGTAAAGTTTCTTGCCAGTTCTTCTTCACATAGGTTTTTCCGAACTGGTGGCAGAGTCGTGCTTTATTTGACATCAATAAGAACAAGTAATTGTCAATGTTGAGAAATAAATATTTCATTTCATTTCATGCATCTATTTGAAAAATAAAGATAATAAATCTTTGGAAATGTAAACAAGTTCCCTATTTCTAATTTTTTGTCAAACCTATTCGCACACTGGCACATTGTTTACATAAACCTGTCTATGACCAAATTAACTGAGCTATAATAACAAATTAAAACCATTTGATCTTTAATTTAAATCATTTTCAAATTAACGCATTTTAATTCCATTGACAGAGGAAACCAAAATAGCTGGTGCTGGCGGTATAACGCAGCTGCCGCCCCCGCAGTGCGGCGGCCAGTACCGGTTCCCGGCGGCCTGCGACCCCGCCGCCAGCGCCAACAACTCCTGCGAGTACGTCGCCCAGTGGGAGTACCTGGGCCTGAAGCGCGGCAAGGACTCCGTGAGGTTCACTGTCACTACGAAGAAAGGCAACTTCTGGACCGGGATCGGGTTCAGTAATGATAAGAAGATGGTGAGCTTTATGTGAATGCTGTACTTCAATATTTTTTTTGATAAATGAGTATGCTGTTGGTTAGTTTGCTAAGTGACATTATACATTTTTTATTTATTAAGTAATACTGTTACTGTTTAACACAATTCAAAGACAGAGGTTAAGTACTGAAAATTCAAATGTTGAATTTGAATTTTTTTTAATGGCTGCGCTGACCCGAAGCAATTATTACTAATATTCTCTCATTTCTCATTTTACACAGCTCTTTTATGACTAGTTACATAATTATACTATTATTATTATTATTATATATTTCAGTCTCAAACGGACGCAGTACTGGGCTGGGTGGACCCGCGGTCGGCGCGGCCCTTCCTCATGGACACCTATGTGTCAGGTATTTGAAATAATTTTGTTCATTTGTGTTTTTAGTAACAGAAAAATATTAATATAAATGGGTCATTCTTTTAGAGTTAAATGAAACACTAATAATGTCACTTCTGTATGCCAAAATTAGGACGTGGAGCCGAGACAAAAATGGAGCCGGCCGGTCGGCTGCTCCAAGCCCTTCCCTGCAGGGTTGATGTACACACAGCACTAAGTAAATTTAATTGCAGTTTGACACACAAATCAATGAATATCAAATTGTAGACGGACTGAATATCCCTAACATTTAACGCATAGCGATCCAACGTGGTAATTCTGCCACCCACTTCGCCCTATACAAAGAAGATAGATAGATAGATAGATAAATCATTTATTTGCATCACAATATCACACACACAAAAAAAAAAAAATAGATACAAAAGAAAAATTAAACTAAAAGCACATTAAACATTATTAAACAGTTATAAAATACCAAAGAACTACATATATGATTATGTGCTACGGCGACGCATAACGGCAGAAGCTCAACGGTATAATGCTCAATGAGCAGTTCGCTGGTGTTCAGCTTCTACCTTGAGAGGAGAGAGAAGTACAAAAAGAAACATTCCCAGTTTTATATATATAAAAAAAGCGAAATAAAAACGAAAAGAACATGAACATCAAAAAACATTTCTTCACATATAAACGTACACAAGAAAATAACTTTCATAAGACTGTCATAGAAAAATATAGTAATAATAATAATAATAAAAACGATTGCATTACAATGTCAGGATAATGAATAATGATAACATAATATGATAAGTAATAAAATAAAGTACCTATATATATATATATAAAATAATGTATACTATGCGACCAGGCCCAAGTTGCTGCTAACACGTAGAGTCACCGCCACCTAAGCGACCATAAGTAGTTGGACGTTGTATTGTATCTTTACTATTCTTCTTAATTATTTTTTTCGTAACTCCCCTTGTTTGTGAGCGTGACGTGTGCCACCGCAGGGTACTCGGCGCCGCGCGTGGACGCGCAGCAGGACCTCTCGCAGGCGCGCGGCGAGGCCCGCGACGGCTTCACCACGCTCAGCTTTGTGAGGAAACGAGACACCAAGGACACCAAGGTACGTTTGTAGCCTGGAGCAGACATCTCAACTACAGCGGTTTACGAGTGAGTTCGATCCGAGTTTTAATTAAAAAAGAATCGACTTTTATAGCTTTTTGTAGAATTCAAATAAAAAAAAATTTTTGGAACTCGTGACCGCTGGCAACTACCTCGCACATCGAATTTCTACTAAGATCCGGCGTGGTAACTCGGCCAGCCTTTTGGCTACGTTGCCTTCAATAGATTGTAGTGTAAGTGTAGTTTTTTTATATATGATTATTAATTGTATTTGTAAAAATAAATTATTGTATCGCATACACTTGTAAATAAACAAATAATGCTATAATACAGCTCGTCAAACAACGTATACAACTATTTGTAATACTGACGATGTGAAGTAATGTACCTTCTCCATTCCAGTTCTCAAGATAACTTGAAATAGGAACTTAGAAAGTGTTTTAAATAATATTAAAGTACTTGCGATTTGAATGTTTGTAGCGAGAGGTCGTAGGAGTCATTATTGAAACCTACAGTAGTTTACGAGCACATGCTCGATGTTTGTCTCCAGGACTTGCAGTTCTCGGACACCGGCTGCCTGTACCTGATGTTCGTGCACCAGGGCGGGGCGTTCGACGCCGTCAACAAGCGCATGGCCAAGCACCTGGAGCCGCCCGCCGTCAGCGACGAGCGCGTCTGTATCCGGCCCTGCGGACCCGGTGAGGACTGGACCTGTTCATTTCACTATTTTATAAACAGCGACTATGCTTTTATTATAAGTGTTAAATAAAAATGTCTGTTTGTTTTATTGTAAAGGGCGACGGGTTGACAGTTAGAGGGATACACAGTGACTTACAACATAATACAATAATTCTTTATTGCCATCATAACATACCAAATTATAATAGTCAAAAATAACACAAGCATGTGACAATTTATATTTGAGCCATTACAAACGTGCGAACTGAGTCATAAATCATTTTTATCAGATCTCTCGCTCACACTTATAGGCATATCGGAACTCTCGCTCGCACTTCTAGTGTTGTGTGTAACAACAAAGAAGGGATTTGTCGATAGTTAATAGCGGGTAATCAGGGAAAGGTTAAGGAAATATTGCAAAATATTTTTTAGGATGTATTTTTAATATCAGCATCCCTTTATCTATAACGAGCTTTTTCGGCATTGTCACATCCCTTTGACGTAATGTTTTATGACTCAGCTCGCACGCTTGTAATGGATCAACTATAGGCGGCCTTATTACTAAATAGCAATCTCGTTTGAGTCAGTTTTCCATTTCATCTGATCACCAGTCTAAGAGATGACTCCTCACTCTTCTTTTGAGATCATAAACTTACAAGTATAAGGTTTTCAGTCTCGTTGCTCCGAAAAGAGATCAATGTCTTTCTTACTTTGAATACTCTTAACAAAACAAACCTCGAAAATGAAGTTTTCAAAATCTGATGTTCCAGAGCCATCGGAGGAAGACTTGACGACGACGGAGAAGCCGGTGCCGGGGCTGGCCACGTACTCGGTCTTCATAAAGATAACGAACCTGGCGGAGAGCTACACGCCGCCCGCGCCCTCCTCCGACCAGTACCGCGAGCTCGGGGACACCTTGCTCGAGGGCTTCAAGAGGGAACTGGCCGCGAATAAGGGATTCTATAAGTTGAGCTTGGACGGCCTGATGCAGTGAGTTTTCTAAGTTTAAATGTTGTATTTATGTTTTTTTTACTAAGGGTTTGACAAAAATGAATACATGACGACCGAGTGGTGTAGTGGTGAGTAGCCTTGCCTCATACGCCGGAGGTCCCAGGTTCGAGTCCTGGCCGGGGCATTCACTTGTGTGATGAACACGGATGTTTGTTGTCGGGTCATGGTTGTTTGTATTTATATATGTATGTTTATTCTGGGTGTCCCCCCCATGTCGCTGTACGGTCATCTATAACACAAGCTCTACTTACTTTGGGGCCGTACAGTTGGTGTGTTTGTTGGGGATTTATTATTATTATTATTATATATTTATTTGTTTTGATAATAGATTGATTCAAGAGATGGATTGTGATATTTGTTCACAAAACGGATGTTGTGATTGTTAGATTTAGCAAGCTCGAAGTCAAAAGGTGCAATTTAAAAAAAGTATATATATATGTATATAGTTATTCAAGGGGTTATTTTCGAGCTATGTCAAATCTAGTACAGACGAATTTTTTTTAGGTTTTGCGCCTTATCAGCCCCCTCCGCGGGGAGGGAGCTGGTAAATGCGTCCTGCACACCCCGCAGCCGGGCTGCAGGGTGACGTGGGACTCACTCGAGTAGCACCTACCCACTAACAACCACCTTGATAGCTGTAGCAAAATGTTGCCGTTACCCTTCATCGGAAGCGACACCCGATTAGGGAAGGGGGTGCGCAAGAGACGGACGAAAATTTTGTTTGGACCTTTATACTTTCTACCCAAAAAAAAGTATCTTCATTTTTTGAATCACTAAACATATTTTATTTTTCACACGCCGCAGGTTCAATTCCTGGTCGGGGCATTCATTTGTTGGTAAACACAAATGTTTGTTCTCGGGTCTTGGTTGTTTGTGTACATATGTATGTGTATGTATATATATATATATATATATATATATATATGTATGTCAATTCTAACCCCCCCCCCCCAGTTCGCTGTGTGGTCATCCATAGCAAGCAGGACACAAGCTCTGCTTACTTTGGGGTCACACAGTTGGTGTGTTTGTCTGGGTATTTATTTGAATTATTTTTTATTTATTTATCAAAAAAACTAATTTTTACTTACAGAAATGAAACGAAATCCATAATAGCGGAACTAACACTAAAAACTATAGAATCCAACGAGATCGCGGGTAGATCGCTGGATAGCTCCGTCCCGCTCAACGCCACGACGGCAGACAAGGACGGCGACATGCTGAAGTGGCAGAAGGCCGTCAAGGACACGTTGGCCAAAGGAGCGGTCGGCAGCTTGACTGTCGAACCCGAGTTTTTGGTGTTTGAACCCCAGAGCTGTAAGGATATATTATTTAATGTATATTTTTGGGTAACTGTGTTTGGGGTTTCAAATAATAATTGAGTGTAAATATTATTGTTGAAATGTCACTACATTAATTTCCAATTATTTACGTCTGGACTTGTCACTTTTGTAAGGAAAAATCATGATTTTTAATGAGACAATATTTTAATAATATTTAATTGTTCGATATGTAGAAGTTATCTTTTAACTGACGCTATTTGGTATCTCCGGGAACGTCGCTCAGAATCCAGTATGTTAACTAATTTTGGCGTATCTTTTTTTAAATATTTTTCCGAAGGAATCGGGTATCTTGAGAAAACAATTTGAATACTTCCGGTTTCGGTGCAGTATTAAATTTAAATCAATTTTTGAAGAGTTTCGTGCGCTGACGTCGCTGAGTGGTTATCCTTTTAAAATCACAAAGTCTATTGCAACGCAGAACTCCGCAGTTCTGTATAGGTTCTTGTGCCAGATGTATATTGTAAACATTGACACGACACTCCCACCAAAGAGTAATTACAAGCTGGCGCTACGCGATGACGTCATGTAGAGGTTGCATGCCAATGATCGTCACACGTTACCGTGCGGGTTGTTACTGACAAACTATGTTACTAAGCAATATCTTACTATCTACTATCTTACTACTTACTGTCTTACTACTTACTATCTTACTATTATACTGACAAACTATGTTATAGATAGCGATAAATTAATCAAATAATTTTTGACATTATAATTTTTTTAAATTACTTATCATTGACATAATATACACACTCAACTATACTTATCAAATTCTTTAAGCTCTGATCAAACACTTAAACATCCATACCCTTAAACACTTTTATTGCATAATCTATGATTTACATTATCCGATTTGTAAAAATTCTTTAATCATTTAGGTACCTTTTGTCGCAGTTTCATGTTTACGCATGTTGTGGCAGCCTTGAATGGAGTGTACATTTATATCTTTATTACTATAGGAATATTTAGTTGTAAGTCCTAATGTATTACTCGCTGGTTGTCCTATTATATAATAAATAATAAATAAATATCTCGATATAAATGGCTTTCAAATGAGACTCAGATTTTTTTTAATTTAGATACCGAGTTGTGGTCAGAGCAAATGTGTCAATTTTCCGAGCGATGAAGACGTCGTCCGGAATAAATATGTTCTAAAGTGTTACGTTTCAGAGTTATACATTGTGAAATGGAATTTTAGAAAAGCTTATGCTATTGTGTGTATAAACAACAAATAATTTGAATTTATGGAACGTAGCTTCTTTACAAAAAACATCTAAATGGCTGCCGCCGCGAAAGCTATAATCTTTAGATCACTTTCTATTCTTTATTTTTGTATATTCTAGTGTAAATAAAAAATAAAACAAAATTGTTATAACTAACAACATGTTCCTTACGTCTTGTAGTGTTGGTACCGAGCACAACACCTGCACCCCCGCCAACGCAGGCCGCGCTGCGCCTGCATATCGTGCTGGGCTGCCTGTGCGCGCTGCTGCTGTTGGCCGGTGTACAGTGCGTGTGCACCTTGGCGGCCAACCGGAAGAGAAGCCACGTGAGTCTGAACGTACAAACATACGGTTCATTATACGATTGAGACGTCGTTTAGATATTTATTCATATATATTTGGGGTTTTGGGAAGTAACGTACTTTTTACGATATACCTACGCATGAAATTCTTAACTATCTTCATAACGATAGCCTTAATAATCCCACTTCGCGACATCGGGCTCACCCAACCAAGAGGTGGTATTGCCTACTGCGGGTTGGCAGACTTGACACGTACCTGCGAAATAACTTCGTAGCTATGTGGGTTTCCTCACCATGTTTTCCTCCACCGCTGGAGCAGTCGGGTGTATGTACTTACGTTGTCAACCAACATTCGGCAGGCGCGGGGATCGAACCCGCTGCGCTTCCAACGCATTATGTAACTAACAACACACTACAGCATTATAACGTATGACAAACTTTCAGGACCAACTAATACCCAACACAGCTTGGAAAGATTATTCCCCAACAAACACAAACTACGCTTTTGAGCCTTTTGATAAGAACGACGTATACAACACGACCTCCACCCGCCCTGCCCCTGGACACACTAACAACGGGGTTAATGGGCATAGCGGGGGCGTTAATGGGCATAGCGGGAACGGGGTCAACGGACATAATGGCGTGAATGGGAACATGGGATCTTTGAGGCCGAAGGAGAATAGAAATGGGCGGTGAGTTCGAGTTTTATTTTTGTTTGTTTGTGTAAATTATGTGAGATTTATCATTTAATAATAGAATGTCCGAAAATGTCCTGACTTAATTTTAAATTTAAACATTCAACATTGATTCTTCGCTGATTTTTGATTAAAACAGTTTTAAATTTATGCAGCTTCGACAATAGGCCACCAAATCCTAAAAATCACCTCAAAAAATTTACAATCAAGTTGCCGAAGAGGTCGTGTGACGATTTGTAAATATTATCTTAGAGTACGATTTTTTTAAATTATTATTAACGGTGTGTTTGGAAAAGTTGCTCAGAATTATGATCTGAACCCATGCGCCCCCCGTTAATAAACAGTTTAAAAAGTCAGTCGTTATATCTATTTGAAGTGTATATTTTTACTGTCTTTGAAACAGGAAATGATAAATACCCTTCAAGGGTTTTCAACATTGCACACAATTTATTCCGGCAGCACCCCGCGGCCGCGCTCGCAGCCGCCGCCCCCGCCGCGCCCCTCCAGCCGCGACGCGGCGCCGCGTGACGTGGCCTCCCGTGACGTCATCGACGCCAGGAGCAGCTACGCGGGACACCACGACGGCAACTACTACAACGAGACGCGCTCCTTGCAGCGCCCCAGGGGAGAGTATGGGTAAGTGCTACTTACAATTTCTTAAAGGTTTTCTAATAGGGTATTTAACAATTTTTTTATGACATTTTCAAATTGTTTATCTAAAGAAAAGAAATATTGTAGAAGTAACAGTATATTTACAATCAATAGTTCCCTACATACAGCTCCATACAAGACGGTACCGAGCTGTGACGTCACAACGTGTCAATCTCACTAAACACTGTACGGGCGTTTACGTAGGTAATGCGGTCACATGCACACGGGTCCGTGTTGGGATGCATAAATTTAATTGGCATATTATAAGGCTGCATAACGTTTTTTGCCATACTGTTTGTTTCGCATAACGTTCATACAGAATAAATCATAAGGCATACTTTATTTCCCCATAACTTAATTTATAATAATAATATATTAGCATAAAATGTTCGTGCATTAATGTTTTTACAATAACGATTACTTATCAAAACAATTATTGGCATCTCACGCTATGGCATAAAGTTGACAAGTCATACATAAAGAATTCCTTAATTTGTCAAAAATAAATGGACTGTAAAATTATTAACCTAATATTTTTTACACTTCTTTGGTTGTACGGGCCAGCACGTACAATTTCTGCGTTTGCAATTTACGCCAATCGGGCGAATTTATTTTCAGTGCACAAGTTGTGTCCGAGGCGGTCATACCTATCATTCAACTATCATTTATTTTAAGCTATCAAATTATTTCTATCGTTTTAAGTGAAATTGTGTTACTCTTGTATTAATTATTATAATCAGTTTTATAACCGTTATTTTGGACTATCGTTTGAACTATCCACCTTCTATCAATCAAATATTGTACGGGTTCCGTTCGTCTCAGCCCCTACATATTTGTGGTCCTTCGAGCCGGACTATCATGGAAAAACATCATACGTTGGCCACGAAAAAGAGGAATGCCTTGCAAAACTCGGTTAACTCAATTAGATCTGAAATGCAAAACTATACTTTCATTAATGAGTTTACCATGTCAGCAATGATTACAAACAATGTTATGAGCAAGTTAAAAATAATTCATGATTACCTTTTAGATACTATCACTGATATATTTCGTGGCAAGTTTAACATTCACCTCTTAACCCCCGAGCTCACTGTCTAGCTCCCAATGTAAAGTATCAACAATAGACCAACGAGATTGGATAGACCGCAGTATATGATCGAATTCCCATTTTTCCGATACAGACTCTATCATTATGTTAGAAACGGTGTGTTCAAATACCTTAAAATTACTGTTTTGCTTTCGTAATAACTCATCGGTTTTGCTACTCGTCCCCTGTGACTGCAGCAGAGGAACCTGGGGCGACGGTTGACGAGATGTTCCAGGCATACCCAACGGAGTAGCCGGTTTAATTACTGGCGTAATAGGCCTGTCGTCCCTTCTTTGATAATTGATGATTGCCGCTTTTATTTTCCCATATTTTTATATGATTGCTTGTAAAGTATGAATGAGTCTTGGCGTATTCAATGCTGCATAAATTGTTATGATTAACTTAAAATTCCTGCCAGTACTTATCAAGGGTGTCCAACCTCCGTCGGATATAATCCGGGGTTTTCCAGTCGGCACCGTCTTTCTTAAAATTAGTATAAATTTGCTCGATGGCAGAATGAGTTTGTTGTTGATTCGCCAAGATGTCTTCCATACTGAACATGATGAATGCAGTGATACTGAAAAGGAAAGATCTTACTTGAAATTCTGCTTAGTGCTTGCCTGTGGGTATGTGAGCGTCTGTACCCACAATATCCAATATTTGATAGCTAGCGTCTCTCGCTAGTTCAGTCCTCACTAGTTATACACAGTCCAATATATCTGAGTACACACGCGAGGCCCTTTAGAAGGACCACGAACTCCTTAGGACCTTCCAGCAGCAAGAGCCAATCCATCGAGGCCCTCCTATCACGTAGCTGTGGATTATACGGGTCACGTGTTTATCAAGGCCAACGCAGGCCGAGGCATCAAAACTACAAAAGGTTATGTTGCAGTTTTTACTTGCCTAGCAACAAAGGCTATTCACTTGGAGCTGGTCTCCGACCTGACAAGTACAGCATTTTTATCTGCCTTACGACGAATGTCGGCTCGTCGAGGGAAGCCAAGGCATATCTATAGTGACAACGGCACAAACTTCGTAGGAGCCAACAAGGTTCTACAGCAAGAATACGAAGAACTCCTTAGGACCTTTGATGAGGAGTTTCACTCCGACGTGGCTGAGATGGGCATCAGTTGGCATTTTAACGCTCCATCCTGGCCGTCAGCAAATGGTCTGTGCGAGGCAGCTGTGAAGAGCCTCAAATATCATCTCAGAAGGGTGGTTGGTGAGCACAAACTTACCTTCGAGGATTTTAGCACAGTCTTAGCTCAGTTAGAAGCTTGCCTAAACTCAAGGCCGTTGTGTCCGTTAACAGAAGACCCCGAGGATCTTAATTATTTAACCCCCTCACATTTTCTATCAAGTGGTCCGATCCTATCAATTTATGAAACTGAAAGAGATCTCAGAACGCGATGGCACCTAACACAAAAAATATTCCAAGACATTTGGAAAAGATGGCAACATGAATACCTATCAAATCTTACTGCAAGAGGCAAGTGGCGACAGTCACAACCCAATATCAATTTAAACGATATTGTTATTATCAATGATGGCAACCTTCCTGCAGGAAAACGGGCACTGGGACGTGTAGTAGAGTTGCACCCCGGTAATGACGGGTATGTGCGAGTTGTGACGTTAAAAACTAAGAATGGCTGAATAAAAAGACCTTTAGTTAAACTATCATTGCTCCCTATCAACCAAAACAAAGAAGTCCCGCAAGATGAGAAACCTTTGCAGGCAATTACTCCACCAAGGCCACGACGTAACAACCGTAACCTTAATTTGGCTACAGTGGCTACATCGGTTTTATTGTTTTTCATGACCTTAGCAACTAATTCTTACGACCTATACTCAATAACTCCATTACAAACAACACTGCTTTATTTTTCGATAAAATCGCTAACATGCAACTGATAAGAGACGACTGGCGTCTTGTCGTCTACAATGAAATGAGTCCATACTGGGAAGGAATGGCGGCGTCTAGCAAATATATAAATTACTTAGAAACAGTATGCTCTAAGAGAAAAGACCTATCACAATGCGACGGTGCCATGTATCAATTGAACCACGAGTACTCTGAGCTACAACACTACAACAAACTATAACTTCATCAGCAGATCGTTTCGAGCACGCGCCGAAAGCGCGGTCTTATCAATGGAGTAGGTAATATTGCTAATTCGTTGCTTGGCCTATTAGATGGCAGTTTTGTGAAGAAATACGAAAAAGATATTTTATTAATTAAAAGTAATCAAATAAACCTGGCATATTTGTGGAAAAATCAAACCTCAGTTGTGGAAGCCGAATTAAATCTTATGAAAAGGGTAGAAACTATCATGGAAAAACATCATAAGTCGGCCACGAAAAAGATGAATGCCTTGGAAAACTCGGTTAACTCAATTAGATCTGAAATGCAAAACTATACTTTCATTAATGAGTTTACCATGTCAGCAATGATTACAAACAATGTTATGAGCAAGTTAAAAATAATTCAAGATTACCTTTTAGATACTATCACTGATATATTTCATGGCAAGTTTAACATTCACCTCTTAACCCCCGAGCAATTACAACAAGAGTTAAGTATCATATCAGCTCAGTTACCTAGAGAACTAACTTTACCTGCCAATTACGAGAATCTGTTTAAACTTTACAAAATGTTAAAGATAAAAGCCCGCTTAACAAAGAAATACCTTATTTTTGAAATACGATTCCCATTAGTAGCACGAGACTCATATGAATTACATAAAGTTATATCTATTCCGAAACCAACACAAAGTAATATGATCAGCCTTATACCTATCATTTTTTTTTTTTTTTTTTTTGTTCCCCTCCGCGGGAAGGGCAGGAGGATAAAAATGCCCTGACGCATACTCTGGCGCGATTCCAAAGTTATGTGGGACTCGTCCAGACGCCTACCAGGACCATACCCACTAAAAACCCCCTGTCGGCTCGTGCATTTTTGCCACTCAGCCTTCATCGGAGCGACGGCCAATTGGAGAAAGAGGCCGCGCTAGCGGGGCCCAGAAGGGGTCACCCGCTGGGATTACATAGCACTGAAGGTGCTCAAAAATTAAAAGTAAAATAAAAACATTAAAAATGAAAAGTAAATAATGAAAACATTAAAAATTGAAAAATTAAATATGCATTAATTCGGATTTACGTTAGAATTAGAATTTACGTTAGAATTAGAATTTGCGGCCAGAAGGGCCTCGAGATCGCGTGACAGTCTGGTGGATGAGTACGCTTGCGCATTTCTAGGCCTAGCGACTTTGAACTTCGAGTCTAACACAGGAGCAGCATATGAGACAGAATCACGAACTAGAGGATTGGGATGGGTTTCGGAGCGTTTGAAGAACGCTTCAGAGAGTGTTTTGAGATATTGTTGTACTGTAGGCAGTTCAAGATCTCTATGCAAGTCCGCGTTACGCACGTACCACGGTGTGCCTGTGGCCCGGCGGCAAAAGAGGTTTTGAACTACCTGCAGTTTGTGCAGGAGGGAGGGTTTGGCGTGGGCAAAGATTGGCGAGGCATACGTCATGACGGGTCTAACGCAGACCTTGTAAAGTGTACGTTTGTTTCTGAAGGACATTTTACTTTTTCTACCTAACATGCTATTTAGGCGGACTAAATAGTGACGAGCGAGTTTCGAAACTCTTTCGACGTGTGGCTTGAAAGAAAGCGTCGGATCTAATGTGACGCCTAAGTATTTAGTACTGCGCTTCCAGGGGATGGGAATGCCTAACATTCGAACGTGGGGATCGCCATCGGGACGACGGCGTTTGTGGTCGAAGCGCATCGCAGAACTCTTTTCAGGGTTCACATCGATGCGCCATTCTTGAAACCATGCACCAAGGGCGTTTACGGCCTTTTGGAGTCTGGTTACAAGGCGCCGAACACCGTGGCCTTTGGTATAGAGTGCGGTGTCGTCAGCGAAGAGGGCGAGTTCGACGCCTTTCGGCGGGATGGGAATGTCGTTGGTGTACACGGTGTACAGCAGAGGGGCGAGGACTGAGCCTTGAGGGACTCCAGCCTTTATGGGACGAGGTGCAGAAAGCGTGCCTTCGTGTTTAAATCGAAACGTACGGTCTTTGAGAAACGACGCTATTATCCTGACTAGGCGATCCGGTAAGCCTATCTTGTAGAGTTTATAAACGAGACCGCTGTGCCAGACTTTATCGAAAGCCTTGGCTACGTCAAAGAAAACCGCGACTGTTTTATAACGACGCGGATAGAAACCGTCAAGTATATACTCGACGATTCGGTGGACTTGCTGAGGGCAGGAGTGTTTAGCGCGAAAGCCGAACTGATGGGGAATAATGAGAGGATCGCCATCCGTTGGAAACAGATGGTTCCGCATTCGAGAGAGTATGACTCTCTCGAGAAGTTTAGACATTGCCTTGAGGAGGCTGATGGGTCTGTGATTAGCCGGGACGTTCAGAGGTTTGCCCGGCTTGGGAATGCCTATGACTGTCGCTTCTTTCCAAGCTTTTGGAAAGTAGCTATGGTCGAAGCAGGCATTGAAAATGATAGCTAATAAGGTAAGCATCTGTTGAGGTAGGTGCTTAAGTGCGTGGTTGGAAATTCCATCCGCACCCGGAGCCTTTTTGGACTTTTGATTTCTAATGAGAAGCAAGATTTCATCATTAGAGACTGTGACAGGGTCGGCGGTGATGGGAAGAGAGTCTCTGCGAAGGACTTCGTCCTCCACCGCCTGGATGTGTGAGGGATCAGCAGGTTGCGTGCTGGGCGAGCATTGTGCGGCAATGCTGTCGGCGAAGCATTCGGCTTTCTCTTCGACTTCGAAGGCAGTAGTGCCGTCGGGACGAGTGAGAGGAGGAACGTGAGAGACGGTGTCTACGCGTAAGGCTCGGGCCATGCTATAGTACGCTTGGTGGGACGGAGAGATATTCGCCATGAGATCGTTCATCTGAGCGTCTCGGAGTTCCGCGAGGCAAGACCTAACTTTACGTTGAAGCTGATTCGCAGCTGTTCTATAGGCGGGCGTGGGATATTTCTTGGCTCTCCGGAGAGCCGCGTTCTTAGCTTTAATAAGATTGCTAATGGCTAAGGGAAGCGTGGGTTTGCCTTTCTTAGCAACCTTTTCGTTTACACTGATGGCTGAGTTGATAGCATCAGTGAAAGAATTTACTAACGAGTCTATTTTATCCGGGCTATCTAATTGATCGGGCGAGATCGCGAGCGGAGAGTTTGGGGCCTCTAAGGCAGAAACTATCGTATTTTTAAACCCTTTCCAGTCGGTAAAGGTCTTAGGAGAAGTGACGTTAACGTTAGGCGGTCCTAGCACGAGGGAGACGGGGCGGTGGTCAGAACCTAGGTCATCGAGCGGTTCGATAGACCTGAGGTCGAGGTTGATATGCTTGACGATTGCAAAGTCGAGGATGTCAGGAGAGTGGTTCGGGTTGTCGGGATAGTGAGTGGGAGACGACGTCTAAGTCGAGTAAGTTGGTGATGTCGAGGAGAGCTATACCGCTTTGGTTGGTTGATAGGCACGTCCAGTCAGTATGTTTGGAGTTAAAGTCTCCGAACATAATGACTGAACGGCCGAGGGCGAGAATGGTCTCAAAGTCGCTGCGGATAGGTTTGGTGCCACAAGGTATGTAGACTGAAGCTATGATGATGGTCGGATGACCAGTCATAGCCAATCTACACACAGTGGCTTCCATGTTGAGGAGAGGAGGGGTAGGGAGAGGACAGCAATGGAAACCTCTTTTGTAATATACAGCGGTGCCGCCGAAACCGTCGGAGTTTGGCCTATCGTTACGAATAAACGCGTACTTAGGTATAGCGAATCCCCTGGAGCGGTTTGGAGTAAGCCATGTCTCCTGGAGAAGGAATAAGTCAGGTTCTTTGTTCTGAAGGAACAGTTTAATCTCGGGAAGGTTGGTGTTCAGGCTACGAGCGTTAAAAGATATAAGGGATAAGCCCTTGGGTTTGATACGACAGGACGCGGGATTCGCGGGTCTAGACATTATAATTTATTATATACGAATTTATACAAATAAAAAGAATTTACAACGAACTTAGGAGCGAGTGATGCTCGGCTAAAGCAAATAAACGCTCTTGAGGAGAGCGGGCGGCTCGCAGTTTGCGTGCGAGCACGGAAATTTCGTTAAGATCGACGTTTTGGATAACGTCGAACACGGTCTTCATGTCCTCAGCCAACGACGACTGAGGTGCGGATGACGGAGAAGGATGCGGCCCTACGGAAGCTACGGGAGCTGGGATGGGTCGGGAAGGTGCAGGCGGAACGGCCGGACGCTGCCTCCAAGACAGAGCCGGAGTAGGCGTCGGCTGAACGGGCTTTGCTTCCGGGGGACCCCGGTTGCGCAGCGGCGGGAAGTTAGCGTGAGTGAGCGGCGGCGCCGGTTTAGGCGCGACCCTCTTGGCGGTGGAACGCGGTGCACGCGGGCAGCCCCTGTAGTTAGCTGTGTGACCAGACTGGCTGCACAGCACACAGGCAGGGGGGGAAGTGGATTCGGGAGTGCGAGTGCACTCCTTTGTGAAATGTGGATCCAGGCACTTAACGCACCTGGGGGGAGCTGAGCAGTTAGCCGCTGCGTGGCCGTAGAGCTGGCAGCGGTGGCACTGCCCAGGGTGACCGCGGGGGTTGGGACGCTCGACGGAGATATTTGAGAGTCCGCAAATTGTGCGAGCCTCTCTAAAGATCTCCCTCGAGTTGGGAGTATTCGACAAGATTACCAACGCTAAGGGAAAACGCCTACCGCGGTTGGAGTGCATCTTGTGCACTGCTGTGACCGGGAAACCCTGAGACTTAAGGTCATCGAGAATGTCCTCGTTACTGAGTTCGAACGGGACGCCCCGTAGTACAGCGCGGATCTTACGCTCCTCCGGGAGGGCGTAGGTGTGATACGCGATTTGGTTTAATCCGAGTAACCTGGTAAACGCGCGGAAGTCGTCGACGGTCGCTATTTGAATCTTGATTGTATCGCCAGCGTTGGCGGCTTTTAGGTAATTAATTTTGTGCACTTTGCACAAGTTTGAAACCGCGGTCCAGCGCGCTTTTTCACGCAGGAAGACGGGCGGAGGGAGCTGAGGCTTCGGCGGGACGGGAGCGCAGCGCGTCGCTGGCTTCGATGTGACCGACGGAATCGCGGTCACTTCGAGTGACATGAGCGGCGCGGGGGCGGGTGTAGAAGACACCGGGGTTGGCTCGGGTGTTGAAGACACCGCGGCCTTTTTCGAACGCTTCTTAGTGCGTTTGGCAACTAATTGGAACTCGGGCTCTGGAGAGCCGGTTAGGGTGGCGGCGACCGACGAAGCTACGGACGCGGCGGAGTCTGAATCGCTCCCGGGAGCGGTACGCTTCCTACGAGAAGAGCGCGAGGATGAGACCGACGCGCAGTCCATATCGGATGGAACGGGAGACGCGGGAGAGCTATAGACCTGAGGGGTCTGGATGTTGGAGGCCTGAGGGGCTGGGGTTGGGGCCTGAGGGGCCGGGGACGCGATTGATGCCTGCAAGGCCTGCGTAAGGATGTCTTTTGGGATGGAGACGCCTGCCGCAGCAAGCGCCTGGGTGAACGCGTTAATAATGATTAGCGGATCCATTAGGGAGGGTTGGGACAATAATATGTAAAAATATAAGTATAATAAAGATGCCTAGTTCCTAAAAACCTAGCAAAATCAAAGCGGCAAACCTCCCTACCAGCGGTAGGGGGGCTGGGGAGAAAAACTTAAAACTAACAATAGTACGCCGAAGGCCGCTACCTAGAAACCTAAAAAAGGGTACGCAGGTAAAGAGTTGACCGCGTTAGGGTCAACCTTTACCGACAGAAAGGACAAATACACACGAATACACACAAATATGATAAAAATAAATATGAAAATAGGAGAAAAATAAATAAAATAGAGAAGAGAAATAAATAAAAATAAAAAGGACTGGGTCAGTACAAATTCGTTGTCACCGTTAAGTATCCTTTGCACTGAAACCAGACTACTTACGCCGGGCACAACACTGCACTCAGCACAAGCACAACACAACTTAGCACAGCACTTTGAAGACTAAGAGGCTTAGTCGCAAAGAAAAATCGCACTTCGAAAGCACTCAGACGGAGTAGAAAGACTTAGGAAACCGTAGCACGGAGCCAACACGCTAGACTGTGACGTCAGTAAACTGAGCGCCGCGGAATGGCGGGAAGGGACCGATCAACGGAGAGTTGGGTCTTGCACGTCCGCACCGCGTGGCGATCGGAGCGAGAATGCGGATATACCTATCAGCGAATACTTAGCATTAAATAGCAACAAAGATTCATTTATAACGTTATCAGAGAGCGACTTAAATAAGTGTGAGGAATACGATATCAATACGGTGTTGTGCAGATCAAAAAAGCCTATCTACCATATGAAAGATGATCAATGTCGGAAGAGTGAAGATCTAGGAACATGTAAAACAAACTGGAAATAACTCACAAGTTAAATACATACATGTATTACCGTTGCGACTATTGTCATTATAAGCTAATTTGTGAAGATCAAGTTTCATTTGTGAAGTTGAATAACACCGGCCTGCTTACTCTGGGTCAAGACTGTCTTATAAAATCAAATGATAGTCCGAAATAACGGTTATAAAACTGATTATAATAATTAATACAAGAGTAACACAATAACACTTAAAACGATAGAAATTATTTGATAGCTTAAAATAAATGATAGTTGAATGATAGGTATGACCGCCTCGGACACAACTTGTGCACTGAAAATAAATTTGATTGGCGTAAATTGCAAACGCAGAAATTGTACGTGCTGGCCCGTACATTGGTTGTTACAGACGATATAGCAACGTGGTTTAGTCAGTATTACGTATGGGGAAATGCAACATCGCCTCCTATTTTCACACCTAAAGTTTTAAGTACATTCGAATTAGATGAAGAAAACCCTCTCATCTCATAATGCCAACTTCGCAAAATGCCAACCGCTCGCAAAATGACAACTTCGCATAATGTCAACTTCTCACAATGACAACTTCTGAAAGGACAGACGTGATGTTTGTTTGAACCAAATTGAACCGAAGTCGCTTTTCGTGAAAAGCTGGAAATGGTACTTACTTTGGTCCTGGTATTAACTACATACAAACCTAACCTAACCCAATTGAACGGGTGCGTCTCATTTCGTAGTACCCTCCCTCCGCGCCTCCGGGTTTATAAAAACACTCTCGGACGGGGCAGAAAAGTTGCGTGGTTCCAATTCGGTTCTGTATTATTGTGTTATATATTTTGATTATAGTGAGATGATTATTTACAATTCATCATCATCATTTATTAAATAATCTTGGTCAAATGTTATTATTTATTATTCACGTGCAAGTTGCTTTTTGGCATGACCTACATACTGACTAACCTGCTCCTCCTCGCTGCGCTTGACGTCGCACCTAATATTATTTATTTTTACTTTCAAGACTCAACATTTGTACTTGATAAATTAGGCATCAAAAGTTTTTTTCTTACTTTACGTTTATGACTTTAGAGGTTATGGATACTTCTATTATGCGTTTTGTATTTTATGATAATTTATCTTTAGACGCATAACAGTTATGCCCTTTACATTTATGCTATATAAAATTATGATGAAGAAAATTAGAGTAAGTTAAACTAATGGCAATGAAATCATTCTGCGTGTATAATATTCTGCTTATCTCAATTTATGCGAAAAAACTTTATGCTTGAAATTGTTATGCAAAACTACATTATGATAAAAAAATTATGCGTCCGAAAGGGCTCCCAATGCGGTCACATGCATACTGTCGTAATATACATTGTTATATTAGGTCTTTACCTATGAAATTGCCGTTTTTCACGAAATAAATGAAGCGTAATTGTTTTATATATTTTTTATTTCTATTAATCAAAATAATCACCCATGCAATCAATGTATCTTTGCCAACGCATTGGTAGCTTATTGATGCCTTTCTTGAAGAAATCAGCTGGACGGGAGGCAACAAATTCTTCAAAGGCATTTTGTACTGCCTCTCGGGTATTGAATTTTTTTCCCGCCAGAAGTCTGTAGGCGCAAGGTCTGGTGATTACGGCGGATGACGGAGAACTTCCAACCCCAACTCTTGTAGCTTGGAGACCGTCTGCTGTGCAGTATGAGGTCGCGCGTTGTCGTGCAGGAGCAGTGGAGCCGAACGATTGACCAAAGCTGGTTGGAGACGTGCGAGCTTCTCCATCATTGTGTTCAGTTCTTCACAGTACACATCTGCAGTAATGCTTGTCCCGTTTGGCAAGAAGCTGTGATGAATTACACCCGCGTTAGACCACCAAACAGTGACCATCACTTTTCTAGGGGTAAGTTTTCGTTTAGGGCATTGTTTGGGTGCTGAACCAGGGTCCAACCAACTTGCTGAGCGCTTACGATTGTCAAACAGGATCCATTTCTCGTCACAAGTAACAATGCGGTTCAGAATTCCTTTATTTGTATGCCTGCTGAGCAGTGCAAGGCACGTCTCCACGCGTACTTCGCGCTGGCGGTCATTGAGTTCGTGGGGTACCCATTTGTCAAGCTTTTTTACCTTGCCAATTTGACGCAAATGGACCAATATTGTTTTGATGCTAACGTCGAAAGCTGCTGCTAATTCAGCCGTGGATTGAGTTTCATCAGCTTCCACAATTGACTTTAATTCGTCATTGTCGACCAAAGTTTTCGAACGACCACGGGGTTCATTTTTCAGGTCAAAATTTCCAGAACGGAAGCGGGTAAACCAATAACGGGTGGTGCGTTCGTTTGTAGTGTTCGCTCCGTAAACGTCGTTGATGTTGCGTGCCGCTTGTGCCGCTTTGCTGCCGCGACGGTACTCATACTCCATAATTACTCGAATTTTTAACTTATCCATGATGACGAAAAATGTTCGAATGAGTTGAAAAAAAAAACACTAACTATTAAACAAATGACGATTTTAGAAAAAGAATTCCATGTTTGTCAAATTAAATTAATTTGAAATTAGAATAATCAGTCAAAAAAAAATATTTTCATTTGAAATGGCCAGTACGGCAAAACGGCAGTTTCATAGGTTAAGACCTATTATTTAATGTCAGTAAGCTAATTATATAAAAAAAAAATGTAACATATTTTGTAATAAGTTTTTTGGTTCTTTTTTGAGTTTTATAATCTATATAATTTCGATAATATATTCAAAACTTTATGGTTTTTAACTTTTTGGGTAAAATAGCTTATATTCCTAAATGAACGATAAAAGCTTGCATTTTCAAATGTAGTCAATTACCCAATTCTAATACAAGACATTACATATTTCACGGCAACCTTAATTACCCCACTGCATCAGCGCACAGGCGGAGGGGGGCCTGCTGGGGTGGGGGAAGGGGGTGTTGTCAGGCTATTTATTATCCACCACGGTCGCCTACTGAGGGTTAGCAGATGTAATAACTTGTAAGGTTATCCTCGCGAAGTTTTCCTTCTCCGTATGAGCAGTCGGGTGTATGTATTTGTACTTTAAAATCTAATTCGTAAATTTGGTTGTCACCGGCGTTAACCCAGGGCCTTCAGATTGCGAAGCCGGTACCGAAAAGTACTACTTACAAATTCACAATATAAACAAGATTACCTAGGGAAGAAAAATAATAACGGATAGAATGCAACGCTTAAATAACTTTGTACTGAAGCTATGTACAAAGTATTTTCGTAACAATTTCTATCGTAATTGTGTCCAAATAATTACTAGTTTATAACCTCCAAGAGCTAATAAGAAACTTTACAAAATTATTAAGGTACAGTGAGGTAAGAATAGATCGGGAAATTAAACTGCAGTAGTAATTATCTCAATAGTTTCATTGTTTAAAAATGTAACATACGTTTACTGATCAGCTACAAACTCTAGTTGGATTCTTCAAGTGCAATTATAATTATCTATATTTCTTAAATTTTATTTAAAAATTGAAAACACCAATGGAAGGGCGCTCTCCACATATTCGCAAGCCGGCACATGCAGTTCGGCAGTATGCATGTGGCAGACCGCAACGAATGACACTTATTCGGCTTGTGCCGAATTGTTTAGCCGAAACCAGAACGGCATAAGCCGGGTGGAGATCCCCGAACGTGATTCTCGGCTCCCTCGGCTCTGTACATCTAAGTAGTTCTCTCTGGGTCAGCCGTCAATTTTGTATGGAATACTCGAATTTTTCATTTTCTCTGCATCACTTCTGCGTCTGAGCTGCGTAATTGCGCGTAGTTTCCAATTAAAATTGATATTTATACAATGATTTCGCTCGCGTCGCGCGTCCCCTCGGCAACAGGGGTTTTTCCGATTGGAAGTTACTCTTTTATCCTTTTATGCACCGTTGATAACATAGAAATAGTTTCATTATGCTCGTTTTGTAGTTTATACGTGCAACGTTACAAATTAACAAACTCTTTGCGCATTTATAATATAAATGCGCAAAGTTAGGACAAAGACTAATTTAATACACGTGACTACCTCCTGCATCCTACCCCTTATGTTTGAAATTCCAACATTGTCATGCCACATAAATTTCACATAAATGAAATTCCACAGAAATTTCTTTTCAACTGACGTTCGCATTTTGAAATCACTCTCTCTCAAAATCCTCTAATCAAATCAATCAAAAACCTCTAATCACAGCTAAACGCCACCTATTGTCTCACTCCTGAACTTACACAAATCCGATACCACCCTTCTAACAAGGGTGCAATCAGAGCAAAAAGACTGTTTATTTCCAGTGCCTACCGAGCGACCGTGTGGCCTAATGGATAAGGCGTCGGACTTCGGATCCGAAGATTGCAGGTTCGAGTCCTGTCACGGTCGAATGTTAGTTTTTTTGTGGTTTATTATTGCGAATCAAATTTATTTGGTTCCTATTAAATAAAATAATAATAAAAAAAGGATTAGGTTTTACGTTTGTTTCTTAATAATTTTTGCGTGCGTTGTGACCACGTTTCTCCATCAATTATGGACCGATATTGAAAATTACTTTTTTGTTTGGAACCTCTCGAGGTGTGGACTATTGTCAACAAGTCGGAGTCAGATAATTGGGCTCTAAAGAAATCGAAGGAAAGCTTCCAATATTATAAACGAGACGAGTTCTTTGTAGTTATTTCTGTTCTCGAAAGCACTATGTGGTGCAGCGGACCTGATGCGGTCTGATGTGATCTTCCACAAGCCACTTCAATTATCCAATAATTAGTATTTCACGGGTTGCAGTTCTATTACTTTAATATGGTTCCTCCTGGGTGTTTGTCGTTTGGATACTTGGGGGGAGGGAGACTTGCCGAGCTTACAGAGCCACATAAGAATAATTTTGTATATGCATAAAGATGCATTGTAAATTTATTTTGAGAAAAATATACCCATGAAGTTTCAGCATGCTTTATTTGACGTCAATAAGAACAAGTAATTGTCAATGTTGAGAAATCAATATTTGAATTTGAAGCGATTTCTTAACACATAGGAAAAATCAGGGAAAAATTTTGGAAACTGAATCAACATTGATTGATCATGTCGAGAGAGTCTTGGTCGAGAGTCTGATGAGTTATTAGAAATATTTTTATTGTTACGTGGTTTCTTTGTAAATTAATTCGTTTGACGCTTTTAGTGTTTTGTACAAAAGGATTTTTTGAGCATAATACAACAATAGATCAACTTCTAGGCAACACAAGCTACACATTCATCATTTTTAGTCAATGAATTGAATTAAAAAGACTTATTCGTATCCTTGTGTTTGTTTCTACTTTAGCGGAATATAATTTATTGTATGTACAGTATTTCAAATCAATTAGACCGCATTATGTGAACACTAGCTCTGGGTTGTTTTTCTCATAAGCTAGAAATTTCTTTTTCGTTTGGATATAACATATAATAGCTACGTAGATAATGCATTTACATGCACATTGTGGTAATAAAAATTGTTATATTTAATGTCAGTACAAATTTTATGATAAGTTTTTGCTTTCTTTTTAGGTTTTCTAATCTATAGAATTTTGTTATCATATTCGAAAAAATTATGTGTCAAAACATTGTTAGAGTCGAAATAACTTTTATATTTTCTAAATAAATGATAAAAATTTGCATTGTCAAATACCCCATTAGTTTCAAATTCAATAGAACTTTTATTTCGATGCTTATGCATGATACTAACTGTCCCTCCATCTTGGATCCCCAGCTACCCGAACACGGCGGCCTCGCGCGGTAACCGCGCCGCGTACTCGCTGCCGCGCGGCGCCAACGCGGCGCCCGCCGACTTCTACTTCATGCCGTCTCAACGGAAATACGAAGGTGAAGTTGTCAGAGTGTTCGTCAACAATAACTAGCAGACTTCAGCATGTTTGGTTAAAGTGAAAAGCGGTGGGTATAACATGGTTCTTTAAAGAAAGTAATTGAAAATGGCGGTGCTTATCATGTTCTCTCGCTCGCACACTAGTGCCGTCTATACGCACTCTCGCGCGTACGGTAAGTAAAAAAAATATCAACATCATAGTAAGGATTCTTCTGAAATTTTGTTATTTACTTTGTCAGGTGTACAAAAATGGACATAAGGTCCTTTCATCCCGAAAAAAGCACTGTTTCCGATGAAACTGCTCCACGTGTCTTTCAAACTTTCACGCCGACGAAGCCGCTGTCAGAAACTAGTTTGAAAACCCGGTCTTTTTTATTATTTTTAAATTGAAAAAATCTTTTGAAAATTTGTATGCTAACTGTACTACCTGTCAATGCAAGTACAAGCCGCCATTTATGATTCCTTTCTTTAATGAACCATGTTATAGTCGACAAGCTCTTGACGTACAGGCCGTCACTGCACGAAAAGAACCGACGCAACGACACTGCATCCGTCTTGCTCATGCGCCGCGACAATGCATGAGTCTGTCTCTTTCGCAGTTGTCAAGTTTGATTAACGTAATATATAGAGTCGGTGTGAGAGTCCGTCATGCGAGGACGTCAGCTACCTTTCGCTAGTTATGTTACATCAAAGTTAGTAGTCGAAGTAGGTTTATAAATGTCATTTTGTTCACGGAAAAATTATAATTAAAATTAGTTTGGGTTGAAGGTGGAATCAGCTCATTGGAACCATTGGGTGAATAGCGTGCTCACTTCCTGACTATCAAAATGGGCGACAAATATTTCAAAACAGTGCCTAGTGCTTTTATTTCACGAAGCGACGTTCGCTTTACTTGTAGTTGTTAGTGTCCAAACACGCTACAAATGTGTGTGTGACCGGGCGGAGCGAACGACTGTCGCGCGCACGCACACATATACATTTTGTTTGTACACGTAGGCATTTGTTTACTTGTTTTGTTTGACAACCAATGACATATTAAATATAGACAAGTCATACCCAAACATTACCGCAAAAAAAAAACGGCATCAACTTAACTATAGATACATACCCGATATATAGAGTCATATGATTTGTGAAGAGATATCTATGTCCTTCGCACTAATTGGTCGCGAGCGTGTATAGCGTTGTCTCTTACTCCCATATACAAAATCACATTACATCTCGCTCTTTGAGTTTGTTGAAATGTATAGCCATGTCAGTTTTAAAACGTCATCTTAAAAGGCAAAATAAAATAATAAATAAGATAGTTATAAAAAAATAGTACTAACGCATGAAAAGAAACGTTTATTTTATCTTTAACAGTAACAGTGTAATTAGTACACTGTCTAGTATTAGCACACAAGAAGGTATTGTGCGGTATTAAAACACAGAATAGAGAATAAGTTTTATTTGACGTGTAGCCATGACACTGGGTTGCACAAGACTAAGTGAAATGGCGGGCAATTGCCTTGCATTTGCGTAGTCATTATTGAGAGCGGACAACTTGTCTATTGTCTATATGTAATATGTCATTGGTGACAACAGAATTAGAAAGCAAGTGTGAGTTCATAAAGCACAAGTCATGTTAAAAATGACATATTTTATTAAGGGAATTTATTTATTGTAATATGTAAATAATTACTCTAAAGCTTAACTAAGTATCCATTGCTATTTACAAAAAGTTTCTTTTACAAATAGCCTGAATTATAATAGCCCGTTGAAAAAGGGTCGTCATTTTGAAAAAAAAATTGGCGGTTTTTGGGTTTTTTTTTTATAATTGGTTGGATATTTGATTATTTTCTCAAGAAAATTAATTTATTTTAATATTAAAAAGTCATGGAGGTTATTTTGGTTTAATAAAAATTACCTCTATTTTTCATGTATATCGTCGAATATCCAATATCTGTGCAAAGAGTGACCCGAACAAATGGATTCGGAAATGAGTTTACATAGTTGGGTATGGGATAGGGATGTGTCAATGTAACGAGTCACGTTATTTGATCTGTTATATTTTAAACTAGAAATATTTCTTTTTCTTATTTTGACATATATATATTATATATTATGTGGACTACTTTACTGTTAATTATATCCAATAGTTCATCGAATTTACCCAATGAAGACAAAAAAGTTATTACTATAATACAATGAGTAAAGGTATTTGACTGTTTCGTTTTAAACGAAAATTCTCCAAAAGGCAAAATCCTTATGCCAAAATTTTTTACAGAAATATAGTTCAAAGGTCAATATATTTCTAGATTGATTACCAATAAAATATTGAAACGACCAAATTAGATTTTAAAACTACAGCTTTTACTCACGCGTTATTGTCGGGAAGGTCCGCCTAGTTTCGGACTCGTACGGAGTCCATCACCAGGGCCGAGCACAGTCGCGGCTGTGCCTCGTCTCGCACTCTAATAATGCGTGAGTAAAAGCAGTAGTTTTAAAATTTATGAACATGACTCACTTAACATTTTTAAAATTAACGACCAAATTAGGTTTACAGCTCAGGTCATTATTATAGGCGTAATTTTAAATACTTACGAGTTGTGATGTAGGAACCAGTGTACGTGATTTTTAATTACTATGTTTATTTCAAATCTGTAAATATTAAAAACATTTATTTAAGTAAGTAATTAAGTAACATTTATTTAAGTTTGATTGTTACCAATTACATATTATGGACATAAAAGGTATAAAATGCAGTTTTTAATATAGTGTGCAATTATTGAAATATTAAAAGCGGCATTTTAAAATATCTTCTCTTTATATTGTGATTGGGACGCTCATAGTACGCTTCTAAAAAATGCTTTACTCTAAATTAATAGGTATATTAATTGGCTGCCTTATCAATTAACGCACCCTTTCAGCTTGCACTAAATTATTTGCTAGGAGATATTGGAGTTTCGGGAAGTATTCTGGAAAGTCCACGACGTGTCTTTGAACGTCCTGAAAAGTTCGCATTTTTGGAGGAAATTAATTAATTTCATAACACACAAGAATAATTTAGCTGCAAAGAAGTAGATGTCCTTGTTATATTTTACCAGATTTAAATTTGATTAAATTTAAATTGCAAGTTAAACCGAATTATTGTATCTGGATATTATTTAAATTTCTCCAAGTAGTGCGTGACACATAGAAGATAATGTACTTTAGAGATGACGGTTAAGTTCAAATTGATTTAGCTAAAGCCATTTTGTAAACATTTGTAGAATCCATAATAAGGACATATGCAGGTTTCGTTGCTAAAATCCTGCAGACAATTTATTGAACTATTTCATACTTCATACATCTTAATGTCTCAATTCGTAAGCTCAGGTCAGGCACTGAGGTTGAGAAGCACAATTTAGAACAAACACTTGGTTAGTGTACGACGTTCAATTTAATGCAAAACATTTTATTTGAACTCCCCGGCACTGAAATGGTTAAAGCTTTATGGAATTTAAACTTAACTAGGACCTACTAATGTTTATTTTAGTGGTAGTGCCATCTAACTGATAAAATAAATAAAAATATTATTTAGAAGAATCTACTAATGATTTTTTTTCCTGGTGTATTTTTCCCTCGGCCAGTAACCTAACTTCCTCTGACAAGGTAAATATAATTTTTATTAGGGTTTGGTATATTAACATTATATGATTTAACACCTTACTGACATAAAATTTTATGATTTAACACCTAACCGAAATTAAATGCCCATTATTAATAACCAATACTAATATGTTGTAAAAAAGTTATTTCACCAAATTTTTCGATTGAGCCGATCAATTGTGAGCATGTAATTGGTAATTGAAGAATTTGATTTATAATTTGTTAATATTATAATATGTTTAACTAATTTATGTCATATTCATGTTATTTATGTCATCTTTACGTTTTTATTTCTTTACACATATGTGACGAAACAAGCCGAGATGCGGCGAACTAAACATTGCCACGAGTTCATTTTGATCCTTTAGTCAAATTATAACTGACGTATTATGTTCTCACTGACTCAAACCATTGTTTGGGAGAACAGTAATGCTGACGTCATGTCAGAGGGAACAAATATCTGGCAGTGAGTAGGACGTCTTCTTGCACAACATTAGTACATCACACACCTACACGCTTCAACTTGATCATTGAAACAGGTAGATATGTTAAAAAATTAATTCAAAGCAAATCGAAATGAACATACGGTTGCGTACTATACGGTTGATATCTCTGGGAGTTAAAAGTAACATATCTACCTTATTTATCAGTCATTGAAACAACAACAATTAAAACAGAATTTCTCTCTTTTACAGACTTTTGACGGAGAAGCAGAATCTATCCAAACATAGTTACCAATAGATTTGTTTTTAAGCGCAAGTAATTTGTACCTTTACACAATTGAACTGTTTTTATTTTTTTTTCCCAAAACCATATCTAGTCTCATGTCACAGTTTTAACTAACTTATTAAATCACACAATCTTTATTTTCTGTTTTTATGAATGTAAATAATTTTTTTTTCTTTTTGTAATTATTTCCGCTGTATATCGGGGCCGTTAAGTATTATTTTTAACGTACTTAATATTATTTACACAGTGTAAAAATATATGTTTAAAATGCATTACATTATTATGTAGGTAACTAATTGTAAGAATTTATATAATGTACAAAATATGTAAAGTATTTACGGGATATTATTAAGTTATCTGTATATAGTGTAAGCCTAGCTTAATATAATTACTTCTTTTATATTGATTTTATTATAAGTTGGTAGATTAAGGAGTTTAATTAGATATTTCCCATCGCCAATTATTTTATGCTGAAATATTCTTAGGATTTGGCTAGAGAAGTCATCTTTAAAAGTATTTTTATTAAAACTTGGTGTTTTTTACAACTTGTAAGTAATGTCTTCCCATGTAAAAGTTTGTATTAGAAAATATTCTATAAGATCTAAATATGGTTATCTGTATGAATAAGCAGTTGTCATACAATTCTTAAATTAGAAACCATTTTGAGTAACATTTGTTAGACATGTTATGTTTCTCGTTGAAAGACTCCACTGGTACAGTTTACCTCCATGTCGGATACAATAATTACGAGTTGGCAACGCCGTCTAATAATCGAGGAGTTATTGGAAGATACTCTCGCTACAATTTTAATCATTGCGATAAGCAGAATGTATTTTTCTTTGTTTATTTTCTCTTAGCTTATATGTTATCCATTATGTATTCTTGGTGCAATCGTTGCTATTGAAACGGACAAATATTTAATTAACATTTATACTTAACTTCATACCTAAGACTTACGAAATAAAAATGTATTGACATAATCTGTACTCTGTGTTTTATTATACCTACTCCTGAATTCGGTACGTCGAGAACTAATTCCAGATTCTAATTGGAAAACCATTTTGAGATATCACTTCTCTTTATATTTTGTTATCAACAGCTCCAAAATAATGCAATTGAGCTTATTTTAAAGAAAACGCGCAACATATTGTGTTTCCATGCGACCGCTATAAAACGTCATGTCGTAGAACCACGTTCTAAATAGTCTGGCGAAACTGTCACGTCAATGTTTGCAATACTTATGTAGCAGTAGGGAATGCAATCCCGACTCGAGATCGCAAATTCGAGATCTCGCGGGATCAGAAATATCAATCCCGCGAGATCTCGGAATTTCCGGGATCACTCATTCGCGATAACTCATTACATAAAGACTTTAATTGTAACAAAAAGTGACAGTCGATGTGGTCTCTATACTAATAATAATAACCCAGTGCCTCCGTCCGAGGGATGATGTATTTTTTTGACATCAATGTTAAAATAGTTGAGATCATTGTCTAGAGAAAAATATAAGTGAAAGAATGTAATGTTTGTTTCATGTCGTAGTAAAATTGAATAGCTACCTTCTGTTCCATGCTTTGAACAATTTCAACAACAGAAAGCGGAGAGGTATATTTCGGGACATTTTCTTTTAATTCCTCTTGGTCTACTTAAAATGCCTACCTTAAACGCTCGAAATTGTCCGTATTCGCCTCACGTTCATTGAGAATTTCTGCTGTAAACCAATAATGATGAAATAAAATATTTGAACTAAAAAAAAAGGATTATGCAAACTATCTTCTGCTTAAATTCTCTTAAAGCTACATGCATTTTTTATTTACAATTGAAAGGCGTTTGTATCCCGTCTCCCCTGAGGGAAGATGAGAATAGAGACGAGGGTGTCCAAGAGAAAACTTCTCACTCTGCGTGTGGCAGGTGGAATCTTTATTAATAAAAAAGTGGAAAGTTTAATGCGCACGTACAATCCACTGGTTAAGGATTACAGTACGTACAATCAGTGGAGATACGACGGAGGGATTGCTTTCGTTTCGGCGCGATGCACAAGTATGACATGTCAAGCCAACGGCAGGTTTGCAGGAGAAATTGAAGTTGCCTAATCTGTCAACGTATTCAAAATTAAGTCCCTTACTAAGCTTCAATTACACATACAGACACTTAACACGCTCATACACACACACAAACACACAGCCATACTTACCGTTAAGTGTATAATATAAAATTTAAGTTTCTAAAGGACATCCTATGGCACATACGCTAGTTAAATTCATTTAATAGGAGAAGCGCTGCATGCTGACACACAAGTCCGAGGACTCAGCTCGATAGCGACAGGTTTTGTTTGTTTGGTAATATTTTACAGCCTAAATAATTTTACAAAATTGTACAGTCTACAATAAAGACAATTATTATTATTTTAAAAATGTTGAAAGCACACATCTGTCATAATACTATTTCCATTTCTTTTTTTCTCGATGACAGTTCTAATTTGATATAATGCTCTCTAGCTCCATCCAATAGCTCCATCCCTATCAGTTTCTCCGACTCTGGTATTATATAACCTTGTACGTGTATAAACGTCATATTTTTATAAAATAATGCATACATAATGTAAAAAAAACGCTCGCACAAGGTTACACAGGAGCTGTCATCGAGGAAACAAAGAAATGGAAATAGTATAGTTCAGTTCCTCAACAACAATGGGGTCTGCGGCTTTTTTATGCATTGGTTTATTTAAATAATTGAAAGACCAATAATAGTTCTGAACATTTCAAAATCGAATATTTAACTTTTTCTATGGGCTTAATGGCTAGTGTGCTACAGAGGCCGGGAACAGACGTTCGCAGTTGAAGTTCACAGCGTGCGCGCAGGCGAACCCTCTTATACCAGTGATGCCCACGTTTTCTATCATTTTAGAGTTTTAAATTGATTTTAGCAAATAGAGAAATTGTGCGAGAAAACATCTTCCAAAGTGGCGTTTAGGAAACCCGAATAACTCATATATAGCACTCCTTTTTTAGCACCTTAAATTGCTGAATTTAGGAAGGACCCATGTACGTGGAGGCTTTGTAATGTTAATGACATCTTCTAAACCAGAGGTCTCAATAAATCATATATAGCACTCCTTTTTTAGCACCTTAAATTGCTGAATTTAAGAAGGACCCATGTACGTGGAGGCTTTGTAATGTTAATGACATCTTCTAAACCAGAGGTCTCAAAAACTCATATATAGCACTCCTTTTGTAGCACCTTAAATTGCTGAATTTAAGAAGGACCCATGTACGTGGAGGCTTTCTAATGTTAATGACATCTTCTAAACCAGAGGTCTCAAGTTCGAGTCCAGGTTATTTGTGTTTGAAGGTTTTCACCTATTCATTTAGTTTGACTATTTCATAATGTTTATCATTAAATAAGTATAAAATAGGTGGGTAAAGAAGCGACAAGCGTCAAGTAAAGTAGTAAATGTATTTGAAATAAAATCTTACAAGAAACAGGGCGTCTCGGTTTCCTATTGCTACTGTGCATATATTGTTTTTCGTATCTTGGAAGTGGGCATAAAAATACTACGCCACAGTTCCTTTATGTAATAATCGTAGGAATTATCATGTTAATAAACTCTTTTGTATATGTTAAAATTAGTAAATTTTATTTAATTATTTATAAATAAACATGTATTCGTTCGAAAATGTTTATTTCTTCCATACAATAGATATGTCTTATGTTGAAATTAAATTTCCGTAAAATGTGTATTATTTAGACTCGAGTGAAGACTGGTTCCTGTTTGTGCATGGTATTCGGTTCCCAAATGTAAGTCACTGGATGTCAACATTATTGTTCTAAGATTGTGTAATAGAACATCACAAGCTGGGCTTAGAGTAAGCACCTACAAAGATCGGCAGTTCAGTCTGTCGATCAACGATCATAAATAAGAAGGGTCTGTTGACATCAAAACTTTTTGGCATTGCTCTAGCGCTTAAAGTAGCCGCCGACACGGCACTCGCCACTGTGCCTTCCTCGTTAACCTCCACAGTTGCCTTCTGAATGAAATTGGACACGTACACTGAGTAGTCCGATATGTCAGCAAAACTTGCCATGTTGGGATCGAAGACGCTCCTCAATCCCATATCAATAAGCAGCTCTCTCAAGTTATCCATGTCCGAAGTCATCGTAAACTTCGGTAATTGCACGGACATTACAGCTTTCTCGCGGGAATCCAGAAGATACAACACTGAATTTAAACTTACTGTTTTTAAATCATCGATGACACTAGAAACTGATGCTTCCTCAATATAAGGAAGGAATACTAACATTGAAAACCGTTCCTTGCCGTACGGTAGCTCAAGAACGTCGGCTTTAATTTTATCTACGGGAACAGACTTGAAATTTCCTAAAACGAACATCAAGTTCACGTCACCGATTTGGTTCTTTCCGTCAGCATCGTAGAAGGCGCTTACTTCTGTGTCTGATTCTGAAAATCGAGTTGTCCATGATCCTTTAAAGTACAAGGCATCTATGAGAATCAAATACACGTTTTCCAGTTCTTCCGGGGCGATCACTTCTTCGATGGCCCCGTGAGTAGCGTGACTCACGAAGTTGTTGATATCCTGCGCTACTTCTGAGAAGTTATCAAAGTCTTCAATGTGCACTTCACTTACGTTTGCTCTTCTAATTCTATCCGTGAACTGGCTCTTCACTGACAAACGACTGTCGATGACGACCGAAGCGCTCCTCTCCAGCGTAGCGCCTTCTTCTTCTGCGCCTAATCCCTGGATGATATTGAAAAACTTATTATTGAAACATTTATGGGGATGCAAACGTAGTACCTTCTTGATTTCACTTAAACTATTATTAGTAGCTCCCAAAGATAATGTTGCAAGCAGCGTCCAGGGTGACAACGTAGAGGCTATGAAATGATTTTCAGAATCCTGGCTTATTCGTTGAGTCAAACCAAGCGAGAAATCGTAGACGGATCTCTTGAAATATGCTCCGGCCTTCTCATTGTTGCACTGCGCGAAAATTGTCGGTAGCAGGCACAAAATTGTGAAGTAAATTATATACCGCGCCATGTCGTGTTCGCAGAGCGCGCGTTACAAATTAAATGGTGATAAGCATTAAATTTTAGGAACAAGTTTATCAAACTTGACCCCTTGATTGTGAATGTGAAAAGTACATATAAGTTGTTATAAAGTATACACAGCACGATCAAGAAAAACTTCATCAGTCTACCTCAGGTTGACTCGCGAACTGTTACGAATTTTCTCCTTTCATTTCATTTATGTTACCTAATGAAGTGTTTTGAAGTCGTTAAATTTTTTATACAATTATTGTGTTTTTAAGGATTTACTTCATTCACCAAATAAATCCAAAGACCAGCTATGCATTTTTCATCTAGTCCTACCTATGCGGCATAATTAGGGTAATTTTTGCATTGGAGAAAAATGTTTACGCTTTTGGTACGCAAGTTTACACTTGATTATCTCACTTATCTTACATACCAACAGTTTTCCTGTTTTTTTATTTTTTTAACATAACTCTAAAGGAGATCAAAGTTATTAAGATTCTTATTTTAGTAATACACTTATCATTTGTAAATACCCGGTTTCAAGGTGAGCCTTTTATAGATTACAAATGTAGGTATAGTGTGGTCATCTTATTATTATATATAGGTATTAGTTTTGGCTTACTCTTTCTCAGTTCATGCAGTCAGATTGTAGAATTCACTTCCTCACATTATTCGTGAGTCTACATCTATATCTATCTCTAAGAAAAAAGTAAAAGATCACTACTTTTATCGACTATAATTTGTGTTACCCGCCTCACTATCTTAACTTTCAATGTATTTTAGTTCTTTATGTATCTTATTCAGGTATTTATAATATGGTGTACATGTATGTATATATAAATATGTATGTATGTGTTAATATTTATAAATATTTATTGGTAAAATCCTAATATAGTATTTAAGTATATTAAGTCGTAGTACACACTATCATTGCTTTTTGACCAAACTCTCCAGTCTTGGGTCTGCTGGAAGAAATTTCTTTAGAAATAAGCTGTACCTTTGTATTTACATATTTTGTATTGTTTCTATAAAATATCTGTTAACTTGTGTGTACATAAATTGTTAAATAAATAAGGTAAAGATATAAAATAAATACGTGGACATGCCCACAGATTGCGGAAAATGTCTTAAAAACTACATTTTGAATGCAGAGGTTAATACTAGAAGTTTTCTAAGCGTTGATTAAATTAAAAAAGCGCAAGGTAGATGACGGGCGTTCATGACACACTTGAGTAATGGGTGTGGTACTCACACTTACTCAAGTATATAACTTTAAATGAGTGGATCTGAGAAAGAAACAGATTGGTGTAATGTCGCGGTGTGCGAGCAAGAAGGAACTCGTGTCGCCTGCATTCTTTTCGCGTAGTGACAGTAGGATTGCGACTAATGCCTGACTAACACGTATAAAGTCTATGTCTCAATAAGGGTCAAATAAGGTTACATGTTTTCATTGAAAAATTAGTAAAATTCGATTTGAAAATAGAAATAATCTGTCACATGATGTGTCACTGTCATTACCAAACATAAAAGTACGCCGAAGTACGAAAAATAATTATTCGTAGCCGCAATAATGGCAAATCTGCTTACCAAATAGCCAACGACTTATCCCTACCAAGATCGACAGTTCATACCATCATTGAACATCACAGGAAAAATGGCACGGTTGAATGTTTGAAGAAACCTGGTTGGTCGCGATTAACAAGCGAAGCTGAAAATCTATCTTTGACCAATAAAAAATGTTTAAGCTCTCACACAATATATTTTTTAGATTTAGCTTTCTAAATAATTACACAAATATCAAAACCATTTAATTCACACTAAACGGTGGTACCATATTCACTACAGATATTTGAAGTGGCTCCCTGAATTTTTGTCCATACTTTTTGTTCGCACTATACATATAAGAACAACACAACAGAAAAAGACATTAATTATCACATTTCTCAAAATAATATACCTATTTCATTTACGTCACAGATAATACTGAAATGATTAGTAATTATAAATATGTCTATTTAAATGTTAAAGAACTAGCAGTTCTATAATACATAAAAATAATCATTAAAACAATATATTTGATAAGTATGTCAGATATAAATCTATGGCCAGAAACATATCCAAAACAAACACACATGCACAGAGTCAGTAGGCACAAAAGTCATACAGACTTTTAAAACAACACAACATAATACAAAAAATACAATATACAAAGACATTCTTAACAATAATATTATTCAATTAATTCTCAAAGATTAAAAGAAAATAATATATGGTTGAAAATACAACGGTTCATGATTGTGATTTGATGATGAAAAATTTAATAGGTTTATAATGACAAAATTTAGTAAGAATGTCAACAATTTACAGTCACGGCGTTTAAATGATTTATTTGATTGATAATTAGATGTACTAATTGTATTGCACAAAAATATTATGTTACTGTAGAGTCTTATCCAGTTTATTTTAACGTTTTAGCAGAATTTGTGGTATTTTTTGACTAACATTGTTGAGATATTAGTTTATATTTATAATATTGTTTACTTTTTTCTTGAAATAAATACGAAAAGTGTATATATAAATCAATAATGATCCGCTATTGACGATCATATTATAGAGTTTGTCATTTGTATGAACCAAGAAGACCAGACTTTGAACAATTCTTGCTGGAAAACTGTTAGATTCACAGCTGCGATGCTTTTTGAAGTTTTAGCTGGTAAGTTAAATTTACCTTTTGTTTTTCTGTAAATCAGTTCTCAATTGTGTGAATTCAACCAATACGCGAATTACGATAGTTCTAGCGTCAAAAATGCATAAGTAGTCGTTTTTGGTGTATCTGGTAATCCTAAAACCCTAAACTGTCCAGCTATCACCTCGTGTTGTTACAGTATAGGATATTCCATCGTAAAATTGTTGACATACGAGGGGTTAGCTTCAAGAAAAGAAACAATAAAACAAGGAATAACGAGGGATAATCTGACAAACCGGCAGAATAGTAAATAAATTTTACGATAGGTGGCGCTAGGAAAAGTTGGTCCTATTTTTTTAGTAAACGTTTATCGTATATAAGAAAGGCAAACTCTTTTGTAACCTAAACTACCTCATGCAGCTAGGTCTTTTATAAATATATATTTTAAGCTATTTTTACGTTTATTTAATTGTTTTGTATATTCTAGCCCACTAATCTTGAAATCTCCGAATATATGGTCCGAATATATGTATAGTACATATATTCGGACCAGCTTTTCGCAGCACCACCTATCGAGGTAATTGGAACAATTTTTTTTCCGTCATTTTATTGAGTAAATCCCTTATTGTGAAAAAAGAATAGAATTTAAAATATTCTATGAATAAGAATTTTTTTCACCATTGATGAAGATTTTTCACAACTGATGGAAATCATAGATGAAAACTATGTTACGCAGTCCAAGAGGAGTATATGTGGATATAAAGCAAATGTGGACCATAATGTAAACCACAATTGGGTACTGGTAAATAAAAATCCTCTCGATCCAGAGTTCCAATCGTTGTCAAATGTCATTGTCTTGTTTTTGAAAGAGTTGTCAATGTCAACCTCATCTTATCAAAAAAAGTTTGTTGACTGTTCGAGGTTGTTTGTCCGCATAGAAAAATATTGCTCTAGCGAGAAGAACGAAGAATTCATATAAAAAATGTCAAACACATTTTATAGCGCCAACTAGAAAAAACAACAAAATTGATTGTTGTATGGGAAATTTTCGCTGGTTCCAACATTGAAAACATATCCCACGCAAACTTTAGTTATCACTTTAAAATAAATAAATAAAACCATTTTATTTTAATAATTTTATTGATAGCCATTTATTGACAAGATAACCTTAACAACTCTAGTAAACATTTTAAAAAAACTGTACAAAGTTGAGAAAAAGTAGGAGAATGCGTATTTTATTTGTGTAACAAAATGTTAATTTTCCTTTTAAGGGCGCATGCAGAAGCTTGATCCTTAAATTGCCAGTTCAAATTAAAATTCAAATTCAAATTCAAATATTTATTTCTCAACATTGACAATTACTTGTTCTTATTGACGTCAAATAAAACATGATTCTACCACCAGTTCGAAAAAAAAACCTTCGTGAAGAAGAACTGGCAAGAAACTTCACGGGTATATTTTTTTTTTAAATAAATTTACAGAGTCTCTTTATGTCTATACAAAATTATTCTTTTCTGCATCTGTTAGCTCGGCAAGTCTCCCTCCCCCCAAGTATCCAAACGACGAACACCCTCAAACGGCACCCGTTCACGAGTTAACGCAGGATCCAGCCATCGCCCTCCTCAACCATATGTTCTTTAATATATACAAAATCTTCGCTCATGTTTACAACACAAATGAGTCACTATCTCGAAATACACTTGCACAGCAAGTAGACGGAGGAGCAGGAACCTCAACTCGACGTCACACGCATACACAAGGGAAAAAAGCTATAAATAATTTTTAATTATCGAAACAGCGAAAAATGCCGGTCTCAAACTATAGTATAGTATTAGACGCCATTTCACGCCATCTTTTTTTTCTTTCAATCAATCAGTCATAGCCGGTTTACGTTATTTCGCTTTCCTCGCCCTGAAATTACAAACTCACTTCGGTATGTTAAATACTAACCACAATGCCTCAGCCTTTAAACCTCAACTTTTACTATTATCGTATTAAACTTTGATTATAAAGGTAACGAAATATTGTTTTTATTAATGTTGTTTTTCTTTTCAGATGTGAATCATGGGTAAAATACTGTTTCCCAGAAAAAAAGTGTACTACAGAATTCCAAAAACGGCTGTATTCGGAACATTATATGATGTGTGAATAACAATTCAAGCCAACATCATTTGTTGATTTTGAAAAAAAAACTATCCATAGATTTGCTGTTCCGGAGGATGTCAAGGTTTGTGCTGGGCATATGTCTTTCAACTGAGATATTATTTCACTTGAATAATTTGTGTTCATTTTCTTATTGTTTTCATTTTAGAGAGCTGTGCTACAAGTTCCAAATAAATCTGACAGCAGTGTGGCACACCAATCAAATTGTTCACCTATCTCCATGAAGGGAGAAAAAAATTACAGCTACGGGGCCTTCGCAGTCTCCATTGGAGGACAAAACAAACTTTATTTACATTATGGGAGCTCCATCAAGCGAAACATGTAAAATTACTGCATTGGAAGCACCTGTTTCAACAGCTTCAACTAGCATATTGCCCACTGTACCAGACAAACAAAAATATTATATGAGAAAATGCAGAAAACATATGCAAAACATTGGTCAGCTGCGAAATAAAAAATCAAACAAATGATCAACTATTAAAAGCTTTGGAGGATGACGAAAGCTTAAGATATCTTTCACAGAAAATAACTCCAACCATGGCCCTTATTCTATAAGGAGAAATTAAAAATTTTAAAAGAAGAGAGAAAGGCAGACACTGGACAAAAGATCAAAAAATTACAGCATTAAGAACTCTTAAAAGATCGCCAACTTGCTACAATCTTTTGCGCAGGTTGATTATCCTAGCCAAGTGCTTTTAAAAAGCTGCATATAAAGGTTGGCATCAATAAAAAAAAATTTGAGATGTTAAAAAAGTTCTCCAACAGTCAAGACCCCAAAGAAAATGAATTTGATGAAATGGCAATTAAAAGGCCAATCCTCCCAAGTTGCATCCCATGCACTGGTATTTATGATTAAATAAGTAAGTAACCGAAATATTCTAAAAAAATTTTAGGTGCTGTGCCACTGTTTCGAAGCAAATAGTTTCAGAAATTTAATCATGCAATATATTATTAAACATTCCACTAATATAACATCTGAAGGCAACATTGCTGAAGGTAAGAAATGAAATTAGTGGACATGAATGAAAAGTGAAAAAATAAAACAGAACAATGCCCATGTTTCATATGCAATGACCTGTCAACCTGTTTTTTATTGATCTAATGTATAAATATAAAAACGATGCGGAAAAAATAGTGTTATATTCCTAAACTTAAGGTAACAACTTAATGCAATTTAGCAATTCAGAAAAAAAGTTACATTGAACAATATATTTCGAGGTTATATGTCAAATTCAATCAATTTTCATAGCATATCTTGGCACTTTTTAACTTGGAAAAACGAAAGTGCAGCATTTCAAGATTTTGGTTTCAGATTCTCACGGATATGTAATTTTTTACAAGCAAAAGAAGTGCCTTTCAAAACCTAATTACTAAGTATCCTCAATAATTATGTTGAAATTCATGTATGAAAACTCATAGATTTAAATCTTTGTGAAAACTCATATTGGTTAAAATGTAGACATGCCTTCTATTGCTGTAATGAAATGACGTGAAAGACTCGATTTAAAATGAGTTCATTGCTGTTTAGTAAGCCTCGGCATTGTAATGTAGATAGTGAAACACCTATTCATTTTATCCAGTTAGATTAAAGATTTTTACACAGATAAGTAGGTATGTGTGGATTTTAAAATAAAAGTCCTCAGACAACATGGCCCCAAAGTAAGAAAAGGCTTGTGTTATGGGTTACCATGTAGCGAACTAAGAGGATCCTAGAATATACATACAAAACCGATAACAAGGTGATGACGAACTGTGTTACAAGTATTAACACATATGTTACAATTAATACACAGCATACGTTGCGCCATCCATAGTCCCGTAGATGTAGCCGACATTTTAATGAACAGGAACACACTGCGTAAATCCAATAGTTCAGCAAAATCCGAGATCCGTGTAAAACTAGCGCAAGTAATCGTTGAAGCAGAAGCCAGAAACGTTAACCGGGAGGAATGCCAAGGTGATCAAAAATTAGAAAAATCCAGAGTAGTATCGCACAGTACACAATAACGCAAATGCAAACGAAGGAATGCTAACGTTCAATTCAAATCTGAACTTACGTTGTAATTTTTGACATTTTAAGCAGTATTGTACATTTAAGAAAAACAACTGATTATTTCAGTTTGATGTGCATTAATTTCAATAAATTAACAAATAGAATATTAATTTACTTAAAAAAGTCACATATTTCTATTAATTTACAAGCATATTCGAAATATTTTGAAGTTCGAGCTTTATTTGGAACGAAACGTGTCATAGACCATATATTTACTGGGCGCGTGCGTGGCAAATCAAATGTCAATACATGACTATAAAAAGAAAACTGAATACATTTGTTGTGGATTGTAGTTTTTGAAATGAAATAACTTTTATATTTCAGCAAAAAATTTGTAATTTTTCGTACTATATTACTTATCTATACATAATACGAGTTGTCAAAATGTTGATAGGTCAGTAATGGTCATTCGACTTCGTGAATACTTATTGAAGTAAAATAAAAACTGTTGGTTTTGGAATAACGGCTTCTATAATGGTATAGGGTAAAAATACACATTTTTATTTTTTCCACATCCATTGTAACTGTGTAAATTGTGATGGTGAATTCTGTTACGCTTTCCTTCTTTTTAGTTGCAAAGAAATCGCCTGTACATTTATATTTATGTTTTGATCTGATTTCAAAAACATTAGAATAGAAATAGATATTTAATGACCTGTCAGTCAGTGTGTCAGTGCCAAAATCTACGATTTACAGGCATTAATTTCTCATAAACTATTTAAAGTATTTGTGGGGATGCGCGTATTTAGTAAGAATGGCGTGCGGGTCGCTGGAGTTTGGTAAAGGATAGGCACTTAAGAAAAGCAGCACTAACCTGGTGTCACTCGTAATACACGTATCTGGATGTCAGCGTGGCATCCAGCGGGCGGCGGCAACTCCTTCAGGAAGTCTTACTTAGTTACTAAACTATGTGCACTTTGTCTATCGAACACTGTTAGGTACACTTCACTACATATAGTTAAATCACATAAAGTTCAATTTGATAGAAAAGATTATTTAAACGGAAAGCGGTGCGTAGCGTGCTGTTTCTTATTCGAACATCGAAGTATATGACAGTTCACGTCGTCTTCGCAGCGTATGCGCAGCTCGGCATCGCTGCATTTGTGATTATCACGCCATCCATCCCTTTCGCACCTATTAGTAGTGCTGCTTGTAGGAAAGGGAAAGGGACACAGAGTAGGAATGGAAGGACTATAAGGATTGCAGCGCCATTCCCATACAAATTTAAATAAACGCGTGAACATCCTCCCCCGCCTTGAGAAACTTAAGGTTTCTCAAAGGGAAGATGAAGTAGAGGATTAATTGATGCTAAGCGGATGCAGAAACTTAACAATTTTAAATAAAACACTTTTTACCGGATATTATCGCGTATATTTTAGATAATTTTAAAATTATTTCGACGTTTCGGCATCTTTGCAGTTGCCGTGGTCACGATAGACTAAGGTGTTGTTCATCTATTGCCAGTAATAAAAACTACATGATTGTCAATACATATTAACGCCATCTGTTTCTCAGTCTTCTCGCATAACGTCCCGGATTGACACAAAAGGCACTGACTGTGTCCTGAGTTTGCAGTCTAACAGTTTGCTGGTTTTTCATTTTGATGTTTTTAAGTATTGGATCCCATGTTGATGAAAGTTTCCAACCATCTTCTCTATTGAAATTTGGATGTTTTTTAATTTCAATAGTTTCTCTGACCATCCTAGGTATAAAATGTTTCTCTTTTGCTAGGATCTTCACGGTATCAAATCTTAAATAATGGTTGGGCTTGTCTATGGAATGTTCACAAACTGCAGATTTTGAGGTTCGTTTATTTTTAACATCAGAGATGTGTTCTTTAATGCGAGTTGACACATTTCGTTTGGTTTGACCGATATAAGAGAGCCCGCAGTCACAGTCGATTTTATAAACGCCTGGATCTTGTAAAGGGATGCTTGATTTTATTGGACGAAGATGCTGGCTTATCTTTGAGTGCGGCTTGTAGATAGTTTTGATTGAAGCTCGCCGAAGAATGCCTCCTATCTTGTCAGTAACACCCTTTATATAAGGCAGGAATGCTGGTCTTCGTTCAACTGTGAGTGGCTTTACGCGGTTTCTGCGACGGCGACGCGGTGTTTTTAAATCGTTATCCCGCAGCACTTTAACCAGGTGGTTGAGTTCCTCATTAATGTGTTGGGGATCGCAGATTCCATGTGCTCTCTGAAACAAAGAGTTGCCTACGGCAGATAATTGGCTCGGGTGGTGATGGGATTTCCCATTTAGATATCGGTCAGTGTGGGTGGGTTTCCTATAAACAGTATGGCTAAGTGTACCATCAGGATTTCTTTGTATTAAGACATCTAAGAAAGCTAATTTGTTCTCCTGCTCCAATTCCATAGTGAATTTAATTTTAGAATTAAGGGAATTGAGGTGGTTTAGGAATGCAGTCACTTCATGCTTAGGTAATATAGTGTAGGTGTCGTCAACGTACCTCTTGTATATCTTCGGCACAACAGGTGCCATTCGGAGCGCTTGCTCCTCGAAGTTCTCCATGTAAATGTCAGCTACAACAGGTGACACCGGAGACCCCATGGCAACACCATCAATTTGAATGTAGTAATTGTTATTCCACATGAAGTAGCCAGATGTTAAACATAGCTCTAATAGTTCTGCATATTCCTCGGGCAAGTTTGACTCACTTAGCTTCCTTTTTACTATATCAATGCAGTCTCTAACAGGTAGTGAGGTGAATAGAGACGACACATCAAAGCTAACCATAGTTTCATTGTTAGTTAACTTGAGATTTTTAAGGTCACTAACAAAATGGTAAGAATCCTTTACATATGCACTTGTCTTTCCTCGCAGTTGTGAGAGCACAATTGCTAAGTGCTGGGCCAGCTTGTAAGTTGGTGTGTCTAGCTGGCTCACAAGGAGTAGTTTAAGATAGGAATTTATAGAAATAGATGGCGTTAATATGTATTGACAATCATGTAGTTTTTATTACTGGCAATAGATGAACAACATCTTAGTCTATCGTGACCACGGCAACTGCAAAGATGCCGAAACGTCGAAATAATTTTAAAATTAACTAAAATATACGCGATAATATCCGGTAAAAAGTGTTTTATTTAAAGTATGTATCGTGAAAATTTAAGAAAATATATAATTTAACAATTTTAATTTGAATTACTATTAGTAGTGCTGCTTGTAGGAAAGGGAAAGGGACACAGAGTAGGAATGGAAGGACTATAAGGATTGCAGCGCCATTCCCATACAAATTTAAATAAACGCGTGAACATCCTCCCCCGCCTTGAGAAACTTAAGGTTTCTCAAAGGGAAGATGAAGTAGAGGATTAATTGATGCTAAGCGGATGCAGAAACTTAACAATTTTAAATAAAACACTTTTTACCGGATATTATCGCGTATATTTTAGATAATTTTAAAATTATTTCGACGTTTCGGCATCTTTGCAGTTGCCGTGGTCACGATAGACTAAGGTGTTGTTCATCTATTGCCAGTAATAAAAACTACATGATTGTCAATACATATTAACGCCATCTGTTTCTCAGTCTTCTCGCATAACGTCCCGGATTGACACAAAAGGCACTGACTCAGTGCCTTTTGTGTCAAAAGTAATTTAACAATTTTAATTTGAATTACTATATATTAACCGGTACAAGCCAATTTCGAATTTTTAAAACAAAAATTACAACTGTGTACACGTTGCCTAATAACCGATCTAGCGGATATTATCCAATATCTTTGTCGTATTAATGAACTCAGGAGAGTAGCTCCTGTATGACAATAAATTCGATGAAAATGATCAATTAATATGTTAGTAACATGATCGCGTTTGGGTAGCAATGCGGGATGTTTTGACTCAAATGGTAAGGTAACGTTTGATAATCTTCCTCCTATTCTTAAAATACCATCAATGTCAATAAATAAATATAATTTGCGTAATGGACCAGAAGGTAAGAAGCCCTTTTTAATGGTTTTAATAACGTGCGGGAAATGAACAGCCTGAACGGCAAGAAGTAAGTATTTTTCAGCGGTATTTAAATGAGCGGCAGTTATATGTTTAAAGCGTGGACAAAGCCGTGTAAATCTCAAAATATAAACAATAATTCGTAGTAATTTATTCCAGGAAGATATTTTATGAGCGAGATTACAGAGCAGCAAATCTATTGGTAGAGCGGCGGTTGTATTAAAAGTCTTGCTGTTGTATTCAGGTAAGTTATCAGAACTTTCAGGTCCAAAGAATTTGATGGGCCAGGCGGAAATAGGATTACTGAGTCAAGCTGGGCCATTCCACCATAACTTGTGCGTAAGCAGTTGCTCTGGTAATAATCCTCTGGAAATGCTGGATTCTGTACGCCTGCTACATGGTAGAAATTTTTAGGCTCCAGATGTTCATGGCATTTGGCTATACGATTACTAACGAATATATTCCATCGATGAGGAGATGAATGAATCCATGAAAGTGCAATTGTAGAGTCTGAAAATGCATAGACGTTTTGTATTGAGGTACGAGCGGAATAAGTATCATTAACTAATTTTGTTAACTTAGCCATCAGTACTGCAGCGCACAGTTCTAAACGCGCGAGAGAAACAACCTTCACCGGTGCCACTTTAGATTTAGCGCAGACTAGGTGGACATGAATGTTGCCGGTAGGGTCTGTTACATGTAAGTATACAACGCAGCCGTAGGCTTTCAGACTAGCGTCAGAAAATGCAACTATGTTTATAGTACAGCCTTGAGTAACAGATAAGTGCCGTGGTATTTTTAAATTAGCTAAAAGTGGTAACTGCTCTCTGAATTTAGTAAATAAGTCCGTAATATTAGTCGGGGGTATATCATCCCATCCGATTTTTAATAACCAAAGTTCCTTTATGAGAAGTTTAGCGAAAAGTACAACTGGTGCGGCAAATCCAAGTACGTCCCAGAATCGGGCGATTAGAGATAGTATTGTGCGCTTTGTACAGGCGCGGTGATCATTATAAATTTTAAAAACAAATGTGTCATTATTAGGTTGCCATTCAAGACCTAATATCTTAAGAGAGCTAGTTTTGTCAAACTCGACTTGCTCGGCAAGTCGAAGCGGTTCAGGGATACTTTCGAGTACCCTTTCAGAGTTACTTGACCATTTGACCAGGTCGAAACCTCCTGATTTAAACATATTAATTAATTGAGCGGAAATTTTAACGGCGTCATCTTCATTTATTATGGATGTAGCTAAATCATCCATATATAGTTCATTCTTACCTATAGCAGCCGCGAGCGGGAAATTATTGCGTTCATCGTCGCGCAACTGATGTACGGTACGCATTGCAATGTAAGGACTAGACTTAAGGCCAAACGTAACTCTACTGAATTGAAATGTACGTATCGGTTCCGACGGACCAAACCGGTAAAGTATTTTTTGATATTTATGATGATCTTCAATTACGGAAATTTGTAGGTACACTTGTTTAATGTCTGCAGTAACAGCTACCGGAAAGAGTCGAAAGTTAAGTAACAATAAAAACAAATCAGCTTGTAGATTTGGACCAGCGTGGAGAATATCATTGAGGGAAATGTCGTTGTGGGATTTCGCACTAGCGTCTAAAACAACCCTTAGCTTGGTAGTTTGTTTATCCTGTCTAATTACCGGGTGATGAAGAATGATGTAACCTTCATCGGGATTATCGAATTCGGGCGGTAATTCGTACAAGTAGTTACTATTTATGTAGTCCTTGATTACGGCGTTGTAACTAGCTCGCAAATCTGGATCGTGTAGTTTACGCTCTATCGCCAGTAGACGGCGGTAAGCTATGGCGCGGGAGTTCCCGAGGGAACTAGGTTCCTTACAGAATGGCAAAGCGACACAATAACGGCCCGAGTCAGCGTGTGTTACAGTTGACACATACATTTGTTCGCATTCTTGCTCGGCAGAGCTCAAGTATTTTCTTGGTGGAATTTCCTCTTATTACAAGTTAAGAACGAAGCGGTAGGTATGCAGTGCGGGGTAGTCCGGTCAGAGCATACATCCGCGGTATCGGAAGGTACACTGCCCATCAATACATAACCAAACACAGTTTCTATAGCGGGCGGTGCAGGTGGTGCTATTATTTTTCCACTTAAAATAATGAACGGGAATAATTTTGCTCCTAGTACTAACTCTATCTCCCCTGGCACGTGCCACAGTGGATCAGCAAGCGGGATATCTATTAAATGACTTATAACGGAAGTGTCCATATACTCAACCGGAAGTCGATCAGTAATGCAATCAACAACCAAAGCGGTTATATTAAAAGAATATTTATTAATTTTTGAGCTAACTATTAAATGTACGTAACCTTTAATAGGACGAGAGGTTAAGCCAACTCCTTTTAAAAATGAATTCGAAAGCGGAATAATATCTACACCAAGTTTTTTACAACAGTCTATTGTTATCAAATGGTTCTGCGAAGCGTTATCAATAAGACATCTAACAGAACGCGTTATAGTATTATTACAATTGCGTGCGTAAACAGAAGCAGTAGACAAAGGAATTTCTTGACATAGGTCATTACAATATAACTTGGTACAGGGCGGTACATTTACAGCGACAGGAACGCGAGCGCAAAGCGATACGGCCGTGGATACCGTAGTAGGAGGCGGCGTGTCCGACTGCGCAGTGGCAAGCGCGCGGTCTGCGGCCGTACTCTCCGGAGCACCCTGGGTTCGAGTCCCATTTGTGTCTAAATGTAACAAGGAATGATGTTTTTTATTACAAACCTTACACCTATATTTTGAGTTACAATTAAAAACTGAGTGAGTTAAACTTAAACAATTAACACACCCTTGCTTAGATTTTATACTTTCCAACCTATTTTTTGTCGGAATGGATTTAAACGCAAAACAGGAGTAAAGTTGATAATGTTCGAAAGTATTACACATAGAACAAGTCAACCGACTATTATTGTTATTACGAGTAACAAATGAATGGACTGTATTGTGCGGGCGGTAATTTTTAGTATTAACAGCGATATTCTTATTATTAGAAGAAGAAGCAGTGCGGTTTGATGAACCTAAATTACTATTAGTACGATCCAGTATCTTTACCTGGCCTTTAATAAATTCGACAAAATCTTTATACAAAGGAATATCTTTATCTCTAACTGTCATCTCGAAAGCTTGCATAGTACTCGAGTCAACCTTTCGTAACGCTAAATTTCGTAGAATAAAGTCATGCAAATTGTCGATTTGTAATTGAGTTAAAGCGGCGGCAGCGGCGTCGCAAGTTTCTATAAAGGTGTTTAAAGAAGCGGCATTATTTGAAGAAGTTTTTATATTGAGTAACGTCGACACATAATAAGAACCTAGGGCTCTTTTATCTTGATACTTCTTCACAAAGTTTTCCCAAATAGAGGAATAGGTTTCACCGCACGGAATTACGCCAGATGTGATTTTAACAGCGTCTCCAATCAGTCTCCCCATTAAGTATTGAATCCGTTGAGAATCGGTTAAGTCGGGATTACAATGTATGTTGGCTTTAAACGATTCATAAAATACGGGCCAATTTTCAATCTTACCATCGAAACTCGGTATATTAATTGGGGGCAATTTTATGGAGGATTTAGATGCGGATTCCGTGTGGGATGACGCAATAGGCTTATTAGCGCTTTCTACCAACCTAGAACGACATCTCTTTATTTTTGTAAAAATATAATCAAACGCAAGTAAAGCTTGATAATTTGGCTCAAACTCAGTATTTAACTTCATTTCGTACTCATTAATATTATCTAAATTGTGAATACATTCCTGGCGCAAAGTACCTATTATTTCACTATCTGCCATAAAACTCTCGATCTTTCGAGTTTCAATAGTTGCGGTTGAAATAAACTTGCAAGTGTCATACAACCTAGTAAAACGTTCAAAAATAACTTTGTTTTTAGCTTGCAATAGTTTAATTTTAGACTCCATTGTTTAAGATGCCAATCAGTTAACAAAACAATTAAGGAAAGGCTTATAAAAAATATACGACGAATATGAAGGTATAAAGAATAGATTACTATTCTATAATTTATGTTTAGGGCACAACAGGTAGTTATCAAATCGTTTTCTAGAAATTTCGATGTACGAGATTGGCGGTAGATGTAAAACGATGCGAGAAAACTTATCTTGGTTTAATCAAATGGCATAAAATATGTAAGTAAGTATATAATGTAGGTAAGATTTACCATTAATGTCAACTGGATCCCCGTATCTACACACAAAGTGGAGTTGTATGTGTGTGCGTGCATTGGATCAGTGTACTTGTAAAGAAAGCATTTTGTTTACAATGCAGATCGAGCAAGCTGAACCATACTGTTTCAGTTATAAATATTTTTATTTTTGTATTAATGAACATAGAAATAAAAAAATTGTTACATACAACAAGACCGTATTAGAACTATTCTATTATTTATTGAGTAAAGTTAATGAAACTACAATAATAGTTAACAAACTATATGTATATTAATTCAGGGGTACTTCCAACGGAAGCAGTGGTAACAGCTGACCTCATTGCTGATTTAGACATTTTCGGCGAAGACCATCGTCGCTTCATCTCGCTCACCTATTACTTATTTTATTTTGTCATGTAACTTGCCCAACATTAACGTAAACACTTTGTATTGTAAACACCATACATAGATTTTACAAGTTCACATCCTATCTGAGCAAATTGTATTTAAATGATCTCATCTCTTTAAACATTTTAATGTATTTTGTTAAATATTTTATACTGCTCTACCAATAATGAGTTTTTTTTTAATAAAGCCTAATTTCTTAAATATTGTTTTATCTATATAACAAAAATCCTAAAAATTTAAAATTATGGTGTAAGCATACACATTATGGTATAAGCATAACAGACACCGTAATTTAAAATACCCGCTAGTGTAAAATTCAGGGGGGCCCCCAATAGATGGCGCATCAATCGATTTCTGTTCACATAATAATAGTATGAAGTTGTCATTCATCTCGCCGTAGTATATGTTCCTTGCTTAGAACAGTCGACCCCCCCCTGGTTTGTCCGTCACCGTCCGTCAGTGAGAAATTGTTTTGACGGTGTTAAAACGCAAATTAAACTTTATTTCGTATTAAATTTTTATTAATAACTAATGACATTACAAAATAAGAAATAAATGCACATTAACTAAAGAACAACATCGTGATTTCATGATGGCAACTTTCAAATTGAGTGATTTGGAAGCGAAAGTGTAAGTATTCTTTATCTATCTACTTTTGCAAAATTTAAGTAAATAACATATATTTATTGCGCTGTCATAATATGCCGTTAGTTATAGGGTTCAGAAGTCCTTCGTTATCTTTATTATTTATACTCGTATAATTTGTTCTAGAGTCCCTTATTAAGTGCATTATTATTTTAATTGCTGGCAGATTTTTTATTCAGATCATATAATTACACAGTTATATTTTGGAAAAGAACAAGTTCGGGATTTGTCATAAATTCAAATACAATTATTTATTATTAATAGATCTGTGTACTAATAATTCTTTAATCTCTCATTAAAAAATATAAAATGATAGGTATAGAAAAAATAATTTTCTTCATTGAATATTTTTATTATTGTAAAATAGTGTACAGGCACACAGCTGCACCCAAATGCATTATTTTCATACATAGTAAAGGCAAAATAAATAGTAAATGTGCACAGAAATATTTAATTCTGTTAAGTAGTTTCCAGTCCAGAAAAGTCCTTGACATAGAACAACATATTGCAATTGCATAGTTGAGCTTACATCAAGCAAGGATATTTGAATAAAATCTACACTAATGTAACATAGAAGAATGGTTGTTTTCGTAGTCCACTAACTCAAAACTAGTGAACTGATAAGTAGTAAAAAAATATTATAAACAAATCTCCCAAGTTAAATGTCATCTAGTTTTACAATTAAACATACAGGGTTACTGGAAAGTCAATACCTTTGTTTTGGGATGTTTTAAGCAGAGAGAAATTATTTATTAAAATACTAGCGGCCCATCCCGGCTTCGCGCGGGTGGACATGATTTTTTAAATAATTTTACCATTTATTTACATATTTTTTGTTGCTTCATTTCTATATTTTTTAAAACGCAGTATCACATTATCTGTGTATACTTACAATCTGAATTTATTTATCATTTTTTTATTTACATTTTTACAACATTTTACATTTTTATCTGATCTTACCTAATAAAATTTTTTTTTTTTTTATATATATTTATTTGTTGTTTTCTTTAAATTCTTACTTTTTTTGTTGTTTTAGGTGTGTGTATTTATTTTGAAGACTATTTCTTAGTCATTGTAATTTTTACATTTCTGTGTTTACATTTTTATTTTAAAGCTGTATTTAATTCTATTATTCTAATTCTTACTTTTATTTTACAAAACTTTTACCTTAAAACTTCACTGTATACTATGTTGGCAGCGGTATTTGTAGGTGATAATAAAACATACTGATTTTCAGGAGATCCTACTTGAGATAGGGCAACATATTATTGCCCATGAGAGAACTACTCTTTTCTTAGGTTGATGCCAACAATCGAAAAAGTTTGTCCCTGTTATTTATTTATCTTAAGATCAAACGATATCTTCAAAGGAAGTGTAACCTTTTAAGGGATTTAGGCCGTCGGAATCATCGCAAATCGTGGAATGTGAGAGAGCTGTCCGGCTGCGGGCCCAGTGATGATTGTTGCTACAATCACATTGCCTCATAATTCCTTTATTAAGTCTTGTGCCATTACACATACTGGGAGGGCTTACATTTTTCAATAGCAAAGTGGGATTACCTCTTTTTAATTTTAGTTTGTGGGGTGGCAAGCCGGCAGCAGTGAGGGAGTTTAAAAAATTCTTGTGGGTAGTGCACTGTACCTTCAATGTTGCACATGGTGTCAATAGATTTGTAAAATTTAAAATCACCTGGTACTTTGTCCATAATCATTATATTTATCTCATTTATGAGTCGTTTCTCGGTGACACTATCACCCTCGAACAGAGCCAATTGAAATTTATTTCTGTGAGATTTTTGATGTCGGGATAGGTTGTGTCTATAAGAATTTCTAGACTGTTAACAGTTTGAACTAATTCATTGTCCAACAACACTTGGGGGCTATTTGCAAATTTTCCATCTCCAAGTTGAAGTATTTTTTTTTGAGAAATGTCCATTGTGGTTATTACTTAAATGTGCTCTCATATTTGTGGATAGTATTATAAGTGGAAATTGATTGCCATAAAGGTGTTGATTTGAGGCACGCTTTAATAACGTCGGCACGTATACCTTTGTTATAGCCGTTAGTATTTGGCGAAAGTCTCCAGCCAACACAAAAGTTACGCCGCGTAATAATCAGCGACGAGTCCTTTAAGAGCTTCCCCAGTGGACCATTTTTGCGGATTGAGCATACAGATTGTTGTTCTAAAGACACAGCCAATGCTAATTTAAAGGTTGAGTTAGCAGTTTTACCACCATTTAGTAGAGTTGCAGCAATTCCGAAAGACGCAACTGCCAGTGCTTGTCTTCCAGATTGTCGTACTTTGGCTAATATTAAATTGGCAAGAAATGTTTTAAAAAATAAGCCACCCTTGTTATTTTCCACACTTTTAATTATAGCTTCGAACGCTACTTTTTGATCTGCCACCAACTTGGTTACATTTGAGTTGACAAATACTGATAACTCGTTAACATCGTACGTACAGCTCGGTATGGCATTAACTATATTTTGTAGTGAGCGATTGAGATAGTAACCCCAAGTCTGTTCAATTTTTGTCGTTCAATTCTAAAACTTTGTCTTCGATCTGTATCAAGCCTTCATTATAAACATCAAAATCTTGACCTTGTTGTTGGGCTATGTGTCAGAATACGAATTTAAAAATTCAAAAAGTAATCTACAGTTATTGAAACAATGTTGAATGCAAGATAATTTATTTTTATGAGGATTAATAAAAAGGTATGAATGACATGTACAACGCGACAGCTTTCATTTTTTCTTTTTCTATTACTTGCTAAATTCGTAACATCTATTGAATGGAATAACGGATTAGAACAATTCAAAAAGTATTCTACATGAATTGAAATAGTCTTGAAAACAATATGATTTATTTGAATAAGGATTTAAACAGAAGTATAAATAACATGGTCTAATTTTGGTCGGTATTTCAATCAATTTTTAAAATGTAAAAAGTGGTTATTGTGACATAAAGATAATAGTTGGACATATAGTATCGCAAAGTTTTTTGTAAGGTACCTGCGGCAAACAAGGGCCACCTTAATTCTGAACTAAATATTTAAAATATTTAAACGATAAGAATAAAAAACATGACAGCATACAAATATTTTCTTTATTAAGAGTTATAACAAGTATAATATTTTGGGTTCCATTAATTATTTTAATTTACAAATAAGCTTTTTTAAAACCCTCTTTGTGGCCCTTATTAAAATCAGGTGGTTTAAAAAGAGCCGAATTAAAATATAGTATTGTTAAGTTTTATCATTATGAACACAACGTCTTCTATTTTCCGCTAACTTCAATTAATAATTGTTTGACATATTAAGCTATCAACAAATCCGATTTTATCAGAAAAATCCGTATGCGCCTTATTAGAAATAACGTAACAAAAATTTGCATTAAAAAGTATTAAATAACAAAATAAAAAATAAAAAAATTTCTATTTTTGAAGAATTTGTTCATAACACTACATAAATCTTTATAAAAAACATAGAAAATAGATTTTTTTAAATAAAAAATTGCGGCCCTTGATAGATCAGATCTAACATTATGAGATCGTATTTAAATTAACTTATTATTAAGTGTAACAAAATGGCATAACAGTCTTAACAGAAACTATAGTAACTAATTTGCACATAGGACATTCAAAATCAATATCTTCTTTTGTCAGGCCTACGCAGTCTTCATGGAACCATCTTTGGCATTTCGGACATTGGCGCATGTCTTCAAAACTCTCTGTGTTCAAAGCATGACAGGACATTTATCAGCAGGATCTATTTGGCTGTCACTATTTTTTTTTTTGGTTTGTTGCTAAGATTCTCATTCTTCTGGTCCTGTCTTTTGTTCCTTAACTCCTGTTCCTTATTTTGCTTGTTGTCCTATATTTTCTTGACTCCACCAGATTTTTCCATCTCCTTTAATTGTGTGCTTTTCTATTTATTTTTGTATGAGGCTGTTTGTTTTGTTTATTTTTTTGCTTTGTATCTAATTACGGAACTCGCAGCCGAAGGAGTTAAAAAAAACCGAAATTTAATTAATTACTTTATTAAAATAATACTTAAAAGTTAATTACAAGTAAAGAAACTACTTCTATCGATCTAGAAAATAGAATGAAACATTTTATTAATTACAATTAAAGGAAAACTTCGGAAATAACAATTCTATGCTGATTTTACAATAAGTGCAATAACAGGATGTTTGTCCCAGAATTGAGGCCGTGATCGGTCGATCCTTAGTCGGCGATATTGGTGTAGGTAGCGTGCGTAACACCCCCCGCCACAGAACGGCAATTATTTTCCAACGTTTAGTGAAAATATTGCCGGAAGGGTGGTTCCAGGAACAGCATATCCATCCTTTTGGTCAATCTTTTCAGTTTCTTTTGCAGCAGGCTGTAAACTTCTGGAATACTTCCGAATCAAGTAGGTGATGATAAGGGCAACTGCACTAAGAATTACTATGTATAATGGTATGGTTGTATGATATATGGTTCTGTTTTCAGTGTTAAGTTCCATTGGTGATTGTAAGATTATTTTGTCTTGAATTTTGTGAAGATTTTGCAGGTTGATCGAGCTAAGTTTCAATTCTATACGGTTTGACTGTTGAGTTTCAAAGTCGTAGGAAATTTTCATGATTTTCAATGGTTCACCCTTGATGATGTCATCTGTGTTAGCTATGGTGATGTCATCAGTTTTCAGCATGCAGTTTATGGGGATGGTTAGCAGGTAGCTCCCTTGCAGGACGTCGTAGCTCTCTGTTTCACATTTAAGATAGGTTTTAGTCGGTCGTGGAAATGATATGGTGTAATGGCGACTATCCAATTCTTCTACAGCTTCTCTAGTAAGGTGAATGGTGCTAAGATTGCATGAGTTTCCGAGAGGTTTATTGTGGATATAGTTTTGGGTACAGTCAGGATCAGTGCGCAGCTGGTGGTTTAATCTTTTATCGCAGAGATACCGATTTTTTGTGTACTTCGGGCATGCAGCCTCCATGTACAGAAACGCTTCCTCATTGGTTGCTATATAGGGATAAGGGGGGATCAGGGATTGGTTATATTTGTTTGGAGAAATGGATAATTTGTATAAATGGTAGGTGTCTAACGAAGTAATGGGAAATTTAAAAATAATAACTATTTTTCTATCATCGTAATAATAACCTGACTTAATCAAATCGTAATATTCCCTAAGTTCTAGATCTAAAATTTGATTCTTACTATAATAAGTTTTTAATTGGATTAACATACTTTTTAAATTATCGATTCCTAACATACTATGATGTGTACTCGACGTACGCATAAAAACTAACATATTCTCTAACCTAAAAACTCCTAATATTAAATCTTCTACGTTTTCGCTAATTATAGTTAGCATTTGAGCAAACTTCGTGAATTTAATTAAACTATAGCTTCTAAAAGAATCTGAGTCAAGTAAAATATTTAAGGTGTTATTAATTTTGATTTGGTTTTCAACTAATTGTGAGATAATTTTAGTTTGAGATGTCATCCATTCCTTGCTGAGACTTAGATGACTGTTAAATTCATTAAGAGATTTTATTTGGTTATTTTCTAATTTTTCTATAGCATTATTAAATCGAATGGCATCGCTATAGTCTAAGTTACCCGTTACGCTCTTTATAATGGAACCTAGACCATCGATCAACCCACGCTTAACGCGGCTGGGTTCTAAGCTTTTCAATTGATATGAAGCTTTTTCTATTTTTGAAGAAAGATATTCAAATTGAAATTCATATAGTATATAAGTTTCGTTTGGTAATCTAAGTTTAATTTGTTGAAGCTGTAATTTTAAAATATTAATATTGTCTGCTAAGTTATCTAATTTTACGTATTGAATAAAAGTATGGTAATGGTCAATAAGTCGAGCGTCTCCAAGTCTAAAAGGTAAAAGTCCAAGTCCATTGTCAAGGCTTTCAAGTCTTATCTCTTGTCCGTGAGTCAGATGAATGATTATTGTCAACAGGCTTCTGAAACAAATTGTTGGTTTTAGATGTCCGTTTCAGTCTAGATTTAGCTATAGGTCCGCGTTTTTTGGATGTATATATATGTATGGGTAAATCAGCTAAAACTACGTCAGTAGTGTATCGTGGTGCTAGCTTCTGTCGTGAGGCGACAGGGTTTTTTATGAAAACGGTGTCCTGGGGCTGGTATTCTTTTTCAGACTCGCGATTTTTATTTCTATTTTCGATTAAATTAATCCGTTCCTGATGGCAAGAGTCATGAATCAATTGGTAAACGGTCTTCAGTTGGTTTCTGTGGGTCTGAATGTATTGCTGTAAAAGATGCGTAGTTAAGTCAATGTCAAGAGGGTCCCTAGGGTCAAAATGACCTGTGATAACGTCAAAAGGTCGGCATTTAGTAAGGCTATGAACAGAACTGTTATAAGCTATTAAGGCATAGGGTACTAAATTAACAACAGGTTCATCTTTTTTTCCTAATTTTAAAATACGGAGGTGTTCTAATAATGTAAGGTGAAATCTTTCTATGTTTCCATTGTCATTTGGAGAATGTGCCAAGGTCCGATGATGATTAATATTATGCAGGCGTACAAATTCAGAAAAAAGTTGGTTTGTAAATTCTGTCCCGTTATCTGTAATAATAGTTAAAGGAAAACCGTGGTGAGTGCAATATTGTAAAAGACTTTGAATTATGCTTATGGCTGTGGCATCCCTTAGTAGGTATGCCTGTGCGTATTTAGAAAAACTGTCGATAAATGTAATAAATTTTTCATTTTGAACTGTAAATAAGTCTGCGTGAACTACCTCGAATGGTTTAGTAGGGGGTGGAACTATGTTGAATTTTTGTTTAAGTGGGGTTCTGTCGTATTTCGCTTGACCACATATGGTGCACTCGTTTATGAATTTAGTTATGTGGTCTTTCATTTTGGGCCAAAAGTATTTTTGTGAAAGAGCTAGGTAACACTCATTTATACCGCGGTGGTTGGTTTTACCCTCGTGGTAGTGCTTAATCATTTCTTGTTGTCTAAGGTATTCTTTGACATTTTCTAATTCCTTTTTACAGAGTACTAAATTCATTGCAGAACTACGAAACTTATCCTGTAAAATGGGGATGATATTATACATACGTAGGGGAGGATTTATACGTAAGCCGGTTTTTACTTTTGGATTGACATATTCTTTTATGACGGAAACTAGATCATTTTCTAAATTACTCTCAGAAATTTCTATAGAGGTCCTGGTGTTCGTTTCAAACGGTTTGCTTACCACTGGTCGTTTCTTTATGTCACCTACTACGGTCAGATGAATTTGTCTATGGAATTTATTAAGGGGTTCGTCAGTAATGGGAATTTCAAGTATTGGGTCTTCTCTACTGGTATGGACTGTCATCGTAGATTCATTTTCAGAAGGTGGAGATTCTGTGGGCTCGGGTAAGATAGAACATAGTTCGTCAATTATAGTGGCAATCTCGTCGTTATGTATCTCAACTCTAGATAAAGCGTCTGCATTGGTGTTATTCTTGCCCTTTTTGTAGATAACGTCAAAATTGTATTCGCTTAACTTGAGTCGCCAGCGAGTCAAACGTGAGTTAGGCTCTTTTAAATTCATCATCCACTGTAGGGGCTTATGATCAGTAAAAATTTTGAATTTTCGGCCAAATAGGTAGGGTCTAAAATATTTAGTTGCCCATACAATTGCGAGTAACTCCTTTTCGATAGTGCTATAGTTGCATTCACTGTCGTTTAAAGTCCTTGAAGCGTATGAAATTGGTTTATCAGACCCTATGGGTCCTTGGGATAAAATAGCACCGATCGCTACATTGGATGCATCTGTAGTTAAAATAAATTCTTTCGTAAAGTCAGGGTATTGAAGTATGGGGTCATTAGTTAGAAGTTTTTTACATTTTTGAAAACAGTCAGTATAGTCTTGAGTCAGTTTTATAGTCTTTCCTTTTTTTAAGCAAACAGTCATGGGTTTAGTCACACGAGCAAAATCGGGAATAAATTTTCTGTAGTATCCGAAAAGTCCTAAAAATTGCTTAATTTGTTTATTAGTTTTTGGAATGGGGTACTGCTCTATGGCTTTAATTTTATCTGGGTTTGGTTTAATCCCCTCATTACTAATAATATGGCCAAGGTACGCCGTTTCTAACTTTAAAAACTCGGACTTGTCCATCTGTATTTTAAAGTTAGATTCTCGGAGTCTTCGGAAAACTTTCTCTAAGTTTATTATATGTTCCTGTAGGCTAGTGCTAAATACAATAATATCATCTAGATATACCAAACAGATGGCGTTTTGAAGGTCCCGCAAGATATTATCCATAACTCTTTGAAAGGTTGATGGAGAATTCTTCAGGCCCATCGGCATTCGTAAAAATTCGAAGTGCCCGTGCTCTACATTGAATGCTGTCTTAGGGATGTCCTCTGGGCTCATTTCCACTTGATAGAAGCCACTTGCGAGGTCCAGGGTGGTAAAATAATGACATTTCCCTAGCTTGTCAAGTACGTCAGTAATGTTAGTTATTGGATATTTGTCGTCAATAGTCTTGTCATTTAATTTTCTAAAGTCTACTACGAGTCTCCACTTTTGCTTGCCGGATGCGTCTGCTTTCTTTGGTACAACCCAAATAGGCGAGCTCCAGGCGGAGTCGGATGGCCTAATGATATTCTGCTCTAACATTTTCGAAATTTGGTCTCTTACTTCTTGTCTATGTATGAAAGGATAGCGGTAACTTTTTGTATAGATTGGTAATTCGTCAGTCGTCCTAATGTGATGTTTTATTTTATTGGTAAAGGATAAAGGCTCACCTTCGATATAAAACACGTCAGCATATCGATTACACAAGTTCACTAAATTAATTTTTTCTTCTTCGTTTAGATGTTCGGTACGTAAGCGCGATATCACTTCTTTAGCTCTACTAGGGTCTATTTCGGTGCACTTGCCCTCGATATTGAAACACTCGGCATGCGCGGGCCGGTCTAATGAAAAAATAACGTCATTACACGTCGCGTTTTGAACTTCAATTATGCCTCGGTTGTTAATTACTGTCGTGAAACATTCGCTGATCGTGCAATTACCTAATTTTTGTTGCGCAACTAACGCATCACCATCCGGTGCATTAATCGGTATTCTAACTAATTTTGAAGAATAAGCTGGAATAATATCTTCGTATAGATTAACATTACGCGAGTTATACATACGTATCGGATTTGTAGAAGTCTTAGTCAGCAGTAAGTAATTTTTCAAGTCAATCTTCGCTTCCCACTTTGTTAATAAGTCAAGTCCAATTAAACCATCGAAATACTTATGAAAGTCATAAACGAATAATTTGATATTGTCAGAGTCATTAAATTCAGAAAATGTAGGTAAAGTTATCGAATAGTCATTTCTAGTAGTAGCGTGCACATTTGTTACTTCAAAAGGGTCATAATTTAATTGTAAGTTAGAAAAGTAAGTTTCAATAATAGTCGGACTAATAAATGACTGATTTGCGCCAGTATCTATTAATAATTTAAGAGGTGGATTTTTAATTTCTACATATGGAAGTTGCCTTTGCGTTTGTAAGTTTACTTCTATTTTGGTTTGTTTGATTTCGAAACTATGCGAAAATCCTCACCAGAAATACACGGTTCATCGTCATTATATTCGTCAGTAGGTAAGTAAGTTAAACAGTGCGTGTCAGGTTGCGGTTCGTATGATTCATAGTTGTTATAATAAGTATAGTCGACACCATAAGCGTTTTCGTCCGTAAAAGTACATTCAGGTGCAAAATTTTGATTATAATGGTATTCAGGGTCGTCGCAATAATTAAAATTCATCTCCCTTGATTTAAAATAATTAGTAGGCGGTGGATTGCCATGCCTCGACCAATCATGCCCTCTTAAGGGTGCTGGTCTAGCGGCGAAGTGGCTTACACCACTCATGGGTTTCGGCCCTAGGTTCTGAGTTTGATTCTTAGGTTGGATTCGAAACACATTACTTTGGGGTTTATAATTAGGGGGTGGCGCACGGAACATTTGCTGCGTACGCGTGGGCATGTTAGGCATGCGGGGAGGTACATTTTGTTTAAAACTAAGCCTCCAACCACCGGGTTGGGGCGGTAATGGTCGTTGCCAATTATTAAAAGTATTTAAATTTTGAGGTTGATTAAAATAATTACTATTGTAGGGTTGCGGTGGCGGTGGTGGTAATTTAGTTATAGGTAAATTTCTTTTCTCAAGGTGAGGTTCATTTCTTTGTTGCAAATACATAACGTTTAATTCTTCTTGCACAAATTCTAACGCCCTTTCTATCGATTCAGGTCGCATACATCTTATACGGGACCCTAAAGGTTCCTTTAAAACTTGGACGAACGCTTGCATAGTTAGCTTTTTGTATAGCGTTCGTTTAGATTCTATAGTTGTTGGTAATGTTTCGTGTAAAGTTATGTAAGTAATAATTGTGCTAAATAAAGACTGGCAGCGATCATAAAATTCTTGAGGTGTGCCGTTTCCCTGAGTTGCAATAAGGAGGTCATTATAAAGAGCGGTTTCATCTCTTTGGTCGGCAAAATTATTAATAAGGGTTGTTCTTATCCCTTCCCAACTGTCATTGTGTCAAATGTTAGGTTTTATAAACCTAATAAGAACGTTAGGGTTCCCGTCGAAATCGGGAACCGGCCGTAAAGCCTTAAAAATAACATCTGGGTCACACATTTTTCTAATATTAATGCTACTTTTACTATTCGAACTAACTAAATTTCTATTTAAATCTATTTCTAACTGTCTACGAGTCTGTCGCGATGCAGGCTCCCTAGAACTAGATCCCTTGGGATGGAAAATTTTGGATAAGGATCAGGCACACAACAGGAATAGCAACAATGATTGAAACAATTCACTGTACTTACATGAACTTCATTTCGGTCTCCAGATAAGATTATCGATTTCCAGATCCTCAAATATCCTGGGTCCTCAAATTATTTGTTCCTAGTGTATCCTTGTCCTTATATATCCTTCGGCAGCCTTCCTGTTCTTTTTGGTACTCGATAAAGTCTTGACAGACTAGTTAGTCCCCTGGGTTCCGATTTTTTGGTAACTCAAACTAACTTCGAGTATCCTACCGACTGCGCCAATTACGGAACTCGCAGCCGAAGGAGTTAAAAAAAACCGAAATTTAATTAATTACTTTATTAAAATAATACTTAAAAGTTAATTACAAGTAAAGAAACTACTTCTATCGATCTAGAAAATAGAATGAAACATTTTATTAATTACAATTAAAGGAAAACTTCGGAAATAACAATTCTATGCTGATTTTACAATAAGTGCAATAACAGGATGTTTGTCCCAGAATTGAGGCCGTGATCGGTCGATCCTTAGTCGGCGATATTGGTGTAGGTAGCGTGCGTAACAATCTTTTTTATTTATTTATTTATTGATCACCAACATAATAATACTGTAATTACATTATCATTATTATTCACATTGACTTTTAAAATTAAATATTATTATAATTATAGGTGATGACTACATGCAAACAATTAAAAAAATATATATATATCAATTAAAAATACAGTGAAATCAAATACAAAATGTCAATAGAAATTTAAAAATAAAAACAACAAGTGCACAATGATTAAAGTTATAAAAAAAAGAATATGAAAAAAAAATATATATATATATATGTAGTCAATTATTTTTTATGTCGGTTAGATAATAAATTAAAACAAAAAAAATTTTTTTTACAAAATATTAAAATTTAAATACAATCAAAAACTATTAAACATACAATTTAAAAAAAATTACATTTAAAAAAAAGGTACAAGTAAATACAAATTTAAATTAATTAAAACATAGAATTAATTAAAACAGAGAATTAAAAATACAGTTCAAAAAAAAAAAAATATTTCCTTTTACAATTTTATTAGCATTGTTTTTTTCACTTTCGTTGAGCTGTCCGAAAAAATATCAATATTAATATTAGGAGATTTTGAAATAGCATTATAATTCCTTAAAAGCCTAGGTAAAGGTGAATTATGACCTAGATTGGACCTAAAACAATTTATTTGGAACAGGTTGAACCTGGAAGCTCTTGGGAGTCTTGGAGGTATATTAAAAGATATATACTCAAGAAATTGAGGAGCATCCAGGATTCCATTAACTAGCTTATAGAGAAACATGGTATCCAGCATGCGTCTTCGCTCGGCTAAAGAATTCAAATTAAAGTGCTTTAGTCGATCAGTGTAACGCTCTAATTCCTTGGCCCGATGACAAGAAAACGAAAGATGCCACAAAAACCGCTTTTGCACGCTTTCCAAACGCTTCACATAGATTTCATAAAATGGGTTCCAAGCCACGCTACAGTACTCCAGACCACTCCGAACCAGCGCATTGTAGAGTAAAATTTTTGTTGAAGGAGACTTGAAATCTCGAGTATTACGCAACAGAAATCCCAAACATTTAAATGCCTTTGTGACTATAGCTTCAATATGAAAGTTAAACCTCAGCCTTGAATCCATCACAACTCCCAGGTCTCGTATAGAAGTGACATTGCATAATGTTTCGCCCTTAATTGTATATGTTCGGGGCTGAATACATTTTTTCCTAGTAAATAAAATAGAAGAGCACTTGGATATGTTTAGCACCATACCATTTTCAGAGCACCAATCCGATAGACGGTTTAAGTCTTCTTGTAAGAGATCAGCGTCTTTATGATCATTAAACGGTCTGAAAAATTTCAGATCATCAGCAAACAGTAAAAAACGAATATTCGCAAAACATTTACTAACATCATTAATGAAAATGTTGAATAAGATGGGGCCCAGGTGAGAACCCTGTGGAACTCCAGAGAAAGCTGGGATGGGGTCTGATTTGAAGCCATTGAGTACAACAGAAGAAAATCTATTCCTTAAATAAGATCTAAGCCAACCCAACAATGGTTCCGCAATACCATGCTCAGAAAGCTTCCTTATTAGTAAACGGTGGTTGACTTTATCGAACGCTTTTTGAAAGTCTGTATAAATAGCATTAACAGATGAGCCGCTATCCAAGATGCACGAAATTTCATTACAGAAAGCAACGAGATTAGTTGAAGTAGACCTACACGTGACGAAACCATGTTGTTGCTGAATAATCAAATTTTTGAAATGTCAGGACATGATTGGATGTACCATTTTTTCAAAGACTTTAGCGAATGCTGAAAGTTTTGAAATAGGGCGATAATTGCTAATGTCATCAATATCACCGCTCTTATGTAATGGTACAATTAGCGTGTCTTTCCATGCCTCAGGAAAGCACCCTGCGGATAAGGATTTATTAAATATTAGACATAACGGGTGAGCAAGAGCAGAAGCACATTTTACTAAAAAAACTGATGGTATACCATCAGCTCCTGCTCCCTTGTATTGATCAAGTCTCTTTAAAACCTTTAATATCTGGCTATCTTTAAATTGTATTAACGTCAAATAGTTATGAGTAAATTCGTTGCAAAACAAAGGAGTATGTTGCGAGTCATCTCTCGTATAAGCTGTTGAAAAGCTGCTAGCAAAAAGATTACAAATGTCCTTGCCAGTAGCTGCAGATTGGTTATTAAATGACATACAAGTTGGATAATGGCTGTTGTTACATTTTTTCTTTTTGATAAAAGACCAAAATAATTTTGGTTTGTTACGAAGACTGAGCTCTAGGTTTTCTATGTACGATTTGTAACAAGAAGACATCATCTGTGCAACCCTTTTTTTCAGGATGTTAAAAGAAAGTCTATCACGTGGGTTGTTATTATATTTTCGCAACTTCTGATGATATTTGTATTTTTCTCTTAAAGTATTAATGAGCTCCCGAGAAAACCAATCTGGATACCTTTTAGCGCGTGATTTCAGTTTGGGCACATGCTTTTCGATTATTTGCCGTAACCTCACATAGAAAACCGATACCATCTCGTTTATAGAATTATTATCCTTAAATTCCCCCTCCCAGCTTATACGTTTAAGTTCTTCAATTATTTTATCGTAATCAGCCTTATGAAAAGCTAGACGACAATCGTTACAGTGTGGTAAAGCGTTATCTGTTTTAATAGAAATAGTAAATTGTAGTGGTGGGTGTAAAGGGTCAATTATAGACAACGGAAACAAACATTTGACTAAATTAGACAAGTTGTGATTGTGCAAAACTAAATCAAGTTGCTTACCTTTGTTATTTAAAACATGGTTGAACTGTTTAAAGTCATGAATTTTTGTAAAGTCCAATAGCACATTATTTAAAATACTTTGATTTTTACTACCTGAGGTGGGATTTCTGTTATTTGAAAATTGCCATGTATAGTTAGCCTATCTACAAACAAATCTTTGTCACAATACGGGCTTTATAGTTGATTGCCTTACGTCTTGGCTTCTTTTGTTTCACCTCATTAAAATTTGGTGTTGGTATTAATTGTTGAAAAAGGGGACTCAGGGGGAACTTTCTTTGCTTTCAAACTCGATAATGGTAAGTTGTCTTTTGAGCCGCTTGTTGTTGCAGAGCCCTCACTTACTATTCTTGTGTTGTATAAGTCACTACACGTTCTCTGTTTTTTGGTAGTATGTTGTTGTCTTGATTTTGGGTCCCATCACGGATATACTGAGGTATAAGTTTTTGTCGAGGAACAAGTACTTCTGTAATAGAGGTCTCAGATTCAAAACTATAAATTATCGCCCATTTTGTTGTCGGATCAGACTTGCTTCGTCGTGTGGGTATGTTTGAAGGTTCAGAATCTGTTGAGCTATAATCAACCAAGCGATATTTTACTTCTGCTCTAGTTAAATCAGGCGACAATAAGTAATTTTGGTGTAGCAAAGATGGTGAGCATGAATTATGGTTTTCAAAATGGGTTTCGTCAGAATCTGAACTATTAACATCAGGCCTCCACACTGCATGCTTTAAATGCTATCATTATCATTATCTTGCTCTTCATAAAATGTCTTCCCTGGATCTAAGCTATCGGTAGCGGGTCTTGCAGGCACTAAACGTCTTTCAGTTAATATAGATGGTGCGTATGCTTCTTCTGGTATTGCACTAGGATTATAGGGATACAACCCTGTAGCTCTGAAACCGTTTACTATATTTTGAAGGGTCATACATTGTGACCAGACATTACTGAAAATTTTGTTGAATCGCGCTTTGGTTAGTTTTTTCTCAGGGTTTTGATATAAATATCGTAAAGCTTCTTCATCCCAGTGGTGTTCAAAAGATTTGTTTACGCTTTTATCCAGAGGCTGCAGCTCATGCGTAGTATTTGATGGCAAGCAGTATAAAACAATATTGTGTCCCTCTGCTGCATCAACAATATTACAATCTAAATGACAAGCAGCGCCATCAAAAACTAGAAGACACTTGCCTGTCGCTTTACAATTTCCCAAGTGATGTATGAAATCTACAAACAGTGCCGAAGTAATGTTTGCCATTTTCACGAGGGATCCTGCAGACAAATTATCATTGAATTCTGGCTTCATCCTTTTCCCCTTGAATAATATCATTGGGGGGATTGGATTACCTTATGCATCACACAACATTCTCCAGTAACATTCTCTGCGTGCTCTGGAGCAACCATATGTATTCTTTTAGCACCTTTTTGTGCCAATACTATTGGTTGATTATGAATAGTGAGACGGCAACCTTTTTCATCCATGTTGTATAATCGCTGAGGATCTTGTCCAATCTCTAGCCCTCGTATATTTTCTTGTATTCAGAAAAATGCTGCATTACAATAGGTTTATTCAGCTTTTGTGTCCTTCCTGGGTTAAAGATTTTAACCTTGCGTTTTGATATATCGGGATATCGTTTCAACAATAACTTTCACCAGTCTTTACCAGCGCGCCTTGAAGTTGAACTAAAATTGTTCGAAATATTATGCTGTTCACAAAACACATAAGCTTGACGACGAATAACTTTTGGTGTCAAAGGAAATCCTATGGAAGAAAGCCTTTTGATTCTCTCCGCCAAATCACTTTTTTGCTCTTTATTTAAAACTGTACGACGTCCAATTTGCTTTTCCACTTTACCAGACTTTAAATGATTTACCAAAGTTCTTCTGGAAATAGAATATTACACAGCCGCAGCACGCTGTGACATTAGTCCTCCATGAACAGCAGCCACTGCGGCTCGTAATTGCTGGAGCGACCAAAGTCCTCGACGTTTATTAGGTGGAGGTTCCATAATATTCTGAAAAAAAAAAATACCACAGGATATTTACTCATGATAGTACAAATAAAAAAACTATATAAAAGCTGCAAAATATTTGGAAAAATTGATGATTAAACGAACTTACCTAGTACGTGAAGTTCGATCATAATTATACGAGGTGCTTTGTTCGAAGAGATGAGTAACCTGTAAGAAATAATTATTTTCTGCCTTACTTAATTACTTGTAGTAGATGACCTAGTTATCTCACTCCTTCACTATTTTGAGGGTATTTTTTTTTTGTAGTTACTGAACCGTTTGTTCGGCAGCGCCCCACCCCGACCATCATTGAGTTCAGAGTAAACTAATCACTCCTGCCCAAGATATTTCCGAAAATTTTGGGATAAGTACGTTGTACTAATGGGCCGGGTGGGTGAATGTTACTCATCTCTTCGAACAAAGCACCTCGTATAATTATGATCGAACTTCACGTACTAGGTAAGTTCGTTTAATCATTAATTATACTCGTGCTTTGTTCTCGAGATGAGTAACCTGTAAGAAATAATTATTTTCTGCCTAACTTAATTACTTGTAGACTTTGAGAGTTTTTTGAGGAAATATCAATAATACACGGTTTAATTATATCATCATTCATGTATTAATATAATCAGTATTAAACATTAAATCAGTTTGTATAATATAATGTTAGCAAAGTAACTTAAGTAAATTACAATAAATTTAAACTTAGTATCTAAAGTGTATATTTATATTAAATCCAAAAATATCGAATCAAAAATTACGTTTTATTCATTTATGATTAATTTTGCCAGAGAATCACCTTCATTGCTTACAATAATTCTATCATAAAATCTAGCGAATGTGGAGGAGGTACCGCTCCAGCCCGCAGTCTTACGGATCGTATCGACATTAAGCCCAAGCTGGCGTGCTCGCGATGTGCTAGCATGACGAGTGCTATGCGCGCTGAAAATCGATACATCTACTCCACATTCTTCCATTGTCCGCTTTATCCAGCGACTAATTGATTGCGAACTAACGATCGCGTGAGGTTTTCGAAAACTAATAAATAGATATTGATTATTACCTCTCAATGGCTTAGTACGTTCAATGTAAGCAAGTAAAGTATTTGAGGGCAAATCTCAGGTTTTTGTCTAAAAAATGGCAAACACAGTATTGGTTGGTTACGACCCAGCCTGGAAGTTTTAATTAGGTCGAGAATTCTTATTAATATTTGAGTACCAGATACTTCAACGTTTCTTATATCAATTTTTGAGAGGGTTTGGACTCTGTGTGCCGTTGTTAGAGCCAATAGGATTGCACATTTTTTAGACAAGTCCTCTAATGATGAGTTTTCGTTTGGATACTTTATGGCAAGTTCACCAAGAACTAGAGTAGAGTCCCAAGTAACGTCATATTTAGGAGCAGGGGGTTTTAATCGAAAAACTCCTTTGAAAAATATTTTGATCCTGTCATCATTTGACACCTCGGACCCTATCAGTAACGCTAATGCCGATCTACAGGTATTAAGAGAGCCGAAGTGAGATCCTGAATTAAACAAATATGTAAGAAAAGACAAAATAGAAGGAATAGAAGCGTCAAAAAAGGTAAACGAGTTTTCGATACAGTAATTGAACCATTTTCGAAGGCAGACATCATACTGTTTTATGGAGTTTGGTGATAGAGATGCCAACAGGATATCTAAGGACTCTGTTGGAACACTTTGTCTGAGTAGCGCCGTCCGCAGAGCATCCCTGCAACCAGACTCGACTGGAATGAAAAAGAAGAGCGTTTTCAAAGGGGCTAAATGTTATTGTTTCGCTTATCACCAGGTGCATAAAAAGTGGGAACCAAGGTTGTGTTTTCCATAGGGGGACGATAACAATTCCTGTCGCTTTATCGAATATAATTTTGCGTAATGTTTTTAGAATGACAGATATAGGTGGAAAAGCATAAAAGAAAAACGTAGACCAATCTAATGTGAATGCATTTACTGCATAAGCGTCTGGGTCTTTATTCCACGACACGTAAGTGAAACATTTTTTATTTATTCGACTTGCGAACAAAGCAATATATGGTTGGCCAAAGGTACAAGTCAGTTTATTAAAAGCCGGACTCGACAATTCCCATTCGATATCTGGGTGGTTACGTCTTGATGCGGCATCCGCGATTATGTTATCTTCCGATCTTATATATGATGCATAAATGAACAATTTTCTAGATTCACACCACTGCCAGATATCTCTCGTGATTTCAGTTAGATGGGGAAACTGTATACCTCCCATTTTATTTATGTATGATACTGCTGTCGAGTTATCAACCCTAAGTAGTATTTGACAATTTGAATAATTATTTGCAAAAATTTTAAGCGCTATGAATGCTGCCAGCAGCTCTAAAAAATTTATGTGTTTTTTACATTCAGCATTGGACCACTGGCCGCTGGCTGTCTCACTGCCACAAGCTGCACCCCACCCCGTCGTTGAGGCGTCAGAAAATATCTCAACTTGATATCTGTCTTCTAGTATTCTGTGTACAGAATTATTTATAACTCTAAGCCACCATTTTAAATCTACATGTAAATAATTTGGAATATCTATAGCTTTTTCATAGTTGTTGTTATTATATAAATTTAAATATTTGTGTCTTTCTAAATTTTTAGTATACAACCATCCGTATTCAATGGCCGGACAAGCAGAAACCAGTAGTCCAATGAGCTGCGCAAACTGTCGAATTGTGCATGTTTTTATGTTTAGAAATTTTAATAGTTCTTCTTTAACACGTGTTCTTTTTTCGTCTGGCAAACAAATTACAAATTTTCGAGAATCGAGAAAATAGCCTAAAAATTTGCACCTAGTTGATGGTATTAACACGCTTTTATCCTCGTTTATAATGATACCCAGGGAGCATAAAAGTTTTATAATTATTGTAATATTGTACATGCACTCATCGTAAGAATTTCCTATGAGATGTAAATCATCAAGGTAGATTGTAGATATAAATCCGCCAGATCTTAAAAGATTTACTATGGGTTTCGTTATTTTCGTAAATATATATGGAGCTGTGCTCAATCCGAATGGCAAGACGGAAAATTCGTACAATTTATTGTCCCATTCAAATCTCAAATATTTTCTACTGTCATTATGAATTTTTACAAAATGATGTCTATTTTGATGTCTATTGTTGCCATGTAGCAATTTCGGTTCATTAATTTTATGGTTGTACGAAAATCTTCAATTTTAAAGTGTGGAGTATCTATAAACCTGTTAAGGTTTTTAAGATTAAGAATAAGTCTCATTTTGCCATTTGATTTGGGAATTAAAAATATGTTAGAAATAAATTGATCTTTACCTGGTGTACAACTGGATATGGCCCCATATGATTCTAATTTTTGGATAGCTCGACTTATCATTAATTTTTCAGAATTAGAAAATATACGCTTTTGGGGCGGATTCATTTGTGTCACTGTCCTTGAAAATATTATTTTGTACCCTGAGCTAATCCACGAAAGGATCGTTCGATCTTGAGTTATGATTGACCAAGACTTATGGAAGTAAGACAACTGTCCAGCATATTTTACCTGGTCTAGTATCGCCTGCGAGTGGATCTCTGAGGCTGCTGCGGCTGCTTGCGTGACAATGGAGCACGTGAGTTGCGTGTCTCCAATGGTGGTGGTGGTGGCGCTGTCTGCGCCATCATCATCGGTGCTGCAGGCGCGTTCCGGCGTCCCGCCGCTGGTGGCCTGCGACCTGCGACAGGGTTCCTCCAGTTTTTTGTCGGAGCCTTGTATTGAGTTTTCATTTCAGTGCCTGATTTTGTGACAGCCTTCGCAGTCTTCAAAGAGTCTAATAAATTATCTCCAAATAAAGATTTTTCTATTTTTGTATTTAACAAGGGTTCTTTCACCTCCTTTTTAACCGAATACACTGCCAAATTTCTACGTGACACCGAGTCATTGTATTGTGCGTCACACATAAGTCGTGCTGCATCCATGAGACGCTTAATTTGTGCGTTGTCTTTTTCTTTGGCATCCAGTGCATGCGAAATTGCTTCTCCTAAGCAGGAAATAGCTACGGAGACACGTTTTTGACGAGCCTCTATAAGTTTATCGCGTTTTACAGCGGCGTCGTTTAATGCTACTTTCACCTCGGCGTTCAAGACTGGAGCTCCAATGATTGTGCAATTGCCCGGTATTAGGTACTTCTCGCATAGTTCCTTTCTCTGCTCTTTATTCATGCCATTAGTAGCTATGTGGCTAAAACGAGCAGCTAGTTCCGGACGTATGTCTTTTCCATAAACAATGGCTGCTACTGGATCTTCTCCCAAAAGATCTATGATGTCATTGTCAAGGTCTGGGCTCTCAGAAAGATCTACCGCTGGTTGCAATGCAGTGTCCTCCATGTGTTCTGCTAATTTGCATTGAGAAGTTGATGGCATTGGCTCGGGCAGCTCTTGTGTTGGTAAAGAAAGTTGTGTCGGTAAGGACGGTTGTTCCGTAAGTCCCAGGGTCGGTGGTACTATAGAATTTTCAGACAACGGTGGTTCGGCCTCAGGTAAAATTGGGGGTGATATCGAGTGTTCTCGCTGTTGGTTTTCGTGAGAGAGAAGGATGGAATCCAGACTGACACTTTTTCTTTCCTCATCTGAAAATAGACAATAAAGCTATTTACATAACGATATCTTTTACTTTATTTTATATTTAATTACTTTATTTTAAGCTAATTAACTTTAAAAGAAATGTCACAACCTGGGCTAGGTCTTTGTACACCGTCTAAAAAAATAGACAAATTAATGGTAATTATAGGAAAAAGACAAATAAATTGATTTAATCGGTAGTCTGGGGTCGCGGTACCCGGGATGGACCTAATCTAACCTAGGGAGGTCTTCCTAATCCACAAAGGAAATATAACACAATTTTATATTAAGTAACTTTTATTTAAGATGAATCTATTTTAAAGGAAAATACAATGATAATTATTAGACTATTTTGGGGACGAAGCCCGCAATAGAATTCCGTAAGGAATCCCGTCAAGGAATTATCTAGAACAATCCTCGATATTCTCTATATTTTACATTTTACAAATAAAAATCAATTAATGACAGACTTATAAGTTGCCAGTCATAAATGTCGGCAAGTTTGTTTGTGCAATAACCTCTTTTAATAAATACGGCACAAGCAAACGTTGCAATCGCCCCTCTTGTTTAATTTATTTAATTAGTGAAGCTGATTAAATAAATTCCTATATACATTTCATTCTTAAATAACGACCCTACTTAAATCAGGACCATATACATTAATCGGGATTACTCTCAGATGAGCCCCCTACCGATAGGAATATATATACTTGATCATGTTTAAATTACAACATCTTATTACACCAAAAATGATCTTATTGTATTTATTCTCCATCAATAGAGCCTTAGCCACAAAACCTGATGAAAATCAGCCAAGATCCCGGCTGGTTAACTTATATCTAAATAAAACAGTGTAAATTATTTTAATTTCTCATACAATTCATGAATAATCAACAACCCCATATTAATCATTTACGTTACACAATCATACGCAAATTCAAATAACCAATATTTATTATTAAATTAATCAACAATTGTTAAAATAACCCATTGAATACAATCAAATTATAATTATAATTAATTGATAAGTAATAAATACATTAATATCCCAATAAAAAGTAAATTTAATTAATCCCATTTATATTAAAATTAATACTAAATTAATCAAATTATATTATCAAACATTATCATTCAGTTGGCAAAACAAACACGTTTGACATGAACTGTCATATTAACTTAAATTTTTCTGAATGATTAAAAGTTTATTTGAAAGTTTGTAACTTTCGAAAATTGAAACATTACCTACCTAAATATTAAGATTTTACCTGCCTAACTATTACCGGACAAACCTTCCTATGAATAGATCATAAAATCGGATCCAAAGTATTTTACTTAACCCAGAATGATATCTATAAATTAAAGGATTTAATATTTCACAACGCAATGTAGAGAACTTTTTCAAAATGCACCGTAATACACCTGACAAAATTCTATACCAATAACGTTTAAAATACATTACCTATTCTATCACAACCCTTTTATTATTTAACCCACTGAGGATCCTATTCTACATCCGCGTGTTGACCCACAGACATCAATATCACAATATTATATATACTCGTAAACTTTGGCCGCATAGCTAAGTCGGCTATCACCTTCTCTCTTATGGAGATTATTAGGCGTGGCTCAAATTAAACGTGCACATTATCTATAGTGTTATTTTAGTCTTTGAAAATTGACTTCTTTAGAGCATTGGCACCACACGTATATTTATGATTCGTAAATAAAATGTAACGCGGTAAATACGTGCCGCGTGTACCTGCCGCCCCTTAGAGGTTTTATCTCCGGGTCTCTAAAATTAATTTATTAAATCATTAAATAAAATACCCTCTTATCTCAATATATAATATATAAAAACCTTTTCCTTATTTTCTTTTATCTGCATCGTCCATCCATTGCATCTCCTTTTTGGTGATGCTGTTTGGATCGGCTTTGCAGGATATATCATCTCGGAACATTGCGTTGTGAAGTGTACATAGAATTTGAGAAAAAAAAAAATTAGTTTCTTATATTATTCTAAAACCCCAACGAAATTCTAACCGTTGCATATCTACAAATGAACGATATACATATTTGTACACCTAAATGTGTACTTTTACTCTATTAATTCTAAGAATAAAGAAATTATAATATTATTGTAATATTTCAAGAAATAAATGTATTTACAAAAACTTTGTTTTATATATATAAATATAGACATAGTTTTATCATTAGTTTTACTTTATCGAATATTATATGGTTTCAATCTATTCACATGTACAATTAGTTCTTGGTTATTTTGTATTTTTTTTACAAGATAATTGTCACATCCTATATATCGTAATACTCGAATTAACCTTTATATGGTCGACTAAGTTTTCGACTTTTACCTGATATTCTTTTTGTACAATGTAATAAAACTAATTGTCCTACACGAAGTTTAATATTAGAAGCTTTTTTATCATACGATCTTTTTTGTACTAAACGAGCTTTCCTTAAATTTTCTCTGGCTTGATTCACTACACTTATATAAGTATCTTTTTTTTGTTGAACGGTCATATTACAGTTAGGATTCAACCTTTCATCAAACGGAACTTCAGGTTCTCTACCAAACATTAAATAATAAGGAGAAAATTTAGTTGAAGCTTGTTTTGAACAGTTATAAGCATATATTATAAAAGGTAAAATTTGGCACCAATCCCTTTGACTTTGGTTTACATATTTAGCTAATGAATATGAAATGGTTTGATTCAATTTTTCTACTAAACCTAATGTTTGATGGTGCATAGTGGTAGCTAAGGAATGTTTTATATTATATTGCCTTAATAAAGACTTAATTAACCTTGACGTAAACATGGAACCTTTATCTGACAATACTTCACATACTGTCCCGAACTTTGTTAAAATTTCATTAATAAAGAAATTATATACTATTTGAGCTGTCACTCGTGGGACTGCTTTGCAAATAGCATATTTTGAAAATCAATCTATACATGTTATTATATATTTATTACCATCTACTGAACGATTAAAAGGACCTAGTACATCAATCTCTATCTTTTGAAATAAACGATCCGTTACTATAGGGCGTAATGGCATTATCTTATTATATATTTTCTTTTCTTTACATGGCATACGACTCTTAATATTTTTCTTAACCTTTTCCACTACTTCAACTTTAAGATTCTGTTTCTCAGAACAACACACAACTTTGGAGTCTTGAGGACTCGGGGTTAAATTAAATTCATTTTCACTGACTTCAGCTACCACTAACTTAACATCATTACTAACTACTAAATCGGAAAAATAAACATATTCGTCCTTACTTAATTCATTTGAAACTTGTATAACCTGAAGGGTATTCTCGATAATATCATTATTATTAAGATTATTTACTTTATTTTTTATAATAAAGTTACAAATAATGTTGTTCAATTGAACATGACCTTCTTTAAAGTTTAATAATGCACCAGACTTCTGAAGAAAGTCTTGCCCGAGAATTAAATTTCTTTAAATTTTATCAACTACATAACAATTCTGTATATACACAACATGTTCAATCTCCAAACATAGTTGTACTTTACCTATTAACACCATTCGATTACCATTAACGGCTCGAATATTTACATTCTCAACCTTATGTATTGTTATATTCAATTGGTTACATAAGTTTTGGGAGATTACAGAAATTGATGCACCTGTATCAAGCAAAGCTGAAATATTTTTATTTTTTAGTTTTAAACTAATGGATGGGGAAAACTCACTTGTATAATTATTTTCTAGACTATTTGGCATCAATTGAGTCTCCATCTGTCTGATTGACGCCGATTGTACTCCAGGTTCATCCATCTTTGATCCATTGTATGCATCGCCACGGTCTCCTCTCCTTCTTAAAGCATATGGAGATCGGTTGTAGTCGTTTGCGAATCTTCCTCTCGCGTTCCCGTAGTCCATGTTGGTTAACCTTTGAGAATTTTCCTTCTCACTCCTCGGTGATGTTGTAGAACATACTGGTATTTCTTGTAATATTTCCATATTCGTTTGAAGGCATAAATTTTCTTCCTGCTTTTCAGTGAGAATTTCGTGCATCTGCATGATCGTTTCTTTTAACATTTTTTTATTTGTATAGATTTGAGACGCTAGTCGGCATTTATATGTGTATTTGCAATTTTTCAAGAAATGGTTTATAAATATATTATCTGTTATTGTACCAGCTTTGTTTGCACACATGTCCAATGCGTAATAATAGTATATTAGTTCTTCATTGGCTTGTTGCTTCCTTGAATAAAAATTAGCCACATGATCTATTTTTCTGCCAAATTCTTCTATAAATCTTTTTCTAATTTCGTCGAACGTTTCGCATGTATTAATTATCGTTTTGTAGAAATACAACGCAGGTCCTTCTAAATATGTTTGTATAACTAGCCTCTTGCTTTCATCGTTGTATTTATGTACTGCCGCAATTACCTCGAACTGGGCTAAAAATTCACTCACCAAAACTGTCGAAATGCCAGAGTACTTATTTAAATTCATGGCTATTTTTATAATTTTCTTATATATATAACTTTTATAACTCTTTTATTTGCCGTAAAGCGTCGTCACTTTTTAGAGTCTTTCCTTTACTCCTGGTATTCAGATGTCTCTTGCCTTCTAAAATTTTCTTTCCGCTATACTCAGTGGGGTATATAGCTGAATTAATCTGAAAAATAGTAAAACACTAACACATTATATCACTACAATTGCGCGCGGCGCATACACCATCTGGGGTCGCGGTACCCGGGATGGACCTAATCTAACCTAGGGAGGTCTTCCTAATCCACAAAGGAAATATAACACAATTTTATATTAAGTAACTTTTATTTAAGATGAATCTATTTTAAAGGAAAATACAATGATAATTATTAGACTATTTTGGGGACGAAGCCCGCAATAGAATTCCGTAAGGAATCCCGTCAAGGAATTATCTAGAACAATCCTCGATATTCTCTATATTTTACATTTTACAAATAAAAATCAATTAATGACAGACTTATAAGTTGCCAGTCATAAATGTCGGCAAGTTTGTTTGTGCAATAACCTCTTTTAATAAATACGGCACAAGCAAACGTTGCAGTAGTTAGATGGTAAGAAAATAAAAAAGTCAACATTATTTGTGTTCGTTTTAGCGGGCAACATTGACAATGAGTCTTTTCTATGGCAGAAGTTGTCAAGTGAAGTTAGTTCACCAAGCAGAGGGTACAGCCACCTCACTCACGGCACACTTCACTCAAATCACATTGATAGTTGTCTGTCTGTGTGTTTGATTGTTCGTTGCGCTTGAGTTCTTTTTTTCGGTTTCTTTTTAACTTTACAACTGTTCAAGCTAAAAATACACAAAACAATTCTATTCAATTCTGTGGACTTTATGGCAACCAGCCATCGATGCTACTCGAAACACAAAAAAAGATGTAAGTAAACCTTAACTGTCAAAATGTCATTTTTTCCGCCATGATGTTTTTTATTTGTGTTGCACACTAATAATGCACAATTTCATTTCCTACCAATAAACAAAGTGTTTTAATAACAATTTAACAATCGAAAAGTGTTTAAAGCATCTTAAACTATTATTTGATAAAGTGTACAAAGACCTGGCCCAGACTCCTTGCATTTTGGGACATTTCTTTTGTAAGGCATGTACCTAGGATATTTTTTACGCTCAGATAGTCCCACGTCCATGTGCGTAGAAATAACATCAAATAATTTGACAGTACTCATCGTTAGCGACGAGTGTCGTGAGTTTACGATTACGCTCGGATAGCCCCGCAGGCGTCCATGTGCGTAGAAATAACTTGGAAGGATTTGATCGTCCTTGTTAGCGACGAGTATCGTGGCTTTACGCTCGGATAGCCCCGCAGGCGTCCATGTGCGTTGGCCTTATAATTAGGATAGCGAGTCCTGACATTAAATAATCACCATGTACTATTTCGAAAATGTGGTAAAAAATTAATGACTTACCGTTAAGGTCAGATGAAGAATGTGAAGTGTCCTCGGAATCTGATGACGACGAAATAATCCTTTTGCGACGATTTTTACACTCTTTCAACATTTTTTCTATTTTACGTAACTTTTTAGCTAACTTATCATCTTCGTGGCACCTCCGTTTCGGCATATTGACTCGAAAATTTTATCGTAATAAAAAGAAAGAAGCGCACGTGCGGAGTGATTGACACTAGAATCAAGAATGATGGTCGGGGTGGGGCGCTGCCGAACGAACGGGTCAGTAACTACAAAAAAAAAAATACTCTCAAAATAGTGAAGGAGTTAGATAACTAGGTCATCTACTACAGGTAATTAAGTTAGGCAGAAAATAATTATTTCTTACAGGTTACTCATCTCGAGAACAAAGCACGAGTATAATATATATGTCAGTTAGACTCGACATTCCATAAGTTTAATAAGGGCCGGCCCTATTAACCAACCTTTTAAGCGGCCCTTATTAGACCTTGACACTGAGGTTAAACTTTTGAAAATAAAATTGTAAAATATTAACGAATTGATTAAACTTACCTTTATTAGTCACAAATCGCACACAAATCGCTATAATTTACTATAAAACAACAACTATTACAAACAGCAAGCTATTTTACGCACATTTAAAAGACTTTTACGGAGCAATTTTTTACTACCGCTTGACGCAGACCATTTGCCTACACGGATTCTTGCCGACTGCCAAGATGGCGGATCGCACGAACACGCGGCCACGGAATCAAGCTTTCCTATTGGTCCTTTTAGATATGTGCATGCGCGAAACCTAATGTGCGGTTTACATGTATTAAGTAGTTAAGTTGGTAACTAAATTTTAAGTTACTACATGTCACTTGTGTGTCCAAACGGATTAAGTAGTTAAGTTCATAAGTTCAATGAAGATGAGCAGTGATGAATGTCAATTTTGTACTTAGATATGTGGTAAACGTGATTTTGGACAAATTCAGAGACGAATTTGATTCGGAAATTAAAACCTTTGCAAGATGCTATGTTTTTTTCGTCGATTGGTGTGGTATGGACCGGGTCGACATGGATCGACGGACGATCGATTGGTGTGGTGCATTTACTAATTAGGTACCCTTAATAATCACAGGAGGGATATCAGCCTCTCCCAACTCAGGGGTGGCGTCCGACGATTGTAGGCCATCACGCCTACTGCGTGTTGGCAGACTTACCAGCTCAGGGGTGGCGCCAGACAATTGTAGGCCATCACGCCTACTGCGGGTTGGCACACTTACCAACTCAGGGGTGGCGTCAGACAATTTTAAGCCATCACGCCTACTGTGGGTTGGCAGACTACATATACCTTCATATAAATTTATAGGTGCAAGGGATTATTTTACTACTAAATTACCAACTCGGGGGTGGTGTCAGACAATTATAGGCCTACTGCGACGTCGACTGTTCTATTCTGCCATTGATCGACGGTCGATCGATTGGTGTGGTAATACCCTTAAATATTGTACCACAAATTTTAAAGTTGCAACTAAACTCCACTCCGACATTTAAAAAAAAAGAGAAAATGCTCGACTCGACATAAATACGAGCTCTTGCCGCCACCCGCTTTGTCAACTTATGCACTTAAGTGAGAAGTCCCGCCCACCTACTTATACGAAAAATAGAACGAATCCTAATCTACTTAATCACTTGCGTACAAAATTTTAAGTTACCACTTGTCACTTAATTGACTGTTTACATGCAACTATTAACTTAAAATTGAGTTAAAATTTAGTTACCAACTTAACCACTTGACGCGTGTAAACCAGCCATAAGAAATAGTTTGGAAGTAGTTTTTTATAGTAGTGGCTGTTATAAAACGTTACCCGACTTACACTTCTCAAAACAAAATAAGGGCCACCAAGTTTTTTAGATTTTTTAAATATCTGGCTAATGTTTTTTGTTTCAATGGTTATATTTTATTAAAATAGGTAACTTTACATTAAATTAAACAAAATAAGTAATTAATTTGTAATATTTATTTTAAAAAACTTCGTAAACTACTAATGTGGAATTTTAGAAAATGTAAAGCTCCGATAAAAAGTGTATTTTTTTTCAAACCACGTCTCGCTCTCGACGTTATTTTAAATTTAATACCAGGTGTGGCCTCCCCTTTTGATTATGCATTCCCTTATTCGAGAAGGCACGCTCTCTACCAAACGCCGCACATTTTCTTAAGGTATCCTCTCCCAGCTCGCTTTCAGAGCATTTATGAGATACAGCTGCGAGTTTATAGAAGTGTCACAGTCTTTGACACTTTTTTTTAACTGATCCCACAAATGCTCAATCGGGTTGAGGTCCGGACTCCTGGCTGGCCACCGTAAAACCTCAATTCTTGCTTCGTGTAATGTGTTCAATGTGAGTCGCGCCGTATGCGGTCGTGCATTATCTTGAATCAAGATAAACCCTGGATCAACTCGCTGTGCGAATGGCATGATGTGGGGTTGCACCACATTTGTGACATAACTTTGGGCTGTTACAGAGCCCTTGTTAAGAATTACCAGCTCAGTTTTGTAGCGTGGTGACATATCACCCCAGACTCTAACGCTGGGTTCACCAAAACATCGGTTTCATGCTTGCAAGGATCCAAAATCTGCTTTCCATGTCTTCTCCACATTCTTACGCGTCGATCGTCATGTGAAAATTTTTATTTGTACAGATCAGTAAAGAAAACTGCGGCCCAATCTTCAACCATCCAATTCTGGTGTTCCCTTGCAAAACTCAAACGAGCTGCACGATGTGGTGCAGTAACTCCAGGTGAACTAAATGTCTTCTAAAGTATTGCTGGTCTTCATGGAGTCTATTCCTGATAGTCTGGTCACTTACACGTGTGCTTGTAGCTCGGCGTAATGCAGTTTGTATGGCACGTGCAGTGGATTTTCGCTCTCTTCGTGCGGTTAATCGAACATACCGGTCTTCTTGAGGTGTTGTAACTCGCACTCTACCTGACCCACGACGTCTGGTGACCGTATCCGTCTCCTGGTACCGGTTTCAGACATTTTGAACCGCTCGTCGGGAATACCCAACCATTAAACCAACAGTGCGCTGACTGTGACCCTCCTGGACTGAAGTGACAACCCTGGTTGCTGTAATTGCGTCCATGTGTCTCCTAACGCGTGGCATTATGCAATTGAAGAAACTGTAACAAACTGTTTGCACCAAAAGTCAAAGAAGTACTGGTTCAGATTTGCAATATTGAACAACAAAAAACATCACCCTTAAGTATCTAGTTAAAAAAAATGTTATGAGTACCCACTTGTAACCACTTGTCAACGGAAACATTACCCAACACTACAGAGAATCCATAACTTAACTTAAATAAACCATTATGATTAAAATAGGAACAGTAATGCTTGTCTAAAGAGCAACTTTACGGGTGGCCCTTATTATGTTTTGAGTAGTTTAGTTATTGATATGTTCTTTAATATTGTAAAACATACTTTTGTTCTATCATCAATAGTTTCCGCAGTGCATGCGACGAAAGATGTTTATGGCTTTTTTTTGGCACCTTGGGTTACGTTACTATAGTTTTAGTAAGGATCCCTAAACTTTTCTAGCAACAAATATAGCCTGTGTTACTCAGAGTGAATGTAGCTTTCTAATGGTGAAAGAATTTTTGAAATCGGCACAGTAGTTTTTGAGTTTATTCATTACAAACATACACACAAAAATACAAATCTTTCCTCTTTATAATGTTAGTGTAAATATCAGAAACTAGTCATAACCAGCTTGGGTGCTCCCCAAATGAATATCCTGTAATCCTTATTATTAATAATATATTTTCTGCATCTATACTGATATTTTTTAAAGATGATGATTTGGATGTTAAGAACTAACCTGTGAATCTATTGCACTATTTTAAACCATTTTTTCACTCTTGGAAAGCTAAAATATTTTATATTGAATAATTCCAGAAGTCATGCATCATGAGTAATATATCGTGGAGGATACAGATATATTGCTAGCGTTTTGTTTCTGATGTCATTCTTGTTAATACTTAAATTTTTTTTGCATAATAACTAATCAAGTATGCTGTGAACCTGTTTTATGTATTGTTAGGCCGTTTTGATAATTGTTTTACATATCTGCCATTTAGATTGCAAAAATAAACTTTGATGCACGATAAGTTTTTTATTCTATATTTATATTACTTACAGTGGCTAAAATTGTAAGTAATATTCCTTCTGAATATAGAGATATGGTAGCTGGCCATATCATTTACACCACTGTGAAATAAATCTGAATTTTGGTTTTGTACCACAAATCACAATTTTTTGGAAAAGATTTTTAATACACATCACATAATATTTATACATCAAACGTATTTTAAATAAATTTAAAAGAAATGAAATGAAATATTGATTTCTCAACATTGACAATTGTTTTTATTGACGTCAAATAAAACATGACTCTACCACCAGTTCGAAAAAACCTTCGTGAAGCAGAACTGGCAAGAAACTTCACAAGTATATTTTTTTCAAAATAAATTTACAGAATCTCTTTATGTCTATACAAAATGATTCTTCTCTGCATCCGTTAGCTCGGCAAGTCTCCCTCCCCCAAGTATCCAAACGACGAACACCAAGTTTGTATGTTTGTAAATTTTATTTTAGTAGATTATCTTTGGTGAAGATCTTTTCTGAGGTGCTAGTAGTTATTCCTACTTTAACCACCATATTAACCATGTTTTTGTGGTTGCATTCCGGTTTAAGAGAACAAACCGCCCATACTAAACACAGAGACAATGGCAATCCCAGCTGAAGCCTGCTGTCAGTGACGCGTCATCAATCGATATTGCAATGATTAAATACTTATGATTCACTTTTCTATAGTTATGAAGTATGTGGCTGGATCCCGCGTTATCTTGTGAACGGGTGCCGTTTGCGTCGTTTGGATACTTGGGGGAGGGAGACTTGCCGAGCTAACAGATGTAGATAAGAATAATTTTGTATAGACATCTAGAGACATCGTTAATTTATTTTGAAAAAAATATTTCCGTAGAGTTTTGTGCCAGTTCTTCTTCACGAAGGTTTTTCCGAGCTGGTAGCGGAGTCATGTTTTATTTGACGTCAATAAGAACAAGTAATTGTCAATGTTGAGAAATAAGTATTTGAATATGAACGGTCAACCATTCAAATTCAGGAGGACGGTGTGGAATGGTAGTCTCGCGTTATGCTCGTGTGCAGTTGGTTATTGCGAATGTCCTCCGTTTGGACAGTTTTTGAGGGCAGAGTCTTGCCGAGTTTACATATGCAGATAGGAATAGTTTTGTATAGGAATTACTCCCGTCGCGATTCTTGCCAGACTCTTTTCACGAAAGTCTTTTCAATCTGGCGGTAAACAATATAATAAAATTGTATAAGTTAAGTTAAAGTTAAATATTTTGAATTGAGTTTTTGGTAAAAATTTAACATTTTATTTAAAACTAAAGCCGTAAGCCGGGTTTAATTTTAAACTCTAATTTACCCAAGGGTTATTCATTACAGGAAAAAAAGCGATGAAAAGTTAATATTTGTAGTCTGAGGACATGAAAAATCATCACAGGACGTCCGGTTTTCTGACTTATTTTTGATACTTATAATTTGATGTAATATGAGTGATTTTGACGCTCAGCCATCATCGGGCGCCGTGTCAATGAACGTATCTATAAGATATTCAAGTTGAAAGGCCGGGAAAGTTATTTAAATATTTCGATTTCTATGCGTACATTGTAGGATTTATAGGTCAGTTCCTGTGCTTTCGTCGTTACTTAATGTGTTACTAAGCCCACTACGCAGTTCTGGAGTAGGTAGCACTAGGGTAAATATTGTGTTATGTCTCTATCGCTTCAGTAGAAATAGAAAGTGACGGAATGACATTTTAACTAGCCGGCTGCTCGGGGCTATATTTAAAAAAAATAAGTACACAAATGATGATTGTTAAACTTAGAAACTATTTTAGTTTAAAGATTAAGTTGTGTGTGGTTAAAAATTAAAATAAAATCTGCTGCGGGGGATTTCTTAGTTACTGACTTTGAATTCATAAGAATAGTTTAAGACCTGGAAAATATGAGAAGCTGGATGTTGGCCACTAGTCACTTCTCTAGTTGGAAGAAGAAGAATTTGAAACGTGAGGTCATTCTCATTAATGACAGTAGAGGGCTTTTGCTAACATCTCATCTGGGGTACTACAGACCTTCCTATTGTGTCATGTCCCGGTCCAAGGGAACGAACAGTTAGTGTAATTACTGGAACAAGACAATCCCAGCTGACTGCGTTCGACGACAGATCACAATCAATATTGATGCATAACGCACGTACGATCAATGAGGTCCATGAGTCGGGGGAGCCGGTTGCTCTTTGCCGGCTAAGAAGGGGCCATGCGTGGAATATGCAAATCAGGAAATAAAGAATCTCTGAGAGAAAAGTCACATATATATTTATGAAAATATTTTGTATATTCACAAAAATATTATTCACAATACAATGAAACTAAGAAATAAAACCGTGACGATGATTACTTTGCAAAAGCTAGAAGCGACTGTAAGATAGCGTTTCCAAACTTTACGCTGGCTAAAAGGAAAAAAGGGCGGTGCCTGGATCCCGCGTTAGCTCCTGAACGGGTGCCGTTTGAGGTTGTACGTCGTTTGCTTACTTGGTGGAGGGGTACTTGCCAAACTAACAGATGTAGATAAGAATAATTTTGTAAATACATAAAGAGACATTATATACTTATTTTGAAAAATTTATACCCGTGGACTTTCTTGCCAACTGGTTTCACGAAGTTTTTTCCCACTGGTGGTAGAGTCATGCTTTATTTGACGTCAATAAGAACAAGCAATTGTAAATATAAATTTTTGAATTTGAAATCGATTAGAATGTCAATACGTTGTAACAATAAAGTAACGAAATCAGTTCAAGAAAACTATTAAGGAAACGCTATGCCAAAAAGATTACTACAAGATCAAAGATTATTTGGATGACAAAAGGCCGTGGCATTGAAGTCCCCACAGGCTATGTCTGTTTCTGTTGTGAAAAATAAAATATAATTACAGTGTAAACAGCTTGGCTGCGGCAGTTCATAAGCACGAATTTTTTTTTAAATGCACAGTTATTTTTGTAGCCGTTTGGGCTTTTAAAATTTTACCGGACTTTGTAGCCTAGCATTGACATCGCTTAGCCGGAACTTAAACTATTTATACATACGATAGGCCCTTAGTTTTTTCCTCTTAGTCTACCCATAATACCTTTTAAATGGACGTAGTTTAGCAATAAGGATCCAACCCACAAAAAAGTCAAAAACGCGCTAAGGGGTTACCACACCAAATGATCGACGTCGACCGGTTTTTTAAAACTTTTTTGTGGGTTGGATCCTTATTGCTAAACTACGTCCAAATACCTAAATTGAGTTGTGTTTACGCAATCTCGATAGAGATGAAGAACAAGAAGGTGCCAGCAAGTGTTACAATTGTACCTCTACATCAATAAAATGTTTTGCATTTTGAATTTGAAAGTAATAAAAAAAGTGGGTTTTCTCCTAAAACCGAAATTTTGAATCTGCTATTATCCCATTTTCCTATACAAACGCAAGTTAACAGTTGTATTGAATAATTTTGTCTAATTCCAGAGTTTCAGTGGAACCGGCAAAGCACAATCTATCAAAGGAACAGTTGAAGTTCTACCAGGACTATGGATACCTCGTTGTCGGTGGACTAATAGACTACACGACTTTGTACGCCTGCAAGTAAGAGCCCTGGCTGTATGTTGTTTTTGTCAAACTTAAAAAAAGACCTTCGGTAACAGGACCATCTCCCAGAAGTGGATGAAGCGTTTTTTGTGTTGAGATGTCGTCTGGAGCGGTACTACAGTCTTATATTGACCACGGTAATAACCAATCATAGGGAAGGATCAGCCAGTGCAATCACTAAGCTACTTCAACACGTGCATGATCAAAAACAACTCTCGACAAATCTCTTCTCACTTCCTTTAATCTATCTCTGCTGCCTCTCTCTCCCACTCATAACTTTACCAATTGTGTTCCATCCCTAACAGACCTCATGATAGTGTCATCTCCTCGTAATGTTTCCGATCATGGTCAATTGACTGCTACCTTTTCCTACCATGATTTAATATTCCTGTCCTATCGCATTCGTCTCCCTGAACCTAAAACTCGAATACTTCGCAACTTCACAAACTTCAACGTCGATTCACTGCAGTACGATGCTCGTGCCATTGACCGGTCGTCTGTATTTAGTACCGATAACATGAATGTAAAAATATCTAACTTTAACGCCTTGCTTTTAGAGTTGTATGACCGTCATGCTCCCCTGAAAGGCGTCAAAATAAAACACAATCCTGCGCCCTGGTTGTCGGACTCTATTAGGAAAACCATTAATTACGCGACAAAGCGAAATCGTGGGACAAACGTCGTCCTTCCGATCATTATCTCACTGACTTCAAAAATCTCCGTAATCTATGCAACCGTCTATGTCGCGACGCCAAGAGACGCTACTTTCGTGATTCTCTAGTCAACCATACCACTGCAGAAGTTTGGAAATTCCTTAAATTGGTATGTTTGGTAAATTTCCTGTCTCTTTTTGCCAATCCACCATCTACTCTTAAAAACTGATATAAAAACCGATACCTTAAATGCATGGTCCGATACTTCCACCTTTTATCAGCCGATTAACTTTTCAGCCATTTCTGAGGACTGTGTTGAGAGATCCATTTACTCCATCTCGTCATCAGCTGTTGGTAATGACAATGTGTGCTCCAAAATGATCACTTTGATCTTACCTACTGTATTACCTATACTCGCCCATATTCTGAACCATTCCTTAGCTACCAATACTTTCCCTACCGCTTGGAAAAGAGCTCACGTTATACCACTTCCTAAAGTGTCTAATCCTAGCTCCATTACCTATTTTCGTCCCATTTCTATTCTATGCTTCTTGCCCAAAGTCCTTGAACACGTTGTCCATAGTCAACTGTTGGCATTCGTTACTAGCAACAATTTGCTAAGCCCTTTCCAACCTTGATTCCGACCGGGCTACAGCACAGTATCAGCACTCGTCATTGTGACAGATGACCTACGCTGGAAAATGGATCTCTCACACTACTGATTCTGCTACATTTCAGTAATGCTTTTAACTCAGTAGATTTTGATATCCTTCTCCGTATGTTGCAATCGCTTAACGTTTCTCCTTCTGCGGTGGCTTGGTTCAATTCCTATCTTCGAGGCAGGTCTCAGCGAGTCCGCCTAGATGAGTCATACTCTGACTGGTGTGATCTCGTTGCGGGCGTGCCTCAGGGTGGCGTTCTCTCTCCATTACTCTTCTCTATTTTTATTAACATTCTCACTTCTGTCCTTTCATGTAACTTTCATCTTTACGCTGACGACTTGCAGATTTACAGTCATTTTGGTTGGCTCAGCCATTTCCGCTCTTAATGACGATCTCAGCCGCGTAAGTGACTGGGCTAAGTCTTTTGGGTTACGTGTAAATCCTAGCAAGTCTCAAGCCATGATCCTAGGTAGTCGATACATGCGCGGTTGCATTACTTTATCCGATCTTCCTCATATTGTGTTTGATGGCACTCGGATTGATTTCACTGACTCAACCAAAAACTTGGGTGTAATTTTTGATTCTTATCTCACTTGGCGACCTAATGTTAGTGAGATCAGTCGTAGAGTTCATCATTCTATACATACCTTAAAAATTCTCCAAACCTTCCTTCCCTTATTGACTAAAATCTCCCTTGCAGATTATTCAGACGTCTGCTACTTAGATGTCTCTGAGGAGCTTCTAAATAAACTGGAACGTTTACAAAATCTCTCCATACGTTTCATATTCGGACTAAAAAAGCATGATCAACCAACTTTTATGGCTTCCTATCCGACTTCGTAGAAACATGTGAATCCTCTGCCTCCTTTTTAATGTTCTCTATAATCCTAAACCCCCGCAATATCTTCGCGAACGATTTTATTTTACCCATTCCAAAGAGGCGCCATGCAGAACACATAAGCGTACTCTCCTTCACATACATCCATATAAAACAGACTTGTTCTCCTATTCATTTACCGTTCATGCAGTCAGATTGTGGAATTAACTCCCTTATATCCGCGAGTCAGAAACACTACTTACCTTGAAAAAAATAGTTAAAGACCACTACTTTTCCCTCATTAAGTAAGTTTTTTATTGTTTTGTCATTTATACGTTTTCTTTTTAAACAACTTAAGAGTGTATATATTTTATTGTATTTTATTTTATTTATGTATGTATATGAGTTTATGTAAGTTTATTTACGGTGTTAAGTATATAATTTGTGTATGTTTAAAGTAGGTACACACTACTTTGTTTTCAAAACTAATCTCTCCTCTCACAGGTCGGCTGGAAGAGATTTCTTTTAGAAATAAGCCGTACATTTGTACATATTTAGTCTTTAAGGTATTTTATATTGTTTTCATATGTTTGTACAAAAACTGTTAAATAAATAAAAATAAATAAGCCTAGGACCAGCAAGGCGTCATTAGCCGATAATAGTCCCCGGACAAACGCACCAAATGTATGGCCCCAAAATAAGCAGAGCTTGTGTCATGGATGACCATACAGTGAACTGGGGGGGACCCAGCATATACATACATATATAAATATCAACAACCTTGACCAGAGAACAAACATCTGTGGTCATCACACAAATGAATGCCCCGCCCAGGACTTGAACCTGGGACCTTTGGGCAAGGCCACTACACCGCTCAGCGGATAAATCAATAAACAACAAGATAACGAGTCACAGCGGCTACGGCTAGCTAACGGTGTCCGCAGGTGCGGGGGGGAGTGGGACACCATGCCACTACACCGCTCAGCGGATAAATCAATAAACAACAAGATAACGAGTCACAGCGGCTACGGCTAGCTAACGGTGTCCGCAGGTGCGGGGGGAGTGGGACACCATGCCACTACACCGCTCAGCGGATAAATCAATAAACAACAAGATAACGAGTCACAGCGGCTACGGCTAGCTAACGGTGTCCGCAGGTGCGGGGGGAGTGGGACACCATGCCACTACACCGCTCAGCGGATAAATCAATAAACAACAAGATAACGAGTCACAGCGGCTACGGCTAGCTAACGGTGTCCGCAGGTGCGGGGGGAGTGGGACACCATGCCACTACACCGCTCAGCGGATAAATCAATAAACAACAAGATAACGAGTCACAGCGGCTACGGCTAGCTAACGGTGTCCGCAGGTGCGGGGGGAGTGGGACACCATGCCACTACACCGCTCAGCGGATAAATCAATAAACAACAAGATAACGAGTCACAGCGGCTACGGCTAGCTAACGGTGTCCGCAGGTGCGGGGGGGAGTGGGACACCATGCCACTACACCGCTCAGCGGATAAATCAATAAACAACAAGATAACGAGTCACAGCGGCTACGGCTAGCTAACGGTGTCCGCAGGTGCGGGGGGGAGTGGGACACCATGCCACTACACCGCTCAGCGGATAAATCAATAAACAACAAGATAACGAGTCACAGCGGCTACGGCTAGCTAACGGTGTCCGCAGGTGCGGGGGGGAGTGGGACACCATGCCACTACACCGCTCAGCGGATAAATCAATATACAACAAGATAACGAGTCACAGCGGCTACGGCTAGCTAACGGTGTCCGCAGGTGCGGGGGGGAGTGGGACACCATGCCACTACACCGCTCAGCGGATAAATCAATATACAACAAGATAACGAGTCACAGCGGCTACGGCTAGCTAACGGTGTCCGCAGGTGCGGGGGGGAGTGGGACACCATGCCACTACACCGCTCAGCGGATAAATCAATATACAACAAGATAACGAGTCACAGCGGCCACGGCTAGCTAACGGTGTCCGCAGGTGCGGGGGGGAGTGGGACACCATGCCACTACACCGCTCAGCGGATAAATCAATAAACAACAAGATAACGAGTCACAGCGGCTACGGCTAGCTAACGGTGTCCGCAGGTGCGGGGGGGAGTGGGACACCATGCCACTACACCGCTCAGCGGATAAATCAATATACAACAAGATAACGAGTCACAGCGGCTACGGCTAGCTAACGGTGTCCGCAGGTGCGGGGGGGAGTGGGACACCATGCCACTACACCGCTCAGCGGATAGATCAATAAACAACAAGATAACGAGTCACAGCGGCCACGGCTAGCTAACGGTGTGCGCAGGTGCGGGGGGAGTGGGACACCATGCCACTACACCGCTCAGCGGATAAATCAATAAACAACAAGATAACGAGTCACAGCGGCCACGGCTAGCTAACGGTGTCCGCAGGTGCGGGGGGAGTGGGACACCATGCCACTACACCGCTCAGCGGATAAATCAATAAACAACAAGATAACGAGTCACAGCGGCTACGGCTAGCTAACGGTGTCCGCAGGTGCGGGGGGGAGTGGGACACCATGCCACTACACCGCTCAGCGGATAGATCAATAAACAACAAGATAACGAGTCACAGCGGCTACGGCTAGCTAACGGTGTCCGCAGGTGCGGGGGGGAGTGGGACACCATGCCACTACACCGCTCAGCGGATAGATCAATATACAACAAGATAACGAGTCACAGCGGCTACGGCTAGCTAACGGTGTCCGCAGGTGCGGGGGGGAGTGGGACACCATGCCACTACACCGCTCAGCGGATAGATCAATATACAACAAGATAACGAGTCACAGCGGCTACGGCTAGCTAACGGTGTCCGCAGGTGCGGGGGGGAGTGGGACACCATGCCACTACACCGCTCAGCGGATAAATCAATAAACAACAAGATAACGAGTCACAGCGGCTACGGCTAGCTAACGGTGTCCGCAGGTGCGGGGGGGAGTGGGACACCATGCCACTACACCGCTCAGCGGATAAATCAATATACAACAAGATAACGAGTCACAGCGGCTACGGCTAGCTAACGGTGTCCGCAGGTGCGGGGGGGAGTGGGACACCATGCCACTACACCGCTCAGCGGATAGATCAATAAACAACAAGATAACGAGTCACAGCGGCTACGGCTAGCTAACGGTGTCCGCAGGTGCGGGGGGGAGTGGGACACCATGCCACTACACCGCTCAGCGGATAGATCAATATACAACAAGATAACGAGTCACAGCGGCTACGGCTAGCTAACGGTGTCCGCAGGTGCGGGGGGGAGTGGGACACCATGCCACTACACCGCTCAGCGGATAAATCAATATACAACAAGATAACGAGTCACAGCGGCTACGGCTAGCTAACGGTGTCCGCAGGTGCGGGGGGAGTGGGACACCATCGGTTGGATCCCGTGTGCCGGCTGTGACGAACTTAATTAAAATAAAAAAAGGAACAGCCTAGTTTTGCCACGCAGTTTTGTGCTTGCCACCACCGAGGGAAAGCTAGTATTGTATAAACGAGAAATTATAACTCTAGCCACAGATTTCTTTATTGGCCCCGTGATCAAACTTCTCATTTTATAACTAAGCAACGGGAAAATGAGATAGCCTCTAATACACTATTTTGTCCTTTTTGCAACGCCTACTAAATATTCTATAGAAAGCGTAATAGTTAAATTTGGGTTAGGTTCATGTTATGCTGTATTTATCGCATGCGCGAGCCGAACGAGCGAAGCGAGCGTGGTGCGGTGCGGTAGCACCCGGCGAGACGCCATAATCGAAATTGGATGATGTATTTTATAGCAAAAACATCATGTAATAACATATTTTTAGTGGCGAAGATACTTAACTAGTGGCTAAGATAGCATTATTTAGACGCTCGTCGGTTGTGGCTGAGTTATTAATTTAGATGGCAATGTAGATTTTTGTGGCGTATAATGCTATTAAAAAGAAGTGCGTTTAATTAGCACCCGTTATCCCTAGGTCTCTTCAACTTAAAAATTCCCTAAGCGATACAACGGGGTGGTTCTTGTAGCCTTTTGGCCAGTTCCCCCTTTGTCCAAAGTAATTGAGGCGTTGTATTGCGAGTGGCGTAGTGGGTAGTAGTCCTGCCTCATACGCCGGAGGTCCCAGGTGCGAGTCCTGGTCAGGGCATTCATTCGTGTCATGAACACAGATGTTTTATATATGTATGTTTATTCCGGTTCCCCCTCAATTCGCTGTATGGGCATCACTAACACAAGCCCTGCTTACTTAGGGACCAATCAGTTGGCGTGTTTGTCTCGGGATTGATTGTTGTCTCTCTAAATGTCATTGTTTTGTCCTACTTTGATGTTCTTTGCCTATTGTTAACTAGTAAATATTATCCTTATTTGTAACAATTCTTCTGCTTGGTGCAAATTACTTCAATTATCTATGTATGTATTTATTTTAGGCAGAGGTTCGTTCAGATAGCGAAGCAGCAAGTGGACAAGGGCAACATAACCGTTGTGAAGGAGCCCGCGCTGAAGGACAGCGGCTTGAAGGGCGAGGACCTCATTAACAAGGTCGGTATTCATTTGTTTCTAGATCATATATTATGATAAACACTCTAAGGTATATACACTGGTTATCATGAAACTCGTCCCATCTCAATATTCACCGGTGTACATAGTACATATTTTGCATTATATAGCGAAACGCGAAATAGTTCACATCAGCAGTAATTATCATTTAAATAGACGCAAAACTGTACGGTTTTTCACTTTTACGAACAACTTCCTACGTGTGCACACTTTGTAACTACCTATCAAGAAAATAAATCAAGATAATTTAGCAAGTGTCAAGTTTTATTATTTATCAAGTCTTCAGCATCGTACGGACCAACAAGGGCCCGTACAACCGGGTATATTTTTTTATTGTATAATAAATGAATTGTCTCAAAATTGTAATTTTTAAACAAAATTGAAATAATCATTTAAATAAAAACAAATTTAAATTTTGGCAAAACGATGAAAATCTTCGATTGTACCCAGCTTTTAAGCTAAGTTTTTGACGCTATAATTTATCTGAACGCTGTGTGAAAAAGGCTTTCAATTTAATATTCTGTATTTGATTCTCTTGCTGTTATCATGACCTGCCGCCGTTTTAAGGTCTCTATCAAAAAGATAATGGTTTCTAGAAGAATTTGGACCTATTCCCCTCTGATATGAGTTCTATCTTACTGTTTAAGAGTGTCCCACATGTGATGAATTAAGGTCGGTATTTCTCGCTGGCCACTGCATAATCCGAATAGCAAGCTCTTCCAAGTACTGAGTGACATTTGCGCTACGTAATTAAGGCCTTGCATCATCATGCATTTCAAATTCTCCTAGATGTGACCCGTGTACGGAACGACCTGGTCTTCCAAAATCGTAGAGCAGTTAGGCCATCCCTTCCAATGAACACCATAGTTGTGCGTGATGTGTCAACGTTATCCCGCCTAAGAAAATGACATAGCCTCCGCCATAGCTGACGGTTTCTCTTTCACAGCAATGAGCATGACAGAACCGAGGTCCATTGTTCACATCCAGTCAAGCTGCGTGCAACTTGAGGTCTAGCTGGTCGATGGTCAGTTGTGGTTACGTTGCTGCTCACGTGATCTTAGTTTCTGTTACTCACAGTACTGTCAATTAAAGCCACGCCTTGCGCTTCAGGCAAGAGACACTGAAGGTCAACACCAGAAAGATGCCGATTTCTTACAGCTGATGTTAGAATGGTTCTCTTTCATTCGTGAACACTTGTGTCCCAGCCTGCTTGGATTCTGACTAGTGTGTGAAAACCTTTGGCCGAGTCTCCAAACCGCAGATCTTCTGAGATTGAATCTTTGGGCCGCAACTTGTATGCTCAAGCTACGTGGCAGTGAAGCCTCAACTTGCACCTCCTCAGCTTCGTAGTATCCATTATTGACACAAAATTGGTGGACACTACAACGTTAGTGAATAAAGTAACTGTTTTTAACAAACTTATTGTTAACAATTTCGTTTGACAGCCGGGGACAAGGCTCGACTAAGATCTGACGTAAACAATTTTAATCAACACCAAACACCATTTTTCTTACAAAAATGAATAAGTGCACTAAGAGTTTTTTTTTTATTTTTTATTAAGGATCACCAACAATTGTTCACAGTGTTCCTAAGTACATAAATTGCTTACATTCTTAACTTATTAGCGTGACGATCACTTGCAGGTAAACACTACATGCTTCTCTATAACTGTTGTGTTTGTTCTGGTCAATGTTACAATTACTAAAATACAAACCAAATGTACAAAAAAAAATTGAGCATTACAGAGGAGGTTTTATACTGCACCGATTTATATAATATGGTAATAACCTATTTTGCAATCATTAATTCAATGTATAATATTATTATTAGAGTTATGGTGCTCATGTGACAAAATTCTTATCCAAATATTATAATTTTTCTTATTTATCAATTCTTATGATGTAGCTCCTACATATCCTGCACGAACAGTTTTTGCTTTTAGGCAATATTTAGCTCAAGCCCCTTATGCTTACAATAAAATAAATCGTATCCTTAAAATTTACCCGATGCAATTCTATGAGTGTAAGATCATTTTGACTGAGTGGCTCTCTTCCCTCAACTATCTTGACGTGGAAGAAATCCTGGTAAGTATGGCTTGACAAATTTCAAAAACAAGTTTATATATGTATATCATTACACATACACATAGGTACACACACACACACACACACACGCACGCATACATACGAACCTTGGATATACTTTTTCTCCTTAAAACTGCTTTAAAAATATAGTTTAGGAACTCGTTTTCTTTTTGTTTGTTTTTTGACTTATAGTGTAATGTTTGAACTTAAGTAGACGACCGAGTGGTGTCGTGGTAAGTAGCCTTGCCTCATACGCCGAAGGTCCCAGGTTCGAGCCTGGTGTGAGGAACATAGATGTTTGTTCTCAGGTCATAGTTGTTTGTATTTATATATGTATGTTTAATCTGGGTTCCCCCCCAGTTCGCTGTATGGTCATTCATAACACAAGCTCTGCTTACTTTGGGGCCATACAGTTGGTGTGTTGGTTAAGAATACGCAGGAAGAGCGAGGCTATCCCAACACAAGTATCTTCTGATTACTTTCTGGGAAGCCCCGGCAACTTATTTGTAAATGATTTACTGAAATAAAGATAATATTTTTATTTTTTCTTATAAAACTTGCATAAAAGACTGAAGAGCCGGTTCACAGTTTAAGTTGCCGCAATTTGTAAGCATTTAACTTTGAATCATTAGTACCCATTACCTGTATTAACCAATGTATCCTCTCCCAGCTGCAAGAGATAGCGTACGACGAGATATTCTCCTCCTACATCGAGTCGCCCGTGCTGCTGGACGTGATATCGCAGCTGATAGGGGACGACCTGGTGGCCATACACAGCATGTTCATCAACAAGCCGCCGGGCACCACGAGGCATCCGCCGCATCAGGTAACAGCGCAAAAATCTGTCATTATTATTATTCGCCGCGTAATTCGTGAGTTCTTACAGTGGAGCGACGGTAATTCCTAAGCAAGGAACAAGCCAAAGAATTCCAACAATGAAGAAACCTGACTGCGAAAATTGTTTCCCGTGTAATGCCTGTTCCCATAAGGGAGTTCTGGGAAATAACCGATGTCACTTCGACAACGAAACTAAGGGTGGAAGTCGATCAGCGGTCGACGCAGCCACCTCATGTGTTGAAATCCGTCACACGGGTAGGCTCTAGAGCGTGCTAGAGAAAAAAATATATAGATAGATACATACATACATATACCCAAAGAAATTACCGTACTTGTGGTAAAGTCCGGGTAAAACCAATGCTTGCCCGGTATGCAGAAGTTGTGTGTTAAAGCATATTATTATAAACTATCCGATTATTTGGATGACAAAAGCCCTTGGGTATAATCCTTCCAGGATTTTACTAGTATTTGTAATAAAACATGTGTCTGTTTGCTCGTTGAGTTCTTCGTCCCGATAAATATCTAAAGCGTCATTGTCACTAAAGTACGTCTTCTTACGGCAGCGTCAAGTGACGGGTCGCTCACTTCCCTCTAATATGGTGGAGGAGGGCGATGGCTGGATCCCGCGTTAACTCGTGAACTCGTTGGATACTTGAGGAAGGGAGACTTGCCGAGCTAACAGATGCAGATAAGAATAATTTTGTATAGACATAAAGACACTGTAAATTTATTTTGAAAAAAATATACCCGTGAAGTTTCTTGCCAGTTCTTCTTCACGAAGGTTTTTCCGAACTGGTGGTCATGTTTTATTTGACGTCAATAAGAACAAGTAATTGTCAATGTTGAGAAATAAATATTTGAATTTGAATGTTCGTCCAAAACTTACCAAAGGAAAATAATAATAAGCAGAAATCGATTCGACGAAAAATCGACATTCTTTGTTTGTGTGTGTATTTATGATTAAACGAACGACGCACTCAGAAACGTGTGGCTACTGAAGTCGCTACTTAGTGCAGATCGCGCTTAGTGAAGTTATGGTACTTCAGCAATGGTTTATCTGTATCAGTCTTTTTTATGTAAGTAACATATTTGACAAGGTGTTCTGTGGGATATTTATTTATTTATTCTTGAAAAGCTACAGCATATACAATTCATAATAAGATAAATGGTTTTAATATTCAATAAAAGTAACTCTCTTAGTAAAAGTAAGTCTCTTTATGTGTATACAAAATTATTCTTATCTGCATCTGTTAGCTCGGCAAGTCTCCCTCCCCCCAAGTATCCAAACGACTAACACCCTCAAACGGCGCCCGTTCACGAGTTAACGTGGGATCCAGCCATCCAATGTTTGATCCAATGTTTACAGTTTTTTGAACACCTAAGGTTATTTAACATTGCATTGCAACTTTTCATCCCAGGACCTGTATTACTTCCCGTTCCGGCCCGCTGACAAGATCGTGGCGGCCTGGACCGCTGTCGATGACGTCACGACGGACAACGGCTGTCTCTGGGTGATACCAAGCTCGCATAAACAGGGAGAGATATACCCACATGGGAATTTGCCGGTAAGTGTGCACACGGACTCGGCTCTATAATTATTAAAGATTTTGTTGCCAGAGGGTTCGCTCGCATTTCCCTTCGCACTTTTTCAGATTGAAAAGTACCATCTGTCCTTGTCTACACCTCTGACAACGTGTGTGCAAAATTTCGTGATTATCGGTGGAGTAGTTGAGGCGTGGAAATGTAGAAAACAAAGGAACAATTAAACAAACAATATGTCCGCTTATCCGGCGAAATATATATGTTAACAATTATAGAAATTATATTTTTAATAAATGAAACCTTTAACATATTTTTTGAGCAATTCATTTCGCGACACCTTCCTGTTTCACGTAAAATATCTTCCAAAGATGAATTCCATTCTTGTAAAAGATGAAAAAGACCCACGAATTTCATAAGACAATTTTATAATAATTAGATGCGCATAAAATTATTTAACATGACATTTTGCACAAATGACAAATCGTAAATTAAATTTACTTTGAAGGTCGAACAAATTAATTCTTTGGCATTTTTACACCGTCATGTTGTTATTAATGAGTCTTTGTGGGAGGGGTGGGGGGGGGGGGTTAGATAATCGCACTAACATTATAAATACTTCATAGATACTACATAGATATATCGGTATTTATTTTTACCTTCGAACGTTCCATATTAAAATGTATGGCTGTATGTTTGTCATTTTCCTGAGATAAAATGATATGATGAGTTTTATAATTTTATACACCAACTGTATGTCCCCAAAGTAAGCAGAGCTTGTGTTATGGATGACCATACAGCGAACTGGGGAGGGGGGACAGAACAGACATACATATAAACAACCATTACCCGAGAACAAACATCCGTTTGCACTGACTAAGACTCGAACCTGGGACCTCCGGCGTATGAGGCAGGGCGACATATGACCCACTACGCCTGTCTAGAGACTAGACAATTTTTTTCATGCTCGACTACTGCTCGCCGTTGAAGCATTAAGAGTCTAACATATGAATTTTGCATGTATTTCCTACTTCATTATTATTTTTTTGCCTTTTACACGCTGTATATGAAACCTTTGGATATTAAAACTAATTTCGATGAGCCCATGACGTTAGAAAACCGCAAGTCAAGGTTCGCGTCCCCGAGCTCTGCCAAAACACTCGCGTATTCATAATTATATTATTTATTTTTAACATTGAACTAAAAAGGGTGTTAAAAAGTAATATTAATCCTGAAACGGGATTTTCAGTACTTTGAGGGTACCAAGGAAGGTCGGATTCGGGAAAGTATATTTTTTTAAATTATAATTTCTGGCTTATGCGCGGTTTACATGTATTAAGTAGTTAAGTTGGTAACTAAATTTTAACTAAATATTAAGTTACTGCATGTCACTTGTGTGTCCAAACGGATTAAGTAGTTAAGTTCATAAGTTCAATGAAGATGAGCAGTGATGAATGTCAAGGAATTCGCCAATTCTGTACTTAGATAATTGGTAAATGTGATTTTGGACAAATTCAGAGAAGAATTTTATGCGGAAATTAAAATCTTTACAAGAATATGCTTTTTTCTAAATTTTTATTCTACAAGCGTATCTATTTTAAATATTCTTCAACAAATTTTAAAGTTGAAAATAAGCTCCTCTCCGACATTTAAAAAAGAAAGAGTAAATGCGAAATAAATACGAGTTCTTGCCGCCACCAGGTTTGTCAACTTATGCACTTAACTAAATAATCACGTCCAAACGTGTTCAGTGAGAAGCCCCGCCCACCCACTTATACGAAAAATAGAACGAATCCTAATCTACTTAATCACTTGCGTACTAAATTTTAAGTTACCACTTGTCACTTAACTGACTGTTTACACGCAACTTTTAACTTAAAATTTAGTTAAAATTTAGTTACCAACTTAACCACTTAATGCGTGTAAACCGGCCATTAGTCCCTGAAACTGAACAACTATTCTGAAGAAAACTGATTAAAAGGAATAAAAAAAGAAGAACGATTATATTTGTAGCACTGCTGGCGGCAGCGTCGATGGTCTGACTGAGTTTTTATTTCAAACGTCAACAGCAGATGGCGCTCGCGCGCGTTCTCGTTGCATGTGTCGAAAATAAATTCTAATACATTAGCGTTATTTGATTGTAATTCTTTTTTATGCCATGTGATCTTTGTTTTATTTTAGACCATGCTTATTTAGGAAAAAGTTTCAGTTTTATCAAGTCTCTTTTAAGCATTTCCGGGTCAACGGTACAACTTTTTTTACACTCTGTTTGTGTAAATGTTTTTGACATTTTGATTCCCCGCATGCAATCTTCATGTTAGGACTGTTAACGTTTCGGCGCCACAAATGTTAGCATAGTTTTATGTTGTTAATTGGCAGCCGTTTGTCTTCCAACTCAGCTGATGGTAAGTGATGATGGAGATGAGGTCCAAGAGGTTCACTCTACACGAAAGATCCATATATATATTTATCTGAAAATCAGACGCAGGCAGATTGTACTATTCTTTGGCGACACGAACCGAAAACGAGCTGTCGCAAGGCTTAGTTCGTCTTTTTGGCGCATCTACCGTGAACGGATGGATCTTCTGTCTGGGTGACCGGCGGGGAAAAGGGGAGGTCGATTAACTCACTCATTTAAAGAAAAGAATAGAAAAGAAACTGAAAAAGGGCTTTTGCACATTCTCCAAAGTGTAATATTTAAAAAACTAGCGACTTTGGGACCCGAAGATGATTATTTCGAATTTTTGTCACACTTTGTTTGATCTTTTAGATATTTAGTTGTTTTATAAAACATTCCATAAATCCACGTTACAGGACTCGAACCGCCTGTACCACGGCATCCTCTTGGAGTCGACGGCAGCGCCCCCATCCGCTCGAGTCAACGTGGAGCTCTCGCCCGGGGATACCATATTCTTTCACCCGCTTATAGTGCACGGCAGCGGCCCTAACGTTTCTAAGGTAAGTTGGTAAGTTGTAACATTTTTAATTTATGTCTTTTATCTGTGTGTATCTTTTGTATCTGTGTGTAGTTACAAATGATGTGTTGCCGGCTGTGGGCTGCAGTTCGAAGTGCCTGTGTTCTTGTTATAGTACTGCTTGTGACTCTGTTTATAGGAAGTCGGACACGCGTTTGTGTCCCGTCTCATCTGATGGAAAGCGATAAGGAGCGCCGCTCTGCGAGTTATTTTTCACACAATTCACACTACTTTTGTTTCCGATTGCGACTGCAGCGCTACCGCAAGTCTATAACGTGTCACTACATGAGCTCGTCGTGCCGCGTCATCGACGTCGCCGGCACCGTGCAGCAGCCGCTGGTGGAGGACACGCTGGCCGAGGCGAAGCGGAGGGGCTTCTCAGGCATTAGCTTCGATGTGAGTGTCTTTAGTTTGTTTTGTGAACCTGATGGGGAGCCACCCTAGGCGTTTATCTTTTATTTTATCGAAGTCGTGTCGCCGATCGGAGGGTTCAATTGCAATTGCCTAAGTTCCAGTAATTGCGCCAGCTATTCCTGAACAAAGCCTCTATATTTCATAAAAGAGAATAAACCGACTGTGTGGCTCCAAAGTAAGCAGAGCTTGTGTTATGGATGACCATACAGCGAACTGGGGGGACCCAGCATAAACATACATATATAAATATCAACAACCATGATCCGAGAACAAACATCTGTGTTCATCACACAAATGAATGCCCCGGCCGGGACTCGAACCTGCGACCTCCGTCGTATGAGGCAGGGCTACTAGCCACTTCGCTACTCGTCATGAACACACATGTTTGTGCTCGAGTGCCCCCCCCCCCCTAGTACGCTGTATTGTCATCCATGATACAAGCTCTACAGCACTGGGCCGTCGGGATGCGTATTTAATAAAATTGTGTTATCAAATTTTTTTATTTTTATTGAAAAAGGATAAGACGTTTGTCGTCTATCTCACCTGATGGAAAGTGACGATGAAGACGAAGGAGTTACACGTCTATCCACGAGATACCTATTCACTCGACGCTTGAAAGAACGGTCGTCTGAGTCACTCGTCGTATTGAAATATACAAAAATAATAAAGCGCGATGGAATTCGGTTAAAACCTGTAATATTATAATGAATGTAATGAAAAAAAAAATGAAAACTTAAGGAAATACTCCCCGTACTGTACCCCTTGCATATTCATAACGTGATTCTTTTACATTACAGGAGATTTGGGTGGTGAAAAGTAAGCACGTGAAAGGTCGCCCGCCGTCCAAACTGTAACTCGTACATTACCACGAAACGCCTTATGTACTATGACATAAAGTCGAAAGTCCCTCGGCTGGCGGCAGAACGCTCGCATAGCTCCTGAATCGGTTTTCTTCAAACATAGCTAAGAACACTCTCATTAACTTAGCCTTCAAGAAAAAAAAATGCAATCAAAATGAGTGCAGTCGTTTGGGAGCTCCGATGCCACAGACACACAAACATACACAGGTCAAACTAATAACGCTCCTCATTTTGCGTCGAGGGCTAAATTTTCGTGTACAATTAAAGGAAATTGTTGAAAGTAACTTTTGATTGCAAGCATGTTATAGTTCACATCGACTAGAGATACTAAATGTTATGTCTTTGGACTTGGGAGATAATTTTTATTCATAACACAGAGATATTTTATGTATATTGTGATGGTTGTCAAATGTAAATGCACCAAGACTATATTTAGTTAAGACTTTGAAGGAACTGTTAGCTTTTGGTGTAGGCGCTATATTATGTGATATTACTAATATTATTCTGTTATACCCTGTCTCAATAGTTTTAAGAAATATATGTTTATTAAATACGTGACCCCTTTATTTATTACCTTCTTCCTTCACAGCAGCAGGGCTCAACTTGTGGCGCGCAAACACTACAATATGGTCTGTCGAAGTATTCGAATTATGAAATAAAGTGCGCGAGCCTTCTTGTGCCCTTATTTATGCAAACAAGGGTTCGGTGTACAGCAAATAATGTACCCGGAGCATTCAGGAACTTGTACAAAATACGTTTGGTGAAAAGTCTACTTAATTATCTTTTTTTTTATTAATAATTAGCAGGCGTTTGTCTTCCATCTCACCTGATGAATAGTGACGATGAAGACGAGGATCATACACGCCTGTCCAAGAGCTACCTATTCATTCTACACTTGAAAGCTCCAGGGTTATATTTGTCTGGAAAAAAAATATCTATAACCAATTATATGTTTCAATTATAACACTGTTAAAGACCTGTAACTTTTTAATTCCAATTTAAATTCACGATTTTGTAACCTTTATTGCCACGACCAGGGTCGATCATGGGACCTCCGGCGTGTGAGGCAGGCAGGGCTAGTCATTACGCAACTCGGTGTTTAATGTTCATTGTAATTACAATGTATTTACAGCGGTCCCTCGTGACAAACAGGCTAGGAACCACTGGTCTGCAGACGTACCTCACGTAGCTTGGCCCATTTTTCGGAATGACCCAGGATTTCGTTGATTAATACTCCGTGACGGCTTATCGCGTTTATATCAGCTCAGATGCTCGACCGGCACCGAGACCAGCCAGCTGGAAGCACTGACTTTTCGTGGTTCATCAAACTCCGCAGCGAACTGCTCTCGACGTCTTTTTGTATGTCTTAAACAAAATTTTTGCCAACTTTTCCAAAAGTCTGCCAACCCGCAATAGGCGAGCGTGGTGGACTATAAAGCGCCCAACACCACCCCTTGGTTGGGTGAGGCTGGTGTCCCTATACTGGGATTATTAAAGCTGTGCTGGTATAAAGCAAGATAAAGAAATAAATTATTATATCTGAATAGCAAAACTACACTGCTGCAGGAAACTGTATAGCGCGCCACCTATGAGTTTTGTTCTGAAATAAGCATGTTTCTGTGAATTTTCTTATTGTTTAACATTTTTGTGTTCCTTAGTCGCAATGGTAAGTCGTTCCAACATTTGGCATAGTAGCAAGTCTGAACGCCATTAACGCACATATACTCTAACGGGAATTTTTTTTATTAGAATATCGTGATAGCCGGCACCCGAGCTCGTGCCACCTGACAGTAAGTGTCACCGCCGAGGGACGCCATTAGTCCCAGGTGTTTGAGTGTGATTCTGTATTATCGACTACATGTTTTGACGGCCTGTTTGGTGTGGAGGTAAGTAGCCTAGCCTTCCATGCCAGAGTTCCCGGGTTCGAATCCTGGTAGGGGCAGATATTTTATCATATTTGCTTTCTAGTCATGGATGTGTATGTATGTTTATTTAAGTTTATTTTTAATATTTATGTATATAAAAAATATCTGTGTGTTTAGTTTATTTCTTAAGTTTATTTATCCGTTGTCTAGTATCCATAACACAAGTTCTTAATGATACTTAATTTGGGATAGATAATGTGATGTGACTGTTAGAAATATTTATTTAATTATTATGTAGTTGATAAACTGGCTATTTACTAAAATCTATATAATTGTCAATTGAAATGGCCGGAAAACTTTTAAACAAATCTATTGTTAGAACCAAATTACTGGACTACGATTTTGTGCTAAATTTCGTTTGTTTGTTTCTTTAAAAATGTTAATCAGTCCGTAATATAAAGTCCTAGAAAGAATCTTTAATTTTATGGTTTATAACATTTAAATATTTGTTACTGAGAAATTGTATTTGAACTCATTCCAAATCCCAAACGTCCCATAAGGGACTCTAGGACAATCGTATAAGGGCTGATTTTCGATGCTCAGATAACTTTTGAACCGTCGAGCACGGACGTAAAAAATAGGCGGACGGAACATCGCTAAGCATAAACTGAAGCATAGCAATGGCGGCGGCGTGAGTTTGTGTGAGTGAATGGAGTGTGGCCATAAAAGAAAAATTACCCCAAATTACGGTAAAAATTTCGCTACCTGTTCCATTTAATCCTAATATTTAAAAATACCTAATCCAGATATCTAATCCTAATATTTATGAACCTGCGCCTAATAAGTATGCAACGCTACCAATATTTATGTATTATTTTTATTTCTATGTATTAGGTAGAAAACAATCTTCCATTGCGTTCTCGACGTTAGGAGATAGATTGCTTTACTAGATAGATTGCTTTTAAAATCGATATCTGTGAGTACGTCAAACATGAATCTGATAACATAATTGAAAGCAATCGGTAAAGTAACTAAAAAGTTCAAAATGGCACCTACTTTTTCTAATTCTGTTGTCAGATTCGTGTTCAGAAACTTAATGGACCAGGTATAGAGTTTTAAAGTAATCTGTCTAGGAACTAAAAAGTTCAAAAAGTGCGGCCAATTTTTTCAATTCTGTTGTCATATTCGTGTTTGACGTACTCACGGACCCCTAGATACCGATTTTGAAAGCAATCGGTTCATTATAACACCTAATCTAATATTGATGCGTTATCTTGATATACTGCCTTGGATTAGGTTAGGAGTCGTTCACGTTTCACCAGGTGGTTAAGTTCCTCGTTAATGTGTTGAGGGTTGCAAATTCCACGTGCTCTGTAAACAAAAAAGAGCCTACGGCAGATAATTGGCTCAAGTGGTGATGAGATTTCCCATTTAGATATCGATCAGTGTGTTTTCTATATACAGTATGGCTAAGTATAACATCAGGTTTTCTTTGAATTTAAACATCTAAGAAGGCTAATTTGTTATCTTGCTCTAATTCTATAGTACATTTAATTTTAGAGGTAAGTAACTTAATATACACGATAATATCTGGTTAAAAGTGTTTTATTTCATAACTACACTTATTAATAAAATTGTACCTTTATGTGATTCGTTATATTGGAAGATTTGAATACAAAATTATAATCTTAATATATAAAAATTTCGTGTCACGTTGTTTGTCCGCGATGGAATCCTCAACTACTGGACCGATTTTGTTCAAAATTTATAAATATCTGTAATTTGGTCCAACTTAAAAGACCCGATAGGTGGTAGTTATAGTTAAATGTTTGACGCCCAGCAAAGTGGGCGCGGGTCAGAAAGTAATATTATAAAAACTTTTTAACAAAAAATTAAACCGCCGAAAAAACTGAGAAGCAAAAAATAATAAACCTTTTTTATATAACCTTAATAACTAAGTTCTTAAACTAATGTTATTATACCTAAGTAATTTTGAGTCGGCGCCAACAGTCAATGAACAAAGATCACTAAGTAACCTTAAATTTTAAGAAATAACTGAATCAAATTAACATTGCAACGTGAAATCTCCTGAAATACTTTAAAAAAACAGTCTTTATATATCTGCTAAAGGTCATTTATGGTGAGGTCTTTTTTGTAATATACAACTCACCATTAAAATCTGTAAGCGAACAATAAATCACCCCTATTTTTCCACCCTTACGGTAATATTTTTTTTCCAAACTTATATGGAGCCAACTTTGAAGTGTACCCTATCCAATAAAGAATGATCAAAATCGGACTACTCTATAAAAAGTTATGCGTGGTCATACATTACAATCAGTTAGTGAATAATCAATAATCCCCTGTTTTCCTACCCTTAGGGTTAGAATTTTTTTTCCAAATTTATATGGGAGCAACTTCGAGGTATACCCTTTCCAATAAAAAAAAATTATCAAAATCGTACTACGCTGTAAAAAGTTATGCTTGATCATACATAAAAAAAAAACAAATATACGCGTCGACTTGATAACCTCCTCCGGTTTTTTCGTCGGTTAAAAACACGTTTATACTTGTGCTTAAAATCCCTGAAGTTGAGTTAATTTTTTATATAATTGCCTTTTACTTTTAAAGGTTCTTGATATTCCCTCTAATTTTGAAGCATGGTGAAATCGAATGGTCAAATATTTATCTGCTACATATTTTATAAGATTTATCTTGTGTTCTGTTCCTGCGAAAGCGTGTTCTAATTCCAAATTTAAAAACATCCTGTCATTACCAACGAACTTTTCAAGTATTTTTGCAAGTATATATTTATGTTGCCTTTCATTATATAATTGTATATTTTCTTTAACGATCTTTCTTACTACCATTTCACAAATGCAACATATGTCGTATAAATCTTTAGATGGAAACCGTAAACATCTTCTGGTTTTCAAATGAATTAACTTGTGAAAATATAGCCTTCCTTCAGTTGACAACCGCGCAGTGCATTTTTGGCACTTTATACGTTTAGCTGCATAATGGGAAATGCTACCTGCCAGATATCCGATTATTAGTTTTCGGTAGTCATTAAATTCTTCTATATTTAATCGCCTAGCCAAATCATCATCTTGTTTTGTGATTTCCTTCAGAAACCTTAAAGAGTCGGAAATATCATCATCTTCTTCATAACGGTATGATGGAGTAGTTGTGTTGATTATTTGCGAAGCTGAGGTACAATTCAGTATAGCTATTTGTTCCAAAGGAACACAGTTTCCAGTAGTTAGACATCTGATTTCTAAATGTGCCAGCAATTTTCTGTAACTTCCTTTAAACTGTCTAACATTGAGATTGTCATTACAACAACCTTGCATTCTGATACAGGAAAAGAAAATTTCGAGATGATCTTGACTTAGTTTGTATGTTGGTAGGTACACTAGTTTTTTTTCATTTTGAATTACTTTTTCATACAAACGCTTTAAACTTTCTATATTAATCAGTATTCCAAGAAATCCTGTTTTGCACTTAGCGGCTAAAATAGGTCTGAAATATCGAGTAATGATAAATGTTATTCTTCCGTCCCTCTTAACTTTCCTTTTTGTCGAATATTTAATTTTCAGTTTTAAGATATATTCTTTGAGGTTATCCAAAATATTAAATATCAAGTCTTTATTCTGTAAACATAGCGGTTTTTTTAAATTAAATTGTGTCATAGATCGTGAATTAAAGATGTCAAACATATCGTTGATTTTTTTAATAAATTTTTCAGTTGCCTCAGAGTCTTGAAATGATTCAAGTTTCAATTCTTCTCTGCAAGTTTTTATAGCAGTTGAAACACTCGTACTAAAAACCTGTGTGGCCAGCTTCACTTTCATTATATTATTTTTAAAATTGACATGTTTTTTTGTTAATTTGTTCGCTAAGTGCAAACCCTCCTCTTCCTGTATTTTGTTTAATTCTTCTAAGAATTTCCATTCAATTATATTTTCCTCATCATATATAAATTTTCTTTTAGATTCCAGTTGATTCCTTAATAGTTTTATTATGTGACTTGGGTCGAGAAAACAAGCTACCTCTGAATCATTAGAGGGATGTGCAAATGTAGTTTTTAGTGATTCAGGATTAAAATTGCATCCAAGTAACTCCAAAGTACTAAAATTAGTTGCATGTCCATCACATGTCAAAGAAATGACATCAATGTTCGACTCGAAACACTTAATAAGACAAATTTTAATCAAATTTGCCTTCTGCTCCCCTGTCAGAGTATTACATAAGAAATATCCCAGTGGAATTTTAAAGCAGTGGTTGATTCCAACAAGAAGGAATACCAATGCTTGCGTCGCCACGGGAGCTCCTTCTTCAGCTCCTGTTCCCATATCTACGAGTCCAACATATTTTTTCCCGTCCCAAATTTTTTGCGGTCTAATTGCAACTTCGTCAAATACAAGAGAACACAATGGGCGATGTTGGCTCACTTGTGACTTAGATTTTAGAGATTGAAACGATTCTTCAGTGAATCCTGGCTCACCTTTAATACTCCCATACCATCTTCCCAGAGTTTTTTTATGAGGAAGACAAGTATCAAAAGTCTGTCTGACGTAGTCATATGCCTTTGGAGAATAAAAGTTTAACGTCAGACAAAACTTTTTGATTGCTGGTGAGTATTTTAGTTTTCTTGTCTGTTTCTTTTTATTGTAATTGTTGAACAAATCCGCTGCACTTATGTTATCATTTAATCTATTAAATAAGTCTGTGTCTACATAATTCTTAGTTTTAAGGGTTTTTAAAATATCTTTTAAAGATTTATTGCGATCATGAAGACGCCTAAGTTTTTGATTCAATGTTTTTATTTTTTTTTTCAGATTTATGTTCAATATTCGTGTGTGTGTTAGATCTATCTTCAAACGTCGTTTTCTAGGTGTATCAAATGATTGCAGTTGTTCCAAAGTAGCTAATGTTGTTGGTGTGTTTTGCGGTAAAAACTCAGAGGTTAGAGAAACAGGTGGATTGAATGATGATTCTTTAAAATCGGTAGCTGGTTCTTCAAGTCTAGGTGTATCTAATGATGGCAGGTGTTCCAAAGTAGCTGATGTTCTTAGTGTACCAGAAAAAAAAGAGTTTTGCGGTAAAAGCTCTGAGCTTGGAGAAACAGATGGATTGAATGACGATTCCTTAAAAACGGTAGATTCTAGTGGTCTTGATAGTGAATGCGAGGATGTGATTGCAGAAACAGACGGATAAAATGACGATGACTGTTTTTGAACTTGTTCAATAGCCGCTGCTAGTGGTCTTGACGATAAAGGCAAAGGTGTAATTGGAGAAAAATATGAATTGAATGTCGGCAACTGTTCAACATTAGTAGCTGCTACTTCAATGAATAGTGAATCAGACTGTTCGTAATATGATGGCTGTTGGAAATCAGTTGTTACTGGTACAATGACTGATGAGCTGCCTTGTAAAGAACTAGATGTATATTGTTCACCTGATTGCTCTTTTTGCATATTTGACGTTTTAAACAGTAGCTGAAAGAAAAAATACGGCCGAGTCAATATTTTTAGTGAAATAAACAGATCTTTTATCTAGCTTTTATAACCCGCGCCCATAGTTTAGATTAAGAAAAAGTTACTTAAGTCACAATACCTTTTAACAAATAAACATTTTTATACCTTTTTTGGGACTGCGTACTTAACTATACGACGAAGCCCCATTTTCGTCGTGTAAAAATCGTCATCATCAAAATGTGCACTGCATATGATACTAGTACTGGAAGGGATCCAGTCCCTTTCACCTCGACTTTTTCTTATAATTTCGACCCACTGACGTTTCCATAGTTCATTATCTTTTGGAAACCTAGTTACAAATTAAATTAAAGTTTAAATAACAACAATACACTTTATTGTAGGCCATATATCACAAAAAAACATCGAGATAATAGAACACAGAACAAAATAAATAAATAAAAGGATTTATTTTCACAAAAAAATCGATTTTTGGTATTTTGATATTTGGCGGTAGTGCTATATGAACATGAAACTTATACTCGACCCCTGGGATTATGTACGTACTAGTTTTAAAAAAATATTATAATACCTATTCCTAATACCTAGTCCAATATTTATACCTCACCTGTACAGATTTTATTCCTAGCAACACAGGTGAATGAGCTAAGGCATTTAGGTATTTTATTCCAATTGATGTAATTTAATCAAAATGTGAAAAACAACGTGATAAATTATAAACTTACTTATGAAACGTGATTCCCTGACATTTTTTATTGTAAGTGGAATTATTTCTACAAAATTTAACTGCACAAGACGGCATTGTTTTTTAATTTTCGTCGCAACAACGACACAACTACCACCAATGAGTTTCGGCTGCGTTGTGCCGGCTGATCGGCATCCTATTGATGTAAATGTGTGCGTGTGGCTTGTGTGTACAAGCGGATCGGCATCCTTTGGTGCTTCACTTCTAAGTTCGGCAATGCTCCGTCCGCCTATTTTTTACGTCCGTGCCGTCGAGTCTGTTAGAAGGTAAGCGCCCTGATTGTATGACTGTCTCGTGGAGGATGGGTGGGGCGCTAGTGTTGGATGCAACCTGCGTAGACACTCTCTCGGCTTCCCGTCTTCCTACAACCAGTGTACAATCTGGTTCAGCTGCTAATAACCCTGAAAGCCTTAAACGTAGTAAATTCAGAATTTGGGTAGTGGGTATATTTTAGAGGCTTTTGGCGTTGAAACCATGGGGTCCTGGGGACAAGGGGCTCATCGCCTTTATTCGGACCTAGCGAGGCGATTGTTGAGTGGAACTCGTGACTCTAAGGCTGGCACCTGCCTCGCACAACGAATTTCTATTGCGATCAGGCGTGGTAATTTGGCCAGCCTTTTGGCTACGTTGCCTTTAATAGATTTAGTATTTTTTTACTTGTAGCATATTTTTGTGTTATAATTATTAATTTAAGTATGTATATGTGAGTTAGTATATGAAAAATTTATATATGGAAACTTTTGTCAGTTGAATATTTTTAAGAGTTTGACATAATTTCTTTGGAAAATCATTGCCAAGCTTCAAAGTAATTCTCCAGATTAAAAATATCTGAGCATTGAAAAATCAGTCTGTAATATAAATAATGAAAGACTTTTGAAACTCATAACTTACAGCATATTACGACAGCGCAACAAAAGCAATTTAGTTGAATTTAGCAAAAGTTGCTTGCTAGATAAAGATAACTTACACTTTCTCTTCCAAATCACTCAATTTAAAAACTGCCGTCGTGAATTCACGAAGTTCCTCCTTTAATTTGAATTTATTTCGTTTATTATTATAGTTCTTGCAACTCACGCAGGCGAGCGTGCTTTACTTGTGGTAAACACGTATCTGTAAACGTGTCAAAGTGTGCGTGACAGCAGTCGAGTATAGTCAGCATAAAAAAAATAAGGAGAAATGTTTATGAAATTTACTGTAGGTATATATTATTAAAATTTTGACAAATTATCACTAACAAAGGAATTTCAAAGTAAATAGTTAAATTAATATTCCCTATTATTATGTATGTACAAGAATTTAATTTTCTTCGAATAAACTGTCACTGTCACTTTCAAACTCTTCCGTATCGCTGTCACTTGATTCACCTACATACCTAATCACAAGCTCAAAGTTGTAATTTTTTTTTAAAAATTACTTCATGTATTACTTTTCAACTTTTTCTACATGCTTGCAAGGGTTAAACAACTGGTTGCTATCGATACTGGTCAAACCTTAGGTAATCTTTATACCTCAGTCATGTATTGTTCGATGTTTTACGAGGCAATTTTGTTTTTCTATAGCGGTCAGCTCAGAGCGATAAGGTGGCAGTCGTAATATTTCAAAACCCTTGCTTCTTATTATCTCATCGTTTTAAATGTAATGAAACGGTCCTTATTCTTCTTAATTAAATCATATAATTATATATTGCGCGCCCGTTCTGTGTGCTGTAATGGAATACTGTTGTCCGTCAGCCACTTCTGCATTTCGCGTTTACGTGAATTCGAGGCAGGTATTTTGCTGCTTCGGGTATTGTGATAGGACGCGTTATCATATCGTTAGTATTCAATTTCTTCGAAAACGATATATCTTTTTTAATTGTATCTTTTTGTTCCAAACACCAGGTATTTTGACGAACGTGAGAAGTTTATACGTATGTCTCATCTGTGTATATAAATGGACGGCCTTCCGAACGGTACAGATGAATTTTTTTCAAATAGTTAAATCGCCATAATTGTATTTCGTGCCTTTCTTCAAACGACTGGCGGTTGTTACCTATATTTTTCCATTTGTAAACCATATCTATTAGCAAAGCACGTAAAGTGTTCAAGCATCCATCAAAACCAAGTTTTCTTTCAAAACTGACTGAAGTTTTGCCAAAGTTGGTATTTCTTTGTGTTGTATACGAAAATTTTGAATTGTAGTCCGAATAGTTTCACGGTTCACGTTACATATCTAAAATGTATTTTCTATCTCTTAAACGACGTTTCATCATGGTTGCAGTAAATGCGGCGGACGATGATGTACACTCCGTTTCTTCGTTCAATAGTCTAGTGACGGCGCTGTCGCTTCGGCGGTGCGTTTAAGAATATTAGCCAAAAGACTCAAATCACAGCTGGCACTGTTATTCGCTTTCATAAAGTTATATTCTGCTTGTAGAAAATAATAGACGATTGCTCGACCCTACAAACAATAAAACGTAAGATAAAATAAATACAATATTCATGTTTTAAATAAATAAACTTTTTTATTAATATCAGTAGGAAACTTCAAAAGAATAAAATAAAACATTACCTCACTATGAATAACTTTTCGCTTTTTTCGAATATCTGACATGCTGACCGTATTTCGTTTCAATTAGCGTCGCAGGGACGATAACTAGAGGTGCGCAAATCATGTCCCGGACCGGATCGAGTATGGAACGGTTCTTTTCATTGTTGGAACTAGGTCCAGGAAACATGTCCACGGAACTATATATCCATGGAGTTAGATTTTACTTCATGTCCATGTTCTTTCATAGTTCATACGATTGGATGGAACTAAGAAGAATGCTTTATTATTACTTACATGTCTTTCGAGCTCATCGGTCGTATCGAATATACCTAGTAGAAAGACAGACATTTTTAACACTCGTATTTGTTATTTTTTAATTTATTAGACTTTTTTTTAATAACTCACAAATATGTTTATGAAAATTGTAAGTAAGGAAAGGGAAGTACATAGGATGTTTCTTAATCAAAACACAAATTTAATACCGCAGCACAAGGTTTATTATTTCATAAAACGTAGTTCTTACATATTATATAGGTACCTTTCTCGTATACACCTGCTAAACATGAGCGCGCGCGCTTGCTTTAGCATACACTCGGTCCTACTCAGTCTTTCGTCCCATGTTCGTTCAATCAATCGGTCTTTTAGTAACGACTGGACAAGGAATGAAGGAACTATGAACCTATTTATATTGACTTATCGGAGCGGAACGATATCGTTCCATTGTCGACCATAGTTCTTGGAACTATTACGGTCCGGAACTACACATGTTCTAACGATAACACAAGTGACCTGAGCAACAGCTCGCTCGCGACTGACCGGTTCATCAGACACGCATTTTAACGCATAGTACATGTGCACGTCAAACTACAAGTAAAGGCCGCTCGCCTTCGTGAGTTGCAAGAACTATAAAACATATGAAACACGAAACAAACTTAAATACAATTTTGTACGTTATTGCAACCTGTCACTAATACGCAAAGGACTAGGCTATTACTGCCAGAGTATAATCTGGGGATAATAGACACGGTCTTAAGGCGGGTGGAATATATATACGAGTATATTTTGAGTTTCTCTGGGTTGAGGTTCAATACCTGTAACAAAGGTCGGAAACATACTGTTAGAATGTGACAGAACATTTAAGAGAGTGTGGGTTTCTATTTATAGACTTATATTGCGTTGTTGAATGAATTTACTTAACCATGTAGGAATAGAAGGTTTATTAGTGGCAAGAAGTGATCTGGTGTTGGCAGGTTTTGGGATCTGTGAGGGGATCATATCATGTAGGGAGGGCAAATAGAGGACACAAAGGTCATAAAAATTTCGGTTTACAGTGCCAGGTTCTTAGCCACAGTCACAATGATCTGTATCTCTGAGTCCTATTCTATTCAGGAAACGGAAACAGCAGCGACTCACGCGCAGCCTACAAATGATGCTATTTTTTAAACTATTTGTTTATATTTCGATTGTAGGTTAGATAGAGCTGTAGAATTCACTTGTAGCTTGTTGCTACTTTTCCCAATCCAAAATCACGTGCATAGCATTTGTAGGGATCCGAAGAACCGATTTAAATGTAATCCTTTGCAAAATTATCAGCCAAGCTGTGTCTCCAAAATAATTGAGTACCCAGGGATCCATGCTGAAATAACATTTAGGGCATATTCAGTATTGTAAGTATAGTGAAGGTGTATGATCTTTAAGATAAATAGGGAATTTAGTAAATCTTTTAGTGTAAAAATAAAACCTAAATGCAATCTGGATTTTGAGAACAATGTTAAAAACGGATAAAAGAAGTTCTTTTCGCGATTTTTTGTATCGTAATTTGTGTTTTGGTCTTCGAAGATCCTGAGATATAGAAACTTTAACATATCCATAAATCAGCTTTGTAGCCTGCGTGGGGTAATAGAACAAGGTCAATAGATCAATCACATTAATTGTCAGATCAATTACATTATAATAGCTCTTACTTCTGTAAGAGTAAAGCATTATTTTGTTACAATATATATGTTTTTTAAATTACAACATTTAAAAAATACATTATACATTTATATTATAAACAAAAAAAGGACAGCAATTTTGAGGATTTCACTAGTTCAAAGGTTCAAAATATTATAATAATTTAAGTTCAAAATAGTTTTTGTTTTAGCCGATGTGCACATTTATTTTGACAATTATATTTCGAGGGCTGGTATATTTGCCATATCTTTTTAATCTTATTATGGTTTGAAACTATATGTATGCAGTACCAGGCCATGCGTTCTTGCGTTGTGCAATTTCAAAATACGCCACCCCTGCATCCCTGTTCACGCCTTTAGAGCCACCTTACAATTTTGCTTTGAATCACTTAGTGCTGCTCCCTTTAGTAAATTGTAAACTAATGCTGTGAAGACAAAGTACAAGCTACGCGACAATAGATGTCACTTATTTAATATTTTTTCTCTTTGTCACTGCGTGGCATATATCGATATGTGAAAAAACATTTGATAGAACGAAAGACAGAAAAATATATTATTTATTTTAAAAAATTGTCAGAATTACAAATAATATTCCCACAACATAAGACATATTGATGAAAAATTCTATCTAGTAATTCGACAATAAATAAGAAGGGAACTCGACTCAGCAGAATGTCGAGGATTCACTTAAATCCCCGACGCTGGTGTCCAGTCGAACCCTGAACCTCATAGATGTTCTAGGAGAGGGAAGATGCGCGTGGATAGTTCCACTATAACATCATTACTGGTCATTTTTACTTAAACATAAAACAAAGAAGAATATAGTTATTATGGTAAGTTACTTTACAAAATTAGGAGCAATTCTACATATATGTATATGAGGCTCAGGCGCGGTAAAAATAAACGTTTAGTAAGTTCAGGTAAGTACTGGATTATTCTGGTTGCTCCAATGCCATTCATTAGCTTGGTATACTTTTCGTATTAATAAATATGTATTATTACTTGACTACCTCATTTGTATTTCTTAATACTCTACTGTAATTTTTTTAATTGCCGTTTACGATTATAGGAAGGCCAACAGCTGCAACATCAAAAGTAATCTATTTCTTACAACAAAAAGCCAATCACAGGTCTACACTTACGAGTACAGTCACAAATAGATAGCAGGTAATCAAGATAACGAAAACTCAATCCACACTAAAAAGTTATTTCGATTAATACAAAAGTGAATCCAACTTATAAAGGTACATTTTTATACGAAACATTGGTATATATAAACATTAATATAATATATATATATTAATATATATTAATATATATTGGTATATATATTTAAACGGAAACGGGGGTGCGTTTTTAGATTGGGAAACTAAAGAATCTGTTAAAATACAGATTAATGCAGAAATTTCGATTATGGCCGTAGAAATGATAGCAATTTTAGAAGCATTATCGTACATTCAGAGCATAAATTTTCAAAAATTCGTTATTTTAACAGATTCAAAAAGTACTATTCAACATTTGATTCGATGTACTACCATTTTCCGAGGCTTTCCATTAGCTTATATGATTATAAATATGATAAATAGCTTAAAATTAAGAAAAAAAGATATTGTTATCCAATGGATTCCCTCTCATTCAGGTATCCTGGGAAACGAGGAAGTGGATCGGCTGGCCAAACAGGCCATGACGGAGGGTATTTATTTTCATTGGGTTCCATGGTTCGGTGATGTTCTCTATAAAGTTAAAATTAGGTGCTACGACATTTGGTCTGAATATTTTAATGAAAGATCGCTTTCTAAAGGTATCTGGTATAAAACCATCCAGCCGTCAGTTCCTCGAGTCCCTTGGTTTGAATTGATTAAAATGAGTCGGCAAGACATTGTATTAGCTCTTCGTCTCCGTTCTGGTCATATTCCGTTAAATAGTTTTGCTTACTTGATGCGTAAAATTGATTCTCCAAATTGTAGTCAATGTGGTGTGGTTGAGGATGTTTTTCATATTACTATGGAGTGTGATCGGAATGTGGTACAGAGGCGCCGCCTTAATTTGAAAAATTTCAATATCGGTTTGGTAAACAGTATATTATCATCCCCTATTTCGAAGGAGGCCAAATTGTTATATAATGTAGTGAAAATATGTTTAGATAATAGGTAATATTATATTATTAATTTTATTGATGTGGATTTAGAGAGTCACGATGAGGGTGGCTTTTGTAAAACCCTCTATAAATAAATATTGATTAAAAAAAAAAAAAAAAACATTGGTCCGATGATGGACGCTTTGCTTCTCTGCAACTTGCATTGAATAAATGTATGTTATCTATACTTAGGACAGTTTATTATAATTATTTCTCGCACGCCATCGGAAAGTATTATGAGTGTAGTACGTGCGAGCCCGAGGAAGGTGAATAAGGGGGTTATGTCTTGAAGGCCTGCTTAGCGTCTTGATATCTATGTCATAGCCATGTCGACAAATTGGCCACATCATAAAATATTCGATAATTTCATAAGTGCGTTTAGTTGGCCATTTCGACAAACGATATCTTACCATTGATCTGGCCCAGCCACGTCGTAGCCATATCGACAAATTGGCCACATCATAAAATATTCGATAATTTCATAAGTGCGTTTAGTTGGCCATTTCGACAAACGATATCTTACCATTGATCTGGCCCAGCCACGTCGTAGCCATATCGACAAATTGGCCACATCATAAAATATTCGATAATTTCATAAGTGCGTTTAGTTGGCCATTTCGACAAACGATATCTTACCATTGATCTGGCCCAGCCACGTCGTAGCCATATCGACAAATTGGCCACATCATAAAATATTCGATAATTTCATAAGTGCGTTTAGTTGGTCATTTCGACAAACGATATCTTACCATTGATCTGGCCCAGCCACGTCGTAGCCATATCGACAAATTGGCCACATCATAAAATATTCGATATTTCGTAAGTGCGTTTAGTTGGCCATTTCGACAAACGATATCTTACCATTGATCTGGCCCAGCCACGTCGTAGCCATATCGACAAATTGGCCACATCATAAAATATTCGATATTTCGTAAGTGCGTTTAGTTGGCCATTTCGACAAACGATATCTTACCATTGATCTGGCCCAGCCACGTCGTAGCCATATCGACAAATTGGCCACATCATAAAATATTCGATAATTTCGTAAGTGCGTTTAGTTGGCCATTTCGACAAACGATATCTTACCATTGATCTGGCCAAGCCACACCATGATGTGACCAACATTTTATGATGCGGCTAATTCTAAGATATCGCATTATATATGCATGATTATATACGCACGTTTATTCTGGTTTCTCATTGTTTATAAATAAAAAACTTTTTAACTTAAGCAATGCAATTTGATCATTAATATATATATATATATATATATATATAAATATTTCATTTTATCTACCGACATGTCGCAGGCAGGGTGGAATGGATTAGACATTCAACTATACAGTTTGGTTAAACGTGTAAGGCCGACTTGCGCGGACCTGAGTCAAGTGCTGCGTTCCGTTTGCCGATTACAGCGCTCACGTACAGCGCTAAAAGTGCTCAAAACCGTTCCGATTCGTTTGAGCGCGCTAAAAGTGTTATTAGTGCTATTGCAATCGGAACGGTAAATATCGCGCTAACGTTCTGATTGTTCGTCGCTTAAGTCTAAAGTTACAATTTCATTAAGATCTTTGACCCTGAAGGAGCCATTTTTTTATATCATTACAAAAGAAAATTAATAAGCAAGCTTTTAAAATCTTTAATCGACTAATAAGGCCGCTCACAGCGACCATGCTCCGTAGCTTCGGCACTGTGAGCGGGAAGATGGCGGCGTTTATGACGTCATTGATGACGTATCGATATCGCTGTGAGCGCGCTCACGGGCAATCGGAACGGGTATATTGGCGCTGTGAGCGCTGTAATCGGCAAACGGAACGCAGCAATTAATGTAACTCAGAGTTAGCTGGTTAGCCAATTAAACTGTCCTGCCTCACTGTCAAGTTTTATTGAACTAATTGAGCTATATAGAAATACCTCAAATATTAAGTAAGCTTAAATTTTTAAATCCGGTCTGCACAAATATTTTTGGTCTTATATGTTTCATTCTGACACTATACCGTGCGTCACCATACCACGCTCGCTTCGTTCGTTCGGTTCGCGCAAATCACGCAGAATATCAACTTGTGTGTAAGAAAATAACTCACAAATCGTTTACTCCTTGCTTAATAATAACCTTTTCAACAATACGGCTAGCCGGTTAGTTGAATGTCTTATCCATTCAACCATCCAGCTGCCACGGACTTACACGTAACTACACAAGTTTTTCTTTCTTTTCTAATAATTCTGTCATAGAATAAAGCGCCTGATGGTTTAAATCATAACATTATAAATTTTAACCATTTATTTTGTCAAATAATTTTAAAATAATGCAAAGAAATGTTGTCCTTCTCGCTGAAGATGACACAGTTACTTAGCGAAGGCACGGTTATTAAAACAATTAATTTATTCATGGAGTTAGAAGCCACCGCCTCCGCGCTTCTGCTTATCTGATTGAAGGGTAAAAAATCATAAGAACTTAAGAACTTTACGAACTCAGAATAATCCAGCGTCAACTTTCTGGATTAGTATATATACCTAATAAATAACCTAATGCCTTTTTATGAATCTCACTTTTAAGATATGTTTTTTCGGTGAATTGCATTTCATCGTTTTGGACTGATAATTACAACCGTTCCCGTTTTTATTTCAACAAGCGCAAAATATAAAACCGACGGACAGCATAAAGCTCGCATTACTGTTTGTCAAATTTGTCTCTATCGATTAACTCAGCTTTCAAACAAAAGAAACTTCTTCAAAATCAGTTGGTTCGTTTGGGAGTTACGATACCACAGACAAACACACAGATACTTGAGCTCAAACGTCTTATGACCATTAGGGCTGAAACTACGTTAAACGGGCCCCGCCGCGGTTTCATACAATCTTGCTCCGCAACGGAGGTCCGCGCGGGCCTCCGCCGCGGGGAGGCGGGCCGCGGTGCGCGGGCGCGTGGCCCGCCGCCCCGCAACGGAAGCCCGCGCGGGGGCACGCGCGTGGTAACATGCACGGGCTTGTCCACTTTGTCCACTGTGTCCACTGAGGTACGCCGGCGTTGATCACCATTTGGTCCGATGAGAAGCCATCGACGACAACTCGAATTGACCGTTCCCTCAGGAAATCAGAAATCCACTCGCAGAGTCCAGATGGTATGCCATACGCAGGAAGCTTGCTCAAGAGGGCTTCGTGCCATACCCGGTCAGAGGCCTTGGAGATATCTAAGGATACGGCTATTGCCTCTCCGGCCCTTCCAAGGCCATGGTCCATAGATGCGTGACGTACACTAGGTCTCCTGTTGAGCGTCCTCCTCGGAAACCATATTGGTTGTCAGTGAGGAGCTCATTGGTCTCTAGGTTCGTCAGAAGACGATGGTTCAATACACGTTCCATAATTTTGCAAATTATGGAAGTGATTGCAATTGGTCTATAGTTGACTGGGTCGGCTCGACTGCCCTTTTTTGGTACGGGCTGTACTTTTGCAAACATCCACGATTTTGGAACTTTTCCAGTCCTTAGAGAGAGTCGATAAAGGCGAGTCAAAACAGGAGACAACTCGGCTGCACAGTGCTTTAGAACCACTGCGGGAATGCCATCCGGACCACTGGCTTTGTTCACGTCTAGATTTAGTAAGCATTTGAGTACCTTTCGGGTGAATTTGTACGGCCTCCATCTTGGGGCCGAATGAGGGTAACGTGGGTGGGCCCTTACCTTTGGAATCTAGACGTGAACATTCCGCGAAGAGATTTGCGAATAAGTCTGCCTTCTCTTTTGCGCTGTGGGCCAAAGACTCGTCAGGCCTTTGCAGTGGTGGCAGTGATGGGCGACAGAAGTTCATCTCAACCGACTTGGCAAGGGACCAGAAAGCTTTACTCCCCGTGGGATAGGATGCTAACTTGTCCCCGATACGGCCAATGTGGTCGAAACGAGCGCTTCTGATCACCTTTTTGCAGGACTTGGCAGCAGCATTGTACGCCTGCTTCTTAGCTGGGAGATCCATAGCTTTGCTTCTGCGAGCGCTAGCCCAGGCTTGGTATGCTGCATGCTTACGCTTTTTAGCTAGGAGGCAATCAGCATTAAACCATGGGCGGGCTTTGGACTCCAGGGATACATCAGAGAACGGTATAAAGTTCTCCATACCTTGACATATCACGCTGGAGACAGCATCAGCACAGCATGATGGATCATCGGAAGTAAAGCAAGCTTGCCGCCAAGGATAAGAGGCGAAAAAGTGACGCATCTCATCCCAATCTGCTGACTTGGACCGCTATACTCGCCTATTGCCTTTTGGGCTGGTATCGGTTGGCGAGTATTGCGACACAGATTCCACCAGACACTGGTCGGATGTCCCTAATGGCGGAGATACGGACACCGAGTATCTGTCTGGATCGGTTGTCAGCAGAAGGTCCAAGCAATACGCAGTATGGTCAACAACGTCAGGAATGCGCCTAGGTTCGTGGACGAGCTGGGAGAGACCATGAGTTACTGCGAACCGGTAGGTTTCTCTGCCAGCGTGGTCGGTGTCCTTGAACGGGTACAGCCACTCTCCATGGTGGGCATTAAAGTCCCCAAGGAACACCAACTGCGTAACGGAATAGCGTCGTTGGACCTTATCTGCAGTATCACTGATATTCAATAAGTCGAGTTGTCTCCTGAGCTCCCGTGTGTGATCGGTAAATACTGGCGTATACAACTCGGTCCAGGCCAGTATCTACATAGACCTATAAAACAGAAAAATCCGGAACTTCCAAATAGCAAATAGAATAAACGGGCTTATGGGCTGCCGTTTTTTATTTTTTGTTAGGCGTCGTTTTGCTAGGTAATAATATATTAAACCCTCCATTGACACAACAGTACGTGCACGCCGTTAAAATTAGACTAGCAACGCTACGAAATGCGGTCTCCGAGACGGACGACCGCGACGGGCTGCGACGCGGGCCCACGGAGCCCGTCGACGTACCCACGCGCGGTAACACGCGACAGGCACCCGCGCGGGTACCCGTTTAACGCAGTTTTGGCCCTTAAACTTCTGTGATTCCATATTAATCAAGGTCATATCATTAATAGGTCAAACTTATAACACTCCTCTTTTTTGGGGTACAAACTCCGTTGTCTTTACGTAAATAAAATAGGTTAAATTTTTTCTGTTATTTTTTACATAAATAAAAATGTGTTTAGATTCACCTATTTCCATATGTGCACTTCATGGTCACAAAGTATAGATATTGATTCTTAAAAGTGAATCAGTTAGAGACCCTATGACTTGCCTTTCGTCAAAAAAATTACATTAACAAAGCATTAAGGCAACGATCTTGTCTTAATAAATCTACACGGCATGGAACGTCACTCAGAGCCGTGACACCACAGAGAACCTATTTTATATATATATATATATATATATTCTTGTATGGAGTCATAAGTAGAGACGAGATTATATGCATTTGTATATTTGCATATGCTTTTGCTTATTTAAGCCATCCTATTTAAGCATATATTTATTTAAGCATATTTAACCTGAGATCAAGTAATGATGCATATTATCGGTACATTTAAAATATTTTTCCGAGTGCAGTGCATTCACCCTGTGTTCCGAAATGCGATAAAGTGATTTAACGATAGCCCAGGTTTTGCAAGTATGTGTCAAATTGATAGTTTCATTAATGGCACGGCAGAACTTTTGCCAGAAACTATAAGTGCTAACATAGCACCCAAGTTCTCTGCCCAGTTACCTCAGTCGATGTGGAGCGAGCCTTTTCCACTTACAAAAATATTCTAAATGATCGAAAACACCATCTTACCACTGAAAATTTGAAGAAATACTTGATTGTTTACGTTTACAAAAATTTTGAATAATTTTAATGTCATGTAATGTTACTGTATTTATTATCGCCAAATAAAAAATAATTTACTCATTGTACGCTGATTTTGAAATAAAATAACGAAAACTAACTTTTGAGGGTTCCTAAAATTTATCATTTAATTTCGCATATTCCGCCAATTTTCGTTAATATTTCAAGCATTTTTCATGCATATAACAAGCTTTTTATGTTGCATATAATCCGTTCCCTAGTCATCAGTAATATATCTGATACCAGCGCACTCTGTCGGCATACGGTACGGACACACCAATTATTGAATTGAGCCGGCTTATGTTCAGCCAGGTTCAGCCTACCTATCATATAGGTAGTACTTATATTATAATATACATTGTATATTCGAACAAGCTTTTATTTGGCGCCATCTATCGGCATGGAACAACTTCCCTTTGAGGATATTCCTAAATGTTCAGACTTGATAATTGAATTGTAATTGTAAGCACCCTGCGCCCGGAGGGAAGGTGGTAAATGCGTCATGCATCATATATATAGCCCTGGTACTGGAATTTGCAAGTACGACCCATGCCCAATGCATACCCCGCAGCCGGTCTGCAGGGTGATGTGGGACTCACTATAGTAGCACCTACCCACTATGCTATGGCTGTGATGTATCCTCATCCTATTGATAAAGTACACAGCGCGATTTAATAAACTGGTAGCGACATCTACTGCAATGTTGCAGTATTTTTAGAACGCACTAAAATTCATTGAATCGAGTGAAAAGACACTGATAACTACGCCCCTAAGTAACCGTCTCACGTGTCTCGCGGCCGATAGATTTGAAATCAAGAGCTATAATTATTTATGGTATTCAAGATCTCTTGAAGATAAAACATTTCTTTGTGTTTATTGATCCGAACAAAGATGCTGTTTGATTACTATTTTCATAGCCAGCGTACGAGCCCGCGATTTAGCTACTGTTGTGCCTCACATACATCGAGTGACGTTGGTGTTTTAATCTTAGTTGTGATTAGAACATTGGAAATGTTGCCGATCGTAGGCAGAGGTTAGACTTATGTTTATTCCACTAATTGCACTGCCGGTTCCTTGCATTTGACCGGAACACAACCACGTGACGTGTTATTACGGCAGTTATAATACGAAGGACTGTTGCACCGCCGCAGACGCGATCTCAACAAAGGAACTATGTTTATCTTACTGTTTAAACAACTTTTTCTTAACGTAAAACTCTATCGTCACAATGACTCGCACATTTCAAACGTACATTACCAACTTATCTGTTCGGTAGCAAAAATTGGAAGTAAAGCATTTATTATGTAACTGAATTTCGTACTTCATTTACGCATACAACGAGCGCCGCCCTTTACTAAACGCTTAAAGTTGGTCCGATTGTAATAAATATTTGTTATCCAATGTCAATGTCAAATTATTTTTCAACCTTGAACTAGCGCGCTAAACAAGCGCCTGCGGTACGTTTAATTAATTTAAGTAGGTAGCTACTCTAACTGGGCGAGAGGTCTAAAATCGGAGAGGAGCGGGTCGAGGTCGAAATCTCCATTCAGCGTCAGTGGAAATAGAGTAAGTGGAGTAGAGCGAAGCGGACTTTCAAATAAAAAATGTAAAATTCGCCGCCCGTAACCGAACAGAACGGATTCAAGCCGGTGTCGAGCGGAGATCAGCGAAGTGGAGGGCGCCGGGGCGGGCGGCGGTTTGCTGCCAGCTCCGCGTCAGTGGAGAAGCACCCTTGTAAAGTGTCTATTACAATGATATACACATGTAGATAAGATATATGTTTTATTTATTCAATTCATTTGGTTTATTCGTTTTGGTAAAAACACGATGATTTTCTAGAATAATAATCAAAAAGTTTAAAGCTGCCCTGATTAATGACATGTCTACCACGTGTCCTCGTAATAATAATTTTTTATTTATTATTATTTATATTGTTTATTATTTATTTTACAATTCTTTTTTTTTTAAGAGTTTTCTTACAATAGATTTCGTGAGGGATGTTTCTTGTCAGTTCTTCTTCACGAAGATCTTTCCGAACAGAGGGCATTCGACGATGGAATATACAAGTGAATAGTAGAAACTTGCCTAGGGAGCTGATGGTAGATGTGACGTCAATATAAACAAAAAAATTGTCATCGTTGAAGAGTTTATATTTGAATTTTATTTATTTTTAAATTTCTATTTTAGTAACATAGTACTTATTCTTGGCAGCAAGTTTTTGACTTTAGATAACCTCTCAAATTGTCGATATGGTCGTTGTCTTAATTTTATTAAATTTAAGCACCTAACGTAGTTGAAACTATACGAAAAAAATATTTAACAAAATAGGTATCTTCTTGCTCTTCCAATGTGCAATATTTCCGCAATTCATAACACCCTCTTTTTGTCACATTAAGTCTCTTATCTCACCCAACCAGCCTATTTGTACGTGGTCAGGTGGCGTGGTGCAGGCATGCGAATTCCCTGCAGTGTCGTGGTCCCCAAGTACTCGGGCGCCTACAAAAGAGCGAACAACTTGCAAGCGATTCTCGCCTTAGCCTGACCTCCGCCGAGTGGGGTCATACAACAACTAAAAGAACAGATACAATCTCACTTATTGCTATACGATTTGAAAAGGGGAATATTCGAGTTATTTTCTCGTTTTGCAAGTTGCACTTTATGCGATAAGGAGGGTAATCAAGTTAAGTTCTATTTAAAAAGCTAAAAGTACCGCGACTTCCATCGCTATAAGCTTTCGAAGTTCGTTGCTTTGTTAAAAGAAATGTTTCTTTTTAAAAGTAGTGATGATGTTATTGGACGCCGTCATAAGGAAAAAGGCAAACTGTGTGTACCTGCCCAAAAATTGTCAGTTTATAGCAAAAATGTATACTGCATGGCTGTAAGAATGTATACTGCATGGCTGTAAGAATGTACACTGCATGGCTGTAAGAATGTATACTGCATGGCTGTAAGAATGTATACTGCATGGCTGTAAGAATGTATACTGCATGGCTGTAAGAATGTATACTGCATGGCTGTAAGAATGTATACTGCATGGCTGTAAGAATGTATACTGCATGGCTGTAAGAATGTATACTGCATGGCTGTAAGAATGTATACTGCATGGCTGTAAGAATGCACACTGCATGGCTGTAAGAATGTATACTGCATGGCTGTAAGAATGTATACTGCATGGCTGTAAAAATGTATACTGCATGGCTGTAAGAATGTATACTGCATGGCTGTAAGAATGTACACTGCATGGCTGTAAGAATGTATACTGCATGGCTGTAAGAATGTACACTGCATGGCTGTAAGAATGTACACTGCATGGCTGTAAGAATGTATACTGCATGGCTGTAAGAATGTATACTGCATGGCTGTAAGAATGTATACTGCATGGCTGTAAGAATGTATACTGCATGGCTGTAAGAATGTATACTGCATGGCTGTAAGAATGTACACTGCATGGCTGTAAGAATGTATACTGCATGGCTGTAAGAATGTATACTGCATGGCTGTAAGAATGTATACTGCATGGCTGTAAGAATGTACACTGCATGGCTGTAAGAATGTACACTGCATGGCTGTAAGAATGTATACTGCATGGCTGTAAGAATGTATACTGCATGGCTGTAAGAATGTATACTGCATGGCTGTAAGAATGTATACTGCATGGCTGTAAGAATGTATACTGCATGGCTGTAAGAATGTATACTGCATGGCTGTAAGAATGCACACTGCATGGCTGTAAGAATGTACACTGCATGGCTGTAAGAATGTACACTGCATGGCTGTAAGAATGTACACTGCATGGCTGTAAGAATGTACACTGCATGGCTGTAAGAATGTACACTGCATGGCTGTAAGAATGTACACTGCATGGCTGTAAGAATGTATACTGCATGGCTGTAAGAATGTATACTGCATGGCTGTAAGAATGTATACTGCATGGCTGTAAGAATGCACACTGCATGGCTGTAAGAATGTACACTGCATGGCTGTAAGAATGTACACTGCATGGCTGTAAGAATGTACACTGCATGGCTGTAAGAATGTACACTGCATGGCTGTAAGAATGTACACTGCATGGCTGTAAGAATGTATACTGCATGGCTGTAAGAATGCACACTGCATGGTTGTAAGAATGTACACTGCATGGCTGTAAGAATGTACACTGCATGGCTGTAAGAATGTACACTGCATGGCTGTAAGAATGTACACTGCATGGCTGTAAGAATGCACACTGCATGGCTGTAAGAATGCACACTGCATGGCTGTAAGAATGCACACTGCATGGCTGTAAGAATGTATACTGCATGGCTGTAAGAATGCACACTGCATGGCTGTAAGAATGCACACTGCATGGCTGTAAGAATGTATACTGCATGGCTGTAAGAATGTATACTGCATGGCTGTAAGAATGCACACTGCATGGCTGTAAGAATGCACACTGCATGGCTGTAAGAATGCACACTGCATGGCTGTAAGAATGCACACTGCATGGCTGTAAGAATGCACACTGCATGGCTGTAAGAATGCACACTGCATGGCTGTAAGAATGTATACTGCATGGCTGTAAGAATGTATACTGCATGGCTGTAAGAATGTATACTGCATGGCTGTAAGAATGTATACTGCATGGCTGTAAGAATGTATACTGCATGGCTGTAAGAATGTATACTGCATGGCTGTAAGAATGTATACTGCATGGCTGTAAGAATGCACACTGCATGGCTGTAAGAATGCACACTGCATGGCTGTAAGAATGTATACTGCATGGCTGTAAGAATGCACACTGCATGGCTGTAAGAATGTATACTGCATGGCTGTAAGAATGTATACTGCATGGCTGTAAGAATGCACACTGCATGGCTGTAAGAATGCACACTGCATGGCTGTAAGAATGTATACTGCATGGCTGTAAGAATGCACACTGCATGGCTGTAAGAATGTATACTGCATGGCTGTAAGAATGCACACTGCATGGCTGTAAGAATGTATACTGCATGGCTGTAAGAATTCACACTGCATGGCTGTAAGAATGCACACTGCATGGCTGTAAGAATGTACACTGCATGGCTGTAAGAATGTACACTGCATGGCTGTAAGAATGCACACTGCATGGCTGTAAGAATGCACACTGCATGGCCATAAAAATCTATAATAATATACCATTTCATTTTAAAAGTTTGCCTTACAAATAAACTTAAAACTAAATTGTTTAATTTTTGATAGAAAATTTGTACTAAGTATAACATTTATATTTACATGACGGATAAAGACATGCAATGTGAAATAATAATGACTTAGATATGACATATTGTAACAAACTATGAGGATTTTGTTTACTGTATATTAAATTTTAATTCACTCACTTCATTAACTTGACTACAATATCTGCATGCTGCCTTGCAGCAGTACATGTATCGCCACAAAAATAATAGGTACTTTCCACCTATTGTATGTACGCATGTATTGGCAAATAATGATTATTATTATTATCAGTGATTTTTTATTTTTATTTTACTTTATTTGGGAAACAAACAGTCACAAATAACACTTATTACTATTTCACAGTTTCAAATACATTAACCAGTGAAGTTTCCACGGTTTGATTATACATATTAGAGCGGTATGCATAAACAACAACAAAAAAAAAACATTGAATTATCTAAATAACGACTTTAAACATCGAGAAGAAAATAGTGTTTATACCTAAACTTATGTTTGGTATCCTCTTATGTATACATTCTCGATGATTGCCGGAAGGCGAGGATCCGCGTCCCTGGGCATCCCTAGTCGTAGTTGATTTATTTATAAATAAATAAATATTGAATGTGAATATTGCGGTTCAGTAACAGCACAAGATGTTTCTTCTATCTATTCGGAACACAGCGGCGTGGACGTGGTTCTTATGGCGGTCGCAATAGAAGCGATTGTTGCACGGCCCCGACGAGACTTAATTATTGTCATAGTCGGCAAATTAGCACGGGACTCGCCTTATGGTGAGTAGCATTAGTCGAAGGTGTTTTATATATCAATATTGCATGTGATTATTATATCGACTAATGACGCGTTGCCTTCCATCAGTTGGAACTGCTGTCCCTTTAAGCGGAACGCGACCGTGTAAACGTGGTTCTTACGGCGGCCAAAATAGAAAGTACTGTGGTGCCACCCCAGATATATTATAAAAAGCCCTACTACCACTGAATACAACCTACTTGAACCGTCAGGACTGTTGCTTGACGATGGCATGACTCTGGTCCCGTGGAGGATGGGTAGGTACACACTCTCGCGGCTTCCCATCTTTATACAACTAGTGCACAATCTGGTTCAGCTGCTAATTACGCTGAAAGCCTTATACGTAGAAAATATCAGAATGATAGATGATATGGATAGAGGGTATATTTTTGAGGCTTTTGGCGTAGAAAGCATGGATCCTGGGGACAAGGGGCTCATCGCCTTTATTTTTTATTCGGACCTAGCGAGGCGATTGGTGAGTGAAACTCGAGACCCTAAGGCTGGCACCTACCTCGCACAACGAATTTCTATTGCGATCCAGCGTGGTAATTCGGCCAGCCTTTTGGCTACGTTGCCTTCAATGGATTCAAGTTTAGATTTAGTTTTTTATCAGTAGCATAATTTTATCTTATAATTATTAATTTAAGTTAAACCTTATGTTGGGTAAACTCTGCCAACCCGCAGTAGGCAAGCTGTTGGACTACAGATTACCTGACACCCCTTGGTCGGGTGAGCCTGAGCCCTTGCACTGGGCTTTTCAGGGCTGTCAATCACTCCTAGGTAACCTACACTAAAAAGTGAGGTGAAGGTTACCTAGTAGTCTTTATAAATTGGCGTTTAAAATTGACCATCGAAAGTTTCAATTGTTAATTGAATCTAACATCAATGGAGTCCATGAACCTGGATACCAGCACCTGGATACAACCGATGCCAGCAAGCAGGATCGATACTTTATAGTCTGCTTAATAAATGAACTTTTTCAGAAGCATATACTTTTTATTGTGAATTGGATTTGCGTTCGTCCATTTCAGCTGACGATATACATCCATCGAAATTCGGGCTGCACACTCTACTCATGAAGGATCCGGCACTATCTGTACATTTAAGGAACAATAGACGCAGACAGCTCATTCCATGTTTTGGCGGTGCGAACCAAGAAAAACGTTTGGTTCGACGTTTAAACACGGAAATTGTTTCACCCAATTAAAACATCCTTTTATTTATGAATCGTTTAATTATTTCTAGACAGGCCGATTGCACCCCCTTAGTGCGCTATGCAACAGCCCCTGTACACAGGTTCATTTGTTAGGTTAGGCTGTGGGTTGCGGTCAATCAACCAGTAATGGCTCCTCGTTAACTAGATGTTATTGTTATCTAGCACGAAATGATATATTTTGTTCAGAAAATTTTTATTTTAGAGAATAATTCTCTTGAGTACTGCGCTATGACGGCTTATCATATGTAACCCGGTGCGATTTCAAATTGCAAAGCATTGATACCTGAATAACAATATACACTGAGGAACATAATTAACATAATATTTTATAAAACACTTTTTCAACGGGATTTTTATCGTGACCACGTTATCTATTTATTTATTTATAAACAAGACACACTAACAACATTAATAAAAAAGCATGTCGCATACAGTTAAGATTGAGTCAGGGCTATTACTTATGTCAGTTACAGGCATGTACAGGATTGGCTAACATAGTCCAGGAATAATTACTTAAAAATAACGAATTAAAATAAAATGGTATCTCACAAATATACAAAACTGTCAATGTAAAAAGCAAATCACAATCAATTTAATAACATCAATAATACACAATTAAATAACAAAAATATATATGTATAAAAATTTAAATTATTATGGTACAATTCTGTCGATAAAATTTTATAAATTAAACTACGATGTAATTAAATAACATTACAATTAAAATATAAAATGATTTTTTTTTAAATTAGATACATTTATTAAAAGGGAACGTTACGGTCATGTGAGAGGTAAATCGGTTGCTGACAAGCATGGAAGAAGTCGTGAAAAATGTCCAGGTCATGGATTCCATAGCACAAATCATACAATCCAATCGTCCTGGGAAGGGGAGAGTGGGCAAGCAAGGGACCTACGGGTTGTATCTATAAAGACACCGAAACATCGCGCTAAAAGGTAAAATATAAGTACACGCGATTCAAATCCGATAAATATATTGTTAACGTAATAGCTTATTTTCTGATATGATATAATATGATTGTCCTTATCAATATGGAAGTTGGAACACAGAGGGCAAGACAAGTGGCCTTAAAATGTAGATTATAATGCCAAATGCATGCGTTCTGTTATAATGGAAAACGCAAATCACTTTTTAAAAAAAGGTTTTTATTACACAACTTATTAAAATAGAATTACACTTAAATGAAATTAGAATTGAAATAGAAAATGTTTGATGTTGATACAGTGGAGGTATGATACAGACTGACTCAAAAGTAAGACCTTAATCTAGAACTGCTTCGAGCTAGAATCCAGGGAGCTAAGTCAGCACTGCCGGCTTGCACTTTACTCTACATAGTACATATATAACAACCCCCTCCTTAAGAGAAAACTTACCCTTTTAAGGTAAGTTTTATAATAGTTGTTCTAATCTATTCTGAGACGGGGTTGCTCATTACTTTTATCTAATTCAACTTGCTCTTTAGCATCCCTTGGATTCTTTACATTTTTTAAATAGTTCATACATTTCTTATACAAACAGTAAATTAGTAAACTTATAATTATAACAAAAGAAATAATACTAATAATAGAAAAACTGATATGGCTATACAGATGTTCTTCAGGATTAGAAAGTTTGATATCTTTAACTATTTCATTTGATATTTGTTCATAGGATTTGAGTTGTTGTAAATTAATATTCCTTATTTTTGAAATAGGATACACATTTTTTAACTTATTGAAATTATCAAAGTTACAGCAACTATCGTTAACTATATTGTAATTAGGTTTTACAATCGGGATATTTATTTCTGGAAAAACTTTTGCAATAAATTTGATATTCTTAAAGAAAGCTATACAATCTTGTGGAATATCGAGGGTTCCTGTACCCGATATAGTGGTTTCAAATATAACATTATTTTTACACTCGACAGATAGTTTTGAGGGCTTTGATTGAACAAAAACCCATCTGTTATTATTCAGCTTATGCCAAATATCAATATCACCATAAATTATTTTGTGCTGACAAATATCTGGTAAAGTAGAAATAGCTTTTGTTATTATTTCTATCTCACAAGTTGGATTACTTACTACACTATGTATATCTATGATTTCACAAAGGTAAGTCCTAGGAATAATATTTTTACACGAATTAAGATCCTTCATAAAAGTAAAGTAGGTTTTATCTTTGCTTATTGCTAGAAATTGGTCGAATGGGAGTAACATGGCATAAGAATTAGGGTTATCAGACTTATGTGGAATGGGCAAAGGAATAGTGTTATAGAGATTGTATACTTGAGTACTTACAAGAGGTATTTTTACTACAAATACTAACTTACCATTTAAGTAATAGCAACCTAAACTAGCAACGTTTATCAAGGAGTGTATACTACTCAATTCTAAGTTTAAAGGGAAATCTCTATATTTAGGGATAACCTTAAGATTACTTATGATGTCATTATAAATTTCTTTAGGAGTTAGAATGGAAGGATGAAGTATATTGCTCTTGACATATAATATACTATTAAGAATATCTTCTAGTTTAAAAGCAAGTGTCAAGAGATGAGCTTGTAAAACATTTAGTACATAATTAAGTTTAATCTTGAAATTATCAGAATTTATTATCTTAGTTATATTTTTAACAGACATTGATATCTCATCAACTATATTATTTAATTTTGCTTGGTTTATGTATATCTCATGAAGTGAATTATTAATATTTGAAATAGCAGTTTGGGAAATTATTATATTGTTTTTGATTGTGTTAGCCAACACTTTATCATTGTCATAAAGGGCTTTTATAGCGTTGTTATAATTTTCAGCATCGTCCTCGTCTAATGTTCCGAAAATGTGCTTAAATACGACACCGACGCCTGAGAACCAGGCAGACCTTTTCTTTGGGTTATTTGACACAATATGCGAAATAGAATTGTAGTCACGTAGTAAATCCTTGTAAAGTGATTCTAGGGGTTGTAACATATTTTGGCATAGAGAGTAATCAATTTCTTCGTTTTGTCGGCATTGGCTTCGAATTAAATTAAATATGTCATTAACGTTTTCAATATATTCTTTAAACGAGGACACGTCTATGGGGATTACAATATGGAATTGATCGCTTATAATCCTAACACTACCAATGGGGTCGAAGAGCATACCAGGATTTTCAGTGATGTAATTGACGTATTGTTCGTCAGCAGTAGCCAAGACGTTAAACGCCGCAAACATTCTGCAACGGTAATTATTAGTAATGACTAACTTGTAGATAAGATATATATATTTTAATTAAACAAAGAGAATAATTGTTGTAAAGTTTAAGGATGTATGAGAACAATTTGTAATAAACGATGTATAATAATAAAAATAACTATTCATGGACGTCATATGCTGGTTTCACTTCGTCATAGTGATGTTTTACATGACGTCGATTTATCAGAAGTGTTAAAGTGTTATTTCCATGAATTTTGACGATCTTGTATGGACCTTTCCAAAGTGGAGAGAGTGCTTTACGGAGTCTGACATGATTTTTAATATACACGTATTCGCCAACTTTATAATGTACTGGTTTGGAGTGTTTGTCAAAGTAAGTCTTAGATCTTTCTTTGGACGCATTTATATTCTGGAATGCTTTTTCCCTAGATATTTTGAGACGGTGTTGGAGCATTTTTACATATTCAGGGTAAGTAGCATTATTTTCCTGGTTGAAAACAGAATCTGGTATGTGTGGTTTATGACCGAATATTAATTCATAGGGAGTGAATTGCGTGGTAGAGTGGATAGTGGAATTGTATGTCAGCATTGCAGTGTACACATACTTATGCCAATTAGTTTGATTCTCGTTGACGTATGATTTTAAGTATTCTTTGAGGGTTGAGTGACTTCGTTCAAGTGCACCTTGAGTTTGGGGATGGTATGGTGAAGACCAAATTTGTTTAATTTTTAGGAACTGGCAGGTAATTTTAAACAGTTCTGCTGTAAAGTTAGTTCCTTGATCTGTTAAAATTGACTTCGGAATTCCGAACAATGATATGAAATGGACAAGACATTCGCAGGATTCTTCAGCAGTGGCATTTGCGATTGGGTATGCAATAGAAAATTTAGTAAGATCATCTTGAAGGGTGAGTATGAATTTAAGCTTTTGTAATCCTGCTTCTGGCAAGGGGCCGACGATATCAAGGCTGATTCTATCGAATGGACGGCTAGATGTAGAAGTAATTTGCATTGGGGATCTATTGACTTTTCTTAGAGCCTTACTAGTCTGGCATAATTTACAGTTCTTGACGAAAGAGTCTATGTCTGTCCGCATGTTTTTCCAATAGTACCGTTCTTTTATTCGATTAAACATTCTGTTAGAACCTAAGTGCCCTGCTATTGGAATATCGTGATTTTCTTTGAGAATTTTTTTTATTTCTGTAGGAACTGGATAAATTACGGTATTGTGATGTATATTAACTGTCACGTTAGAATTCTCGAATAAGTACATAATCATACCATATATTTTGACAAACGAATGTTGTTCAAAAGGATTTTTGAAGTCGGATATAGAGATTTCATTTATGTTGCCGCTGAGTAAAATATTGTCTCTCACTGATTTTATAGTTCTAAATAAATCCGGGTAAGTGCAATTGTCAAAATAGTATACTTTAGTAAAGAGGAGATAGAATATTTTATCTTTAATTGCGATTTTTTTAAACGAATGAAGTTTGCGTTCACCTTCGGTTATGGTGTTTGGATTCTCAGAAATAGAAATAACGTCATAAAGGTAAGGATTTGACTCATCAAAATCGATTGATACTGGGATTAAAATAGTCTTTGAAGAGGATTTGAGAAGGCTTTCATTGTGTTCTTTTATATGTGTGTTAAAAGATTTGTTTTTATCGGTAGAAGATTTAAGGAAATTAGAATAATCGTTATTATCATGGATAGGATTGGGATTTACAGGATCTGGGGTTGTCTCTACAGCTGGATTTGTATTTTCGATAAAAGGATCTTGTATTAAGGGAGGATTCTGTGTAGAAGGAGAATCTTGTATGGAAGGAGGGTTTAGAGGGCTAAAATCTATATTTTGCTCTTTCAGTGGGCTAAAGTCTAAAGCGCCGAGGTCGGTTAGTTCGTCAAGGACCTCTTTAGGAATTTCTGATTCTTGTCCTAAGTTTGGATCATAGGATACGTTTGAAGTTGAAGGTTGTGGATTTATTATTGGATTTACTGGAAAACGAGATAAGGCGTCGGCGTTACTATTTATTTTACCTTTTTTATACTCTACTTCATAATCAAATTCTTCTAACTTTAATCTCCATCTAACGAGTTTTGAACCGGGATCCTTACAATTAAACAACCATTTGAGGGGCCTATGATCAGTTATAATTTTAAAACGTCTACCATATAAGTATGGTCTAAACAGCTTGGTTCCAAATATTATGGCCAAACATTCCTTTTCGGTAACGCTGTAATTTGTTTCAGCTTTATTCAGAGTTCGAGATGCATAAGCGATTGGGCGGTCTTGGCCAATCGAGCCTTGGGAAAGAATGGCTGAAATAGCAAAGTTTGACGCGTCGCAGGTAAGAACAAAAGGTTTTGTAAAATCAGGGTATGCAAGAATTGGAGCGGTAGTAAGAGCGTTTTTTAAAGTTTCAAAAGCAAGTTGCTGCTCGTTTTGCCAGAGGAATGGGACATCTTTCTTCAAAAGATTAGTCAGGGGTTTCGCGGTTTTGGAGAAGTCGGGGATGAATCGTCTATAGTAAGAAACTAGTCCAAGGAATGATTTTATGTCTTTAGGAGACCTGGGCAAAGGAAATTCTCTGACAGATTTAATTTTTTCGGGGTTTGGTTGGACGCCTTTATCCGTAATGATATGCCCTAGATAAGATACCTCTTTGCGAAGAAATTCGCATTTGTCAGGCTGCAGTTTCAGGTTAAATTCTCTTAGACGGTTGAAAATGTTCAAAAGGTTTTTCATATGTGACGGAAGATCGTATGAGTAGATAACAATGTCATCCAAGTAGACGAAGCATTGTAAGCCCTGCAATCCAGATAATGCAGTGTTCATAAGACGTTGAAATGTTGAGGGCGCGTTTTTTAGGCCAAATGGCATACGATTGAATTGGAAATGGCCTTGTGGAACGGAAAACGCAGTTTTTTCTGAATCTATTGGCGACATTTCTATCTGGTGGAACCCTGAAGCGAGATCTAGAGTGCTAAAATACTTGCTTTTCCCTAACTGATCTAAAATTTCAGTGACATTGGGTATAGGGTAAGAATCACCAATGGTTACGTCATTAAGTTTTCTGTAGTCGATGACTACGCGCCATTTGCGCTGGCCCGAGGCATCGAGTTTTTTAGGCACCACCCAGATTGGTGCAGACCATGGAGAAGTAGAGGGTTTGATAATATCTTCGTTAAGCATTTTAGATATTTGTGTTTCTACCTCATTTTTATGGCACTCGGGGAATCGGTACGATTTAACATGTATCGGGTGCTCTGTGGTTGTTTTGATTTCGTGCTTTATAACTGAAGTTGTCGAAAGTGGTTCCCCGGGCAGATGAAAAATGTCACTATATTTCGCACATATATTAGTTAGGTGTTCCTTTTCTTCAAGATTAAGATGTGAAATACGGAGAGAATTAAGAACACTTTTTGTTCTCGAAGAGCAATTGGAATTCGAATCATAAAATGGAGCTACGGGTTTGGACATTTCAATAGAATTTAATGGAAGAAGAGTAAATTTCATATCGGAATTAATAGTTGTATCTTGGTCAGATGTGTTCACAACAGAAATATTAACACGGTTATTATGTTTTACTTTCACGATACAATTCGCAATTAAAAGAGAATTTATTGGGTCAACATCAAGGATAACTCCTTCTCCAATTTCTGGGTTTGACACAGTACATTCGATAATAGCTTCGGTTCTGGAAGGGATTGTATAGACAGGTTCATTAAAGTTGAGGTTTACTGTTTCCTCATGAAGTTGTATCGTTTTAAATTTATAGTCAATGTTGCAGTTTGTTAAGTCGAGTATGTCGGTGCCTATTATTCCATCATAAGGGAAGTCAATATTATCAATCACATGAAAATGGTGTTCCATGTTTTTATTACCTATAAATAAGGAAACTGGCAATAATCCTAATGTCTCTACAGGTTGAACTGAATCTATTCCTTTAATTTTCACGGTTTTATTTTTTATTTTGTTAAGATTATTCACAGAATGTTTTTTTATTAAGCTGATAGCTGCACCTGTATCGACAAGTAATTTTAGAGGTTCGGAAGAAATTGACGATTCGACTACAACATAAGGCAAGTATTTCTTGAGATGATTTATATTTAATTCATAGACTTCGTGAATATTGTTTTCGGGTGTTAGAGCTTTAGATTTTGGAGCGCAGAGCGGTGCCAACTGTTGTGGCTTAGACAATAGAGGGATAAATTCCTCTACATGGGAATTGTTAGGTCTAAATAATTGGCTCGATTTAGAGATTTTGCTTGATTTAGAGGAGTTACGAGATTTAGTAGGTTTAGTGGTTTTAGGGGATTCAGAGGATATAGTAGATTCAGTGGAATATGATTTAGTAGGTTTAGTGGTTACAGGGGATTCAGTGGATGTAGCAGATTCAGTGGAATTTGATTTAATAGAAACAGTGGATTTGGATTCAGAGCACTTAGCAGATATCGTATTTGAATTAGTAGATATAGAAAAGGTCTTGGGGTCGGTGTCGGATTTAGTAGTTAATTGGTGCCTCGCACGACACCTATGCGAGACTATTAAAAGTTTTTTTGATTATTCGTGTTATCAACCTCGTCAACGCCTTGATCACAATCATCATCAATAAAATTAACTCGATGTCGCGGTTGTTGTTTGAACCCTGATGTGGAGGGTTGTTCAATATTTCGCGGGCGATTATTGTTATATTCACGTTTCCTACAGTTTTCTACAGTATGCCCTACGTTTTTACAATACCGGCAAACCGGTGGATAATTATTCTGGGGTCTAGGCTGGTTTTGACCTTGAATTTGAGGTTTAACAAAGTGTGAATTGTTGAAGTTAGGCCTTTGCCAGTTTCGTTGACTCGAATTAGAAGTGGAGGGAATTGCGGTACTACTATGCTTTTTATATGTAATGCCTAATATTTTCTCTTCCGAGGTAGCAAAGTTAATGGCCTCGTTCAGTGTGCTGGGATCTTTGCATCTAACCACTGTTGAAAGTTGAGGTTGTAACCCTACAATAAACACATTTAAGGCAAGGTCTTGCATTGCAGCGACGCGACCCGTTAGTTCATCTTTTTTCTTAGTTGGAATTGAAATATTTATTTCCGTTAGTAATTTGGCTAAACAACATTCAACCCTTAAGGCGTATTGGCTAACGGACTCACTGCGACCCTGTTTGCAATCTTGTAAATCGGAGAGTAGGTAGGCGTAGTGCTTCCTATCTCCAAATTGAGCTTTTAGAAAATCCTCTAATTGTGTCCATTTTGTAAATTCTTTTATGGCACAGGCTGTTTCAGCTTTGCCTTCGAGGCGACTAAGTATGTATTTTAATAAAATGTCTGTTTGACTAGAAGAAGCAAGGCTGATTGCGTTGCGGCAATTATTTAAGAATGGGCTTAATTTTTCTCGAGACCCATCGAAGGTCCCGATAAATTTTATCAATACATTTAAATCAATATCGGACATTTTAGTAGTCGTTTCTTCGTCCTTCACCTTTGACATATAGGAATATAGAAGTTGAATAAAAAAAATGTAAAACTATAAATTATAAAATACAGAGCAAGGTTCAAAACTTAACTTAGTAAAAGTTGCTTAAAGTAGTACACAGCTTCACTAGTCCGGACGTATTATCAGTTCTCGGAATTATGTCTGGGAATATATGGGCGATTCCGTTATGGCACTTGGTTATAAGTCTCACTCACTATAAACGTTAATTGAAAAAATGTTATGTTAATTGTCTACTTGTTCAAAATAAAATGACTTACAGTATATACAGCAACATGATAAGCACACGGATGGTGAGTAGGTGCTACCAGGTACCCTCTACAGGTACCCTGCTTCCAAACAGAGTACTACGGCGTCGGGTTAGCAAGCCTTACCAGGCTTGTAGGAATTCAGCGTCTAGATATCCGGGAACAGCGTCTGGCCTGTACTACTGTGTACAGTTTAATAGGAGATGGTAGACTTAGGACACGGTGATAAAGGGAACAACCCTTTTATTGCAGCGAGAAACGGCGGGTCTTTCGAATACTCTGGTTTCGAAATTGACGATAATATGATATAGCACTTTTCACACACTGGGATTTTTAACTTTTGCGCACATTCACTTCACTAAGGCTGTCCTGGGGACTTAAATATATCCCCTTTACGCTGCCACCAAATGTTATAATGGAAAACGCAAATCACTTTTTAAAAAAAGGTTTTTATTACACAACTTATTAAAATAGAATTACACTTAAATGAAATTAGAATTGAAATAGAAAATGTTTGATGTTGATACAGTGGAGGTATGATACAGACTGACTCAAAAGTAAGACCTTAATCTAGAACTGCTTCGAGCTAGAATCCAGGGAGCTAAGTCAGCACTGCCGGCTTGCACTTTACTCTACATAGTACATATATAACAGTTCGAAAGTTATACTACTTAACTACTAGCCCTAATAAAATCAGCTGACTTGTTTTGTTTATAAGTAGTAAAGGATTTAAAGGGTAAGCCGCACCCCAGCCGACCAGCAATTGGTGGTTTGGAACTATCCAGGGTAGTCTGTGATCCAACCCGTACATTTAGTAGGAACCGATCGGCGTTATAATCAAATCTTTGTGCAACTTGACATATTACAAACTATTTGACAATTGATGCCTTTTTATAAAACAAAACTTTATTTGCATATACACCAATTCAGCTGCGAAATTTAATAGCAGAAATAACAAACGAATTTGCGAAATAAATCAACGTGACTGATGATATCCGATGGGCCATGGAGAATAGATCCCTTACCTAGCTTGTACTGCTAGACTTCAGCAGCGCTTTTAATTCTGTAGATTTCGATATCCTGCTTGGAATATTGAAATCACTTAATATCTCTTCTTCTGCATTGGCGTGGTTTAGTTCCTATCTTCAGGGACGGTCTCAGCGGGTCCGCCTCGATGAGTCTTACTCCAGCTGGTGTGCTCTAGCTGCAGGCGTACCTCAGGGTGGCGTTCTCTCTCCTTTACTTTTCTCTACATTTATTAATTGTATCACTCAAGTTCTTGCATGTAAACACCACCTGGCCGGGGCATTCATTTGTGTGATGAACACAGATGTTTGTTCTCGGGTCATGGTTGTTTGTATTTATATATGTATGTTTATTCTGGGTTCCCCCCCAGTTCATTGTATGGTCATCCATAACACAAGCTCGGCTTACTTTGGAGCCATACAGTTGGTGTGTATGTCTGGGGATTTATTATTATTATTATTTTATTTCGCAGTAGACAATGTTGACTCAGCTACCTCAGCTATTAACCATGGCCTAATTTGTGTCAGTAACTGGGCCAAATCATTTGGATTACGTGTGAACCCCGGTAAATCTCAAGCCACGATACTGGGAAGTCGATATATGCGCGGTTGCCTCTATTTTGCTAATCTCTCTCCTGTAGTTTTGGATAGCACACAGATCGCTATTACCGACACTGTCAAAAACTCACTCGAATTTAACTTGGTGTGCCAACGTATATGAAATCAGTCGAAAGGTACACTACTCCTTTCACACACTCAAGTGCCTTCAAAGCTTCTTACCACTTCAAACGAAGATATCCCTTGCGCAAGCACTCATTCAACCCATGATTGATTATGCCGACGTCTGCTACTTAGACGCCACTGAGGAGCTTTTGAGTAAGCTAGAACGCTTACAAAATATCTGCATACGCTTTATTTTTAACCTCAAGAAGTACGACCATGTCTCAGAACATCGACAAAAACTAAAGTGGCTTCCGATCCGTCTCCGTAGAAATACTCGCATTCTTTGTGTTCTATTTAACGTTCTCTAAAACCCGAATTCTCCAAAATACCTGAGCGAGCGTTTTTCCTTTACTCATTCTGAAGATACGCCATGCCGAGCACATTAGCGTACTCTCTTGTACTTAAAACCCCATAAAACCGATTTCTTCTCCTACTCCTTTTCTATACATGCTGTCAGATTGTGGAATTCATTACCTTTCAAAATACGCGAGTCAAAATCTCTTACAATATTTAGGAAAAGAATTAGGGAATACTACTTATCTTAAATATATTTTAGCTTATTTATTAAATGTAAATAAATGTATTTTATATATAAGTATTTATGTATATTTTGTAATATTGTAATAGAAAATAAGTATTTAATATTTTCATTAGTAGTACGCACGCACTAACTTTGCATTGTATTATTTCTCCAGTCTCAGGTCTGCTGGCAGAAATTTCTTAAAGAAATACGCTGACCTTTGTACATTTTTAATTTCTAAGTCTCATCTATTGTATTTTTATTCTTGTGTGCACATAAATTATTAAATAACAAAAATAAAAAATATATGCAAGCTAATACCCCATTGTATGACTTCTGGTGGGGTTGTTTCTTGGACTTGTTTTTAGGAAATATAACGATCACCATGATGACAGTCAAGTCTTTTAGCGCCCCATCATGACATATGCCAGTGTGGCTTTCGCTCAAGCCAGCAAGTCGAACCTCAATCACTTGCAGGTTATTCAAAATAGGATCTTACGCAAATGCGTCGGGGCCCCGCCCTAGGCCCGCAACTTAGATCTGCATTATAGGCGTCCGCGTAACGTCTTAACAGATCCCGACGATGATATTACAACAAGGAACGCCGGTGTTCCAGTTAGAAATAGGGCAACACGGCATTCGAATCGCCTAACCCACCGGTGGACCAGGCTCACGCGTCGAACGCATTCCTACTGAGTTTCTGGCTGGTTCTTTGAAATTTAACACTCGTGAATGAAACTCGTGAAATTTAAAAGGCCCATAGGGCAATAAATAAACTGTCCATTCCGAAAAAAAAAAACAAGTCTTTTTGCTTTTAAATTGTATTTCTTAAATAAATCGGTAACTACAAACCCCCCAACACGCAACTCTACTGTTGGCGTGTTTGGGGCATACAGCATACAACAAAGAGCTTGTGGTAGCGAACTGAGGGGGAACCCAGAATAAACATACATGATAAGTATTGTTTAAATTTATATATTATAAAATAGAAAACATGAGAATTTCGGATATGGATATATTTTTGAGGATTCAAGGATTTTTCTAATTTAACGTGGCGATTGGTGAGTGAAACTCGTGGCCCTACGCCTGGCGCCTTCCGCGCTCGACACTTTTCTGTTGCGATCCGGCGTGGTAATTCGGCCAGCCTTTTGGCTAGGTTGCCTTCAATAGATTCTAGTTTAGGTGTTGCTTTTTATTTGTAGCGTATTTTTATCTTTGTTATTATTATCAATTTAATATACCTACTTATATTTCCATTCTTGAATTGTTATTTAAAAAAATAGTTACTTTAACAGATTACATAGAACAAAGGCCTTCACACAAATGAAGGGCCCGACCAGGACTCGACCTTGGTGAGACAGGCTGCCTCACCAGGCTCCACCCTGCCCAGGCTGCCAATTCAAACTTATGCTTCTAATAAAAGCCTCTACAAAACCCAAAACACGTGGGTTGTACGATCGTCACGCGTCTGCAGAAATGTATCCTTCATAGGTTTTGTGACTTGAAACTAATTAATATATTTTAAATCACAGTTTGCTATAACCAGTTACAACGTTATTATTCGGCAGAACTGGCCGGCAAAATCGAGACAAGCCAAATGGTCAAGTCATATAGCCGATCGGCACTAGCCGAACAAAAAATAACCTAAAATAACAAAAAAATTACTTAGGTTTTCAATCGGTGAGTCGACTTTAGTCCCGGAGTCTCATATCTCCGCTGGACACCGTTATCTCATCAATTACTGTACAGTCCGACCAACTGAATATGTTCAATGAAGGGTGGCGGTGCGTTCTATGCGTAAATTCAGTTTGACATCTTGTCACGTATCAAAAGCTTTAGTTCGAATCTTTGCTACTGACCAGATAGATGGTGGCACTGCACACACCTGTTGTACAGTATACAAGAGGTACAGTCAACCCAAACGATGTAAATTATTTATTATTAATTTGTTTCATTTAATTTTGATGTTGTTCAATTGCGAATGTTTTTATGTGAATGAATAAGTAATGTATTGAAAATTTGTAATTTAGTTTAGCATAATGTTAGGCCTCTTTGGAGATTTATTTTTTTATTTTTTTCATTGTAATTTCACAAAGCAGGTAAAACACAGAAAGATGTACAAAAGGAAATATAAATTATAAGATGTTTACTTAACATAAGTGCCAGTCTTAAAATAGCGAACACAGCATTCATATTTAATGAAGTAGATACTATTAAATTACGCAGAATTTACTTATTTATTTACAAAAAACGGTTAAAGAATATAGAAAAATAAATATAAATCAAAACAAACAAAATAAAATAAACAGAACAATTAGCTTCCTAGATTAATTAAAAAGTTAGCTAGCAAAAACTATTGGTGATTTAAAAATGATATTTGTTAAAACAAAAATGAATTTTTTCTTAGCTCTAAAATCGACTATAATAACTCGAACTCCTAATAATAAGTTAAATCTAACATAGGTACTTAACTAAAATCTGTCAAAGACGCTATTAAAAACAGTATATTATATTTAATGAGTAAAATGGAGTACTTCCGTTTTTGAATTTACTTGGTAATCATCAGTGTTACACTAAAGACTTCTTCTTCTCTTCAAAATCTTCTTATCTTCAAAGAAAGAAATCTTTTTATCGCTTTATATTCTATGCGTCTTACTGTACTTCACGCTCACATGGTAACCGACAGTACCGACACAAATCAGTTGTTCAAAAGCAGACCTGTCGCCCGCACGCCTGTTGTACCTTATTGTGTTTTTAATAATCTGTGATATTCCGTCAGGTGACTATATGTAATCTTTTTAATCTGTGGTATTATTTGTGTGTTACGCAACACGACGGACCGGTTTAAAAGTCGGTTTTTTTTTTTGTTTACGGTATTTTGGTTTCATTTTTAATGTGTCTGTTTGCCGGTTTTATGTGCATTTTGTTTGAATATTGTCGAGAATTCTTCCTGTTTGAGCACTTATTTACGAAGCATTTAAATATCTGGTATTATTAATAAGATTTTTTGTCTTAACTGTGCTGCCATTTTAATTTTTGTTAAATTATTGAGCTGTGTGCTCTGAAGCTTGAAAACTATAGTGTTTTTGTAGTCTAGCCACAGAGTCTAGTCACCGTGAGAACCAATAATCCGTGTTTATTAATTGCTTTTTAATTCTTGGTTATATAATAATAAGTATATCATTCGCCACACAAACAGGAAACATAACAAGGAACAAATAAGTAATTCTTATAGTGAAATAAAACACTAATAATGTCATTTTTTTACCCAAAATAAAAGATTTGCTTATCTGGGGCTTTATAAAAAATCTTCACTGATCATCGTGGTATGTGGATCATCACTCGTTCACCTTGTCTAGGGTACCTACACAAAAATAATTAGGGTACTTTTCATTCCAAAAAAGAGTACTCGTCCCGCAGGATACTGGACTTAACCTGAAGGAATAGTTACTGTGCTTACACAGCATTAAACATGACACTAAGTTTTGGATAAAAGGTGCCATTGCATGAGGACCCAAGTCGAACATTATAAACGACCGGTAATATATCTATACAATTCAATTTTTGCCTTTTTGACTTATATACTTAAGGTATTACTTTGCTTGGCATGAAACTGTATAAGCACATTGTCATTAAAATTATTTATACCAATCTGTTTCTTAAATAGCGTGAACTAAGTTAGCTTTTTCAATGCACCCACGAAATTGAAGAACCAGAAAATCTTATATATCTAATCTGGATTGATAAAAATGAACTTTGAAGTCAATCTCCTCTATGGGCTACGCATCGGCCGGCGGTGTGTCAAGAAAAATCGGCCAACAGGAGTTTAGGAAAAAGGTGTTTTTTTTTTAAATAGATTGTGGTATTGATGGCTCTGTCTTCGCTATGCAGCGGGATCTTCCTCGCTTAGCTTTAGCGGATATATTGCAACCAAATAGGAAAATAGGCGATTTATTTATTTATTATAATTTAAACTTCCAGAGAAAGTAACAATATTTCTTACATCTAGATAAACATTTAAAAAATTAATAATTATCAAAAGTGTAACAATCTATTTAAGGGTGTTACCACACCACTAGATCGATGGAAGCATGGAACAGGCAACGTCGATCGATTGGTGTGGTAACACCCTAAGGTAGCCTCATCATTCATATACCTAAATAGGGAGGGATTGTGCACAAAATAAACGTTAACTGTTACAAAAATAAAATATCATACGAACACAAAATCTGACTTAGAGAATAGAAATACGTACATTATAATATAATAAAAATTGAAAATGGATGAGACGTTTGTCTTCTATGTCACCTGATGGAAGTGACGATGAAGACGAAGGTGTTAACTTTATTGTAACAAAAAAAAAAATAATACATTGAGGGTACAAACTCTGACTGCTGAACTAGCGTAAGCTGTTTGTCGGCAGTCAGTTAATTCACAAAGCAAGAGAAACTTATCACTTATACTAAGTTTAAACATATATAGAAAATCAATACATTATTTTACAAACAAATATGATTTAACAATATGCGCATTTGTGTGTACGAATGCATGTGTATTTGTAAAAAGAATATAAAAGGGTATGTGTAACGTATGTATGGTGTGTATGTGTGTGTATGTGTGTGTGTGTAAGTGTGCGTGTGTGTTTGTATTTTAAAAACATTGAACGTTGGAGGTTTTCAATTCAGAATTAGCAACAGGTTTTCTGTTTCTTCATATTTTAGGTCCTTTAGCCAAAGTTTTATTGTATGCATAATGTACGTATTACGTAAATTTACATACAATATAAATCTGTAAAACACTTATAAGTGTATGTCATTAACCAGACTAATTGGCTAACCGTTTCAATAAACAGCTGATAAAGTTACGATTTGTATAATAATTTCTTGCAGTTTGCGCGATCCGAGCAAACGAAGTGAGCGTGGTGCGGCAAGTGCGTGTACGAAAACAAAAGAGTTCTAAAAAAACAGTCCAAAACATTAAGAAAAGGCGATCAGCCATTTCTTTAAACTCTAAATTTTATAATCCAACCGGGACAGATTTACAGTATTAATGTAATTAATTGCGATTTCAGTAAGACAAATTAAAAACGCAATGTTTTACCAGTCCACAACTACCGATTTATAAATATGAATCCCTCAGATAGCTTGCTCCACTAGGGATATGACCTAAAGATAAGTTTTATAAATAGTGTATTCGTAAATCGTGTGTAACGCCGCAGCACAAACCTAGTTTATCTTCAAACAAACCTCGTTCGTCTATTGAGACACTCTCTGAAACAATAAACAATATTATTAAATAACAAACAACGCGCAATGAAATAAATAATGATGTTTGTTGAGAGCCTTTTATCAGCTAAAGAACACAAAGTCAGTAAAATTCCTTTGAATCTTTTATCGTAATATTTTTGACTGTACAATGTCCAACAGTGGGTTCACTGTGGCATGCAATAAATATGTCAAACATTGATTTAAGTTTTATTATACTCGGTAATAGGGTCTAATTGCATTGGCCCAAGCTAGAAAGTTTTGACATCAATTATCGATATAAACACATATTATACAAACGGTTTTAGCCAATAGACGGAGTGATTTAAAAGCCAGATTTCCGTATATAGTTTTCAAAGATCATTAGTAATTTGATTTTACAATGTACAGTGTAGTTATTCTTTGCGTTTTCATATACTTTCAGGAAACGAAACGGAATATATGAGAAAAAAGAAACGACAAGTGGGGTAAAACTTAAGAACTTGGTCAATGCAACTAGCTAATGCAACACTACGACAGTAGAAATGAATCAGGCACAGGTGTTCTGCTAAATTAATTATGATATCAATATTAGCCAAAACCTTGTATTTGGTCGACAACTAATCTGGTGATTACAAAAATTTCAGATTTTGAGAAAGTCTGTACTCATATTGTTATACTATTGCATTACTTGATGTGAAGATGCCAAAATCCCATGTTCCTTCAATTTAACAGTGTCACTGCATCCTTCATAGGAGACCACGACGACGACGATCAAAAGTTATGGCAGCACAAATAAGCAGACGTCTTTAATTTAAAAAAATTTACACTTTTCAATTCAAGAAGGGTTCAAAATCCTCGTTTTTAGATCTTTGTTTGTTAAAAAAAAACCATTCATATCATCTTCTCTTTCAGAATGGCGCGTATCATCCTGTTCGCGCCACTTCTGGCTATGACCATTGGGTCAGTCTACTTCCTCTTCTTCAAGAGCCCACCTCCTATGCCTGAACTGGACCTGGAGGAGTGGTGGGGACCAAAACAGTTAAAGACTAAACAAGACACCAGCATCAGGCCGTTTAAAGTGAAGTTTGAGGATGCGGTGAGTTTTTGACTTTCATTCATATTTAATTCTAATATCTGGGGCTATTTACCTTTGGGAAACATTTTCTCGGGAAACATTTAATCTCCCGGGTTTGAATCCTAGCAGTAAGAATGTATTCTTCTTGATAGTTTGGGTTTCCTCACTTTAATATTATGAGGGTGGATATTATTAAGAAAAGAAGTTCAGTGTCCAAATGAGTTAAATGACAAATCAGGCACAAATATCTCACTCCCTCTATTATAAAAACCAGTACTTTCCCCTATTTTATCACGCCTTTCTTCTAAATCTACAGATGATATCAGATCTCAAGCAGCGCCTCAAGAACCATCGTAAATGGACCCCTCCCTTAGAAGGGGTTGCCTTTCAATACGGGTTTAACACGAATCAGCTGGACAGCTGGGTGTCTTACTGGGCTGAAAAGTATGACTTCAAGGCCAGAGAAGCTGCTTTGAACAAGTATCCTCAATTTAAGACTAATATTCAAGGACTGGATATTCACTTTATTAGGGTCAAGCCTGAGGTGAGTTTATTTTACACATAGCTGGTAATCGAGCAGGCGAATCTCCTTAGAGTAAGTGGCATCCGCGCCGAAGGACCAGTAGTAGGTTAGCGAGTGTTTGTTGCATCGACTGGAATTGCCTATGTTCCAGTACTCGCACTGGCTGTTCCTTCTATTTGATTGGAACACAGCCACGTCATCATGATCAGTATTTCGGTTAGAATAGGAAGAGCTGGGCCGGCCCAGACGATACCTTAACAACACAAACTGTAGTACCACTAAGGGTTTCGTTGTATATAATGTTACCGGCAATCTGTATAGTGCGGTATTCTATAAAATAACTAGGCAGTTTTGTGTGTTATGGAGTAACTGGAAGAAGTCCGTCGCCGTACTACAGATCAGCTGGGTTTTCTGGTAGGAATTGATACAAACTGGACGTTTATGTGTTTAAGACCTTAAATATTTTTTTAATTTATTGTTAGTGGGATTGGTGTTATTAGTTTGCTCTACAAAAGTTTCTATGTTAAGATCTCACTGTCGTCCTATATATTTTAAAATTTTAACCTCTACCTCTCTATGTTTGTGTGTTTCGAATAAAGGTGAGGATCACCCGGAGAAATTACAAAAACCATTTAAACTAAATCATATAAATATCAGCCACACGCTGCTGAGGTGTGGTGTCAAGCAGTTTATAGTCCACCACGCTGGCTACTCCTGGTTGCCAGACTCCACACATAGATGTGAATCTTCTTTCTAAGGTCGTGGTTTTCCTTCACTCTCAGAGCAGTCAAATTGATGTTCTTAAGTTGTTAAAGCTCATTTTGGCTACCTCTGGGGATTGAACCAGGGACAGATCTGGGAGCCAGCGCCTTAGGCATCTCGCCAACGACGTTCATTATCAACGCAGATTTCATCCGTGACAATTATTAATGATGTTCAAGATAACGATGAAAAAAAAAATTATCATTAAAATTGATCTTTTAATGTTTAAACAGAATTTAGAGCCATATCTCTGTTGATTTTTTTCTATTCAATGTACATCTTCTTCCATTGCCATAGGCTCCTGGGAAAGAAGTGGTGCCGATGCTACTCCTGCACGGCTGGCCTGGTTCCGTGCGAGAGTTCTACGAGAGCATCCCGCTGCTGACAGCTGTCACCAAGGACAGGGACTTCGCTTTGGAAGTCATCGTGCCCAGCCTGCCAGGATACGGGTTCTCCGACGTAAGCATGTTTCAGTAATGGGTAACAAGTTATGTTTATTTACAGAAAGTCATGATTTGATCAAACTATAGTCAAATAATAATACATCCCCAGACAATTAAATATATATTTTTTGGTCTTGGGACGAGATATTTAGAAATAACCGGTCATCGTGTAAAAGCTATGAAACCTGTATGTGTACTTGTGCTATGGATAACCAAACGGCGAACTGGGGGGAGCCCAGAATAAACATACAAACATAAAGAGAATAAACATTTATGTTCATCACACATATGAATGAAACCTGGCCAGCACTCGAACTTGGGACCTCTGGCGTATGAGACGGGCTACTAACAACTACGCCACTCGGTCGTTCAATAACCTTCAGCTGCATATAAAAAATAAAGGTATTAAATCTTTAAAAAACACATAATCCATTGAATCATGCAATTTATACATTATATGTTAGCTATGAAGCTTTTCTCATTAGTGTTTTTCTAACCATAACGTTTATCGAAACCTTTAAAAAATAATAAAAGAAATTTGAAGTAAAAGAAATGTCACAACCTGGGCTAGGTCTTCGTACACCATCTAAAAAAATTGACAAATAAATGGTAATTATAGGAAAAATACAAATAATTTGATTTAATTAGTAGTTAGATGGTAAGAAAATAAAAGAGTCAACATTCGCATTTACCGACACTACACATCCAATCACACTGATGACTATTCATCTCTCACTTTGATAAAATTAAAATTAATTAATAATGTTCTTTAACTTGTTCTTGAATAAATAGTTAACTTATATAAATAACTTGTGTTCCAGTGTTTAGGCTTAGTAAAAAAGATGTATACAGTTGCAAGGAACTGTGACACCGCTGGGTTAGGGGCGGGCGTTAATAGCAGTGACACAGTTTATACCAATGCTGCTATTGTCGATCACAAAGATTGTGTACAATGTTTTATGGTTGCAAATAAACGTATATCATTATTATTATATTATTATTACTATCGATATTTTAGAACTAAATATTATATAATGAACTTTTCTAAGAGATTGACGTAGATGAAAAAGTCATAGTTTATTGTTTATTTACTTTTATTATAATATAAAAAATTAAGAACTATACCGTTTTCGTAAGTCCTGATATAGTTCTGTCAAATTAGTCACAAAAATGGTGGTCAGTTTGCATTAATTCCCAACATGCTGGATTTTGGTACAGATCGCATGTTTGCTTAAAAAGGTATTCAAGGTCAAACATCAAAGTTTTCGGTTCAATCAATTATAGTGTGGCTTGTCTCCAATCAAAAATAAACATACAACTACCTGCCTATTCAATAACAAAATTAACAATTCTAAGCAAACTTATTTCACTCTTTCTTCACGCCTTTCTCGCACGCACAACAGCAAGCAAAGCAAATACCGTTTCGATATGATTTACTGCGTAAGCCCCTGTTCTCATTTGCATCGATCGTATGAAAAATAAAAACATATTAATTATCTAATATGTCTGGGTCAATAATCAAAGCTCCGGAACATCACTTTTGACAGCTTTTTTTGACAGAAAAGTATTAATAAAAGGCGATTTGGGGCACCCTAGCCATTTGCTATGACGTCACGACACGATTGATATTTTAGGGACAACATTCAAAAATAGTACTATCTCTTTCTGTTATATGCATTTTTGTACAAGTTCGTCCTCTTTCTATGATTCACATCACATTGATAGTTGTCTGTCGTCTGTGTGTTTGATGTTCGTTGCGCTTGAGTTCTTTCTTTCGGTTTCTTTTTAACTTTACAACTGTTAAATAGCTAAAAATACACAAAACAATTCAATTCAATTCTTCGGACTTAATGGCAACCAGCCATCGATACTACTTGATACACAAAACAAAAAGATGAAAAAAAAACGTCACCTGTAATTAGAGTGGCATTTAGATTGTAATTTTGTTTTTGTTATACTATGCTTATCTTGATGTACACTCTGTTGGTGACCTAATAAATAAATCAATAAATAAGATGTAGACCTTAGATGTCCAAATTACATTTTTTTCCGCCATGATGTTTTTTATTTGTATTGCACATTAATAATGCACAATTTCATTTACTGCCAAAAAAAAACTGTTCTAAGCATCTTAAACTATTTTTTGATAAAGTGTACATAGACCTGGCCCAGACTCCTTTCATTTTGGGAAATTTCTTTTATTTCTATTTAATCAATATCTTGGACCCTGATCTACCAATCATTATGGATCGCCATATTTTTCGTTTTCGTCAACCCACGTGGAATCATATTCTAGAAACCATATTTGACTTCACTCGTAAAGTTTTAATGACTTTTTTTTTGTGTTTACCTTGAGGCCACATGTTAATTTTGTATCCGTAATTGGCTGTTCCATCAACTTATACACTAATGCATTCTACTTAGTAAATAATGCACCAGTTGTCATAATAACGTTTTTTTAATTTGTTCTTAAGTTACAATCTTTATCAGTTTCTATTTTGGATAAAGTTGATGCATACTTTGAAAGATTAAGATGACTATTGCTTATTATCGATTTATGCAAGTACTACAAATTAAATTTATTTAACCATCACTGTGATTGATTAGTAAGAATATTTTTCACTTGTCCCTATGAAATAAACAAGATTTATTCATTTTCACCAGGCCGCAGTGAAACCCGGTCTTGGACCAGCTGAGGCGGCAATTGTCTTCAGGAACTTGATGCAGAGGCTTGGCTTCAAGAAGTACTACGTTCAGGGAGGCGACTGGGGTTCCATCATCGGATCCAATATTGCTACGCTATTCCCTAAGGTATGTTTCAATTACTTCTATGGTTCAAAAATTTGCTTTCTGCGCAAAATTTCTTTCATGGTAACCAAAAACAAAATTCTGGTAATTTATTATGATGTTAGTCAATTACGGTCCGTCATGTAAATAAAGTTTAATTAGTAATATTTCTACCTAGTAGTAGTCACGCTTGAGTTTGAAATTCATGTTCTTGTAATTAATCCAAATATAAAGATAGGACTTATAAAAGTATCCAAAACAAAAGAGGTTGCATTCGCAAATACGTAAAACATGAAAACAGAGCTGGGTTAGATTTTGATGGAGTGCCTGCTGGATAAAGCTAAACAAATTGACACATTGTTGGAAGCAAAAATAAACTATGTTCATAAACAACTATTTCTTCAATTTCCCCAAAAATCTTAACTGTCCTTGAATTTCAGGAAGTCTTGGGATACCACACTAACATGGCATTCGTGATCAGTCCTCTAGCTACAGTCGTCGAAGTCCTCGGCTCTTTCTTCCCCTCTCTTATTATAGAGAAAGAGTTGCAGGACAGGTTATACCCGATGTCAACCACTTGGTCCTATTTGATGGAAGAGAGTGGATACATGCACCTGCAGAGCACGAAGCCTGACACTGCAGGTGGGTGGTCCACATTTCCACATATTTATTAGTTGAGATGATATTGTGTGATAGTTCATCTAGTGGTGTGAATATTGCTATCCACACTGCGGGGTAGTGGACTGCATTTGAATAGATAGCTGGTAACTGGAAAATCTTGAATCATTCCCGAATTGAAAAACACTCTCGGCAGCACTGACCTTATATGCTTTCTTGCGGCGAATCCAGGCAGAGGGTCCCTTGATTCGAATACCAGCACTGACACCTCACAAGATCTTTGATTCACAACGATTGTTTAGGGTTATTTCTTGTAATAAGTTATATTTTCGTGGAGCGGCCGGCGCGCGCGCGGTAAGGGATACTAGAAAGCGAACTACGAATGTTCACTAGGCGGCGCTGATGCTCGTGACAGTGACATTTGTCACAAGCGCGGTAAAGTTTACGCTGGTTGGTTTGTAGGTACTAATCCACCATCATTCAACCAGCAAGGAAACAAATGTGGTGCCCAGTAGTGCGATGAGAGTGTAATTCAATCAAAAATTAAAAGTAAAAGCGAAATATAAAGAAACGGCCAAACCATCTAGCGAAAGTAAAATTTTTGCGCATACTATGGTACTAATGCCTTAAATATATAACATGAAATGCATACTAACAATATTTTTTTGTTCTGATTGATAGAAAGTCATATAATAAGTTATACTACCACCGGTTTATTTCATATCTATTCAAAACAATTTTGATTTGTATCTGTTCGATTGGCAAGACTACGAGTAAGATTCATAAGTATACGCGCGTGAAAGATAGACATCACCCTCCTCAGACATATTTAGTGGCTGTAGAGGAAGTGAGCAGACCATCGCGCGACGAATAGTAACATAGTTCAAATTCATATTCAAATATTTATTTCTCAACACTGACCATGACCTTCGTGAAGAAGAACTGGCAAGAAACTTCACAGGTATAACCTTTTTCAAATTAGTTGACGGGATCTCTTTATGTCTATACATAATTATTCTTATCTGCATCTGTTTGCACGGCAAGTCTCCCTCCCCCAAGTATCCATATGGCGAACCCCCTTCAATTTAAGTACACGTAATACTTGAATATGTCTGTTCTAAAAATAGACTTACTGTTATGCATGTATTGGTATCCACTATCTAATTTAATGTCAAGTCAATACAGATAAGGCAACGCAATATGCCGTACCAAAGTCATATATTCCGATTATATTTATATGTTTACGTGCAATTAACTTATAATTTAATTTAATGAACCCTGTAAATCACTTGTAATTTTGTTGTGAGATATCACTGGCTGGAAATTCCTATCCTCTTGTTACAAGAAATAAGATTATGCAAGTCACCTATGCACCTTCTTCGCAAACGCCAAATTTTGGTACTGATAAATAGGCTTGAGTACTATAAAAAGCCAATAAAAAAAAATAAAACAAAAGTAATTTCTTTAAAAGTCTTTTTTTTATTGTTCAATGTCGTATTTCCATTGAAAAATTGATTGAAGAAATTTTAAACTCCTTGTAAGCGAATGGTATGAGAACTGCATAGTTTCAAATTAATTTGTAAACCTAAACCTGTGACAGGAGGTCATCACAAGACATTGTTAACAATTACTTCACGCACAAAGCCATTTACTCATATTTGTATGAACACGGGGTAATCCTTAATCCCGTTATCTGGATGCAGGACCCTGGATATCCTCAGTCATTTTCCATCCCGCTTACAAATGCATGCAAAAATGCATGAGATGGAAGTCTGAATGTCTAATCCTTTTTCAATAAATCAAAAAAGTTCATGATGCTGTTGAAAATTAATTTTTTTAGGATATTAATTACTTTTCTTAACCACCTCTATTTAATCCTCAAAATGTTCCAGTAAACACACATATTTGGCAAGGTTTTGAAGACACTTGAACTTGCACGGTAAAAAGACCTATAATCCCATTTTTGAGATATTTTATTAGGTACCTACCTGCAGGTGGATATTATTATTATTGTTATTAATAATTGACTTGCTTCTAGGTGTGGCCCTAGGAGACTCCCCTGTGGGACTCCTCGCCTACATCGTGGAGAAGTTCTCCACATGGACTAACAAGGAGTTCAAGAAGCTTCCTGACGGCGGACTCAGCAAGAAGTTAGTGGTTTTAGAAGTCTTTAATTAGATAACCATAGCTTCATGAAATTACGTAGTTCGATTACTATACTATTTAATGCATTTGAAAAGTCTGTGTAAGAATGATTAAAACAAAGTAAAATATTTTTTGATCCAGAAATAAGCAGCCAATCTTCTTACGTGTAATAAAGAGTATAAGTCAATGACATAACATTCTTAAAGGTGTTAAAATATTCACTCGATTCTGTTCAAGTTCAAGGAGGAAAATGAGACTCAGTAATAATTTTGATTTAATCTATATCTCTCTGATATCAACTTATTTTATTCCGTTTATAATTAATAAGTAATGTAATAAGGACTAATAATACGGACTCCCGAGTAGCGTAGTGGTTCGTATCCCTGCGTCGTACGCAGGAGGTCCCAGGTTCGAGTCCTGGCCGGGGCATTCAATTGCGTGATGAACATAAATGTTTGTTTTCGGGTCATGGTTGTTGATATTTATGTATGTATGTTTATTTCAGTTTCCCCCTGTATAAGTTCGCTGTATGGTCATCCGTAACACAAGCTCTGCTTACTTTGGGGCCATACAGTTCGTGTGATTGTCTGGGGATTTATTATTATTAATGTAATCAACAGTCTTTTCCCATAGTTCCAATGCGGCCATTATGAAAATTACTTTTTACTTTAATTTTATAAGTAAACCTATATTTTTCCCCATTTCCAGATTCACCAAAGAACAGTTGATCGACAACTTGATGTACTACTGGTCCACCAACTCCATCACCACCTCCTTCAGACTTTACGCCGAGAACTTCAACAAGAATCAGTTGGGTTACAAGATGTCTCAGTAAGTAGTCTCTTTGGGCTAGCACCGTATCTGCCAATCAACACACTTGAAATTTTGTTCTATCTGATTCCCTCTTTCAGCCAATTTAACATTAATCCAATTTTTAATAGGTATGTACGTGGTGTAATGTTGTGTTGTCGCACAGCGTCATTTAGTATAGAAAAAGTTCGAATAATTATCTTTTATGCGCGCGCGGGTTATTTATGTAATTCGATAGATAAATGGAAATTTGGTTCGCTATATTTTTACTTTTTTATTTTTTCAGTCTCTTGAAACGTAAAATTTGTATTTATCATTATCAAATAAAGCTATTAGTCAAACAAACTTATTTCTAAAAACGATATTTCAAAAATATGTAATAGTTCCACTAGATTTGTAATCTACAATGAATTCGGTAAATAATAATAAAACTTGATTAATTAGTTATCAATTGGGTGTTTGACTAAATTGGTTTAATTAAATATCAGCAGTAAAGAAATATAGCAGAAGTAACAGTAAGTTTACAATCAATAGTTCCCTAGATACAGCGGTGTGTTTGAGGAGCTGCTGCGAGGCGCCGAAACACGCTCCGTACAAAGCAGTATCGAGCTGTGACGGACGTCACAATGTGTAAATCTCTCTAAACAGTATGGGCGTTTGGTTATAAAATACAAAATAGCTACGTAGATAATGCGTTTACATGCAAACTGTCATAATAAACATTGTTATACTTTTTATTTAACATTATTATATTACATTTAAAAAATGATAATATTTTATAATAAGTCTTTTGCTCCTTTCTTAAGTTTTCTAATATATATATTTTCGATATTAAATCCAAAACTTTACTTTTCAAAAAAATTTTTGGTTGAAAATAAGTTATATTTTCTAAATAAATGATAATATCTTGCAATTTCGTATGGCGTCAAATACCCAATTCTGACATTAATAAATCCATTAGCAGGCCATTTGGCAATAACTTATTACATCCCTTGTTGATAAAATTCATAATGAATATTTAAATATATTATTATACCATGTAAAGTTGAAAAACATGTTAAGATAATAAATAAATGCATTTATCACTCCTGAACTATAGATTCTGCCTAAAAATCAATCGGGTATATTCTGTCTCAAACTGTATACGCAATTTAACCACAGCTTGCTAACCTAACCTACAAATAACTGCAAAAAGCATCCATAAACATCATGACTAGAAAACAAATATCTTTTTTCTTCTGAAAATAAAATCAAAGTAAATGGCTTGACTTACCATCAACACAGCAAATTTCAAAGTTACTTGAATTGAACATCTAATTGCAGAATCCCAACGCCGGTCCCAACTTGGGCAATCCAAGCCGCTCACGAGATTGCTTACCAGCCGCCCCTCATCCTGAGACAGAAGTACACCAACCTCGTCAATACCACGGTCTTCTTCGACGGTGGACATTTCTTCGCCTTTGAAATGCCGAAAGAGTTCTCTGAAAATGTCCTCTTAGCAGTAAGCGAGTTCAGAAAACTGGCCAAGGCGGAGGCAAAGACTGAGCTATAGAGTTATCGATTGATATGTATATCTTGTGAAGAACAAATGTTTATATTATATTTTTTTTATAAATTGGTATCTGTGTTTTATTCTTCATAAGCAATATTACTATATTTTGATGACGAGAGTGAAAGTGACCTTAAATCAAATAATCATGATTTTTGTTAATGTATCTCGTTGAAAGTAAGGGGCGCTGATCACTTGTACCAAGTCCGGTGAAATTCATAACTTCAAATAGGGCCATAAATAAAGCGTGTTCTTCGAAAAAAAAAGATCACTTGTAGGTACCGACACATTGCCGAATGATAAGGCCAGCTCGAAGCAAAGACTCTACATTTTGTATTTTAGGAGATCAAAACCCAACTGGCACAAGATTTCGCCACCCCGCTATGCCGAAGAATGCCAGCCATAAGACGTGAGTGGCGCCTCTATCTGGGCTTATTATTTACCATGACATTAGCATATCAATAAGACAAACAAGAAATTTTCTTGAAAGTTTTCAAACACCTTTCTAATCATAAAAGTACTGATAAAGGTTTCCTCCCCTCAATGTGGAAGTACTTCCCAAGAAGTCGAATAAAACGTTTTCTACACGGTTTTTTATTTAAGACATTAACATAATTGCCATCGTCAGTCTTTCAAATGAAATGTAGTCAAGGTTATCCGGGTTGGAGAGCGGAGTAGTAAGTACCCACCGCTACAAGGTCGTGTGAAGTTAACATCTCCAAATTACCCAAATTTTGAAAAGCTGCACAAATCAGAGTTCAAACCTACCGAGTTTTACATCCTAAACGAGTTCGTCAAGGATCTGTTTAAGTAAGTTAAATAGTTGAAACGATTATTTTATTCGTCGAACTCTAGTTATTTATACTAAAATTAACCGCATAGAAGTGAGCAGCTGTTTCTAAACGGTAGCTAGAGGTTTATCACACACGTTCCGCAAGAGTTATGGACGAAACCCCTCAACGATTGCCAACCATCGAAAAATAGCGTGCGATGATGCTGTGATAGTTCACGAAAAATAATTTTCAAAAGAAATCTCTTGGTTGAGCTTTTGACACCTTCGTGTGGCGAAGATATTCTTTATAAGGTTCAGTACCTAATTTCTATACATCAGCTAAATTTATATTCATGTTAAACCTAGTTCCTATGGTCTATTTATGAACCGTGTTTACGTCAATCGCCGTGGCAGCATATTCATAGCCAATGACTAGACAAAACTAATAACATTATTTATTTAGATCAATATTTCGTGAATGAAGAAGTGATTGAAGAAGTTTGTCAATTCTAAATCTGATATTATATGTCAAAATTTATTTTACTATAAGTACAAGTTTCTTTATCATTCGTTTTTATTAATACATAAACCGAAATAAATCGAAGAGTGAACAAAATTCTGTAAACGTAGGTTAGTCATAAAATGAACGGAAGAGTGTTTTTAGCACTGATCATTATCATTTTTGTATGGCAGTCTGTGCACTGAAGCGTTTAATTTTACAAGTTTCAACTTTTTTTTCAAGTGTTTTAAAAGACTCAACAGTTGATGTTTTTTAAGCCTGTTGGTTCAATACAGAAGTAATGCTAGAGGCTAATGACCTTGCAAAGATCGATTAGAGATTAAAGCCGTGGTGCAAACGAACTGTGTGTCTGTTGTCTGTCGGTGTGAGTGTCTGTGTGTGTGTGTCCCTGTATGTGCCTGCGTGTCTGCCTGTGGCGTCGTATCTTTCATACGAATGGACAGATTGTAATAAATAATATGTTTTAATCTGTGTCTACAGTGGGAGCTGCCTGAGTTCCTGTAATTTTACTGGATTCGCTTCTCCTTTAACCGCTACATGATCAAGTAATTTAGTTATTGTGGGGGTTTCGATAAGAAGGACTGCTGAACCACTCCAAACGAACTGGTAACCGGAGATACTCTTCCACAACGATTACAGATCTAGTGTCTACTGCAACGTGTGCTTGTGCTGTATATACTATACTAGCGACCCGCCCCGGCTTCGCACGGGTCTATGTCATTGCATTTTAAATCTGTAATATCTTCGAAAATATTCATTTAAATTACACGCTGTAAAGGGCCATATTTATGTATATTACATGCATAATGTATTTAAAATACTTAATTGGATAAGGATTAATGCTGTATTGCTTAAAATCGATTCGTAAATAAGCCATTATTTCGCGTAAAAAGTAAAGGACAAAAAATGGTTATTATATATACGGACGTTTTTGTAGACGTTTTTTATGTGTACAATATTATTTCATTTATCTAGCATGGTTCAGCCAGCGTTTGCAATGTAAGCCCAGAAAAATGTGTTTATTTACGACATCACATTAGAAACCTCTAAGATTATCAATGTTCCTCTATTATATTATGCATGTATTATATATATAAACATCTTGAGTCACTCTATTTATTTAAAAAAACCGCATCAAAATCCGTTGTGTAGTTTGAAAGATCTAAGCATACATAGGGACAGACATACAGCGGGAAGCGACTTTGTTTTATACTATGCAGTGAAGAGGTTATCGCACAAACAAACTTGCTGGCAACTTACAAATCTGTCATAATTTGTAATTTCATTAAAAGATAGAATATGTACCTATGTAAGAATGTTCTAGAGCATTCTATGGTGGGCAGCGGGCTCAATAGCAAGAATATAATAAAAAGATTGTAATTAATATAAAACAATACAAATATAGTTATTTCAATTACTTGAAAGTGTTTGTAAATTGAGCAGTATTATCCCTCCCCCATCCCGGCACGCTTGAGTACTGTGAAATACTTACAAACGTGAATGTCAGAACATGTGCTCTTAAACAAAAGCTCCGCAATAACTAGAGTCGTACGCAACATTTATTGACAAAAAGTATCATGTTAGAATATGTTACGGGTACAATATCTAAAATTCCACTTTCTTTATAGCATTGTGATAAGCTAGGAACATTTGAGAACGCCGCGTGTGGTTCTATTATTTTTTCTCTCTCTACTACCTTCGGCTTTAGTCGCCGCAGACTATATTAAGCTAAATTCCATTCATACCAGTTCTCGCTTTATTGCTTCTCGCACTTTCATTCAACATACTGTATCTTTCTTTCATTCATCTCTTTCATTCCTTAAGGGTGGGACCTTCCGTTCCCTATCTGTACTCTATGCTGATCTAATCCTTCTTCACAGATCTTTATTATTTCTTTATTTTATCAGGTGTGTGTTACAATTAACCAACAGGTTTTACTTTATTTCTTCGCCTGACAATTTACATATTTCTGACAAATGACAATTTATATTTACATTTCCTTTTCTGTATGTTCTTATATCTATTTTTTATTGGTACATGCTTTATTTACATTTATTTTTCTTATATCTATACATTTCCTTAGAACTAATGTACTGCCTTAATTTCGTAACTTACATTTTCAAATATGTTTTCCCCAATATTGTCACAATATTTAGTAAACATACATTTTCTTAAACAGTTTTATTTCTTTTAATTACACTTAATACTACATTTATACTATATTCTTAGAACATTTTACTTTTCTTACCATCTATAAGATTGGGAAGATTCTGTGTTATAATTTGTTGTTCCAATTTGCACTCCGCATCATACCTATCCTTCGCAAAAATAGGGCACTCTACCAAGATATGCACTAATGTTTCGGCACAGCTTTCGTCACACACGCATGTAAGGCTTTCTTTGAGCCGAAACCTTGCCAGGCATTCTGAAAACCCTCCGTGGCCAGTCATCAACTGTGTAAGGACCCCGGTCGGTTGTAGTTTCCTTATGACTCTATATGCCTGCAGAGCATCAGGGAAGAACAGTTTGGTCACTTCTGCTGTTTCGCCCTGTCTGTACCTGAGGTTCCATTCGTCAAGCGAGCGCATACGAATGCTTCGCTTGACGAATAAAACCGGGCACAAGTCGTAGTCTGGCTTCCTCCTGGTAAGGAGGGCCACGTCCTTTGCCAGCTGGTCCACGCGCTCATTTGCTCAGGTGCGAATTTGAGCTTATATGTGACACCCCACCCCACTACATGCGCGAGAGCAGCATTGGCCTTCACCTCGATTTCTAGAGCTGTGCAACCGTAAAAAACCAATACAATGTCGTCAGCGAAGGCCTGAACATATACGCCTTTGTCGTCGAGTTGTTTACATCAACGGGTCTAGCAAAACGTTCCAAAGTATTGGACCCCCTATCGATCCCTGCACGCAGCCTTTTCCCGTACGCCTAGTAACTTCCTCTCCTGCGTATCTGAGTTTGACGCTCCTGTCACAGAGATAGCTGTCGATAACCCTTCTCAAGTTCCACGTACACTTTTCTTCCGCCAATCGCAGTCGGATCTGCGGCCACCAGGCACTGTCGAAGGCGCCCTCTATGTCTAGCAATACCATGGATATTTGTTTCTTCTGGTTTAATTTGGTTACAATGTGTTTTAATAGGGCATCGCTTATTCTTGGAACTATGTGGTACTTGAGTCGGGCTACCAACAGCTTCTCATATATTTTGCCTAGGATGGAAAGGAGGCCTATAGATCTATGTGATTTGGGAGTGTGGTAGTTTTCTCTACCTGGTTTACGTAAAACTACAACTACTGCTTCTTTCCATAAGATAGGGAAATAATGCATTTCCAGACATTTATTTGCAAGTACAAGGAATAGACGGGGTTCACTACCGATCGCTCTCTGACATATGTCTGTCAGGCCATCAGCCCCTGGAGCCTTTTTAGGGTTGAATGATTCCACTGTTTTGCGGAGCTCCGTTAGTGTGAATGGAGGGTCGATAGCCGTGTCATCCATTGTGTTATTAATAGCACTGGCTGCCAGTCTTGTTTGTCGGTGGTGGGTATTGTCATCTTCCTTCCTATCCTCAGGATAGAAGGCTTCCGACAATAACTTAGCCGATCCTTTGGCGTCCAGTACCTCTCCTTCCTTTACTAGAGGAGCATCTTCATCCCTTCTCCTAGTTTTCCGATTACCCTGTATATTCCGTCCCATACACTTTCTCTGTCCTGTTTTTCACAAAACTCCTTCCAGCTTGCATTCCAGATACTCTTCGACCACCGACTGTCGACGACACGGAGCCGCTCGTCCGATTCTATTTTTCTTGGTCTTAACATCCTTTTTCATCCTCTCCAGCTGCTCTGACCACCACGGTATCCTTATTCGTTCGCTGTTTTTCTTTTTTGGAATTGTCTGTTCGCATATCTTTACGATATTGCTTGTGTAGCGTGCCGCCATTTCCTCCAGCTGTCCAACTTCTGTGATGTTATTGATTTCTTCTAAATTTACTTTCTATCTTTGTTCAACTGAACCAGATCGTTACAAAATCTGGTCCAGTCGACATTTTTAGTGTTGAACAGTCTGGTGGTCCTGGCGACACTCATCTCTTATTCTTCGTGGAGCTATTTAGAAAAGGATACCATTGTGGTCCGCGCTGGTGAGGGATTCGTTAACATCTCAGTCGTGTACAAGATCAAATAGATCCGGCGAGCAGGCAATTACGTCAACATTGCTAGTAATGCGTTTCCCTCCTCTGACTGTGTCGAAAGTCGGTTTGTTCCCGGTATTGAGTATCTGAAGCTCTATTTCATCGAGTACGCCCAGTAGTTTTTCTCCTCTTGCGTCTGTCGTTTTAGAACCCCACCATGTATTTTTGGAGTTCGAATCTCTAGCGATGAGAAGCTTCTTTGAAGCTGTTTGGCTTTCGACATACTTGAGTTGCCGCATGTAGGACTCTATAGGCTTGTCTGGTGCGAAGTAAAAAGAGGTGAAAGTGATATTCCATGCTCCGATCGTGGCACTGATGATGACAATGTTTGGCATGGTAAGTTGCGGGTATTGGGTAACCTCAATTTCTGGGTCAAGTACTGCTATTGCCGCCTTTATCGTGCCATGCTCGGAGCTCTGGAAAATCCTCGCACCCCTATACGCCTTCATACGTCCGATGCTGCCCACATACGGGTCCTGCAAGAGCTATGTGCAATTGCTACGCGACGTCTTGTCGCTTCGAGCATCGCCTCATCCGTCGCGAGGCTCATTCGTTCAAGGTTCGCTTGCATCACAGTGTATGCAACGTTATCTCCAGGGGTGCCCTTAGCAGTATGCTAGAGACGTCCTTGCTAATGTGTCCCAGCGTTTCCGCACGGGACACATTTCACTGACCGCATTGTGCTCGTTATTGTCCATTTTCGCCTTTTTACAATTTTTGCATGCTGGGGCTGTTCCTGCCAGCCAATCTGTGCAATCAACTCTGAGGTGTGTGCCTCCGCAGTGACTGCACAGATTAATGTTGTCTTTACAAAACTTTTTCCCGTGACCGTACTCTAGGCACCTGGTGCACTGGATGAGAGGGGACTGATCTTCGAGCTTTATGCGCTGTAGGTCTATATGTACTGAGCCAAGATCAGTCGCTCTCTTCCATACTTCAGGTGCTGCGCTTATTATTATATGTCCAGTTTGTGGATTCCGTGTCCTTCTTTTATATTTTACGGGCACTCGTTGTTCTTGAGGGTCCAGTCCGGCAAATATCTTTTTATTTTGATTTATTAGCGCTTGTATTATCTCGTCGTCAGAGTGTACAGAGAGCACGTTTCTTAGAATGAGAAGAGGGTCTTTATTTTTTACCTCTTCGCAGGTCAGCTGTTTACCTGCCTTTCCTAATCTTTCTCTTACCTTGTCTCTTTCCTCCTTCGATCTACAGCTCATAATTACCTTTCTTTCTCTAGCCTTTCTGACGCGCTCAATTTTCACCCACCCCCCCTTGGCATCTATGGCTTCTCTGACTTTTTCGAGTACTTTGTCTGCGTTTTCGCTTTCATTTTCGGAAGCCACTACCAATGAGTGAAGAGCTACCCTCTCTACTCTATTGTTGATTTGACGGCCAGCTGTTATTCCGGCATAAGTGTTGGCGTTTGTTGAAGTCATCATTTGACTGTGATTTGTTGATTGTTTTTGTAACTCGTCCATCCTCTCATTATTTTCTTTAATCTGTAAAGTTGTCTTTTTTAGTTGATCTAACAACTCCGTCTCTCTTTTTTCAACTTCTGCTTATTTGTCTGTTTGATTAGGTGTTCCTTTGTTAAATGTCTGTTCTTTCCCTTTCTCTTTAAGTTCAAGTACTACTTCTTTAACTATTGCGTACAGACGTTCTACGGCTGCCGCCACTCCATTTTTAATACCTGTTCGTAAGTTACGCGAGTTGCTAAGGTGTTGTTTAGCTATTGTTATACAGACCTTCGCCTCTGTTTATCTGTCTGAGTAGAATTTTGACATGACTCTACGAGCCTTGATCTTCACAGGGCCTGCCTGCGGCGTCATTGTTACCGGCGAGGATGAAGGTCGGTCAATACCGGCTGCCTCCAGTACTTCGATACTTTTTCGTACTTTAGATACTGTAGGGGGCGATTTGGTAGAGTCCTTACTTTCTACCGATTATTTGGGAGTGTACAATTCAAATTTGATATAAAGAAGATTTTAAAAACAACCCCCAATTTTTTTATTTAGAAAAAACGCTGATTTTAAACTTAGAATTTAGGTAAAAAATAGAAAATATTAAATAAAAATCTGAAAAAGTTTATTTAAGCTACAATAATTATGATCTATTTTTTAAAAACAATTTCAATAAAGTAGGGTTGTTATTTCAACCCCTCGTGTCAACCCTTAATTTTGAAAAATAAATATTTCAAAAACTACCCAATAAATTTATTTTGAATTTTAGAATACTTATAGAACTTACTAAAGACTACCAAAATATGAATTAAAAATGGGGGGTCATCGATCGCTTTAAAAAGTTATGATTTTTTGAAAAAATGCGAAATTTTTAACTATTTATTACTTAAAAACGACTTATCCGATTAGGATTCTGAAAACTGCTGAAACCTTCTTTCTTTTGGGGTCTTCACAGCCGCGTCACAAAAGCCGATCCAATTGAAGCGGAAGTGCGACCACGCCACCACGGTTTTAGGTTACACGCGTGTGTGCGTTCGGGTCGGGGGGTGACCACGGTACTCGTGTGTGGTCCTATTAAACTCACTTCTAACCATGAGCGTCAGCTTGGTCTCAAGAATCCTTGGCCAGACCTGGAATTGAAAGAGTGGGGCTGAAGGAGTCGAAGATCAAGCACGATACCAGCATCAGACTGTCTAAAGATGACGTTGATGATCGGTTTAGTTTTTCTTCTAATGGTTGTTAAAAATGACTTATATACCATTAGCTCCTTTTAATAAGTTTATAGTTAAAGGAAGAACCTATTAATAGTTTTGGAAATTGGTTCGTTTCTAAACCCTAGGATAATTGAGACCATTAAAAAGGTCCTGATTTTCGTAAGTAAAAATTCACGTTTAGTAAAAGATATATCAAACATTTCAAATATGATAACATACCGAAAATATCGACTCAAGAACTATCGTAACTGGACCTCTATGGATTCCTTTAAAAGGAATCGCTTTCGAGCATGGGATCAACACGAATCAGCTGGATTCCTGGGTGTCTTACTGGCTTGAGCAGTATGATTTCAAGGCCAGAGAAGCTGCTTTAAAGAAGTACCTGCAGTTTGAATATGTAAGGATTGGATATTCATTTCATTAGGGTTAAGCCTGAGATAAGAACAGTTCCTTTCAATTAGACTGCTAGTTGATTTAGTAACCATTTATTTATACGAATGTATATGAAATTCCCGAGGCACGGTTTGGTCCTTCCAGCTTAGTAATAGCCGAAGTCAATCCTAGACACTATAGTTTTCCGATGGTGAAAGAATGTTTAAAATCGACCAAGTAGTTTTAGAGCATATTTGTCGTTGACATGCCGTACAGATGCTCGTAATGAATTGTTCGGGCATTTTATGAAATGAGCAATTCACGGTCCTATGGCCACGACATATCCATTACAAACAAAGTTCATGTTTCTTCTTTATGACCATAGGATAACCAACAGAGGACAAATGGGGTAATGCAAGGAAACAGATCAACCCAAAGCCAAGGCGAGGTTAAAAAATATATTATAATAATAACTCTTTATGGTAACAAAAAATAAAAATTACAATAAGAACATTCGCAGTAAATTACTGAAATCTAATGTGGGCCCAGGTAGTATTATCGCTAGCAGCGATTCCTTCCAGACAGCCTTTGTGTCAACGGGAATCTAGTAAGTGAGCTTAAATATTTATTTTAGAAAATTTAATGTATGTAAAAAAGAACATAACCTTGTCAAAAGAAAAAAAATCTGCACAATGTTAACACAAGAGGAAGAAATATGCTGGCAGGTCATAATAGCAGGCTTCATAAAGTCACAAACTCATTCATGCGTCAATGTATACGCTTTTATAATAAGGTTCCTGAGGATATCCAAGGTCTTCCTATTGGCTAATTCAAAGAAATTATAAAGCAGAAGTTGTGTGCTAAAGCATACTATAAACTATCCGATTATTTGGATGATAAAAGCCCTTGGGTATAATCCCCTCAATAACAGGATTTTACTAGTATTTGTAACAAAGCTTGTGTAATGTGTCTGTTTGTTCGTTGAGTTCTTCGTCCCGATGAATATCTTAAGCGTCATTGTCACTAAAGTACGTCTTCTTACGGTAGCCTCGGGTGACAGGTCGCTCACTTCCCTCTAATATGGTTGAGGAGGGCGATGGATGGATCCCGCTTTAACTCGTGAACGGGTGCCGTTTGAGGGTGTTCATCGTTTGGATACTTGGGGGGAGGGAGCAGATAAGAATAACTTTGTATAGACATAAAGAGACTCTGTAAATTTATTTTGAAAAAAAATGTACCCGTGAAGTTTCTTGCCAGTTCTTCTTCACGAAGGTTTTTTCGAACTGGTGGTAGAGTCGTGTTTTATTTGACATCAATAAGAACAAGTAATGTCAATGTTGAGAAATAAATATTTCATTTCATATCAACGACTACTTAATATCGTCGTTATTTTTTTATTTATATGATCCACGGTCTAGTCAGATTCTAAATTCTTGTCCAACTTAAAGTCCAAAATTATTTATCAACCTTATAAACACGACGGCGACCATGTTCTCGTGATGGAAATGCCGAAAGATTCTCTGAAAATATCTTATTAGCCATTGCCGAGTTTACAAAACTAGCGAATTAACAAAAACAAGATTAATTTGTAAAAGCGCGATGTACTCATTGTTGATATTAAATATTTTAAAGGAAAATAGTTTAATATTTTTATTTCATTTTAAATTAATTGTAGTCACAAAGGATGATCCCACGTAGTGTTGCCAGGCGTCCGGATAATAGGTAGGTGTTTTGATTTCGTGTCCGGCCAAAATAAACAGTGTCCGCCTAGTCCGGCTTTTGTTAGGCTTTTTACATTTCGCAAAGGAGCGAGCGCCGAGCGTGGCCGAGCGCAGGCCCCGCTGCGCTCTGTAAAAAAGCTTGATTTTACATAGAATTTTTTGTTCGTACCTATTAATACTGTGACAAAATCCTCAATAATGTAGGGTGTCCGGCCTTTCTACCCAAATACCCGGCCAAACTGTCTGGTCTGTCTGGCTATTAGATTTGGCGACCTGGCAACCCTCATCCCACGTCTCATAATTAAGCTGAGTGTGTTTATAATGTCAGTCCTAGAACAGAAATAGTTAGTATTGATTATTGTCAATTCAATACGCAGTCAAAACGTTGGAACGTTTCTCGACACCGCAGCTTTGTGCTCATGGATATTATTGGTCGTACGAGTTTTGACTGATTATATTGGTTGTTGATTAATACTGTGGTGCCGACCGTAGGCCTAAGTTGGAACTGCCTTTGTTCCAGTAATAACGATGGCTGTTCCGTCCCTTTAACTGAAACATAACAAAATAAGAAGGACCGCGTGATATAACTAAGTATCAAGAAATATACAGCAATAGTCTTGGCGTCAAGGCGACATTGCCCATTTATAGGACTAATATTGTAGTCTGTCAAACTTTTTGACTACTACCAGTAATTATTAATTAAGTTGAGGCCTTTCATTTGTCACTGTCTAACCCACTGTTTGGTACAATCAAATGACTTGATACGAGGGTGGATTGAAAAGTTCGCAGCCTAAATAAGAAAACACAAGAATAATGCCATTTTTTATGTTTATTTTTCTACATACTCTCCTCCTAGGTCACATCACTTAGTCCAGCGGTCCTCCAAAGCCTTGATCCCATATAAATAGAAGGTCTTGTCAAGGTCTTCGAAAAAGGCATCTACGGCCACTTTGACTTCCTCATTGGTAGAAAAATTCATTCCACCTAAGTGTTTTTTTAGTTTTGGAAATAGGTGGAAGTCAGAAGGTGCCATGTCAGGTGAATCAGCGGGATGAGGAAGCAATTCGAAACCATAATTCACTATTTGAGCCATCGATTCTGCAGATGTGTGAACACGAGCAATGTCCTGATGAAACAAAACTTTCTTGGTCAACAATCCTGGTCTTTAAGACTTTATTTCTTCGCGTAAACGACGTAATAGTGTGCAGTAGTATGCAAAATATATAATTTGACCTCTTTCTAAGTAATCAACCAAGATGGCACCCTTAGAATCCCAGAAAACCGATGCCATTACCTTGTTTACTGAAAAACACACCTTGGCTTTCTTGGGGGTCTGAGATCCGGGTCTCTTCCATTGTTTGGATTGTTGTTTGGATTCAGGAGTATAGTGATGAACCCATGTTTGGTCCACAGTAACAAACCTTCCCGAAAATTCGTTTGGATCAGATTGAAAAAGCTCTAAACAGTCTCTAGAAATCGTGAGCCGAGTTCGTTTCTGTCCAACTGAAAGAAGCCGCGGAACCCATTTTGCAGACACCTTGTGGAACTCTAAATCATTAACAATCATGTTTTTTGTAGGTTTATATGAAATCCCTTGAGCTTCAGCTATCTCAGATACCTCAATCTCCTGTCTCCCATGATGAGATCACATATTTTTACGATGTTTTCCGAAGTCGTAGCTGTAGAAGGCCGTCCAGAGCGGGGGTCATCTTTGATGCTCTCTCGTTCACGTTTAAATTCAGATGCCCACTTTTTTATCATTGTATACGACGGTGCAGATGTTCCTAAAGTATCCACTATATTTTCATGAATCTGCTTTGGAGTTAAGTGTTTCTTGTGGAGGTATTTGATAACGGCACGGTGCTCTAATCTATCCATTTTCAAAATTAATGAAACTTTCTCTCACTTAATGTTCAATAAAATAAATAATTACGCATGTATCTCAGAGAAAAATTGCACAGAGACTGACAAAGAGTCTAGATTTCATATGAGGGTAGTTTCATAATAATTTGACAACGCTATCTACGTTAGGCCGCGAACTTTTCAATCCACCCTCGTATCACTGAAAATCACTTATGTACGTAAATATATCAATCATCAATTTGAAAGGAGCCTTAAGGCTTCGACCTGCTGCAACCTTAGATTAAAGTAAATTAAGAATACAAAATATACAGTTTAGGTAGAACTTGACGAGCGAACCGACCTCGTAAATCTTGTCGGAATCGCCGGACTCGCTCGCACTCGCTCTCAGTTTCGTCGCCAAAGTCAAATATATACTTGAGGTTTTGTGAGTACAAAATTTTTATTTGATTAAAAAAAGATTGTTAAGATAAAATATAAGAAAACTATATCAGCAGACCTACATAACATAAAAAATAGCTAATAAAGGATCTCCACACCCTAAACTTAAAAAATGTCAAAGATTTAATCTTTATAATTCCTAATATTATAAAACCAACAGGCCGCTGCCGGCGTGGCGCCGGTCGCGTGGCGTCGGCGGCGCGTGGCGCCATCGGGCAGACGTGATGAGGCTTATAAGAGGCTAATTATAGCAAAAATCTTTAATAAAAAGTTATAAACGAATGCTAGCTGGCTGGTATTTGTAGTGAAGGTTTTTGATTTTTATTTCGCGAAATAACAACAATTTTTTACACTCATAATACTAGTCTACTTTACGTAAAACACCAAATAAAACAGGCTAAATGTGACTCGGGACCACACAAGAATAAAATTCATCGAAGGAATGTTTAATACTTAGGCACAGTTCGATGCACGCTCAGGTTTTATATTCTCAATTTTCAAGATAATCTCGACGTTAGAGATTTAAGATTTATGTTCTCGGGATGTAAAATTCTAGTGGTATTCGACATTTTACGAAGTTTACCATCGACATACAAATAGTTCTTGTAAGCGGTAGAGACTAAAATGTCTTTGGAATTGCATCTCGGACTCGAGATCCAATGTTGCTGAATAAGAATTGCCCTACTGATTCGAATATACAAAAGAGCAAACAACGAGGTGCTGTCTGTAGCTGCAACAGAAATAGTCTACTCAAGATGTCAAAAAAGGGTCTAGCCTCTTAATAATTCTTAGCCAGAACTTTATTAAACTGGCCTATATTTCACTGGGGTTGTGAATTCAAAATGATGACGAAATTAGACCGTTGTGTTAGCCGCCATCTTGATTTTAAAGGAGGCTCTGTTTAATTCAATGTCTCAGTTCATTTACAACTTTTGAGAAAAATTATAGGAAATACATTTTTCATTTGTTTTAAGAAGTTAAATGCTGATTCGACTGGGATAGAAACACATTATAAGGCTACCTTTTTACGCTAGACATAATGCAGATGGACGGACAGCAAATACTGGGTTGTGGGATCACATTGGCATTCTTTGGGCATCAAACCTCAAACTCTTTAATAAAATAAATTTTTTTATTCTTTTTTTATCAAGATATCGTCGGACGACATAACGCCGGGCGAGCGCCGATGCTGAGCCGTCGACGGCACGTGTCGGCATCAGTTGTTCATGTTGATGCTTATAAAGAGGATATTAGGATGGATACAAATTTGATGATAAAATTATGTTTGTTTTGTGGGAATGTTTCTATTTTGGCTTTCAATTACTGTAAGAAGGTTCACGTCCTTTAATTTCGCTGTACCAGTCACGATGTAAACAAATTTTGGTATCTTTACATAATTTTTAAACGTTTTTGTTTTTTATTGCAGATTGGCAGGCATCTTCCATCTCACCTGATGGTCAGTGAAGATAGAGACGATGATGTGACACGCCTGTCCAAGAGGAGTCTATTTACTGTACCTTCTGAAAACTTCGGGATCGTATCTATCTGCTATCGGCAGTTCGATCCATACCTCAGCGATTCGAACCAAAAATGAACTATCGCACCGTTTCAGCTCCTTTGTACCTCGACTACAAGCGTCTAGTTGCTCGATGGAGAAACGGTGAAGGTTATACAAGTTCAAAAAAAGCTTTTATATTCGTAATTGTAGTGAAATATATTTTTTATTTTTGAAATCAGAATGATGCAGTCTTAATCCTAGAAGAAAATGTGACTATTAATCGTACCAAGTTTAAATAAACTTAGATTAAACAAACCATACCTACTTAATTTTATTACAAATAATTTTGGGAAAACGTCGATTTCATTCACGCCACATAAGCTATTGTCCAATTTCCCAACTTATCACTTCTTAAACTATGAAATCCACACGCCATAAAAAATCAATTACGCTCGCCTTTTCACACACGCATCAAAGTCACTCCCCATAAACTTTGCTAACACGATCCATCAGGCGCGTGTCGTCCCCTATGAATATACAGTCCAACCAAGTTATCTGTGCGCCCGGCGAAAATTGAAGCTAAACAATTTGTATTACCGCCATATTGAAAACGTATTTAGCTCATAGAATTGCGCCACTCTGAGCTGCAGAGATAAGTTGGACGAACTGCATATCAGATTTAATGTGCGAATAATGTCGGATTGAACGTATTATAATTATTAATTTGTGGATTTAGTCAAGTGTGTTTGAATATTTTTATTGATATTCTCTGGGAATATTTTTGTTGCTAGTTTTATTTGGCAGGGGATGATTTGGGGTTTAGGATTTGTTTGAGAGGATTACTTTTTTAATGGGGACAGATTCATCGTAATTTTTGGATATCTAAGTATGCATAATATGAGGTGCCCTTTGGTTATGAATAAATTACATGTTGTTGTTTCGAAAGAAAAATTTTAGCTTGGTGATGTACCTATATATGTTTATATATTTATTTCAACTTTATTGCACACAAAAAAAAATGTGCAAACGTCGGACTTAACGCCACAAGACATTCTCTACACCAGTCAGCCATCGACTAATTGGAGAGGTCAGTAGTGCGGTAGTAATTATCCAGATTTTATTGCAAAAAGATTTTTATTATTGAAAATAAAAGCATATATAAAAATAAATATATACAAGATATAATTAAATTAACTGAAAACCTCAGACACCCCAATTGAATTTTATTATTTTAAATTAATCTAGCAAGTTATAAATAATTTTAATTAAATATCGTAGAAGATATGTGTATGTTTTGGTCTCATGACTATTCTAGTTGATTCATAGCTCTTCATTTCTTATCAACGACGTAAGCGCAACAGCCATTCAAAGCGTTGCGAATGGGCTGCGGCCGGTCATAATATTAACGTCACTAAAATTAAAAGGCAGAGTACCTTCATTGTTTTAATTTGTATAGTGAAGTACCCAGTGTTTTGTTAACCAGCATTGAGCGTTATTGTGAACTTTTTGCGGATTTACCGCCGGCGCCGATATCCAGACTATCTGGCGCCTGCGTCGGCTGTCACCCCTCTTTACCCCGCACCCCCGAGCTTCTCATTAAATAATCGAATAGACAGGTGCACGCTTGAGTTATGTATTACTTTGTTTATGAATTTGTAAATAAACTTGAATGAATGACGCAAAGAGTGATGTCTATCAAAATATATAACAAGCTCCCCGATTGTCTGAGAAATACTACGGATTATAAGCAGTTTATTAAAAAATTTAAACAATAACTTACAGAAAAATGTTATTACTCAGTTCATGAATATTTGGAAGATAATAAATTAAATAAGTAACAAATAAACCATAAAATAACTTAAAGTAAAAAAAAATTTTTATTTTCGAAACTCACTAATCAGGTAAAATATCATTTCTCAAATAATAACATACAAGATAACATATTATATAAAAATATTAATTTATTATTAAATTATTGATATAAGCCCCTCTATCCCCTTTCAAATTGTTGTACCCAACAGGGTCCATGATGTATGTACCTACTATAATATTTTGTCTCATGAATTTACCATTGTGGAAAGCAATAAAGATTTGAATTTGAATTTGAATTTGAATAGAGTATCTTTTAGACACGGCATGATAAAAAAATGTTTTTTTTTAAATAACCTATGAAATAAAGTGGTGTAATCGATTCTATTCTCGATTCTGAACAAACTACTTTCAGGTTTTCAGTTTACTCAATTACACCTTGTATACATATATTTGCTCTTTTTTAAAAATTCCGTATATATTCACTCATTTATGTATATAAGATATATATAATAAAAATATAATAGATTAATATGTAAAGGAATAATAAAATTAATATAATAACTGTTTTAAACTGTCGCGGTTATTTTTACTATAATTTAATGAATTTACGGGATTCTAACCACGATTTTCGATTTTTATTTCGCGCGTCCGATATTTCGATGCTGTTGCAAGCACCACGATCGCGGACTTTCGGACCCGCGAAATAAAAATTGAAAATTGTGGTAAGAATTCATTAAATTATAGTGAAAATTAATATAATTCTAACCCTTGACAAAAGATGAGCTTTTTTAAAGTTCACTAGGAGCTTTTCTTAATTCTACCGGCAAGCCATCCCGAGCCTTACAGCCTCACAGGCTGAACCACAACAGAATAGGACGTACACCAGAGTCATGTGATGGATTATGCAGGCTCAGATGCAGGTAGAACGCAAACACCTGTCGCGCGAGGAACCAAGGTACTGAAATTAAGATTTTAAATATTCTGGGGCAGAAGGACCACTAAGAATTAAATATAGCGTGCGAAGTATTCTGACATACTCGTATCTACGTTGTCTGATCGGCAGCCATCGTCACTGTCTACGATAATGAGACACATGGTCACGTTAACGCAAGCCGATGATGACAAGATGAAGCGAATTGAGCTTACGGTCTATTCTGTTAAGCTCCGGACAACATGACGTGGAAAATAAATGCATAGCATAGTTGCATAGCTATTAATGGTTAGTAGCCCTGCCTCATATGCCGGAGGTCCCAGGTTGAGTCCTGGCCGGGGCGTTCGTTGTTGTTGTTTATATAATATGTAGTTTTATTCTGGGTCCCCCCCCAGTTCGGTTTATGGTCATCCATAACACAAGATCTCTTACTTTGGGGATTTATTATTTTTAATTTATTATTATTAAGGTAGCAATTTATTTTACTTTTAAAATAATAATCATAATAAATAATCAGTTTAATAACATTATACTTAAAAAAAAAGCATATTCAAGATGAGCTGCTAAAACGTAAAAATATGTCGTACATCGACAAACGAACACATCCCTTGGTACAAACAATGTAGTATTGAATTATAGGTAGGTAGTCACATAACACGAGTGTTCAACGTGTGATAACAACCCTTGGTAATAAGGGATGCTTGGGGGTGTGACTACGAACCGCCCTAGAGAGAGACAGACATATTGACGTGAAAAGGAAGATGTCATTTGAGCGTAAATTATATTGAGCGTAGTTTTGAACGAGTTTAATTTGGCGTGGTTCAGTTTTATTAAGTTAGAACTCAATTTTAAGGAAGGGAGTGTGTGAGATTTATTGTTACTTGAATAATATGCGGAATTACGGAATTACCGGAATTAAGGAGTTACCGGCTTAGAATAAGCTCGTACGACCATATATTTTAGGTCCTAATCCGAATGGATTCGCTTATTCCCGCCACAAATCCGGTACCTTCCATAAAAGTAACAAGAGGCCAATGTAGACGAAGACAAGAAATGAATTATAATAATATTCACTTATTTAAGAATCACAACTCATGTATTAGGAGGTACTCTTCTCAGCTGGTTGTATTAGCTGCCATTGCAATAACAGGAACAGACGCGGCCTCTTCTGAAGCTGGCGGGCGGCCATTCACGTAGCGTCTACAATTGACAACATTTGAAAATGCAAATTTTTATCATTTATTTAGAAAATATAATTTTGACACAAACAATGTTTTGAAAAAACCATATTGAAATTAATATCGAAATTATATAGTTTAGAAAACATAAAAAAGAAGCAGAATACCTATTACAAAATATAGTACGTTCTTTAACATTATTACCTTACTAACATTAATATTTAATATAACAATGTATATTATGACAGTTTACATGTGAACGAATTACCTACGTAAACGCCCGTATAGTGTTTAGTGAGATTGACACAGCTCGGTACCGTCTTGTATGGAGCGTGTTTCGGCGACTTGTAGAAGCTCCTTTTTTTCGAAATGGACAGTTCTTTATTAAATTTCTAATTTAAATTTCACCGGACTTTGTGGCCTAGCGCTGAGGGCGCTTAGCCGGAACCGGGTTTTAACCCAGGGAATCGGAGTACCAAACGGAGAGATCTGACGGGACCTAAAGCCGAACTGTTCGGAGCCTGTTCAAAATGATCCTTTCTTATAATTTGCCTATCGCACTAAGCAGGCTTATAGGACGGTAGCTTGTAGGTAAATTAGCCGGTTTTTCGGGTTTCCTAATACCGATGACGATCGCTTTCTTCCATGTTTGCGGAAAGGAGCAGTTTGTTAGTAAGTTATTAAATATAACTACTAACAGTTGTGTGAGTGCGAGTGGGAGAGCTTTCAGAACCCTGTTTGGTATTTTGTCTGGACCTGGGGCTTTCCGCGGTTTTAGGTTTTTAATTATTGTCTGTACCTCCTCCACCGTTACCAGTTGGAGGGTGTCAGTCGGTGGGTTGCCGCATTTAGTTTCGACTGTGCTATTCACAGTTTCTATGTGGAGGGAGTTAGTGCTTTCTGTACTCGGTTTACATTGTTGAGCTAAGCTATCAGCTAGGGTTTCAGCTTTTTCGGAGTCATCGAAGGCGGGAGACATGGGCGGTGGCCTATGAAGCGGAGGCATCGATGACGCAGTAGAGTCCATCTTGAGAGACTTCGCCAAGCTCCAGTAAGCCAGATGCAAAGGTGAAATCTCATCAAGAAGCGCGTCCCAGTCGTTAGACCGCAAATCGCGCATACGAAATTTGACATCTCGCTATAGAGCCCTCATACGGATGTGGTTTGCCTCGGTCGGAGCGTAATCGTACGCCTGGGTCGATCATTCGCCGCCGGAACCTGCCTGGAGGACGCACTGATAGCAGTTCGAAGGTGGTTGGTGAAAGCTATGATCGCAGCATTGGTCTTGGATGACAACGAATCGGGAATGGTGTTTAGGTCGGGATGCAAATGTTTCGAGTTGAAGTTTCCAGCTAGTATTACGGAGGGATTCATATCGAGTAGCGACTGAAGGTCGCTTTGAAGTATAGCTTTGTCTGGTGGTTGATAGATGAATGCTAGCGTGATTGGCTGATGGCCGCTCATCGCTATTCTACAGCAGGAAACTTCGATATTCTCGAGCTGTGGGGATCGACAGGTATACAGTGTAGTGACCTTTTGTAATAGATAAGGGTACCGCCTTTATCGACGGTAAGCCTATCGTTACGAACGATGTTGTAGTTCGCTATTTTAGGGTCCTTGTGACTAGGTTTCAAAAAGGTTTTGTCCGAGCGAGTCCTCAAGAAATCCGGGCTTTGAGAGAGTCCATGATTGACCGGGTGGATTTGGCCTTAAAGAAAGTGTCCAATTGGGGCGAGTCCAACTTGGTCAAATTTAACCCGTCGAAAACACAGGCGTGTTTATTCTCCGCGAAAAAGAGCAGTTTCGACCTAACGCCCACTTTCCAAAATGTTTCTGTACCCTTAACCGACCACCTAGGGCTTCTGGGCGTAACTATATCGTCTGAACTAAACTTCGGGCAACAAATTGTGTTCATGGCTTAAACTGCTTAAAAGAAGTTGGGAATCATCTCGAAGGTCCAATGGTACTTCAGCCCTGAACAGCTACTTAATTTGTGTATAGCTCAACTAGAAGCGATGGACGCAATTGACCGAAGAGCCCGAAAAATTATTAACAACTTTGACCTCACCTCGTCGGAAAGTTGCCAGTTTAGCAGTCTTCTAAAGATTACATTTTGGAGAGTGCTCTTTTTGATCAGGTTGAACCCACACCCACCCACATCGAACTACTAGACGCAGACAGGCCTTCCATCCCTTTATGGAAGATACCCCAAGAAGTCGAACCAAAAGTTTCGATAGTTCCTTTTTGGTGCGGGTCACCAAGGTGTGGAATGAACTGCCTGCGTCTGTTTTTCCAGAAAACTATAGTCCTAGTTCTTTCAAGCGCCGAGTGAATAGGTATCTCGTGGATAGACGTGTAACACCTTCGTCTTCATCGTCACTTTCCATCAGGTGAGATAGAAGACAAACGTCTAATCCTTTTTCAATAAAAAATAAGGTTTCCTGCACAAGTAAGATGTCGTTTTGAAATTCTCGAATCATGTAAGACCATCGGCGTTGAAGTAGCCGATAGTGAGGGACCGTGGTTTTATCCTAGAGGACGCCATTTAAAAGTTTAATTTATTAAATTTCTGGACGTTGGCGAATAGTGCCTGGTATTCGAGTGTTACGAAGCACGTCGCCTGAAAGTCGCCTTTTGCGGCTCGTAGTTTGCGTGCCAGAGTTGTTATTTCACCCAAGTCGAAGCTTGAGGCGAATTCGCTAATCAGTGCAAAGTCCGAAAGTGGCTCCGCACGGCCATTGACTGGGAGACGAGAAGGCAAGCAAGTAGGTGCTAACCTGACCAGCTGTACCTGAGAAGGCGAAGAGGGGAAGCGATGAGTTTCCACACCTAGGTAGACGGGGTCACCTATGAGTTCTTGGGTGGCGGGGGTGGATTGCGGGAGTCGGTTAATTGTGGCTGCGGTTTTATAGGTGGGCTGGGCTTGACAGAAGCAGAGGTTAAAGATCTCTGCTTCGCCTTGTGAGCCTTTTGCGGGTTTGGTTTTGGAGCCCTAGGGCAACCTAAATAGCTGTATGGCCGACCGTCTTGCATAATACGCATGCGGGCGGTCTGCAAACTGCGGAGTTCTTACGCACTCAGCAGTGCCATGATCCCCCAGGCGCTTAACGCACCTAGGTTTGGCGTGACATTTTCTTGCCGCATGGCCATAAGCTTGGCATCTATGGTATTGGCTCGGAGTGCCGCGCTTGAAGGGGACCTCTGCTGTAATCCCTGACAGATTGGCAATGGCTCTTCCACGAGTGCGTAGGTATGGTACTCGATGGGTTTCTCCATCAAGTACCTTGTGAGGGGGCGGTGGTCGGCGGGTGAGACGGTTGCCACGCAAATACCGATCGCAGTATTTTTCGAGTGTGTATACGCGATTTTGAAATTGGACATGTGTGTGGACACAGATGTCCATACCACTTTATTGCGGATGAAAATAGGAGGCGGAAGTCGACCGGTTGGCTTGGCCTCGGAATCGCGGAGCGAGGATGCGGGCATGGACTGCGGGGCCCGCTTTTTAGGGTTTTGGACTCATCGCTAGATGAGTCCGAGGGCTTGGCCCTTTTTTTCGCTTAACGAAGACAGTGAAAAGCCCTCGTTGGATTCGAGGGCTTGGACGGGAGCCGGGATATCGCAATCCATCGACGATGCATTGCTGGTGGACGAAGCCACGGACGAGCGCTCTCGTGAGGGGTTGGTGGATACGGGCTGGCGTGCCCTTTTCTCCTTTTTTGAAGGAGATTTGATTGTGAATTTGAGCCCACTTTCGAACTGTGTCCAGATGTCTCTGTGTCCGGACACTGCGCGCGAACGAAGGCCATGAAGGCCTTCGATATATCTGCTTTGTAAATAACTGAAAATAACATAAAAACTAACCGTAGTTCGCCGAAGGCCGCTACCTGGAATCCTAAAAAGGGTACGCAGGTAAAGAGTTGACTGCGTTAGGGTCAACCTTTACCAACAAAAAGGGCAAATGTACACGAAAAGACACGAATATGACAAAGATAAATTGAAATATAAGAGTAAATAAATAAAATAGTAGAAAGGAAATAATATATAAAATCAAAGGACTGGATCAGTGCAAATTAGCTATCACCGTTAGGTGTCCTTTGTACTAAAACCAGAATACTTTACGCTGGGCACACACAGCACTCAGCACAACACAGGACAGCACTCTGAAAACTAAGTGACTGAGTCGCAAAGAAAAAAATCACTTCGAGAGCGCTCGGAGGGAGTACAAAGCCTAGAAAAACCTAGACTGTGACGTCAGTAAACTGAGCGCCACTGAGTATCGGGAAGGGACCGATCAATCGGAGTGGTCTTGGAACGTCCGTACCGGGCGGCGGTCGCAGCGAGTATCCTCGCAGCAGCTCCTCGAACACATCGCTGTATCTAGACAACTATTTATTGTAAACCTACTGTTACTTCTACAATATTATATTATGATAAACTATTAAAATATGTAATAAAACAATTTTTGTCAAATATTCTTTGTCAATTTACCATCAGATAAGCAGGAGTTAGTTTAAAATAAAACAACAGCTAATGACTAGATACATGTATTTTTAAAATGACATAATAATTAGGTTCTTATCTTAACAACTTGGTAACATCAAATAATAAATAGTTAGGTTACAAAGGTTAGGTACAAATATAAATTGGTTTAGATGCCAAATGTACCTATTATTGAGTTACATATGCTTTTATCTAGCAATATTTGGGACAATATTTCAAAATAGGAACTACTAAGTATTTTACAGATGTAGAAAACACTAGTGTCAAATATATAAACTGCACCTCATAATCATATCTTAGTGGCAATCTTTTACTCGCCAGCTAACTTTTATTTTTTTTTATTAATAATTAGCAGGCGTTTGTCTTCCATCTCACCTGATGGAAAGTGACGATGAAGACGGGGATCATACACGCCTGTCGAAGAGGTACCTTTAGAGTGCTTTGAGTTTAGAGGTACCTCTACACTCGAAAGCTCTAGGGTTATATTTGTCTGGAAAAACAGACGCAGGCAAATCTATTTGCACAATAGCTTTGATAATTAACTTGATACATTTTTCCATATACTTCAATAAATAAGTAATGACCTTTTTGATCCCTAAGGTAAGGGAAACTTTAATTTACGCAACGAAGTAGCAAGCGAAACTTTTAATAGAAAATGTAAAGAAAACTCTTTACAGATTTCTTAAGTTTTTAATGTTCCGTGCCATCATCGATAGGTGACACGGTTGGCAGTCATGTCAGGATAACAAATTAATATTATAGCCGAATATTATTGTAATTTATTTCTATCTATATTTTACTAAAAAGAGATCTTGAATAACGGCTTCGATGTAGTTTCTTTCGTCATTACGGGTATGTTGGCTTCGAGGATAATAGAGATTGTTTTGTTGATTTAATGTTTTGAAATTATACTAAATAAAAACTTTCGTTATATCAGAGAAACGCAATTAAGCTTTTATTTCCAAGCTAAGAAGAATTCCAGTATATTAAGATTGTTATAAAAATATAAAAGATATGTTTAACAGAACTCTACATTGTAGGACAATACATTGCAGTATTGATTTTAAATAATCACTAATTTTCGCCATCCTTAAACCCTTTTTCTTTAATGCCACATTTTTCCTCCTTTCCATCAGCCGCAGGCGCAATCATCAACAGATTTCCGTTCCGATCTCCCGAAATATTACGAAACGGAACATTCGGACGCCATTTTGAAAAGAAATACGGACTCCGCAGAAATCTTAAATCTTTTCCTAAGGAATAATCTGGCCTGTAAATGTATCGGGAGAAATTTACTTCGTTTTCTTCGTTTCCTTCGAATATTTTGCGTTCATCTTCGAATCGTTTGCGTAGTTTTCTGGTGGGGGAAAGCGAAGACTCGCATTTTACGGCTAAAGTTTTGATGTCTTTGTTCATTGAGAAATCGTGTGACTTTTGCCATTCTAGAACCTCGCAGAGAAGGCCGATATATCTGTGGAAAGAATTGTATATTAAAATGAAGTTGGTTTAAAATTTTGGTTTTTGGATAACAGAATGCTGCTTTAGACTTATATCTATCCCTTTATATCTTACCTAATAGCCATCCTCAATATCTCGTTCTTGGACAGCTTCTTATCTGGAGGATGGGTGGGAACCAATCTTCTCAACTCGGCAAAAGCTCCGCTAACATTCTGTTGGCGCCAGCGTTCTCTGCAATTGCTGAAGAGTTTCCGAGGGGGTCGAAGGGCGAGGGCTGATGGGTTCTATGGAGAGAAATTGTAGTTTATGAAAGTCATTTGTTAGTTTGGTCGACTACATATGGCTCAGAATAGAGAAAAATATTTGTAGTTGGGCCGTTGGGTCAATAGATAAACATCGAACCAATGTTGCCATACCACTTCCACAGACTGGAGATCAAAATTAAACTCGAGGTTAGACGGTTAGATTCGTTTCAGTCAGCTTTTATAAAGTAAATAATACATTTGCAGACAATCACTCCAACTATATAGTAGTACAACTATAAAGTAAGCAGATCTTGTGTTATGGATATATATGCATGTATATGCAGCAGGACCTTACGTTTTATCCGACTGGAAGCTAGAGTTTGTCCGTAGTATTTAGTACCTTCCGAATTGTGTAGGTAAAAAAATAGTACCTAAATGGCTACAGCGAAATCTTACATATTTTTCTAGCTGGACCCTCCGCTGTTTGAATGTCTTCAGACCAAATGTATATGGCCCCTGTGAGTGGTGTATTAGTACCTTGAAAATACCTAGGCTTAAGTTAAAAATAATATGAGATATGCGCTTGCAAAACCTTTGTTATGCCAGCAGGACCCTTTTTTGTTTCGAAGATTTCAGCCCAGCACCGTGATATTTCTTATCGACATTGTATAAGTACTGCTCAAATAACCTTACGCTATAACCTTACGTATATAATATCGACGAGCTGGAGGCTGCGCAGAGCGGCCGCACCCGGAGTATCTGAGGGATCAGTACATTTAAATGAACCTATAATGAACTGAGAAGGGAACTATGCTCTGTCAAGGCCATGAGGCACTCTGTAGCTGAGCGGGAAGCGCTTAGTTTTCATGTATGAACTGATATTTCCCTGACATCAATATGTTTGATAGTATCGCAAACGATACGCACATCGTCTGCAAGTGGGGGTCGAGATGTGGGCTGGGATGGTCGAGGAGCCGGGGTGGGATTCTGGCGTGCAGCAGGCTGCGTAGGCTTTGATTAATGGTTTTAGTTAGGTGAATATGTATCATTCGCAGGTATTTCAGCAGTTAATCTTAGAAGGAGTAACTACCTCGTAAAGGCATCTTACGAATTACATAGTGTATATACTAACAAACATGTATGAATCTATTAAACTCCACTTAGGTGTATAAATAAAACTAAATAAAATTATATACTTATAATCTTAAGGTAGTCGAGGGAAATACGAATTTCTTTTTTGGATTTGTGGGGGATAAACCAAAAGCTCCTTGAAAGTTTGTCGGTTGATTTCGATTTCACTCTGTATAAACAAGAGCATACAAATAGCATACGCTCGCTCTGCATCATCCAACACATGTGCAGGCATCTAAACTTACCTGCAGACTCCTGGATTGCCGCTCATCATCACTGTCAGGCAGACAAGGGTCGTCACTCAACATCTCGCTGTCGGGTTCCTCATCAGAGCAGGATTCCTGGTCTGACGCCATGGTGGGGTGTGGTCCTGAAGGATAGAAACATTAAATAATATAATTAACTGAACGATGAATAAAAAATAGGAAAAAGAGTGTAAGGAAGATACAAGTAGTCACAGATACGGATCAGTTACTGCGTACATAGGACGCAGTAACTGAAGAAGTGGTTGGGAGAATTGCTACACCCATTATAAAAGCTTATGGTGATATTGATAAAGCACAAGAAAGTCTCTTATAAATAAAAAGTTAAACCTTTACAACTGACATATAATTAAATAATCGCCTTTTCATAAGCAATGCCGCAAACAAAACGTAGTTCTACAAATAATAGAAATGAAAAACGTTTTTTGAAACGGCCGTAAAAACTTTGATGAAGAAAGGTGTACAATAAATTATACAAACTAAAACTACTTTCAAACTGTTCCCTAAGGAACTAACGAGATTTGTACCAAGATTAGATTTTCGGCGCTCGCAAGCGTACCCGAGTAAATGTGGGTAGTTCGCAAAGACAAAGGCATACGTATAAATCTACCAGCTATCTCGTTCTTAAAAATCAAAATTGTGATATTAGTCCCGAGGATACCTTAAATTATAGTTGAAATAATCGCCGTTGTCTTAAATAAGTAATGAATTACTTTTATTCCCATATTTTGACAAATACTGTAGCGAGAACGAAGTCAAAACCAAGATATAGATCGACCATAATACTGATATGTGGACAATCGATCGTCAATATTTATCTTTATGTTCACACTATCAAGTGTGTAGCTCGTTGACACATTTCCTCTTAAATAAATAACATAAGTACTCAAATAACAATTATTGCATTGTATTATCTAAGTTATTCATTAATACAGTACCATTGTAGAAAGTTCATTGCGGGTTGAAATTAAACGTTGGAAAGGTCTTGTTTGTTTTAGCGTGGTCTTAGGGTCCCGTAGAATTAAGGCTGATGTCTGAAGAAGCATATATATAGACCGCGCGCGATACGGAGTTATGTGGCACTCGCTCCGAGCCTACCAGAGCCACTACCCACTAAAAAACCCTCTGAATGACTCCGGCAATCTTTTGCCTCACAGCCTTCATCTGAAACGACGGCCAATTGGAGGAAAAGGCACTGCTAGAGAAGGTTAACGGTAGTCGAAATTCTTTGCAAAGGTCTTGTCTGGGGCGTACTACAGTCCTACCTATTTGGCTGTCGTAATAATCAGGTTTAAGTGGTTGTGTTCCAGATAAAGGGATGGAGCAGCCAGTGCTGTTACTGGATCAAAGGATATTTCGACTGAAGCATAAGCCTAGGTCGGCAACGCAACATGCGTCGATATAACAATCACAGTTACTTGTAATAAATAAAACACCAATGATGTGCAGGTGTGCTGATTGCACTTACCATCAGGTGCGTCACCCAGCATTACCAACGGATTCGGTCTGAACAGGGTAGCATTCCTTACTAATCCCTTTACGGTCAATGGTACAAGCACAAAATAAAAGAAGGTCTGAGAATGGATTTACTTTTTGTAAATGAACTTTAAACTCCTTTTGTTTTCGTAATGGACTATTTTTTTCGAAATGGACTGTTTATTTATGGCTCTATGGGCAATTTAAATTTCACCGGACTTCGTAGCTTAGCTCTGAGGGCGCCTAGCCGGAACTTATACTACTCCTACATACGATACGCCTAACGGCACCCGAGAGGGCGCGGGCCTCGGCTTAGGACTTCGTATATTGAAACTACCAGTGGTCCGGAAGGGTCATCTACTGCCAAAGAACCAGCAAGAAACTCAGTACGAATGCGTACGCCGCGTGAGCCTGGCACACCGGTGGGTTAGGCGATTCAAATTCCGTTCGAAGTGGACTGTTGAATCTTGGCCTTTCAAATTTCACCGGACGTTGCGGCTTGGTGCTGATGGTGTTCAATCAGTGCTGAACTTACATTTTTTCAAGGACAGGGATGAAGATAGGATTTTGCCACTAGGTTTTTCTGTAAAAATGGTTGGTAACCTTTAAATTTTGTGGTTCTACTAAAATAGAATCTTAAATAAAAACAACACATCGTCCGTTCGTGCAAGATTTAACGGATGGTAGTAAATTAAGTTTGTATGGTCATGAAACTAATGCGTTTATAGCCGCCATAACATTTTAATGAATAATAAGATTACTGATTATTTTTATATGGATCGGAGTATAAAATGCTTTGAATGCAATTAAGCTTTTCAATGCTTGTGCTTTAGTGGGAACAGCTTTTATAAATAACAATAGCTTTTTATCATATTGCGCATATTTATGAACGATACAGAATAACTTATTTCCCCTTCGAAAAAAGGGAACATGGGATCAAAGACACTACATAGGAAAACTGAAAAAAAAACGACTTTTCTTACAAGGATCAGCTGACAATTTCATACGTAAAGTTGATTTTATTTTCTGCGTGTGGTGTCTTTGAAAAATTTGCTAAATATGCGACGTTAAATGTTACTTTCTTAAATATATACGAGAAATGTTCAATAGTTTGTTGTTGTGTAGTTTTTGACAATAAAAAATTGAACGGCTACTTTCGTTATTTATATAATACGGAACCCATGAGATACATTTCAATTATTATCTACTTAGTATTACTACTACTAATTACTAGTATTATTACTACTAATTACTATCTACTAGATAACTACTTTCCAACACTCATAGCACATGTATTTAAAAAGTTAAAAATTCATAAGCCTTGAATACTTATTAAAAAAAAATTATAATTTTGTCATAGCTGGCAAATGCGATCCACCTAATGGCATCCGTGCCCAAAGACATCGTTAGTTATATTGTCACTTACTGAATATTGATTATATACTGATATGCGTTGCCGGCCGTAGGCTTAAGCTGGAACTGCCTTTGTTCCATTAATTACATTGACTGTTCTTTCCCTGTGTGCCTCATGGGCCCAGTGGCATGGTAGCCCCGCGCCGCCCCCGGCCGGCCCCACGCGCGCACCCGCCACGCCGCCAACGCGCCTACCAACCGCGCCCTGCGACTGATCGGTGACATTCTCGCTCAACAGCACGATGTAGACATATTATTCCGGACATATATTCTAAGTCGTAGAACACGAGGAAATAAACAATGCGTCTACTTCCTCTCGAATGCCAAAAATTCAGCGATGAATGGCACACAGATAAAGTTTGAATGCCACAACTCGGGACTTATTTATTTATTTATAAGGACACACCAACAGTGTACACAACATATGAATTTCACTATAATAAACAATAAATAAGGTATAACAACCTATGTGCACACCAATTATGGGCATGTACAAATTGCACCATAAAAATAACAAAATAAAAACAATTAGTCAATTTATTATTTCAAATTATGTGTGATTAAGTATAGTACGTTAGTGATCATATAACTTAAATTTAAAAGGAAAGAGAAGAACCAGGATCTAGAGACAGTCCTTAATTTTGGAACGGAATTTGTGAAATGAGTCAAAATGAATATCAATATCTGGTAATGTGTTACTGGCAGCATTCAATTGATTTACCATTCTAACAATGGGTGAGCTTTTCCCTACATTAGTACAAAAGACGGATTTAAGACTTTAGTTACAAGATGACGTGGCAGCGTTCTGGGCACGGTAAATCTAAGTTGTTCTAATATTTCTGGACTATGATTACGGATTGATTGATTGATTGATGAAAACGGAAAAATCGATGTCACCAAATCTAGAAAGACTACTTTTATATGAAGTCTAGAGAGAAAGGAATCTGATATCGTACAATGCAATGCGTGTTGCCTGGTTTACTAATGTTAAATAAACAATTTTTAAATTCAGCATTTAGTATTAGCATTTACATAGGCCTCTCAACAAGTTTGGTTTGACTCAACAAGACTGTTGAAAACGTTTAAATCACTTGTTGGTAGAATGTGTCCGAAATGCTTTCATGGCTGAAACGAAGTTACATAAAATTACCAGGTAATAATAATAATAATAATAATAATTTTTTTTCTGTATTGTAGTAAATTGGCCCACTTGTTAGTATACAATCTTATATAATAGGTCTTTACCTATGAAACTGCCGTCTTGCCGTACTGGCCATTTCAAATGAAATTTTTTTTTTTGGCTGATAATTCTAATTTCAAATTAATTTTATTTGACAAACTAAAACAACAAATATGTTGGAGACCGTCTGCTGTGCAGTATGAGGTCGCGCGTTCTCGTGCACAAGCAGTGGAGCCGAACGATTGACCAAAGCTGGTTGGAGACGTGCGAGCTTCTCCATCATTGTGTTCAGTTCTTCACAGTACACATCTGCAGTAATGCTTGTCCCGTTTGGCAAGAAGCTGTGACTGATAATTCTAATTTCAAATTAATTTTATTTGACAAACATGGAATTCTTTTTCTAAAATCGTCATTTGTTTAATAGTTAGTGTTTTGTTTTCAACGCATTCGAACTTTTTTCGTCATCATGGATAAGTTAAAAATTCGAGTAATTATGGAGTATGAGTACCGTCGTGGCAGCAAAGCGGCACAAGCGGCACGCAACATCAACGACGTTTACGGAGCGAACACTACAAACGAACGCACCACCCGTTATTGGTTTACCCGCTTCCGTTCTGGAAATTTTGACCTGAAAAATGAACCCCGTGGTCGTCCGAAAACTTTGGTCGACAATGACGAATTAAAGGCAATTGTGGAAGCTGATGAAACTCAATCCACGGCTGAATTAGCAGCAGCTTTCGACGTTAGCATCAAAACAATATTGGTCCATTTGCGTCAAATTGGCAAGGTAAAAAAGCTTGACAAATGGGTACCCCACGAACTCAATGACCGCCAGCGCGAAGTACGCGTGGAGACGTGCCTTGCACTGCTCAGCAGGCATACAAATGAAGGAATTCTGAACCGCATTGTTACTTGTGACGAGAAATGGATCCTGTTTGACAATCGTAAGCGCTCAGCAAGTTGGTTGGACCCTGGTTCAGCACCCAAACAATGCCCTAAACGAAAACTTACCCCTAGAAAAGTGATGGTCACTGTCTGGTGGTCTAACGCGGGTGTAATTCATCACAGCTTCTTGCCAAACGGGACAAGCATTACTGCAGATGTGTACTGTGAAGAACTGAACACAATGATGGAGAAGCTCGCACGTCTCCAACCAGCTTTGGTCAATCGTTCGGCTCCACTGCTTGTGCACGAGAACGCGCGACCTCATACTGCACAGCAGACGGTCTCCAACATATTTGTTGTTTTAGTTTGTCAAATAAAATTAAATTGAAATTAGAATAATCCGTCAAAAAAAAAATATTTTCATTTGAAATGGCCAGTACGGCAAAACGGCAGTTTCATAGGTAAAGACCTATATAAGGGTAGGTAAGATATTTATTTTTAAAAATCATCGAAATTACAAATAATATTCCCATAACATAAGACATATTTATGAAAAATTCTATCTAGTAATTCGACAATAAATAAGAAGGAAACTCGATTCAGCAGAATGTCGAGGATTCAGTTAAATCCCCGACGCTGGTGTCCAGTCGAACCCTGAACCTCATAGATGTTCTGGGAGAGGGAAGATGCGCGTGGATAGTTCCACTATAACATCATTACTGGTTACTTTTACTTAAACATAAAACAAAGAAGAATATAGTTATTATGGTAAGTCACTTTACAAAATTAGGAGCAATTCTACATACCTATACGTATATGTGGCACGGTAAAAATAGAAAAAAAAATATATAAATATAATATAATATAATGTAATAATATATAATAATTAGCGATAATATTGAACTGTAAAAATAGTTCTGCAGATGCATTGTACTTTCGAAATAATAATAATAATATAAATGATAAATTAGTTCATGTCTATACTTATATACGTATATAACATATTATTACCAAACTAGCTATGTTGTTGTTGTAACTTAAGTAAATACTTATGAAAATTATTTTTGAAAACTTGACAAGATTTTGAACGTCTTAATGGAGGTGGCAAGTTATTCCAACATTTGCTAGCTTGTGAACGGAAACCACCTCTAAACGTCATGGTCCTATGTCTTGGTGTAGCTAATCTATACAGACATGCTCTTGTGTTAAAATTGTTGTGTGGCCGGAGCCACTCCAATTTTAAAAATAGATATCCTGGTGCCTGGCCACTCACAACATCAAACAAAAGACAGGCGAGGTGTAACAACTGCCGGTTCGTTATGCGTAGTGCTCCGGCTTGGTTTATGAATGGTGTGACTTGTGATAGTCATGGTATTTTCATATAAGTACCTAATGTACAAATATTAATTTTAACGGATATGGTCTTTACAAACCTATTTTAGATCCTCCGACAGTATTCGTAATGGTGGGCATAAAAATATCTCAACAAACTTCACAGGTCCACTTTAGGTATTTTTAATTCACTATACATTCACGAAAAACATAGACGTGTTAATGTTATGAGGTGTCAAAGTCAACTGAAATTAAAATTAAAGGGAGACCGATTCAAAATTCGAATAAGGGTGGCTTGGCTGCGATTGGGTAGGGCGTCAGTTAATTCAACCAATGAGAGAGAAGTTGACGGTTGGGCGGGAACTTTGCACAAATGGAACTGTTTTGATTGAAAATAAAGCATGACAAATGACGCGGACAATGTTGCTAAGAAGGATAATTTTGTTACTAGAGTTTTATATATTTCGTTTAAGTATTCAATATTTTGAAGTTTGGCCCTACAGGGCCTAGTCCTGGACTAGAAAATTCAATTATGTAAAAAAGACTTGTGTTTAAGATCTGTGCGTGTAAAAAACTGGAGAGAAACTAAAAGTTGCTCTAGAAACGTAGATATTTTTTTCCGAAATAATAGGTAAACAAGTATATGTCGGTTAAATTAAGGGTATCTCTATTCAATTTGACTGCTGAAGTTAGAGATATAAGACATACAAACCATTTTCATTATTATAAATTGGAAAGCCGTTTTTTTTTTCGAAAAACTAAATCACATTACTGGATTATCCATTCCATTCTGGCTTTAGAGTCAATTAATATGAATTAATAAATTAAGTAATTAAAAATTCGATACAAATTAGAAGTGCTTCAGTATAAATTATTTGAAAAGCGTTGAAATAAATAGTCGACACAATTCTTTTTCAATTAATAATTCGATAAACATTAGTTCTACAAGTATTATTTTGGATCTGATTTCGTAATTTTTCCGGAGAATTTCTTCTGGTGGTTTGAAGAGTACAGGAAGGCGCGCCCCTCCCCCACTCGAGCAAACAGCAGTAAGGCAGGTTTCCGTGCTTGGCACTCACTATTGATAGTAACTAGGTACATCTTGATAGGCGTCAAGACGTAGTTATAACACTCAATAGAAATCTGTGGGAATGTTAGTCATTGGCAGCAAAACTGAATAATACAATTGATAGTTTTTATAATATCCTATAATAATAAGTGAACATTCCATAAATCTATCGTAAAAATAAAAAAGAACGTTTAACAAGATATTCAAAGATAAAATGTCAAAAGTAGGTCTCTCTATTGTTGATGGATCTGTGAAGAAAAAAAAATTGATAGCAGAAAAAAGTTTATACCATTATTTATTTATTTATTTTTAATATCCAGACTTTGCAACTTCTGCGCCGGGACTTTGTTCTTAACTTGTGTTATGGATGACCATACAGCGAACTGGGGGGAACCCGGAATAAACGAACATACATATATCAAGAACCATGACCCGAGCACAAATATCAGTGTTCCTCCCACAAATGAATACCCTGGCCAGGACTCGAGCCCACTACGCCATTTTTAAATATAAATAATTTAGTTTGACATGCTTCTCAGACTTATTCCTGTAAGATAGGCTAATAAAGAACGATAGTTTAAAAAATCTACTAACTCCGTCAAACATGCCCTCGCTTGCTTGACATACCGACAATATTTTCAGAGAGGTAACATATTTACCATGGTCGCATAATACCTTATCGTTCTGCCCAAAAGCACTCTACTCTGAAGGAATCAAAATAATACAATAGTCGTTGAATTAAATTACACTTAGCCTTTTATTAATTTTACTTAATTAAACTTACGTTTTCTTATGGGTAGCGTCGGGTGACGGGTCGCTCACTTCCCTCTAATATGGTTGAGGAGGGCGATGGCTGAATCCCGCGTTAACTCGTGAACGGGTGCCGTTTGAGGGTGTGCGTCGTTTGGATACTTGGGGGGAGGGAGACTTGCCGAGCTAACAGATGCAGATAAGAATTACTTTGTATAGACATACAGAGACTCTGTAAATTTATTTTGAAAAAAAAATATTTATATATATATTTTTTCCAGTTCTTCTTCACGAAAGGTTTTTCGAACTGGTGGTAGAGTCATGTTTTATTTGACATCAATAAGAACAAGTAATTGTCAGTGTTGAGAAATAAATATCTCATTTCATTTCATACGCGGCTTCCCTTTCAATCCTTTACAACTAATAAATAAAATCAAAGCTGCGAAAGACTGACCGGGTAAAATCTTGGGTAATTTAATCAGGTAAATAAATACCGGCACAAAGTACCCGAGACACCTGACGTCACGTTTGACAGTCGTCTAGTTGGCGTGGTCGCGTAGTATTTTTGCATATCAATATATATTTATATGTATTTAACTCGTGGGCAGTTATTGATTGAATCTGGTTTAATGACACAGCATATATTCGGTGACCGTAGGCGCCCTTCGAACCTGAATTCCTTTAAGTTTTACTTAGAAAATTCATATCCAAATATTCATTTCTCAACATTGACAATTACTTGTTCTTGTTAACGGTAAATAAAGTAATACTTAATTATTCACAGGTATCATGTTTTCAAAATAAATTTTGAATGGCTCTCATGCCTACACAAAATATTTCTTGTCTGGATTTGTTAGCTCGGCAAGTCTCCCTCCCCTATCCATCCCAACGACGACAAACTCAGCAGCACCGTTCACGAGTTAACGCGGGATCCAGCCACCTCCATCCTCACACATTTTAGACGGAAGCGAGCGACCCGACATCTGACCCTACCTCAAGAAGACATAGTTTATTGACAATCTTGCCGATTCTGTTTCCACAAAATAAACTTAACTAGACTAAACTTGAACTACATTAAGTTTATTCTTGTTTGCTATTCAGAAAACGAAGGACTAGACCAAAATTTAGTTTGACAGGACTATAATTATTTTAGTTACTCAATTTAGTTCAGGCTGCATGTTTGGTATTCTGTTGCGCCTATTTTACATCAAAATTCTGACTAAAATTAGAACTGTCAGACCAATTTTAATCTACATGTCGAGAGGTGTGGAGTAACTAAACTATGTAAAAAAAGTGTCGCGAGTGTCGACACTTTTTTACTTGTTGTTGTAAAGATGGAAGAGTTTATAGTTTCGGCATTTATTAGCTTTAAACAGATAAGAACAATATGTATATCATTCTCATAGATATATGTATAAATTGACTTTTATTTTTTAAACTCTGCGCATTCCACTGTAAAATTCTTAGCTGATCCATAAATATTAAATAAAGATAGAAAATGATGCTAATTAGATTGTATATTTTCTGTGAGAACATCTTTTATTAATTTGGAAGATATAATTTTTTCTTCAGATTTATTTAGGGTTATTAATTTTGTTATAGAATTTAAAATTATATTTAAAATATCTTCACTGTTTAAGAATGTTTTTAATGTGTCTGTTGGATTCCTTTTTTTTTTATTCAGGAAAAGATTCTTTGTCAAGTGTGTTAGCAAACGAACTTTTTTGATATTTAATCAGGTTTTCTTTTATTTTTTGGTTTTTAACAGGGCATGTCCAGAAATACTTATATGGTTCTCTTTGCAGTGGACACATACTGCATTTGCTGATGCTTTTTTACGTTCTTTGAAGTGATGATTTTCAGCACAAATGGAACATTTAACTGAGTTTTTACAGTATTTAGCTAATTGGCCATACCTTAAGCAATTGTAACATTGTTTTACTGGGGGTATATACTGCCTCACCGCGTGGCGCCAGCCGTGAAGATCGATGTATTCCGGCAGCACGTTCGAAGCAAAAGTGATTATTATCTGTTGGCTGCTCCACGCTTCTTCCATTGTCTCGTGCCGTCTTTTCGATGCGCTTCACGCAAAAAAAATTTCTGAAAGTGGGAATCATAACAAAGATTTTGGTATTGGAAAATTTCGTATCAACATTATTAATGACGTCAGTTACTTCTGTTCCTGTAGCTGGTATTGTTGCTTTCATCAGATGTTCACTTCAAAATGTTGTATTATTTAAAAAAGCATTAGCTAGTGTCGACTTTTCAAAATGTAGACATATTTTATATTTATTTATAGATTGTAATAATTTAATCCCTTTACTAAATCTCTTTAAAACTCTATCTTTTCATCGCCTGATTCAACAAATACTACAAAATCAGTAAGCGGGGAATCCTCAGGATATGTTCTACTATAATCAGATTCATAGTAGGGTTTGTACATGTACTATTAAAACACGAAAAAATTCTAAAAAGAGTTAAAATATAATAAAAAATAATAATAATGTGGAAAACAAAATTTAAATTGCCGCTTCTCTCGAGGTTCCCGCGCTTTTTTCCAACGTCAACCGTAATTTTATTTTTAAATTTGGCAATATTTATGGACTTTAGTGATCAACCGTTCATTTTTGTCTAATGAACACACTTTTTTTACGAGATTTTTGGAAAATGTGGCAACACCTGAGCATTTAATTCAGAAACGTCAAAATAAATTTATTTTTGCCATTTCATAAACTAAATAGTTGAGTTCATTCCAGGCCCTCATTAAGGTTTTTATTTCAGTACTTTACGCAAAAAATTACTATACCTTAATTTTTATAACATTTTATAATAATTACTAAAAAGAAAGTCAGAACCAAATTATGTATATAAATATATAAAAGACATAAAAGCAAATCAAAGAATATGTAACTGCGTGCATCTTTACCGATACAGACAAGGTTCTCGAACTATAGGTTAATTATTATGCAAAAAGAAATACTTGAGGTAATCTTTATGATTTCAAATAGATGACAAAGATATTCAGTTGAATAAATTACTTTAAAAAATGTCGAAATCATAACATATTAAATAATATCACTAAAATATATTTATGTCAGCTTTATAGTCAAATATTTTATTTTTGTTTTTTTAATTTGCTTGGGTTTATGTGCGAAATTATTTTCTTTGATCGGCAACCCTCAATAAAAAAAACATTCGCTCTGTTTTTGTGCAACAAGGGAACGCAGCCTGCTTTCTAATGAGATAGCAAACTAACACAATAAATAATTAATTAGTAGTTAATTGTTTGTTTTTCCTATTTTTCCCTATTAAATGAAGTAACAAATATTTTTAGATTAAAGAATTTGTGGTGCAATACAGTATAGTTATTATAAGTTTACTCTAATGGTGGCTATTTTAACACTAAAAAATAAAAAAAAACTAATTAGTATTTAGCTCAAGTGATTATAAAATATGGTATTAACCTTATTGATTATTATAATAAAAATAATTATAACTATATATTTTACTGAAACATAAGTGGCCGACGACACGAACATTTTGAACTCAACCCTTTATTTCGAAGTTAAAAACAGAATAGCAATTTGACCAAATTAAACTAAATTGGAAAAGTTTTAGTTATAGTTTAATTTAATCTGTTTTCGGACAGAATTAGCATCAATAATAACTTTTTAAGTATAAAATATGCCAAAATCTACTTAAAATAGGATTATATGTAAATGAAATATATACTAAGTACGTACCTAACATCTTTACCTAAATACTTTATCAATAGTTTCACAGACGGAGTTAAACACTTTAATGATAACCAAACAGATTATACACACACAATAATAGCTTCAATTTAGATACGACGAAACGACTTCTTACCTAAAATTGATAATTCAGTATTAATTTGTTATTCAACGCGACTACTCGTTTGTCGATAAAAATAATCTTTTTATCACTCGCGCCAGCCAATTTTGAGGTTATAAAAAAATCCTATCGAGTTTTTTTTATTTTCGTTTCTTAATCTTGTAAAGGCATTGGTATATAGTTTTAAATGCTCGGTTTTTATTAAACGCGTTCATAAATAATTTTGTTCGATTTTCAAAAAATTGTGACGCTATTTTATTGTTTGTTTTTAGTTTTAATTTTTTAATAACTCGGTTTGGTTTTTGAATGCGTGATGAACAATTTAAATTTATAGTTTGAAGTACATTGTTGTTGTGAATTTTATGTTAGTTGATATAATTATTTCGTGTTACACCAGCCAAGGTATAAATATACACAAAGGATTGAGCGTTGTAATTAATAGTTCCCTCATTGTGTTTTGAATAAACAAACAAGAATAAACGTGATAAAGTAAGAATTTGAGACATATATAAGTGCTGTGTTTGAATTGAATTATTGGATTTGGCGATCACAATGTGAGTATTTTGCGATATATTCTACAAAATTTTGAAACAAATTATTTAGATACAAGTTTAACTTGGAAATCTTAGATTATTTTATTTTACTTGAGGAAACTTCAGCACCTACCAGAGTTCCGGGATGTTTCTTAGTTTGATTATAAAGGTTTTAATAACAAAATTAGATATAAGACAGAAATTGTACGCCCAACATCACTTGCTGCCCAAATCCTCGACAGCATGGTGGCGACTGCTCATTAGTATTGAAACTCGCTTTTAATTTTTATAATCCTGTAGTATGTTTTGCAATAGGGTTGACATGTCATGTAACATAAGCCCTGCCAAAATAAGGAGAAAAAATATAAATGCGAAAAGTTTACGAGTATAACAAGATAGCAAATGAAAGTAATACACAAAATATTATCTCTGAAATTTTATTTATTTACCTGACAAGGGTTACATCTACAAAATGGTGCCAATTTTTTTCCAAATCCGTCCAGCCATTTTCGTGATTGAATAACGAATATCGAAACATACAAACATTCAAACTTTCACACTTATAATATTTTCTTATACATTATAGAAGGCACTCCTTTCGCAGAAGAAAGAAGAAGAAGGAATAAGAAGAAATATTTACATGAACGCTGCCATAACCTTAATTAGTTTTTTAAAGAACGCTTGTTTCGTTTACTAGTAGTAAAGGGCTGAAAGTGAAAAGACATATTCCGAACGTTGTATAAAACGCTTGGTCTCTTATTACATTCGTATTTTGGTTGTGACACAAAATGCCGTATATTTTATTAAAATAATGACTAACTGTACGAGGAGACAGATACTTAGTTTTATAAGAAAAACACTTCAAACTGTGTATGTATATAACAACGATCATTAGTATAATTAGGTAATTATTTAAATTGGGCCACATAGCTATTGTTTTGTAGAGTTAAAACTACTTAATTAAAATTTTCAAATTAAGATGTAAACGAGGTTCCCGTCATAAGAGTCATTATCTAATAGCAATGTTCATTTAATACATATTGTGAATAAACAATTGCTCAGAAACTACTTGAAGGATGCTCCTTTTAGTTCTAAACCAGTTACAAAACTGAACTTGTATTGAAAAACTATAAGTACTGTTAGTAGAGTTGCAGTCCTTGCTTATTTATAATAATAATAATAATAAATCCACCGACAAACACACCAACTGTATGGCCCCAAAGTAAGCAGAGCTTGTGTTATGGATGACCATACAGCGAACAGGGGGGGGGGAACCCAGAATAAGCATACACATATAAATATCAACAACCTTGACCCGATAACAAATAACTGCATTCATAACACAAATGAATGCTAACTGTTTTAAACTATCGCGGATATTTTCACTACAATTTAATGAATTTACGGGATTCTTACCACGATTTTCAATTTTTATATCGCGCGTCCGATATTTCGATGCTGTTGCAAGCACCATGATCGCGGACTGGCAGATGTAGGTAAGTGGCGATGACAGTGAGAGGCAGATAAATCGATCTACCCTCCTTCTCGTTCGTTTTGATCTGCTACTACTGGAACTCACATTTTTGTCGTTTTTGCAAAACACGCTCACCGTATCACTGGGTTTTTGACCGAACACACTACGATTTTTGTTTTTTCGTTTCACGAATGTCCTAACCACTGGGTTCCACATACTAGATAATTTAGCCAGCCAAACCTGGGATCTCTGTTGTGTGAGGCACGGCTACTGACCACTACGCCACTAGGTCGCCATTTAACCACCATAATAGACATATTTACGAGCATGTGTTCTGGAATAAATATTAGAATTTAGCGCCGTTTTTATTTTACCGGATAACTAAATGTTCATTTATTATTTATGCCGTACCGTAAATGGTGCCTCAACAATAATTAATATAAATCGACCACACAATAATTACAAATCAAAACGAGAAGGAACAGATAAAATACGATAGCAAAATTTGCTTATTGTTATAACAGTTCCGAAAAATGTGACATCGTCGACCCCAGAACCCCATCATGCCATATAGAGTCAAAAATATATCCATGACATAACTTGAACGCTTGTTGTAGAAAGATGGGATGAGGCGAAAGTGTCTCCGCAGGTTGTTGCGACACCGGCGGCCAACTCATTCTCCATGGTACCAGAGGCATACCATCATATTCATTTTCAACAATAAAAGTGGATTGTAGGTTTATTTGTATAATATGCATTTGTTCTTAACAAAAATACTAGTTTGCAATAATAATAAATAATAATAATAAATATTTCTAACAATCACACCTCATTATCTAGCCCAAATTAAGTATCATTAAGAACTTGTGTTATGGATACTAGATAACGGATAAATAATCCTAAGAAAATATATATAAACACACATAGATATATATATTTTTTAAATATATAAATATTAGAAATAAACTAAAATAAACTACATACACATCCATGACTAGAAATCAAATATAATAAAATATTTGCCCTGTCAGGATTCGAACCCGGGACCTCTGGCATAGAAGGCAAGGCTACTTACCTCCACACCAAACAGGCCGTCAAACTGTGCAATTGTTGTTGTGTTAAGATCTCCTTCGATCAGAGTCCTCCTTCGGTCGGTACTAGAGTCCTTCCTATTGTGACCGCCATGATGATCACGTTGACGTGGTTGTGTTCCGGTCGAAGGGAGGGAGCAGCCGGCGCAGTCGCTGGAACACAGGCAATCACAACTGCAGCCGCGGCCGGCGACGCGTCATTAGTCGATATTGCAGTCACATTCTATCTATAGATGTCTAAGGGCGCTGATGCCCTCGGTTGGCTACCATCGGTGGGTTGTTTGCTCAGTTGACGGCCGTGAAAATTGTAAAAAGACATACCTACTTATACACAAACACAATGGCATTTTCTGTATATTTTTGTAATTTCTATACGTTCATACACAAAAAAGGTTTAAGATCCGTCAGCGCTAGGCCACAAAGTCCAGTGAAATGGGGCCATAAATAAACAGTCCATTTCGAAAAAAAAAAACGTCTTCTTACGGTAGCGTCGGGGGACGGGTCACTCACTTCCCTCTGAGGAGGTTGAGGAGGGTAATGGCTGGATCCCGCGTTAAACCCGTGAACGGGTGCCGCTTGAGGGTGTTCGTCGCTAGGATACTTGAGGGTGGGAGATTTTCCGAGCTAGCAGATGCAGATATGGATAATTTTGTAGAGACATAAAGAGACTCTGTAAATTTATTTTGAAAAAAAAAATACCCGTGAAGTTTCTTGTCAGTTCTTCTTCACGAAGGTTTTTTCGAACTGGTGGCAGAGTCATGTTTTATTTGACGTCAATAAGAACAAGTAATTGTCAAAGTTGTATCACTATATAGTAAGTGAATCTATATGTATGTTTAAAGACAGCAACCAGGAGTCTGTTTCTAAGCATGAAAAGTACGTTGCGTGATCACGGAAAAGATGGTAATACTGAGGTATCTGCGAGTTTGCGCTCGCGCTCCAGTTTCGAGAACATTGCACTGAGAGGCAGCGCATTGCGATTTTGTAGTATTAAGGTTATTGGTATTTCAAAGCTATTGGGCCAAGGTTAAAATAAATATAGATTTCATTTATTAATCGGAATATATTATTAATTTAGTATCGACTGATTTGAAAGATATTTTGTCAAGAAAATAAATCAAATTAGATTTCCCAGGTGGTTTAACTTCTGCTTGATCCCTTGTTACTAACCATGTAAACATGACTCATGTATATTACATGCGTTGCTTTCTATTCTTTTATAATAATAGCATGCAAGTAGAAGAATAAAGAAAAATAATCTCCAGACAACACACCAACTGTGTGGCCCAAAAGTAGCAGAGCTTGTGTTATGGATGACCAGACAGCGAACTGGGGGGACCAGAATAAACATACATATATAAATACAAACAACCGTGAACCGAGAATACACATCTGTGTTTATCACGCAATGTAATGAATGCCCCGACTAGGACTTGAACCTGGAACCTCCGGCGTATGAGTCAGGGCTATTATAACTGAAGTTAATCGGCTGCCATTGGTATTTTTATTTTAAATATTGGTAATCTATCGAAATATAAATAATAATATAAGATAATAATACAACTTAGACATAACTAAGAAACATATTTAGTCTGTCACCACTCTAGTTTCCATATATAACAACAGTCCCTACGCCCTTATCTTTAGGTACTCGACAATTCCCAGTAGAGCTTCATTAGTGGCAATTTTACAAGTAAATATAGCCCTGCCAAGTTATCTGTGCGTCCGGCAAAAATTTGAACTAAGCGATTTGTATGGCCGCCATATTGAAACGTAATGACCACACACAGAGACGCGACTTTGAAGCGCAAAGATAAATTTGTTGGACTCATAATGCTATCTGTACTACGTGTTCTGTTATCGGTTAGACAGTAGTACGGTCTGAGCGATGCGTGATGTGGGCGTCAGCAAAAAAGTCTACAACTAGAATAGTGAACCTAAGGCGGCTGAAATTTTGCTCAACGTTTGTCGATCAAACGCGGTATTCCGGCCAGGTTTTTGGCCACTTTGTCAAACTAATTAAGGAGTTTAATTCAATTTGTTTCCTTGTTTTCTTTTTCCTTTTGCTAATTTATAAGTTAGTTTTGTTTGTAGTTTTAAAGTTACGAACGTAAAAAAATTTATCGACGAGACTAATGTTCCAAAGAATTATATAGAGACTAATCTGGATAGCTCGAACGAGATTTCTCAACGTAAAAATAGCCCATATGTTATGCTTGATCTATTAGTTAACGTAATTTTATCTGAATTGGTTCAGTCAATTTGTAAGCCTCTTCAATAATTACTGGCTAAGAAAAAGACAAAATATAATTGAGCCAATAGCGTTCGATTAAATAAATGACTCACTGGCCTTAATACCATAATATTTAAATACTTTGCATAATATTGAAAGTGTCATAAACTGCTCTGGCTCTTAATCCAGGACACAATTTTCTTTATTATTTTGTAACCATACAAATATTTATCAATCTTCGTAAATAATACATAATTGATTTCGAAGATTACATTTCTGTGTTGTGTCGTGCGCAAGATTGCTTATTAATTGTACTTATCGATAAATCAATCAAAAACAAAGTTATCAAAAATGATATCTACGATTGATGACGCGACTTACCATCAGATGGAACGGGTGCTTGTCAAACACACACCAGCTGTATTCTAAACGCCACAGTGAGCAGAGCTTGTGTTGTGGATGACTACAGCGACGCCAACTGGGGGGTAAATATCAACAATCATGAACCATGATGCTTATTCCTCCTCTCTCCCTAATTGCAGCGCCTCACAAGGCCCTTATTTATCATCTCATTTATTAGTTTGTACCAATTTATGTAAATGATGTAAGGAAGCAATAAAGTAATGAGTATTGAGAGCAAACATTTGTGTTCATTACAAAAAATCACACAACTCGGTCGTCATTTGCCGTTTATAAAAAATATAACACTTAGAATCTAGCAAAATATTCCAAAATCGAAAATACAGTAGACTAATTTGCAATCTCCATTTTTTAGAAGTTAAGAAATACCGTGATATACCAAATGAAAGCGTGTTCGTAGGATGGTAATGAATGGAAAACACCGGTAAATATCACTCAAGTGCGCGCCATTTTGAGGCCTAGAAAGAGCAAGACAATTCTATGTGTAGCAATCCGTCTTGCTTCTTGAAATGAACAAAGTGCATGTTAGATGTATACGTTTCATAGATCAGTCTTCAGATTTCTTATTAAAAGTTATGTAAATATATCAAAACTCTAGTTTTTTTTCTTCTGTCTGTACCCAAAGTTTTATCGCGGTTGCGGCAGACAACGTTCACATGGATAATCACATTTCAAGAGACTTACTGACTTCGTGTCGAGTATTAAGATAAATATTACTTTGAATTAGGCAATTAAGAGTACAGTCCAAGCAGGCTCCGTAGAAGAGGCTTTGCAAAGAAAGGGTGAAATCAATTCTATGCAACGTCTAGCTTGATCAACAAAAAGGTAAAGTTTTTGATATTGAAGACTGTACATGGTGTACTGGGGTCGCAGTGGGTTGAACCCGTAGTATATTTGAAAATATTTATTTGATAAAATGGTTTCCATGATATCTAGATGATAAAAAGACTATATATGGTTTTTGTACTCATTATTTTGTTACAAATTCTTACCTGTTTGTTGTTAGATAGTTAAATAAAAACAAGTTATTACACAAAACAAAAACGTTCGACTGACTCTCGATTCAATCAGCTTTTAAATACAAAACCGTATTATTATCGGTCCATTCGTAAAGACAATACCACAAACAGATACACAGATACACACGGGTCGCTCACTACCCTCTAAAATGGTAGAGGAGTGCGATGGCTGGATCCCGCGTTAACTCGTGAACGGGTGCCGTTTGCGGGTGTTCGTCGTTTGGATACTTGGGGGGAGGGAGACTTGCTGAGCTAACAGACGGTAAGAATAATTTTGTGTAGACATTCACTTTGAAAAAAATGTACCCGTGAAGTTTCTTGCCAGTTCTACTTCACAAAGGTTTTTGCGAACTGGTGGTAGAGTCATGTTTTATTTGACGTCAATAAGAACAAGTAATTGTCAGTGTTGAGAAATAAATATATGAATTTGAATTGCGTCATGTAATTGTTTTAATAGCTATATTTTAAGCTTTCAATTCAGTTACTTTTTACATAGTACCTAAAACTTGATGTAATGTATTTCAGATGGGGACAACATTATTAACTTCACTATGCTCTGCCAGTATTAATTTATCTGAGTACTGATATATTATCAAAGTGCTGAGTGGTATCTTTTTTTTTTGAATGAAGGTCCCTGTTCGGGCGCCATTACTTAAGTCCCGTTGCTGAAATTCGAATAAAGCAGGAAAATTGCTCGTAAATTACAAACATAGAGCCGAATAACCAGCAATTTTACACTTTAATATCTATGTCCCGTTATTATTTATTTTTTTGTCAAAATAATATAAATATTATAAATATATTTTCTATGAAAATTTAAACATTATTAAAAATATATGAAGCAAATAGAGGCGTGAAAAATAAACCCAACGTGCCAAAAGTCAAAGTTTTAAAAGTGTGACGTAATCTGCCAGGAGAATTAATGAATTAAGGAAAACCGGGTATAAGATGTCAAAGATGAGGTCAACGCACGGCGTTACAAAGGATTCAAAGGGAAATCCACAATTCGTTCTTTAAAATCGCTGGGCGCTGGTGACTTTAACACAGAGAGTTGCGGACATGTCGAGTAGTATCTTCATATTATTATAATTGATTGGACTTTCCCACTTTCTCCACCGGCCAACCAGGCGCAGACAGAAATTCCATCCGTTTGTGTCGAAAATCTGAACAGCTCGTTTTTTGTGAGAGAAAATTGAATAATCTACCTGCGTCTGTTTCCACAGACAAATATGAAGTATCTGGAGCTTAACCATAGAGTGAATATGTACCTCTTGGGCAGGCGTACCATCCTAGTTTTCATCATTACATACCATCAGATCAGGTGGAAGATACACCTGCCAATTTACAATAAGAAAAACCCCAGCTGCAGAACCCGCTAGAGCTAGACTTACTGTATCCCGACGCTGTCGAAACTTTAGATCTCAGTCTCTTCCTTGATAGTAAACAGGGTAATGTGCTTAAGAAGTCAAATTTATAGCCTTGACTAAATAATCTTTATTGTACAACTATAGGCAAAGGTTATTACAAATATGACACTTCATACTGTCCACAATGGCTTAGAAGTGCGTCAAGAAATGGCTATTGGTAGATACATAATAACCATAATATAATGTTATAGCAAATACAATCCTACGTGCACGATTTAAAATATAATTTGGAATCCAGTGAAAAGTACTTAAATATTAATATGAACAAAGCTTGTCTGTTGATTTTTAGCTGGGATGCAACTTAAAAACTGGGTTTTATACTGATTTCTTGAAGAAACTCATCAGTCTACATGGATAATAATTACAAATTTACTTCTTGAAATTTCGATCTTTTTTATGTTTGTATCATTTTAAATTTGTACATGTTGCCGAACTAAATTGTGTGACAACCAAATATTCATTTGGTCTGTTTGTCGGCGACGACGTTCTACTGTCTTTGATTCGTTATCTAGTTTTTATTTGATCACGAATTGCATTGTATAACATAACTTTTTGATTAGATAAAACTCAAAAACTGAAGGATTGTTCACCATGTACGATAAGTACTCTACCGGTCCGGGACCAGCAGATGGTATTGTACTATAATAACGTGTATATGCTAGGGAGGACTTCCTAACTTACAAGGAAAACACTAGGTTTGTTGTGTGAATACTTGCTTTTAATAAAGGATAAAGACTCATAAATATACATTTAGTTTTTATCTATATTTGGGGCCGCTGCCCGTGATAGAATGCCATGGAACAATCTTCCATATTCTATCTATTTTACAATTTACAAATAAATTAAAATAATGACAGGCTTGTAAATTGCCAGTCATAATTGTCGGCAAGTTTGTTTGTGCGATTACCTCATTTATTAGATACGGCACAAGCAAACGTTCCAGTACCTTACTAGAGATTGACGTGGCCCGGATCCCGCAGGAATATCGAGATAAAACGTGTAACTATATCACTAGGGGATAGTACTTTTCTTATAGAGAAAGAATTTTTATAATCGATTCAGCATATAACAGATTACATATAGACTAACAAAATTTTCCCTCGTTGTAAAAATGGTAGCGGCTCGATACGGGTTCACCTTTTCGATTTGGGTATCTCTTGGTATTTTTTTGCTGCTTCTGATAACGTGTTTCATAACGACCAATGAAGTATATAAGTCGCAAAAGTAGGTGCTATGCAGTTTTAAATTAAACAAACATTTTTAACTACAGTAGTCGACGTACAGGTAGATTAGCATGGCATGGTGCAGCAGTTGGAACAAAGTAATCAAATTATGTGTTGGATTTGAAACGTTTTAAACTGTAATCGAGTGGCTGTTTTTAGAATCAAATCTAACGAAATTGTCAATATGCTGTAGTAACAACACAAACAAAATAACGCAAACGCTTAAGCCTAGTCCGCGACAATTTAACGCCTAGTTGACAAGACACACAAACGCTATTTTGTCGGCTGTCACCTGTCGCAAGGTTTCTCTGTAAGGCCTGTGGTTCTACATAGCTTTTTCATAATAGATAACATTTAACACACCGATTGTATGGCCTCAAAGTAAGCAGAGCTTGTAAGGAATACAGCGAACTGGGGGGGGGGCAGAATAAACATTCATATATAAATATAAACAACCATGACCCGAGAACCAAACTCTTCATCACAAAACCGAATGATCCGACCCAGGACTTGAACCTGGGCCATCGGCCGTCTAGTTCATTATTCATCATACTATTACTAACATTTTCGTTTTTGTTACAGGCTAGCCATGAACTAAAAGAAATATTAGTTACAATGTGAACTATTGATACAATGATGGATCAACACGCCCCAGAATTAATTCCATTAGAAGGTAAGATATTATTCTACTTACCAAAGTTCTCATACTGAATTACTTGTCGTCAAATGTATACCTAGTAATATAAATATTAGTTTGTAACAATTTTGACAAAAGAGTGGGCAAGAAGTACTTTTTCCAAAGAATTTTCTACTTTCGGTCTACCTGTAATACTTTTAAATTATTTCACTATGATATTGAAGACGAAGTAAAAGAAGATATTCGTAAAATGTAAACAATTTTTACCTAGGATGATATTTTTTACCTTGAACAAGAACAATGCGGTGAAATAAGACATAGCCCAGTAAAAACCTTAAAATAGGGAAGAAGATTTTTATTACTTTTTAGGAAGGTGCTTTTAATCATTATTTCTAACTGGATCCAGCGTTAAGCCGTGAACGGGTCCGTTTCAGGGTGTTCGTCGTTTGGATACTTGGGGGGAGGGAGACTTGCCGAGCTAACAGATGCAGATAAGAATAACTTTGTATAGACATAAAGAGACTCTGTAAATTTATTTTGAAAAATATATACCCGTGAAGTTTCTTGCCAGTTCTTCTTCACGAAGGTTTTTTCGAACTGGTGGTAGAGTAATGTTTTATTTGACGTCAATGAGAACAAGTAATTGTCAACGTTAAGAAATAAGTAAATATTTCATTTCATTTCAACACCCTCAAACGGCACCCGTTCACAAGTTAACGCGGGATCCAGCTATCGCCCTCCTCGACCATATCAGAGGGAAGTGAGCGACCTTATATTTTTTCTTCTCTTCCCCACAGCAGGAGTATGGTCACCGCCGAAGCTGCAGACACGTCAGACGCGCTACAGACGTCAAACGTCATCGCCGCTGTGTCATCTGACAGCTGTCAAAGTATGCCGCCTGTTGCTGCTACTTATACTGACGCCGGCCATGCTTATATTGTTACCACTTTATTTGAGGTTCGTTGACATTTTTATATTATTTAATTTGACAGCCGATTCGCATCACTGCCCTGATCGGGGCCTAATTAGTGTGATGAGCAAAGATATTTGTTCTTGGGTCACGGTTCTTTATATTTATTTTATTTCCTCTGGTTTCCCCCCCAGTTCGCTGAATGGTAACACAAGTTCTGCTTACGTTGGGGGTGTATTTATCTTAGGCTTTATTAATCATTTTATATTTATTAAAAATATTATGCCCGCAACGCCTCGTTTGACAGTCCAATAGCCAACTTGGTCCTCGAAGTTAGTAATGGTTAACCCTAAACGGGATATGGGATACTAAGACTTCCCATCTACCAATGCTGTGCTAGAAAGCTCAGTGGTTTCCTATGAAAAATAACGACCAATGTGAATAATTTGTTATATCTTTTTATACTTAATTATATAACTTATTCCTCAGTGTAAAGTAAACCAAACTATCCAAAACATATGACGTGATTTTGAAAGTAGCAGTTTGCCATCCACGATCGAGCGTTTTGATCCTACATAGTTTATTCAGCCATTTTGACGATATTTTGGATGAAAATTACTTGTTCTTATTGATGTCAAATAAAAGATGACTCTACCACCAGTTCGAAAAAACCTTCGTGAAGAAGAACTGGCAAGAAACTTCACGGGTATATTTTTTTCAAAATAAATTTACAGTCTCTTTATGTCTATACAAAGTTATTCTTATCTGCATCTGTTAGCTCGGCAAGTCTCCCCTAGTATCCAAACGATGAACACCCTCAAACGGCACCCGTTCACGAGTTAACGCGGGATCCAGCCATCAATATAATATTATTGTAATTATTGTCTTGTTTTTGTACAGATACCGCGTGTACTCTGGTCAGATGTACCCTATGAGCATGACGGATATGCGTCTCATCGATAGCAAGATATCGCCCATGTGGTGTCAGGTAATTAACCCAAAACACACAATTTTTATTCATTTTAATTGTAGTTATTATTTGATTATTCTCGCTATCCTACATCTTAAGTTTGTGATGGTCCATATGACAGGTGAGAATTTCCCCACACGGTAATAATGAAATCAAATTAGTGTTTCTTCATCGATATTTTTAGTACACGAAACTTCAAAATAAAGAAAGATGACATTTTAATTTTTATCAAATCAATTCATTTATTGCTTTATAGTATCGTACATAAAAGTTGTTATATAATTATATTAAGATCTACATACTATGCTGCCCATCAGCATGCAATATTGTTGTTTTTAATTAGCATTACAATAATTAAAATGATCATTTAAATACAATGTCTATTAATCATAATTTCATAATCGCTATTATTATCTATTTTATTACATGTTAGGAGATTACAATATTTATTACAAGTCAGGAGATTTTTTACATTTGTAAAATTCCTCTAGGGAATAAATGGGGTTTTTAGACATTTCGTGAGTTCAAATTGGAATTTATTTTTTGGTAGTATTTTAAATTCTCTAGGCATGGCGTTATAAATTTTTATACACATCGCATAACACTGTCGGTGATAAAGTTCCAGCCGCGGCATATCATTATATATCAACCTGTCTGCATGGCGTGTTGCTCTCATGACATCTCTGGCACGAGTGAAATAATGAGGGTTACACTTCACAAACATGGCTGCCTTCAAGATGTACACACAAGGCAACGTCATTATATGTAATGACTTAAATAGTGGTCTGCATGGTTCGTAAGGCTCCTTTCCTAACATTGCTCTTATGCATTTTTTTCGCGCTATAAAGCATTTGCGTATTTCCACTGAGTTTCCCCAAATTAGCAACCCACACCTTAGTATTGACGCTTTGTAACCATGGTAAGCAGTTAGTACTGTTGACAGATTACATGTCTTTCTAAGTCTACTCTGAACATAAACACAACTGTTAAGGAAAATATCATATACGAAATATCATATACATATTTATGCCAAGAAATGTTGTGTTGTCAACTTCATTCATATTATTGTTTCTGTATCTTATGTCAATATTTGGTAGTAGTTTAGTAGTGTTAAATCTTTAGAAAGATAAGTATAAATTTAAACAATACTGGAAAATATTTTTTTTTACTTTATTCCTAGCCCGCAAACGAGCAAGAGAGATGGTAAGCAGGATCCGCGTGGATGATTGTGATTGTGATATCGACTGATGATGCGTGGCCGACCTCAGGCTGCAGTGGGTATGGCCTTTGTTCCAGTGATTACACTTCCTTTCCTTTGACCGGAACACAACCACGTGAACCGGTTATTTATTTATTTATTATTTGGAGAACTAACATCTTTGATACACAGTAATGTGCAATCGATTAACCATGGAGAGCCAATTAAAGGTTCTCGCGTTTTAAAATATCTTAGAAAAACTAGGTAGCCTATACTAAAAAGCTAGACAAGTTTACAATCATCTTAAATAAGTAGGTAATTATACAATTAAAAAACAAAAACATTATAGAAATTAATATAGTATGGAATTCATATAATATACCTAATATATATATATATATATGAAGCTTTGTAGTACCGCCCTAAACGAGATCTTAACAAAGAAACTATATTACGGCTAACAAGGTATATTTATTTATAGAGAATATATATTTATTACATATGGTTTAACCATTATAATAATAATAAATAAAATCCCCAGACAATGGCACCCACTGCATGGCCCCGAAGTATGCATAGCTTGTGTTATGGATGACCATACAGCGACGCGAACTGGGGGAACCCAGAATAAACCTACGTATATAAATATAAACGACCATGACCCGAGAACAAACATTCGTGTTCTCCACACAAATAATGACCTGACCAGGACTCGAACCTGAGATCTCCGGACCCCCGTAATAATTCTATGCCAACATTTTATTTCATCGGCCGCAAAAAGCACCCCCTAATAATACAATAATTAAAATTTTCCGTTCTCCCAACTCGCGTAGCGTAAAAAAATTTGCATGAGTTCTAATGAAGACAACCTGCAACTTTAGTCCCTATTATTTCTCGCAAAAAGTTGAGATTGGCTAAGATATTGAGGAAAACAATTCCTAACATAAAACCAAGATGAGTTTTATGCTCGCAGTCCAGGCATTTGTTTCTAAATAAGGAACAGCACCGCAAAGTGCAGGTCGACAAGCGTTTTGGACAAGAACTAATGTCCCCACTATCTCCGTGGCGCTCCAACGGTAAACTATTGATTTTACGAAAAAAAACTATTCGTATTAACATAAATTATGGGAAATATCCTCTACATACATTTTATCTCAGATATTTTACTGTGAAATTAGCCAGAAAGGAGATATTGTCAAAAACCTCCTATTATGCTCCATTTTTAAAATATGGCGGCGCGAGCGGCGTTGTTGATACGAGTATTCGGGAAGAACTTGAAAACTGTGAAGGTAAATCTGCCAAATAGGTAACTATTTTTTCGCAGCGGTCGAAATAAGTCTTGATTTTGAATTTACTCTCCCGGTGGCCCTTGTGACCTTGTACATTCAAGCCCTCTTGGCGACATTCTAAAAATATGTAAAAGTTTGTACTGTTTCCTGAGATTAAAGATAAATATTCCAACAAAAATGTATCTCAAGCCAATAACTAGTTTTTGAAACAAATTAGGTGTACAGGTATCAAAATTTATTGTCTGTTTGTTAGAAAGCCTAATTAGAAAATTATATATAAAATTCGGGAGTTTCTATAGCGCACATATTTCAATAGCGCGTCGAATTGATAACCATTAATTTTAAAGGTTGGTTATAAACAAATGTTACGAGATTTTATTCACATATTTGAATAACAATATTGTTTTCACCGTTACTTACAGTAGACTCATTTCATGAATAATTACATCACAATAAAAATCTACTGTGTAATGCAGATGTCATGTCAACATTTAGCCAAATCAGTGTTCACAAATTTTTTGCTCGCTTTACCAAGTCATTAAACGATGAAACTCAAAATATTTGCAATTAACAGTTTGTCATAGATGCTTTGTTTAGATCCTCTACTATGAGTAAACAGTTTTGTTATTAGCTGAAAGTTTAGCAAGATATCACCCTCCTATGTTAGTCTTAGAGTCGCTTTTGTTGTTGGAAAAGCTACAGTTCTTCGGCAATTATAATCTCGTGATTGCGTTACGGTCAAAGGCAAAATTCAAATTCAAATATTTATTTAACAAGTTTGGTTTTCTGATGAAAAACGTGAGCAGCCCGGACTGCGAGCACTGTTTAAAACTGTGACTGTTTAAAACGTTTATCACTTGTTGGTAGAATGTGTCCGAAATATCAGTGAGAGAAGTGCTTTCATGGCTGAATAAAAGTTAAATAAAACTGATGGCTAGGTATTTTCCAAGTCGTTTTATCGAGACCATGTAGTAAAAGTGCAGGTAAAATTTATAAATTTTTAAGAAATTCCGTTAGTAGCTAAGGAAATCCTCATTTGTATAGGCTATGATGGGGCTGGCGTGGTTTGTTTTGTTTTTAAGAAATTCCGTTAGTAGCTAAGGAAATCCTCATTTGTATAGGCTATGATGGGGCTGGCCTGGTTTGTTTTGTTGTTAAGAAATTCCGTTAGTAGCTAAGGAAATCCTCATTTGTATAGGCTATGATGGGGCTGGCGTGGTTTGTTTTGTTGTTAAGAAATTCCGTTAGTAGCTAAGGAAATCCTCATTTGTATAGGCTATGATGGGGCTGGCCTGGTTTGTTTTGTTTTTAAGAAATTCCGTTAGTAGCTAAGGAAATCCTCATTTGTATAGGCTATGATGGGGCTGGCGTGGTCTGTTTTGTTTTTAAGAAATTCCGTTAGTAGCTAAGGAAATCCTCATTTGTATAGGCTATGATGGGGCTGGCGTGGTTTGTTTTGTTTTTAAGAAATTCCGTTAGTAGCTAAGGAAATTCTCATTTGTATAGGCTATGATGGGGCTAGCGTGGTTTGTTTTGTTTTTAAGAAATTCCGTTAGTAGCTAAGGAAATCCTCATTTGTATAGGCTATGATGGGGCTGGCGTGGTTTTTTTTGTTTTTAAGAAATTCCGTTAGTAGCTAAGGAAATCCTCATTTGTATAGGCTATGATGGGGCTGGCGTGGTTTGTTTTGTTTTTAAGAAATTCCGTTAGTAGCTAAGGAAATCCTCATTTGTATAGGCTATGATGGGGCTGGCGTGGTTTGTTTTGTTTTTAAGAAATTCCGTTAGTAGCTAAGGAAATCCTCATTTGTATAGGCTATGATGGGGCTGGCCTGGTTTGTTTTGTTTTTAAGAAATCCGTTAGTAGCTAAGGAAATCCTCAGTTGTATAGGCTATGATGGGGCTGGCCTGGTTTGTTTTGTTTTTAAGAAATTCCGTTAGCAGCTAAGGAAATCCTCATTTGTATAGGCTATGATGGGGCTGGCCTGGTTTGTTTTGTTTTTAAAAAATCCGTTAGTAGCTAAGGAAATCCTCATTTGTATAGGCTATGATGGGGCTGGCGTGGTTTGTTTTGTTTTTAAGAAATTCCGTTAGTAGCTAAGGAAATCCTCATTTGTATAGGCTATGATGGGGCTGGCGTGGTTTGTTTTGTTTTTAAGAAATTCCGTTAGTAGCTAAGGAAATCCTCATTTGTATAGGCTATGATGGGGCTGGCCTGGTTTGTTTTGTTTTTAAGAAATCCGTTAGTAGCTTAGGAAATCCTCAGTTGTATAGGCTATGATGGGGCTGGCCTGGTTTGTTTTGTTTTTAAGAAATTCCGTTAGCAGCTAAGGAAATCCTCATTTGTATAGGCTATGATGGGGCTGGCCTGGTTTGTTTTGTTTTTAAAAAATCCGTTAGTAGCTAAGGAAATCCTCATTTGTATAGGCTATGATGGGGCTGGCCTGGTTTGTTTTGTTTTTAAGAAATTCCGTTAGTAGCTAAGGAAATCCTCATTTGTATAGGCTATGATGGGGCTGGCCTGGTTTGTTTTGTTTTTAAGAAATTCCGTTAGTACCTAAGGAAATCCTCATTTGTATAGGCTATGATGGGGCTAGCGTGGTTTGTTTTGTTTTTAAGAAATTCCGTTAGTAGCTAAGGAAATCCTCATTTGTATAGGCTATGATGGGGCTGGCGTGGTTTGTTTTGTTGTTAAGAAATTCCGTTAGTAGCTAAGGAAATCCTCATTTGTATAGGCTATGATGGGGCTGGCGTGGTTTGTTTTGTTTTTAAGAAATTCCGTTAGTAGCTAAGGAAATCCTCATTTGTATAGGCTATGATGGAGCTGGCGTGGTTTGTTTTGTTTTTAAGAAATTCCGTTAGTAGCTAAGGAAATCCTCATTTGTATAGGCTATGATGGGGCTGGCGTGGTTTGTTTTGTTTTTAAGAAATTCCGTTAGTAGCTAAGGAAATCCTCATTTGTATAGGCTATGATGGGGCTGGCGTGGTTTGTTTTGTTTTTAAGAAATTCCGTTAGTAGCTAAGGAAATCCTCATTTGTATAGGCTATGATGGGGCTGGCGTGGTTTGTTTTGTTTTTAAGAAATCCGTTAGTAGCTAAGGAAATCCTCATTTGTATAGGCTATAATGGGGCTGGCGTGGTTTGTTTTGTTTGCTACCAGAAGCCTCTAATTTAAAAAAATTTCAAATATTTATTTCGCAACATTGACAATTACTTGTTCTTATTGACGTCAAATGAAGCATGACTCTACCACCATTTCGGACAAACCTTCGTGAAGAAGAATTGGCAAGAAACTTTACCGGTATAATTTTTTCAAAATAAATTTACAATATCTCTTTATGTCTATACAAAATTGTTCTTATCTGCATCTGTTAGCTCGGCAAGTCTCCCTCCCCCAAGTATCCAAACGACGAACATCCTCAAATGGCACCCGTTCACGAGTTAACGCGGGATCCAGCCATCGCTCTCCTCAACCATACTAGAGGGAAGTGAGCGACCCGTCACCCGACGCTACCATAAGAAGACGTACTTAAGTGACAATGACGCTTTATTAGATGTATATTAGATCTGTAGTTAAACCAAATCGTCTATTTTCAGCGTCAAGTAGTCAAATCGGAAGCTACTTTCAACGCCTACGTGGTTCCGGAAGCTCCGTCCCTCAGTCCGGAGCTGGTCCAGGTGACTATGAACAGGACTCTTCACCTGGATGATGATATGAAGGAGTACTGGGGTTTCTATTTGCTGAAGGGATCAAGCGTGACTGTGTCGGCTTGTGTGAGGTGAGAGAAGTTAAAGTATAGTAAATTAAATATTCAGGATAAGTAAGATTATACCGATCGGAAAATGAGTCACAATATTATTAAAAATTATTAAAAACTTGGAGTCTTTATACTTACATAAAGGACAGTTACCAATTTTTTTAAGAAGAGCAACATTTTTTTTAATTTTCGGTTACTGGTAATTTTTGAGACAGTTGCAATTTAGAAAACAAAAGACAAACATTACTAAAATTTGACAGAAACAATACAAACTGCTTTCGAAAAGGTACCGTTCTAAATGAGGTTTGATATGCTACAGTATATAGCTACAGCAGGTAGCATATTTTTCTTTTATCAGACAAAATTCTTCATCGCTTTAACTGCAAAACAAAATATATTTGAAATAAAATTCCAGATAAAAAAATATATCAAAGCTGCGAAATCTGCAAAGTATATCAATAAATTAAATAGGGGTAAGAAAATGGGTTGTTTTACAAATATTTGTCTACCATCCTAGCTGCTGTGTGATGTTTAAGACCAGCATATTTATTTACAATACTCATAGCCGCGGTCCACCTGGTGGTTAGCGGCATTCGTGCCTGCGGACATCGTTAGTCGTACTATTAATTTTGAGAAGTGTATAAAGTACTTCGAATCATTTTTTACATGGCTTTTGAATTTAACCGAACTTTGTGGCACAGCGCTGAGGGCGCTTAGCGGGGACTTAAAGTACTCCTACGTACGGTACGCATAATGGCACACGGGAGGGCAAGAACCTCGGCTTAGGACGTCGTATATTGAAACTACCACTGGTTCGGAAGGGTTATCTACTGCCAAAGAACCAGCAAGAAACTCAGAGGAATCCGTACGACTCGTGAGCCTGGCCCACCGGTGGGTTACGCGATGTGAATGCCGTGCTGTGATAGCGTCGCGTCGTCGGGTTCTGTTAAGACGTTACGCGGACGCCTGTGACGAACCGGCGCGTCGGGGTTGGCTGCGTAGTAAGCTGACTTATTGACCAGCGGGTTGGGTAGAATTTGGCGGCGTTATTGCTGCACAGCGATTTCTTCAAACAATGATATTCGTTGGAGGATAACAATGTAGATTCGCTTTATTTTTGGCATATAAAAAACATTTTTTCACATGTAGTCCCGCCTCAGACGAGACCTTAACCTATGTAAAGTCTGCTACCACTGCGCCGAACTATTCAAGAGATGCTTACTCACTCAGTTTTTGTATAAAACTAGGACTGTAGGAAATATTTGAAATCAAAAATCTGCGTTACGGCTGTGTCAAAAATCAGATAGATCAATTTATAAATTTATGTGATCAAACCAGTTTGTTCTGTTGACGTACAAATATTTTGAATTTCAATTTCCTACTGCTCGTTGAGTCATTATCATTGTGTTATTAATGAGCATAATCTGTCTGCACCAAATGTTATCTAACTCAAACTTTAACAGATGTTAATTATTTTTCCTTTAGGAATGTTTATATTTGTAAGTATAACTTTAAAACATTTTTCTTTTGTGTTAACTTGAAAGCATTTGAGTAGTTAATACAGTTTAAAAATTATGTTTGTCAATAAAATATTTCTCTGAGAAATCCTTCCAGTAAACTCCAGCATATTTATTAGCCAACTAGTCGCCAGTCCAAAGTGACATCATTTGTTCAAGATACGAACAGTTATTATATTGGTTTGTCACTACATCTTCTATGTATTATGTGTATAATTTGGCAAATTTTGAATTATTACATAAAATTTGGCAAAATTTGGCGAGATTTGAGCAATAAATAACAATAAATGAACCCAGACAAACACACCAACTGTATGGTGAGCTCAAGTAAGCAGAGCTGTGTTTGGATGAACGTAGAATAACAAAAGAGATATCAACAACCATGACCCGAGAACAAACATCTATGTTCATCACACAAATAAATGCCCCGGCTGGGACTCGAACCTCCGGTGTGTGAGGCAGGGCTACTGACCACTACGCTACTCGGTTGTGAATGGTCGTCAGTGGGTCTGGTACTTGTTCAAACTGTACAGTTACTAAACTGAAAATGAACAGAACTAACAATGACGAGGCGCGTGAGCAAAATGTAGTGGAGTGTATTCGTACTCGTGGATATACTATTGGTTTGCCTCGGTTCTTCTCGCGACGTGACAGCGGAGTTGCGATCACAAGCTTGTCACCCATCTACTGCCTTTTACGAAAGGGGCAGACGATTTCGACGGCCTGTTTGGTGTGGAGGTCAGTAGTCTTGCCTTTCATGCCAGAGGTCCCGGGTTCGAATCCTGGTGGGGGCAGATATTTTATCATATTTGCTTTCTAGTCATGGATGTGTATGTATGTTTATTTAAGTTTATTTCTAATATTTATATTTGAAAAAAAATGTCTATGTATGTTTATATATTTCTTAAGTTTATTTATCCGTTATCTAGTATCCATAACACAAGTTCTTAATGATACTTAGTTTGGGCTAGTTAATGTGGTGTGTTAGTTAGAAATATAAAAAAAAAATATTTATTTATTTAGATTCCCGCCCGTGTCATCATTATCGCATCATTACTACTAAAATCACTACCGACACCTTGCTTCTACATAGTTTCCAATGAACAATTGTGTTTATACAATTTATTTAGTTAAAAAACCACGTCCCTTCTAGGAAATCGAACCCGGAACCTTTGACGTCAAGGCTGTACTAGATTATTCATCTGGCGGTCATCCGTCATTGATTTAACATAACAGGAGCTAATTACGTAAATGCAACGAAAGACTGTAAAAAAACTGTAAAAAAATTTTTGCTTGTGCTATATTACCTTTTGGTAACACCATGGTGGTCTTATACGGATTTTACAATGCAGTCTCTAAATCAAGAAATACCCTTGAATAATTATTGTAACTATACGTTAGTATTCTACTGTTCAAATAAATCGAAGGACTTATGAAATTATTTATTTTGGAAGTAACAACGGTCTGGATTAAGATTTTTTTGACATAATTCAAATAATAACTAAACCGTGTCCGTAATGAAAGAAGGAATGGCAGATGTTTGGCAACAGAAATGAAAAAAATGATATAAATTCCAGAACAACATAACGAAACAAAACAATACACTTTATTTTTGTACAGCAGAAGAATGCTACTCAATTGATGTTTTTATAAATATGTTTTAATTAATTTAAATTTTTGTTTACATATGTGTATAAACTATTAAAAATATTTACAATTCTAGAATATGTACACACATAGGCACGAAATAAACAAATAAATAATTACTTACAGGTGTAATTAAATGAACAATTATTAGAAGGATGTTATTGTTCGAATGTGTGAAAACGTGTATGAAAACGAGTACAAACAATGTCTATGGACACGAATACCACTTGTCCTGTGGATCAGCTGGTTTTTAGGTTATTAAAACTTTAAAGTTCACGAAGTTCTGCACGAAATTTGGCATAAAAATGAAATTGCTACTGTCATGTTTTATAGGACAAACTCGGATTTGGACCTGGCAGACTCATATTATCGCATTATACCATTAATGAGTGCCATTTGTGGGGGTCCGTCTTTTGGACAATTTGTGGGGACGGCGTTTTGTTGAGATACAGATACTAATAAGAATAAATCTGTATAAAAATGACTCCCATGAATTTTCTAGCCAGTTCTTCAAAAGGTTCAGAGAAATAGATTGTTTACTTAACTCGCTTCTATGTATGGACTTTGCTTAGCGAATGTAAACTTTATTTATACTGTATATAAGTCTATATTTGCTAAACAAAATCAACAATTAAGAGCCTTTGACTGCACAGAGCGAGGCCGTCAGTCTTTCCGTACTAGAAGCAGACGTCAACATGTGCAGCCAACAGCTCATTTACACTACCAAAACTTACAAGTCAAAATATCTCTATTTATAATTTACTTTTACCTAGAATTCACCCAAAAACAGTTCAAAATCAATTGAGTGAATGTGACAATTCTGTGGTAGATTGATGAGCTGTCTAAATGTAGGTTTTAATTAGATACAAATTTTTGCAGATATCCTGGTGCTTCCCTGATCATGATAAAAGGCTACAAACATCTCCAAAACTGTGCATACATCGGCGATGACTCTTCTGAAGAGTTGGACGAATTGACGGAAGCCTATGAACTGGGTCTTCTGTCAGATGACCTTTACAAACAGAAGTATGAAGAGAAGAAGGAGCAGTTGAAGAAGGTGGATGGAGAGGCTAACAGACCAGGTGAGATTGAGTTCACCAGATTACTTAGGTTTAGTTTGATCAGGTATATTAAAAATTTGTAACCGACAGAACAAATCTATAAAGTTTTCAATATTTAGGTATTTTTCTACAATGTTTGTTATTAAAAATGTTAGACTTTATAGTCTTATTGTTCTACAGAGTATCCCATTTATAATTGTCCTTTTTTGCTTTATTAAGTTTTTAACATTTAATAAAGATAAGATAAAGAAAATATTTAGCTTTGTTGCTACAAAAACAATTTGCCTGCATATAGTACAGCGTATTACTGTAGTAGTGGGAGACAAAATTAAAGCCGAAAGTTTTAAGGACTCCGTATCAGTCATGCTATTGTAAACCAACTATTAAAAATACTCTATTACCTAGGTAAAATGACTCGACACAACGCTGGAGTCAGCTTCCACGGCAGAAAGGACACTGGAAGTGTGTCCCCGGACACCGTGCCTAGTGCTGACGTCACTGATCATGATCCTAAAGTACGTAGTTTTAGTGATTGTACACTATTTTATTATTGTTATCAACAGAAAAAAAGTTGTTGTTTGTTTAACCGCGAACGATTTTTTAAATATTTCACAACTAAGCGGCATCACATGAGTAAATAAACAGAACAGAGACAAAGCTCCATACAACCGCACGAATCGGTTGCACTACTACAAGCACGCGGGGCAAGTGTGCGTGACCACTGGCCGCTTGTCACGTACGCAGTTTTTTTTTTGGTTCCCCTCCACGGGAAGGGCAGGAGGATATAAAAAAATGCTCTGACGCATACTCCGCGCGCGCGATCGAAGTTATGTGGGACTCGTCCCGACGCCTACCAGAACCATACCCACTAAAAAACCCCCTGTCGGCTCGTGCATTTTTGCCACTCAGCCTTCATCTGGGCGACGGCCAATTGGAGAAAGAGGCCGCGCTAGCGGGGCCCTTAAGGGGTCACCCGCTGAGATTTACATAGCACTGAAGGTGCTCAAAAATGAAAAGTAAAATAAAAAACATTAAAAATGAAAAATAAAATTGCATTAAATCGGATTTACGTTAGAATTAGAATTTACGATAGAATTAGGATTTGCGGCCTGAAGGGCCTCGAGATCTAAAGTTAACTGCGTGGGTTCGCCCGTGTGCGCGTTTCTCGGCTTAGCGACTTTGAATTTCGATTCTAACACAGGAGCAGTATATGAGACTGAATCTCGAACAAGATGATTGGGATGGGATTCGGCGCGTTTGAAGAACGATTCTGAGAGTGTTTTGAGGTGCTGTTTCACTGTAGGTAGTTCAAGATCTCTGTGCAGGTCCGCGTTGCGCACGTACCAAGGTGCGTTTTTGGCCCTGCGGCAGAACAGATTTTGAACTACCTGCAGCTTATACAGGACGGAGGGATTGGCGTGGGCAAAGACTGGCGAAGCATATGACATGACGGGTCTAACGCAGACCTTATAAAGCGTACGTTTATTTCTGAAGGACATTTTACTTTTTCTACCTGTCATACTATTTAGGCGGCTTAAGTAGAAACGCGCGAGTTTCGTTACTCTATCGACGTGTGGCTTGAAAGAAAGCGTCTGATCTAAGGTGACGCCTAAGTATTTAATACTGCGCTTCCAGGGGATGGGAATACCTAACATTCGAACGTGAAGATCGTTGTAGCGATTACGACGTTTGTGGTCGAATTGAATGGCAGAACTCTTTTCTGGGTTGACATCGATACGTCATTTTTGAAACCAAACACCGAGGGCGTTTACGGCCTTTTGGAGTCTGGTGATGTTATACGGGATCGATTGACCTTTAGTGTAAAGGATCGTCTGCAAAGAGGGCGAGTTTAACGCCTTTCGGCGGGATGGGGATGTCGTTTTAGTGTACACGGTGTACAGCAGAGGGGCGAGGACTGAGCCTTGCGGGACTCCAGCCCTTATGGGACGAGGCGCCGAGAGCGTGCCTTCATGTTTGAATCGAAACGTACGGTCTTTAAGAAACGACGCGATTAATCTGTCTAGGCGAACCGGTAATCCTATTTTATAGAGTTTAAAAACGAGACCACTGTGCCAGACTTTATCGAAAGCCTTGGCTACGTCAAAGAGAACCGCGATTGTTTTTTTACGACGCGGATAGAATCCTTCGAGTATGTACTCGACGATTCGATGGACTTGCTGAGGGCAGGAGTGCTTAGCGCGAAAGCCGAACTGGTGGGGAATGGTGGGGAATAATGAGAGGAACTGGTGGGGAATAATGAGAGGCACGTACGCAGTGAGACTCGTCGAAAGAGATTGTCAAAAGGCACAGCCAGTTAACAATCTCAGGGTCATTTCGACGCACGTTGTTTGTTTTGTTAGTTGCAAGTTTAAATATTTTAATGTAAAAACGTTGTAATTTTTGTTAATAATGGTTCTTTGTTGTACTGTGTGTATGAATAATTCTAGAAAATTTTTATTGAATTGCTCGAGCCAAAGTTTCGCGAATATTTCGATCTTGAAATAAATATTGTCTTTATTGGCAATGAAATACTTAAGCGTATTAAAGATTGTAAATTTGATATGCCATGTGAGTGTTTCCCTTTAGGTTACTTGAAAAAACTATATTTTACATTCAGAATTTACCACACCATCAAAAGAGACAAAAAATTATAAAAAAACAAAATATAAAAGAAAATTATTAGAGTAAGTAATTTGTAAAGTATTCTATCATACTGAAAATGAAACTATTTAACAAATGTTTTGTTTAATTTGTCTTAATCTATTGTGACACCCCTACCAAAATAGGTAGCAATTTTTTAGCATATCTTTTCTCCCCATAATCCCTACCTCAGAAGATATTTTTCTGCTCAGAATGCGAGCAAAAATAATGTTTCTGAATACTAAGGCTTGTGACTCTGTCCGATGCTGGCTTTACCGGCTCGGCAGCCACCGCAAGACAATAATGTGAAAAGCCGTTTGCTAAGACTTAGCAAGCATGAAAAAAAAAAACAACATGAGCATTTTACGAAATCAGTATTTGCACACATGTACTTATGTGGCGAATAAAACAATATAATTATTTCATTAACACAAAGAAATTTTTTTTTGTGAAGAGCAACAGTAATCGAAATGTAACTGTGAATTGCTAATAGTATATTATGACTACTAAGTTATAGTTTATTCGAATAAACCTTTATATTCCCAGCCTTTTTTATATCTTTTGTATATTATCTATAGTGGCAAAAAATATTTGAATCTTCATTATTACAGTACGAGGTTCCAAATTAGCTGTATATTTTACTAACTCATTTTAAACATAGCCGTGTCAATAATTACAAAAATAATTGTTTGTTCTTAACAGTTTTAAGCTTAATTTTTAACATTTTTCATCTAACGCCTTTTTGTAACATCTCTCATTTTTAATACATATCTACACAACAGACTCTGAATAATAAAACCGTTTTCCCCTCGAGTTAGGAACTTCGGGAGCTCCTGGAACACCTGCACGCACTTCGAGAAGCTGCCAAAAACGAGAGATTCAAACATTACCGACCGCCCTCCCACCTGATGTCGCTACCAGGACTGCATAGACACAGAGACACAAACGTGGACAAGAATGAACGCCAGTGGCTGGAGTTTCAGGGTAAGAGAAGTCACAAATCGATCGTATTTTTTGTACAAATGTCCATAAAATAAATGAATGATGGCTGGCGCATGTCGGGGGCGCTGCCCACATGGTCCACAACTAAGGTTGCAGCATTAGTTGAACTATACCTAATGCAGGCCCGAACCAACTTCTACAGATATTCAGCAAGTACCATTCTAGCTTTAAACAAGTCAGCTCATTCGACTCGAGTAGCCAAAACTCAATATATTTATTGCATTCACACGGTAATTTACAATGGTATTCAATATTTTAAGATCACATGTGTACCTCTTAAGGTGTAGCAATAGAGAGGCCGACGTTTTATTCATAAAATTAATTCAATAATGTCATTTTTATAAAAAAATAATATATTAAGTCATAATAATTAATGTCATATATTTTTAAATGCCAATGTGTAAGTGTTTTTTTAAAATATGAATGTATATTATGTCACTGCGTGTTTATCAATAACAAGTTCGTTTAGACTATAATAGGATTTATTTATCGAAAATGTTTTCAGTAACTTCAGGAATTTTATACAGATTTTTTCGTTTTACGAAAACTTCGACATACTAGAATTCAATACAAAAGGATAACTCGATCGTATTTTTTTCTCTACAGTCATCACAATTTTCTATTATGTTCTTAAATTAAAACATATTTAACGCTTTTACTTTTAGATATCGACGGCAACTCTAGTGGACAAGAAACCACGATGACCAAAGATGCTTCTGAAGAAACAGAATTAGTTTTGACGACAGAACCAAATGTTGATGATCTAAATAAAATTAAGAAAGTTAGTGAAGTTATTGCTAATAATCGTACAGATAACCGAGAAAGAGATGGTGTTAGTTTAGAAATAAAAGAGAATAATACACCTTATGCTGAAGAAAATAAGGTTGGAATTGAAACTCAAGGGATTAAAGAAGACTTAAAGAAAGTAGAAATATATTCAGGTATAGAAAAGAAAAATAGGATTGCGAAGACTAAGTTAAAACCTGGAGACGCGGCACGAGTCGTAAGTAGATTCCTTTTTATTTTAAAAAAGTTTAAGGATTTTTTAAAATTGATGGTGGCCGTGATTAATTATTTGCTCCCACTCAATAGCGAATCGAATCAAAAATGGTAAAGTAGATTGGTATTGTTTACAATTTCACAATCTTAACCCTCGTTGAATATACACAAAAAACAACTTATAATTATAGACGACCTCATGGTCTAGTGGTTAGTAGCCCTGCCTCATACGCCGAAGGTCCTAGATTCGAGTCCTGGTCGGGGCATTCATTTGTGTGATGAACACAGATGTTAGTTCGCGGGTCATTGTTGTTTATATTTGTATGTATGTTTATTTTGGGTGCCCCACCAGTTCGCCGTATGGTCATCTTACTTTGCATACTTAGGGGCAATACAGTTGGTGTGTTTTTCTGGAGGATAATTATTAATTAGCACTACAGTGAAACTAAATTCGAAGTCTTTAAAACCTTAAGTATTTATAGTGAATAAGATTTTGCCAACTTACTATTAGTGCACAGACGAAATTGAAACGATATGTACGCCATTAAATTTCTTAAACACAAAGATACCACTGTTGTGTTGAAGGTTTTTCTCGAAGGGACATAAGATTAAAAACAGTATGAAGTGTAGTCGAAACAAATAATGTCTCTATAAATATTTACAATGCTAACATATCAAACGCTTATCAAATACAAACGGAGAGTTTACTTATGTAATTGTAAGTTTATTGCACTGTTTTAATAAAACAATGTGATGGTAGATTATTTAATCACATAACGCGTTGTTAAAATGGTACTTATTTTGAAGATAAATGTTTAAAACAAGATTAAGCTTGCTGAAAAAAGGTAGGGTTTGTTGAACTAAAGGCAGTTTTAATTGTTTGTTTGTGAACACAATGTATGAACATAAAAATGTTCATATATATGATTTAAAATAATCTTCTTTATAAAACGAGATCAAAGACTGATTGGTAGACAACGCGCAGCCTGAACCAGTGCATCTAGACTCATGAAACTTTTACACGCAGCGGGGAAGGGGACACATAATTTATTTTTACATCTCCCCATAGAGTTATTTATAGCTTGTACCATGATATAAAGATAAAAATTATTTGCCCTATTGTGGCTGAAAATTTTGAATCTAGCGACAGTATATTTTTATGTTGCCCTTCTACCAAACCCTGCCGAGGAAGATAGTCTTTATTTTTAATTGCGATACAGATTCAGATGTCTGAAGAAATATACTGGCGTTGCTAGACTGAAACACTTCAACTACAACTACAACTTAGACACTTACACATGCTTCAACACCCAGTTTTACAAATGCTGAGTTCAGAAATAGATTCAGCTTTAGCATGAATTCAGATCCAAAATATACCCTCTAAGAAAGATTTTAAGATATTAGGATTTATCCTAAAATAAAAATTTTATATAAATGTGACAGAATTTAATGAAATTATGTAGACATTAAATATCGTCGTCTGAAGCTTGTTCTTTACTCTTAATTTCTCTAAAAGTTCTATTTCGAAAATGCTGTCCTGACAGTTACGAAACACGTCATCCAAATGTGTTGACCTGACCTGACATCAAGTCAGAACAGTCAGTGAGGGTGTTCGTCGTTTGGATACTTGGGGGGAGGGTCAATAAGAACAAGTAATTGTCAATGTTGAGAAAAAATAAATATTTGAATTTGAATTTGAAAGGGAGACTTGCCGAGCTAACAGATGCAGATAAGAATCATTTTGTATAGACATAAAAAGACTCTGTAAAGTTATTTTCTTGCCAGTTCTTCTTCACGAAGGTTTTTCCTAACTGGCAGTAGAGTCATGTTTTATTTGACGTCAGTAAGAACAAGTAATTGACAGTGTTGAGAAACAAATATTTGAATTTAAGTTTATATAACAAATTCAAGGCAATTTAAACAGTTTCGTAGTTAACGTGTAATCATCAGTAGTTACAACAAAGGTAAACCGTATGTTGGTGTTAGTTCACGGATCGTAAGTTATCTCACTTATCTTATGCGTTATATCATGTTTTTAGTGAGGTATAAAGCACTGAAAGACAAATGAGAGCTCCAGAAAACTTTTAAAGCATTTAAGATGACTTAGACATTTACAAATGATTGATATCTCTTGATTACTACCAGTGTACCAGTTTCTAAATATAAAAGATTTTTTTTGTATATGCAGTCAAAACTAGAAAAAATATAGTTAAAAAAGAAATGATAGAGCGAACAAAACAACTGGATACAATTACATTTGATAACTTGAATTCCAGTTACAAATAAATATACGTTATGTTATGTGATGGGCATAAATCAAAATTTTGAAGCCAAGAGCTAACTACTCCGGTGCTATGTAGGCGTTTAAAAGTTATGAAAGTATGCCAACGAATAATATGACAACGATTTACTTAACCCTTTACTTCGCAGACAGAAAAAATCTTAAAATTTGCTTGTTTTTCATTCTGGGGGTATTTAACCCTTTACTTCGCAGACAGAAAAAATCTTGAAATTTGCTTGTCTTTCATTTTGGGGGTATTTAAAGTACCCTTGTAACTTTTGGCTACGTTAATGCAGAGTTTCATAGTCCACAAACGAACATAGAAATGCACCTGATAGTAAATGTTTTAAACGCTCATGTCAGGGTATCATCGGAGATGTTATTAATGATAAGAAAGACTTAAAATTGACATTTAAGTACAGGTCGTCCAACCTAAAAGTAAAATTACATTTGTAACTCTTGATTTTTCTAGGAATACTAATAACACAAAATTACCGATAGCAATATTTTAGGAAACTGCGCAAGAGCCCAACTCTAAGGAAGTTTACAAAGATATAATGCAGCGCCTGCAGGCGTTGGGTGACACGGGACAGCGCGTGCTGGTCAAGTTGCAGGAGTCGCTGGTCAAGCCTACGGAGCACAGCGTTAAAGAGGTGGGTCATGTATTATAATATTTTAGTTTATTTAGTAATTTTGGTAAGTCTTCAGTTGTAGTATAAATGGAAAACAATATTTAGAAACATTAGACAATAACAGATGCTGTCTTCATCTAAGAAACCCTGTATATTTCTTTTTGTATCGTGTAAATAAATAATTTAAAAAAAGTACTTCGCTCCTGTTCTCGTAAAATTTGGAGATAAAACTTAATCTCTGTATACATCTTCCATAATTCTCATTCAGTGACATTATTAAGTCATTCAAGACATTAGCAAGTCTATAAATATTTTCATTTCGACCGCTGGCTTGCAAGCTCTTTTTGCTTGTCAATCATTAAACTTCATAAAATGTCGAGCGTGACATTAAATCTCAATCGAAAAATCTCTAGATTACCACTTTTAGCTTTTTTACTGCTAGTCTTATGTTGTGATTTACTCAAAATATCTGGTTAATATAGAAAATTAGGTTGCAAGTCTTTAAATACTTAAGAAAATATTGGGTTTTAAGAAATGAGTTTAGAAACGCGCGTTGTCGCTACTACGGTAACATGCTGTAAATGTTCTTTTAGCATAAATGTTTGTAATACGAAAATCATATTGTAAATAGATTAATATTGATTTTGATAAATTGATTTTGTCAATAAATTATTTATTATTATAGTGTTTATTTATGTAGATTCCAGTTTTATTTCAGAATTGTCATATTTAGCTAAATTTCATGTAAAATGCACAGCGGTTGCGTTCAGGGCGATTGAGCACTCAAGAAATACTTCAGAAATACCTCCAAATTATTACAGGTTAAAGTAAATGCGAGCAGAATTTTATCTTCGCTTTCTGGCAACGATCAAGACTTGGACCATTTGCACAGCGTGATACAAGAGGCTGTTGAAGAAGAGAAAACTAGGGCTAAGAGGCAAGGTAGGGATTTATTTTATATTGCTCCAAGAAAACTTTCCTTGGGGCTTTCAATCGGTTCAATTCACGAAATAGAGCTTTCTGAATGGAGCTATTAGAAGTATGTTCCAGAACTTCTAATTGAATACTAAAATTCTTTATTTAAAGGCAATAAACACAAACAATACAATTTCAACCTTGCTCCAAAATGCTATTACTATTTAAAAATCGAATACAAAACGAGTGATAAAACAAGCTTATGTAACATGTAAATTTGATTATGCAAAAATGTAACTTCGTCTTATATAATAGACTGTCCAGCTATTTTTTGCTTGAAATAGATATATATGCCTTTGCTTGAATTTACTTACATCACCACTGATGCCATTTTGTTCCCTTCTCCTTGCCTTTAGCTCACACTCGCAAATTAATTTTAACGGTACAACACATTACCCATGCATTTACATTACACTTTTTTCTTATTTATTTTTATTTCGAAATGGACAGTTTATTTATGGCCCTATTAGCCTTTTAAATTTCACTGGACTCGGTGGCCTAGCGACTCCTACATACGATACGCCTAAGGGCACCCGAGGGGGAACGGACCTCGGGTTAGGACGTCGTATATTGAAACTACCACTGGTTCGGAAGGATCATCTGCTGCAAACGAACTAGCAAGAAACTCCATAGGAATGCGTACACGCGTGATCCTGGCCCACCGGTGGGTTACGCGATGCGAATGCCGTGTTGCCCTATTTCTGACTGGAACGCCTTTTTTTTGTTCCCCTCCACGGGAAGGGCAGGAGGATAAAAAATGCTCTGACGTATGCTCTGGCGCGCGCGATCCAGGTTATGAGGGACTCGTCCCGATGCCTACCAGACCACTACCTACTAAAAAAACCCCCTGTCGGCTCGTGCAATTTTTTGCCACTCAGCCTACATCTGAGCGACGGCCAATTGAAGAAAGAGGCCGCGCTAGCGGGGCCCAGAAGGGGTCACCCGCTGGGATTTACATAGCACTGAAGGTGCTCAAAGCACTGAAGGTGAATACATAGCACTGAAGGTGCTCAAAATGAAAAGTAAATAATTAGAAACATTAAAAATTGAAAATAAAATTGCATTAATTCGGATTTACGTTAGAATTAGAATTTACGTTAGAATTAGTATTTGCGGCCTGAAGGGCTTCGAGATCTAAAGTTAATTGCGTGGGTTCGCCACGGTGTGCGTTTCTTGGTCTAGAGACTTTGAATTTCGAATCAAAGACAGGAGCAGTATATGAGACTGAATCTCGAACTAGAGGATTGGGATGGGTTTCGGCGCGTTTGAAGAACGATTCTTAGAGTGTTTTTAGGTGCTGTTGCACTGTAGGTAGTTCAAGATCTCTGTGCAGATCCACGTTACGCACGTACTAAGGTGCGTTTGTGGCCCTGCGGTAGAAGAGATTTTGAACTACCTGCAGTTTATGCAGGACGGAGGGTTGGGCGTGGGCAAAGACTGGCGAGGCCTATGACATGACGAGTCTAACGCAGACCTTATAAAGCATACGTTTATTTCTGAAAGACATTTGACTTTTTCTACCTAACATACTATATAGGCGGCTTAAGTACAAACACGCGAGTTTCGTCGCCACGTCGCCACGAGTTTCAAGCCACAAGTCGATAGAGTACTCTCGACGGGTGGCTTGAAAGAAAGCGTCTGATCTAAGGTGACGCCGAAGTATTTAATACTGCACTTCCAGGGGATCGGAATACCTAATATTCGAATGTGGGGATCGTTGTAGCGATTACGGAGTTTGTAGTCGAATTGAATAGCAGAACTCTTTTCTGGGTTGACATTGATACGCCATTTTTGAAACCAAACACCGAGGGCGTTTACGGCCTTTTTGGGGTCTGGTGATGTTATTCGGGACCACGTGACCTTTAGTGTAAAGGGCGGTATCGTCTGCAAAGAGGGCGAGTTCGACGCCTTTTGGCGGGATGGGGATGTCGTTAGTGTACACGGTGTACAGCAGAGGGGCGAGGACTGAGCCTTGAGGGACTCCAGCCTTTATGGGGCGAGGCGCGGAGAGCGTGCCTTCATGTTTAAATCGAAACGTATGGTCTTTGAGAAACGACGCGATTTATCTGACTAGGCGATCCGGTAAGCCTATTTTGTAGAGATTATAAACGAGACCGCTGCGCCAGACTTTGTCGAAAGCCTTGGCTACGTCAAATAAAACCGCGACTGTTTTATAACGACGCGGATAAAAACCGTTAAATATTTACTCGACGATTCAATGGACTTGCTGAGGGCAGGAGTGCTTAGCGCGAAAGCCGAACTGATGGAGAATAATGAGAGGATCGCCATCCGGTGGAAACATCCGTTGGTTCCGCATTCGAGAGAGTATGACTCTCTCGAGAAGTTTAGACATTGCCTTGAGGAGGCTGATGGGTCTGTGATTAGCCGGGATGTTCAGAGGTTTACCCTGCTTGAGAATGCCTATGACTGTCGCTTCTTTCCAGGCTTTTGGAAAGTAGCTATGGTCGAAGCAGGCATTGAAGATGATAGCTAACAAGGTAAGCACCTGCTGTGGCAGGTGCTTAAGTGCGTGGTTGGAAATTCCATCCGCACCCGGAGCCTTTTTGGACTTTTGCTTTCTAATGAGAAGCAAGATTTCATCATTAGAGACTGTGACGGGGTGATCGGTGATAGGGAGAGATTCTCTGCGGAGAACTTCGTCCTCCACCGCCTGGATGTGGGAGGGATCCGCGGGTTGCGTGCTGGGCGAACATTGTGCCGCTATGCTGTCGGCGAAGCATTCGGCTTTCTCTTCGACTTCGAAGGCAATGGTGCCGTCGGGACGAGTGAGAGGAGGAACGTCAGAGGCGGTGTCTACGCGTAAAGCTCGGGCCATTCGATAATACGCTTGGTGGGACGGGGAGATATTCTCTATGAGATCGTTAAACTGAGTGTCACGGAGTTCCGCGAGGCGAGACCTAACTTTACGTTGAAGCTGATTTGCAGCTGTTCTATATGCGGGCGTGGGATATTTCTTGGCTCTCCAGAGAGCCACGTTTTTAGCTTTAATGAGATTGCTAACGGCTAGGGGAATCGTTGGTTTGCCTTGCTTAGCAACCTCTTCGTTATCGCTGATGGCTGAGTTGATAGCATCAGTGAGAGTGTTGACTAATGAATCTATTTTATCCAGGCTATCTAATTGATCGGGCGAGATCGCGAGCGGAGAGTTCGGGGCCTCTAAGGCTGAAACTAACGTATTTTTAAAACCTTTCCAGTTGGTAAAGGTCTTAAGAGATGTGACGTTATCGTTAGGCGCACCTAGCACGAGGTCATCGAGCGGTTCGATAGACCTGGGATCGAGATTGATTCGCTTGACAATTGCAAAATCGAGGATGTCTGGAGAGTAGTTCGGATTGTTGGGATAGTGAGTGGGAGTGATGGGAGAGATGACGTCTAAGTCAAGTGAGTTAGTGATGTCGAGGAGAGCGATACCGCTGGTGTTGGTCGCTAGGCACGTCCAGTCAGTATGTTTGGAGTTAAAGTCTCCGAACATAATGACTGAATGGCCGAGGTTGGCTGCGGGTTGGTCTGGAGCCACTAGGTATGTAGACTGAAGCTATGATGATGGTCGGATGACCAGTCATAGCCAATCTGCACACAGTGGCTTCCATGTTGAGGAGAGGAGGGGTAGGGAGAGGACAGAAATGGAAGCCTCTTTTGTAATACATAGCAGTGCCGCCGCAACCGTTGAAGTTGGGCCTATCGTTGCGAGTAAACGCTTACTTGGGAATAGCGAATGCCCTGGAGCGGTTTGGAGTAAGCCATGTCTCCTGGAGAAGCAATAAGTCTGGCTCTTTGTTCTGAAGGAACAGTTTGAGCTCAGGAAGGTTGGTGCTAAGGTTACGAATGTTAAAAGATACTAAGGATAAGCCCTTGGGTTTGATACGACCGGACGCGGGATTTGCGGGTCTAGACATTATATTTGCTTATTTACGAATTTATACAAAAATAAAAAATAAAAATAAAAAAATTCACAGTCCATCTCGGACGGGACGGGAGACGCGGGAGAGCTGTAGACCTGAGGGGTCTGGACGTTGGAGGCCTGAGGGGCCGGGGTTGAGGCCTGAGGGGCCGGGGACGCGATAGTTGCCTGTAAGGCCTGCGTTATTACGTCATCTGAAATGGGGACGCCGGACGCAACGAGCGCCTGGGCGAACGACCTAGGAAAGTTTACCAAGCTTTGCTGGTCCATTGGAGAGCTTGGGACTACAATATATAAATATATAATAATGCCTAGGTCCCCTAACAAACCTAGCACCTAAACCTACCTACCCGCGGTAGGGGGGCTGGGGACGACGCGAGGTGGTGCCCCTAATTCGGACAGCACTGTACCGTCACCCTGGGAAAGGCCCAAGTGCAATGGGATCGGGTCAGCCGATTTCTCCTTGGCCTGAAGGGCCTTGGAAGCGCACCGGGGCAACGCTATCAGGCATAGTTGTGACCGTTAAGTATCCACCTGATCAAACGCGAGTCTACTACGGAGTGTGTTGCCAATAAATTGACAACAAAAACCGGCCGTAGACCTGACGAGGTTGGGTTGCCTTGAAAGTGCGGGATTGACTACGTTACGACCGGCCGCAGTAGAAAATCAGCCCGAGCCTTGCGAACTACTATCGAATTGATTCGACCATAGTAAGTTCAGTTCTGTTGTTGCTGCGAGACTGACTTAGTTGCAGCCGATCGAAACCGGCCGCAGCGTAAGTCCTACAGAGGCTTATCTCAAGTCGTCGAGGACGAAGCGAGATTTGTACGAATCTCAGCGTATGAGTATTGCTACGAGTTGTCGTCGTGAGACGACAATCGTGACTCAACAGCTGGTGCGACCGCGAACACGTCCGAGCGGGGCCGGACGCAGAACAGATCTGAGAGTGGCGTTGGAGTATTGCTACGAGAGAAGTCGTGAGACAACAATCGTGACTCGGCAGCCGAGAGCGACCTTCAACACGTCCGAACGGGTCCAGACGCAGATCGGTTCTGTGACTGGAACGCCGGCGTTCCTTGTTGTAATAGCGTCGTCGGGGTCTGTTAAGACGTTACGCGGACGCCTGTAACGAACCAGCGCGTCTGGGTTGGCTGAGTAGTCAGCTGACTTATTGACCAGCGGGTTGGGATGGTGGCGAGCGTTTTCGAAGTACTTACAATTACACACACACACCTTCATAAACAAGTACACACATTCTCGGCCGAATAACGATAATTTTGCAAGGGTGGAAACACCACCTACTTAAACGTCCATTGCGGTGTCTTAATAACAATGCCCGTTTTGTGTTGAAGTCCATCAAGCAATAAAAATCAAAATGTATGATTTGAACAAATTATGATCAAATTGATTATATAGCTTTAAGACCATAAATTAAGGTCACTATCGGCTCGAATACCCTTTCTATACCTCTATATTAGAAGTTCTATGGAATATTTGTATAGGGAGTTATAATTTTCGTGGATATACTGCAATGCAAAATAGTTTTTATAGGGAGACCTGCATAGAATTTGACGTCGAACAATCCCTTCCTATTTAAAAAAATACACATTGATTATTTAGTAAGAAGACAATATCCAATACAATATTCATAATGATAAAAATTTTGAAATATGTGTATTTATCATTTTGAAATATTTACGTAACGCTTCCCTCGGTATGCACATGTTCGTAAAGCATGCATTACCTATAATGAATGGATATATGAATACATAGAAAGCTCGATTGTCTTAGGGCTGACTTTTCAATGCCCAGGTAATTTTTAATAATAGAATAATTTTTGAAAATTTGGCATCATTTTTATGAAAGTCTTGTTAAGTGTCAAAGTAATTCTCCCGATCAAAAATAACTAAGCATTGAAAAATCAGCCCTTAGCCAACTGTTTGTTTTACGAAACGTGGAAATCCTATATTTGAGTACTTTCATCTTAAATCCGTCACGATTTCAAAATACAAGAAAATCATTTAATTATACATAATAGCGAAAAATAGGTGATGTTGTTACAAGAATAACTAATAGTTATATCTAATTACTAAAATTACTAAATATAATCACTAAAGTAATAGAAAATTAATGAAACTATGAACTTTGATAAAAGAGAAGAAATGGCTTGCTCAGATGGATCAAATCATATCTGAGCAATCGATCCCAAGCAGTTGTATTGGGTGGATATAGGTCCGACTTTATAGGTATACCAACAGGTTTACCACAAGGATCTCATTTAGGAGCGCTATTTTATAATGTATACGTTTCAGACATTGATGCCTGTTTCAAATTTGCTCGGCACTTAATGTACGCAGACGATAAAAAAATATTTACGAAAATCAACTCTGTTTCAGACTGTCTGAAAATGCAAACAGACTTGGATGCATTATCACAATATTATAAAAAAAACAATATAACTGTTAATATAGAAAAATGTAAATGTATCAGTTTTACTCGAAGCACTAAGCAGATAACCTATACTTACAATTTTAATAATAATCCAATTCGTAGAACATCTTTAATTAGAGACCTAGGTGTACATTTTGATAATAAAATGCTTCTTAGGGATCACATCGATATGATAGTGGATAAAGCGTTCAAAAACTTAGGTTTCGTGATTCGATCATGCCAATTATTCAAAAGTATCAATACTTTAAAAACAATATACAATGCCTACGTCCGCAGCATTGTCGAATACGCAAGCCCGATTTGGTGTCCTCAGTATTCCACGCATAAGTATCAGTTAGAAAAAGTTCAATCAAAATTCATAAAACACCTGAACTATCGTCTTCGCAAGTCAGGGCCATTAACATACAGGGAGAGCTGTCAGCAGTATCAATTACTAACTTTAGAAGACAGGCGAAAATTAGTAGACTTGATGCTTCTGTTTGACATAGTGCGTAGCAATGTAGACTGCACAGAGCTGGTGGATACTGTCATGTTAAGTGTCCCTGGCTTGCGCTCCCAGCGTCGCATTCCTCCACTTTTCAAAATCCCTCTGACGAAAACGAATTTTGCCCAAAACGCCCCATTTTCCCGATTACCGCGAATATATAATGACATTTTCTCGGAGATTGACTTGTTCTGTAGTAAGGCCACTATTAAGTCACAGGCAACCAAAATATTGTCGTAGTTTTCATTTTATTTATATATTTTATATTTTATTCGAATATGTTTTCATTCTTAAATTTATAAGCATACATACATTTTATATATATTTTTCCTTATTGCTCCTTCCTTTTTCAACGCAAGTCTCGGTGTATAACATTAAAATACAAATTCTTTTTCCACTTCGCCTTCGCTTGGCTTATTTTTTTTTAAATGTAAGAGAAGCCTGTAATTAGTCATACTAGTTATAATACTCTTATTTTGTAATTCATGATGTCACACTGTTGGTTTCTGAAATAAATCAATAAATGGCTAAAGCGTAATTGTCACTAAAGTACGTCTCCTTACGATAGCGTCGGGTGACGGGTCGCTCACTTCCCTCTAATATGGTTGAGGAGCTGGCTGGATCTCGCGTTAACTCGTGTGCTGCAGAAAAAATAATTTTGTACAGACAAAAACAGACATTGTAAATTTATTTTGAATAAATTATACCCGTGAAGTTTCTTGCCAGTTCTTCTTCACGAAAGCTTTTTCAGACTGGTGGTAGAGTCATCCCTTATTTGACGTCACAAGTAATTGTTAATGTTAAGAAATAAATATTTTAAATTGAATTCAATATAAAGTATTTCTTATTGTTCAGCGAAACGCCGAGAAGCGAACGAAGCGGCGCGCGTAAAACGAGAGACAATGTTGGCTGCCATCGAACTGACGAAGCAGTTCAACGAAGATGATGAAGAAAGGAATTTAGCGCAGGAAGAGGTAAACTTTGAATACTTTTGAATAAATAATTAAGTTGAGAATTATAAAATTAGGCCCAGAAATGTTATGCTAATACAAATAGTCTTGAGGGTACAATAAAAAATAGGTACAAAATTTATCGAATTCGTATAGTATCAAATAATGCAAAAATGTAAATGAAATATTTTAATCAAATATTTTCAACCTGCCCACGGCATTATGCCAGTAATGTTGGCTGCGGTGCCGCCTTGAATATAATAATGTTTATTGGTCACTATATTTTACAGAAATTGCTTAAAACTAGGACAAAAATGCAAATAATCTGATAGGTACTTACATTTTGAAGATATAACTTTTAGGATCGCTCTCTGGGCCTTCTCTGATTTGATCAGCAGTGACTTGTTAACACCTCCCCAAGCAACTATGCAGTAGTTAAAAATCGACTGGCATAATAGACGCATTTCTCTGTGGAGAATTAGCACAGCTTCTGAGAGCCCTAAAACATGAAGGGTTTTCCTTATTCGTGATGATACATCATAGGCCATAAGGTAAAAATGATTAGGGGCTGCCGTCCTCAGAGAGATCGAGAAAGGAAAAAAGGTAGTCTTATTCAAATTTAAGGTTAATAGATTTAAATGTAGTCAAATCATAACTTGCCCAGTCTGACCCAGAAACCAGAATGACTGTATCATCAGCATAAGCAATAATGTTGGAGTCCTTAAGAGACAGCTGACAAAGTTGGTTGATGTACAGGAGAAAGAGTGCGGGGCCTAGAATACTTCCCTGAGGGATTCCATAAGACAGTGTTTGCTCATCACTGAGAAAAGAGCCAATTCTAAATATTTGGCTACGATTTTGTAAGTAATCGCTAAAGAGATCTAATACCCGACCCCTGATGCCAGTTTGCTCTAGTTTGGAAATAGGATAGATTTGGAGGAAGATAGGTACTCAGACTGTAAGAATGCCTTACTGAAATCCAAGAAGATGCCAAGGCATTTTTTATTTTATTACTATTCTTAATACCTCATATCTCCAGAACCACTTAACGGATTTACATAATAGGGGTATCTTTAGATTTGTCTTCGCAGCCCAAGTGTTCTTAGATAGGTGACTTTAAAAAAAACCAAACATGGCGGCTGTGCAAAGTACTTGTAGTTAAAGAAAAAAATATAGAAATATTTTTTCGAATAATACAATACGGGTATCAAAATTAAAGCGCTCGATACAAGGATCAAAAAGATTGATTATTATTACCGTAATACAAATAAAAAAATACGATTAGAAAGATAAAAAATGTGGACTTAGCTCTTTCCCATGCCTATGCCAAGCAAGCTGCGAGCTGCGCTTCTTCACACTTTGGGGTGTAGCCTTTCCAACAAAAAAAAGGATTGTCAAATTCGGACTACTCTGTAAAAAGTTATGCATGGTCAAACATAGAAAAATATATACATGGCGATTATAGAACCTCCTCTGTTTTCTTCGTCGCTTGAAAAAAATACTTCCTCTTTCTCTGCATAAGAATTAAGTATGGTATAAGAAAATTAAAAAACAAATTTATATTTATCCACGAGAAAAACAATTCTAAGACGAATATTATTTAAGTTAGGTTTATGCCAGCTTTTCTCGATTTTTCTACTGTGTGCGCATGCTTGCTGTTCGTCTGCCAGTCTCACCCGGCAGGCTTGACCACAGAGGGCGGTCAGTATCAGTACTCAGGATGCTGTTGCACAAACCCCCACTCCATACGTATATGGGGCACGAAAGCTGCTGACTGAACGGGCCGTCGGCCCGACATAGTCATCCCCGTTTAAGCGCTAAATAGTTCACCCAACAGCAGAATCATACCTATCAGATAAGATGTGACACAAACGTAATTATTTCCCTCTAAACCTTGGTATAATCTACTAAAGCATGTTGTCACAGTAATAATTTTAAATTATCTTTCTGTCACTAATTGTATTCTACAACTAGTGACAGAAAAAAACTGGAGTTTGAGTACTCAAGTATAACAGGCAACCAACGTGGTATTGGAGTCCGGATCGATCTATAAATGCTGCCTTTAATTTTATGCTGGGCAGTAACAGTGCATAAATTACAAGGTACAACGTTAGACCGGGCAGTTGTTGACTTAAGCAGTCACCCATTTGCTAGGTCAGGCTTACGTTGCTTTGAGCAGAGTGAGATCTCTCTCCGGGCTTGTTATCAGTTCTCTTGACCTTAAAACATTACTTAATCAACCACATGATGTAAACTCTTTTAATGAATTGAACCGCCTACGAAATATGTCTTATTTAAAAGACAGAAATAAAATAATAATTACAACAAAAACAAAATACGCGCCTGCGTGAAGAACAACTAATAGAAAATCAAATGCAAAGGCTGGAACAAGATAAAAATTCAATAATTACACAAAGTCAGCGAAATAAATCAAAACAATATCAAACATTATGTACACAAAAAAATGTCAATATGGAAGTCCTTCAAAGTTGTATGGAACATAGTATAGTAAAAGAGGGTAATGGGAGTCACTTAAGCGAGAAATCCAATAAAAAATAATTTCAAAACAAAATATTTATTGCAACCGTCTTTAAACATAATTTACTTAATAAACTATCAATTGAGATCAGTTTCAATCACTTTGGCAATCAACTTTGGAAATTATAAAAGTTAAAAAAAAACAGATTTGACTCCCATTCCACTGATATGAGGGTAATCAGAGTCAAATAAAATCTAGCACATATCGCAGACAAAACCTGTAGCTGAGTCCCACCCAGTGCACTCCGAGTGAGCCTATAGCCCACATGAGGTACATCTGAACCACATCTCGTTGTTTCTCCCGAAATCGTTGCATACTAGGCACCTGTTTCCTACATCCTCTGCGTCATCATCCTCATCGTCCTGGCACAAATCGTTAGTCCCAACATCAGATACAGAGGTTTCATTCGATTCTTGTAGCACTTGACGCTTTACCTTTTCAGGACCCTTCTTCTGGTCTTTGGTTTTCTTTCCCTGACCTTTACCTTTCCATTTCTTACTTTCTTCATGTGTTTCTTTACCTCTTTACCTCTTTTTTTTCTTCATTTTCTTATTTTGCTTTTTCTATTAGGTTTTCTTTCACTGGCGTTGAAGTTAAGATGGTTGCAGGTTGCTTCTTTCGGCCCTGTCTTGTAGCAATATTATGTGTCTTCTCTGGTAACTTGATTAAATCATGCAATGTAATTTGAGCTAAAGTGCTAGGACCTGGTGAGTCCATCTGTTCTGGTGCGCTCGGTACTGCGGTAAATGGGAGTCACCCGACTCTCATTACCCACTTCTACACTAATGAGAAATTTTTTTTATTAAAATAAAACTGTAAAATACTAACACAATATGAACTGCACATCACAATTTTAAATGTAAAAACTAAGTGCGTCTAATTGTCTTAATCGCATACTGCAAGATATTCGACACTTACCTTCTAATTTACATTGACGAAAAATTATATCACCGGAGCGTAAAAACAAAATACGACCATATCTAAGAAGCGCGGGCGCTGACTGGTGCGAGCCGTTCGGGGTAACGCGGGGGCCAGAGCGGGGGAAAAGACATCGTTTACGCATCGCTCGCGCCTACTGTTTTGTGGATGTGAGGATGATTCTCATTACCCTCTGACTGCCATTACCCTGCTCTCCCCTACATAGCATGCAGTCGGTTTTTTAAATAAATTGATTTCGTAGGTATTTACGCAAATTCATCAAATTCCTGAACCAAATTCAACCCCATTTATTTTGATTTATTCCATTAAACAAAAGACCTTTCTTATTTATTTACGTCAAAAACATATTATTACAGTTTTTTTTAATAAAAAGTATTCTCGTCTTGATAAGCCGATGATTTATGACCGGTTTCCAAAAAAATTTCAATAATCTAAGTAAAATCCCGTGGATTTTTACCACGGTTCTGGTAACTGGTAATCATGGCACTGAAAGTTAAAACTAAAAATCATGCTAAAAATCTCATGAAATCCTTAAATTATAGTCTTATTTTCTATAACCTGGAAAAAGGATCCTTAGTAGGAATAAGCTCTTTTCATGTCACTATGAAGTCAACTTCGACCTAATCTTCTACAGGAAGAGTTCTCCCCCGACGGTTACGCCGAGCACCACTCCACCGTCAACGAGACATCTCCTCTAGATATGAGCAACTCAGAGTTCTGGTCTTCCTTCTCTTCTTCGGAAGAAGCGTTACTGGAGTGCGAGGGGTTGATCCTGAATCTCCCCCTGACTCCCGGGTTGCGGTGTACGGACGGCGCGCAGGAGAGAGACTTCGAACACGCGGCTAAAGCTAATGCTTTGACCTACAGGTGAGTTAAATTTATTATGATGTAGATTTTTGGAGGCGAATACTGCAATTAAAACGAAGTCTATTTAATTGGCACCCTTTATAAATAAATTGACATATGTAACTAAAATTTTAATTGTTTTTGTACTCACATAGATAGATTGTATACTAACAAGGCCAAGTTGCTACAATAAAGAAATTTATTATTATTATTATTATTATACTCGTTACGGAAATAATCTTTATTGAAATTATTTTTTTCGGTATTTGTTTTTCTGGTTTTACATATGGAAACCTCCCTTAGATACCTTTAGATAAAGCACATTATTATTTTGACAAAAGATATGATTTAAATTTTAATAACTGTTGCAACACAAAACTTCTTTTTGCTATTATTATTATAAAGAGTAAAGATTTGCTTATTTATATGTTTTTTACTACTTTCAACAACCAAGCCAGCCCACCTGGTGGTTATCGGCATCTGCTTCTGTGGACATCATAAATCGCTTCGTTTATTACTTAGAATGCAGCGTGGAAGACAGTAACAGTTATGAAAATTAGTTTTCATCTTTATATATTTAGAGAAAATTATAAAGATGAAAATAATACTTAACCAAGCATTCCCTCCGATGGAAAAGGGTGAGCAGGCCGCGGCCCACGGCCCGACAATTGTTTTTTTTTTTTCTTTGCTGCCGAGGCACCCTCGCGGGAGGGAGGTGGAAGATGCGTCATGCATACCGCCCGCAGGAAAATACCGTCTTCTGCGGGGGGTATGTGGGACTCACCAGAATGGCACCTACCCTCTAAAAACCACCTGTTGGCTGTGGTAAAATTTTACCGTTAGCCTTCATCGGAAGCGACACCCGTCGGGAAGTTGGGCGCGCTGGCGGAGCCCGCCTGAAGTGAAAGTTGCACTGAAGGTGCTCAAAAGGACATGAGTTGGTGGCCGTTCTGGGCAGCCTCCGGTGAAGCCAGGGTGAAGCTCCTACCGGTGAGGAGCTTAGTCAAAGCTCGGAAATCGTCTATCGACGAGACAGTGATTTTAATAGATTCACCCGAGTTGGTCGCTCGGGTGTAGAGGATCTGGTGCTCTTTGCACAAAGTCTAGACCTCGGACCATTTACCCTTTTCCTGAAGGAATACGGGTGGTGGGACCTTAGACTTGACTGAAGTCGCGGTAGGGGGTGGGGTCACAGTGAGTGACATCAATGGGGCCGGGGCGGGTGCAGTAGGCGCCGGGGTAGCTGGCGTTGTGATCGCCACGGAGGGTGTTGAAGACACCGGGACGGGCGTTGAGGACGCCGGGGCTTGTTTCGAGCTCTTCTTAGAGCGCTTCTTAACGAGGGTGAAAGAGGGAGGCTCAGGGCCAGTTGGGGTGGCGTCCGAGGATGACTCGGTCGCGGTTGCACGCTTGCGGCGCGGCGGGGCGTTCGTTTCACACTCCATGTCACTGGAGGTGGGGGACGCGGGAGGGCCTAGGACCAGAGGGACCTGAGGGGCTTGCGTGGCCTGAGGGGGGCCTACACGCGATAAATCCGCATGTAATGCATAATTTATACATTTGTTCTGAGGTCATTTCAAAACCGAGAAAGGTAAGATTTCGAGCTAGCATCGCCGCGAAGTCTTCAAGACTTCGCGAGGCCATTGCGGAGGGGTTGGGGAGGGACAATAATATATAAATATATATTCTATGAACCTACCAACGATGACTAACTTCCTAAAACCACCCTACACGCGGTAGGGCGGTTGGGGACGACGCGGATAACTTACTCGAACACGAAGACTCGAGTTCTGGAAAGCAGAGCTTGCCGGAGCGGCGACGGCGACGCAGGTCGGCGACGACGGGCTGCAGGCGAAGAACGAAGATTCGTCGTGAAAACGACGGTTCTATGAAATTTAGGAAAACTGTGAAATTCAGGAGATACGGTACGAAAAACCTGAGTCGTGAAAACGACCCGTGAAATTTGGGGTGCTCAGTTAGTGCGGGGACTAAAGAGCGGAAAGTGCGTCTGCGATCGACGTGCGAACGAATCCGCACGCAAACCGTGACTCGCCCGACAATTGTTTTCGGAAAGTCATATATATTCTTATATGGGGAATTCTATGTAACTACATAATTCATCAAGATAGCCTTACTAACCCCACTGCAGGGACACCCGCCTCACCCAACCAGACTTGACACGTACCTGCGAAATAACTTCGTAGCTATGTGGGTTTCCTCACCATGTTTTCCTCCACCGCTGGAGTATGTATGTATGTATGTAAGTATGTACTTACGTTGTCAACTCATTGGAACATTAAGCAGGCCCGGGGATCAAACCCGGGAGAAACCAGTGCCGCAAGCACTGCTCCACCAACGCAATTATTATCATTGTTATTATCATAAAGAGGACAGATTTGTGTGTTGAATTAAAATCGATAAACTCTCATTCAAATTCAAATATGATAAAGATGGCGCCGGGACCACTTTTTTCTTATTCTTATTTATCTGGTAGACTATATAAAGTGTTATTTGTAGATCTCAATTATACAGTGTTGAAAGTGTTTTGTTATTATCGAAACAATTAACATAATTATATAGCTAAAATGTTAACTTGTACCACACGACAAATTTGCACTGTCACATGTTATCTTTACTAAAAGTGGGTTTGTCAAGTTTAAGTTTAGTTGTTCAACCAGGGGTTATTTATATTTTAACTAATTTTTCTTTTTCTAAACTAATTCTTAATTAATTTTTTATTTTAAAATAATGTAAATCCGTTAATGGCTATAAGTTGTTTTTTTTATGTGTTTTATATTTAATGTAAATTTGAAGTGCTGTGGATTTTATAAATAATAAATAAATAAAATAAAGAAATTAACTACCCACCAATATGTTTGTGTTTGTATATGAATGTAAATTATAAGAAAATTCTTTACAAGTTATAACACAACCTATTTGTAGTATATAAGTTTAGTATAAGTATGTTAATTGATAAAAGTACTTGCGCACTTAAATATACAAATAGCGCCAACTATTGAAGGGTGGCAGAACACTGTACAATGTTCTGTTACAGATTTTATCCTTATTCTTATTTATTAATGCCAGGGTCCCCTCCAACGGCTACTACTTCTTCATCTTCAACTCTGAGAACGAAGTGCAGACGAACACGATTCTGGCGCGGTTCTCTCTGCTGAAGGCGCGGTACGACTTGGCGCGAGTCGAGCGGACGTGTCTCAACGACAGCCAGTGTCATATGCAGTTGGATGCGTTTAGTGCGCAAAAGGTAATTGTGAATGCATTCGTTTATATTAAGAGACGAGAATTTTTTTTGGTAAAATATGTTTAAATACGGCTGAATTATACGATACTTTTTAGTTAGTAGCCCTGCCTCATTCGTCGAAAGGGGCATTCGTTTGTGCGATGAACACAGATGTTTGTTCTCGGGTCATGGTTGTTTATATTTATATATGTATGTTTATGCTGGGTCCCACCCCGTTCGCTGTATGGTCATCCATGACACAGTTTGTGCTTACTTTGGGCCATACAGTTGGTGTGTTAATTTGTCTGGGCTCTATTTTCATATTATTTTATTTTAAATCGAAATTCAAAACATTTATTATAAGTAATTAACAGCCTTGTCCCGCCTTATATTTAAGTATAACTGAAGTTGTAATTTTTTAAATTGTTGTATGCGAAAAATAAAGTTTTTTAATTATTTTTTTTTTTAATTAATAATGCACATAATAAAATTTAATGTCCAAAGTTTGACAGACATAGAGTGACATAGAGTAGACAGACAGACATTGTTAGTTCCAAGTGGCTATAAACGTTGCACAAAGCATATTTCGTAATTTTTTTATCATTGTTTAATATGACACGCTTCTAGAACCATCACGGACACAAGTAGATATTGTTTCTGGCGCAGGTGGTGCTGGAGGTGCCGCTGCGCAACAACGACTCGCTGTGGAACGAGCAGGTGGTCGTGGTGTCGGAGTGCGAGCCGCGCACGGCGCTGTACTTGGCGTGCGTGCTGGCCGTGCCGGTGCTGGTGCTGGTCTTTGGCTTCCAATGATTTCACGTTGTGATATAATTATGTTTATACGTTTATTGTTATTTAGATGACACAGTTATTAAAAATGAGAAAATAGTGAAATATTTTTTATTTCCCTTTACAATTTTAGTTGTAGTTTAGACGCAGCGTAGAGGTTATACCTGCCCTGCCTCATACGCCGGAGATCCCGACGTTGAGCCTGGCTGGGGTTATAGATTTTTTAGTTGTCTGTATTTATATTATATATTTGTATGTTTATTCTGGGTTCCCCCCCAGTTCACTGTATGTTCACCCCTAAATTCAAATTCAAATTCAAATATTTATTTCTCAACATTGACAATTACTTGTTCTTATTGACGTCAAATAAAACATGATTCTACCACCAGTTCGAAAAAAAACCTTCGTGAAGAAGAACTGGCAAGAAACTTCACGGGTACATTTTTTTTTTACAAAATAAATTTACAGAGTCTCTTTATGTCTGTACAAATTATTCTTTTCTGCATCTGTTAGCTCGGCAAGTCTCCCTCCCCCCAAGTATCCAAACGACGAACACCCTCAAACGGCACCCGTTCACGAGTTAACGCGGGATCCAGCCATCGCCCTCCTCCACCATACTAGAGGGAAGTGAGCGACCCGTCACCCGACGCTACCATAAGAAGACGTACTTTAGTGACAATGACGCTTTAGATATTCATCGGGACGAAGAACTCATCGAACATACAGACACATTACACATGCTTTGTTACAAATACTAGTAAAATCCTGTTAATGAGGGGATTATACCCAAGGGCTTTTATCATCCAAATAATCGGATAGTTTATAATATGCTCTAGCACACAACTTCTCCTTTATAGTTTCTTTGAATTTGTCAATAGGAAGACCTTGGATATCCTCAGGAACCTTATTATAAAAGCGTACACATTGACCCATGAATGAGTTAGTGACTTTATGAAGCCTGCTATTATGAGCTGCCAGCATATTTTTTCCTCTTGTGTTAACATTGTGCAGATCTTTTTTTCTTTTGAACAAGGTTCTTTTTAACATACATTAAATTTTCTAAAATATATTGTGAATGGAAGGTAAGAATATTTATTTCCTTAAATTTACTTCTAAGTGACACCCTTGGACCGAGCTGATAGATTGCGCGAACAGCCCTTTTCTGCAGAATAAATATAGCATCGATGTCGGCAGCACTCCCCCACAGCAGAATACCATATGTCATGAGGCTGTGGAAGTAACCAAAATAGACTAATCGAGCAGTTGTTTCATTTGAAATTTGTCTAATTTTTTCAACAGCATATGCGGCAGAGCCAAGCCTTTTCGCTAAACCATCAACATGCGGTCCCCACTGCAATTTGGCGTCCAAGGTTATGCCCAGAAATACAGTTGAGTTTACAGGAGTCAGTTCCTGGCTCTTAACTACAATGTTACCCCTACCCCTAACACAAGCTCTGCTTAATTTGGGGCCATACAGTTGGTTGTCTGGGGATTTGTGTTCCGATCAAACAGAAGGAACAACAGAAGGAATAGTGCTTTTCCATCCACAGTGATTGCCAAATTTAGCAGTTAGTTTTTACAAGTAAGATGGCTGCTAAGAATGATGGAACGTGAAGAATGCCACATACCTAAGAAATTATTCCGAAGGTATGTATAAAGGCTGCTCACCCACAATAAAGGCCATTAGGCCTGGAACCAACGCCTTCATGCTGTGAGATTCTGGCTGTTGTGGTGCTCGGAGCCAGGAGCAAGCAGTTGACAAGCTTATAAAGCATAAGAATCAGCTCAGCTTCCTCACAAATCTCTTACCCAAAAATTCTAATTCAAATATAGGTTAGGAAAGAGCTTCGTGAAGAAGAATAGGCAAAAACTACACGTGAGTCAATTTTTTCAGAATTTTACAATGTAATACCTTTGTATCTGTAAACTCGGCAAGACAATGCAATAAACTCTGATGGAAAGATAAACAAAGTTTGACAGCTTCCCTACTTATTCGAAGTACCCACATATTCAAGGCTGCTAAGTTACATATGTGTAGGTAGAAGAGCGTTCAGGAAGAATGCTGTGGCCGATATCGTTACGGTTTTGATGAGACGAACCGTATAAAGCCGAACCCTTGCGCCGGCCGCTACACGTGTGGCTCCTCTTACGTTAATTACGAAATCATAATGTACTGATTACAAAAATCTAAGTTTTAACTTTTTCATGGATGATGTTATTGTTTCAAACTGCAGTGGAGGTTTCATAAATTCATTTTTTTCATAGATATTTCTACCCTATTGATCAGATAACCGGAAGCGTGGAGGGTGTAAACTTTTAATCTTTGAGAATTAAGCCCTATATATTTTTTAAATTAGTTACTTTATTTCAGCGAGAAAGATAATCTTTCTTTACAGCTTTTTTTTATAAACAGTCAGTCAAATCAAGTGGCTTAGGATCATTCTGTGGGTACGACTATTTCAAAACTAAGAAATGTGACGTCTTCGCGGGTCGATGTTAATATAATAATATAAGGAAATTACAAATTATTTGATGAATGAAATTACACTTTAATGTTTAAAGTAAATATTTAATTACTATTGACGGCCGAGTGGTGTAGTGGTAATTAGCCTTGACTCAACACGAGTGTTTGTTCCCGGGTCATGGTTGTTTATTTTTATATATGTATATTTTTATTCTGGGTTCCTCCCCAGTTCGCTGCGAAGGAACTCGGATCTTGGGACCAATGTAACGAAAGTATCAAAAAATGGCTTTTTAAAAAAGGGTAATTAAGTCGTGTGCTGTATACCTAGAATAGCATATGACTATTATTTTCATATAATCCGCCTTCATAATCTTTGAATCATGAAGTATATAAAACATGTTTAGTTAATTGTGAATTTAGTTTGTACTACCTACCTAGTACCTTCTACTTTTTACCCTTACTTTTGACGCGGGCTTCAAAGATGGAGCTCGCTTCCAAATGACATCATAAACGCTGATTTAGAAATCGTAATTTTCCATATTTTTTTAATATGTATATTCTTTAGTTTCTGCGTTTTGTTGTGAGATTCCGTCTGTTCTTTATTTATATTAATATTTAATCATGCTCATTTATTAAAGGTACAAGTCGTTTAATGCATAACGGTATTGGTAATGTAGGTGCCTGCCTACCACAAGAATTAATAAACAGAATGTTTTCACTTTACGATAAAACGTCACGCAGCGACGAAGAGAAGTAATATTTTATAAGCGCCACCTATTGACGCGTAGCAGGCTTTTGCTTTTTGTCAGTACAGAATAAAGTTCATGTTTTATTATATAGATGGCGCTGTCTAATTCATAGACAATGTGTAGATTATCACTCTATAAAATAATAATAACTTGCATAAATATATTTACATCAGTCACTATTGTTTGAACTTTTATGTATAAATAATTCAATAAATGTTTAACCATGAGACTGATTGCATTTAATATGCAAACTTGTTGAGATTTGTGAAACGGATCTCACCTATCTACCTAAAAGATAGGCACCGAAATATATGTAGGTACCTAGTTAGGTGAGTAGCTGCAACCAAACAATAATGTTAAATGGTCTTTCACACACATTCCAAACACTCGTTAAACACCTTATTATATCTAATAACACGTAGGTATGATAGAAGTATAAAAAGGAAAAATTTTAGGGCGTTTGCGATCGTCTTTCAATAATATGCTGATGAAAATGCTCTCAATTTATCCATCTGCAAAGTTATACGCCATGTAATCAACAAAAAATATTTGAATTTAGCTGTCACTTCGACGTAAAACGTTGTGTATTACTCGTAAGTATAAGTTTGACGTGTGTCATCCATACGAACAGACTTTAAACAGAACAGAACAGACAGAAAACGCCAAAAAGCTATTCTTGAATTTGTTTTGACAGCTCTCATACCTATATGGTAATATTGAGTGTGCATAGTTTGTCGATTATTCAATCATCGATCAATCGTAACCAACTTCACTCACAAGGATCACATCAGAAACTAATCCGTTTAAGGGTGTTCGTCGTTTGGGTATTTGGGGAGAGGGAGACTTGCCGAGCTAACAGATGCAGAAAAGAATAATTTTGTATAGACATAAAGAGACTCTGTAAACTTATTTTGAAAAAAAAAAATATACCCGTGAAGTTTCTTGCCAGTTCTTCTTCACGAAGGTTTTTTTTCGAACTGGTGGTAGAATCATGTTTTATTTGACGTCAATAAGAACAAGTAATTGTCAATGTTGAGAAATAAATATTTGAATTTGAATTTGAATTTGAATCCCAATTTTCCATCAAATGTTGACAAAAATGTTTTCAAGAGTCACGTGACGTTTGAATTATCTGTGGGCTTGGATTGATGTTGAATTAGAATTAAAATCTGTTACCAATGTAAGCCCGCTGATCAATGACAAACAAAACAAAATGGCTGACTTAACGACCGTGCACTACCAAGCTTTCTCGCTTTGATGGATATGCAGTCATAGCTCTGAATAAACAAGGTATAAAGTATGATGAAATAAAACACCAGAGTAACAAATGAATCTAATTTTATTCAGGCAACATCTCAGCATGTGTAGTAGGTACCTACAATCTACGGGCACCCTACAATTACATTCGAAAACTGTGTATAGTCTGTTTTCTTTTTAACCGCACAAATGTCAACGTCAAGTCATAAACTTGAGTTCCGTCCCCTGTTACATCCGACCGGTGGCGCTGCCTTCTACACGTAAATGAAGTTTCACATTTAGTCGTTTAACAAATGTTTTCATTCCAGGTTTTATAGTGTCATTCTCCGTGCCCGTCTTGAATTATTAAAAGTGTGTAAGTGTTAATAAACCAACTAGACAACCAAACGTGACGTCACGTGTCTCGGGTACGGACAGCAGCACAGCGGTTAGTCTTTATTTCGGTAATTAATGTCAGTATTTATTGACCTGACTAAATTACTAAATTGTTGAGCGGAACTTCTTTCGCGGCGCTCGTTTTGTTTATTATTGGTGAAGGATCGAAAGATCGGGCCGCATTACGCCCGTTCGTCTAGTTGGCTTGGTCATTACGCTTTTTGCTTGGTCATTACACTTTTTGCGCTGTAGCATGGTGCGGGTGCCAGTTACAGCAAGGTTTCGTTTCACTCTGGAAAGTTGCCACGATTAACAAACTATGACTTAGATTTCAGCTGTACCATATTCGTAATGAACAGAAACTGTAGTAGTTATCAATAATAACCAGAATGTTCTAGTCAATAAATAAAATCTAATTGAAAGAAAAGTTAAGCATTTATCCGTATACCGTAACGCCATAGACGTATCATGGTACTGACAGATGTCAACGTCACATGAGCAACTGTCACCCGCACCATGCCACAGCGCAAATAGTATAGGAGGTTGCATTGCTGCCAAAATTAGAAATTATAAAAACGGCGACTTACGGAACCCAGTTCTGAAATTTGATAAACCTTGTGGCAATAATATATGTTTAGTTAAATACGAAAACAGATTACTTACATTTTTAAAATCATTTTTTATTGTCAGAGTTATCAAGTCATTTCCACCAAACTAATAAGTTTATGAAAAGACTTATTAAAAGCATTTTATTTTTATTTTTCCCTAATAAATCTAATTTTACAAGAAAATTCTAAGCTAATTAAAGCATTGCTATCTTATTCCTGCTAAGTATAAATTAGGACAAGCCCTAAGTAAATAATTATGAAATAGTAACTTAAGGCATGAAGACATGAATCATGTTCTAACTTACATAGGAGAAGCTGAGTAGTATGCTTAATTGAACTAATTTAATTAATTAATTAAAATAATATCCCTAAAATAATAATGTATAGAACTAATTAAAAATAAGCTCCTAATGAATAACATTGAAATTTAACGAAATTAGCTCCGTTTACTATTCCACAGGTCACAGATCGAACACTTGTACACTCACTCACTTGGCGCGCCTCTACATGGATTGACGACATATATTCTCTCAATTTTGTCTTTGTAAGTGTATAAATTCTAAATATTTTTATTTTATTTTAATTTTACACACATAAACGTACTATTTTATGTTATTTAATTGTCTTTTATTTTTCAAATAAAAAACCTCGTAAACTAAATTTAATCATGACCCAAATACTATGTCAGTACGAGGATTTGATCTGCAATCCTCTAAGATAGCAAGCAGAGCTTTTACAATAACTCCACAAAGGTTATATTTTAATGTCTGATGTAACTTAAATGTACGTAAGTAAAGTAAAATAATTTGTTTTTGTTCTTTAGCCCACATGACTTGCTGCACACTTTTAACTTGACTCACATAATGTCGTTACTTAAAATAAGAACAACTAATATTATCATCGACTAGTGTCTGTTAACTTAATCTCGATTCGCATAGTTTTTGGTGACAAATCATCAGTCTGTATACAAAGGGTTCGGTGTGGAAAATGTCATATGAAACGACGCGCCCTACTTGTTTTGGTTTACGGTGGGTACGGACTAGTGATTCGTTTCTTAAAAAGAGGTAAATCTGACCGAGGAGGGGGAAAAATGAGGTAAATTCTAACTCTCTTCCATTTAGCTATGTTCTCTCTTTCTAGAAGATGCAGGACATAACTAAATGGGCCACAGGCTGTTGAATACATGATTCTGTGATGAGGTCGTAACCTTTTAGGTGATATATACTTTTTCTTGTCAGCTTGTATAATTTTCCAGTAAATCTGCAAAAACTAGAATCAGGCAAACCGACTTCAGCTAAATCGAGACGTTAAATTATTGAAGATGCAAGTCATACGAAATATGAAAAGATATTATATTTAAAAGATGAACTATATACGAAACTTGAAAGCTTAAAAAGTGGACTACTCTTAATACAGAACATAGTGAAAAAGACAGGACTGCATAATTACTAAGGTGAGATATGTAAAAAGTTTGTGATCTAAATGTATTTTAAATATGTATTAGTAATTAATAAGACGCTTGTACACAATTTAGTCTCATTTATTAACAATTCAATACCGGGACTTTAGTAACGGTAATACCGGTACGGACATACTTGGTGTACCTTACAGTCGCGTGCGCTTGTGCAAGCTCACATTCGCATCCGAATCCCCTCCAGAGTTGTCGCCCCTTAGTATGCAGGGCGCTTACAAAAGACCAAACAACGTGCAAGCGATTCTCGCCTATAGCCTGGGCTATGAAAATAGGTTATGAATACTCATTGGTACTTTTGCCGGTCACCGGAATTAAAACTGATATTTCAAATTGAGAGCCATCAGAATAGGGTATTTGACACTTTTAAAAAATTCAATTTTTAATCATTTATTTAGAGTTTAATATAAAAGATTTGGCGTTAATGCCTTGAAAATCTAAATATGAAAGATTAAATTATATAACAACAGGCTTTATGGCTCAGTTCCATTGCTTTTCCTAATAAACTATGAATTATAAATACTACTACTACGTTTATTTAGAAAATATAAGTTATTTTAACCCAGTAGATGTTTTGAACAAGAAAGAAGCAAAAAGCTTATTATTCAATATGTTAATTTTTTTTTATATCAATAGCTTACTGATATTTAAAATAACAATGTTTATTACGGCGGTATGCATGTGATCGCATTATCCAAGCGCCCATACACGTTGTGACGTCACAGCTCGGTACCGTCTTGTATGGAGCGTGTTTCGGCGACTCGCAGCAGCTCTTCAAACACGTCGCTGTATCTAGAAAACTATAGATTGTAAACATACTGTTGCTTCTGCAATATTTACTGTAGATAAACTATTTAAATATGTAATAATTTTTTCTTGTTTTTTTGTCAAATACCCCATATCAACTAAACAAACGGCGCTCGCTACGATACGGAACGGAGAAGAATGTATCTGTTGTTTGATCTAAGTGACGGTGAGAAACATACTGATGTTAGTTATTTTTTTCGCATTTTTGCGTTTCTTCTAATATAAGTTATGATTACTTAAAGTTATTCTTTCCGAAATTAATAAAGTGAATCACAGGTTAGACAATTCAAAATGTATGATTTGTGTATCTAGCAGGTAGATACTAGCAGCTATCTCCACAAACCACTCAGCAAACACTCAGCTCTCCTTATGTTACATTTATTCTAGCAAAAGCGACATAATTATTACATTATAAAGAAAAATCATCTTTTTTTAGGTTTTCATAAAGATTTATCATTCATACATTATCTCATAAAAATCTAGAAAATGTATAAAGTCACAACCTATTTTGTCTATTTAAATTATCTTTTTGTAAATAATATTTATTTCTTTTATTAATGAAAGCAGATGGGGTTTAGGCCTCCTAATTATTTTCTAGTGACTGTATTTTCATAAATATATAATAATGAATTTAATTTTTATTTAGTTATTGACTAGTAGATTTAATGAGCAAAATATGTATCTTAGGGACGCCATGTGAACATTTTATTTAACATTTTATTTCTAAAAACACGAACGATTATTTTCATTAGGCAAATGCAGTGAACTACAAAATTAAAGTAAAGGGTACTCTAGCAATATAAGAGCAAATTCAACGCTGAAAGGAATGATTCCAAATATATTGAGAAAAAAATAAGTCAAATACAAATGAAGCTGTATTTTTAAAGAAAGAAAAACACTTATTTTTTGCTGCATACTATCTTCAAGGAGATGTTCAACTGATCGTCCCTAAGTCCACATGTCATAACTGAATAAGACATAATGTCGTATTCAATATAATTAATATTTATAGGCCAATTCACGGCAGGCATTAGCTAATCAAGGCAACCGACTAAGTTTGGACATCGCACACTACGCTTCCGTTTGTTACCTACTTTATATATGTAATGTTATATAGTTAGTGTTTATTTATATAAGAAAATAAATATGCCTGTATGTGAGTGTCATCATCCACAAAGACGCCCCCACTACTTTTTCGGTCTAGGCTCGAATGTTACGATGGATAGACAAAGAAATAGGCGGGGGGTGCCTCGAGGACGGCGCCCATCATGCCTTTGGTGACAAGGTAACAAACCGTTCGGTTAATAAAAAAAAATTCTTAACGAATTCATATAGCTTTTTCTTTCTAAAATAGGTAACAAAAACAAGCCAAGCCAAACTATTAACTCTATCACAACTCTAAAGCTACTAAAAAATCTTTTTTTTTCACCTAAGCCAAGTACTCACACGTTCTTAATTAGCAAAAAATTACGCCAAATACAATATCCAGTACAATTTCATAAGTTTTATTTACGCACTATGAGAAAAAGAAAATTGTTCCCTAAATTCAATATTTTTTCTATTTTTGCCTTAAATATAATTAATAGAAGTATTACGGAGGTTAATTATATTTTATTGGCAATTCACTGGAGGACCTCGAAAATAATAATTTCATGGTTACGTCCTTTTATTTCAATCCTTATTTTTTTGTAAAAATATTTTTTTTTATACGCCGAAAGTATTTTTAGAGTTAGGTTCTTCCTAGAAATATAGTTTTAAATATGAAAAGAGCAATAATTTATTTACTAGATATTCATAACTAATATGTAAATTATTGTACTTGTTCATTTCAACATATTTGGGTTTCTTAAAGATTAGCAAATACAACAATTCGATAAATGGAAGATAGATTTGATGGGAGAATAGAATTTACAGGAATCTCAACAAGATCTAAACTATTTAATTAATTGATAAATACATCATGTCTAATAGATTTCTTAAATTATTTTTATTGTCTTATTATTGTCATATAATTAGGAAAGCTCGATAAAATATGATAAGTCCAAGGACCGCCGCCATCAAGTCAAAACTAGCGGCCTCAGCCTGAGGAGATTCATAAACGTTTCCTTTGTTATCGAAGATTGTTTGTTACTAAATAACTATGTATATATAAGTCTAAAGCAAAACAAATAATCATTTGATATTGTCATTATTATTATTATTCCTTTAAAGAAATATAGGTTTTAAGGCAACTCGTACAAATGTTCTCTTTCACAAAAGTATCCCCTTTAAATGGTTAAAGCCTGCTTTGGTTTTTCAGTTGGAGTGATTATTACACTTTTTGTTATGACTGCAAATACATAGGACACGAATGTACGCAATAGACTAAGTGTAAATTTCATTTTAATACGCGAAATGTTTAATACAATAGCTGGGATTTCTCAGGTTTCTTTAGGTGTATGGAAGATTTCTTTGGACTGTGTTTTTGTTCAAGAAGCTTCTATATTTGCAAAGTTAAATAATCTAAAAAAATTGGCTATCACTTTAAGTATATCCTTTGCCATCATTATCATTATTTGAAGTCAAAATTTCTGGTGACTAAATTAAGACGCATCTGTTGAAAAGTACAAACAAATGAGTTTGTTTCATTTATAAATTGACATAAATAAACACATTTTTACGTATATATAAATGTTAAATTTTTTAACATAAGTTCGGCAGTACTTATTTTAATGGAAAATAGTGGATATGCTGTTTTGTCAACTGAACTACATTTTTGGTTATTTTGGTAGGATATGTTATTGTTGGCAAGATATGTCAAGTTAGAACAATTTGTTTGTCATGATAAGAGAGAATTACTGAAATATATAGGTACTAAAAGTCACACATTTTGTGACTTAGTAATATTATAATTATTATTTTAAACAATTGTAATAAGCACAGCCAAAACTTTGTGGTGGATTTGATAAGATTCGGATCTAAGATATAGGTTTTGTAGTTTATTTGGTAACTCCCGAATACATTTCACTTAGTTTAATGCATATTTTTAAGAACGACTGATTTATCCACTAAATATGGCTTCTATTTTATTAATGAGATCTTGCATTCAATAACAACGGACAAACGCCTATTCACTTCTTTTTAGCGTCAGTAAAGCGCTGATAAAGATGCTTATCAAGCCTACAAGCTTATCATTCTCTTTTCAAAAGTGTTAGGACTCCGGTATTGAACAAGGATTGGTTTAAAAAAATTGCCGTAGATATCCACTGAAGACTTTGAGAGAAGACTTGAAGCTTTGAGAAACATCCAAATCGAATCCGTTCACATGTCAAACTGTAGAAAACAAACATAGAGTATGGAGTTACCAGATAAACTTTCAACAAAACATCTCTCTACCTTTTAGGAGATAAACTTTGGACATAATTCGGATCCATTTCATCCAGGTCCTTGCCCTTAGTCTCCGGAACACAGCAGACCACGAAACAGAGCCCTCCGACACTAATAGAAGCGTACAACCAAAATGCCCCATGCAAGCCCAACGCTTGCTGAAAATCTACAAAAGTTTTAACTCCCACAAACGCGCATAGATAACTAAACGCAGTAGCCATCGCACTCCCAAAAGCCCTGTATTCAAGAGGAAATAACTCCCCAATAAGCAACCAGGATATAGGACTCATTCCCAAAGAAAAGGCAACAGTAAAGACTAGAACGCAAAGCAAAGGAATCCAGTCATTCTGCCCTAGAGATTGGAACATCACGTTCTGAATTCGCTGATTCCTATGAACTTCTTCATAGTACGCGTAGCTACCGAACCCAGCTAACGCCATAGACATTAGCACAGAACTTACAATCAATAACGGGAGCCGTCCTACAGTATCAATCAATAAACCAGATAAACAAGACGCTAAAAGTTGAACAAAAGACACAGCAATCGCGGCTCCATGTGGATTAATACCGCCGAAGGTTTTTCGGAATATCGGGACGGCGTAAAACGAAAACGCATGAGCACCCGAGAACCTTTGGAACATCATAAGACCACACGTCACTAAAATAGGTCCTAGTAATCTATTCATAGTCCTTGCATCCATTGAACTCAAAATCTGGCTGCTTGATAATTGACTTTGTCGTTGGCAGAAGTTTTTGCTGGCGAGCACATTAGTTCGTATGGTTGCTAATTCTTGAGCAACGTCCGAATCGGGACCTCGAAGCCAGAGCAGACTTTTGTACGCTTCGTCGTCTTTTCCCGTCAAAACAAGATAGCTTGGAGTTTCTGGTATGTAGAGAATAGTGCAGAAGAGAAGTAGAGGAGCAGCTGATATGCAAAGAGCCAGTTGTTGCCAGTCTAAGTAGGCTCCTATAGTGAAGCTGAAGAGCACTCCAAGATGGCCGACGACCTTGAGGACGGCGCTCAGGCAGCCGCGGATGTCTGGTACGGATATTTCGCTGATGTATACCTGGAAGTAAAAAAAATATATGGTCAGTATAAACGATGGTTTGAGTTAGATGTTACATATTTAACTCGAGAAGAGCATTACTTTCTGTGGTTGAGATTATTTGATTTTTTTTATTGACAAAGAATTATACGTTTGTCTTCTATCTCACCTGATGGAAAGTGACGATGAAGGCGAAGGTTTTACACAAATAGTACAGCTTACTTATATAATGCTTGCAGCGTCAGCGCGTGGAGATGTAGGGTTCATTTAAAAGGTGGGAATGCCAGTTTTTGTACGGAGTGACTTATCCGTTTCCAAGTAACTGCAGTGGTTTAACCCTGTCATTAGTAGATCTTAGTGTACCAATAATGAAATCAAATAATTCGTATTAAGAATAAAGTTTGTAATATATATTAAGATAAAACTGAATTCAACTACTCAGTCTCTTAACATTTCAATAAATAATATGACCTGTACTTTGTTTAACAATGCGGAAAATCAATTAGAAATGCCTGCGATGATGATAATATAAAACCGCCAAATCGTTTATTCAATTAGCTCTCATAACATCAGCGTAATATATGTATAAGAAATTTAATCTCAACTGTCGAGATTTATTTGGAATTACGCAAAGAGGTTTAATTCAGCAAAGTATTCCATTTGAACCAAAAACTCTCTAAGTGATATATTTCCCCAAAGTAATTAAATAACACAAATCGCTTAAACATTAAACTTGTCAAATTATTTACGTCGAACGCAAATCAAAAACAACAAATTATCCTCCTTAATTGAATCCCAAACTTTCAGCTCTGAACTGACGTCAAATTAATTTCAACGAAATTATGAATAATCGGGACAAATTCATTAAAATTTCATAATTTCGAAACAGGGCAACAAATAGAAACTTTTCAATATCCAAGTTTGGGAGTTGGCGATATTTCATCAAATGTTCTGACAGGCTGATGAGGTAATGTCACTTTGGGTTTGAAGATCAGGAAACTTGCAGGGTTCCTTTTTACTGATGAAAATGTCATATTTGTTGACAGTTCTTTGGGTTGATTGGACGAGCTTTGTGGCATATTTACTATTTGATGTTATATGTCTCTTTGATCTAATTTCTGAATAACTTTCTAAGTTTATATTATTTGGAGTATGATTAGTGCCATTTCTACATGCGCAGTTCCAGGTGGAGATGATCTTTAATTATAATTGTATCTTTGATTATGACTTTTTTATCATTCGCTAAAATTGGCAGCTGACACGTACAATTTGTATAAAGTTGCAATTTTTTTTTTAATTGTCACTGTATATTTGAGAAAGTTGCTCGGAATTGTGGCCTAAACCCATGGGCCCTTTTCCGAACGGTAAAATGATCACCCTATATAATTCGGAAGGAGTCCACTTTATTATTAGAATCGAAAGAAAGGAAAAGTAGTAGTATTTTGTAGTAAACTGAGTAACTAAATTAAATGTTCTTTCCGCTAAAAGGATTTGCACAAAAAGAAGCGCGTTCTTATTCATAAAATCAGATCACTTTAGCCTTGGTCTCCATTCCATGTTCGAATTCAAATTCAATTATTTATTTCTCAACATTGACAATTACTTGTTCTCATTGACGTCAAATAAAACATGACTCTACCACCAGTTCGGAAAAACGTTCGTGAAGATGAACTGGCCAGAATCTTCATGGGTAAATTTTTTTTCAAAATATATTTACAGTGTTTCTTTAAATCTTTACAAAATTGTTCTTATTTGCATCGACAACTCCCTCCTCCCAAGTATCTTAACGACGAACTCAAACGGCACCCGTTCATGAGTTAACACGGGATCCAGCCACCGTATTATGTAAAAGATACGTATTTCAGTTCATATATAAAATTAATTAGCGACCAAACTACTAACAATTTTATTTAAGAAACGTTTGGGTCCCAAATTATCAATACTTAATAACGTGTCTATAGATATTTTTATCATGTCATCGTTCTCGCAGGATGTTTGAAGTCCCGCGTTGTCAATTTCTAAAAAAAAAACCACAAAACACAGATAAGATTTTTAATAAAAGAAAAACTGCCATCACTAAGATACTTCTATTGTAACTCCAACCTAGTAACAAACAAATACCCCTGCCCCATAAATCCTATACTCGATTTAAACTTTACATAAACTCAGTAATTTTTCCTACCCCTATACCCACAAAACATTTCTAATCAAACTTTAAGAACTTTATAACAACGGCGTAGATATTACTTTTGCTTGGCAAAGTTGACAAAGGCTCTCTTATCCTCGGAATTATGTTTAAGAATCCGGTTTAATTTTGGGGAAGGTCCCACCGTTTGTAATTTTCTTTAATACTGGTATAATTGATTTAGGGACTCGTCCAGTTACAAGTTGTGCTTGGAATAATACAAGATAGGAATTAAGACTTTTAAGATGTATTTAATATATCTACTGGACGGAATAAATTAAAGTTTTGAAACTTTTTGAAATAGTACTCGAGGTCCTCTGTTATTCGTTTAATTTAATTATTTCATTTTTACTATTTTAGGTTTTAGATAAGACACTTTCTAACCAGATTGTATTGCGTTTCAATACCTCTATTTACATGTGATATCATACACGGTTCACTGCCGCTGCAGGTACCGCGGTCGCTAGTGACAGCTGTCAGGCCTCTTGACAGTCGTGAAGGCACTCAATCATCATTCTAGATATAAAGTGTATTTCCTTTGATAACATTTTTTAATGAGTCAAAACTTAAATAATGTTTGGGCTAGTCCATGTTCACAGACTGCTGGCTTCGTAGCTCTTTGTGTTCTTTAACGCAGGCGGACACATTCCGTTTAGTTTGGCGAATGTAGTAAGCCCACAGTCGCAGTCAATTTTGTATACACCTGGATCTTGTAAAAGTTTATTTTTTATTTTTTTTAATTTGCAGTTTGCTTACTGGATGGCGATGTTGAACATGTTTCAGCTGGGTTTGTAAATGGTTTTTATCGCATTCACAGTATTTACAAACCGCTCACGAAAATTACTCAACATATTTTAGGTTTTTCTTATTGCCGTTGTAAATTTTCGTAGGTACATGTTATAAATTACTTATTTTTATTTTAGTTACAATTTTTATATTTATGGCTACAATTCTCTTATTACACGATCTTTAAGTCACTTACCTATCTCTGTTGGAAACCAAGTATTATTATTGCACGTTGCTATTTATAATACCTCTTATATGAAAGGAAAATTGAATAGACCTATATCAAGGGACTGCATTTCGAGCGTTACAAAAGTCTTCTCACCTGCGATAGCATCGTCAGAATCGAGCAGCAGAACCCTCCGAGGAAGGCAGCGAGGCACATGGCAGTCACCGATGTAGCCAGCACGGTCAGCAGCCACGACAAGCTGCAGGGGGCGGCTGTGAACGCCAGCACCCGGCGGCGGCCGAGACGCATTGCGGCACCGCCTGCTACGCCGCCTGCTAGGGCACCTGGGGTTAGAAAAAAGGATGGTATAGTAAGAGAAAAGGTTAAAGTTTAATGTGGAATAACTTTGGTTAGCAAATAATTATAATAATAAATCCCCAGACCAACAGACCCACTGTGTGGCCGTAAAGTAAGCAAGCTTGTGTTATGCATGACCATGCAGTGATCTGGGCACTGGGGTTATGGGGAACCAAGTATAAACATATGTATATATAATATATACGTTACATTATATACGTTATATACGTTACCATTTCCTTGTTTTTGCTGTTTGTTAGCTTTTATTACTGGTTTTGTTTCAGTTCTGTAAATTTAACTTAGATATCTAATGTAACATTGTGGAAGGCGCTGATGTTTGTTCACACAGTTTAAACTACCCACAGACATCAACGTTTCCATTTGAATAATCTTGTGACTTTAATTTTGCTTTTATTAATCCACAAAACATGCTACTTGATTAAGATTATCTTGTCTTATATATAAATATCAACAACAATTAACAGAGAACAAACATCACACAAACGAATGCCCGGAGCAGGACTCGAACCCAGGATTTCCAGGGCATGAGGCTACTACCCCCAGACGAACTTCGGCCGTATGTCGCAGATGGCTTGCTTTACACGTAACAAGATCCTGTGCGGTTCTATCCGTATAGCTTCCGATCCCGGGATAAACTACAGCTCTCCCGGATTAATTTAGCTGTCTAATGATGAAATAATTTTTCAAATAGATTCACAATTTATCGTTAACACATAACGAACGAACGAACTGAACTTTCTTCTGTATAGCGAGTGTATAGAATAGAAAATCACATTAATAATCACATTTGCAAACATGTGTTCTAGCCTAGAAACTCAGCAGAATGTAAAATAGGCCGCGATAATAAAACCTTTTTATGTGACACATTTTATTTCTATCTGAGTATATATTCTTCGTTTTGTTATAGTAGCGTCGGGTGACGGGTCGCTCACTTCCCTCTAATATGGTTGAGGAGGGCGATGGCTGGATCCTACGTTAGCTCGTGAACGAGTGCCGTTTGAGAGTGTTCGTCGTTTGGATACTTGGGGGGAGGGAGACTTGCCGAGCTAACAGATGCAGATAAGAATAATTTTGTATAGACATAATGAGACACTGTAAATTTATTTTGAAAAAATTATACCCATGAAGTTTCTTGCCAGTTCTTCTTCACGAAGGTTTTTCCGAATTGGTGGTAGAGTCACGTTTTATTTAATGTCAATATGAACAAGTAATTGTCAATGTTGAGAAATCAATATTTGAATTATTTTATATGGAAAAAAATTATTTTGTAATGGAAACATGTGTATGTATTCTTAAACTTTTACTATCGCGAAATCCTATACAAAATGTTGTATAGGAAATATATACCGTTTTAATTCTATAACTTTGTCTAACCTATTTTTATGGTAAAACTTACAGTTTGTTGCGATTTGAGAAACCGGCGTTTTAGACATTCAACCTAAACATTTCGAACACATGTGGGGTTTTTAAAGATTTATCTGAAATAATGCCCCAATTTCTAGACCACAGCTCTACGCAAATCAATGCAAGCTTACCGTTCCGATTGTCTCGTCTTCTTAGACCTGACTAAAAGGATATCAAAATTAAATTACTAATCTCCCATCTGCCGAGAAAATTGTATACGTGTCACACTCGGAAAGTTTTGAGAAAGAAAAAATTTAAATGTTGTATGTTTTTATAACATATTTTCAAAGAAGTCTCCACCAGCATATATAGAAAGTGTCATGCATCTGAAACTATGTCAAAGCACATTTTCCAGCCTACAACGGTCTACTCCTCCTAAACAGCTAAACGGCCTCCTCGAACGCAGTGAGCGCATCTTCTGGCGATGACAACTGTAACTCCGTGGACAAATTCAAAATTCAAATGAACGTTTTCCTCCGTAACAGCAGGCAAATGACAACCACGTCTTTATTCATCGTTCAAACGCAGCGACCGCTCTTAAACCCGTTATACCAGCGGTACACAGTTGCTTTAGAAGGAACCTTGATCATAAAAGCTAATTCATTCAGCATAAATGATTCATCAGGTGTCAAGTTGGACTGGATACTTCCAAAAAACCGTTGCCCGAAACCGTTCGAGACGCGGATCCATTTTTATATGACACACAATAGTCTCATAAAAATTTTTGAGGGAAATTTTAATATAGAACAAATATATTTTTACTTTTAACTATCCGAATTTTCAAAATAAATCATAACTCGCCAGCGTTCCATACGTAAAAACTTTTTTTTGCAAATCTTTCTGCTTGTTATCTTCTAAAACTGTCTTGAAAAGTTTGATAATATTCTTTGTTTACTGATATTATTATTTTCTTTAAACTTATCACACAAAATGACCGACAGCAAAAAACGAGTGCGTTGGCCGGGAATCGAACCCGGATCAACTGCTTGGAAGGCAACTATGCTGACCATTACACCACCAACGCCGCTGATCAATCAGTTCAAATTGACTATTTAATGATGAAGCGAAATATGTTCGTATCTTATCAGTTATTATAACAAGGCCGATAAGCACGCACTTAGAATATTTTTTAAATATTTTATAAGATATATGTAAAGTAGAGAAAAATTGTTATTTTTACGTATTGCTTTAAATCAGGTTCTGTGGAAGACCGAATCCAATTCACAATGAAAATAAATAATGACCCGTCATTTTAAAGATTTTGACTCGAAATTCACACTTTACACATCTTACAATTTTTATAAGAATATTTAAACTTGTATTACATAATACTTGTTACTTCCAAGAGAAAAGAAAATCTGATTGTAATTTAAAAACCACTTTTTATAATATATTTTATTAGAAAAAGCTTTCTGGTAAAAGCGGTTAAGCTAATTTTATCGAAAATGCGTAATATTATTTGGCATACAGTCAACCTCTGTATGACGTCATAAAGTAACGTAATTTTTAACTTATTTTTGTTTAAAAGTCATGTCAATGTTTTCAATAAATATCTGCCATCAAGAGTCCATAAAAAGTCGTAGAACTGTTAATACCAGAACTTTCAATAAAAATAAATAAGCGATTTTATAAAGATGATGATGTCACCATTCGAATTTCTTAAAATTAGAAATGTAAATTTTTTTGTATAATATCTCATTCTTTTGGGAAAAAACAATACCTCAAAATTACTTTACAATCGCCAATTGAAACCTGCCGTTTCTGAACAGGTACTTGTTACCTTTTAGAGTCCGTATCCAAATGGCTAAGAAATACGTGGTTTCTCGTAGTCGTAGTCGTAGTTAACCTACTACGAGTATTTAATGTATTTCACAATTTTGACAAAAGACTACCGGGACATTTTTTTCGTTGACTTTTATTCCTCTCGGTATACCACTAACACCTTTGAAAAGCCAAAACGGAAGCCCGAGCGATCATAAATACATAAATACATACGATGAAGATGTTGATCAAGATTACGTAAAAAAGACTTAAGTGTAATTTTTTACCTACGACGAAATACAATAAGTATATAAAAAAATCTTTTTTAATATTAGGTACTAAACTTCCACCAAGACTCGCCTTTGACGCCATTTTGTTAGCATTTTTTATTCAAAAGGGTAACTGGTGGTTTACTTTATGCACCCTTTTAAACCAGAAACTAGGGTCCGGGCAAAAAACGCTGAAACCAGATCGTTATTTACTTAAATATTCGTGAGATTTCATTTTAAAAGGTGTCACGATGAAGGCGAAGAAGAATATGTCAGTTGCTAAGTATAACAGTTTGTTACTTATAATGAAATAAAATATCATGTATTCTTTTTTAAGAAAAAGCGTGTGCGTTGGCCGGGAATCGAACCCGGATCAACTGCTTGGAAGGCAACTATGCTGACCATTACACCACCAACGCCGCTAAGCCAGATGCCTTATTTGTCGGTAGTATCGCGTTGAGACAGAGGTAGGTTTATTTGAACAACTGCAGTGGACAATACAGGCCGAGTTATTTGTCGTGGTGGCACATATAAGAAAAAACTTATATCAAGTCTTTGTCTATTCATCTATTTATTATATTTTTACGACATACCAAAACCTTAAGGTGTATTTTTTAAAACTATCACAACATCTAATCAAGAGATAGATTGTCAGTTGAACATTTCGTAGAATCTGTATTTCAGCTGCTGCTACAAAGAAAACAATTTAATATTAAGTAAATTAAAATTCAAGTTGTGGTCTGTTTGACTTATAATTTCTTAGCTTCTGATTTATTCATTCAATCATTCATTCTTTCAATATTTCATAAATTAAGTCATTCATTCATTGAATTTGAGTATGGTCATCCATAACACAAGCTTTGCTTACTTCGAGGCCATACAGTTGGTGCGTTTGTGTGGCGATTTATTATTATTATTTATTAATTATTCAATTATTTACTGACTTTCAATTTCTAAAAGGCACAGTTAAATCTACTTCGAGACGTTTTTGAGTTTGAGCATCGTACTATACTCCTATCTGAAAGCTCATAGTTCTAACAGTATGAGCGTTTTCATACGGAATGAGCCAGTTTGCGTAATCGCACTTCAGCCTCTCGAAGCTGTATTGGCTATCCAACGTAACGTGAGCTACAGTAAAGGCCACCCATTAAAACGCACCCCACTATTTTTTTGGTCTAATCATCGTATTCGCAGGATCAAAAAGAACTGGGGCTCGCGTTCGTATATGATACTCACTATATACATTGACTCACCCAAGAACGACAGCGAAGCTAGCCACGAGGCCTGCTGGTCCGACAGCTGCAGGTGCCGTCTCGTGGCGTTCCCATCCACCGCCTGCAGGGAGGCTATGGCCGGCGAGCTGTAGCCCTTGCCTAGCCCAGCTGAAAACGGGGCCAGCGAGACGGCCAGTGCCGCTAGCACCTGTAAAGGATTTAGAGTGAAGTTATTTTATGAAAAGTTTGGTAGGGGCAGAGGTTGTGTCGTGACCACAAAGGTCATGTAACTTTACTTCTGTAAATGAATTTTTCTTTCAATGCTAAGGTTTGTTGGCCGAGTAGTGTCAGCGTGAACCCTGCCTCATTTGTCCCAGGTACGATTCTAGTGGGGCATTTATTTTTGCGATGAACGCAGATGTTTGTTCTCGGGTTATGGTTTTTGATATTAATACAATATGTTTGAGCGATTACTGTGCATACCCTATACAAAACAAATTTTTATGTTAAATACTTTTGAAATTATTAATGGTTGAACTTAGTAATAATATACAGTGGGTGGCCACTGTCCTTAGTTAAAACCTAGATAGTAACTTAATATTGAGCGTGAGAGAGACAGAAACATTTAGCATCGTTCTGCTACTTTCAATAGCAATGAAGACAGTTAATTTTATGACCGAGTGGTGTAGTGGTAAGTAACCCTCCTTAGATATGTATTCTGGGTTAATGGTTTCGTTCATGGTCATCAATAACACAAGCTCTGCTTACTTTGGGGCCATTCAATTGGTGTGTTTGTCTGGGGATTTATTATTAAAATACGTGAGAATATTCTATAAACCATTACAGAATCTCGACGTAAAAATGCAACGTAAAGATAAATGTTTATAGCCCATTTGTACATCGTCTCGAAGATTCTTAACATAATTTCTCGATGCAGTATGGCGATAAACTGTGCAGGGTTCATGCCAAGACACGTTCCTGGGCATCGAAACGATCTCTGGAGCTGTTCTCTTGAAGTATTCGGCGATACATTTTCTTGAAAGTGCATGTTATGAGGGAGCTATGAGGAGACAGGTTAATTACAAAATGGCGGGAGTACCTTAATGGAAAAGGATTTTGTTTTGTATTTTACATAGAGTTATAATTTTGTAGATTTGCAGTGATTAGGTCTGATTTTTAAGAGTTTTAAAAATGTTGATGTTTTGGTAAACGTGTTTTTGTGTTTAATGTTGTAACTGCAGTTTTTATGTACATTTATGATAAACAAATTTAACACCAGCTAACATATAAACTGTATATTCATTTGTTTTTAATCCGAATTGTAGCAGAACATTTTTAATTTACCTATCTATAACAAAGGAAATCAAAGACGTATGTCTAATGAATCTCTTCTCCATTCGAACTTTGAATCAAATACTATAGAGTTTTTGGCCCTAGAGAACAGAGCATCCGAATATTGTGAATATTAATACAGTAAAAATTAATAAATCCCCAGACATACACACCAACTGTATGGCCCCAAAATAAGCGGGGCTAGTGTCATGGATGGCCCTACAGGGAACTGGCGAATAAACCCAGAATAAACAAATATATTTATTTATGTAAACCAACAGCGTTACAAATAGCAGCAAGTAGGGTCAATCATCGTTTTATTTTAGTCCTTTTTCCTTACGCACTGTGGTATTAGTATTTTTATAAACTAACACAAATGTAACAAAAATCAATATAAACATCATAATAAATAAAAAACAGATACGACCCAAGAACTAAAATCTGTGTTCTTGTTTTTCAACTGAACATATGCCCGTCTTATATATCGATGTATTAACACAACACCACTTACACAGGCTTTCAATTGCTATATTTTTAAATAAACGAGATGACGTCATCACGCACCGTTATGGACCAAAGGTGATGGTCAAACTCAATATGGGATTTTGACCTGCTAATGGACAGTAGTACACATGAAAGATTAACTCATGAGTAACCTTTGCCCCCTTAAACTTCCCTAATTTTAAATCAAAAAATCTTGTAAAAAAATAAAAAGTAAGTTGCGAAAAATCAATCATAAGTTACCATTTTGTTTCTTTTTTAAATGTATCAATGTCAATGTCAAAAAAAGGAAAAATTATACATAATTAAGTGGAAAAATCGATGTCGAATGAACTCACAAGTAATTGATGTTATTGACGGATTAGTTTTGACAGTAAATCAAAAATCTGTCTTTTTTTCACATGAATTACCTAGAGTGAATCATAAAAACATCTGGGAAAACAATTCAAACAATTGAATGTATGATAATCTGTATTTACTGCCCTTAATTTGATATACTCAATATTAGTAGGTCATCTTTTTTTTTTGTTCCCCTCCACGGGAAGGGCAGGAGGATAAAAAATGCTTTGACGCATACACTGGCGCGCGCGATCCAGGTTATGTGGGACTCGTTCCGACGCCTACCAGAACCCTACCCGCTAAAAAACCCCCTGTCGGCTCGTGCAATTTTTTGCCACACAGCCGTCATCTGAGCGACGGCCAATTGGAGAAAGAGGCCGCGCTAGCGGTGCCTAGAAGGGGTCACGCGCTGGGATTTACGTAGCACTGAAGGTGAATTCCTAGCACTGAAGGTGCTCGAAATTGCAAAGAGAAGTTAAATTAAAATACATTAAAAGAAGTTAAGTTAATTCGGATTTACGTTAGGATAAGAATTTACGTTACAATTAGAATTTGCGACCAGAAGGGCTTCGAGATCGGCTGACAGTTTTGTGGAAGAGTACGCTTGCGCATTCCTAGGCCTAGCGACTTTGAACTTCGAATCTAAGATAGGAGTAGTATAAGGGACTGAATCTCGAACTAGAGGATTAGGGTGGGTTTCGGAGCGATTGAAGAACGCTTCAGAGAGTGTTTTGAGGTGTTGTTGTACTGTAAGCAGTTCAAGATATCTGTGCAGGTCCGCGTTACGCACATACCACGGTGCGTTTGTGGCCCTGCGGCAGAAGAGATTTTGAACTACCTGCAGTTTGTGCAGGAGGGAGGGTTTGGCGTGGGCAAAGATTGGTGAGGCATATGTCATATGTTTCTGAAAGACATTTTACTTTTTCTACCTAACAAGCTATTCAGGCGGCCTAAGTAGTGACGGGCGAGATTCAAAACTCTTTCGACGTGTGGCTTGAAAAAAAGCGTCGGATCTAAGGTGACGCCTAAGTATTTAGTACTGCGCTTCCAGGGGATGGGATTGCCTAATATTCGAACGTGGGGATCGCCAGCGGGACGACGGCGTTTGTGGTCGAAGCGCATCGCAGAACTCTTTTCAGGGTTCACATCGATGCGCCATTTTTGAAACCATACACTGAGGGCATTTACGGCCTTTTGGGGTCTGGTGACGAGCTGCGGAACACTGCGACCTTTGGTGTAAAGTGCGGTGTCGTCGGCAAAGAGGGCGAGTTCGACGCCTTTCGGTGTGATGGGAAGTCGTTGGTGTACACGGTGTACAGCAGAGGGGCGAGGACTGAGCCTTGAGGGACTCCAGCCTTTATGGGGCGAGGCGCGGAAAGCGAGCCTTCATGTTTAAATCGAAACGTACGGTCTTTGAGAAACGACGAAATAAACCTGACTAGGCGATCCGGTAAGCCTATTTTGTAGAGTTTATAACCGAGGCCGCTGTGCCAGACTTTATCGAAAGCCTTGGCTACGTCAAAGAAGACCGCGACTGTTTTATAACGACGCGGATAGAAACCGTCAAGTATGTACTCGACGATACGATGGACTTGCTGAGGGCAGGAGTGCTTAGCGCGAAAGCCGAACTGATGGGGAATAATGAGGGGATCGCCATCTGTTGGAAGCAGATGGTTCCGCATTCGAGAGAGTATGACTCTCTCGAGAAGTTCAGACATGGCCTTGAAGTCTATGAAGTCTTGAAGGGTCTATGATTAGCCGGGATATTCAGAGGTTTACCCGGCTTGGGAATGCCTATGACTGTCGCTTCTTTCCAAGCTTTTGGAAAGTAGCTTTGGTCGAAGCAGGCGTTGAAAATGATAGCTAACAAGGTAAGCACCTCACATTCTCGCTCCGATCGCTGCCCAGTGCGGACGTGCAAGACCCCGTTCTCCGTTGTTTGGTCCCTTCCCGATATTCCGTGGCGCTCAGTCTACTGACGTCACAGTTTAGCGTGTTGGTTCCGTGCTACGGTTTTCAAGGTTTTTCTACTCCCTCTGAGTGCTATCGAAGTGCGATTTTTCTTTGCGACTAAGCCCCTTAGTCTTCAAAGTGCTGTGCTAAGTAGTGTTGTGCTTGTGCTGAGTGCAGTGTTGTGCCCAGCGTAAGTAGTCTGGTTTCAGTACAAAGGATACTTAACGGTGACAACGAATTTGTACTGAACCAGTCCTTTTTATTTTTATTTTATTTCTCTTCTCTATTTTATTTATTTTTCTCCAATTTTCATATTTATTTTTATCATATCTGTGTGTTTTCGTGTGTATTTGTCATTTCTGTCGGTAAAGGTTGACCCTAACGCGGTCAACTCTTTACCTGCGTACCCTTTTTTAGGTTTCTAGGTAGCGGTGACTACGAATTTGTACTGAACCAGTCCTTTTATTTTTATTTTGTTTCTCTTTTACATTTTATTTATTTTCTCCAATGTTCATATTTATTTTTATCATATCTGTGTGTTTTCGTGTGTATTTGTCCTTTCTGTCGGTAAAGGTTGACCCTAACGCGGTCAACTCTTTACCTGCGCACCCTTTTTAGGTTTCTAGGTAGCGGCCTTCAACGTACTACGATTAGTTCTAAGTTATTCTCCCCAGCCCCCCTACCGCGGGTAGGGAGGTTTAGGTGCTAGGTTTGCTAGGGAACCTAGGCATTTTTATATATTTATATATAACATATTGTAATTCCAAGCCCTCCAATGGACCTTGTAAGCATTCTTAGGTCGTTCGCCCAGGCGCTCGTTGCGTCCGGCGCCAACTTATCAGATGACGTAATAACGCAGGCCTTACAGGCATCTATCGCATCCCCGGCCCCTCAGGCCTCAACCCCGGCCCCTCAGGCCTCCAACGTCGAGACCCCTCAGGTCTACAGCTCTTCCTCGTCTCCCGCCTCGTCCGAGATGGACTGCGAATCGGTCGCATCCTCTCACGCGTCGCGTCGCAAGCGTACCGCTCCCGGGAGCGACTCCGAACCCGCGTCTGATACGTCGTCAGATGCCGTCAGCTTAACCGGCTCTCCTGAGCCCGCGTTTCCATTAGTCGCCAAGCGCTCCAAGAAGCGCTCAAAGAAAGCTTCGGTATCATCAATACCCGAGCCCTCCCCTGTGTCTTCCACACCTGCCCCGAAGTAACCGCGTCTCCGTCGGTCCCATCGAAGCCAGCGACGCGCTGCGCTCCCGTCCCGCCGAAACCTCAGCTCCCTCCGCCCGTCTTCCTGCGTGAAAAAGCGCGCTGGACCGCGGTTTCTAACTTGTGCAAAGAGCACAAAATTAATTACTTAAAAGCCGCCAACGCTGGCGAAACAATCAAAATTCAGGTTGCGACCGTCGACGACTTCCGGTCTTTCACTAGGCTTCTGTCGATTAATCAAATCGCGTATCACACCTACGCCCTCCCGGAGGAGCGTAAGATCCGCGCAGTACTACGGGGCGTCCCGTTTGAACTCAGTAATGAAGACATTCTCGAGGACCTTAAGTCCCAGGGCTTCCCGGCTGTAGCAGTGCACAAGATGCACTCCAACCGCGGTAGGCGCTTTCCCTTAGCTTTAGTAATCCTGTCCAACACTCCCTACTCGAAGGAGATTTTCAGAGAGGCTCGCACAATTTGCGGACTCTCGAACATCTCCGTCGAGCGTCCCAACCCCCGCGGTCACCCTGGGCAGTGCCACCGCTGCCAGCTCTATGGCCACGCAGCGGCTAACTGCTCAGCTCCCCTCAGGTGCGTCAAGTGCCTGGATCCACACATAACGAAGGAGTGCACTCGCACTCCCGAATCCACTTCCCCCCCTGCCTGTGTGCTTTGCGGCCAGTCCGGCCACACAGCTAACTACAGGGGTTGCCCGCGCGCTCCGCGCTCCACCGCCAAGAGGGTCGCGCCTAAACCGGCGCCGCCGCTCACTCCCGCTAACTTCCCGCCGCTGCGCAACCGGGGTCCCCCGGAAGCAAAGCCCGTTCAGCCGACGCCTACTCCGGCTCTGTCTTGGAGGCAGCGTCCGGCCGTCCAACCTGCACCTTCTCTACCTATCCCAGCTACCGTAGCTTCCGTAGGGCCGCGTCCCGCTCCGTCATCTGCACCTCAGTCGTCGTTGGCTGAGGACATGAAGACCGTGTTCAACGTCATCCAAAACATTAACGAAATTTCCATACTCGCACGCAAACTGCGAGCCGCCCGTTCTCCTCAAGAGCGTTTATTCGCGTTAGCCGAGCATCACTCGCTTCTAAGTTCATTATAAATTTTTATTTTTTTGTATATAGTCGTAAATAAGTAAATTATAATGTCTAGACCCGCGAATCCCGCGTCCAGTCGTATTAAACCCAAGGGCTTATCCCTAATATCTTTTAACGCTCGTAGCCTTAGCACCAACCTTCCCGAGATTAAACTGTTCCTTCAGAACAAAGAACCTGACTTATTCCTTCTCCAGGAGACATGGCTTACTCCAAACCGCTCCAGGGGATACGCTATTCCTAAGTACGCGTTTACTCGCAACGATAGGCCCAACGCCGACGGTTTCGGCGGCACCGCTATTTATCATAAAAGAGGCTTCCATTGCTGTCCTCTCCCTACCCCTCCTCTCCTCAACATGGAAGCCACTGTGTGTAGATTGGCTATGACTGGTCATCCGACCATCATCATAGCTTCAATCTACATACCTAGTGGTACCAGACCAATCCGCAGCGACTTTGAGGCCATTCTCGCCCTCAGCCATTCAGTCATTATGTTCGGAGACTTTAACTCCAAACATACTGACTGGACGTGCCTATCGACCAACACCAGCGGTATCGCTCTCCTCGACATCACTAACTCCCTTGACTTAGACGTCATATCCCCCATCACTCCCACTCACTATCCCAACAACCCGACCTATTCTCCTGATGTCATCGAGGATGTCCTCGACTTTGCAATTATCAAGCGAATCAATCTTGATCTCAGGTCCATCGAACCGCTCGATGGCCTAGGCTTCGATCATCGCCCCGTCTCCCTCGTACTAGGTGCGCCCAACGATAACGTCACATCTCCTAAGACCTTTACCAACTGGAAAGGCATTAAAAATACGTTAGTTTCAGCCTTAGAAGCCCCGAACTCTCCGCTCGCGATTTCGCCCGACCAATTAGATAGCCCGATTAAAATAGATTCAGTAGTCAATACTCTCACTGATGCTATCAACTCAGCCATCAGCGACAACGTAATTATTGCTAAGCAAGGCAAACCCGCGCTTCCCTTAGCCGTTAGCAATCTCATTAAAGCTAAGAACGCGGCTCTCCGGAGAGCCAAGAAATATCCCACGCCCGCATATAGAACAGCTGCGAATCAGCTTCAATGTAAAGTTAGGTCTCGCCTCGCGGAACTCCGTGACACTCAGTTTAACGATCTCATGGAGAATATCTCCCCGTCCCACCAAGCGTATTATCGAATGGCCCGAGCCTTACGCGTAGACACCGCCTCTCACGTTCCTCCTCTCACTCGTCCAGACGGCACCATTGCCTTCGAAGTCGAAGAGAAAACCGAATGCTTCGCCGACAGCATAGCGGCACAATGTTCGCCCAGCACGCAACCCGCGGATCCCTCCCACATCCAGGCAGTGGAGGACGAAGTTCTCCGCAGAGAATCTCTCCCTATCACCGACGACCCCGTCACAGTCTCTAATGATGAAATCTTGCTTCTCATTAGAAAGCAAAAGTCCAAAAAGGCTCCGGGTGCGACAGCAGGTGCTTACCTTGTTAGCTATCATCTTCAATGCCTGCTTTGACCATAGCTACTTTCCAAAAGCCTGGAAAGAAGCGACAGTCATAGGCATTCCCAAGCCGGGTAAACCTCTGAACGTCCCGGCTAATCACAGACCCATCAGCCTCCTCAAGGCAATGTCTAAACTTCTCGAGAGAGTCATACTCTCTCGAATGCAGAACCATCTGTTTCCAACGGACGGCGATCCTTTCATAATTCCCCACCAGTTCGGCTTTCGCGCTAAGCACTCCTGCCCTCAGCAAGTCCATCGAATCGTCCAGTACATACTTAACGGTTTCTATCCGCGTCGTTATAAAACAGTCACTGTTTCATTTGACGTAGCCAAGGCTTTCGACAAAGTCTGGCACAGCGGTCTCGTTTATAAACTCTACAAAATAGGCTTACCGGATCGCCTAGTCAGATTAATCGCGTCGTTTCTCAAAGACCGCACGTTTCGTTTCAAACATGAAGGCACGCTCTCCGCGCCTCGTCCCATAAAGGCTGGAGTCCCTCAAGGCTCAGTCCTCGCCCCTCTGCTGTACACCGTGTACACTAACGACATCCCCATCCCGCGGGAAGGCGTCGAACTCGCCCTCTTTGCAGATGATACCGCCCTCTACACTAAAGGTCAATCGATCCCGTATAACATCACCAGACTCCAAAAGGCCGTAAACGCCCTCGGTGTTTGATTCAAAAATGGCGTATCGATGTCAACCCGGAAAAGAGTTCTGCTATTCAATTCGACCACAAACGTCGTAATCGCCGCAACGATCCCCATATTCGTATGTTAGGTATTCCCATCCCCTGGAAGCGCAGTATCAAATACTTAGGCGTCACCTTAGATCAGACGCTTTCTTTCAAGCCACACGTCGATAGAGTAACGAAACTCGCGCGTTTTTACTTAAGCCGTCTATATAGTATGATAGGAAGAAAAAGTAAAATGTCTTTTAGGAATAAACGTACGCTTTATAAGGTCTGCGTTAGACCCGTCATGACGTATGCCTCGCCAGTCTTTGCCCACGCCAAACCCTCCGTCCTGTACAAACTGCAGGTAGTTCAAAATCTCTTCTGCCGCAGGGCCACAAATGCACCTTGGTACGTGCGTAACGCGGACCTGCACACCTACAGTGCAACAGCACCTCAAAACACTCTCAGAATCGTTCTTCAAACGCGCCGAATCCCATCCCAATCATCTTGTTCGAGATTCAGTCTCATATACTGCTCCTGTGTTAGATTCGAAATTCAAAGTCGCTAGGACGAGCAACGCGCACACTGGCGAACCAACGCAGTTAACTTTAGATCTCGAGGCCCTTCAGGCCGCAAACCCTAATTCTAACGTAAATTCTAATTCTAACGTAAATCCGAATTAATGCAATTTTATTTTTCATTTTTAATGTTTTTTATTTTACTTTTCATTTTTGAGCACCTTCAGTGCTATGTAAATCTCAGCGGGTGACCCCTTAAGGGCCCCGCTAGCGCGGCCTCTTTCTCCAATTGGCCGTCGCTCAGATCTGAGTGGCAAAAATGCACGAGCCGACAGGGGGTTTTTTAGTGGGTATGGTCCTGGTAGGCGTCGGGACGAGTCCCACATAACTTCGATCGCGCGCGCGGAGTATGCGTCAGAGCATTTTTTATGTCCTCCTGCCCTTCCCGTGGAAGGGAACCAAAAAAAAAAAAAGTAAGCACCTGTTAAGGCAGGTGCTTAAGTGCATGGTTGGAAATTCCATCCGCACCCGGAGCCTTTTTGGACTTTTGTTTTCTAATGAGAAGCGAGATTTCGTCATTAGAGACTGTGACGGGGTCGGCGGTGATTGGGAGAGAGTCTCTGCGAAGGACTTCATCCTCCACCGCCTGGATGTGTGAGGGATAAGGCTCGGGCCATACTACCGCTTGGTGGGACGGAGAGATATTCGCCATGAGATCGTTCATCTGAGCATCTCGGAGTTCCGCGAGGTAAGACCTAACTTTACTTTGTAGCTGATTCGCAGCTAATCTTTAGGCGGGCGTGGGATATTTCTTGGCTCTCCGGAGAGCCGCGTTCTTAGCTTTAATAAGATGCTTACGGCAAAGGGAAGCGTGGGTTTGCCTTGCTTAGCAACCTTTTCGTTGTCACTGATGGCTGAATTGATAGCATCAGTGAGAGAATTTCGGGAATCGAGAATCGGGCGAGATCGCGAGCGGAGAGTTCGCGGCCTCTAAGGCTGAAACTAACGTATTTTTAAAGCCTTTCTAATTGGTAAAGGTCTTAGGAGAGGTGACGTTATTGTTAGGTGGACCTGTCTCCAGAACAGAGCCGGAGTAGGCTACGGCTGCACGAGCTTTGTTTCCGGGGGACCCCGGTTGTGCAGCGGCGGGAAGTTGGCGGGAGTGAGCGGCGGCGCCGGTTTATGATCTAGGCACTTTACGCACCTGGGTGGGGCAGAGCAATTTGCCGCTGCGTGGCCGTAAAGCTGGCAACGGTGGCATTGCCCAGGGTGCCCACGACGGTTAGCACGCTCGACGGAGATGTTTGAGAGTCCGCAGATTGTGCGGGCCTCTCTGAAAATCTCCCCCGAGTTGGGAGTGTTGCTAAGAATAACTTAAGCGAGTGGGAAACGCCGCGGTTGAAGTGCATCTTGTGCACTGCTTCAGCCGGGAAACCCTGGGACTTAAGGTCCTCGACGATTTCGTCGTTATCGAGCTCAAACGGGACGCCCCGTAATACTGCGTGGGTCTGCGCAGTCTCCGGGAGGGCGTAAGTATGGTACGCGATTTGTTTAACCGAGAGTAAGCGAGTAAACGCGCGGAAGTCGTCGATAGTCGCGGCCTGAATTTTGATTGTATCGCCTGCGTTGGCGGCTTTTAGATAATTGATTTTATGCTCATTGCTCAAGTTAGAAACCGCGGTCCAGCGCGCTTTTTCGCGGAGGAAGATGGGCGGAGGGAACTTAGGCTTCGGTGGGACGGGAGCGCAGCATGTCGCTGGCTTCGACGGGACCGACGGAGACGCGGTCACTTCGAGTGACATTAGCGGCGCGGCGACGGGTGCTGAAGGCACCGGGGTGGGATCGGGTGTTGAAGACACCGCGATTTTCTTTGAGCGCTTCTTGGAGCGTTTAGAGACCAATGTGAATGGGGGCTCAGGAGAGCCGGTTAAAGTAGCAGCGCCCGACGAAGGTTCGGACGCGGAATCGGAGTCGCTTCCGGGAGCGGTACGCTTACGCAGCAACGCGCGAGATGACGTGACCGTCGCGCAGTCCATATCGGATGGAATGGGAGATGCGGGAGCGCTGGTAAAGACCTGAGGGGTCCGGGAGTTGGTGGCCTGAGGGGCTGGGGTTGGGGCCTGGGGGGCCGGGGACGCGTTAAGCGCAGATAAGGCGTGCGAGAAGACCTCGTCTGGAATGTGGATACCAGACGCAGCGAGCGCCTGGGCGAACGACTTCGCGAATTTAATAATGCTTTGCGGGTTGGATAATTATATAAATATGAATATATAGGTATATAAAAGATGCCTAGAGTTCCCTAAAATGAACCTAGCGAACCCTAGCGGCTAACCTCCCTACCAGCGGTAGGGGGGCTGGGGAAAATAACTTAAAACTAACCGTGGTACGCCGTTGGCCGCTTCCTAGAAACCTAAAAAAAAAAAGGTACTGTACGCAGGTAAAGAGTTGACCGCGTTAGGATCAACCCTTACCGACAGAAAGGACAAATACACACGAAAACACACAGGTATGATAAAAATAAATATGAAAATAGGAGAAAAATAAATAAGATAGAGAAGAGAAATAAAATAAAAATAAAAGGACTGGTTTAGTACAAATTCGTTGTCACCGTTAAGTATCCTTTGTACTGAAACCAGACTACTTACGCTGGGCACAACACTGCACTCGGCACCAGCACAACACAATACTGCACAGCACTTTGAAGACTAAGGGGCTTAGTCGCAAAGAACACTCACACTTCGATAGCACTCAGAGGGAGTAGAAAAACCTTGAAAACCGTAGCACGGAACCAACACGCTAAACTGTGACGTCAGTAGACTGAGCGCCACGGAATATCGGGAAGGGACCAAACAACGGAGAACGGGGTCTTGCACGTCCGTACCGGGCGGCGATCGGAGCGAGACTCAGGTAGGTCATCTTTTTTACTACCTGCTTTCGTTGCTGTCAGCAACGCATCATTAGTTCATATAATAAACACAATCACTTTTAGTAAACAAAACGATTAATGAGGGCCCGGATACCCCTTAGCCATAAGGGGTAAACCGCGCATTACTATCACACGGCTCGAGAGCTCATTTGCCTAGTATGAATACAGAAAAACAGTAATATTTTGTATCAGGTGCGAGCAAAGCTAGCTCGTTACTAAGAACTTTTTAAAGTACACTAATAAATAAAATTATTAAACCCCTTACTTATAAAACAGTTTAAGTACTAACGAACCCGACTTAATCCAGTAAAATATAGGCCCCGTGGTATAACCGCCTCATGTTCTTAACAAGATTGTTCTGGTCCATGCAATATGTACGTGGCCTACTTACAGATGCCTCGGAATTTATATTTCTGTATTTATATGGTTTCATTACAGCAGCGTGGAAAAAGATGGCGGTGTTTTCTTGTAGCGACTGTTTATATGTTTAGGGATGATTTTTTTTGTATATTTAACGCCTGACGCAAAAAGCTGTACATTTGAGTTACAAAGGTTTTAATTTTTATAACATCTTTTCAAAAAAATCTCTTCCAGCATCTACACATCTAAGTTTCATGCGACTGAACCAGTTTAAAAGCACTTTTTACTTCCTGAACCCTGAAGTTACCTTCTCGAACGCAGTATACGCATCTTCTGGCGATGAAAACTGTATCCCCTTGAGAAAAAGAAGTCACACGGTGTCAAATCAGGGCTGTAAGGTGAATGACTCAAAGTTTTACCGGTGTGGTGTTTAGGAAGTCCGTCGTTTTGATCACGGAGTGCACGGGCGCGGTGTCGCGGTGGAGCAAAAGGCCTCCGAGTCCCGTGTTCGGTCGCTTGTTGCTCGCAGCAGCAATTTAAACTTCTGGCAAGCATTTAATAGCGTACGACTCTGCATTGATGCTACTTTGGTTTGTTAAGGGAATTGATACTAAACACCCTGTCAAGAAAAAAAGCTGGCGATTCTGATTTTTCCAGCGCTTCGCGATCATTTTACTTTTCTAGATGCTGGTTCGTTTTGAAACAGCCATACTGTTGAATGGCGCTTTGTTTCTGAATGATATTGATAAATCCAAGATCGAATATTTCGTCCTATTTAAAAAATTTAAAAAACTTTATAAAATTCCTAAAGTTACTGAAAACACTTTCGATAATTAATCCTATTACAGTCTAAACGAACTTTTTAATGATAAACACGTAATAACATAATATAATACATAATATAACATTCATATTTAAAAAAGCACTTACCAATTGAATTTTTAAAATATATGACATTAATTATTATAGACTTAATTGTATTAAATTTATAAACGAAAGGTCGGCCTTTTTATTGCTACACCCTAAGGGGTACACATGTGATCATAAAACATTGAATACCATTGTAAATTACCAAGCGAATGCAATAAATATATTGAGTGTTCGTCACTTTTTATGATATCGTAAACACGACGGGAAGAACCTGCTTTGAATTTATCAATCATATCATGGCACCATTCCACGCGCGCCTGCTTTTGAGCATCGGTCAGGTTGTAGGGTACCCAGCGTGGAACAATCCCCCTACGTCCAATGCCTACCGATCGAATCTGCAAATTGTACTCAACCTCCTTATATGTAACTCGCTGGTATTGTTGAATCAAATTGTTCACTTGAAGCAGGTTTTCTTCTGCCGTAACAGCAGTCAGAGGACGAGAACGTCTATCTTCATCCTTCAAGTTTAAGCGATGGCTTAAACTCGTTATACCAGCGGTACACACCGGCGCCTACTGCACCCGCCCCGGCCCCATTGATGTCACTCACTGTGACCCCACCCACCCGTATTCCTTCGGGAAAAGGGTAAATGGTCCGAGGTCTCGACTTTGTGCAAAGAGCACAAGATCCTCTACACCCGAGCGACCAACTCGGGTGAATCTATTAAAATCACTATCTCATCGATAGACGATTTCCGAGCTTTGACTAAGCTCCTCACCAGTAAGCAATATGCTTACCACACTTACGCTCTCCCAGAAGAGCGCAAGTTCAGAACGGTACTCAGGGGAGTCCCGTTCGAATTATCGAACGAGGCTATCCTGGAGGATCTGCAGTCCCAAGGCTTCCCGGCACTTGTGGTGCATAAAATGCACAGCAAGTACGGGAGGCGTCACCCTCTCGCCTTGGTGGTTCTCATCAATGTACCCAAGTCCAGGGAGATCCTCAAAGGGGTTAGCACCATATGCGGCCTCTCTGGGATCTGGATCGAGGCGCCTCATCGCCGCGGTCATCCCGGCCAGTGCCACCGGTGCCAGTTGTACGGGCACGCGGCGGCCAACTGCGCCGCCCCGCCCAAGTGCCTGGTCCCTCACTTCACTAAGGAGTGCAACCGCACTCCTGAAACTCCCTCTCCTCCCGATTGCGTGCTTTGTGGTCAGTCCGGCCACACCGCAAACTACAGGGGCTGCCCTCGTGCACCCCGTTGTATGCGTTCCAATACTACGAGGGCGGCACCCAAACAGGCCCCGCCCCTTTCTCAGGAAAACTTTCCGCCGCTGCGTAGCCGGGTTCCTCCGGCTGCAAAGCCTACACAGCCCAAGCCTGCTCCAGAGAACTGGACGATATGCGTATCGTCTGCGACGCTATCAAAAGTGTTGATGTTAGGGAGATTTCAGTCCTAGCCCGTAAACTTAGGGCTTCACGTTCTCCGACAGAGCGTTTGCTAGCTCTGGCGGAGCATAGTTCCCTTCTCAATTCATTATAGGTTCATTGAAATGAATTGATCCCTAAATCATGCTTCGGCCACCAACTCATGTCCCTTTGAGCACCTTCAGTGCAACTTTCAATACAGGCGGAAGACCCACTAGCGGGCCTCCGCCAACGCGCCCAACTTCCCGACGGGTGTCGCTTCCGATGAAGGCTAACGGTAAAATTTTACCACAGCCAACAGGTGGTTTTTAGTGGGTAGGTGCCATTCTGGTGAGTCCCACATACCCCCCGCAGAAGACGGTATTTTCCTGCGGGCGGTATGCATGACGCATCTTCCACCTCCCTCCCGCGAGGGTGCCTCGGCAGCAAAAAAAAAAAGAGGTACACAGCTGCTTTAGAAGCTAGTTGAATTCGATTAAACGATTCATCAGGTTTCAAGTTGGGGTTGAACTCGTAAAAATCATTTCACGAAAATATTCACGACGCAGATCCATTTTTCTATGACACACAATAGTCTCATAAAGCTGGTAAAAAATTTAGAGGGAAATTTAAATTTGGAACAAATATATTTTTACTTTTGAATAATCGAATTTTCAAAATATAATTAAACTCGCCAGCGTTCCATTCATAAAATATTTTTTTCGCAAAGCTTTCTGAGTGGCCTGGTATGTGTGCATTTGTGTGTCTGTAGAGTCGTTGCTCCCAAAAGAAATGTCACAACCCGGGCCTGGGGCTTTGTACACTATAAAAAAGTCAACATTATTTGTGTTTGTTTTAACGGGCAACATTGACAATGAGTCTTTTCTATGGCGGAAGTTGCCAAGTGAAGTTAGTTCCCTAAGCAGAGGGGACAGCCACCTCACTCACAGCACAATTCACTCACATCACATTGATAGTTGTCTGTCTGTGTGTTTGATTGTTCGTTGCGCTTGAGTTCTTTCTTTCGGTTGCTTTTTAACTTTACGACTGTTGAATAAGCTAAAAATATACAAAACATTCAATTAAATTCTTTTGAGTTAATGGCAACACACACAAAACAAAAAGATACTAAAACACTAATAAGTGTTTCATTTCCTACCAATAAACAAAGTGTTTTAACAACAATTTAACAATCAAAAACTGTTCTTAGCATCTTAAACTATTTTTTGATAAAGGTGTACAGAGACCTGGCCCAGACTCCTTCCATTTTGGGACATTTCTTTTATTTATTAATTTTGATGCAGTTTTTTATTGTTTGAAAGATGAGTTAAACGAGTATTCTTAACAAGAGTCATGTGAACCTTTTGCCGCCAGTAGGGTTTTTTGTTTGTGCTTACAAATAACTTGTTTTTGTGTAGAATATGGTTTCTGCCGCCAATTATTCAGTATTATGGATTCTATTTCATTGTAATTTATGAGTTATAACTTACTACTTAGTTTCTATTCGCAATTCGTGGTAGTTTTTTTATTATTAAATTATTATTTTAGTACCATAGCTCTGATGAAACTCGATCATAAATATGTTACATGCGCATAAAAAAAAAGTCTAGGAGAAGTCTGATAATGCAGAAATATGGCGAAAGAGTCTGCACGTTTCTTGTATATATAATATGGTTGATTTAAAATAATAGGCTGTATTATAAAAAATATAATATTTTAATATCAACCTTTATGTTTCTAAACCAGCCGAATGCATTATTGGCATTAATTGCTCATAGACATTTTATGTTCAAGGCAAAAGATTACATATGAAGCATAAATTATATTACTTAGTGGACAAGTACCGAACTGGAATTGTAGGATAAATAGAGATGAACGCATATTTCATCGTGTTCACTCTGTTAGTTATTTGTTCGGATAACTTGATATAACAAGCAGTGCGCAATATTCCATTATAATAGTTTGTGTTTGCACCAGCTTTGTAAAAGTTACTAGTTTGATGTGTCATTAACAAAAATCATTTATTCATATCTTTCTTTTTATGATTAAAATGATAGCTTAAATTTTAATTTTAATTGTCATTTCTTTGTGCTTGTTTATGAATATACAAAAACATACATCTAATAAACATTTGTAACTTACTGCACCCAGAAACTTTAATTGGTTACATAGTGCTAATAACTGCTTCAAAGAAATTGGGAATCATCTAGAAGGTCCAACGGTACTTCATTTGTATACTTAATTGTAACACAAGTACACAGCTCAAGTTCGATCTTGTGTGGAGTACTGTAGCCACCTTTGGGATGGTTCTGCAAAGTACTAACTGGAAGCGACGGACGCAGTTGACCGAAGAGCTCGAAAAATCATTTACAACTTTGACCTAACCACCAAAAACCTGCAAAGCCTCGACCACTGTCGGAAAGTTGCCTGTTTAGCAGTCTTCTACAGATTACATTTTGGAGAGTGCGCGAATGCTCTTTTTGATCAGGTTGAACCCACACCCTTTTTACATCGGACTACGACACGCAGGCAGGCCTTCCATCCCTTTATGGAAGATACCCCAAGAAGTCGAACCAAAAGTTTCGATAGTTCCTTTTTGGTGCGGGTCGCCAAGGTGTGGAATGAACTGCCTGCGTCTGTTTTTCCATAAAACTATAGTCCCAGCTCTTTCAAGCGTCGAGTGAATAGGTATCTCGTGGATAGACGTGTAACACCTTCGTCTTCATCGTCACTTTCCATCAGGTGAGATATAGGACAAAGGTCTCATCCTTTTTCAATAAAAAAAAAATTCGAATTTGGCCCAATAATATAAAATTTAGCGTCGTTAAATAAAATCTATACTTAGATGTGCTTTAAGTAACCATTTGACTTGTATGAGTGCCGCTGTTACTCACTCAACTTTTATAGTACAAACCTAACATAACTCACAAGGCTAAGAGGCTCAAAAATCAAAGTCCCATAAATCCTGTAACTCGAACCAAATACTCGACCCTCACATCGGCCATTAGAGTCGGTCTTAGGCAAATGTTTCGAGTTGACCCTCGGGAGTGGGGTGCTGCCCTAATTACTCGGGCCTTGGATTTGGAACACGAAGAGTATATTTTTGATATATTTTATACAGACGTAGGCAACAAACATGAACAGGTGTAATCCACGTAAAGATTTTGATACATACGATAACGCTGAGAGCTTGAGGGCACAAATCTCGGAAATCGCGCTTTTCTCCTTAAATTATAAAAATTCGGGCCAATAACCTCCTTCTATCCATATCCAAAATTTCATCCAAAGATACAAACTGACCTTTGAACTTCTTTCTTTTATAATTATCAACAGTTCTAAAAGATCTTGCAATAATTATTGTTTTACTTATGAAATATTACAGCATATTACATTTTCCAAAATCAAATATTTCTTGAATGCGCAAGATTTATTTACCTTCATATTTTTCAAGTCCTTCGAGAAAAAATCCTTAAACGGTATAACTTATTTCGAATACCATCTAACATAAAAATATATTTCCTTACCAATTTTCCACTGACAAAAAAAAATCCATCGTAAACAATCAACTAGGGGTGATGCGTACTTCCAAAAACAAGTTACTTAAGCGCTAACAGTCTAATAAATTGACAGATTACTCGTACATAGTTACTCCATCCGAAACACCCTTATTGGCTGAACCGATGTTTTCCTGACCTACCCAGGGCTAACGACCCTTCCAAGGGTCCAAAGGGTTTCACGAAAGGATTATAACATTATGATGTATGAATGATTAGGTCGTGGGGGATGGACGAAAAACTGATAAAGTAAGTGTAAAAGTGGAGGGGCTTGAAGACAGGGGTAAGCATATGATTTGGCTATGAAAATGGTAGTAACATGTGTGGTTTCAGTTGTTTTTGCTGGGAAAGCTTAATGTTTAGAAACATTAGTAACTTAAAGGCTGATTTGTCAGTTTTGACGGTTTCAATGATATCTATTTCCGATCAGTTTTTTAAGGATTTTTTTTTTGTTTTTATTTTTTATTTTATTTATAGGTTTTCGGTTACAAAAAAAAAAGTAAACCATGTCAGCCCCATCATAGCCTTTAGTAACGAGGAATTGCCTTCACTACTAATGGATTTTATTATAAATTTATATATTTTACTTGCACTTTCACTACATAGTCTCGATAAAACGGTTTAGAAAATACCTAGATTAGTTTTATGTAACTTTAATTCAGCCTTTAAAGTAATTCTAGCCTACATAAATACGCAACTGAATTAAACTGTACTTCCCATCCTTATCAACAAGCTGTACTGAACTGAACTGCCTGGGAATAAGAAAACAACTTTCACTATTTCGCAGTTACCTCACAAACAGAGAACAAAGTGTAACTATTGATGGTTTCTCCAGCGCATACCTTCCAATACATTACGGTGTCCCACAGGGTAGTGTCCTTGGGCCTACCCTATTCCTCATCTTTATAAATATGCTATGTGACCTTAGTATCCCAAATGGCTTTGGTCTACTCAGCTGATACCTGGTCTGAAGTCTTTGCCGCCGCGCAGTATGGACTTGACATAGTCACTAATTGGCTCTCAGCTAACCGCTTAACCCTTAACGTCGACAAAACAAAATATATGTCCTTTTCAATCCGAAATATTCCCGATGATAGCATTCAATTCCCTGATATAATAGCCCATACAAACCCTCACGATAAAAATGTACCTAATTGCTCCTGTCCTAAAGTTCTGAAAACGAAAGTAATGAAATACTTAGGTATCCAACTTGATGAAAACCTACGATTTACAAATCACATTCAATACATCACTAACAAACTGAGAAAACTTATATATATTTTTAAAAATTTAAGAGATGTGGCAGAAGCACATTGCTTAAGTTGGTTTATTTTGCTCTGTGCCAGTCAGTTCGTACGTACGGTATAATCGTTTGGGGAGGTGCGGAATCTGCTTAAATTAGAAAGAGCACAGAGAGCAGTGCTTAAAGTAGCAACAACAAAACCTTTCTATTACCCTAAGTCACTGCTGTACCAGCTTTGCGATGTTCTAACTGTTCGTCAATTGTTTATTTTACAAACTATACTCCTCCAGCATTAAATTACACCCTTCTGTTTTGAGACTCAATCTAAAAGAAATCACCGAGCTATCTCCTACACCTTTCCGAAAACCTCTTTTAGCCAAAGATTTTTCTACTTTCTTGGACCATACATATACCACCAAATAAATAAATATATTAATATTTACCCAATAAATACATTTAACTGCAAAAATAAAGTTGTGACATGGCTTAAAGAAAAGACGTACTCCGACACCGAATCCCTGCTAAAACCAAGTTTGCTACACCATACAAGTGTACCAAACCACACTAATTGTAATACTCAGTCTCACACAGACTCACCATACATATACATACACACAGATACTCTCTCCGACACATATACACACACGCACACACACTCACGCACCCGTTAACTCAATCCAACTCCCTTGCTCTTTAACACTTACATAGCTGATGTTTAGATGAAATATTCCCTATTATATAATCTTGAAATGTCTAGAGTTACACAGATATTTTTCTCTTTTTTTTTAGTCTTTTAAAAATTTGTAAATCATTATTTTCATATGTGATCCATTATTTTATAGCATTTGGGAAGTACAAGTGGGGCACTGGTGCTCCTGAAACACATGCTTCGGCAAATCTCAGGCACCAGTCTTCACTAGTACATGAATAAATTGTGAAAGTAAATAGATCTACCACCTTATTGTGTACATTGTATGTGAAGAACAAATAAAGATTATTATTATTATTATTATAAAGGCACTCCACCTTCTGGCTCCTCAGTCTTGGAAATCTTTTTTATCACAAATCTCCAGATAAAAAACCAACTGTATGGTCCTGAACTAAGCAGAACTTGTGTTATGGAGGACCATACAGCGAACTAGGGGGGAACCCAGAATAAACATAAGACAAATGAATGTCCAGACTCAACGTATGCGTATAGCGTTGCTATCACTGACGCCACATGCCCGACAGCTTCTGTCACACCAGGGTACTTTACAACGGTCTCTTAAGTCTGGGCAATACAATACTTCGTATGAATAGAAAATTAACTGACCTGTCGTAAATGCCTCGCTCTTTTCGGTATCGGTTCTTTCTTCTCAGTCACACAATGTCCATTCTGCACTGGCTGCGGCTCCACTACCTCTTCCGTGTCAACTTTGCCCAACGCTCTGGCAATGGGTATATTATGCTTCTCAAAATATCCATTCTGTATCATTTGGTCCAACGACACTTCCAACTCCCGAACGGGCACTACTTTCCGTCCGACGATCGGATCATTAATCACCATTTTCCTGCTGCACCCAGAAACCTCAGAAAACTTAACGTTCTTTTTAGAATCATCCGATTTCTTGGGACGATTTTCAGTGAAGTCCGATGTCCAATATCGGGCACTTTTTTCGGATATACGCAAGGGCTTGCAAACGGCGACGTTTCTTGGCCGTTTAACATTGTCCAATTCGATTTTTGTTGATCTAACATTGAAGTTTTCTTTAATATTCATTTTATTGTATGCGTCACTACTAACGTAATTTCTTTGTTTGTATTCATAAGAATTCCGCGTTTCATTTTCGATTCTATAGTTCTGTTTGTATCGACGTCTGTCATTGTAGTAGTTATAGTTTCTTGGTAAAGAATTGTATTTAGTGTCATGATTTGTCGGTAAATTTAAATACTCAGGCCTAATTGGTCGAAATAGAGATAATCTTCCTTGAGCTTCATCAAAGTCTGAATAAATATCCTCATAAACATATCCGTTTTTTCTTTTCGGTGTATCGTAGAGATGTCGATCGGTACGATTGTACCTGTTTTGTCGTTCAACGTTGTATTCATATCGGCGACGAGGTTCATAATAGTCGTAGTCGGATCGTTTGTCATAAAGTAGTCTTTCTCTGGAACCAGCCATCTTTTGTTTTTACCTGTAATATAAGGAAAATATTTTAGAATTATTTTTAGTCAGCAAATAGGATATGTATACAAACAAAAAAATTTTTAACGTTGTACAGCACATTCCGATCCAACAGTAAGTTGGTTATGAACGTAAAATTATTTAACACGAACTAATTGATTTTGTTAGATTTAGTAAATTTATATTCAGCCGGTCCTTGCCAGTTAAAAGAAATGGGCTAATGATACAAAAATACAAAAATATAAACTGTAAGTATCTAAAGTTAAAAAATTGTAGCGAATTGCGTAGTTATCTATCGTATTATTCGTGATTTTTTGTCATTTTTGATATAAAAAGTTATGACATTTAAATATGTTATGCTATTCAAAAAACCTGTTGAACCTAGTATCTAACGAGGAAACTGTACATAAGACAGCGAGACCTAGAATTGGCTTATTACATAACTTACGTAAATTGCAAAGCAACAGCAAAAAGTGCGGCCCATTTGCTCTTCAATCGCTAATGGTCAAAAAGCGGTATAAATTACCGGCTATGACCGCCAGGTGACCCTTACCGCGTTTCTTACCTAATACCGCAACCGTTGTAATAGTATCTACAATTGGCATTAATTGGCATAAAACTCCCACGATTTTATTTCAAAAAACATTTTTTTGCTATTACTTGTATCGTCTATTAGTAAAAAGTCAATAAATTAATATTTATTTTATTTTAATCTTGAAGAAATTAAGTACAATATAGAAAGGCAAAGAAAACACATCCCAAATGTTTTCACCCTATAACGCTTTTCCTAGCCAAGTTTTTTTTTTTGGAAATGAAACCTCGGCTATTTGGGGTTAGGCAAGACGAGCCAATGTGCCGACCTGCAAAAAACCCTATATATAACCCTAAATAGGCTAGCCTATGGGTACATGGACTAGTCGAACTTGTGGAGTAACTGCTTCGGGCAGCGTCGTTCAACAAGTAGGTGGCACACCTTACTCTAACACCTATGTGTATCTCTCTTTCTTAACAAAAATATACAATGAAGTAATAAAGAATAAGAAACCTCTTTAATTCCTAATCCAATTGCCGGCTCATGGCAATGATTCAGACGTCCAATTGAGATGCAAATGTATGCAGCATTGCAGCTCCAGGCGGCACACGCGTGCCTCCGAGATTGAATCAATTCTGTGACGTACAGATCTACAGCCGTACGTACGTTGTTACTGATAGCATTAGATACTGAGATTGTAACTAGATTTGTGATGTATGAAGTTAGGGTTTATAAATTATATTTGCCCTTCCAAAATCTAAGGAATGTTTTTGGGAAGGCGCTAGCAAAAATAATTGTAGTCCTGACTCCATCGCAATTTGTTTTGAAACTTTGAAATAGCCAGCATGCGAGCATTTGATGGGAAGTGGTAACTGTGCCCATCGACATCATTAATGAAACCGTAGGGTAAACTTGGAATCGCCTTTGTTCCAGTTATAACGCTGCCTTCTGCTTCCCGTTCACAAGAACACAAAAATGCACACGCGGTTATCATGGCGGTTAATATAGAAAGGGCTGCAGTACCGCCCCCGACGAGACCCGAACAAGAAACTTTACTTCCCCCTGATAATGGATACTGCAGTACAAGGGATACACCCGAAACCAAGCAAGAGGTGGATTCCGGCAATTGGAAGTCCTATTAAATTACAGTTTAAATTTAAGATCATAGAAAGTGCCATGAAAAACACAGGTTTCAAAAAGTGTAAAAATTTGATGATTATGACAATTTCAACGCAGCAGTTTCTAAAATTACAATGGTTCAGAGTTCTGATATCTATTTTTCGAAATAGTTTATTTATGGCCCTATTAGCCCTATAATTTTCACCGGGCTTTAAACGGACCAAATACAAATTAAAATGAAAATATTTATTTCTCAACATTGACAATTACTTGTTCTTATTGACGTCAAATAAAACATGACTCTACCACCAGTTCGGAAAAACCTTCGTGAAGGAGAACTGGCAAGAAACTTCATGGGTATATTTTTTTCAAAATCATATTACAGTGTCTCTTTATTATTCTTATCTGCATCTGTTAGCTCGGAAAGTCTCCCCCCCAAGTATTCAAACGACGAGCACCCTCAAACGGCACCCGTTCACGAGTTAACGCGGGATCCAACCATCATATCCGAATGCATATTAACTAATTTATGAAATTTCTGAGTTGGCGAATTAAACTCGTGAACTTTCTTGGCATATTATTTTTTCAGAAGCATTCAAATGTAAATAATTAAATACAAATATTAGTAATTTTCTTTTTCTTGAATACTAAACAAACTTATGATACAAATATTTTTGATTTATAAACCAGAACTACTTTAAGACAGCGGTCACTCATCCTGGGTCTGCTGTTTCGAAGGTACCTTCACTTTGACAATCGTCATAAAGTTAGATCTAAAGTAACCAAAAAAGGAAGCCATTTTGAATATTCCCCACCTCGACTACTATTTCCGTCCAATTCCACTAATAAATGTAAAGCATTGCATGTTTCCAGCGCTAACCAGGCAGCAATAAATTCCTACCCGTGTTGCCAATGTTCCTGTTCCAGATGCGGGGTTTCCGACTTGGCACGGGATCGGCAACCCTGATATGTAGTCGGCCATGTTTGAATGTGGCATTATGTGTTCAGATGGCTTCGGAATTGCTTAATTATTAGAATTTAATTATGTGATTCAAGTTTATATGCTTGATAAAGATATATTAGTTAGATATACTCTAACATTTAGAATGTGATGTGGTTGACACATTTTAAACAATGTTTAGATAGTCTTCGACTCTATTCTATTAATAAATATAATAGTGATTGTTTTTTCACCTGCAACGCAAAAAAGGAGTATAAGTTTGACGCTTGTGTCTGGTTGTGCCGTCGCATCTACCAGACGAAGGAAGGAATATTGATGCGGTTTATATTGTTTAAAAGTTTATATTGTTTATATTGTTACTCTTTTGGGGTTAAACGAAATGCTAATAATACGATTTTTGTAGTCAAGAATTCGGAGATATAATGTATTATGCGTTTATTATTGTAAAGTACCATCTTTCGTTCCTCCATATAATCCTGCAAGGTTCCGCGGATTGCTCCTCGGTTTTGGAAAATATCTCGCTGTACGTTCCATACAACTGTCCTCGACAACGTATTTCCAAAAGTCTAGGCAGACAGTCAGCTAAATCTAACCTAGGTCTTAACTCGTCTTTAACAAGAATGTGTCGTACATATAACTACTTTAATGCCTGTTTAAGCGATCTGGACATTTTCAATGACTCTCACTTCACACAAAGACTTTCACTGACTTTATAAAAACCGAATTTATGGAAACAAGGCTAGTGGTGGTGTAGCTCATACAGCTCCTGAAGAGATCCTTTTGAATACTAATGTAGAAGCTGTGGCTATTAAACTTAAATTTCCTTTTGAATTCACACTATGCAAAGTTTATTTTCCAAACAGTATACCATTTAACGAAAATGAACTTAATGATTTAGTAAACCAACTCCCAAAACCTTATATAATATTAGGTGATTTTAATGGCCATCATATCTATTGGGGCCCTGAAATATGTGACAATAGGGGTAAAATTATAGCAAAGTGGATTGATAATCATGAAAACACACTTTTATTAAATAACGGCCAACCGACTCACTTCAGTAGTAGTGCAGGACGCTCTAGTTGCATTGATCTTACCTTGGCTTCACAAAATATTGCATCGTATTTTGATTGGAACGCATTGGAAGAACTGTATGATAGCGATCACTTTCCAATTTGAATTAGTAGCCATGAATAAAAAAGCTGTCCAAAAATTATTAAGGTTCCCCAAAAATGGAAATTTCATACAGCTGATTGGTTAATGTTCCAAAATGAAATTGAAAGTAATATTATTAATCAAAAATAATAGTAACGTCAATGAGATAGTACAAAAATTCAATGATTTAATTATAGTAGCCGCAAATAAATCCATTCCTAAAAGAACAGGCATCTTAAGAAAAGATCATTTACCTTGGTGGAATGACGAATGTATATAAACTTTATAGAAAATACGCAATAAATGACCCGGGATCAAAATATAAAGTAGAATATAAAAAGAAAAGATCATTTTGTAGAAGAATTTTTAATGAAAGCAAAAATAAGTATTGGCAGCAGTAAGTTTAGATGTCTAGTAGATGTTTGGAAAAAGGTTAATAAACTAAATAATTCCCACGTAGGTTTCAATACTGTAATACATAAAAATACTGATGGATCATTAACAGCAGACGCAACGACAACTTCCAACCTTCTAGCTCATAGTTTTGCTCAAAACTCAAGCACTGGTAATTATGAGAAAGATTTTAACACTTTTAAAATTAATGAGGAGTCTAAAAGTAACTTCAATTTTAGTAATAATTCTAATCCAATAAATAAACAAATAACCATGCGTGAATTAAAATTAGTAATATTACAAAGTGAAAACTCTAGTCCAGGACCAGATAATATTCCCAATATAATGATAAAAATCTTCCTTCTTCTGCTTTACGATATTTGCTTGATCTGTATAACTTCATTTAGCAAGAACATGTATTTCCAGATGGTTGGAGAGAGGCTCTTGTAATACCAACTCTAAAACGAGACAAAGTGCCAAACTTGGCTTCGAGCTATAGACCTATATCTTTAACCCGCAACTTATGCAAATTGTTGTGAGTATACGAATTAGATGGTATTTAGAAGTAAATAATTATCTTTCACCACACCAACATGGTTTTAGACAGTTTCGTTCTACCATGGACCACTTAATCAATATTGAAAGTGAAATACGAAATGCATTTGCAAATGATCAATACTTGGGTAGCTGTAGCCTTAGATATCGAGAAGGCATATAAAATGGTATGGAAACATAGGGTTCTCAAACTGTTACAAGATTTTAATATAATGGGGAATGCCTTTTCATTGAGTGAAAACTTTCTTTCTAATAGATCACTAAGGGTCAGAATCAATAATACGTTGTCAGATTTGATTTTAGTTGAAAATGGGTTACCACAAGGATCTATACTGAGTGTTATTGTTTTTTTGGTGGCAATAAATGATGTTTTGTCATATATAGATAAACTAGCAAAAGGATTTTTGTTTGCGGATGATTTAACAATTACTTGCAGTGGTAGGACTCTAAAACCTACATTAACACTTATTCAAAACACTCTTGATAAGTTACAAAATTGGTCAAAAATGTCTGGATTTAGGTTCTGCAAAAGTAAATCTGAGTATATTATATTTACAAATAAAAAGAAAAAGATAATGCATAAACAACTAACATTAAATGAACATAGTATTTAAAAAAGTTAGTATCATTAGATTGCTAGGATTGATATTCGACTCTAAAATGAGTTGGGTAGCACATATTAATAAATTAAAAGCAGATTGCATCAGAAGAATAAATGTAAGTATTATGTTCATTAAGTTGGGGAGCTGACCAAAACTGTTCGATGGCCACCTATCGCGCTCTCATAAAGTAAAAACTTGATTATAGCTCAATAATATATGATTCTGCCAAACCAAGGACCTTGCGTTCCTTAGAAAGCGTCCAATACTGCCCTGAGATTATGCATTGGTGCTTTTAAGACTAGCCCTTTCTTAAGTATTTTAAAAGAACCTGGAGACCTCCCACTTGGTTACAGAAGGAAACAACTTGTACTTACATAAACTGTATATGTTTTATCACAACCTTCTAATCCAATCTATGAATGTTACAAAATGTTTTCGGCAACTAATATTGAATATCAGCTTGAGCCACATTTATCACAACCCTTTCGTAAAAGATCAGAAAAATATTTAAATGAATTAAATCTTACTTTTCCAGCACTTGTTACAAAGAAACTACCATCATATGGTCCATGGGAACATTATGAATTTCCTATCAATTTAGATTTGGCCAAACATTCGAGAGATAAAACATCTAAAGTCATATATCAAAGCTTATTTAATGAAATTAATAACAAATTTAAAAATTGTAAACAATTATTTACTGATGGGTCTGTATCAAATGATAGATCAGGTTGTGCTGTTGTATTTGATACTAACATATATCGTTACAGACTTTTTGATTTTCAAACAGTTTTTAGTTGTGAAGCTGTAGCTTTATATGAAGCATTTGAAATTGTTTCCAACGAATCTAACCATCATAAGTATTTAATATATTCAGACTCAAAATCTTGCTTATTGGCGTTACAAAATTTTGAAAATAAAGATCCACTTATTATTGATATCAAAGAATTGATAGTGACCTTAATAAAGAATAATTATACGTTTGAATTAACATGGATCCCCAGCCATCAAGGAATTACTGGTAACGAACAAGTTGATAGTGAGGCTAAAAAGGCTTTAATATCAAACCAAATTGCTAATAACGTCAACTCAGATTTGGATGATTTAAAAAAGTATATAAAGTTTAAAGTTAAATCTCTTTGGGATATTGATTGGAAAACGAACACCACCAGTACATTGCATAGTATCGGAAGTTCCATTTTCGATAAACCTCTTACTGCTTTTAATGCTTTTTAGTGATCTCCAGGCTACGAACTGGTCATACAAACATGACCCATACATATTTAAACACAAAAAGCAATATTCAAAAATGCAAATGTGGTTTTGATCTAAGTGTTTCACACCTATTACAAGAATGCCAGGAGTATAATAATGAAAAAAGTCAGTGTTGCTTAGCAACTAACTTATATGTTTGTTTATATCAAAATAACTTTAATAATACCCTAAGATTTTTAAAATGTATTAACTTGTATAAACTAGTCTAAACACTTATTTGTTATATAGAAATTGTACATTATGTATTGTGGTCGCTAATGACCTTAGCTGTTAAAAAGCGACCTTAAATAAATAAAAAAATAAAAACCTAATAGATTTTTTTAAATGTTATAACTACCAAATCAGTTTAGTTTAAAAATTATTTCATTTATTTTTATGCCTTGTCTTTCTGTTTTATAAAATTGTAGTTTTATTTATATGTAAAATCAACCACAGCTACTGTTAATGCTGTATACACCGATACATTGTGCCCATATCAGTATATAGACTTAAGAAATGTTATGTAATGTAAGTTTAATATGTTCACTGTGGGGTATCTTAATAAATTAATAAATGAATAAATATTTCCAACAATCACACCACATTTGCTAGCCCAAATTAAGCATCATTAAGAACTTGTGTTATGGATACTAGATAACGGATAAATAAACTTAGGAAATATATAAACACACATAGATATATTTTTTATATATAAATACCAGAAATAAACTTAAATAAACATACATACACATCCATGGCTAGAAAGCAAATATGATAAAATATCTGCTCTACCAGGATTCGAAACCGGGACCTCTGGCATGAAAGGCAAGGCTACTTAACTCCATACCAAACAGGCCGTCAAAAGGAGCCGAAATATCTGTATCTTTGTACATAAATTAAAAAACATGAAATATTTTTAACTATGATATTATTTTATTTAACTCTCAAACCAAGACCTAAAAGTTATACATTCTTGGGGCTGTTAGTAAGTTAGGGTTTAGGTACAAATATTTTTAGTATGAATTTTTTTTCCGTTTTTGTCAATTAAAGTTTGATTATGTGCCTCTGTAGCTTACTGGCTAGAGCGTTCGACGGTTTTCGAAAGAAGTGGGTTTGAATCCTAATTAAAACTCGAGAAATATCCAATAAATTCTTAGTTTTACAAATGTAAATATAAACCTTTGGGACACGTTTGGCCCTATACCTGATTTTAAATGGCCCACCATCACTGTTGATTGTATTTTGGAGAGACAGAGATATATAACAATATATTTACTCAAAGTTACTTAACTTCGAGTGTATGTATCTTAGTTCAATGCAAGTGGGCCTTTACGAGTATGAACAAGTTTAGTAGAAACTGAGTAAATATTAGATATTTTCTAAGTCGTGTCACATGTGTCTACAAAATTTCACGGTAGCAATCAATGGCGTTGGTGGTGTAATGGTCAGCATAGTTGCCTTCCAAGCAGTTGATCCGGGTTCGATTCCCGGCCAACGCATATGCTTTTTATTACGAAATAGAGTATCGTTATTTGAAGATGTTTTAGTTTTTTGCATTTAACGCCTACTCTCTATACTTTAAAAACGATTGAAAATCAAATAAAAAATGTTTTAAATTTAAAAGATAGAATTTCTTTTTGTTGTCATCCGTGTCCGAGAAAAATTTATCTCTTTGACAGTCGTCTTCCTGGTTTGGTCGAATAATGCAAAAAAATCTTGCGTCTCTATAGAGTTGCCGAAACATTAGAAATTTTGACAATACAAAAGCAACCTTATCGCCTTTGGATTTCTCCTAACTAAACCCCCTCAGACCCCTCAGCCCCCTCAGCCCGCATCTCGATGTCTTTATCGGTTTGTTGAGTGAGAGAGATGAACTTACTTGTGTTAGATGCTTCTGTCTCTCTCTGAATAACTAGTCATAATTAGATCGACAAATATTGGAGTTTTGTAAAAACCTAACCAATATTTGTTTATAAATTGTAATAAAATATGGTAATAATTTTCCTTCGTACTTTAGTATCATAAGAACTCACTCTCATTTATAAACTTAAGAACTTTCCTTTTAAAACACTTTCTAATTTTAACGCTAAAATATATAGCTAGTATAAAACGCGTAAAACGTTTGCACGATAATTTAAAAAAGTATTTTATTTTATCGTGAATACCTACTTAAGAAAATATATATGAACTTTAATACTATAAAACTGTTGGTTTGCTTTAAATGTAAGGCTTGTAGTAACGAATAACAAACCAATTTATTATACTCATGATACCTTATAATCTTTTAATTCCTCCCTAAGCGGTACAAATTAAGGCCAAGGTTGCGAGCCATACAGCCACACCAGCGCGAATATCTGCCAGTTTTCGACACACTGCCAGACCAAGCCAGTCAGACCACTGTCAAACGCTGACTTCATTCATTTCTAATACGGACCGCGATTCTATTTTATTCCGTATGTCAGTATTTTATGACAGAATTTATTTACCTTTATTTATTATCAAGTATCAAGCGGAACTCCTTTCGCAGTGCTTGTTTTGTTTATAAGAAGTAAAGGATTGAATGGGGAAGCCGTTCGTCTAGTTCGATTGGTCGGTTGTACTTGGTCTTGGCAGCGGGCACGGTTACTTCCTGATCGCTTATCGCAGGGTAGTTTGGGACAGCCTGGAGCCTTATCGAGGTATAGGGTGGGCGTAGAGGCTTTTGGCCATTTTGTTCTAGTTTATCGGATTGCGAGTGCTAAGTAGGTTTTGATGCGTTTTGATTGATGCAAAAACTCAATTAATTTGTATTAATAAAGAAAAATAGTTATAAAATTTTTATTCGAATACAATACTTCATATTGGAAAAACACATTAAATAAATAGGATTCGCTAGAAAAATATTACTTAATGCGATACTTACTGCAGTATAAACAAAAATTCCTACGAAAATGGTACCACGTACTTCTGTAACATACCTACACGCAGCCTAGGTGTTTAATTAATAAAACAATATTGTGCAGCTACAAATCAAATGCACGTAGTACTACAATTAGGACACAACACTCTGAAACCATTTAGTGATTGTTCTCATCTCGTCACGCCATCTATCAGCAATGACTGGAACTGAATGCTGATTATGTGGCGGCCACGGAGGCTTTCATATATACGTGTCTGTTTTATTTTGTTTGTTAAATGGCAATTGTACATATAAATAATTTCGTATTTAGGGAATTTTTTAATCCAAATTCCATCTATTTGTTCAAGATAACTTTTTGGCGCTAAACTGCTGGGCGGGCCATCCCTTTCGGCATATATCTGCTGGCTTGTTGGCTCATCTGGGCAAAATTCGAACGCCCTTGTCCGGGCGGCATTTTTGCCGTTTAGCTCTTCCTCCAGCAGCTGAAGCCCAATTTCGTTAAATCCTGGTTTCATAAAAAGCCGATGAGTGGTCACTAAACATATCTAATTAAATAAAAAAAGACGGATCTGGTATTCACACAAACTCAATTAAATTAATAACGTTTATGATACTTTACATGGTAGACAGTAAGAAAGAGACAAAATGATGCGTAAGACGGTGACAAAGTTATATCAGGTGACGGCGACAAGATGGCCGGATCCCGCGTTAACTCGTGAACCCGTACCGTACCCGTGAAGTTTCTGCCCAGTTCTTCTTCACGCAGGTTTTCCGAACTTGTGTTAGAGCCATGCTTTATTTAACTTACAACAAATGTAACAAGTAATTGTCAATGATGAGAAAGAAGTACTTATTTAAATTTTGAATTTTGTCGGGTTTCCCCAAAATAAAACGCCATACCGTAGCATTGATTTGGGTAGTACGCTGGTAACACTGCTCCCTCACTGACTAGGTTTGATAGCATGCCTAAGGCGTACGCAATTTTATTAATTAACCGACTTAAAAAAGGGAGGAGGATTTATTTGTTGTTCATTACAACTAATATCGCATGAAGCCAAATCTTTCTATGTATTTATATATGTTCTTAGCCTGGAAGATTTTAAGGTTATTACTTATTTGTTAAACAGTCCATAATATCGTTCAATTATATGCCACATTCCCATCAAAACTTACACTGAGTTTGAAAGCATCTTCGTTTCATTATTGCCTGATAAAATAAATTCTCTGTACAGAGCGATTCATCGAATTCCAACACAAACAAACACATTTAAACTTACAAAGTTCCGGAGTATTCAGACTCAAATTACTCCAAAACGTATTCAAACCCTCAATCAATACAAAACGAGTTAAAATTTAACAGCCAACAATAAACATTTATTTTCTATAAATTGGTAATAAACAAGTATTTAGCGCAACCTTGGCGTACTGTTGGCGTAGTGCTGGCGAATGTTGGCAGTGTTTGAGACTGCAGTGCGACAGTACTAAATGCTGTATAAGATAAACTAGGGATGTTTTTTATCTTTTTTTTATAGTTAGAAATTGGCAATGGTAGGGGTATTTTTTATAAGACTCCGTTTGGGGTGGTTCTTCATCTCATTTAGCCACCTCTACCACACTCATCTTCTTTTCTCATTTTAACTGCCATAGTATTGATGTCGTCAATGCGTTTAAATTTGTAAAAAAAATTACAATCAAAGTAGAACATCCTGGTTTACCAAAGATATACAATATACAGGGTGGAATTTTGTGATGCCACCTGGAGGAAAGTACTCTAAGCACTGGAAAGAGCAATGTTTACTCTAAGCAAACATTCCTTTATTTTTAATAATAGAGAAAAACAGCGTTCACAGATATTTGGAAATAAGCATGCCACGCCCGGGAATCGAGCCAGATAAAACCCCAAAAATAACACACTGTGTTTTTATAACATCAATCAATAGAGTTATAAGGACCAAATCTCTCTAACAAACATGGTGATTCAAATGAAAGGTATTACAGTTGGTCCTGTAGACAAAGTGGTTTATATTCGCGGGTAGATTCATCTCTGAAAGTTTGTTATTTATAAAATCACCCTGTATACGTATTGGAAACTGCTTTGTTCTAATGCCAGATACCCTAAGCTTTGGAAGGGTATTGAAAGGGACTGAAATATGAAATACATAAAGAATTTTATAAGCTTTTTTTCAATAACCTTGTTCACTACATTCTGAGCTTTGTGTTTTTCAATTTAAACTTGTAGTTTTCATGTTACTGTATGCTCATATAAAAATAAATACTTATTTACAAATTAATATTAAAGAAAGCTCTAACTGACAAGAAAAAGCGTAACCATCCAAATCATTCCCTAACTGTGCAAACAAAGCTTGTAGCAAAAACTTCCTGCGCCAGGGCTTCAAAATCACAGGTTTTGTTATCACAGCCTTTACTAGAGGCTTATCTTAGAAAAATCTAGCTTATTCCTATAACTCCAGGTTATTCAAACCGTGGTAAACAGTCAAAGTAACTTTAATAAACTTGCATCAAAATTTTGTACATCCCTATTAACAATAGCTCCTGCTCTAAGTTAACATAATAAATCTTAACAGGGCAAAGTTAAGCTAACAGCGAGAAATTAGGGCTTCCACTGCACTGCGCCATTAGACCTTGTACAAGAGTAGCAGGCGACTAATTGTGTCCATAATGTATTATTGTAATAGTGGGCTCCGTCCGACATGTGTCCAAATAGGCGGGAATTAGTCAACAAGGGTTGTTACACAAAAGTCTTTGAGGAAACAAAAGCTCTGTAATAATTCACGCTTTGATGTGCTAATTTTAACTGGACAAAAATCATAATTATATTATTTACTTATTTCCACAAATGGTTTACAATAATCAATACAATTATTTAAATGGAATGGAATATTGACATTTGCTTTTTCTTATTGGCGTTATAAACAGCATGGCAAGAAACTGGCAAGAAACTTCACTGGGATAATTCTTTCAAAATAAATGTACACTTTATGTTTTAACAAAATTATTCTTATGTGCATCTATTAGCTCGGCAAGCCTCCCTCCCCCCAAGTATCCAAACGAAGAACACCCTCAAATGGCACCGGTTCACGAGTTAACGCGGGATCCAGCTATCGCCCTCCTCGACCATATTAGAGGGAAGTGAGCGACCCGTCACTCGACGCTACCGTAAGAAGACGTACCTTGGTGACAATTAGAGTTAGGAGTCCTACTTGAAACAAACACTGCCCGTTCTAGTGGACACTGTTCTTTCTGAACGAAATATCTGAATAAAATATAAGGCAGTTAACCAAAAGAAAAACTGAGTTATTTTTATTTGATTTTAAGTACAACTTTCCATATCATACCACATACTGATAAATATTCATATTTATAAGATAAAAAATTAAATAATATGTGTTTATTTCAGTCCATTTTGTGTTAGTAAGTACAGAATCTTACTGCCTATATACTGCCTGTAAGTGTACATGAGTGTGCATTCTCGCTCCGATCGCCGCCCGGTACGGACGTGCAAGACCCCGTTCTCCGTTGATCGGTCCCTTCCCGATATTCCGTGGCGCGCAGTCTACTGACGTCACAGTTTAGCGTGTTGGTTCCGTGCTACGGTTTTCAAGGATTTTCTACTCCCTCTGAGTGCTATCGAAGTGTGATTTTTGTTTGTGACTAAGCCCCTTAGTATTCAAAGTGCTGTGCTAAGTTGTGTTGTGCTTGTGCTGAGTGCAGTGTTGTGCCCAGCGTAAGTAGTCTGGTTTCAGTACAAAGGATACTTAACGGTGACAACGAATTTGTACTGAACCAGTCCTTTTATTTTTAGTTTATTTCTCTTCTCTATTTTAATTTATTTTTCTCCTATTTTCATATTTATTTTTATCATATCTATGTATTTTCGTGTGTATTTGTCCTTTCTGTCGGTAAAGGTTGACCCTAACGCGGTCAACTCTTTACCTGCGTACCCTTTTTTTTTTAGGTTTCTAGGTAGCGGCCTTCGGCGAACAACGGTTAGTTTTAAGTTATTTTCCCCAGCCCCCCTACCGCAGGTAGGGAGGTTAGCCACTAGGGTTCGCTCGGTTTATTTTAGACAACTTTAGGCATCTTTTATATACTTAAATGTACATTCCTTAGTATTCATACCAACCCCTCCCATGGATTCGCAAAGCGTAATTAACTACGCGAAAGCGTTCGCCCAGGTGCTAGCCGCGTCGGGCGTCTCAATCTCTGACGAGGTATTCACGCAGGCCTTATCTGCGCTAACCGCGTCCCCGGCCCCTCTGGCCACCAACTCCCAGACCCCTCAGGTCTTTACCAGCCCTCCCGCGTCTCCCGTTCCAGCCGATATGGACTGCACGTCGGTCACGTCATCTCGCGCATCGCGGCGTAAGCGTTCCGCTCCCGGGAGCGACTCCGATTCCGACTCTGCGTCCGAACCGTCGTCGGGCGCCGCTACTTTAACCGGCTCTCCTGAGCCCGCGTTTCAATTAGTCGCCAAACGCTCTAAGAAGCGTTCGAAGAAAGCAACGGTGTCTTCAACACCCGAGCCCACCCCGGTGTCTTCAATACCCGCCCCCGCGCCGTTAATGTCACTACAAGTGACCGCGAATACGTCAGCTTCGTCGAAACCAGCGTCGCGCTGCGTTCCCGTCCCACCGAAGCCTCAGCTCCCACCGCCCGTCTTCCTCCGCGAAAAAACGCGCTGGACCGCGGTTTCTAACTTGTGCAAAGAGCACAAAATTAATTACTTAAAAGCCGCCAACGCTGGCGAAACAATCAAAATTCAGGTCGCGACCATCGACGATTTCCGGTCTTTTACTAGGCTTCTATCGATCAAACAAATCGCGTATCACACCTACGCCCTCCCGGAGGAGCGTAAGATCCACGCAGTACTACGGGGCGTCCCGTTTGAACTCAGCAAGGACGACATTCTCGAGGACCTTAAGTCTCAGGGCTTCCCGGTTGAAGCAGTGCACAAGATGCACTCTAACCGCGGTAGGCGTTTTCCACTAGCTTTAGTTATCCTCACAAACACTCCCAACTCGAGGGAGATCTTCGAGAGGCTCGCACAATCTGCGGACTTTCGAATATCTCCGTCGAGCGTCCCAACCCCCGCGGCCACCCTGGGCAGTGCCACCGCTGCCAGCTCTATGACCACGCAGCGGGTAACTGCTCAGCTCCCCCCAGGTGCGTTAAGTGCCTGGACCCACACATCACAAAAGAGTGCACTCGCACTCCCGAATCCACTTCCCCCCTGCCTGTGTGCTGTGCGGCCAGTCTGGCCACACAGCTAACTACAGGGGTTGCCCGCGCGCTCCGCGCTCTTCAGCTAAGAGGGCTGCGCCTAAACCGGCGCCGCCGCTCACTCCCGCTAACTTCCCGCCGCTGCGCAACCGGGGTCCGCCGGAAGCAAAGCCCGTGCAACTGACGCCTACTCCGGCTCTGTCCTGGAGACAGCGTCCGGCCGCTCCATCTGCACCTTCCCGTCTTATTCCAGCTCCCGTAGCTCCCGTAGGCCCGCGTCCCGCTCCGTCGTCTCCACCTCAGTCGTCGTCGGCTGAGGACATGAAGACCGTGTTTGACGTCATTCAAAACGTCGACATTAAGGAGATCTCCGTACTCGCACGCAAACTGCGAGCCGCCCGCTCTCCTCAAGAGCGTCTCTTTGCGTTGGCTGAGCATCACTTGCTACTAAGCTCTTTATAGATTCCATTTTTCGTATAAACTTAATAAATAATTATAATGTCTAGACCCGCAAATCCCGCGTCCTGTCGTATCAAACCCAAGGGCTTATCCCTAGTTTCCTTTAACGTTCGTAGCCTTAATACTAACCTTCCTGAGCTCAAACTGTTCCTTCAGAACAACGAGCCAGACTTATTGCTTCTTCAAGAGACGTGGCTAACTCCAAACCGCTCCAGGGGATTTGCTATTCCCAAGTACGTGTTTATTCGTAACGACAGGCCCAACTCCGAAGGTTTCGGTGGCACTGCTATTTATTACAAAAGAGGATTCCATTGCTGTCCACTCCCTACCCCTCCTCTCCTCAACATGGAAGCCACTGTGTGTAGAGTGGCTATGACTGGTCATCCTACCATCATCATAGCTTCAATCTACATACCTAGTGGCACCAGACCAATCCGCAGTGACTTTGAGGCCATTCTCGCCCTCGGCCATTCAGTCATTATTCGGAGACTTTAACTCCAAACACACTGACTGGACGTGCCTATCAACCAACACCAGCGGTATCGCTCTCCTCGACATCACAAACTCACTCGACTTAGATGTCATCTCTCCCATCACTCCCACTCACTATCCCGACAACCTAAACTACTGTCCTGACATCCTCGATTATGCAATCGTCAAGCGAATCAACCTCGACCTCAGGTCTATCGAACCGCTCGATGACCTAGGCTCTGACCACCGCCCCATCTCCCTCGTGCTAGGTGCGCCTAACAATAACCTCACCTCTCCTAAGACCTTTACCGATTGGAAAGGCTTTAAAAATACGTTAGTTTCAGTCTGAGAGGCCCCAAACTCTCCGCTCGTGATCTCACCCGATCAAATAGATAGTCCGGATAAAATAGATTTTTTAGTCAATTCTCTCACTGATGCTATCAACTCAGCCATCAGTGTTGCTCAACAACAACAACAATCAACAACGAAAAGGTTGCTAAGCAAGGTAAACCCACGCTTCCCTTAGCCGTTAGCAATCTTATTAAAGCTTAGAACGCGGCTCTCCGGAGAGCCAAGAAATATCCCACGCCCGCCTATAGATTAGCTGCGAATCAGCTACAACGTAAAGTTAGGTCTTGCCTCGCAGAACTCCGAGACGCTCAGATGAACGATCTCATGGCGAATATCTCTCCGTCCCACCAAGCATACTATAGTATGGCCCGAGCCTTACGCGTCGACACCGCCTCTCACGTTCCTCCTCTCACTCGTCCCGATGGCAATACTGCCTTTGAAGTCGAAGACAAAGCCGAATGCTTCGCTGACAGCATTGCCGCACAATGCTCGCCCAGCACGCAACCTGCTGATCCCTCACACATCCAGGCGGTGGAGGACGAAGTCCTTCGCAGAAACTCTCTCCCCATCACCGCCGACCCCTTCACAGTCTCTAATGACAAAATCTCGCTTCTCATTAGAAATCAAAAGTCCAAAAAGGCTCCGGGTGCGGATGGAATTTCCAACCACGCACTTAAGCACCTGCCACAGCAGGTGCTTACCTTGTTAGCTATCATCTTCAATGCCTGCTTCGACTATAGCTACTTTCCAAAAGCTTGGAAAGAAGCAACAGGCATTCCCAAGCCGGGTAAACCTCTGAATATCCCGGCTAATCACAGACCCATCAGCCTCCTCAAGGCAATGTCTAAACTTCTCGATAGAGTCATACTCTCTCGAATGCGGAACCATCTGTTTCCAACGGATGGCGATCCTCTCATTATTTTCCATCAGTTCGGCTTTCGCGCTTAGCACTCCTGCCCTCAGCAAGTCCATCGAATCTTCGAGTACATACTTGACGGTTTCTATCCGCGTCGTTAAACAGTCGCGGTTTGCTTTGACGTAGCCAAGGCTTTCGACAAAGTCTGGTACAGCGGTCTCGTTTATAAACTCTACAAAATAGGCTTACCGGATCGCCTAGTCAGGTTAATAGCGTCGTTTCTCAAAGACCTAACGTTTCGATTTAAACATGAAGGCACGCTTTCCGCGCCTCGTCTCATAAAGGCTGGAGTCCCTCAAGGCTCAGTCCTCGCCCCTCTGTTGTACACCGTGTACACCAACGACATTCCCAACCCGCGGAAAGGCGTTGAACTCGCCCTCTTTGCAGATGATACCGCCCTCTACACTAAAGGTCAATCAATCCCGTATAACATCACCAGACTCCAAAAGGCCGTAAACGCCCTCGGTGTTTGGTTTCAAAAATGGTGTATCGATGTCAACCCGGAAAAGAGTTCTGCTATTCAATTCGACCACAAACGTCGTAATCGCCGCAACGATCCCCATATTCGTATGTTAGGTATTCCCATCCCCTGGAAGCGCAGTATCAAATACTTAGGCGTCACCTTAGATCAGACGCTTTCTTTCAAGCCACACGTCGATAGAGTAACGAAACTCGCGCGTTTTTACTTAAGCCGTCTATATAGTATGATAGGAAGAAAAAGTAAAATGTCTTTTAGGAATAAACGTACGCTTTATAAGGTCTGCGTTAGACCCGTCATGACGTATGCCTCGCCAGTCTTTGCCCACGCCAAACCCTCCGTCCTGTACAAACTGCAGGTAGTTCAAAATCTCTTCTGCCGCAGGGCCACAAACGCACCTTGGTACGTGCATAACGCGGACCTGCACAGATATCTTGAACTGCCTACAGTACAACAACACCTCAAAACACTCTCTGAAGCGTTCTTCAATCGCTCCGAAACCCACCCTAATCCTCTAGTTCGAGATTCAGTCCCTTATACAACTCCTGTCTTAGATTCGAAGTTCAAAGTCGCTAGGCCTAGGAATGCGCAAGCGTACTCTTCCACAAAACTGTCAGCCGATCTCGAAGCCCTTCTGGCCGCAAATGTTAATCCTAACGTAAATTCTAATTCTAACGTAAATCCTAATTCTAACGTAAATGCAAATTAATTCAATTTTATTTTGCAATTTTCAATTTTTTTTTTATTATTTACTTTTCATTTTGAGCACCTTCAGTGCTATGTATTCACCTTCAGTGCTTTGAGCAGGTTCAGTGCTATGTAATCCCAGCGGGTGACCCCTTCTGGGCCCCGCTAGCGCGGCCTCTTTCTCCAATTGGCCGTCGCTCAGATGAAGGCTGAGTGGCAAAAAATTGCACAAGCCAACAGGGGTTTTTTAGCGGGTAGTGCTCATTAGGAGCTAGTCCCGGATGCCTTGTAACGCGCGCGAGAGGCATGCGGAAATGCATTTTTTGCCTCCTGCCCAAACGGGGAACAAAAAAAAAAAAAAAACATTAGTGTGCACCCAGTGTACTAATATTGGACAGTCGGGCTTCTCGCTATTGTCACAGCAATGAATAAAAAAGTATCGTGTTATGGGGTAGTAAGTTATGAATCTGCTTGCCATTACGCTGTAATCTTTACAATGTTAAATAAAATAAAGGTTTTTCCGATCTTGCGGTAGCGTTGTACACAGTATTATGTAATTTAAAAATAAACAATAGGTTGTTGCAAAAAGAAATAAGTAATTACTTTTGCTCAGCGCCAGCGCCTGGTCATGGACCAGAATACCATAATACAGTCAGTTGTCGTAGCATGGCCTCAAACGCCGGAGCTCCCAGGTTCGAGGCCTGGTTGGGGCATTCATTTGTGATGAACACAGATGTTTGTTCTCCGGTCATGGTTGTTTATATTTATTCTGGATTCCCCCCAGTTGGCTGTATGGTCATCCTCATCCATCCTCGTCCATCAAATTACTTTGGGGCCATACATTTGGTTTGTTTGGCTGGGTATTTATTGTACTATTATTGTATGATTCTGAGCGTAACGAATATTTTTTCCGAGAATAGAAAGATAAAAATAAAATAATAAGAAAAACATGTATTCATGGCCACAGTAAATGAGCACATTAGACTGTTCCTGGCTTTGGACCACACAGTTAAAATCTTTGCCTAAAGACTTTCCACAACACAAAATTATGACTCGGAAACTTCCAACTTATTGTATACCTCGGTAATGGCTGTCAAAACTATTGTATCGGTAATGGAATTAAAGGCACAAAAAGGAGCTTTTAGTAAATCTGCAACTGGAACTTTTATTGTAAAAGGTCTGTCTGTTCCGTAAGCTTTATTGATTGGACATCGTTTTTTATAGAACTATTTGATTGACCTGAAAGCTTTGTCGACAAAAGCTCATTTCCTGTTAGTCGTTTGATTTTCGTTGGTGGGTTATTGATAAAATTGAAATGTAATTTGATTGAAAATTTAATTTTAAGTAATAAAGTGGTAAATTGTAAAGCGATAGCCGTCGAAACAATCATGGTGTTGAGGGCAGGGTGTTCATAGATTTGGGTTCATAGACATTCTAAAATGATTGCCGAACAAATTTTTTTATATATTTTTTATTTCTATTAATCAAAATAATCACCCATGCAATCAATGCATCTTTGCCAACGCATTGGTAGCTTATTGATGCCTTTCTTGAAGAAATCAGCTGGACGGGAGGCAACAAATTCTTCAAAGGCATTTTGTACTGCCTCTCGGGTATTGAATTTTTTTTCCCGCCAAGAAGTTATCCAAATTCTGGAAAAAGTAGAAGTCTGTAGGCGCAAGGTCTGGTGAGTACGGCGGATGACCGTTTAAGTATAACTGACCGAGGTAAGTTTTCGTTTAGGGCATTGTTTGGGTGCTGAACCAGGGTCCAACCAACTTGCTGAGCGCTTACGATTGTCAAACAGGATCCATTTCTCGTCACAAGTAACAATGCGGTTCAGAATTCCTTCATTTGTATGCCTGCTGAGCAGTGCAAGGCACGTCTCCACTTGTACTTCGCGCTGGCGGTCATTGAGTTCGTGGGGTATCCATTTGTCAAGCTTTTTTACCTTGCCGATTTGACGCAAATGGACCAATATTGTTTTGATGCTAACGTCGAAAGCTGCTGCTAATTCAGCCGTGGATTGAGTTTCATCAGCTTCCACAATTGCCTTTAATTCGTCATGGTCGACCAAAGTTTTCGGACGACCACGGGGTTCATTTTTCAGGTCAAAATTTCCAGAACGGATGCGGGTAAACCAATAACGGGTGGTGCGTTCGTTTGTAGTGTTCGCTCCGTAAACGTCGTTGATGTTGCGTGCCGCTTGTGCCGCTTTGCTGCCACGACGGTACTCATACTCCATAATTACTTGAATTTTTAACTTATCCATGATGACGAAAAATGTTCGAATGCGTTGAAAACAAAACACTAACTATTAAACAAATGACGATTTTAGAAAAAGAATTCCATGTTTGTCAAATAAAATTAATTTGAAATGGCCAGTACGGCAAAACGGCAGTTTCATAGGTAAAGACCTATTATTTCCGCTAAAATTAACGATTGAAAAACCACAAAGGAGGCGTCACATTTCTAACATCATATATTTAGAAAAAGAATTGTCCCAAAATGCAAGGAGTCTAGGCCAGGTCTTTGTACACTTTATCAAAAAATTGTTTAAGATTCTTAGAACAGTTTTTGACTGTTAAATTGTTATTAAAACAGTTTTTTTGTTGGTAGCAAATGAAGTTGTGAATTATTAGTGTGCAATTCAAATGAAAAACATCATGGTGGAAAAAAAATATTTTGACATCTAAGGTTTACTTACATCTTTTTATTTTGTGTATCGAGTAGTATCGATGGCTGGTTGCCATTAAGTCCATAGAATTGAATTGATTGTTTTGTGTATTTTTAGCTATTTAACAGTTGTGAAGTTAAAAAGAAACCGAAAGCAAGAACTCAAGTGCAACTAACAATCAAACACACAGACAGTCAACTATAAATGTGATGTGAGTGAAGTTTGCTGTGAGTGAGGTGGCTGTCCCCTCTGCTTAGTGAACTAACTTCACTTGACAAATTCCACCATAGAAAAGACTCATTGTCAATGTTGCCCGCTAAAACGAACACAAATAATGTTGACTTTTTTATTTTCTTACCATCTAACTACTTATTTAATGAAATTATTTGTATTTTTCCTATAATTACCATATATTTGTCAATTTTATTAGATGGTGTACCTAGCCCAGGTTGTGACATTTCTTTTAAACCCTGCATTATGTTCTACTTTAAAACGAAAAACGAAACATCGTATGGCCACACCGAGGTGAGGTTTCACTACTCCGCCATGTTGAACGAAAATATGAAGCAGCATGCTTGTACCACTGAGTCTGTGACAACTTGTTGTCTTTCTAGTCTGTGGTTTGTTCAGGTCCTTTGACGAACTAGAGCTAACTGTAATAATCGATATACACTGCGAGTTACGACTTACAAAAATATTTAAAACTATGGTATAACTACCATTTGAATGACTTTGCAGATGTTTGATGTTATATTAAAATAATCATAATCGTTTTGGCAGCTCGCAATAATCAAAATGTCCTTTTACTCACTACCAATTACTTGATTAAAAATCAAGATGTTCGCTGTTGTTATGTCAATGGTAAATAATAATAACGGTTATAGTACAATAATTAAATCCAACAAAAAACTCCAAAGGAGCTCGTAAATTGGAAGCGAAGAGTTGTAAAATAAAAGTAACAACAGAATAAATAAAATATCAACATGATAGATAGCGCCATGTTTTCATTATGAAGTGTGGCTGATTAACGGATTTAAAAATGTTTTCCTAAGACAAAGTAAATGAAATTATGAATTATTGGCATATCATACTAGTTTTGTTTATTTAATGTAATCCTATGAACACCTGTACAAAAGCTAACCAAGTGCCCTTTAAGTTTATCTGTCACGTAAAAAAAACTATAAAGCCACAGGATCGATAAGACACATCCATCGCCGCAACCATAAATCTATGAAAAAAACCTACTTCTCGACAAAATGGCGTCGAATGCGTTTATTTTATCGGCCATCAGAAGATATCGCGGCTTGTCCGTCGTGACAGGCCGGTTCAGAGAAATCTATAGAGATTGCATGCCTTTTTTCAGCCTTTTCCCTTTTTATTGGTGATAGCTAAAATATTGAGGCATTTTTTGTCGGCGGTTGCCACATTTTTTCTAGATTCAAGTATATTTAAACTCTTCGATCGATTCGATCATTAATAAAATGTTACTCGATACATTTCGAAGATATATCTAAACTACTGTCTGTCGTGTCTAAACTACTTCGATACACAATCAGTTGCCAAAAACATTCACCGGCGTCGACCAAGAAAAGGGCAATCATTCAGTGAAGGGCGGTCGGCTTTCTAAATTCAATTTTAACTTATGCATGTAGGGTTGGATTTGGATAAATATGGGTTGCTATGTTTCAATTGACATTTCTTGACATTTTTTGGACACTTGTCTTAAAAGAAACGGTTTAATCTTAATTAGGTTTAGTACTATACTAATACTTGAAATTGGCAAAAATAGATATTGTGCAGAGCTGATTGCCATAAAACACAAAATAATAATAATAATATAGGACCATTATTGTTTTTATTTAACCTAAGTTATCCATAAACCTAAGAAACTACATTTAAATACTTTTTACTCCATTAAAAAGTATAAGTTTAGAAGGTAACTTAAATATTGCTAAGTAATCAGGGATTCTTAATTACTACAGAACGGCAAATGTATGTAATTTTCGTATTTTCAGTTACGTCGGTACTGATTATGACATTCCGTTAGTTTTTTTCTTGACCAAATACTCAAAAGGAAACAAAACAAATACCAGCAATCAATACAAATCTTCACTTTAAAAAAAACTAAAGGATCAAAAAGATAATCAGAATAAAACTGGAGCGAGTCCCAGGTGTAACGGCGAGTTAGTCACACAGTTAAATATGAAAATAAATTTCTGAACACTACGACGCCTGAAGGATTGAAAAAGTTTCTCAAAATCATAGCCAACCGTGTGTCAAAGAATGAAGCGGGCAAATACACAACTAGCTCAGTCGAATTAGGATTTGACATCGAAAAAATTATAAGTAGCAATTTTCCTTCGGAAATCGTTTGGGGGGTCACTGGCGTTTGGGGGGTCACCCTGTTGCGTCATACGCCATCTTGAATTTGAGGGTGAATTTTTGTTTATTGAATAGATCGTTTATTTTCAGGTTTATACGGAAAAAGGTCATTACGAAAGTTGTTCGGGATTTAATTTCCTACAATTTTTGTCCCTGTCAATTTTGTCTTAGCATAGATATTTTTCGATTTAGAGCTGAAAAAAGGGGGAGAAATTTGATCATGGCGTTATCACCTTCATTACTTGGTTGGGGCTTTACATATAAAGATACATTAGTTTATCTGCTGAACTAAAGTTTCTTTGCACTGTGAGAAAGCCAAACAAGATTTTCTAGTAGTTTAGCTCACGTACAGATTTTTCACTATTTAAATTAAAGTAGTTTGTAAAGTATTTTTAAACGTAATATTTAGGGAACATGTCTAGTTATTCCTAGTAAACCCTTCAGGTTTCCTACTGAGATCCTTTACAGAGAGCCACAGTGGTTAACAGTTAGACAGCTATTTATGTTGCAGATAGTTTTACAACGACATTCCCACACCAAAGACATGCCTTCGTTGCCATTTCACTCATCGCTTAGACCACCTTTAGGAAAATATCTACAGAAAATTAAGACATCTTTTGCCCAGAATTTTATCCTGTTCCTTGGCCCTTTCATCCTTAAACTACATAATAATATTTATTACGAATGTAAACATTATGTTATCAGGAGGTTACTTTCATTAAACTATCGTGAAACAGAAAATATCCTCCATCTCTCAAACTCACTCTGTCAAACGTTTTGTTGTACAACTCTTAATGTATAAATTGTATTTGTATTTTTATTTTATGTTTTTGTAATGAGCCCATAACAAACTGTTAAATGTAAAGACCGAGTATCAATAAAATTGTATTTTTAAATTAAATTCCTATAGTATTAAGTTGAGAAATTGTATTGTAGACTTTAAGTCAAACGGAAGGAAGTAATGCTTACTAAGCACAGGTTTCGACCTTTAATTAGTTATCAGCGAAGATAACTAATTAAGATTATCTTTGTGCAATACTTACTGGTAAAACATGTTTATTGTATTGCATTGAATAAAGATTTTTTCTATTTAAAAAAGCTATCGAGTCTTTGTTTGAACAAAAATACAACATTTCAAAAAATTTCACGACAATGAATAACTTTATTTTATGTCCCTGTACAGAAGACATTTTTGCTTATTACCATAAAATACCACAAAACCGTATGATTCGGTAAGCAGATATTTTGTCCAAAACTACTTTTCCAATTTTACTTTAGAAAGCACCAAAACTAAATTTCAAAACTCCCACAGTGTTCAGTAACGAACCAGACGAACTACCTGAAATTTTCCAATATGGCCGCCAGCCGGTTTCTAGAACGAACTGGAAAGCATTTATCACAGCGGTTTTGAGGGTATTTCACAAAATTGTGACATTTTACAAGTTATGTTAGGTTATGTTGTAAGGGTTTATTAAAGGGTCGTAGATGTAATTTAAGTTTATGAAAGGGATGTACCTAGATGCCACGTTTAAAATGTTGGATGATGAATTGTGATTTTGTCGAGAATTTAAGGGTCGTTTGGGAGAGCCTTTTTTTGATTAATTTTTATAAAATGAATTGCTTTATAATGTTTAATACATTTTGTTTAATACGTTTCATCGTTAAAGTATTTTTACTGTTTGATTTTGTATTGGCATTGATACTTTGTGATATTTGCTTGACATTTTTAATGAAGTATCATTTTGTGTTTTCTCGTTCGGCGAGGAATTCACAAATACCCTTTCTTAGGGAGTCTCTACGTCGTAATATTTGCAGGAGTCAATTTGCTAAATTTCATTTCCATCCATCCAAGAAGTTTGGATTTTTAGTTTATAATTGGAACTGTCGCTTGTAAGTGTAAATTAAAAAATATATATCAGCCTAAAAATGTACTAGCTTTTGCCTGTGACGTCACTCATGTACCTCGAGAGAACAGTTCTAACAGCTGGAATGAGCTAACAGATCTCTAGACTCACACTTCTCTGTTTTTTTAATTCCTTATCAAGCTATTTTAAGCAGTAAAAAAATTATAATGACCAAAAGAAACTTCCAAATCTTTAGATATTTACAAACCAAGACAATATCGACTTTGAATCGACAACAATAAGTCCTAATTCCGTAAAAACTCCTCGCCAGACAAAGGATACAAAATTTTCTTTTTCATAATGAAACGCTAAGGTTTGTTCACGTCGAAATAATTTAAAAAGAGACTACCAGGAAGTTATTCAAGAAGTATAATTTGCAGATTTGCTCGAGTCGGATTAATGGCGCAGATCAAATTGTGAACCTCTTTTTTCATGTTTACTCGTTAGAAGAGATTAAAGGTTGGCCTTCACGGAGGTTTCGTATTGTTGGTTTTTTTAAGTTATTATTTTAGTATCCCCACCCTACTAGGTTATTTGTAAAGGTAAGTTTTAGTCTAACACGGTTGCCCACTACGGGTTGACACACCGTGGGTACCTCAAGTTATAAGTATATGGGTTTTCTCATGATGTCTTTAACCCTTGGAGCAGTCTGGATCCAACTTGGAGTCATGGGACCTTCATTTGAGAAGTCAGCGTCCTAATTATTGCATTAGTGACGCAAGACTTATTATGAAATAATGAGCAGTCAACGATCTTCAAGTTGGAGTTCAAATTCAAATTCAAATTCAAATTCAAATATTTATTTCTCAAAATTGACAATTACTTGTTCTTATTGACGTCAAATAAAACATGATTCTACCACCAGTTCGAAAAAAACCTTCGTGAAGAAGAACTGGCAAGAAACTTCACGGGTATATTTTTTTTTTTCAAAATAAATTTACAGAGTCTCTTTATGTCTATACAAAATTATTCTTTTCTGCATCTGTTAGCTCGGCAAGTCTCCCTCCCCCCAAGTATCCAAACGACGAACACCCTCAAACGGCACCCGTTCACGAGTTAACGCGGGATCCAGCCATCGCCCTCCTCAACCATATTAGAGGGAAGTGAGCGACCGTCACCCGACGCTACCATAAGAAGACGTACTTTAGTGACAATGACGCTTTAGATATTCATCGGGACGAAGAACTCATCGCACAAACAGACACATTACACATGCTTTGTTACAAATACTAGCACAATCCTGTTAATGAGGGGATTATACCCAAGGGCTTTTATCATCCAAATAATCGGATAGTTTATAATATGCTCTAGCACACAACTTCTCCTTTATAGTTTCTTTGAATTTGTCAATAGGAAGACCTTGGATATCCTCAGGAACCTTATTATAAAAGCGTATACATTGACCCATGAATGAGTTAGTGACTTTATGAAGCCTGCTATTATGAGCTGCCAGCATATTTCTTCCTCTTGTGTTAACATTGTGCAGATCTTTTTTTCTTTTGAACAAGGTTATGTTCTTTTTAACATACATTAAATTTTCTAAAATATATTGTGAATGGAAGGTAAGAATATTTATTTCCTTAAATTTACTTCTAAGTGACACCCTTGGACCGAGCTGATAGATTGCGCGAACAGCCCTTTTCTGCAGAATAAATATAGCATCGATGTCGGCAGCACTCCCCCACAACAGAATACCATATGTCATGAGGCTGTGGAAGTAACCAAAATAGACTAATCGAGCAGTTGTTTCATTTGAAATTTGTCTAATTTTTTTAACAGCATATGCGGCAGAGCCAAGCCTTTTCGCTAAACCATCAACATGCGGTCCCCACTGCAGTTTGGCGTCTAAGGTTATGCCCAGAAATACAGTTGAGTTTACAGGAGTCAGTTCCTGGCTCTTAACTACAATGTTTGTGTTTACCTGTTTGACATTTGGCAATGTAAATTTAACACATTTCGTTTTTTTTTCATTGAGGAGCAAATTATTAGCTGAAAACCACTGCTCTGTGTTGGAGATGCATTTGTTCACCGCTCGATAGTCAATTTCTTGTCTTTTGATTTTAAACAAGAAGGAAGTATCGTCAGCAAACAATATGACCTCGCATTGATTCTTAACGACCGATGGCAGATCATTAATATAAACTAAAAATAGGAAAGGACCAAGAACTGAGCCCTGGGGCACACCCATTGTCACTGCCGATCCTGATGATTTTTCTCCATTTATTGCAACTTTCTGTTTTCTATTAGAAATATATGATTTAATTACGTTACCAGTGATATCTATACCTATATCTATACCTATATCTATACCTATATCTATACCTATAGACCATGCTTCTGAATTGGGGTTGTTCTGTTCATTCTGTTTAGTTTATAATATACACATCTACGCCGACCGCAAACACATATATATTCATATATCTTAAACTTGTGTACGATGATTGTTTCTCTTTCTACAATGTTTGGTTTCATTCATTCATAAAACTACCTATTACTACAAAAATATTACGCTATACTTAAATTCAAATTCAAAAATTTATATCTCAACATTCACAATCACTTGTTCTTATTGACGTCAAATAAAACATGACTCTACCACCAGTTCGGAAAAATCTTCGCGAAGACGAACTTCACGGGTATATTTTTTTCAAAATAAATTTACAAAGTCTCTTTATGATTATACAAAATTATTCTTATCTGCATCTGTTAGCTCGGCAAGTCTCCCTCCCCCCAAGTATCCAAACGAAGAAAACCCTCAAACGGCGCCCGTTCACGAGTTAATGCGGGATTCAGCCATCGCTCTCCTCAACCATGTTAGAGGGATAGATACGAAGACCTTAATTATTAACTAAGTAGTATATTATTGCGGCACTAACTTACAGCAGTTCTGTTTAATACGATTTGTTTGCTTTTTACAAGCAATTACTGCTGCTGAGGTACTGAGAAAAAGAAGAGATCGCACTAAACAATCAAACTGTTTTACTGTGTATGTGTAATGTTTAACCATTAACTTCAGGATACCAGTTGACAAGGAACAAATTACTACAGTTCGCGCATGCGCTTTGAGGAATAACAAATCAAAAATATTTTAATAGAAATTTTCCTTCTTTTTGTTACGTTCCTCCTTTGTTATATAAAAATCGAGCAACACATAATTAATCTAAAAAAAATTAGCAGAAAAACGAAAAAAGATCAGGAAAGATAGGAGAAAAAGAGAGAGAAAGAGCACGAAGCAACGTGGATCAAGTGAAGGAAAAAGTGAAGTGAGCAAAGTTTCAATCGAGTCGAGGGAGATGAAGAGGTGGAAAGTAAGCTGAAAATTGGTTAAAATGGGGACAATTACACAGATTAGAACATAGCTCTTTAATATAGAAGAATATCGCAGCTGAATCACCATTTTAGATAACTACGTAGGCTCTAATTAATGTTGCTGCCATGAAGGGTAAACAATAAATTTAAAAACATACTACATTTTTTATTTCGCAAACTTTGACGTACTTTAGACGACGTAGTTTTCATCTGAACTGCAATATTTATTCTCTTTGGGAGCTTGAAGTTGGTGTGTTTATCTGGGGATTTATTTATACACATTCAGTTTTAAATACTTATTTGTCAATGTTTGTTTCCATATGTTTTCATTAAATACCTACATGTTTATATTTTTAAGGTTTTACTTTCAACAAGAGGTTGTCTGCACCTCGTGTAGTGCTCGGCTAGTATAATAATAAATAATAAATAAATATTTCTAACAATACACCACATTATCTAGCCCAAGTTAAGTATCATTAAGAACTTGTGTAATGGATACTAGACAACGGATAAATAAACTTAAGAAATAAACTAAACGCACATAGATATTGTTTTTTAATATATAAATATTAGAAATAAACTTAAATAAACGTAAATACACATCCATGACTAGAAAGCAAATATAATATCTCTGCCCCTACCAGGATTCGAACCTGGGACCTCTGGCATGGAAGGCAAGGCTACTTACCTCCACACCACAGGCCGTCAATAATAGAAGAGAATAATAGAAGTATTGAGTTCCAATCTTATACATGTTACTTATGTAAGATTACATATTATTAATATACAAACTGTCAAAACTAGCGTGGAGCCCGTATGGGGCTCTACTTCTTTTCGAGAGTTAAACGTGAGTAATAAACCGTTAGTAGATATATTTTTAATTCAACATGTCTCAAATCCTTCACAGCACAAAGATTTAAAATGTTTATATCGCTGGAAGCTAAGCTATAAACACACGCCTTTACATATTGAAAAGCTATTTATTTTACAGTCATACGATTGTTTACAAAAAGTTCTTTGACCCCCAAAACCGCAAAATTTCAACAAAATCGATATAAATCCGATTGTCAAGTGGTTACTTTGTGGCTGGCTGGTAATGTAAAGTCAATTTCAATGTGAAACGTCACTGAGTGAAAATCATTGATTTGTTTGTTCTACCTTACGTTTGGCATGATACGCTTTCGCCTGCGAATCTGACCGTAAGCACCTACATGCTTTAAACCGTTTCATACATAAAACCTTTCTTACTAACCCTAAAAAGTATCGACTTTTTATGCAACCATTCATCTCCATTGATTATAATCGCAAAGAGACGCTTACAAATGACATTCGGCACATGTAGTAGTAAAATTACTAAAAACGTATGGCTATTCTCAGAATATTATTTTTTGTTCTTGATGTTTGTTCTATACAAGTTAAAGTTACTGTTAAGTTTTCCAAATAAAATGAAATAAAATAAATAAAATATCCACACAAAAAATCTTATATTGTTACATATCTGTTCATTAACCAAAATGAAATATCGGTTAACATGAAGTTGGACCTCAGATTCAACATAATAGAACTTAACATAAATTTACATTTAATGATTGCCAATTCTATCGGCATGGTTATTAAGTTCACTATTCGTTAGAGTATTTTGTGCAGAGTATTCTATAAACAAATTTTAGTGGTATTTTTTCCAGAAGTATTTATAAAGATCACATGCAGCATTTCTGCTCTGCCTGGTCAGCCAGGGTTTCGTTTTATTTAGTTCCAAATAATTAATGTTGTAATGCTGTAAATTGCCTAAAGAAAATAACTTTTAAGTAAGTTTTTAAAGTCAAATTTAACGTTAATTCTATCTAAAACATTATTTTAATTCCCTTCATATTAGTTGTATCATTTTGAGCTACAACTTTGTAAACCAAGCTTAAAGTCGTACTTATTTGGAAACGATGGAAATAAATACTTCGAGATAGATTCCATTCAGGCCAGTCGTCGTCAAAACATGCGGCGGAAATTAAAAAAAAAAGTTTTATCTTTTTTTATTACGTCATGAACTGGCGATATGGCATGGAAAGTTTTTATTTTTATTTCGTGTTCCATTTATAAAGTTAGTTGAAAATAAATATATGTTCTAGTTTTGATACGTTGTTGATGCAAAGATTCAGTAGGTTTGAATTACTAAATGCCTGAAAATATTTTTGTGATAATTTACAGTGTTATTTGATAAGTCCAAATTTAAAAAAAATACGCAAAAGAAATTGAATGAGGAATCGAATTAAAATGTCGAGTCTGAAATTACCATATGAAAACGCATTTTTGAGTATTAAATCAATTTTCAATTCAAAAAATTACGTTTGCAAATAAATAAATATTTCTAACAATCACACCACATTATCTAGCCCAAATTAAGTATCATTAAGAACTTGTGTTATGGATACTAGATAACGGATAAATAAACTTAAGAAATATATAAACGCAAGTAGATATTTTTTTTAAATATAAATATTACAAATAAACTTAAATAAACATACATACATACACATCCATGACTAGAAAGCAAATATGATAAAATATCTGGCCCTACCAGGATTCGAACCTGGGACCTCTGGCATGGAAGGCAAGGCTACTTACCTCCATACCAAACAGGCCGTCATATAAAACCACTATTTCATAATCCGTCCGACATCAAATTCAAATATTTGTTTCTCAACACTGACAATTTCTTGTTCTTGTTGACGTTACGTAAAGCATGACTCCCTCCAGTTCAAAAAAACCTTCGTGAAAGAGAACTGGCAGCAACTTCACGGATACTATTTTTTTTAAATAAATTTACAATGGCTAGGGTTGAAGTTTGTTAAAAATACCTCGTTGTTTCACCGGGACCGACGCGACATTCATATGAGGATAAAATACAATAATACATTTAATCACAAGGAGGAAGGAAACGTAATAATATTCAAATGATTCGTTCGACATTTCCTCCGTGCTCAGAGTTGTATATTCCTGATGGTTTGAAGAGAAAATTTGTATTATAATTTGACAGAAATGAAATGGAAAAGTTTTTTTTATTTTCCAATAATATGGCATTTGTCTTCCGTATCACCTGATGGAAAGTGAAGATTAAGACAAGGATGGTCCACGCCTGTCTAAGACGTGCCTAGACGTAGAGTACGTTAGCAGATCATTCTGTACTTTGGCAACGCGAACCAAAAATGAACTATAAGTAAAATAACCAGCTAGTCTACCGGTGCGAAAATGGATGAAAAATCCAATAGAAAAAAATATCTGGTGTAAGACGCAAGGCACAATGACACTGCCATAAGTACTGACCATTCAAAACAATCGAACATCAAAATAAAAATAATTACAAAATATTCTCTTATTTAATATTATTATTACAAATATTTTTTTTGTAAAAAGCTTGCAAACTGGATAAGAGGAATATCCTATTATCCTATATTACTATTAAATTAACACATTTCCTAAACACTAATACGTAAACCAGCACCGGTGTTAATAAAATTGAAGAATACTACAAGAGGTGTATGTAGATTCGATAAATAGATTTAAATCAAATGTATAATATGCCTAACTAATTTAATTTAATGAGAACCTTTAATTTTGTATTACAACCACAGACGACCATATTTTAAGCAATAAATATGATTTTGATTTCATAATATGTTGAAGCTTTAAATCTTCTGAACTGATTTAAATAATTATTTTACCGTTAGAATCCTACATTAAACCGAACTAACAAGAATATATGTATGAAAAAAATCTTAAGCATCAGGAGTTAACCGGGTAAATCCACGCGAATTTTCTAATGTTGAATATACAAATTTTTATGACCTGACCAAAGATAAATCAGTCCTAAGTCATTGTTCACGCAATTCCTCGTTCTCCCAGTGCAACCCAGTGCAACCCAGTGCAGATAAGCAGTAGCCGAAACTTCGCTACTTGGCACCAACTTAACGACAAGAATTAGATTAGAATTAGATCTTGTTTCGAACTACCCACTAACTGTTCGCTGACTAGTACTTATTTATTTGCACATACAAATATTTACATATTGTATTTACATATTTACACAATATATACAAAATACACACAAAAACGTAAAGACACAAGTATTAATTACAGAAACATAAAATAACAACAAAAAAAAAGCAAAAGTAGAATAAGTTTAACAAAAATTCTGACGTGGTACATGTGCAAAATGGCCATAACTCAACGGTTATCATTTGCCCATTTGAGCAAATCGTTGATTTTCTGCCACCGCCATTCGGGCCCACTGGCTATAGTATATTTAAGATAAAATAATACATAATAAATATTAACTCAAATGTTTATGTAGTTTACTTATTTATATATATAAATAAGTAAACTACATAAGCAATAAAGGAGATAAAAGATGGATAAGATGGTAGTAATAGCAAATAAGAAGCAAGCAATGGAATAAATTATACATCAATTATGTTAAAACAGAAAAATTAAACTAATAATTATTATTATAATAGTAAATCATAAAATGGCTAAAATTAATATACACCCTTTAATACATATACACATATATAAGTATATATAAAAGTAATAATCCAATACCATTATTATGTCACCAAAAAATCTATACCAACAAGCTGCTAAATTTGAGAAATTAAAGACTCCAACTGATAATTTCTGTACCCAAGGGAATTTTGGCGTGTAATATACTCTATGTTACCAAAAAACTCACCAAAAATCTTGACAACTTGGTGCGTTTATCTGAATAATAAGCAAGTTTTATTTATTTATGGCAAAACATGTTGACAATGCCTTAGTAAATATTTTTCAATTTTCGATTTTATATGTATTCGATTCCGCAGAAAATTTATCTAGGTATCTAAAGTAGGCGCCATTTTTTTTTGGTTTATATGTCGCAGTCTGCGACTACAGGCACAGGAAGTGTGGTGCACCTTCGTAGATGACATTCACTATACCTGCGTTCAAAAATATTAATAATAACATGAAAAGCTACAAATATAAGTACATGACTTTGACATTTCGAAACCACAAAGTTTAAATCTTGATCGAAAATGCTCCGGACTCGAGGTTAAGCATCACGACAAATAAGAATTGTCTTGTTGACTACGTAATTTGTAACTCCATAAATATCCTTCTCATAAGTTACGGACTGTAATTAGGGGTTTATTACATATATAACTTTGTATTACAGCACAGACGAGCACATTTTAAGCAATTAAAATGATTTTGATTTTTGTCTTATTTTTTATTTACTTTGTATTTTAAGGCATTATAAAAAAATTACTTCCTTTCCTTACTCTAATGAACATTTTTTTAACTGAAATACAAGGCCTTGATCGATTTACTCCGAAATCTTGAATTTTTTTTTTTATATTGCAAAAAGAAACGATTCTTTTGATCACTTAAAATCTTTATAACCTATCTTTATAACTAGATATATCTGGTCAAGTTTGACCAGAAGTATACAGTACTTTACATAAGCTACAGTAAGACATGAGATTTTGAAATAAATACCTACAACAATTTCATATTTAATTGCAAGTTTCGATTTTAAACATCGACTGTTTTCCGAGTTTCCCAAATACGAAAGCTGTTTGAATATACAGACAAATGTATTCTGAGTTTGAAATGCTCACAATCGTAATTAAAACATAATATTATACGGATGAATGTATTTTCATAGTAAAATTAATTCATAACAAGTATGAAAATGAATTAAGAACTTGATTTAGAGAAGAAGTTAGAACTGCCTTCAAGTTTTTGTTTATTTTTGTATAGGTGGTACCCATATTTCTATAACCCTTTTTAAACAACCCAAGTTGAAAATAACAGCTCGGACTTAAAACAAAAAAGTTGCATCTCAAAAGTCTATAAAAAATCAATATTTTTCAGACGATTTACTTACTTATTCCAACGGTTCATTTCCACCCAAAGGCATCTTGAAATTGACACTTTTCTACAACAAACACAAGCCACACTCAATAACTCAAAACAGGCACAAAGGGATAATAAAAACATTCATAAAAAACACGTCGGAAAACATTTATTAAAACGGCGAAAATTTTATGAAGAAAAAGAAAACACACGCTCCTTTTAAATTTGTGCCGCAATGCTCAATTGCTGAAAAATTGAATTTTTTTTCTCAAAATCAAAAGAAGAAACATAATTTAGTTTTTATGAAATAAAAGGGTAAGTGCCTGTTTTAAGTTATTTTCTTGTTTAATAATTTTAGTAGGGGTTACCCCACGTGCGGTGTGCGGCGGGATGCCGCGGTAACTACCGTTTCACCCCTCCAGGGGTAGTTAGATATAGGTAGTATGCGTTTGAAGCGTGGATGCGGTGCGCAGAGCGATCGCGATATAGAGACGTTTTCATTAGTTTGATTGGGTATATGTTGTTTTAAAGGTGCTCTGGCTTTATAGGGATTAACCGTAGTTGATAGTTAAGGGATGATTAAGTATTGGGTTTCAGAATTTTAAGGTATTGGGTTTCAGAAATTTTGAATTATAAATCTTTTGCCAAATTATCTATGTAAATTGTATATTATGCGATAAATGAATTGCGTAGGTACACTAAAGTTCTACGTTGTTAGGGGAGTTTGTAAAAATATTTAAATTTATTACTTATTTATTTTATTTTCATTTACTAGATACATTACAACTTACTTCGACGATGGAGTAAGTCAGAATGTATTGTTTTTACAATAATTTTTATATTCATTATGCTAAAAAATTTCAATAATTAGTATTTCAGACTAATGGAAGTAAAATATTTAGCTATGGAACATTAAATTTCACATCTGTGCTTTTCATTACTCCACGCCCATAATAATTTCGTTCATCAAACATAAAATAAGCAGAAAATGGCAGCCATTATGGTTGCTTATTGCTGTAATAACATAAAAATTAATGACTTTAATATGTGCATAAATTAAATTTTTGCTCAGCTATTCTGACTTAAAGAACATTGCTATTTTTTCTGTAAAGGGGCTACAAGAGTGTTTTGGTCTATTTAAAAAATATATAATTCAAAATGGACTTATTATTGCATTTTACGTACCTAGATTGGAACAAACACGTACATCATTGATGAAGTAATTAACTTTAGCACTCTTAATGTCCTTTTAGATTCTCATATTATTTACTATAGAATTGGTTTATCCATTGTACCGCTTGCAGCAGATCAAATTTAGATTTTTACTTTTAACACAAAGAAAGATGGTAAATTAATGCTTACAATTTAAAATCTGAAACAAAATGCTTTTTCCATCTTTCAGTTGATGACTTGAGTTACAGAAGTAAAAACAGCTAGTGCGTTGGCCGGTAATCGAACCCGGATCAACTGCTTGGAAGGCAACTATGCTGACCATTACACCACCAACGCCGCTGCTTTACTCGACGAATTTAGAAGCCAAAATACCTATTTTACTTATTTAGCCTCAATGTATTAAATTATTAATAATCATAAGATAAAAATATGCTACAAATGAAAAACTAAATCTAAACTAGAATCTGTTGAAGGCAACGTAGCCAAAAGGCTGGCCGAGTTACCACGCTGCTGGATTGCAATAGAATTCGTAGTGCGAGGTAGGTGCCAGCCCTAGGGTCACGAGTGTATTAGTTTTCCTTTTTACCTAATTTATTTTATTAGTAACGATTTACACTTACCTTCTTATTTTAATACCAGTTTGATATGAAAGGAAAATCTTTTCCTTCCCATGCAGTGGAGTCCCCAAAAGAAGTGGAGTTTGCAAATATGTGAACCACTTTCTGGAAATACTTTTAAGCCCAGAAAAGCTTGCAGATATGATATGATGTTTGACGTTGTCAGCGTATTGGGAGATGCCGTCGTTTTGGGCAGTTGGATATTAAGTAAATCGATTGAATACATGTTTCGAGCCACTTTGATGGTTGTTTCACTGAAGATAACCATTTTGTCTTATGATTAAAAATATAAGTACTTACTGAAAAAATAAAACAAAAGCAAAATATAACTTATTAGTAGAATTTGTATATACAAGTTTCTACTTGACAATTCTAAGTTTTAAAGTAATAGCGGCTATCTATCACATATGCATGTGATAATTCAGGCTGCTTTTTGGCCGCTTTGCCCTATGTAGGTGAATAAATTAACCCAGTGTCTGAAAATTTATCTTCGACACTAAGGCAAATAATTTAATTTCTTCAGCTAATTTATATTTTGTTCAGTTAATTTAGGAAATAAGACGGAGTCCAAGTCAATATCGTAGAAAAGACATCGTAAAACATATTTTGACGACACGTTATTGTAAGTAAAAAATGTCTTTTTTTTTATTTTCATAAAATATCATAGATAAGTACTTGTAACTGACTTATTTATTTTTTAATGTAGTTGTAACAATATTTGTCTAGAATGTATTAGCGTAAAAACTCCTAAAGGTAGACAGAGATATAGTCGCAGTAATATGATATATGGATTTACGAGTTATGCTTGTCTTTTGTGTCTTCCTTTCTTGCTAAGAAAGCTGGTAAAATTGGTGAAATGGTCAACTCAGTTCTAGAATATCTGAAGCCGACTTCTCTAAATGATGGGGTGATTAACTCGGTCGCTCCCAATTGTCCTAACCAATCGTTAGGCTGCGGTTAACCAATGTTTAAAGTAAACGACGAAAGATGAAGCTTCCAATAGATTACTCTTCTTAAATATGAACTGTATGTTGACGTTAGCTCTTTCTGAAATGAGAGGCTTTTGAGACTGTTTAATGAGTCATGTATTTTCAAATATGGAAGACTTACAGCTTGACATTAGCACAAACAATTATGACAAAAGAACGCCGAGAAGTTTTTTTCCACTGCCATTTTTTGGTATCGGTGCACCTATAATAACTTTTAAATGTCGAGGTTAGATAAGGTGTATATACGCTATCACGATTTATTCAATCAGAATTCTTTCAGATGCAGAAAAACAAGACATTCAACGCATGTATTTTTTACCTATGATAATAAAATATTTCTATATTTTTTTTATGTTATTTTGTGTAAGTACATCAATAAGTTCAAAAGACCTGTTAGCGTGAGTGTTTAAATAAAATCAAATGTTTATTTTCGTTCTCAATTTCTTGTACGTATTGAGTTAATTAGAGGAGAAATTGCAAGAAACATCATTGG